>OV277862.1:22212756-23585971 GCA_922989275.2 Gari tellinella
GAGACAACATGTATCAAACACTGCTCTATAATATAAATTAAATTCTTATATTTTGATTAACAAGCTATTAATCAATGTTTTCTTGTCTGAATTTTTTGCATAGGGGTGGCACTATGCCTTAACTCATTGAGCCCTCAGTGACGAGTATACTCATCCTTTACATACAGTGTACATGCTATATGCGAACATTGTAGACCCAGATAGGGGAGGGGGTGTCCTAAAAGACAACTCTAATCAGGGTCTGCACTTTTTGTAATTTTGAAATAAATAATACACAAAAGGGTCATAATGAGCCTTTATGGCTCACCTGGTATCCCATTGTCATCATCATGTTAGCATGAATCTGAGCGTGACTTAGTGGTTTGGGCTAAAAAAGAATATTCGTTTTTCAGTTTCACTGTAGCCATATAAGGAAAACCCGCACACTGACATCCATATTTTTCAATCTTGGAAAATTGTCCTAATAAATCCTGTAGGTTACCCATGGATCATTTGTACAATAACTTTCAAATCGCGCAAGTGGTTTTAGACAAGAAGTTTTTTTAAGTTTTCACTACAGCTACTTTCACTGCCCGAAATTACTCAAGAGGGTGTGTGGCAGAATGTATATGTCTACCCACTGGCAGCCATGATTTTAGGCTAGGAAAAAAATAGTTTCAGAAATCTGATAGAGGGTCACCCATGGATCATTTGTGTAAAATTTTTGTCAATTGGTAGCAGTAGTTTTAACAAGAAAATCATTTCAACCACAATTTCAATCAGATGACCTATATTTGAAATATTCTGCTAGACTAATAAGTCTACAAGGGAAAATCATATGAATTTTTAATGAAATTGGCCCTTTTGTTTCCAAAAATGTTCTTTGAAAATAAGTTGACGACACATCATGGGTGACTATATAACGCCTGACACTGGACAATAGCTCACATCGGCACTTTGTGTCAGATGAGTTAAAAACAACCCTAAAATAGTCAAAATGGACTATCCTTTATCGGAAACTTGGTTGATTTGTCTTTCTTAAGTTTCAGAGAGAAAGAGTTATGGCCTGTGGAAAGATAGGGAGAGTTCATTGCAATATCCGGGCATAACAAATTGGTTGATAAATACATTACTATTTGTACATAACAAAATGCTGATCCATTTGTATTGAAATAGAAAGTAAATGCATAATGTCTGTTTGTCTGTATGTATTTCACCTCACTTCAACAAAGTGTGTGTTTGTGTGAATGGGTTGTGTGTGTGTGGGGGGGGGGGGGGGGGGGCTTATGCTATATCCCATGGCATTATTCAATTAAAATATTAGTAACCATAAGGCTAGCAAGGTTCATTGGACCTACTCTTCATTACAAATAACTACAATCAAAATAGTTGTCCTCATCTGACCTACTACTCAACAAATAACATACTCAGATCATTATAAGTTGTTGCAAAATAAGGAAAGTGAAAAAAAGACAAGTTCAAAATTTAAACATTAATAACTTGCTTCAGAGATAAGGTCACTTGCGATTATAATGCATGATAAATCTTCTATTTACTAGGTAATAATGTATAGCTAAACCAAATTTGTACATAGCCACATGGTATATGCTTATACCAACTCTGATGAATGTCTGAATTTTTATGCCCCTGGCATCTATATGAGGGGGCATAATTTTAGTGATCATCATCTTCATTAATCACATCACTCTGCATAGAGTATACTCGCGATATGGTATTGCAACATTATTTTTCTATGTGTATGACTATTAACCAGATTTTACTGTGTCTTCTAGCACTACAACACTGCTTACTCAAATATTTGGATAAACTTAAACAGTTGTTGCCAACAATTGCCATTCCCAATCCACTATTAACTAATATTACACAAACACCATCTGACATTGACTGTGATCTAATTTGGACATAGATCTACACTATTTTGAATGGGTTATTTCCTTGGTCAACTAGATTTTACCTTTAACACTTCTTACAACAAGTTACAATGCTTTGATACTTAAATACAGTTTTTCACTTTAGACCATTATCATTCCACCCGTATCACCCAAACATAATTTGACATTGAGACCTTGATCTAATTTGGACATGGTCAATATTCCGAATGTATTGTCAAAGATGCCAATAAGGCCATAAGCATTTACTGAACGCAGTATTGTTATTTTTTTAAATGAAATTTTTTATTCCTTATTTCTTTGTCACACAGTGCCTGCTAAATAGCAGAATTATAGGTATAAACAATAAATAGGGGAGGGGGACATAGAGACATTGGTATACTGAAGGGTTAACATCGATAGATTCATTGACTCAAATATTCACTTATTCCTTTTTTGAGTAAGACTATTTATAAGCAGTATTAAACACACTTTCCGCCACAGAAGTGGCTTTTAGTGCATTTGATTTATTCCTCGCTGAACACTTTATATCACTTTAAGTGGTCACCTGTTTTCAACACTAGAAATAGGATATGGGGTAATGGGTTATAGGTGGCATCATTTTAAAATGGTTATTTGGCTTACAACACATTGCGGTAACAATATCAGAGACAACTACAAGATAACATGTGTGGTATATGATCAGTGTCTATACTGCTTGTCGCTCTTCATTTTTCTACTGCTGCACTCTGATCAGACTCAGTGTTATACTACAGATGATAAGATTGATATAAATCCACACTATTTGTAGCTTTTTCTGTACATCTTTTTACCCTTTCTTTGCCATTATGACGTAACAACCTCTACCGTTTTGAATTTGTATGTTTTTTCTAACTTAAAAAACATTGAGATGAGTGTCAAACAGTTCAGATCTAAATCAGATGCTGTGTTACACTGTGTTCAATCAGGATACAAACTGAATGGTTTGCAAAATTAATGTTAGTGTTGTCAGGCTTAGTAGTCAACGGATTAACTCTAAAGATATAAAATTCCTGTTTCAAGGTCACTGTTAAGTTTAATACCCAGTCTGATCTGGATTCAACTGTTTGATAATTCCAGTCAGTTTGTGTATAACATAAAAAGTGTTACAGTTCTACAGTTCTACATGTATGTTTCATTCACTTTAAATTTTCATTTTAGATTAAGAAATGTGATACAGGTTATTCTGAGTCTAATTTGGAGACAAACTGTTTGTATATACAAGACTTTTAGTTAATTACAGTTAAATTGCATTATTTGAGTAAAGATTTGCATTGTACCTGGTAAACTTGAATGCAGTAAACTCAAAGGGGTCAGAAGTCAAATTGCTTCAGCCGGGAATGTCAGTTTTCTGACCTGTTAAGTTGTTAACACTTATTATAAGCTTCTTTATGACAGAGACATGGCGGCATGAATCTCATACTCTTACATTGAGCAGTAAAATGTAAGACTGAATAGTGTAAAGTCTGACCTACAATAATTAATCAGGTAAACAGAGTAAACCCTAATGAGGCAGCTCTTATAATAGGAACTGCCTGGGTCTATTATGTTTGCAAAGGCGTGAAAAGGCGTAATTTTCTTCGAGGGAAAGATTATTTCATATAATATGTGTCTAGAACAGACAATTTAATGATAACTATGTATTGTCATCAGAAGTGCAGTTCAAACATATAGTTATTACTCAATATTGTATATTCAATTTGTAAACTATATTAGCCCCTTAAATGGGCATTCAGGAAAAGCATCCGAGCAATAACAAAAAAAAAGTAATTTACTGTCTTTTAGTCCAGTGGCTTTTTCGTCCGCATGGAAGAAATGTAGAAAGTTCCTCTTTTATAACAGTCATGTTCTGCATTTATCTTTGTGCTGCATTAAATACTAACACTAAGCAACCAATATGTGACTTTACCAAGTGGTCATTATAGAGAGGGTTAATCATCATTCTACTTCAAAATGTCCGATCTTGATTATTCTCTCTTATTCTAAGTCTGTAAGGTGGTAAATGATTTAAATATAGAAAAGACATACTTTATAGCACATTTAAAGGTTCATACCAAAGTTATCAAGATAATTGAGTGATTTTGTCATAGTGGAACACTATCCTATCTCAAGCAATATAATGGAATTTATAACGGAACACTATCCTAACTCAAGTTAGGATACTGTTCCACCAACGATTATCTTTCAACATGTAAGAATTTCAGTATAACACTATCCTAACTCAACTATATGCTATATTTGCCAAACCAATGAGGATTCCTTAAATGTAACAATTGCTCTTTGATTATAAATCTTAAAGTGTTAAATAAATACAAGAAAACACTTAAAAAGACATAAAATAAAATGAAGAGAATGTTTTTTCCCTCTCCTGTAAAATTCTAAAAATATGAGTTCGGATAGTTTCCGCCAAGCCCTCGATACTGTTTGCAACATTAATAAGTAATAACAGATTGTTAATATATAAGGTCTGAATAAGGGGAGATCTAACTAACTCTTTCTAGATCTACTCCATAGATAGAAATCTAGACCATTTGAACTAATTCATTCATTCTCTCAAGAAAATAGATATATTTCCACTTTATCTTTACTAGTCATGAATAATATAAGAACCATAAGAAATATTTCTTATATCCTAGCAGATGGTAGATCTAGCTTAAAGCAGACGAAACAAGACTGCGCGTTCAATAAACACTTATGCCCCCGGTGGCATCATTGACAATATATTCTTTTCTAAGTCCAAATTAGGTCAAGGTCAGGGTCAAACTGAGCTTGGGTATTATTGGTGAGTTAGTAATGGTCCGAGGCAATAACTGTATGAATATTGAAGCATTGTAGTAAACAGTGTTGATGCTAGACGAAACGGTAAAATCTAGTTAACCGAGAAAGAGCCCATTTAAAATTTTCTAACTTCTATTTAGGTCAAGGTCAAAATCAAAGTTTGGTGATATTGGTGAATAGTCCAATGCAACAACTGTATAAGTATCAAAGCATTGTAGTCAGTTGATGCTAGACGAAACCGTAAATTCTAGTTAACCAAGAAATTGCCTTTTTTTTTTTTAGAAATATTCTAAGTCCAAATTAGGTCAAGGTCAAGATCAAAGTTGGGTGATATTGGTGGATAGGAAATGGTCCAAGGCAACAACTGTATAAGTATCAAACCATTTGGGTAAGCGGTCTTGATGCTAGATGAAACGGTAAAATCTACTTAACCTTGTTACGGACGGACGTACCCACAATCTCCATTTAAGTGGCCATATCCTTCTTTATTGTATCTCTTTTATGTGGCTAAAATACGTGTGGTTAGCCACATAAAGGAATACTAACTTTGTTATAGAATGATCTGGAGGCTAACTCTACCCCTAACCCTATGTCCCACAACTGGCCAGGTTAATGTCACAAGAAATGGCCAGGTTAATGTTACAAAAAACTGCCAAGTTAATGTTTTTCAATTATGTGTCTAGGTTATGGACACAATTTTAGCCACGGAAATATCATTTTGTGAGCACGGACGGATGGACAGGACGATTACTATATGCTCCCGCATCTGTCGATGCCAGGGGCATAAAAAGTGTCGCAAAAAAAGCTCCCTATCTGGCACCCAAATCTCTATCTCCAGATTTTCCTATTTGGGTCCAATAAAATACCACATGTATGACCTGGCCCCTGGATTATCCCATTAGCCTTATTTGATAGAGCATTTTCCAGGTTTCACATACTTCCTTTTCCAGTCTGAATGCCATTTCATATTTTTTTCCGTTAATTTGTCGCGATTAATAGAGATTGATTAAAACTGAACCGATTCGCATTATTTCGTTAAATAATGATGCTTGAATTATCAGTATTGGGTTCAAACCGCAAGTTGTCGCAAGAATTGGGAATGAATTCTCTTAACATAAATGATGGTTCACAATGTCTGATAGGGTGGTTCACATCGTCTGATGAAATGGTACACATTGGCGGTGGTTCATATTATCGTTCCTCATAAAAATTCACGATAACACATGTAGTGGAGCCGCATCGGCCATATGCTGTATATTACATGGTCCGCGGTTTAGTCTATACCGCTATCCAGATACCCTCATCAGCTGTCCTATTCCCTTCAGATGTTATCTCCACGTGAACCAGTACAGACCTATCTTATACGTAGATAATTCTACGAGACTGGAGCGGATACCATGCCGAAGTCATGGGACAGTAAGATAATCACTATACACTGATGTTGTCAAATCAATGAATCAGTATGTGATTTCATGCAAGGGTGAACTGTCACGAAAAGGTTGTATTTTTGCTTCTTGTCAATATGCCACTTTCTTGTCAATTCGCCACCTACGCAAAACATAGAATTCTGTCACGAGCAGGCTACCGAGGATGTCCGAAAACTACAGAGGATATCCGAATACTAGGACAGTTTCACTAAGGAAGATTTCAAGCGCCGAAAATGCGAAAGAAACAGGTAAAATAACAATAATTCATAAAAAGTTTCAAATCAAAGGACATGTTGGTAATTTTAACTCTACATGCCTGTTGTTACTTTTTTATTGTAAAGTTGTAAAAGTTATTATTTACTTTTAGAAAATTAAATATTTCAAAATCATTAAAAAATATTCAAATTTCATAAAACAAACTATAACATACTGACAGAGCCTACATTGACCTAATTATCGAACGACCAATCAGAGGTGGCAAATTGACAAGAAAGCATCCCGGTGATCCAGAGCAATGACCTCGTTCGAAAACGGTCCAGTTATTTACATTTGTATTTATTTCACAAGTTTTATTTGTATATATTCGTGTTATTGAAGGTTCAGTTCAGAATTAGATCCGTGAACAAGTAAGAAATGTTACATCAGAAAGCGCATGCGCGAAAAATATAGCTAAGGGTGGCGAAAATACAGGTAACCAGGCTACATCATTAATTAGTAAAAACTTGGGGCTCCCACATGGGGTAAAATTTAAAAGCATGAAATAAATAGAATAACTGAATTTTTCAGTGAAAGGCCGAAAGTTATAATTCATTTGTGAACAGACTGAACATTTACATTTCGCTTGTTGCTTTGCCACTCATGAAACTATAAGTGAAATACGCGAAGGTTTTAAAATAATTTTAAAATATTGAAGTATTGTCAGCGGCGTAGCCAGGCTTGAATGAATGTTACGCACGTGAGTGGGAGGGTGCGGGAGGGGGGTACCCCCTCCTGCTGGTGGGGGTCCGAAGGGCCTCCCCCGGGAGAAAAAAGTAAATTAGAAGTAAAATGGTGAGCTCTGAAGTGTGTTTAGAGGGATTTGGAGCACTGAATACGATCTATGAGAACTATACAAATGTGTCCAACATATAATTAAATTTTGTGATTAGCGTTTTTTTCTGCTAAAATAATTTGACTTTTAGCCGCGCGAGTGGTATACATGTATACAAGAAGCACTGTAGTCTTTTTATGATGTCGACTTAAATTTGTAGTTGTTGAGATCCTGAGTTTCCGAAACTCGAACTTGAAAAATGCAAGTGGGGGTTCGGGGGTCCTCCCCCGGGAGAAAAATGGAAATAAGAACTGAAATGGTGAGCTCTGAAGTGTGTTTAGAGGGATCTGGAGCACTGAATACGATCAACGTGAACCAAACAATTGTGTTCAAAGCTCCGTTATAACATAACAATAAATTTAGTGATTAACATTTTTCCCGCTATAATAATTTGACTTTGCCGCACGAGAGGTGCATGAAGCACCGTATTTATTTTTCATGATGCTGATTTAAATTTGTAGTTGTTAAGATCCTGAGTTTCCAAAACTCGAACTTGAAAAATGCAAGTGGGTGTCCGGGGGTCCTCCCCCTGGGAGAAAAATGGAAACAAGAACTGAAATGGTGAGCTCTGAAGTGTTTTTTTGAGGGAATAGGGACACTGAATACGATCAACGTGAACCATACAATTGCTTTGAAGGCTCTGTTTTATTAGACACAACCTTATTTTGTGACTAATTTTTCCACTGCTAGAACTATTTGACTTTACGACTCACGAGAAGTACACGAAACACTGTAGAAGTTTTTCAGACTGTCAACTTTCTAGTAACTAAGTTCTTTATTTTCTGAAACTTGAACTTGACCGATGAAAGTAAGATCCGGGGGTCATCCCCCGGGAGAAAAAATCGAAATAAGAACTGAAATGGTGAGTTCTGAAGTGTGTTTGTAGGGATTTTGGACACTGAATACGATCAATGTGACTAACCTATATATTTCCAAGAACTTTCGACTTTTAGACGATTTAGGTATACATGTACATTGTACGTACGATCCTTATGTATATGAACTATGAAAAATTGTTGGTGGGGGATTTTAGGCACTAAATACAAACTATGTGATCCATACAATTTTCTTCAAAGGTTCGTTATATAAGACATAACATTATATAACTATTTGACTCAATGTTTAGACGCACGAGAGGTACATCTAGCAGATTACATGTAGCACTGTAGGTTTGAGCTGCCATCTTTGCAGTTACTAAGTTATTGGTTTTCTAAAACTTGAAATTGATCAATGCTGGAGGGGGGTCCGGGGGTTCTCCCCTGGGAGAAAAATGGAAATTAGAACTGAAATGGTGAGCTCTGAAGTGTGTTTGAAATCTTCATTTTAGACTTTAAGGTCTAACCCCCCTTAGCCTTCGGTTTTTATGCCATTTTTGGCCATGTTTGATTTTTCATTTTTCAAACTGATGTTACACACGTGCGTACGTGCGTATCGCTGGCTACGCCCCTGACTGTGTACGCGAGAAATTCTCGGGGACGCGTGTATCAATTCAAAAGCCGAGTTTTTGTCATACCGTGATTTGCAAATCGGCTTAGCCATGATATTGCGCACATTTCTGTTGCAAGGTCATCATTTTTTCAAAATGGCAAAAACTATCCATATTATTGACATACTAACCTTTACACAATCATGTTTTGCTGAAGTTTTCTTGATTTTCTACATCTCTTCAAGAAGTTATGACTTCTTGAATATACACACCCAAGGGGGGCTACGGACTATACAACTAGTTGCATAACATGCTAAGTTAACTAGCATGGAATGTTTTTATTTAACTGCTTTTAATGGCAAAATATACCCAGACATAAGACCAAGTCGCATGATCAGTAAAAGCTTAATTATTTCATGTTTTTTTTGGAAAAAATACTACCAGCATCAAATGGGTGATAAATTGGTTATGAAGGGTTAACAAACAGTTTTGATATATCTGAAAGTACTGGGCTGATTTGGTTATTTATCATTTTAATATGTTTTAAAAGGTGTATATTGATTGCAGGAAAAGTTTTTGTTTTTAAAACCTTCTTTTGTCTCCACAATACAAGTTTGAATTGAGAAGTAATTAAAGGCCTACGGACTATACAAGGTAGTACACCATTAATGAACTGCTGTTTTTGGGATATGGCTTGGGACAAAACATCTAAAATAGAGGTTTTTAGTTTGTTATTGAAATGATTGCTTATTATTGAACACCATTGACAAGTTCTAAAATAAATTTTGAAATTTTGTTGAATATTTGTAACATTTTCATGAACAGCAAAAGAATATAAACAAACAAATTTTATGGAACAGAAAAGAAAACATTGACAGAATACTGTCTAATGATTTGATATGATATTAGCTAACAAAATCATTAAATTTTTATACTGTTTCTACAAACTATATGCAATATTCTGCTGACAAACTTCCATATATTGTAAGGCCTACGGACTATACAATGCAGTTACATTCTTAATACAAGAGGGCCTGAAGGCCCTGATAACGCTCACCTGTTGTAATGAAGCCTGATAGCTTTACCTTTCTGTTTCACCCGTTTTATCTAAATCCATTCAAATTTATAGTATAGCATGTAAACAATTTTGGAATACAACCTCATAATTCTAGTATAGTAGAGTATATCAAGGGCAGATAACTATTGCCACAATTATTAGATTTCAACAATAATTGCACTCCTTCGAGAACTTATAGCTGTATACTTTGTGTGCAAGTATAATCAAAATCCATTGAAAACTGCAGTTGCAAGAGTGTAAACGCTGTTAGATATGGCATTTTCAGCAATTCAAGGGCAGATAACTTTTGAACTATTGGTCCGATTTCAACCATAATTGCACTAATCGAACTCTTATGGTCATATACAATCTGAGCAAGTTTGAGAAAGATTGGATAAAAATTGTGGCCTCTAGAGTGTAAACACCCTTAAATATGGCATTTTCAGCAATTCAAAGGTAGATAATTCTCAACTTATTCGTCTGATTTCAACCATAATCGTACTCATATGAACTGTTATAGTCATATACAATCTGAGCAAGTTTGAGAAAGATTAGATAAAAATTGTGGCCTCTAGAGTGTAAACAGTTAAATATGGCATTTTCAGCAATTCAAAGGTAGATAACTCTTGACCTATTGGTCTGATTTCAACCATAATCGAACTCATCCGAACTCTTATGGAAATATACAATGTGAGCAAGTTTGAGAAAGATTGGGTAAATATTGTGGCCTCTAGAGTGTAAACACTAAAATTGTTGACGACGGACGACGCACACCGCACGATGGATGCCGGACATTCAAGGATTGCAAAAGCTCACCCTGAGCTAGCTCAGGTGAGCTAAAAATAAGTCAGATACATCATGTATAAAAGTATTTTTTGTTTGAATTTAAAATAATGATTCATTTCACATTTAAAGTATAGAAGAACACCTTTTTCTTAAAATTAACATTGTTTAGAACATTATAACAGTTACAGAATACTAACACTCTGATTTTCCGGAACAGCAACAATGAACAATATGAACAGTTTGTCGTGTGATTCTGCCCATGATGGCACGTCTGGTGTTACAATAGCCTTCGGGCCATTTATAGTGACACCGGTTGTGCCATTATGGGCAGAAGGCACATCTAGGTCATATCTTAATAATCCCTCTCTACAACAACATCCAATGGGAGACAAATAGTGTGCGCATTGTTCGGACGGAGTTGTAATAGGGAGGGAAATTGACTTACATTTGAAAACAGACTGAACCCAGATCTGACGCCGCATCATGCCCTGTTTAATCTATAAAAAAACAAGCTGTTTGTCAATCGCCACTATATGAGTTTTTTCTGTCAAAATGTCCAATATATGATTTTAAGAAAAACAGCAGACGATATTGCAGCAGTGAAAAGGTTGGACATTGTTGTCTTGTTGAAAGAACAATGGCAAGCATTGTTGTAAGGAGGGAATCATTGTTTGGAGGGCTGTTTTGAGGTGGTATCATTGTATTCTCTACATTGTATCAATTTGATATCAGTTATTGAAGGGACAATTTTGGACTAAACGGTTTATAAATAATGGATTAGAACTATACAACCAATTTCATTCACAATATATAGATTTACGCAAACAATATCTGTCCTGTGTAAACGAAACAAAACGCAATACAATAAAATGCAGAAAATCACATATTTTCGAAAGAATTGACAATTTATTTTAATCTCAATAGCAAATAGTATAGAGCCTAGTCAGAAGCCAGGTTACAACACTGACTGCAATGGCAAAAATGGTTTTAGCACAGAAATGTTTAGTTTGAAAGAGTAAGGCCTTCTCTACTATACTAAACAAAAAAACACATTTTACAATAAAGTTGCCTTTTAAACCAGACCCTTGTGGCTGATAAAATCAAGTTTGTTGTCTTTGCTTCAGGTTAACTACATTTATAAGTAAATAAACATAACGACTATCAATTATTACTAATTATGTAACCAGCAACCGTAGCATTTACACAATTTTACAGTTGAGAAAACGTTATTATTATTAATGGACCCAAACTGTTCAACAGTAGTATCCATATGTTTTAAGTCATTCTGCATTGAATCTTACTTTGAAATGAGCTTGCAAACAACAAAAATTGAAGCAGACAACAATTATGAAATGATGAAGGGGTTTACATCTCACAATTAATTTGACAGAGAAAGATTTAAACGCAAACGAAACACAGCTACAGGTCAATAAATTTGTAGAAAATGATAGGTGAGTGGTAACAATATGTTAAAATATGAGCAGCAAACAGTTTGGAGCATGATCAGAATGATAACGATTAACTTGGTGTATTATCACGCTCCAGTCGTTTTACAATGGACACAATTATTTTCATGTATTATATACCTATCGATGATTTATAGAGATTTCTCAGTTAGATAAATTTCATATGCCTCACAGTTGATATCATCACTAGTGATATTATTTTTGCAGAGACAATAATCATTTTTGTGACTTCACGTCACAATATCTTTTGTGATGGTGCACGTAAACAATTAATTTTTTTGTGTTTTCTCCGTAAAAACTTCATTAAAATGTATACATACAATAAATAGAATTTAATTATTTCCTTCGGACTCGATTTTTAACCAGATGACAACCCATTCTTGAGACATATTTTTCATATCAATCCATAGGAATCGATTATCCTTTTTTTTATTTCCCAATATACTCATTTGTGCTAAAACTATGTTGTCCATACCAAACATTTCAATTTAGACCAGACGTCAAGTAACTGGACGTCTGATCAGGTTCAAAATTGTTTGCCATCCAACTCTGAATGAATAGACGTTTTCGTAAACCTGGCATTTTTTACATATATTGCATTGCCTAAGTGTTAAGTTTAATGTTTAAATGGGGACAAATATGAATAACGCTTTCTTTCCATATCTTTTTCACTCATTTTTCTAGTCTTTCGGGACCATTTCTCACATTGTATCTGTATCTTCACATTTTCATACATTTTCTACTTGCCTTACAAGGGACTGCACTTTCTACTGTCATTTTCCTCACCAACCCCTTCATTTTTATTTCTAGTTGTTGGTTTTATAGTTAATGTAAGTGCTCATTTGCTGCCTTCAAATAAATCTTACAATTTTAAAGCATATAGTTAAACAGTTTTTCTTGTATAGTCCGTAGCCCTACTTACCCTCTAATTCTGTAATAGATGCTGTTGAATATCTTAAAGCTGAACCATTATTACTTTTATATATCTTTATTGCACATACATTTGCAATAAATAATATGCACAACTCACTAACAATATTCACAGAGTAAGTTCATTGATTGCTGCCAAGTACATGACATCTGGCAAATGTTATAAAATAAACACAATTATAGTGTACACAGATATTAATTTTTGTGTTGGTCAAGGTTTAAGATGCTGTGTATGTTAACAGCTTGTTTAGTATTGCACTGAATGATGGACTGTAATTAAAATGTATGTTTATCAGTTCATAAAGTTGTTAAATTCATGGTGGGCTACGGACTATACAGGGCTACGGACAAAACATTCCTGTCCGTAAAACTAGCATGGACATTACTTTGCCCTGCCATAGTGCTTTTAATCTGTAGAAACTGGCTACAGCCTGAACAGAATAAAGTAACTTTAGTTACCAACCATTTGAATTATGGGGCTACGGACTATACAAAAATTTCTTCAATTTCGTACAGGCACCAGGAATTAGGGCAAACTTTATGGAGAAAACATTGTTTTTACTTTTGACCTTCAATCTTTTATACACCCACTGGTTGTATTTTACACCTTATACATCAGTCTATGACAATTTTATGGTTGCTAGCAATTTATTGATGAAAAATACCAAAAATATAACAAACGTACAGTTTTACTTATTTGGCCATATTTTTATTCTTTGAGGACCAATTCAAGTTCTGTAAAATCAGGGCTGCACAAATCCCATAGCCCGACGTCCAGGACAAGTGGAAAATGGCTCCGGACAGGTGCCCCTTTTCTAGAATCTAGTCCCGGACAAGTGACTATTTTCCAACTTTAGTCCCGATCAAAATCGGCAAATTTATACAAGAGCCCCATGGGGCATATTTCGCTCACCTGAGAAAATAGCTGAAAAAATGGCGATAATAATTTAGGTCCAGGACTGACCTAGATATGCAACAGACCAAAACAATTTGAACAAATTATGTAAAGTATATTTAAAAGTGTCACCATACCGAATATACAAGCTCTGGCCTTATTAGTGTCAGAGAAGAAGATGTTTGAAATTTTATCTATATAACTCTATGTAAAACTGTGACCCCAGGGGCGGGGCCAATTTTGACCCCATGTCCATAATTTGAACAAACTTGATAGAGGAACTGTAGGCGATGGTATGTGCCAAATATCTAAGCTCTGGCCCTTGTAGTTTCAGAAAAGAAGATTTTTTAAGTTTTCATTGGAAAAAATCTATTTTTAGCTCCAGTGACCTAGTTATGCAACCGACCAGAACCATTTGAACAATTTTGGTATAGGACATCTAGAAGTGTCACCATACCAAATATCAAAGCTCTGGCCATATTAGTTTCAGAGAAGACGTTTGAATATTTCACTATATAACTCTATGTAAAACTGTGACCCCCGGGGCGGGGCCAATTTTGACCCCAGGGGCATAATTTGAACAAACTCGATAGAGGACCTGTAGGCGATGGTATGTGCCAAATATCTAAGCTCTGGCCCTTGTAGTTTCAGACAAGAAGATTTTTTAAGTTTTCAATGAAAAAAAATCTATTTTTAGCTCCTGTGACCTATTTATGCAACCGACCAGAACCATTTGAACAATTTTCGTATAGGACATCTAGAAGTGTCACCATGCCAAATATCAATGCTCTGGCCACATTAGTTTCAGAGAAGAAGACCTTTGAATATTTCACTATATAACTCTATGTAAATCTGTGACCCCCGGGGCGGGGCCAATTTTGACCCCAGGGGCATAATTTGAACAAACTTGATAGAGGACCTGTAGATGATGCTATGTGCCAAATATGTAAGCTCTGGCCCTTCCAGTTTTTGACAAGAAGATTTTTTAAGATTTCCTTATTTTTTCACTTTGGTTGCCATGGCAACCAGAGTTCTGTATTGTTTTTAATTCTTTAAACAAATTTGAAAGAGCTTGACCCAAGGAACATTTCTGTAAAGTTTGGTTGAATTCTGTCAAGCGGTATAGGAGGAGATGTCATTTGAAGCAATTGTTAACGACGACGCACATACGCACGACGCCGGACACAGGGCCATCCCAATAGCTCATCTTGAGCCTTTGGCTCAGGTGAGCTAAAAATAGCTGGTTGATTAACACTACAGGACATCAGGTTAGTGAGGTGGCCTGAATCATAAAATGCCGCAAGTGCTTCTAGCCTACCTGCTGTGCAAAGGTCTTATAATCCAGTTATCCATGTTCCCTACGCATCAAGCCAATCAGCATGTCAACTACCACAAATTCACAGTAGATCTACATGACTGTTTTATATTAATTTCGTGTGACTGTCAGTCTTTCACACATTTCCACGGCACCACCCTTTGATTACGTAATCTCAATGTGTTACACAAAGGGACTCTCCATCTTACATATAACCAGCATCCGATGGTCAATCAAAGCTTGTTAACTTCTGACAAATCAAGTGTGTTGACAAGGGCACAAAGATTTTTATTTCAACGTGTTGATGAGTAGTCGTGTACATGTAAAATCGGTTGCATACGCTATATTGCATACAAATTAACATTTTTGTTGTTGTTGAATGTTGCATACAAATTAATATAGGATCGTTTGTCCTTATAATATAGAGTGATTAAGAAGTTCGAGTGAAAAAGCTTAAAGGGACTCGCAACCGGATGGTGTACTTGTCAAAATAAAATAAAATACTCAAATAAAAGCAAATTTGTGGTATTATTTGGCTTCTGACATTAAAAAAATATGATCAGTCCAAAAAAAGTCTCAAGAATTGTCACCGAATCTTAGATTTTTAGATATTTTCCATCGTTTTTCTACACCGACTAGTAGACAGTATAGTTGTTGTTGTTGCTTCTCTACACGGGCTCAGACATAAACACGAGCCGAATTACGAAGTTGTATGCACTTTCGATCGCTACACATTGAAATACGTTAAATCGATCCGAAATAAACGGATAGTTCCGTGGTCCATTGGTCTAAGCGGTTTCCCCCTATTTTGCCTTCTGTCCGCCAATGCCGGGCCCCGGGTTCGAATCCCACCAGAGACCAATATTTTTTTTTATTGAAATACATTTTTTTAAACAGAATTTCTTATCCTAAACTAATTCTTTACCATTTATATAAGCGTTTGACACATATTTACAAATTACTATTTTTAATGCACCATCTGGTTGCGAGTCGCTTTAAAGGTAGCATTCTTTTGTTTAAATAGCAAAATTTATTTTTATATCTAATAAATAGGTTTATGATTTTTATGTAGGAAGTGTGTCTTTAAAATGTTACGTAAACATGATTTAAGTAAATCAAAGTGTAGATGATGATTTTGCAAATGTGTATTTAAAGAAAATCTGTAAATTACAGAAAATTGTGACAGTTTGAAATAAAGGAAAGATAACTTTTACACACTTCAAATGTTTAACATAGAATTAAGAGACAAAAGGGAAACAATCTTAAATTTCATTCTTTATTGAAGGCACAAGTAGACTAAAGGTAATTATGTTCCTTAGATGGTCCTATATTAAAGTTATTTAGATATATTGGAACCATGTAGAACCCTGGTTGCCATGGCTAATTAAGGGAAAATCTTTTAAAATGTTCATGTCAAAACCAACAAGTGTATAACTAATATAGAGATATCAATTGTAAGAATTAAAGCTTTGGGTGAAAATTGTCCCTGTCATAAGGGATCCCTTATTTTAATTAAAATGTAGATCTTAAGTGTGGATCTTTTTACTTTAGCAGAGGAATCAATTAAAGGCATACATGCGAATTTGTGGGGTAATGGGTTAAAGAAATAGTGGAGATACATTACAAATTCTACATTTAAGTGATAAGGCGGATAGTCTAGTTAATTTTGTTTCATAGAGTATACATGTATATTCATATCATAATTTTAATTATAATAATAAGTAAAATATATAAATACCATTTTGTCTTTATAACCGATAAAAACTAAAACAAATTGATATGCTCAAATCGAAAGTATCAATTTAATGGGTTCCCTTTTGCCGGCATTTACATGGAACCATGTTTTCGAATCAGGTTTATAACAAGGGCCATTATGGCCCTAAATCGCTCACCTGGTAACCATGTACACCGCGTGACCTAGTTTTTGACCGGGCATGACCCTCATTCTAACTTGACCTCGATTTCAATGAGACAAACATTTTTTTCAAGTTTCATGAAGATTCAATGAATTTTGTAGTCTCTATAGAGTGTTAACGAGGTTTTTCGATGATTTGACCTAGTGACCTAGATTTTGACCGGACATGACCCACATTCGAACTTGGCCTAGATTTCATTCAGGCAATCATATTGATGAAGTTTCATGAAGATCAAATGAAATTTGTAGCCTCTAGAGTGTTAACAAGGTTTTTCGATAATTTGACCTAGTGACCTAGTTTTTGACCTGACATGACCCACATTCGAACTTGACCTAGATTTCATTGAGGCAAACATTTTGATGAAGTTTCATGAAGATCCAATGAAAGGTTTAGTCTCTAGAGTGTTAACAAGGTTTCTCGAAGATTTGACCTAGTGACCTAGTTTTTGACCGGACATGACCCACATTCGTACTTGGCCTAGATTTCATTGAGGCAATCATATTGATGAAGTTTCATGAAGATCCAATGAAATTTGTAGCCTCTAGAGTGTTAACAAGGTTTTTTGATAATTTGACCTAGTGACCTAGTTTTTGATCGGACATGACCCACATTCGAACTTGACCTAGATGTCATTGAGGCAAACATTGTGACCAAGTTTCATCAAGATCCAATGAGATTTGAACCTGGAAGAGTGTTAACGAACAATTGTGGACGGACGGACAGACGACTGACATCCAGCGATCCTAAAAGCTCACCTTGGCACTACATGCCAGGTGAGCTAAAAAGTTGGACAAGTGGCTTTTTGTTCAAGACAAGTGACTTTTTGAAAAAAAGTGGCTAAAAATTTTATTTGTGCAGCCCTGAAAATTATTATAAACTAGAGATATTTCTGTACAAGAAATTTGCACATTAAAGGAAAAAGCAGATAATATTTCTTCTTTAGGGTTTCTTAAATTTTACTCTTTTTTTCTTGCAACATCAAAAGTGGTAAAAAATAGGCATTTTTTGGTATAAATCTTTGGTTTTAAGTATGATATCCACAAGTAAAGTATGTAAAACCATATACCGCCAGAAAGCTCAAATAGCAGGCTTTCTAATGAACACAATTATGAATTACTATTATTGAACTGTTTTCTGTAAATCAACATATAACATTGAGTAAGGGGAAATGTGCACAATACCGTGGCCAAGCCGAAATAGTCAACCACGACATAGTCAAATCTGATTGATTTGCGGTGTCGTAATGAAGCTTCGTTTTATCGTATGGTAATTTTTTAATTGCGCACTGTTAGCAAAGGGAGGTTACTGCGCACTCGCATATACATCTATATCTTCATTGATATATGGACGATAAAATCCAAGTTTTCCAAAAAGTGTTTTGGTTGAAAACCTTGCAACAAAATGTCAAAATCTAATCATGGAAGAGTCAGAAAAACGATAGAAAGTTGAAAACTGTCGGTTGTCAACTATCTGATTTAAAAGGAACTAACACCTAATGAAACATGTGGTAGTTTGTTGAACGATATAAGTTCGAATGTTGTTTCATCGACGGAGAAAAAAAGCGCATAAGCGGCTTTTTAATGTTAGATTCTTGAAATTCGTAATTTGCATACATGTATCTTCTACTTCTACTTTATTACTCCCTACTGTCAATTTCTGACAATGACAGGGAGGTCCGAGACAGTGTTAAAGTAAAACATAATGCTAAACAAATGCAGAGCTAAAAGATCAATAATAAACAGAGGTTAAACAAGTTTAAAAACAACTTATGTAGTTAGGGGTTGTGAGATCTGAGGCTGGGAGTGAAGCTTGTGAGACTGTCACTGGCCTTAGTGCTGTGTGGTAGTTTATTCCAAAGTCTGATGGTAAGTGGAAAGAATGAGTTTGAGTGATACTGTGTCCTAGTAGAGAAAGGTATGACAACGTTGAGTTTTCTGAATGGATTGAGATGTATGGTCTACAACTATTAGGTTATTTGAAATTTTGTATAGCATTATTACTGAGGCATTATTTCTCCTTTCTTCTAAAGTTGGCCATTTAACCCGCGAACTGCTGATGAATGTGAAAATCCATGTGTACTGATTCGTTTTTGTGAGGCTCCTGGAAACAGAGGAAGGTTCTGATGTATGAGAAACAAAAATACAAACGCTACTTTCCGCGAGTAGAGTAATATCTGATTCTTCGATTCCGGTGCGTATTTGTAGCTATTGTTCATTCACGGAATCATACATTTTTAGTATATTTTAGTATGTTTAGACTTACTGATAACTTAACTTATTTGCCGAAACTCCCACGAAAATCGTATGCTGTATCGCCGTTATGTTCATTTCACAACTTTCAAGCACACAGCCCATTCAATCCGGTAGTGATTCGTAGCGAAATAGAACGTCTAATTTAATTGGTTGTTTGAAAAAAGATGCTGGGAAATACCTTTTTAATAACCAATCAAACAAGTCCGAAAATTGGCTTCTCGCCATTTTGAAACGATATGTATTTTCAGAAGTTTGTATCTAACGGCGTGATTATTAATAAGGATTTGTGGTAAATTCAAATCATAGAAGTAGTATTTGGATTTGGATCCATGTTAAAGGTTCGTTTGTGAAGTATTTTCGGAGAATATTACCGATTCTTATTCTCTGTATCAAAGACATTTTGTCCCCCAACAGACACTTCACCGCTGTTATACCCCTCGACTCGGGGCGGTTGTTTTTTGTTTGTTTTTTCCGTCTTTAAAATGGTAATTACTCATCTGGAAAGAAGAAATGTCTCATTCCTCGATTTAGGCTAATATTCTTTCCACTTTACGTAGCTTATTTTCGAAAATGATTGTAGACTGCCGTGTAAAGTTTAATGCACACACAGTGTCAATATCACTCGCGGTAGCTTCTTTCAAGATATTTAGGTGTAATCTGATTGGACATTAAACGCTTTGGATCTGTCAATCACGCTGAGAATAACCAATTACTCACGCAGAATAGGTGATAGGTGGAACAGAGATAAGCCGAATCAATATATTCTTTATTTGTTTATTGTGTACGCGTGTTTGAGTTTTGACTTTTGTCATACGTAACACAGGGATCTGGCTTGTGTACTTCACCAATTAACTCTACACGCATTAGCGCCTCGGGTGTGAAACATACAGGTCATTTATGAAAAAAGTAACAATACAAATTCCTTGTCGCAATCAATTTCGCCAGAACTAAAATTTTGTCGCCACTTTGAAATTATCTTCGCATTTGGCGACAAATGCGAATCCCAGCGGAGGCCCTGCTACACTTATATAAATCACCCCATCTTAGTAAACACAACCTGAAAACAAGTTTTGTTATGTTATCAATACCTTAAGATAGGTGCGAAATTCAATCACTATATAATTGTTTTCTAGGCGAATTCACTATTTAGTTTACTATACTGTATATTTAATTGTAGGCGAGTTCGTCTCTAGGCGAATTCACCATAAACCGTTAAATCATAGGGTTTGACTTTGGTGTAATATACATAAAGGTTTTTGTATTTGAAAAAAAAACTGGTCGTATCCCAGCTCTGTAGTATCAATATACGTGGGACTCAGTTCTAAGTCAACCAACCTGCTAGAGTAACAAACAAAATGACAACTCCATCCCAATTAGTGAACTTCCTGTTGACTGATTTTGACATTTCGTGGATATTCTTCCTAGCATCTGTTCTCTTATTACTACCTCAAGGCGAACATGAAGTGTCTAAAATATCTTATAATCAAGAAAGGACATCGATGTCCATTTTAAATAGTCACAAAGAACTTGTTTATTGTGTTTTTATCTGACGTTTCTGTTATTGTTCAGAAAAATTCGGATACCTTCTACTACGCAAGACTCTCAACATCTTGGACCGAATGGGTTGGCCTAAAACACGAAATGGAAATTTTGATGGCGAAATGGAAATTTATTTTTCGGAAATCAGATATAAAAGCATAGAATTAAGTTTTAATTCAAATTTTATTGTTTCTGTTTATATAGATACTAGTTTTAGACAGGTGGCAGTACTTTAAAACCGATTTTTCACACTTGAGAGTAGATATAATATCTCTATGTAGGAAGAATATTTCCATTTCGCCGTGGCGAAATGGAAATTTATGTTTTGGAAATCAGTTATATATAACAAAGTTTTAAATCAAGATTGATTGTTTCAGTATATATTGAAACTAGTTTTAAGACAGGTTGCAATGACAAAAACCCGATTTAAAATTAATACTTGAGGGTAGATACATGTATAGCTCTATATATGAAGAACATTTCCATTCCGCCATGGCGAAATGGAAATTTATTTTTCGGAAATCAGATATATAAGCATAGAAGTAAGTTTTAATTTAAATTTTATTGTTTCTGTATAATTATATAGATACTAGTTTAAGACAGGTGGCAGTAATTCAAAACCGATTTTTAATTCTCAAGAGTAGATATGTCTCTATATATGAAGAATATTTCCGTTCCGCCATGGCGAAATGGAATTTTATTTTTAGGAAATCGGTTATACTCAGGCACGGATTTACCGGAAGGGGCACAGGGGGCACGTGCCCCCCCCCCCCCCCCACCCCCAGCTGGCCTGAGGTTGTTTTGGTTTTTTTTGCAATTTTTTTTTGCTTGATTCATAATTTAGCTGGGTATGGAAGGTCGCATTGGCATATGACATTACAGGCACATATCCACTGGGGTGGGGGGGGGGGGGGGGTGCATCATATCATGCTTAATAAAGGAAGCATTTAACCTTCACTGGTGTTGAATCTATATGTCCATTCCTTAAATGGTGTAATAGCGGACATTACAATTGGCGACGAGGATAATTTAGCTATATTTGAGAATGGCTACATACATGACAGATGTGACAGGAATTCCTCAATTTAATGTGAGATTCGTCAGGGTTAGCACAAAACTGGCGAAGGTGGAAACGATCGTTTGAATTATACGCTGAGGGAAGAGGAGTTACGGAAGCTGACCAAAAACGTGCACTACTGCTACATTCTGCTGGACTGGCTGTTCAAGACATTTTCTTCACGTTAACACTTAGTGCTGATGGTGCCGATGCATATGAAAATACTGTCAAGACATTAGATGGATATTTTAATCCGCAGTCCAATGTGCCCTATGAAAGACACATGTTTAGGCAAACATGCCAATCAACAACAGAAACAGTAGAACAATACATTACAAGACTACGACAAAAAGCAGAAACATGTGAGTTTACTAATACGGATGAACAGATCAGAGACCAGGTTGTTGAGAAGTGCAATTCGTCACGTCTAAGACGAAAGTTGTTAGAAAAGGGAAAAGACCTGACACTTAAAGATCTGAGAGAAATAGCACGTACATTTGAAAATGCAGAGACACAAGCAAAGACAATGGAAGGGATTCAAGAGAGAGTGAATAAACTTTCATTCTAACATGACACGTGAATTCGTCTCTATAAACAAAGAACAGGTCTATCGTGGTATACCTGAGACGGTATACCACGCTCTTCCCTACCCCGCTCCTCCCACGGTTATATGACATGACGTGACCACGTGCGTTCATACGTTATGTTTTTTAAAGTTCTTTCGTTATTCATATAGCCCGTAAAGACCATATACTTTTAACCAGTAACGTTACAGTAATTTTCTCATTCTTCTGTCTTGTTTGATGTAATGTTTGTTCTATGCCAGATTATGGATCGGTAATTGTAAATTTGCTTATGGGTGTTAGATTCTTGTAATGCCGCGGAAAAAGTTATTCGGTCGAAAAACTTCATCCGCTGAGGAAATAAGTATGGAACATTTGATTTCCTTTCTAATGAATTTCCTTACATCTGGTCATGTTAGAATCGAAATAATCTATGTTCTACCGTTGTGAAACTGTATTTTACAACGGTCGGTCGTTGTGGTGCGCAGGAATTGACCACTCAGGCCTTCGGCCTTCGTGGTCAATTCCTGCGCACCACAACTCCCAACCGTTGTAAAATACCGTTTCACAACGGTAGAACATAGATTATTTCTTAATTCAAACCTAGAGTACAGCCTAATAGTAAATATCGTCAGCCAGAGGTTGAGTGTTACAAATGTGGTTTTAGGGGACACATTTCAAAGGATCCCAGATGTCCAGCTAAAGACAAGCGATGCAGAAAATGCAGGAAAATAGGACATTTTGAAAAGAAATGCAAAACCGGATGTAAGACGGTAAAACCAAAACGGGGTATCAGAACTGTTAATGAGGACAATTCTAGTGGAGAAGACACGGGATTTACTTTTAACATTCACAAGAAGTATCCAGAGGAGACTACTATTTCAGTCTGTGTAGGGGGAATAGACGTAAAAATGATCATTGACTCAGGATCCAGTAGTAACATAGTGGATAGAAACACATGGGAATATTTGAAGAAGTCTGGAATAAGGTGCAAGAACGAGAAACGTTCTAAAGAGTTGTATGCATATGCGTCAAAACAAGCTATGGAGGTAGCAGGATTGTTCTGGACAAACGTTACATACCAGGATAAATGCTTGAACAATGTCGAATCCGTGGTAATAGAGGGGACAGGGCAAGCATTGATGAGTTGCGAGACAGCAATCAGCCTTGGGGTTCTCAAAATTATCAGGAATATAGAACCAGGCAACGAAAACGCCGATGTTATTTTGAATGAATACAAAGACGTTTTCGAAGAACTCGGTAAGTTGAAAAACTACACATTAAAGATTCCCATTGACAAATCTGTGCAACCAATTGTACAATCAACAAGAAGAGTGCCTTTTAACCTGAGAGAAAAACTGTCAAACAAACTAGACGAATTGGAAAAACAAGACATTATTGAGAAGGTTGACGGACCAACAACTTGGGTATCCCCGATTGTGATAGTTCCTAAATCATCGGGAGACATCAGGCTTTGTTTGGATATGAGACAAGCGAACACTGCAGTAAAACGTGTCAGACATCCAATACCGACAGTGGACGAGGTACTTGAAAATTTGAACATGAGCAAAGTTTTCAGCAAACTGGATATATCGATGGCCTATCATCAAAGTGAACTTTCTCCGGAATCTCGTGACATTACAACTTTCACAACACACAAAGGATTATACCGTTACAAAAGACTCTTGTTTGGAGTAAGCTGTGCAAGTGAAATGTACCAAAATGTAATGCAACAAGTTCTTAGTAACTGTGAAGGTGTACAGAATATCATGGATGATATAATTGTGCATAGCAGAGACAGAGAAGAGCACAAACAGCATCTTGAAAACGTACTGAAAGTGCTCAGAGAGAAAGGATTAACACTTAATAAAGATAAATGTCAGTTTTTCATGTCAAAACTGGTGTTTATGGGTCATGAGCTGTCTGATCAGGGTATTGGGCCAACTGAAGCCAAAGTACAAGCAGTCAAAAATGCGCGCGAACCGCAAAATGCGTCGGAAATTCGGAGTTTCCTTGGTTTGGTTAACTACAGTGCGAGATTCATTCCTGATCTTGCTACTGTAGCAGCGCCTTTGCGAGAGCTTACCAAGAAAAATGCTAAGTTCAAATGGGGTACTAAAGAACAATCAGCTTTTGACGAGCTGAAGAAACGGTTGTCTAGTGCTAAAACGCTAGGGTACTATGACAAAAACGCGCCGACAAAGGTCATTGTTGATGCAAGTCCGGTAGGGCTAGGTGCAATTTTGGTGCAAGAACAAAATGATGAATACAGAATCATAAGCTATGCTAGTAGAAGTCTGACAGAAGTCGAGCGTAGATATTCGCAGACAGAGCGAGAAGCGCTAGCTGTAGTTTGGGGTTGTGAAAGGTTCAATGCGTATCTTATAGGCATATAGTTTGAACTGTTAACTGGCCACAAAGCACTGGAATGCATTTGTGGCAAAAGGTCAAAACCATGTGCTCGAATCAAACGCTGGGTATTAAGACTTCAGCCATATACTTTTAGGGTTAAGTATATACCAGGCTCGAAAAATGTGGCAGATTCATTGTCAAGGTTGCTAGGAAAACAAAACGTAGGTGCATGCGAAGAAAATTCCGATGAATACGTTAAATTCATTGCACGAGAAGCAACGCCAACGGCAATGACAACGCGTGAAATTGAGTCTGAATCCGCGCGTGACAGCGAAATTATTGCTATCAGGGATAGTCTTTTAACTGGCAAATGGCACACTCTTCAGTACAAAGAATACTTGCCAATCAGATCAGAACTGTGTGCAATCGGTCAAATTGTTTTGCGTGGTACAAGACTGATCATACCAGCTAAATTACGCGAACGCGTATTAGAATTAGCTCATTTGGGTCATCCAGGTATTGTGGCAATGAAAAGAAATCTCAGAACAAAAGTTTGGTGGCCAGGAATTGACAAGCAAGTAGAAAAGTTTTGCAAATCATGTTATGGTTGTCAGTTAGTAGGAAAACCTTGTAAACCCGAACCAATGACACGTACAGAGTTACCATTAGGTCCTTGGCAAGATTTAGCCATGGATAGTCTAGGTCCATTACCATCAGGGGAACATATCTTGGTTTTGATTGACTATTATAGTCGATATTTTGAAATTGAGGTCACAAGATCAATTACATCAGAGAAAATCATATCAATCATGAACAAATGGTTTGTTACACATGGCTTACCAATGTCTATTAGAACAGACAATGCTGCATGCTTTACTAGTGAACAGTTCAAGAATTTCATGAAAACCAATGGCATTTCTCACAGGAGAAATACACCATTATGGCCGCAAGCAAATGGCGAAGTTGAGCGTCAGAATCGGTCTATATTGAAAAGAATTCGAATTTCTCAGGAAGAAAGTAGGAAATGGAGAAGTGATCTTGATGATTACTTGATTATGTACCTCAGTACACCGCACTCTACAACAGGTGTGAGTCCGGCTGAACTGTTGTTTGGTAGGAAAATTAGGACAAAATTGCCAGATCTGAAGTACTATGACACACAAGATTTAGGGGTTAGAGACCACGACTCAGAACAGAAACATAAGGGGAAAATGTACGGTGATAGCAGTCGAAAAGCTTGCGAAAATGAGATTTTGGTTGGTGATCAAGTTTTGTTGAAACAGAACAGAGAAAACAAATTAGACACTGTTTTCAAACAAATACCTCATACCGTGTGCGAAAAGAAAGGCAACAGTGTAGTTGTAGAATCGAAAGACGCAGTTCGGTATCGCAGGAATGTCACTCATTTAAAACCGTTCCATGAACGTGTTAAAAGCGATGTAGATCATGATTTAAACCCAGATCATACAGAGACATTACCTGATATTCAATTACCAGTGCAAATTAATGCAGAAAGGGAAGAGTTAAATGTTCAAAAAGATGTGTCTGAAGAACAATTGCAGTCTGAAACAGAGTCTTATTCAAGACCAATGCGTGAGAGAAAGTTACCTGTTAGGTTTAAAGACTATGTTTTAAATTGAGACACATGCCCTTGTGGAACTGAAACATTCTGTGAAAGCAAACAAATACTCGAATACAGTGTATTGTTCGACAATATTGACCTGACGTTGGTGACCTCTATTACCATAATTACACACTTTGTTGCATTTCTAAATATAGCTTCGGAACACTTCGTTATCATTTATACGAGAACGCACATTGTAACCACATCGGCACCGAGAAAATATAGCATTGCCCGGTTCTACAAATATCGACAGGTATTTAGCGCAAGTGGTAAGGAAGATGACTATAGATTATTTTTCCGTACAGTCATTGGTTCGAATCCCATGCAATACTCGTACATTTTTTCACATTTTTTTTTTTACTATTTATGCTGTTTCTTTTAAGTTATCAAACAACATTTATATCGATTGGAACACGATTCTTTTATTATTTTTAAAAACATTATGTCATAGCGTCTGTTTGGTCTATAAAATAACATTTTATAAGATAAAAATAGTTTGCCCTCTATCGGGATTCGAACCCGGAACCTCGATGTTACAAATCCCTTGCTCTAACGACACACCTATTGCAGATTAGTTACATCTGGGGTTGTAAATTAGGTATATATTGGCAAGAGTCGCAGGTGAGAACATCGATGATCTTACCTGGATTAAAACCCACTCGAAAGCGCAACATGATGCGTTTTAGTAGATGCGATTATACTAGGAGACTCGGGAATAATAGTTTATCAACAATAATCTTTTGAACTTGCTCAATGTGGAGAGTTACATGTAATCCACTGCGGATTACAACTGTAACAAGTTTCACGTAATCAGCCGAAACAACCCGAAATTGTACGTAAGCTATCGAATATTGATTTATACTGAGTCATCTTTTTATAATTCATTCATGCATAAAGTTCAACGTCAGGTCAATATTGTCGAACAATATCTGATTTCAGGGCGTGAGATAATGTCATAATGTTGGACTCTCTAATTTGGAGAAATTAGGAAAGATAACAAAGTGTTTTGCTAAGACATATTTGTATTATCTGTATTTAACCGTAAATGTAATCTTGCTATACTAGCATTGATGACTTGACTGGTTAAGTGTAATTGGTAAGGCAATTGTTTTTGCGACAGCTACTGATAAGGAGTTTCAGCTGTAGGAGATTTGACACAGACCAGGCTTTGATTTGATAACTGTGTTAGGTATCACATAGCTAGTTATTTACTAGAGACTGTTTGAAAATGTATTATGCTGGAGATATTGAGATTTTGATTTAGCATTGTATTTCAATTGACATGCAATTAAAATTTAAACAGCATGTTTTAAAACTGAAAAGGAAAGGGATTGTAGTATTTGTCCACAGGCCCTTGTGAGCCTAGATGCTTGTTATATGTTAGTAAGTCATACATAGACCAGTTTCATAGAGATATTAGCGGAGCTTAATAAAGGAAGCATTTAACCTTCAATGGTGTTGAATCTAAATGTCCATTCCTTAAATGGTGTAATAGCGGACATTACAGGCCCCTCCCCCAACCAACGTAGGCCCGTAGTAACAAGGATAGGGGGCACGGAAGTATGCCTCCTGTGCCCCCTCCTCCAACCAAAAAAATAAAAATGCCTGTGCCTGTGCCACCAAATTGCATATCCTACAGGCCAGTAAATCCAAAATTTCCCCTGTGCCCCCTCAAATCCTCAGTATGCCTGGTCTGTGTTTGAACCCGACACAGGCCCGTAGTAACAAGGATGGGGGAGGGGGCACAGCAGTGTGTCCCCTGTGCCCCCCTATCCCAACCAACACAGGCCCGTAGTAACAAGGATGGGGGGGCACGGATGTATGCCTCCTGTGCCCCCCTCCTCCGACCAAAAAATAAATAATGCCTGTGCCCCCAAATTGCATATCCTGCAGGCCAGTAAATCCCAAATCGCCCCTGTGCCCCCTCAAATCTTCAGCATGCCTGGTCTGTGTTTGAACCCGACACAGGCCCGTAGTAACAAGGATGGGGAGGGGGCACAGCAGTGTGTCCCCTGTGCCCCCTCCCCCAACCAACACAGGCCCGTAGTAACAAGGATAGTGGGCACGGAAGTATGCCTCCTGTGCCCCCCTCCTCCAACCAAAAAAATAAAAATGCCTGTGCCTGTGCCCCCAAATTGCATATCCTACAGGCCAGTAAATCCAAAATTGCCCCTGTGCCCCCTCAAATCCTCAGTATGCCTGGTCTGTGTTTGAACCCGACACAGGCCCGTAGTAACAAGGATGGGGGGGGGGGGGGCAGTGTGCCCCCCTCCCCCAACCAACACAGGCCCGTAGTAACAAGGATAGGGGGCACGGATGTATGCCTCCTGTGCCCCCTCCTCCAACCAAAAAATAAATAATGCCTGTGCCTGTGTCCCCAAATTGCATATCCTACAGGCCAGTAAATCCCAAATCGCCCCTGTGCCCCCTCAACTCTTCAGCATGCCTGGTCTGTGTTTGAACCCGACACAGGCCCGTAGTAACAAGGATGGGGGGGGGGGGGAGGGGCACAGCAGTGTGCCCCCTCCCCCGACCAACACAGGCCCGTAGTAACAAGGATAGGGGCACGGAAGTATGCCTCCTGTGCCCCCCTCCTCCAACCAAAAAAATAAAAATGCCTGGGCCTGTGCCCCCAAATTGCATATCCTACATGCCAGTAAATGCAAAATTGCCCCTGTGCCCCTGCCCCCCTACCCCCCCCCCCCCCCCAATACTGGCCTGCTTAAACTTAATTGGAGCTGCTGCAATGTCTTGTGTCTCTTAGCTAGGGCCATCAAATTCTCAGCATGCCTGGTCTGTGTTTAAACCCGACACAGGCCCACAGGCCCGTAGTAACATGGATTGGGGCACGACGGTGTGCCCCCCCCCCCCCCCCCACCTCCTCCAACCAAAAAATATAAATGTCCCTGTGCTCCCAAATAATTTTGCCAATACATGTGTAAGTTAAAGTTACCTAGATCTTTACATAAATGTATGCAAGTATTTTACCTGTTTTGAACGTGCGAAAGCATTCAGCGCGCAATCTGTCAAAGGTATTATCCTATATTAAAGAATTTGATATGTTATTTTGAATGGAATATTTACATAGATTTATGTAGTATTTTACCTATGTTGAATGCGAAAAAACTCCCATCAGAACGCACCATTGATCATCTGGGAATAAATTTTTCATGGGGTGGGAGGAGGGGGCATGCCCCCGGACCCCTAGTAACAGTGCGCATATGAATAGGAGGGTTAGGGTTAGAGATTAATGGCTGGACGACAACCTTTCACCATAGAATGATTAAATAAAAAAATATTTTGAGTCGATTTTTTACATACATTTATGTTAGTATATACCTGTTTTAGGCCTACTTTCAACCTGCTTTAGTGTTCTCCTGTATACAATATTAGAAACAAGCTATGAGGTAATGGATTAAGTTAATAGCTGCTAGGGAGTAACAAGATATATCTTTAAAAAAGATATTCGGCGGAATGAGTGGTTGAACTAAGGCTATATAGATGGGTGTGCAAAATTGAATGAAATTGAGGTTTTCAAAGAATTGTAATATCTTGGATTGAAAAGCAAAAAATAAAAGTATACAATTGAAACAGTAACTTTTATTTAAAATGCAAAACTATCATGTACAGAAATGCAAAACAAAACAATAATTTAACTCATATCCTAGCTACTGGTAGGAGTTCCACACATAATTCTTTTGTTCTATATGTCACACTTCATTCATAGAGTTTCTTGAAACAAACTATAGCATACACAAATGTACAGATTCAACAGTCTGTTGTACTTCAATCTTGTAAATAATGATGAAACCACACGATTGTATTTAACTCACTTGAGGCCATTTATATATAATATTGCTTTTAATGTATGGTAAATGTGTACAAATAGTTAACAATTAAAACAAATTGGTAGTAAACAATTACAAAACATCTAGCTTCCTCTGTATATCTATAAAAAGATTTCAGATGTCATCTTAAAATAGAATCATAATTGCATCAGCCCAGTGTAGTAAACAGTCTGGTCTGTGTCTCTAAATTTTACACTCACAGTCCATATCTGGGAAAACTGTAATTGGACATAGACCAGCCTACAGGGCTCCAGATAAGAGGGAGTAAACTAAACAAATCACATTTATTCACTCCTTTCAGCACCAAACCCTATGGTGTTACCACTCATTTTGATTGTCTCGAAGAGACAATTCAAATGTATAGTGACACCACAGGGTTTAATGCACAAATAAAGATTTTAAGTTTTGAAATAAGTCCCTTATCTGGAGCCCTAGCTACTATCCAATCAGACTATTCAGTTTCAACAGGTGCTCTCAATTCTAAATTTCTGATCAAATGTAATTGGTTGAAGTGTGTGGCCAAATAGAAAGTGTGGCTAAATAGAAACCAGACAGCTCCGCCGAAAAAATTATTCCCAGATAGTTTAAACATATTTTTATTCCCTCAAATATACATGGAATTGGGGTTGGGTCACAAGTTATAACAACATTAGATCCGACCCTCCCCCTACAATGTAAATATACAGTACAGGAACAATGGCATGTAGATGAAATATGACGAAATTACTTAACTTTTTTGTTGAAGAAAAAGACTACAGAAGGAAAGAAGAAGGAAAGAGAAAGACTGTCAGAGAAAGAGAGAGAGAGAAAGAGGTGTAGCTAGATATGCATTCAATTCATTCATGGTGATCAAGGGACAATCATGGTTTTAATGATTCAGACCAAGTAAATGTGTATTTAGTCATATGGTGTAAATAATAGATTAAGAATACATGCAAGTGGTATCATGCATATATCCGGTATAAGAGAGACAACTGTAACTGAAAAAGGTTTACTTAAACATTTGAATTGTCTCCCTTTACTCAAAATATGCTTGCAGAAATCAAATCTTTTCAATCCCAAGCTGCCAAATCTATAAATCCAGGGCTCCAGACAAGATAAAGCAAACTAGACAATATCAACATTTTGTTCCTCACTTCAGCACCAAATCCCATGATGCGACTACTCGTCATAATCGTCTCGAAGAGACGATTCTAACGAGCAATGATCCCACAGGGCCCAATGCCGAAATAAAGATTTAAGTTTTGACTATTACCTTTATCTGGAGCTCTGTAAATTACTTATAATTTCAGATAGTTTCAGACAGTTGGGATCCTGATCGGATGTCATGAAGCGTGGCATCTGATCAGGACCCAAACTGCTTGAAACTCATGCAAACCTTTTAGATCCTCTAATAAATTCATGCACTGCACTGAAAATATTGAGATTTTCTTTGTCATTTAAATATCTTTTCCCAAATAATAATGTATCTAAGTTCAGAGGTTGAAATTTACTAATTGAATGAAATAAAGTTAGTCTTGGCTGTGTATAATTCTTACAGGTAAAGAAGAAATGTTCTGCATCTTCAATAGCTTCAGTACATGAGCAATAGGGATCCAATCTGAGGTGGTTATTAAACAGATCGTTATTTAGATTACTGCAATTGTTTCTAATTCTTGCATGTAAAACTGATAAGTATCTGTTTCCCTGTGAATAATATAATGGAACAATTTATGAGAGAATTGTCATTTAATAATACATGTCTGAAACTAGTGTATGAATCAATGTTTCTCAAATCAAGATCTAAGCTATTCCATAAATCTATGGAGGATGGAATACATGATTTTTGTGAGACTGAAGTTCTAGTAATAGGAATTCTAATATTTTCCCGGTTTCTTAGTGGATATGGGCTCGATTCTTCAACAGTAGGAGGTATCAAGTCTGAAATATATGATGGTACCATGCTGTGTGTGGCTTTATACATAAAAAGCAGCTTTTGAAAATTACGTCTCTTTTCCAAACTCAGCCATCCACATTCACGGTAAAGATTTTCTAATGAAACAGAACGAGTAAGACCAGTTACAATTCTGGCAGCTTCATTTTGAAGTTTTTGTAAGGAATCTGAACAGCTATCAGAGCAACCATCCCAAACTATAGATGCATACTCAAGTATAGGAGATATATATGAGAGATAGATTTGATTTAAAGATTTCCTATTTAGAGTAAATTTTAATCTTCTCATTATGTTTACTACTTTCGAGGCAGATATTACTACATTATCTATATGAGAATTCCACTGACCATTGTGGCTAAGAGTAACTCCTAAGTGCTTGTGGTTTTCGACAAAATTAATTGGAGCATCTTCAAATATTAGTTGTGGTAGATTATCATACTTAGAGAGAAAAGGATAGCTTCAGTTTTGTTAGGATTGAAAATAACCAGCCATTGTTTAGCCCATAAAGATATGTTATTAAGGTCATGATTCACAATACCTTCTATATCATCAACAGATGTAGCCGAATAAAAGAGAGAGCTATCATCTGCAAACAATCTAGTTAAACTGAATAGAGAGTCAGATATATCATTGACATAAATAAGAAACATTAACGGCCCTAGCGCAGATCCCTGAGGAACACCGGCTGACATAGACCTAGAAGCTGACACGCTAGACTGTAGGACGACTCTCTGACTTCTATTTGACAAGTAACTGGAAAGCCAATCAAGTAAAGAACCATTAATACCATTTTGTTTCAATTTAAATAGAAGACCTTTGTGCCAAACTCTATCAAAGGCTTTAGAAATATCGCAGAAAACCATACAAGAAAACTGTTTATTGTCAAATGATTGACATATATGATGAAAGATATCTATAAGCTGGAAAGTAGTAGAATGGGCTGGCAAAAACCCAGATTGATATTTGTATAGAAGATTATTATTGAGAAAGAAATTGTACATGTGCTTAAAGATCACTCTTTCAAACAATTTACCACAGCAACTGAGAAGTGATACAGGTCTATAGTTTGAAACAGAAGATTTATCACCTTTTTTATAAATAGGTATGACATTTGCAATTTTCCAACAGTCTGGAAAAATCCCTTCAGTAATGGACCTGTTGAACAATATAGAAAGGGGTTTGGCAACTGATGTTGAAACACCTTTAAGCATTTTATGACTGATAGAATCAGGTCCACTGGCCTTATTTATATTTTAGGAATTGATAATGTCATTTATTTCTGATTCAGATATAACTATGTTTGACAAACTGTTCTGGGTTTTAGCAGCAAAATCAGGAAGAACAGCATTTTCTTCATTTAAGGAAGAAATAGAGGCACAAAAGTCATTTAAGCAATCGGCTTTATCTTGATCAGTTATATAATATGAAGATTCACCTCTATTAGAGGTTACACATAAGGGAGGAATATTAGCAGAACAATCATTATTTTTAACAAATTGTTTAATTAATCTCCAAAAACCTTTCTTATCATTAGAGTGTAAATTTTCCAAGTTAATTTCTAATGAGTTGAAGAATGACTGTTTAGCATGTTTTTTCATGTTGTTTATTTTATTTCTTAGCTGTTTATATTTATTTAAAATAGACGATTTACCTGTTTGAAAGCTAATTTCCTTAGTCGATCTCTTTTCCTACAAAATTTTCTTAATTCAGAGTCAAACCAAGGCTTGTCATCGGGGCGCACTAATATTTTCCGTGATGGAATACAGGCATTAACAAACTGAAGAAAATTTTTAGTAAAACAATCACAAACTTCATCCACACTACCATTATAAAGTATTTGCCAGTCAAAAGAAGAAATATTTTGACTTAAGAGCTGAAAGTCAGCATTTGCATATAGATAGACAGTTCTTTCAAAACTAGCTTTAATTTCGTATGAAAAAGGACAAGACAAGACAATGACAAGACAATAGTTTATTGATACTTTCAGGCCTCCAGCCTATAGTACAAAGTATTGAAAATATACATTTATACAAGCAGTGATAGTGTGAAGATGGCTTTGTAACCACTATTAACCATTAAACCCACACTTATGAAAAAGTATGAAAAAGGAAGAAATATAAAAGTTGCACAGTGATCACTAACATCAGGAGGGTTTGGTATTACACCAGAATCAAGATAGCGCATGTCAATAGGAATATGACCGGATCCAGTAAAGCATTTAGGCGAGTAGGTTCACTGATAGTGTTCTGTAGTGAAAAATTTAAAAGTACATCCTTTAGTTTTCGAAAATTGGGATTCAACAAGTCTTCATTCAGGTCTCCCAGAATGATTATATTTTTACTTATTTCTAGTGCTCTCTCAATATTCTTATTAAAGTTCTGGAAAAATTCAGGATCAGAAGTTCTAGGACTGTAAAAGGTACCAACTAAATATTTCTCATGATTAATAGTAATGCATATCCAGATTGATTCGGGGCAGAAGTTTTCCAGTTCAAAGAGTCTTTTATGAATGAGATTACTAGATAGGTATACCAGTATTCCGCCTCCATGATTTGTTCTATCCTTTCTGTAAATACTATCATAAGCATCTGACAGAAACAAGAAATCACCAGATACAGCCATATCTAAATGTGTCTCAGTAAAACTCAAAATATCAAAGTCTAAATAGCTGTCTCTGATGTAGTCCAGTTTCTGTCTTATGCTTCTGATATTGCAATGCAATAATGAGAGACTGTGGCCACTATTGCTAGTGGTTGGACCGGGGTTTGGTTCAACATCGCCTGACTGCAGCAGTAATAATAATAAGACTGTGTATAAATAATAGCTATTAATAGAATTAATAACAAATTTGGTACAGTATAGACTCAGATTATATAACCACAAGATAATAATAAAAGGAATGAATGATACCTTTACTGATACTTTCTTACAACATAACAAACTTCTGCCGTGGAACCGACCGATGGAACATCTCCAGAGTTCTAGGGCATTACCCATTTGGAAGCAGTTTCACAACAGTAGTATTTGAGATGTTCATCACTTCAGTTCCACAGCAGTTTGTCTCCCGATCACCATAAACAAAGTGTCTGAAAAGAAACAGGATAAAGGTGAAAGCAAAAATAGAAAGGAAAGACATGAAGAAAAGATAAAGAATAGAGAAGAGAAACAAAGAAAAAAAAATAGACTTAAGTAATAAAAAGCTTAAGAAGAAATTTCAGTAAAAAGTTCTCTGGAAAATATGACAGCTGGAAAATATGACATGATCAATGGTGCGTTCTAAGGGAGTATTTTCGCATTCAAAATAGGTAAAATACTACATAAATCGACGTAAATATTAGAATCAAAATAACATATCAAATTATTTAATATAGGATAATATTTTCGACAGGTTGTTTTCCAGCCATTTGCCCATACCCCTTCAATTATTGTACGCACTGTTACTAACTTAGACACGAAATGGTCTCAGGTGCGTTCTAAATACGATTTGCACATTCAAAACAGGTAAAATACTTGCATAAATCTATGTAAATTTTTTGTGATTATTATTGGACAAATTATGGAAGGGGTAGGGAGGGGGGGGGGGGGGGGGGGGGTGTGAGGGGCACGCTATTCCTTTGGGCCTTAGTTATTTGGGTATTATACTCATAATCTAGTTAGGCATTCAAAAGTGTATTTTGCTTTTTGTTACCCTTTAGATTGTATAAGACTTAAGTATTTTCATCAAATTTAATTGGATTTACAGGCATGTATGATATGCAATTAGGGGGCACATGTCAGAAGCATAGCTAACCCTTTTTGCTTTACCCGTGATTTTTTCCTTTCTTAAATGGTCCCCCATTTTTTTTTTTGGGGGGGGGGGACACAGGGGAAAAATTGTTGGGGGGGGGGCACTCTCTGTGCCCCCTCCTTGTTCCTATGGGCATGTGTCCGGTTCAAACAAAGACCAGAAAACCAGGCAGGATTTGATGGCCCGAGATAAGAGACACATGCCAATGTACAGTCCCAGTAGCAGGCCAGCGGGGGACATATGTGCCCCCATGCCCCCAGTGAATCTGTGCCTGTGATGTCACATGCCAATGCAACATTCATTTCAACCTAAATGATGACAAGCGAAAAAACAGCAACATTCAGGCCAGGTTGGTTGGGGGGGGGGGGGGGGGGGGGCACGGTAAATCAGTGCCTGTGACGACCTTTAGATCATAACGCCTTGCCAGACAAGTTACTTGCAAAAAAACATGGGTCTTGTGGACATGTCGCTAGCAAAGAACCACTGACGGTTCTCTTGTGAGACCCTACCTTTATATTTGATAGTTTGGTTAGAAATAGCCATTGAATATCACTAGAGCATGCGTATAATTTGGGCCTCATCAGGTAAACTGAGATTGGTATAGCTTGTGATGCATGCTTTGACAGTTAAATTCACACCAATCGAGACAATAAGGGGGGGGGGGGGGTAGTCCATCAATGGACTGAACAAAAAGTATGTCCAATATGTATAACATGTAAAATTCGAAACCAAAAATGAATTTAGGAGTCAGGACTCAGGATACAACTCGGCAAGTTCATTAAGGTGGTGACTAGGGTACGTGACCGTACCTCTAATATTTGAAATTAGCGGTACAGTCACGTACCCCTAGCGAGCCCTGTGAGGGTTGACTAGGGGTACGTGAGTCAAAAACACTATATAGTAACACCTTATTTTGTCTGCAGATACGTTAATTAATATCGATGCTAATGTTAATAATATTTCATTTCTACCTTATACTCTGAATGTTTAACGCAGAAAAGCAAAGAAACTTCACCATTTCCCCCCCCTATCGGCATTTTTTTCACGGCAGCGTAAACTACACATATGAATTTAAAGAACGTTCACACATTTATGTATAATATTATCCAATACTAGCTTTGTTTAGAATAAGTGCACTGTTTAATAGCAATCCATTGTCAAACGTGTTTTTCAAGGCTGCCATTTCTCCGGATTTTTCCTAAATCTTCGGATTTTTTTCTAGTAAGTGGTAGCTTAAAGCAGGCTGAAAGTAAAGCAGAATGCGCCTTAAGGCGCATTCTGCTTTACTTTCAGCTTGCTTTAAGCAGCCACGTGTCAACAAAACTAGAAACAGGCGATGGGGAAAAGGTATGATTCGTAAAATCGCACTTGAAAAATGCAAATTTGGAAGTCTTAGGATTTTTTATGTCAAATTATGGCAGCCCTGGTTTTTCGAGTTGAGTTTTGCAACAGGTCTGTCATTAACCAGCAAACTTACATGTATCGATATTTGATGAGAGCCGAAGCTCCGCTATAGTTTCTATATTCTTAGATATACCACTATATATTCAATGCTAAGTAAGGAAGATAGATCTACAACAGCAGTAATTTCAAACAAGCTTATTATATAATTAAGTTACCTTTGAATCAAATCTATAAGTAAAAATCTTAACATTTCCATAGTCACGGATTTCAAATCGGTAATCTGACGATAATGAACACCCTATATGCGGAATACATCTATTCTCATCGCTGCTGTGAAAACAAGTTGGGTGGAGAATGTTTGTCGAAGTATCTTTGTTTTTTGCAATTAAATATCCATAAGATAAGGCAGAATTGAGAGCTTATTAATATAAGCATCAATAAAACCTATCTGCAGGCAAATAATGTGTTGCTTCATAGATTAAATGACTCACGTGCCTCTAGTCAACCCTCACATGACTCGCTAGGGGTACGTGGCGTACATCTAATTTCAAATATTAGAGGTACGGTCACGTACCTTGTTATGTATGCATATACCAATGTTCCTAGCATAATAATCTCTTAGTGGTCACAACGGTGTTACTTATGTAACATACCCCTAGTCACTACCTTTCCGTAACGGTTTGGGAGTTCGGGATCGGGTTCGTCGGTAGGTTTTGTTTGAAACCCCTTCGAAAGGGACCTCATTCTTCTTCTTTTTGTACACTGTCTACAGTCTACACCATCGCCCCGGTCGCAGCGATGAAGGACGCATTCTTCCAGAGATCCTCCTTCTTTCCATATATAGCTTCTCTTCAAGGGTGACAAGGACTGGCCACATCTTTCTTCTTAATTGTTCAAACAGAGGACGGCGCTGAAGTATGTGCTCTGAACATTGTTTGCTCAGTCAGACCACATGAGCAGTATGTTTATGGTGTTTGGGACAGCTTCAATTTTGCAAACATGTTGAATAGGATGACTTGTTCTTTCCTGTCGAGAGTGAGGTAGTCATCCTTTTTGTGTTTGAGTTTTGTTATCGTCTTTATCAGGGTCACACTTTCTTCATGGGTCATATCATTAAACGGTTGTTCACTTTTAGCACCTTTAGCCAACTTATCAGTCTTCTCATTTGCGTAAATGTCACAATGTGCAGGTATCATACAGGCGTCTGAAGCAATTGGAGAGTCAGATGAAGACTGCTCACAGGTTGTGATTATGACAGACGCTCCTCTCAGTACTCCAAGCTCTCGACAAAGCCAAACTACTTCCCCTTGCTAGAGAGCTATATTAACTATGCATGTGTCATTTCAATAGATACGGCCTCCATTTCTGCTTAATGTAATTGGTACAGTGGCACTGTGTTTGCCTGTTGGAACGCTCACTTTTACTGTTTTCCCACTGGTGTGCATTATCATGAACGTATACAGAGACAGATGAAAATCCCTGCACCTCCCATCTTGTGTTGCATCATTTGCAGAGTCATCTGTATATACATGAGAATTGTTCTCAAGCATTTGATTGGTCAGATTTGAGCCTAGGCTAAAATCTGACAAATCAAATGCTTGAGAACAAACTCAGACGCTTTATAAGCACTGGGCCATGTCTCTACTGGGTAGTCTTCGTGGATCATGGCTTCTGTCAGGGACATTTTCATGATTTTATCTGCCACACCAGCCTGAAGGCATGGTACTGTTGTGCGTATTCTAATGTGTGACAGGTCATATTTCCTTAATTCCAGTGGCTTGCACTCTTCCAGAGAAGTAGTTGATGGTCCAAGTTTCCCTTCACTAGTTCTGGTCAGCTTCTTGGATTTATGTACAAAGCTTCCTTTTTTGAGAGATTCTTGGTAAGACTCTCCAGTCTGGCTTTCATCGGGTGATCTAACAAGAACTGATACCTGCTAGATTGATTGAGTGCTTTGGTCACTCTCCTTTAAGTGAGTGCATGGCGGAATAGCAGTGACGTCTTCCATGGCTTTTTATCGGGGTTGACCTCATTGCTCCTGTAACACGTCTTAGGGCCTGGTTCTGAATTTTATCTAGGCTATGCTGATTCGTCTTTGAAGTGGTCATCCATGCTGTGGCGCCGTATTCAAAGTGGGGTCTGATTGTGCCCAGGTATACTGTTTTAGTTATATTCTCATTTGCTCCCCGATTGGTACCAATCAGCTTACGGAGTAGAGCTAGCTTTTTTCGAGATTTTCCTTCAGCTTTAGCTAGATGATACTTCTATGTAAGTCTTTTTTCAAAAGTTATGCCTCAGAATGTTGGTTCTTCCACTTTATTCAAAGGAATGTTATTAATCATAAGTGTATTCCTTGGGAATCCAGAAGAGACTACAAACCATATTGGACTAGTGAACTTGAGAGTCAGCAGAAACAGATATCAGAGGCCAGACGGGAGACCGGAACGAATTTTTCCCAAGAAAACGACATCGAACTTCAACATGAAAGTGCGAAATTCCTTAGAGACAAGATCCAGGCCAAAAGACAAAGTTGGAAAGAAAAAACAGCATCTATCAACCTGGAAACGGATAGCACAAAACTATGGCGGCCCACAAACCAAATGAATGATAATAGAGGAGGCAACAGAAGTGCAACAACTCTGGTAGAAAATGACACTTTGTTTGTAGATAGACAGGCAGCAAACATACTCGCTGACAACTATGAAGACATCAGCAACATCTCTATCAACAGAGAACGACAGAGAGAAGTGAGAAGAGAAGAAAGTAAAATAAGACCCAAGAAGTCAGGGGAAGATGTGATGGAGAAGGAACTCAAGCTGACCGAACTACTAACCGCCCTAAAACAGCTGAAGGCCAAGAAGTCTCCAGGACCTTATGGCATCACAAAGGAGATGCTGACCCACCTTGGTTGTTTAGCAATGAACACTCTCCTACAAATCTACAAGCTCAGTTGGAAATAAGGTAAACTCCGACAAACTTTGAGAGAGGCGAATATAATGCATTTTCCAAAGAGAGGAAGGGATCGAAAGAAAGCACCAAGCTATCGCCCATCAGTATCATCAGCACAATTGGGAAAACCACGGAGTGCATTGTAAATCAGCGGATAAAGTGGTACATGTATCTGGAAACAAATAAATTTCTAGCCAGTCAGCAAGCTGGCTTCAGGAAATTCCGTTCAACAGAAGACCAGACAACACACCTGGCTAAGGAGGTAGAAGATGCATTCCAAGAGAAGAAAATTACTCTTGTTACTTGGATTGATATCTAGAGAGCTTTTGACAAAGTATGGACTGATGGCCTCCTAGTAAAACTCCAACGAAGTGGGATTGGAGGAACAATGTACAAATGTGTCAAATCATACTTGTTTAACAGGAGAGCAAGTGTCAGTGTTGAGCAAATAGAGACATGTCGTCCCACAAGGAAATGTGTTATCACCTACTCTCTTTCTCATTTTTCATAAGTGACTTAGTGATTTACTTACCAAGAGGAGTAAAAGCTGCCCTCTATGCAGATGATTTTGTGCTCTGGTGAACAGAGGAATATGCCACAACTGCCACCCTCAGGATGCAAGAAGCTGCAGACAAGCTATCTGCATGGACAGATGAATGGTCAGTAAAGGTGAATACTGAGAAATCATGTACCACACTGTTCACACTGTCACAAAAGCAAAAGGCTGGTACCTTCAAGATCAAGATCAGAAAAGGACCTCCAATAACAAGCATCTGCCATGGTCAATGAAAAATTGTCGATATTTAACTAATACGCCTATTACATGTACTTGAATATAACACAGGTGTTTTCGCTCCTATCTACCTCCCTCTGCAACCATACAGAAAGACTATTGGTCAAAATAATCTCAATCATGTCAAAATATTGTCAAAATACCATAAAAACATTTAATTTAAGCAGGAACGTATCTGTTATATACGTCCCTGATTTAAATGAGCTGATTTTTTCAACCCAATGTAATATATATTTGATGTAATCTCAATGTAAAATGTTTCTTTTATATTTATAGCAAGTGAGCATTCTTCATAATTTAACACCATATGAATCAGTATATTTCATGGTATTTCATCCTACAGTGCCCCTCTCTTCAACGACACACAGTGGGAGACAAAGATTGTAAGTGTTGTTCGGAAGGAGTTGTTATAGGGAGGAAACATTAAGACTTGGCTTAAATTTGCAAACAGCTTGAAATTCAGATCAGACGCGGCGTCTGATCTGGAATCAAGCTGTTTGTCACCCGTCATTATATCTCTTGTCAAAATGTCCACTAATATGTTACTTTGAGAAAACGACAATTTAAAGTAGACTATACTGCAGCAGTGAAAGGGTTAGACATTATTGTCTTGTTTGGGGGGTCAGCGGCAAGAATTGGTGTAAGGAGGGGATCGTTGTTGGGAGTGCCGTTGTATTCAATTCCTAGCTTTCCATGTACGGTTCCAAGGCTTCATTATCTAACCCTTTCACTCTTAACCCTTTCCCCCATAGAAGCGACTTTTAGCGTATTTAATTTATTCCTCCACTGAAGAAAATAGTTCCAGTTTATACCCTCATGAACAATTACTATTACAACTATTTTATATAGCCTAGCATATTTTAGCTTAAAGCAGGCTGAAAGTAAAGCAGAATGTGCCTTAAGGCACATTCTGCCTTACTTTCAACCTGCTTTAAGTGGTCACCTGTCTTAAAAACTAGAAACAAGCTATGAGGTAAAGGGTTAATGACGCCTTAAAGCGCCTTTGCAAACAGTTTGGGTTTTGATCAGACGTCGCGTAACGCGGCGTCTGATCAGGACCCAAAATGTTCGTGACACTCGTTTCGAAATTTCGTCAGTCATATTGCCTTAAATCTGACTTTGAAACGTGTCATGCAGACAACAATACTGAAGCAGACGACATAAAAGCGGCGGTGGGGTAAAACTCTCCCGAATAATTTGATAATGAATGGGTTAAGAGCTATATTTGACATATGGAAACACTTTGCCAGAAAATGGTTGCAAAAGAAACTGGTGGAAAAGGTCTTCTTGCTCTTTGAACAAGATCGTCAAATGTGTAGGCTCTGATTAGACATGATATATAATGCATAATTATCTGGGAGTCTGGGTTTACACATTTTTTGACGTAGAACTTTACTCCCAAGTCCGAGTTTTTTTGTCCTACACTCAGATTACACAGGTGTAATTTTTATGTCATGCATGTTCTGAAAATAAAAGACAATTAAATCACCAGAATAACTTTTTATTACCTATAATAAATCCTCCCAAAATAGGCAATCTTTCACTTTTCAACATCTAAAAAATGATATTTGATCTGTTTGTTAACTAAGATATAATAAATTTATAACAGTGTTTTATCGTGCAATTGAACACGGGTAAAAGTTGAGATGCGTAGAAATTTAATCACGAGGCCGTATACCGAGTGATATAAGTACATGTACAAGCATCTCAACGACTACCCGTGTTCGATTGCACGATCAAACACTGGTATGAATTTATTATTTCGATTCTAACACTTCAATTTACCAAAATTTGCACCGACGCACCGGCGCTTCGTTTCTTGGCGTATGCATTTCCGAAGCCATATTACGCCAGTAACGTCACATTTTAGCAGTTACAGCGCGTGCGTGTTTTATTTAAGAAATAATAAATTCATACCAGTGTTTTATCGTGCAATCGAACACTAGTAGAAGTTGAGATGCGTAGTAATTTAATCGCGAGGTCTATAGGCCGAGTGGTTAATTTACAATTCTAACATGACACGCGTCTTCATCACTATAAAAATAGAACAAGCTCATCGTGGTATACCTGAGACGTTTTACAACGCTCTTCTCTACCCCGCCCCTCCCGCGGTTAGATGACGTGACGTGTTACGTAAAGACTATCTACTTTTAACCAGTCATGTTACTGTTATTTCCCAAGTTTTCGGTCTTGTCTCATGTTGTGTTTGTTCTATGTCAGATGGTGGGTCGGTAAAAGTGTATTGTGTGTGCGAATTCTCTGCTGTACATAAATTTGCTGTTGGGTGTTAGATTCTTATAAAAGCCGCGGGGAAAGTTATTGGGTCGAAAAACTGCATCCGCTGAGGAAATAAGTAAGGAAAATTTAATTTCCTTTCTAATTAATTTCTTTAAATCTGGTCATGTTAGAATCGAAATAATCTATGTTCTACCGCTGTGAAACCGTTTTTTACAACGACTGGTCGTTGTGATGCGCAGGAATCGACCACTCAGGCCTTCGGCCTTCGTAGCCAATTCCTGCGCATTGCAACTCCCAACCGTTGTAAAATACCGTTTCACAGATTATTTCTTAAGCATCTCAACGACTACCCGTGTTCGATTGCAAGATAAAACACTGGTATTAATTTATTATTTCGATACTAACACATAATTTAACCTTTATTTGCGCCGAAACAACGGCGCTACAGTTCTTGGCGTACGCATTTTCGAAGCCATATGACCAGTGTGAACATACCACGTGGTATGTGACGTCATTTTTCGGTACCACTGGCAGCCAAAATGACAACATTTGGCCTCGACTCAACATTTGAAACAACTGTAAGTATTTTATTTTCCAGCCGATTTTAACGAAACATAGCCTATGCTATGGGGAAAATTTTGTTCTTTACAAGGGTGTTAATGGATTTATCAACAAATTTATACCTTTTGCCTGAAACCTAGACAACTGTCCTGAAAAGGTAAAAAACACAGTGCGACCATGGCAAACCATTCCTAAATATTGCCGAGAAATGAATTTAACCATTTGCTACTGTATGGTATTGCTAACCGGAGGTTCCGACAATTATGTAGTATTACATAGGTAAAATATATACACGAATAACATCCTCTGAACAAATAAAAGTAGTAGGTCAAAATGCGACCACGGCAATCCATATAATATATGATATCACGGCAAGCCATATTATGGGAAACAATTGTTGACCAGGTTTCCTTGTAGCATACAACGTCATTTCTGTCCATGTAGATCTACCGTGAAACCCGTCTATGTATGCGTGAGAGAGAGTTGTAAGACAGGTTCTGAGAGAGGGTGTTGTCACTTTGCACGTGCACTTAATTTCCCATCATCCCATCTTCCCGCTTTAACAGCCACGTAATTAATTTACCGCGCTAACCCGGCACTCATATTTTAGATGTCTTGATGTCAACACCTACATTAGTCTTACTGTAGAGTCAACATTATTAGCATTGCTGCTCACAGCAACTATTTACTATTAAATTTATTTAATGTGCCATAGCCTTGTAAGTTACCAATTATATTTAGAGAAATGTTTATTACGGCTGTTACTATTTAGCTTGTTTAACAAGCGACGGAAATCGTGGAATTACTGTATTGACTTAAATATTAATTGTAATCTTTAGTCTGTGTTATTTATATTATTCCTATTGTTTCAGGCTGTTTTGAATAGAATCAATTACAAATTAATTGAACCGGCGGAACGTATTTATCGTTTGTAAAACCCTGGTAACAATTGGCGATCTCGGCTTCTAGATTCCATACAGCTGGGCGTGGCACCTGAGGGTCCAAATCGACGGTAGCCTCCACTGTGTTAACCCAGCGTCCAGGCCTGGCCACTTACAGGAGATAGGGTCGACCCGCTGAAGAATCGACGGCAGACCAGTGTGCACTATATTTGTGGCCACTCGCGTGTGTCGGTGATTTTGTTTTCTGGTTTAGAAAGTGTTTTTGACTTAAATGACTCTTTTATAAGAGCCGTTATAAGCAGATAGCATTTTCTGCGTGTGGAGTGTCAGAGTGAGACTGTCACGTGACGTGACGTCACTCATATACCACGTTTGTTTGTTTGGAGTCGGCTGGAGGACTGGAACAGTGACTTGTGAGTTATTTTTGTGTTTGTGCCAAAGGAAAGTTTGTGTTTGGAGTATATTTTATAGTGTTTTGAAGGTAAGTGCCTCTGCCTAGTACTGTCATTTTGTTTTATGTATCTTTGAAAAATTATCTTACTGCGGTGTTGTGACCTATTTTCGCAATGCTATAGTGAGGTCACGTGTCAATTTTCTGTTCTTGTTATTTTTTGCTTATTTTGCACGGCAGTCGGTAGCTATGTGTTGACTAGGTTATTAAAATAATATCTAGGCTGCGCATATAGCTCTCCGGTTCTATCTAGTGTCAGATTTTGCGTTTTTCTGGAAATTCATTCTAGCCTCGTTTTGATTCTGTAAACCGGAAGCTGCTTTTCTTGCCGTTTTCTATTTCCGGAATCCCGAGTTTTGTCTTGTTTATCGTAAGTATGTGTTATTGTTTTGATTTGTGCATTTATTCATTACACTGGTTTCATTTTTCGGAAGCGTATACTTTTGAATTACCTTATATTTTCTAGGTTTGCTTTGCTTTTTGAATGACACTCGATAGTTTACTGTGTACGTGTTACTAATTGACAGTATAGGTGCTGGCCAGAGGTTCTTGCAATTTTGTGTTTTTCTATGTATGTATTTGCTATGATATAAATATTGAAGGGTTTGATTGTTTTGGTCTGTCTATCTGCGTGTCCGTATTGAATATATTTGCTATTTTTGGAGCATAGACAGTATTTCATCTGTGGGTATTTAAAATAATATCTATAGATTGCTAGAAGTAAAATACATAGCTTTATAGATCTCTACAAATTATAGAGGTTTTATAGATTATATAGATATAATATATAATAGTGTTTTTGTGTATAAAATCTATAAATTGAGTTTTCCCCACCCCTTCATTTATCCATCACTTATTCATCACTAACAAATAATCAGAAATACACAGGGAGAGTGCGTGTAAGATTTGCTTGTTTGATTATGTGTTTTGTTTTACAGGGTACTTATTGTCTTGACGCCTGACGAGGCTCATCAGTCTCTAACCTCTCCAAGCATAAGTGATGTTATGAACATTCTTCAAACTTTATCAACGAAAATGGACAATGTAGAGTCCAAATTAAACAAACTCGATTCTTTGGAGCAGAAGGTGGATACCTTTGAGAAAGAAATAAAGTCTTTGCATGTCTTAGTGCATGATAACAGAAAACGGACTGACGAAAGTATTTTGAAAGTTGACGAGCGGATCGACATAATTGAGTTCATTACGGCAGAGTATCAATCACGCATAGATCAGTTTGGAAAGGAAAATGTAGAAATGAAAGACCATTTAACGTATATGAGATCCCAAAGTATGCGCAACAATCTAGTGTTCGGTGGTTTCAAGGAAGAGGCAGGGGAAGATCTGGAGACGAAATTCCGATCATTCTTAGTAGAGAGACTGCATTTGGCAAAGAGTTTGGTTGATACTATGAAATTTGAACGTATTCATAGGATTTGTGCTGAAAGAAGTGCTCAGAATGTGAATCGCAAAATAGTGTGCAAGTTCGCTTTCTTCACAGATCGTGAGTTAGTTAGACACCAAAAGCGTTCTCTTAGCGGTACAAACTATTTCCTGCACGAGCAATTTCCGCCTAAAATCGTTGCTAGGCGACGTAAACTGATGCCACAATTGCAGGCTGCCATCAAAGACGGTCAGAAGGCGTGGCTAGTGTATGATAAACTCTACATTAATGGTAAGCCTGTTAAACGTGACTAGGACCGGCCGGAGAATGGACCTGAAATGCTTGTGTGGAATTCCAATGGCTTGACGGAGAGTAAACTGAAAGATCCTGAATTTGTTTCTTTTATAACAAGTAAAGACATAATAATTTTGAGTGAATCGTGGACTGATAAAGACTCTGCCATTGACTTAGATGGATTCGTCTGTCATACTTTTACCGAAAATTTAAGCATAAAAGGCTAAACGTAACAGCGGTGGTATTACTATTTATTTACGTAATTCGTGCAAACAGGGTTTATCAGTGGTAAGAAACCACTTTGACACTATAATTTGGCTTAAATTAGACTGTAACTTCTTTAATTTTGAGAAAGATGTATATTTATGTAGGCTATACCTATGGTCAGATGACTCCCCAGCAGCAAGTTTAATTGATGCTGATTTGTTTCAATTGTTAATGCAAGACATCTCTCATTTTGAGAAGCAGGGAAATGTTTTATTAGCAGGTGACTTGAATTGTCGTACATCAAAAAGACCCGATTTTATTATTTGTGATAGAAATGTAAACAGTTATGACGATGTCTATTATTTGCCAGACCAGTACCTAGATAGGGCCTCTCTCGATATTACTTGTAATATCCGAGGGGTAAAATTGTTGGACCTGTGTAAAGCGACAGACTTGAGAATTGCTAACGGTCGATTAGGGCGAGATTTTGGCCTTGGTGCATATACTTATTTTAGTCGTGGATGTAATAGCATAATAGATTATTTACTGTTGGAAGAGTCCGATTTTCCTATAGTGAGCAGCTTTCAAGTCTGTCCTTTCAATATATTTAGTGACCATGCTGCATTGAATTTTGTCATAGATGGTGTTAAACCATGCCACTTACCTGATAGCGACAGGGTTAATAGCGACTCGCATATATATTTTAAATGGAATGTTGATTATAAAGACACATTTAGGCGTGGACTAATTGGAAAACTACCTGCCTTGAACAGTATTATCTTAAATACAGGCTCGGCCGAGCACGATCAAATCGATCGTCTGATAAATGACTTTACCACTATTATTTGTGATACGGCCGAACCTTTATTTAAGCGTACATTCAACAGGTCCAATAATTTGAAACGTAAAAAGTTTTTAAAAACGATTATTCATGGTTTGATAAAGAATGTATCGAACTTAAAAATGCATATAAAATGCAATTGTTCAATTGTTGTAAAACTGCGACAAGCAGAATATTATTATGTGACAGAAAACGTCAGTTTAAGTATACTGTTCGCAAAAAGAAGCGTGCGTATAAGATTAAACAGGCGGCGGAGCTCAGCGAACTTAGAGGCGGGCTCCTATGTTCACTTTGCTTTATGTTTGTTTTGCGTATTGTTTTCTGTTTGGTGTGTGGGAGTGCGTGTGTGTGTGTGTTTGTTATGGTATGGCTGTGTGTGTGTTCTGCTTTAGAGGTGGGTGTATTGTTTGTGTTGCGTTTACTGCTTGAGTCTTCTTTCGTATTTATTAGAAAACGAAAACCCCGTGATTTTTGGAGACATTTTAAGCAGAATAAGCAATCTGGGTGTGATATTACAGTAAACGAATTTCAGACATATTTTTCTGAATTATTCAGTGATATTAGGACTATGAATATTGAAAATGTAGAAAATATTAATAACAACACTGATTTTAACATAAATGACCCAACTTTTGAAGAACTGAATATTCCAATTTCACAAGATGAGGTAATTGCTGCTATTAAGCGACTTAAAAGGAATAAGTCCCCATTCCCAAGCGATAATCTTCTCAATGAGTATTTCATAGAATCAGTAGATATTTTAGGCGGACATATAACAGATATTTTTAATAAAGTTTTTAACTCTGGTTATTTTCATGAAATATGGGCACAAGGTTTTATTGTACCAATACATAAAAAGGGCGATAAGAATTCACCTAACAATTACATGGGTATTTCGCTACTGAGTAATCTCGGCAAGCTTTTCACGGGCATACTTACTGCACGGGTTGAAAAATGGTTTAGCGATCACAACTTTCTACCAGACGCTCAATTTGGTTTCAGAAAAGGCTGTAGTACAGTCGATGCGATATTTGTCTTACACAATTTAATTGAGCATGTACTAACACAAAACTTAAGATTACCGTGTGCATTTGTCGACCTTAAGAAGGCGTTTGACTCTGTCTACCGCAATGCATTATGGTTTAAATTGTATAATATGGGTTTAGACAGTAAGTACCTTGTAATGTTTAAAGCTATGTACTCTGTCGTAAAATCGTGTGTCAAACACTGTAACTCTTACTCTGACTTCTTCAATATATCAGTCGGATTACGTCAGGGACTTAACAATTCCCCGGCTATGTTTGCTCTATTTTTAGAGGACGTAGCTATTTTTACAGAATAAAATCACCTCTGGGTTATCTTTTCACGATATTTGTATAATAATTATTTTATTTGCTGATGATATGATTCTAATAGGAAATTCAGTACAAGACTTACAGGACAGCTTGAATAAGCTTGATGAATACTGTGAATATTGGGGTCTTGATGTAAATACAAGTAAAACAAAAGTAGTTGTTTTTCGCAAAAGAGGACCAGTAAAACAGGATGAACGTTGGTTTTTATAACAATGAGCCTCTAGAAATCGTAAACGACTTCAATTACTTAGGCGTAGTTTTTAATTACACGGGTTCATTTGTATTAAATAACCAGTATTTTTTGGGTAAAGCTAACAAAGCGGCTAATACATTATTGTGTAATATTAACAAATATGAAATTAGCCCTTTGATAGCTTTACAATTATTTGATTCGTTTGCTGGATCTATTCTAAATTATGCTAGCCCTGTATGGGGATTTTCAAAGCCCAATTATATTGAGCGGGTACATCTAAGCTATTGTAAGGCTATACTGGGCGTTAAACAAAGTACAAGTAATGCGGCGGTACACGGAGAGTTTGGAAGATATCCTTTGTACGTCAACAGATTTGTCCAAATAATTAAATATTGGATCAATTTATTAAGTACTAGCAATATAATTTTGAAATATATATATCAAGATGTCCGTATAAAATGTAAGAAGGGGGCAACTAATTGGGCTTCGAAAGTGAAAGGTTTACTAAGTGATTTTGGTTTCACAGACGTCTGGGACTTCCAAGAACAAGTTGATTTTAAACGTTTTCTACCAGTATTCAAACAGAGAGTTAAAGATTGTTTTACACAACAATGGAACGCTGACTTAGAAAACAATACTGTATTAAGTCACTTATATGTATATATTTGTCACTTATATGTATATATTAAAGAAGATCTCTGCCTTGAAGATTATTTGAACACTTTAAAATATAAATCCTCAAGGTTTGCCTTAACACGTTTGCGAAATCGCTTGGAACGACATGAAAGAATATGTCAACTATGTGAGAGTAATGATTTGGAAGATGAATTCCATTTTATTTTGAAGTGTTCGGCATATACAAATCTTCGCTTAAAATTCATTAAACGTTATTTTTATAGCAACCCTAGTATACAAAAATTTACAGAATTGCTCAAGTCAAAAAACAATACTGTACTGATAAAATTAAGTAAATACATAGTACAGGCCAATAATATGAGAAAAGATTTACTCACAGGGTTTTGTATGTTTGTTTATGTATGTATGCCATGTCAGTGTTATATTACATGATATGAATCAAATCTTTTTAACAACCATAAACATCAATTAATCGTCTAATTTATCTGCAAAATTGCATAGTTCATTCTCCTAAATAAGGAAGGTTAAAAATGCTAACAGCTTAACTTTGTTAAATACTTTATAGAGAAAGTGCATAAATTACAGTAAGATGCACAGTGCTTTCTACAGTACAGTGCTTTCTACAGTGCTTTCTATGTGCTCTCTATGGCTTTCTACTTTAATTGTATTACTACTAACTAACATAAACTACAGTGACCATGTATGTATGTTTGTATTGTATGATTGTATGATTGTTTGATGTTTAACGAGGTACCTGATTGTGTACAAGTTGAATAAAATTCTGTTCTTCTTGACTCGGCTTTGGTTTATTACCAGTCAGTATTTTCAGTTTTCTAGTTTTGTATTACTAGTTATCTCGTAGTTCTTTACAGATTTGTAGTGATATAGGCTAGATAGTGGTAGAATAAGGCAGTTTAGGTAAATCTTAGGTATAGCTTTACCTTAGTTTCATTTTAAGACTTAACTCTTGTATACTCTTCTTTAATTATGGCAAGTCCCAAGGAGAACCTTAAGGATTTTTTAACACCCATCCCCAATAAGAGTGGAAAGGGTAGGGGTATCATTAGTTTTCATCAGTCTACACCCGTTGGTGTCGGTGACAGTTCTACTGTCGGAAATGCGTTTAATGTCTCCCCTTATATTCCCAAATTACCCACATTTTCAGGAGATGAACCTATGCAGAAAGTGGACTGTCTACACAGAATGGAGGTATGAGGTAAGGTGCCTCCAGAGTGACCCTGATATCACTGATCATGTTATTCTTTTGGCCATGCGTAGGTCTTTAAAGGGTACGGCTGGGAAGATCATGATCCGATTAGGGGAAACTGCCACTGCCACAGATATTCTTGATAAGTTAGATGCCATGTTTTGGGACGTTTCCACCCAAAACATGATTATGCAAGAGTTCTTTAACGCTTACCAGAAGCCTGAAGAGTATGTTACCTCTTTCGGTTGCCGATTTGATTTCTTTGTTATCGGACAATCTTAAGGCACAAACTCGCCATAAGTGTGACACGTCCACAGACTTTAATACTCTTCTTAGGGAAATTCGCCAGGTGGAGAAGGAATTTTCTCTTTCCAGGTCCGTTACCCCTACTACTACAAAAGTAAAAGCCCAGACCAATGCGGTCACACCTGACTCTTCTGTTTCTTCTTTCATGGAAAGTCGTTTTTCAGATATGGAGCGGAAACTGAGTGTTGAAGTTTCAAACGTAGAATCTAGGCTTCGGAGTCAGTTTGACTCGAAGATGGACCAGGTGTTGCAGAAGCTTGACAAGCAACAACCTTCTGGCACCCAGACTGCCTCTACTGGTTATCAGACTTTTCAGTCTAATCAGAACCAACCTTATAGTAATACCAATTCTACTGGTTATCAGACTTTTCAGTCTAATCAGACCCGACCTTATAATAATAGAGGGCGTGGTCGAGGTCAGTCTGGTCGTGGTTTCAGTGGTGGCCGATGCAGGGGTAACGCTGGCAACAGCAACTACCAGTCTCAGTCAAAAGGTTAACCGCTTCTGTTGGGGGCCGAACAGAGGCTGGTGAAGCCAATGGCCATTTATTGGATCGTATGGTTGGAAGTTCCAACAGATCTTACATTCTTTTGAATGAGAAACCTTTTGAAGCCTTGACTGATTCTGGCGCTATGGTGTCTACCATATCTGAGTCTGCTGCCAAGTCTATTTCTTCAGAAATCTTACCTCTTGGTGATTTCGGTCTTTCTCTTTCAACCGCTGATAGTTCTCTTTTAGACTACACCGGTTATATTGAATGTTCCCTCAGAGTTCAGGGAGTCTCTACTCAGTTTAATGGCCCTGTCCTTGTTATTCCGGACCATAAACTCAGTAGTGCCAATTCTGTTATCATTGGTACTAATGTCATCCGTCTTTTCAGAGATTCTGATCTGTCGCTGGAAATGTCTGAGGAGTGGTAGGTAGCTTTTACTGCTTTGCAGTGTACTACTTTCAATGCTAAGTTTTCAGGGAAAGTCAGCACTACGCTGAAGCCATATGAATCGGCTACCCTTAACTGCATTGCTCGTTACATTGACCCTGATATTTCTCAGGTAGTCACTGAAAGCAGTACTTCGAATGGGAATCCTGGATATTTGGTTTGCCCTAGGGTGGTTGATGTTAAACACTCAGAATATTTTTGTAAGTTTTCTGTTCGTGTCTGTAACATTACAGCCAAACCTATAACTCTTTTGCCTAGGAGCAAAATCTGTCAGCTTTCAGAAGTTTCTGTGTTGATAATTTGGCATCTACTCTTCCCACCCTCAGACTGCTACTTCTTCTTCGGATTTAGGTGTTAAGATTAACACAGACAGTCTTTCTCCTGATCAACTTCTCAGAGTTCATCAGGTTTTGGGTAAATGGAACCAAGTCTTTTCCACTGGACCCAACGATATTGGTTGCACCAAACTTCTTAAACATAAGATAGTTTTGGAGGATCCTAAGCCGTTCAAGGAACCATATCGGAAAATTCCTCCTGGTCTTTATGAGGAGGTCAAGCAGCATAGTAAGGGCATGCTTGAGGCTGATGTTATCAGGGAGTCTGAGAGCCCCTGGTCAAGTAATGTTGTACTTGTGCGGAAACGAGATAACAGTTTGCGCTTCTGCATTGATTGGAGACGGTTAATTTCCAAAACGCGGAAGGATGCTTACATGCTTCCCCGTTTTGACGACATTACTGATTGTCTTGTTGGTTCTTCCATGTACAGCAAGCTTGATCTTCGTTCTGGGTATTGGAATGTTGAAGTTGAGGAGGAGGATAAACCCAAGATAGCATTTAGTGTAGGCAACCTCGGTTTTTACGAGTGGAACTTTCTCGGTGTTGGTCTTACCAACGCTCCCGCGACTTTCCAAAGGCTTACGGAACGCTGTATGGGTGATTTACATCCCCGAGACTGTCTTGTCTTCTTAGACGACATTCTGATCTTTTCCAAGACCTTTGAAGGTCATCTTGAGCGTCTTGAAGCTGTTTTTCACAGGCTTGCTGTGCATGGTCTCAAGCTCAAACCGTGTAAGTGTGAACTTTTCATGGAGTCAGTGACCTATCTTGGACACCTTATTTCAAAGGACGGTATTCATAGGTATGCGGGTGTAAAAATTATACCTCAGGGACATAGACTCCCCTGCCTTGCATAGTCCCCCACTGCCTTGTGGGACAGGTGCTTGTTAGAACCAAAGACTAAGGGAGAAAACCCTGACAGAAAACATGTAAATGTGGAGACATTGAGGGCGGTTGATATTCGGAAAGCCCGCTATCCTCCGGCCATCCGCTGCAGGGACTAATAGTCTGCGTCTGTCTCGACATGTTCTTGCCGACGTAGGTCTACTATTAACTCCCCCAAAGAGTGCTGCTAGTAACTTGCAAAAGCTAACAGCACTTCAATACCCTTTGCAAGCAGTTTTCATAACATGAACAACCGAAAGAAACTCCATACCGGATCGGTCGTCGCCCGGGTTACCAAGGACCGCGCTGCTCGACACCATCTTCCGTCGGCAGTGAAAAATAAGCCAGGAAGACGACTTAAGGATTTGACAGTTGCACAATGGAATGTCAGGACACTTCTTGATCGAAATGAAGCCAACAGACCAGAAAGACGCACGGCACTTGTTGCAATGGAACTAGCAAAGTACAGGATTGATATTGCTGCCTTGTGTGAAACAAGATTCTCTGAGTCTGGCAGTCTCAGCGACTCAGACTACACTTTCTTCTGGAGTGGAAAACCTGAAGGAGAGAGAAGAGAGGCTGGAGTAGGTTTCGCTATCAGAAAAGACATTGTATTGAGGCTAACTGAGACACCTCTACCAATCAGTGACAGGATCATGACTATGCGGCTACCACTGGCAAAAGATAACTTTGCTACATTCATCAGTGTGTACGCTCCAACGCTGACCAACCTAGATGAAAATAAGGAAGCCTTCTACCACCAATTGACACATACTCTCAGAAAAATTCCTCACACCGACAAACTTGTACTGATGGGAGATTTCAACGCTTGAATAGGAAGCGACTATGACAGATGGCCATTGGTCTTAGGAAAATATGGAATAGGGAAGTGCAATTCAAATGGAGAGCTTCTACTTGCACTGTGCTGTGAGTTTGAACTGACAGTGACAAACACAATGTTCAAGCAGAAGGACGAAAGAAAGACCACATGGATGCATCCTCGCTCCAAGCATTGGCACATGATAGACTTCATCATAACAAGATGCAGGGATAAGATGGATTTCTGCAGCACCAGAGTCATGCGTGGGGCCAACTGCTGGACTGATCACCAGATGCTGAGATCAAAGTTGACATTTTGCCTAAGACAGAAATTCAGTAAGCAAGGTTCAAAGAAGCCATCAAAGCTCAACACTGTGAAGCTGAAAGCCATTGACCATAGAGAGAGCCTAGCAAGAGATATGAATGATGCCCTCAACAAACTCGACGTAGAGGAAAGATCTTCAGTGGACCACAAATGGGCAGCTCTGCAACAAGTTGTATACAACACGGCCAAAACATCTCTTGGCAAGCCCGATAGAAGACATCAAGACTGGTTCGATCCTGATGACCAGGAATTAAGTCAACTGCTGGATAAGAGAGACAAAGCCCATCAGAAAGTTCTTCAGTCAAGGAGTACCAGATCAACTGTTGCAGCATACAAAGATGTATGTAGACTGCTCCAGCAACACTGCCGTTCCCTAAAGACGGCTTGGTGGGACAGAAAAGCAGAAGAGCTACAGAGAGCTTCAGACAGGAATGACATAAAGGGCTTCTACAGTGGACTAAAGGAAATTTGGGGACCTCAGAAAAAAGGACCGGTACAACTGAAATCATCAGATGGACAGGAGATTTTCTCAGACAGCAAGAGAGTTTTAGAAAGATGGAGTGAGCACTTCCAGAAGCTGCTAAATGTCCAAGGGGAAATTGAACCGGAAGCTCTTGCCAACATAAAACAGCGCACTATCAACACTTGCCTCGATGAGACCCCATCTATGGAAGAAATGACGAAAGCGATAGCGGGACTGAAGGATGGCAAGGCTCCAGGTGGAGATGGAATTCCTGCTGAAGTATGGAAGCATGGAGGTAACAACTTGCTTGTCGAGCTACACCAACTGATATGCAAGGCATGGGATGAAGGCTCAATTCCACAAGCATGGCAAGATGCCACCATTTTGACTATCTTCAAGAAGGGTGACACTACATATTGTGGGAACTACAAAGGAATCTCTCTTCTGTCCATTGCAGGCAAGATTTTTGCAAGGATCCTACTTGACAGACTCTCCAAACACATCACCCCAAATGTAGTTCCTGAGTCTCGGTGTGGATTCCGATCCAACAGGAGTACTGTAGACATGATATTTAGTCCCAGACAGCTACAGGAAAAGTGCATAAAACAGGACCAACCACTGTGCATGGTATTTGTTGATTTTACAAAGGCTTTTGATACAGTAGGAAGGATAGGACTGTGGAAGCTACTGAGGAAATATGGATGCCCCGAGAAGTTCACATGTATGGTTGAATCTCTTCACACAGGGATGAAGGCAAACGTAAGCGATGGAGGAGAAACCTCAAAGGCATTTGATGATACTAATGGTGTCAAGCAAGGTTGTGTTCTGGCCCCAACCCTCTTTTCCATATTCCTATCAGCATTGCTGGAAGAGGCTTTCCAACGCTTGGAGGATGGTGTCTACATTCAGTCTAGACAAGATGCTGACCTCTTCAACGTGGCACACTTCAAAGCAAAATCCAAGTGTTCCCAGGTGCTGATTGGGGAACTGCTGTTCGCAGATGACAGCGCACTACTTGCCCACTCGCCAGAAGAGATTCAGCGAATCATGAATGCTTTCTCAGATGCATCAAAGAAGTTTGGTCTGAAGATTAACATTAAGAAAACTGAAGTGATGTACCAACCAGACTCCTCAAGTGCCCAAGAAGTAGACATTATGGTAGATGGAACTAAACTTAATTCTGTCCCAGAATTCACCTACCTTGGAAGCACAGTTGCAAAAGATGGACGTATTGATGTCGAGATCCAGAAAAGAATGGCAAAGGCCAGTGCATCTTTTGGCAGGCTGCGTCAGAGACTCTGGAACAATCACCATGTGTCAATGAAGGTGAAAGGCAAGATCTACAGAGCAGTTGTTACAAGTACTCTCTTGTATGGAGCGGAATCCTGGACAATGTACAGACGCCATGTGAAGAAGTTGTATGCCTTTATGATGCGGCATCTTCGATCCATTCTTGGGGTATCATTGAAGGACAAAGTGACAAACGTGGAAATACTGGCTAGAACAGGACTGTCACCCATGGAAGACCTCCTGATCAGAAAGAATATTCGATGGACTGGACACCTTATGAGGATGTCACAAGACAGACTTCCAAAACAGATCCTGTTCTCAGTGCTGCCAGTTGGTCAAAGGAAGAGGGGTAGACCTCGTCTACGATATAAGGATACCATCAAGAGAAACTTGACTCAGAGAAGCATCAAACTGCATTCCTGGGCTAAACTGTCACGCCAGAGAAATGAATGGAGATCAGCGGTGAAATAAAAAATGAAAACAGACATTGTCGCTTCGCGACCGTCAGCATAGTAGTAGTATCCATACTGATCCTGAGAAAGTTTCTTCTATAAAGTCCTGGCCAGTACCTAAAAATGTCAAGGAAGTACGTTAATTCCTTGGTGTCGTAGGGTGGATTTTGCCATGAACTGTTAAATTAGTAATAAATCAATAAAATACTGTATGTCATCACCTAGTTTCTTGTTATTTCGATTTCCCCATTAGAATAATCAGTAGAATTTAGATATTTATCTCTTAGTTTATACGTTTTGGTCTTGTCAGTCGTTAGAAATATGTACTTTCGGTCTAGGGGAACTAACTTTCACTAACATTATTTTGACTAACCTTTATATCACGTGATTACGGGTCATCTTTATCCGGTAAATTTAAATGGCAGCCATTATATAGGCATTTTTGACTTCTGAATAAATTGGATATTTATACAGGTAAATACATGTTGTTATGTTGTTAAGACTATTTTTTATAATTTTGATACTATTAGCTTTCATACCTTTAAGTTAGGATAAGATAACTTTTGTATTTATAACAGTAATTATTTGTAATGTAACAAGTCGGTGTATTTTGTCTAGCTGACACCGAATATACATGTTTGTTTACTATATATCTGTGTACACTTACTTTGTAGTATGTAGTATCATTACCATATTCTTATTATTGTTCATTATTTGCAGATTTATCATGACTTTGTCATGATCATTACAGTCCATATTGAAATAAACAACTGATTTACTTGATCGGAGTGTTGATCCTGATTAGAACCCCTGAGTTAGGCCGGAAGGCCAGTGGAACGGCAGATCCATAAAACACTCTACCAAAATGGCGCCCAACGTTGGACCGTGACTGTTAATGTATGGTTAGCTTAACAGCGCCTGCACATATAACATAGACTAACTCACAATTGAACTACTTTCATGTAGGGTAATTCGAGTACGAATTTCAATTTCGTGGGGAAGTATGTCACGGTACCGAACCTAACACAGTTGGGGAGATTAATTTGTAGTCAGCCGGTTAGCTCAGTCGGTAGAGCGTCGGAACGGTAGTCCGAAGGTCCCGGGTTCGAGCCCCGGTCAGGCTGCATCTTTTTCTCCCCCTGTGACATTGGCTTTGCAGGTTACTACAGGCGCTTTATCTCTCACTTTTCCACCATTGTGGAGCCTCTTAACTCTCTTCTTAAAGGTCACTGCACTTCAGGAAGGAAGCCCAAATCCAAGTCCAAAAAGTCCAAAAGTCCCACAGTTTTGATTTGGGGTGATGCCCAACAGTTAGCTTTCGATACTATTATCGAAAAGCTCACCTCTGATCCAGTTCTGGCCTATGCAGATTATTCTCTTCCTTTTATTCTGCATACTGATAGTAGCGGCACATGTTTAGGTGCAGTCCTTTATCAGGTCCAGGACGGCGCAGAGCGGGTAGTTGCTTACGCAAGCCGAGGACTTAGACCCAGCGAAAAGAAATATCCAGCTGATAAACTGGAATTTCTATCTCTGAAGTGGGCCGTCACTGAAAAATTTCATGATTACCTTTGTGGTAATAGTTTCAGTGTTGTTACGGACAATAACCCACTTACATATGTTCTCACATCAGCTAAGCTTGATGCTACTGGTCATCGGTGGGTAGCTGCCTTGGCTAAATACCATTTCACTATTTCTTACCGACCAGGCAAGCTTAATGCTGATGCTGATGGCCTATCTAGACAGGTCTTTCCAGACGCCATTGAGGCTATCTGCCATGCTGTCACTGCTGACATTCCCTTGGCAGACACTGTTGCCACTACTCATTCTCCTCATTCGGCCGGGAAATGTATTGGTCAGCACACAAGTCTCAATGTCGACTGGAAATTCGAACATAGTCAGGACAGAGCTATTGCTAGGGTTATTTCCCATTTGCAACGTGGTTCTCGCCCCAGAGGGAGAAATCTGGGGAAGGAGTTACCTGAAGTTCAGAAACTCCTTGGAGAATGGAATCGTCTTTCTCTTGACGATGACATTCTCTACAGAACCACGTCGCTGAATGGGGAAACTGTCAAACAGTTAGTCCTCCCTGAATGTTTCCGGGGTACAGCCTTGAAGGGTATCCATGATGATATTGGGCACCCCGGTAAAGAAAAGACTCTTTGGCTTGCTAGGCAAAGGTTCTACTGGCCTGGCCTTGAAAAGGATGTCAATGCCAGGGTAGAACACTGTGGGCGCTGCATTCGCAGGAAGAAACCCTTTCAGTTAGCTGAGATGGTCCCCATCCCTACACCCAGAGCCATGGAGATGGTCTGTATGGACTTTCTCTCCTTAGAGAAGTCCAGGGGTGGCTATGAGAATATTTTGGTCATAACCGACCACTTTACCATGTATTCTCAGGCCATTCCATGCATGAATCAAACTGCGCAGACTACAGCTAAAGCTCTCTAACTTTATAAAGTTCTATTCTTTTCCTGATCGCTTACATAGTCATCAGGGGAGAAACTTTGAGAGCAAGGTGATAAAGGAGCTTTGTAAGATTGTCGGTACTACAAAGTCTCGTACCACACCTTATCACCCCATGGGTAATGGATCTTGCCAGCGATTTAACAAGTCTCTTCTCAAGATGCTGGGGACGCTCGAGACGGACCAGAAAGCTAACTGGAGCTCTTTTGTAGGGCCCCTGGTTCAGGCCTACAACGCCACTAGGAGTGATTCCACTTGTTTCTCTCCTCATTTCCGTATGTTTGGATGGCATCCCAAGTTGGCTGTGGACATCCTCATGGGCACAGGTCCCAAGGATGGCAGCCCGGACAAGCCCACCTATGTCAGCAAGCTTCGTCAGCGCTTGAGCTACGCCTATGACAAGGCTGGCCAAGAAGCTGCTAGAGCTGCAGAAAAGGGGAAATCCCTTTACGACCGCAAGGTCACTGCAGCCAAGGTTGAGGTCGGGGACAGAGTTCTTGTCCGATTGGTTGGGTTTCAGGGCAAACACAAGTTAGCGGACCGGTGGGAGCGAACTCCCTACCGGGTCTTGCGCATCCCTAACCCAGATTTGCCAGTCTTTGAGGTTCAGCGGGAAGATGGCCAAGGCCCATTCAGGAAGCTTCATAGGAACATGCTATTGCAATTTAGTGTGTAGCCTCCTGCTCCTGACCCGTTTGAACCTCTGACCAAACCGAAGGCCTCCAAACCCAAGCGGTCCCCAACCAGACCAAGGGACAGACTCAGCTCCGACAGCGGATCGGATACCTCTTCCTTTTCGGATGAATCTATACCACGGTATATCATCCCGCAGAAAAGGATCCAATCCAATGTCGGGAGTTCTGTTTCCTTGCCCTCTATCACCACTGACCATGTTGCTACCCAGTCCGTTCTATCTTTTACTGTCCTTTCTACTCCTTTTTCTGATCAGGTTCGTAGCTCGAATCTTCCCAGTCTGACAGAATATACTATACTCTATAGTAGGGATCAAACCGGTCTTGGGAGTCCAGTGGTGGGCGGCCCCACACCACCAGACTAGCATTCTGTTGTTCCAACAGATTCTCTTCCTTCTGCTTCTGCTTCTCCAGCAGGTACTCCTCTTCCTTCTGGTCCATCTCGGATAAGGAAACCACCCGAGCGCTATGATCAGTGGGTTTCACCTATTCAGTTGAATAGGTGCATATAATATTTTGTGTAACTGCAGCTCAGTTACTGTTACTATTATTTTGTAACTAATTTAGTTGCAATTCAGCTTAATCCTGTTAACAGGATACATTAATGGGGGCTTACCGCATTACAGAATTATCCTAATTTTCCTCTAGAGTGAGCTCCCCTGATAACGGTCGGGTTGTTTCCGGTTAAAGACCACTCAATATTGACTGTATAACGATAAGGAAAAGAATATTGAATTCTGTTTAAAATGCTATTTTGCATTAGAACAGCTATATATTTCGAAAATCTAGGCATGTTGCACAGTAAAATGTCCACAACTAGCCTTACATTGACACTTTTTTTTAACTTCATCTGAAAAATACTGATTTATATAATTCACAAATGAATGCGATGTTAAATCTTTAAAACCAACTTTCAGATGCAGTTGAATTTGTTTTAGTTACCATTTCAAAAGGATTGTGCGCGCGATACAGATTGAAAAAAGGAAAGAATAAAAGTGCATGTAGATTTTAGTTTTCTTTCGGCTTTACTTATGTCCTAAATAAAGCAGTCAATGTCTTAATTTAAGCGATTTATTTTAGTGAATGTTTGCTAAACCATTTGCCTGCTGATCGCGACTTCACAAGTGTGTTTTTTCTTGCAAACAACTTGGATCTAGATCAGACGCCGGGTTACACGGCGTCTGATCTGGATCAAAACTGTTTGACACTCGTCTTAAGGTTCCGTTATTTAAAAGACGTACAAATCTTAATTTTACAAATCTTGCAGGCGACAATTTCGAGACATTCAATATCACCGCAGGTTAATATTATATTTATTTCACCCTAGTACAATCCAATGTTACGCAACTGTTCATTGGGAAAGACTTTTTTTAAAAAAAAAAAAAGATGTGAAGTTTTGCTAGATTTTCTAAATATTTATCGATAAATCAAATGAAGATAATAGACGTTTACTAGATCTATAAAACAAAATGATCAAGTTCATGGTATGGTATAATAACAGACTATTATCTGGATCAAAACTATTTATTCCTGCCAGAAATATTGCAAAAGGTTAAGCCGGTAGTTAAGTACAGGTCTACCATATCACACGTCCCAAAGGAATGTGATATTACGTAACCTTAACCGAACAGAGGAGCCGCACTTAGCATGACGAGAAGGAGTATACAATCACAGCATGATGAACTTCTTCAACAAGCCGACAACTTATGCAATGCATATTTTGGTATTGTTCTCCACAGGGCATATAAAGCTTACTTGAACATGCGTTTTGACTACTGTAACCCGCATGATATTTTTTGATACAGGTCACACAATTTTTTTTAACAGATATAAATAAAAAACAAAACAAATCACCAGGTTTTGTTGATGACTTTGTATCAACCCTTTCAACGCTTAACACCAGTTATGATGGCTATTGCAAACAGTTTTAATCCAGATCAAGCTGCAAAAACGCAGGATTCTATGAGTCTATTGCAAAATGAAAGTAAAGCATGTGACCTATGGTTCTGTTAGGTGTTTGAAACTCAAAACTTTATTACTGTTAATAATAAATTAATAATAAATTTTTTTTAATAATCATCATCATCATCATCATCAATAATAAACCTTAGGGGTGTAAAATTATACTCGCCCGCTCGCCATGGCGAGAAAGATTTTGTCAGGGCGAGCAGATTTTCTGATAATTTACAACAGAAACTAATGAGCAAAATGTCATTATCACCCAACCACAGGTACTTGACACATACTTTATTATCTATGAACCCCCTCCCCCCTTAAAAAAAAAAAAAAAAAAATTTTTTTTTACTATACTTCTATTATAGATACAAGGTAAACAGCGCAATTCAACACCTAGTCTTTACTTTCGACTTAAGCTGATGCTAAAATAGACTAGATCGCCGATATTCTCTTGTGGTACCCTCGGGAAATGATTAATTTATCAAATCTACTTTTTATTTCATCAAATTCCGTCAAATAACGCCACAGTACGTGAATTATAACGAAAATAAGCATCAAAAAGTTTTATGTCGTTCTCTTGGTACAGAATTTATTGCCCAAAATAAGGGGTAATCTAGTCGGCTTGCACATTTAACGGCCTTTATGGCTAGAACTTTCACCTAATTTCATTAGAGCAAATGCGTTTGTGTCGGAACATGACCCTCTTCACTATCAGCTATATGAAATATACATGTTATTTGGCACGAAATTGACAAGTGAAAGACTCATTTCATTTTCAATGCCATTTTGAATACCGGAATGAATCGAATGAACGGAGCGATCTCATTGGTCAAAATTAAACAGGTAAAGTTTCTTTTAATTTTGCATTCTATGTAAATTATATAAAACTGATAATATTTCATTTAAAGATGATTTATAATATTTGGTGAAAGTTCCAGTGGCATAGGCCGTTTATTGTGGACAAATAACAGATCACCCCTACATGTACATTCGTTGCTATGTACCATGAAAACGACATAAAACTTTTTTATGCTTATTTTCGTTATAATTCACGTACTGTGGGGAGGGGGTTCATAGATAATAAAGTATGTGTCAAGTACCTGTGCACCCAACAGGGCGAGTAACAATTCTGTATTGTTTACACCTATCATTAAATTTTAAATGAATCTAGACCAGATGTAGTCTGGTACCCGACTTCCTCACAAAGTACGTCAGGCAATTCGTAATAATGACTTCCCCCATGGAATAGAGAAAAGTGGGTGGAGTTATATGAGCTGTAATAGGGGTTTTTCTTATTTTAGGTGGTTCACAATATCTCATTGTAACCTACGGGTTCAGTGTTATTCAAAACTAAATTACCAATTCAAATATATGTGGTAAGCGACTGAATTCAGCAGAAATTCGTGTAACGAATCATTTTAAAGCACTCCTAATTTCGGCTATTATAAATAAGTTGGATTAGATATTAGTATATTGTATCGTTGGTGTAGTGGTTAGCGTCCCTGCTTCTCGTCCAGGCGACTCAGGTTCGAATCCCAGCCGGCTCAATATTTTTTTACTCTTTATTTGGATATGTATTTTCAATATAAAACGTTAAATATTTTTACGATCGAATAACACCTCTGAGAACATTAAAATGTAAAATTCAATGAGTTTAGAAATGTTGATGAAATCTCAGAATTTCCTCAATTTTCCCCTCCGGAACCTGAACAAATTTAAAAGTGTAGATCTATATGTACCCGAATGAATAACGACGACGTATTAGAATCTGTAAAATTTGAACCTATAGCATTGATTTCTCCATGTTTGGATGGAATTGATCAAAATATTTTGGAAGTTATACGATGAGACAGTGGTATAGTCAAACAACTAGGTCTGACGTGTCAAAGGTCAGCCGAGTCCACTTTTTAGGGATAACAGCATTCCGCATGTTCTCGGACCGTTTTTAAACAGTCGAGTTTAGTATATTAGATACAAATGAAGGCGGAATTGTTGTCAACAGTTTAGCGCAGTAGGTAACGTGTAGGTACCCAGAGTGCATTGTGATAATAGTATTTTTGTTCAGCGTGGGTTCGAATCCCACGTCAACCTCAAACTCTTTTTTAATCTAGAATGAATAGAAAAGCATTATCTTATTTCATACTGTAATATACTGATTATTTATGCACATGTTCTTCAATTTTGAGGAAGGGGTGCATTAGCTTGAGTTCGAGTCCTATATTAGCCATATTTTCAAAAACAAAGGGATGATAAAATACAAATATCAATACAAGTTTTAGTTGTTTTCTTCAGGTGGCTTTCCGCATTACTTTGGTGTAATGTAATTATAGAATCCTTAATATTGTTTTAGCCAAAAAAATATTTCGGGTTGATGCAAGATTCGAACCCGCGCATGATAAAATGTTTCCCGATCATGCTTCCTTTTAGACTTACGTCTTATCCACTACGCTATGTTTCCGATAACTAATTCGTTTATTGTTTGTACAAATAACTTTTACATTTCTTTTAAAAAGTGCCAAGAGGATATCCGAAATATGCTGATCTCCCTTATAAATAGACTCGGCGACCCCGTGACACGTCTAACCTAGTTGTTTGACTATATTGTTTGGTTTATTGACCTGTCAAAAATTGAATATTCATACGTCACTGAAAGGTTATATATAGCTTCGGTATAAAATTCGATACTTTTCGTTTTAATTTACGGAAAGAAATATAAGGATACCATGCATTCTGTGTCGAATTTAAATCAATAATCGAGTTAGAGTAATTGGTAGCGTGTATGGACACTTGTAAAAGGATAAGAGGTTGTGCGTTCGATCCCCGTTAGGTTCATTCCTTTTTTTATTACAATATTTTTTTTCTCATTATTTTTCAAACGAATATTTTACTTACATTGTTCAACATAGAGATCTCTATAATTCAAAATGTGTCATAGATAACCTAAACGTTACGCTTTGTAAACTTAGTATAGTCCATGTATGACAAGCTCTGCAAAACGGCAAACAGTGTATGTATACATGATCAGAGGGCTCCTTAAGGAACCATCTGATCTTGGTATTCACTGTTTGCATGGGATAAGTGTATAGGTAAACTCTTTGTAAATGACGAGTTTACTCGTCGCTAGGGTTCAATATCTTTAATTTAAGTTATATCGGATCAGATCCAAAAGGACTTTCAATTGAATCTGCCTCTCCTTCTTGCAGACTCTTATACATCAAAAATACAAAAAATCGTCCGCCGCTTGGAATCGAACTCACGGCCATACTCAGTAAAATACTACTCTATTGTCTCGACCATAATGGCATATAGGTTTCAATATCTTATTCTAAATATAAACCCATCTTTCAACCCAGATTTACCCGTAAAACATAGCGGAAACAGTCGATATCAACCGAAGCTATATATAGCGTGTTCAACCCGCGTATAATTATTTAAATTTCGACAGGTTAATAAAACACAACAATAGGGTCAATGCATTAATTGGTAGCCAATCCATGAAGGCGTATACCTTTGTTGCTAATTAAACTTTGAGTGGTAAATCAAACATTAGTTTAGTTATTTTTATTGGTTTTCCGAAAAATAAATCATTAAATAGATAACATTTATTATTTACTACGTTTAAATAATTATGACCAAAAAAGAAAAAAACATTCCGGTGACTGGAATCGAACCTGGGCCGCCTGGGCGAGAATCAGGGATCCTAACCAATACACCAACGGCTCAGTACGGAGGTTAAATCAAACTGATATATATAATAGCCGAAAATAAGGTTAGTGTTCCAACAAATAAGACAACTTAAGGGCATACGCGCCAAATTCATGGTAACAAAGTACGATAATTCAAGAATCGTTACTCAACGAAATTGTGCGTGTCGGTTACCTCCCGTGGATACTTTCGGTTTCTAACAATCTCTATAAACGTGAAATTTAGTGTGAACCCGAGAACACATACAGACACACAGACCTTAGTTATCGCTTGCGATCCAACGCTCAACCAATCAGAGTACGGCACCCATATTTCGGTCAAACTTTAGACGCGTGGTGCTATGTTAAATTGTGGTCACGACGTCATTTGAATTGGAAGCAAGCTGACTGGCACCGAGTTCTCTTTCGTGACGAAACTCACCGAGCAATGCAGATGGTAGGCAACACAATTTTTTAACATTCAAGATTCAGCAGTCAAGATTTGAGACAGGCTTCACAGGCAAGAGTGGAGGACTGAGGTACTTATTGAACGTTACGCTACGCCGTAGAAATGTAGCGTGTGTTGGTGCAAATAGTGGCCATTCACGATATTAATGATACTGAATACAACTTTGGACTTTTTATGACAATTCATTAAACACCTAAACATTTTAAGAAAAAAAAACAACTTTTATTCAGACCCCTACAAACTTCTTCATTACATCACTCGAAAAAAATTCTTCACAGCAGTATGAGGTTAACTGATATGGATTAAAAATGGTAAACTTCATTTTTGGTATAGGTTTTAGACTATCAACATTATAACTTTCCAGCAAATGTTCCTGTAATCGTTTGGGACGTTTCTACTTTTGCTCAGTATATGTAAAAAAAATACTTCAAATGACCTCAAATATTTAAATCTTGGACAACATTTCTCGACAGGTTTCTTTCCAGATATTAAGCTTCAACTTCTACCCTACATACTCATATTAGTATACCCCTTTAACTAGTTGGGGTTCGGGGACTTGCTCCCCCGGGGAAATTTTATTCTTAGATGGCTTCAGAAGCGTTCAGGGTCGTGCTGTGCATTTAAAACAGGTAAAATACTAACAAAAATCCATGTAAATGTTCAACTTAAAATAACAAATTATTAATGATAAAGGATCATATTTTTTGACGTTGTCTTCCGGCTATTAACCTAGTCTACCTCTACCCCTCTAATAAGTGTAGCACTTTTACTAGCGTGTCCGGGGCATGCTTCCCAGGATATCTTTTATTTCTATTGTCTTTGGTGCATTCTAGGGGCGTTTTTTTTTAAAATATAATATATGCTTTTTTTTTTACCATTTTCTTATTATTCACACCTAAAGCATTTAGATCTATTTATGAAGTTTGATCAATTTCTTAAGGATATATTTTGATTTAGTAAGTGGATTCATTGAATTTGAGCCAAAACACAGTTAAGAAAAATGCACATACTTCAGGCAACACACTCTAATGTATACACTTTGCATCATACTTTTAGTAAGCATCACCTTTTAACTGTTTTATAGTCTGTTTGTGCCAATTATTACTTAACATTTTTTTCAGAAAGCCAAAAATAATGCATGCCAATTTTTTGCCGAGAAAGACTATATTATACATTTCAAATACCCATAGACAAAAAAGAATATTATAACCTATGCTTTTACTTTTTACCATGGTACATGTACTAAGGTACGTTCGAAGAACCTATGTAGAAATGTTCATAGAGATCCTACGAAGATTACATTTTGGCGCGTATGTCCTTAATTCAATAATAATCATACAATCTGGCGAGGTTTTATTTATCCGAAATGTCAACGGACCTGTATAATATCCGATAATAGGGCTAGTTTAGAAATGCCCGAATTCATACTGAATTCAACTGGTTCGCCTGTATTTTTTTTTATTGAAAATGTAACTTTGTATAAAACTGTTCCCATTTACTACAATGGCTTATCGTGAACCACCCAATATAAGAAAACGCCCTATTAAGCTCATATAACTCCACCCACCATTTATCATTATGGTTCCCGGTTTCCTCTATTTCATGGATGCCGCCATTTTTCTCCGTTGCCAGTCTAGACCAGATGCAGCATTAAACTCTGGCTGGTCTGTAGCAATACTGTTTGACGCTTATATACATTTTTTAAATCAAAATGCGTCAGGTTCTGAACTTACGAAATGAAACAGGCAGTAGTTGATCTTTTTAGAATACCATCGTGTTACCCTTTCAGGTGTTAACCCTTATTCTGTTATTTGCATAATTGAGACATTTTGAAAACAGTGTGGACTCAGATCAGACGGCTTCTGTCAGAAGGTGTTTACACCGTGTGGTTTTTTTTTATATAAGATATGTCTTACAGCCTTCCTGGAACAAACTGTCCTTAATTTATAAGCCAGTGTAATAGTTTAAATGGTAGATATTCATAAAGGATAGGGTTTATTAATAAATATTCTTCAGGAGAAGGGTTAACCACGGAATTATACACTCATGTATAATTCCGTGGGTTAACCAATTGCGTCATAAGTAAACTTTTTACACATTTAACCCATTCCTCCACTAAAGAAAATTGTTTCATTTTAAACAGCCACGATATCGACCATTAGAAATATTTACTATCCCGTACCATTTGACAGATTAAAGCAGGATGAAAGTTAAGCAGAATGTGCCTTAAGGAATATTCCGCTTTACTTTTCAGTCTGCTTGAAAAGTCACCTGTTTTCAAAACTAGGAACAGGCTATGGGATAATGAGCTAAGACAGATGATGAAGTCGTGACGTCAGTGAAAGAGTTAAACTTTAATTACAAAAAAGTCACAGATATGTGTATCAGGACAAATAATGTTGCTATGACGTCCATGTAAATGGGTTTTTAAAATTAAATAACAAATCATGATGCAAACTTTTAGAAGTTTTATTGTAGGCATTTTATAAAAAGTCTAAAATAAATGCATGTCTTAATTCCAGGGCCCCGGACAAGGGGAATATTTCAAAATAAAAATCTTTATTTCTGAATTAAACCCTATGGTGTCGCTAGATCTACTCATTAGCATAGTCTCTTCCAGATATTTTCATCCAGGAGAATGTTCTCTCCATAGTCAGATTCATCCTTCATATTATTCCTGAAAGAAGAAAGTAAAACTCAATATCTCACCTTACAGCTTATAAAAGAGGGAGTTGATGAGATAGGGTAGATAATATTACGGTAGGCCAATGCCTACACATCAGAAGCCGTTTTCCATAGGCGATGTTTAACACAGAAACATGTGCGGTACCGTACCTTATATCTCTAGACCAAAGGTCTACTAGAATGTATCCGCAATACAGTTACGATATCGCAACTAGTCATTGCTTAGATCATCAGAATCGGCGATAAATGAGGTCTAATAGCAATTGTGAAACCTAAATTGAAATTGTATTTGTACTGAAATGCCGTCTAAACACTGTCGGAATGGATTACATGCCATTTATGAATCTGAATCATGGCGAGAGATATGAATTGTACGAATGTTTAATATAATCTATAACCAAGCACGAGGACATTAAATAGAAAAAACGTTCGTTAAATGTTTGTTTTTCCCGATTATATTTCCATATAATACTTACGTGTTTTGTGTTTGCGCACGCAAACAAGCCGAATATGTCAAAATTCACGGTAGAAGATAAAGGATTAACGATACCCTCTTTAACCGGAAACGACTCCTCATCAAAGGGGCGCTACTCTTAGTAGCCTCGCCATGCGGAGTAACTCTGTATATCGGTAGGGCCCCATTGTTTTTATATCAGTATGTAAGTGTTATGCATACTGAAGCCAGAATTTATATTTTTCCTCAGTATTTATTTTGATTTCACTATATTTCACTATATTATATATCCTATCAGATATTAAGACATTTGATCTACACATCAATTTAATTCTTTTTAATCAGTTGTTTAGTTTTTAGTGATGTTTTTACTCCTATCCTGAGGTAACTACGCCCTGCAAATTATATTAGTCGGAGGGGGGGGGGGGGGGGTCCAAATTTGATGGCATCAAAATTATTGGACCACACTCCCTTGTCAACACCCAAACATCAAACCTTACTTCATTTGATCTACATATCAACTTTATTTTCTTTTTAATTAGTTGCTTATATTTAGTGATGTTTTTACTCCTATCATGAGGTGGTTACTATGACCTGCAAATTATTTCAGTTGGAGAGGGGGGTCCAAATTTGATGGCATCAAAATTGGACCCCCACCCCTCCCTGGTCAACATCAAACGTTTAGTCATTTCATCTACATATCAACTTTAATTCTTTTCAATTAGTTGTTAAATTTTTAGTGATGTTTTAACTCCTATCCTGAGGTAACTATGCCCTGCAAATTATTTCATTTGGACAGGGGGGTCCAAATTTGATGGCATCAAAATTGGACCCCCCTTCCCTGGTCCACACCAAACCATCAAACCTTTAGTCATTTCAGCTATGTATCAAGTTATCAACTTTATTTTCTTTTTAATTAGTTGCTTATATTTAGTGATGTTTTTACTCCTATCCTGAGGTTACTATGACCTGCAAATTATTTCAGTTGGAGAGGGGGGTCCAAATTTGATGCCCTCCCCCTTCTCCAACTGAAATAATTTGCAGGGCATAGTCACCTCAGGATAGAAGTAAAACATTGCTTAAACTAAACAACCAATTGAAAGAATTAAAGTTGATGTGTATATCAAATGACTTATGGCTTGGTGTTGAAAAGAGAAGGGGGGTCCAATGTTTACGCCATCAAATTTGGACCCCCCCCTTCTCCAACCAAAATAATTTGCAGGGCATAGTAACTTCAGGTAAGGAGTAAAACATTACTTAAACAAAACAAGTAATGGAAAATAATTAAAATTGATGTGAATATCAAATGACTTATGGTTGGGTATTGACAAGGGAGGGGGGGGGGGGTCCAATTTTTACCCCATCAAATTTCGATCCCCCTCTACAACTGAAATAATTTACAGGGCAGAGTAACCTCAGGATAGGAGTAAAACATTACTTAATCAAAACAACTAATTGAAAAGAATTAAAATTGATGTGTAAATCAAATGACTTATGGTTGGGTGTTGAAAAGGGAGGGGGGTCCAATTTTTACGCCATCAAATTTGGACCCCCCTTTCTCCAACCAAATTAATTTGCAGGGCATAGTAACTTCAGGAAAGGAGTAAAACATTACTTAAACAAAACAAGTAATGGAAAAGAATTAAAATTGATGTGAATATCAAATGACTTATGGTTGGGCATTGACAAGGGAGGGGGGGGGTCCAATTTTTATGCCATCAAATTTAGACCCCCCCTCTCCAACTGAAATATTTTACAGGGCAGAGTAACCTCAGGATAGGAGTAAAACATGACTTAATCAAAACAACTAATTGAAAAGAATTAAAGTTGATGCCATCAAATTTGGACCCCCCTCTACAACCGAAATATTTTTATTTTTTTTTAATTTTTTTTTTATATTTTTTTTATATGGGCATAACAACCTCAGGATAGGAGTAATCAATATTTTGCATTAGGGAGAAGTATTACCAATTTTTGAGAGGGGGGGGAAGGGTCCAAAATTTACAGGGGGGTCCATATTTCGCTATCAAAAATGGACCCGCGGGGTCAAAATTTGATCTGACAGGGGCTTTATCTAAGAAATTCACTTTTTAATTTTAATTTTAATTTTTTTTGTGCAGCACAAATTAAAAAGCCTCCCTTGTGAATGGAAAGAAAGACAACTCTGTAAATACAGGGCTCCAGATAACGGAAGTATTTCGAAAACTAAAAATCTTTATTTCTGCTTTAAACCCAATGATGTCATACTCATTAAAATTGTCTCGAAGAGACGGTTTAATCAGTAGTAACACCATATCATTCGGTGCTGAAATGAGTGAGAAAATGTTGGATTAGTTCAGATTACCTGGAGCGCTGTTAATGAACCGGTTAACCATTATTCTGCTGCACAGACGTCTGCTTTGACATTGTCGTCTGCAAAATTTGTTCAGTTTAGATTTATGCATTGTTTTAATTAAACAAACTTTAAGACGAGTGTCAAACAGTTTGGATCCAGATGAGACGCCGCGTGACGCGGCGTCTTTCTAGATTCAAACAGTTTGTAAACTCCGCAAAGTTACGACCAGTAGGCACAGGGTTAAACTATGATATCCAGTCAAAATGTGTAAATATTATTCACGGGGGGGGGGGGGGGGGGGGGGGGTGAACGATTAAAAACAAATACGGAGAATCTTTACCTTGGGCTTGCTGAAAATGAATGTTTCAGCCTTGTCCGCTCTCTAACTCAAACACTTCTTCACCAAACTTGCTACAAATGTTTATTAGTATAGAATCTAGGTCAGGTTCAATAACTAGCAAAATCGCATGAGGCATGTCTGAGTTATTGCCCTTGAATAATTAAAAAATGACTGTTTCAGCATTTTCTGCTCTCTAACACAAACACTTTTTATTGGATCTTCACCAAACTTGCTGACAATGTGTATTGGTATTAAATCTAGGTCAAGAAAAAAATCTGATAAAAACTGTATGTGTTAGACAGCAAAAAATGCTGAAACATTAATTTTTTTAAACTTAAAGGGCAAAAACTCAGACATGTCTTTTGTGATTTTAGTAGTATTCAAACCAAACCTTGATTTTATATAAATAAACATTTTTAGCAAGTTTAGTGAATATCCGATAAAAACTGTATGTGTTAGAGTGCAAAAGTGACTGAAACAGTCATTTTTTATTAATAAACAGGCAATAACTCAGATATACCTTATGCGAGTATAGTAGTAATCAAACTAAACCTTGATTTTATATCAATAATAACATTTTCAGCAAGTTTGGTGAAGATCCAATAAAACGTATTTGTGTTAGAGAGCAAAACTTGTTGAAAACAGTCATTTTTTAATACAGCTTGGGTCAAGCTCTTTCAAATTGTTCAAAGAATTAAAAACAATGCAGAAATCTGGTTGCCATGGCAACCCAAGTGAAAAAATAAGGAAATCTTAAAAAATCTTCTTGTCAAAAACTGCAAGGACCAGAGCTTAGCTATTGGGCACATAGCATCATGTACAGGTCCTCTATCAAGTTTGTTCAAATTTTGTCCCTGGGGTCAAAATTGGCCCCGCCCCGGGGGTCACAGTTTTACATAGAGTTATATAGTGAAATTTTCAAACGTCTTCTTCTCTGAAACTAATATGGCCAGAGCTTTGATATTCATCATGGTGATACTTCTAGATGTCCTATACCAATTTTGTTCAAATAGTTCTGGTCGGTTGCATATCTAGGTCACAGAAGCTAAAAATAGATTTTTTAATGAAAACTTAAAAAATCTTCTTGTCTGAAACTACAAGGGCCAGAGCTTAGATATTTGGCACATAGCATCGCCTACTGGTCTTCTATCAAGTTTGTTCAAATTATGCCCCTGGGGTCAAAATTGGCCAGCCCCGTGGGTCACAGTTTTACATAGAGTTATATAGTGAAATTTTCAAACGTCTTCTCCTCTGAAACTAATATAGCCAGAGCTTTGATATTTGGCATGGTGACACTGAAACTACAAGGACTAGAGCTTAGATATTTGGCACATAGCATTGCCTACTGGTCCTCTATCAAGTTTCTTCAAATTATGCCACTCGGGTCAAAATTGGCCCTGTCCCGGGGGTCACAGTTTTACAAAGAGTTATGTAGTGAAATTTTAAAGCGTCTTCTCATCTGGCACTTTATTTATATTGCCAGATCTTTGATATTCGGTATGGTGACACTTCTAAATATCCTTTACACATTTTGTTCAAATGGTTCCGGTCTGTTGCATATCTAGGTCACAGGAGCTAAAAATTGATTTTTTTCAATGGAAACTTACAAAAATCTTCTTGTCTAAAACCCTACTACCTTGATCTTAGATATTTGGCACATAGCATCATCTACAGATCCTCTAACAAGATTGTTCAAATTATGCCCCTCGGGTAAAAAATGACCCCTTCCTGGACATAAATAATTATCTCCATTTTGTCATTTATTCTCAGGTGAGCGAAATATGCCCCATGGGGCTCTTGTTTTTAATTAACAGGCAATTACTCAAAAATACCTTATGCGATTTTAGTAGTAATCAAACTGAACATTGATTTTATATCAATGAACATTTTCAGCAAGTTTGTGGAAGATCGGATAAAAATTAGTTGAGTTAGAGAGCGGACAAAAAAGTGTGATAGTCTAACAGACTGATGGATGGACGGACGGAGGTAGATACGGTTTGCACCCAGTGGAATTGATTTCGGCTGTATCACGTGATACTAAGCCGTGTGGAAATGTTTATGTCAGACGTTCTATTTCGGTTTGTTATGATTTTAAATCGCCCTTTTTGGTGATTTAGGTCCGTCTTCATCATTTCATAGATCAGTTTGGCCCATAAGAATGTTCAAACATTATTATTAACCGTTATTGTATTTCAGGCATTGAGAAAAGGTCTGAAAACACAATGGAACTTTAATTATTTAAGCTGGTTTCAATGTTCAACCCTTCAATTTAGCTTTGGGAAAAGTGCTAGTGTTATTTAGATCTACATATCATTTCATTGTTTTAGGTAGTATGTAGTACAATCATGTAGTCTGGTATTTTATATTAAATATGTATTTGTAGAATGCCAGGAGGCATTTTCTCCAAGAGGGGGAGTATGTTGACCAGGTTTCCTTGTTGCAATACTACGTCATTTCTGTCCATGTAGATCTACCGTGCAACCCGTCTATGTATGCGTGGGAGAGAGAGTTGTAAGACAGGTTCTGAGAGAGGGTGTTGTTACTTTGCACGTGCACTTAATTTCCCATCATCCCATCTTCCCGCTTTAACAGCCACGTAATTAATTTACCGCGCTAACCCGGCACTCATATTTTGGATGTCTTGGTGTCAATATCTACATTAGTCTTACTATAGAGTCATCATTATTAGCATTGCTGCTCACAGCAACTATTTACTATTAAATTTATTTAATGTGCCATAGCCTGGTAAGTTACCATTTATATTTAGAGAAATGTTTATTACGGCTGTTACTATTTAGCTTGTTTAACAAGCGACGGAAATCGTGGAATAACTGTATTGACTTAAATATTAATTGTAACCTTTAGTCTGTGATATTTATATTATTCCTATTGTTTCAGGCTGTTTTGAATAGAATCAATTACAAATTCATTGAACCGGCAGAACGTATTTATCGTTTCTAAAAGCATTACATGGTAACACAATTTATTTATGTTCAAAGAAAGACTTTTGACGAGGTGGTAATGCTATGGGATAAAAATTATGTCAAAGAAATAATTATGCATTGTCAAATTTAGGAGTGAAAAAGTAAAGGCTGGGATTGAGCACAGTGCGATTCTTACCGTACTTATTTCTTTCATGTATATGCGATGCGTGGATTGTTTAAAAAAGAAACTGATTGTTCATCATACCCAGATAAGACCTCTGTCGTCCATGGACATTATTAAATGACTTCTGTCCTTAAACTAGCTCGCATATTTCAATTTCAGGTTATTATGCTCCGCAATGATCAGTCGGGGCATACTAGTTTACCCCTGTCTGTCCGTCCGTCCGCCATACAGTACATACTTTGTCAGGCTTACTACAACTACATTTTTCAAGCTATAACCTTATGACTTGGAAAAGTGTTTGCACATACATGTATACCATAGATGTGCATATGGACAGGATTTTGATCTGCGTTAATTTTTCTACTAAACTACAGCCAGTTAAACTTAGTCAAATTTTGGCGGGGGGCATCATATTCGTCTCAAAGACAAAGCCATCCCTCTAGTTTATGTTACAGTTTGTTTCAATTTAGCGAAATCATGCCAAAATTTAGAGAAATCATGCCACTTAAGCATTTTTTTCAACATAATGCGGAAATCAAACAGTTCACTGATTCCTAGAAAACGAAGTAGAAAGACTCAGAAGAGGCACACATTCTCACAAAAAGGATTTTTTAACAAACTGGATACACACAGAGAACGAAAATTTCCATAGTGTTATCTTCAAGACATCTTTAAAGCAACCATATTCACCACGTATTCCGACATTCAAAATCTTCAATCCAGTTCAGTTGAATTCGCCTTTGAGAGCAGTAACACCGATACAATGAGAAAGAGTAACATCATTCACAAGAACAGTAAAGTCCAGTACCAAAAATGACGAACTATCAACTCCATCGAAATCTCCACTTCCTTAAAAGGTGCGAAGGTCAATTATGTCAACCATGTGCCTGTCAAGCCTACGTCGATTTGGAAACCCGATCCCACAGCACGAAAAGGGAAACACCCCAGAGAAGCTTCTTTCATGCGCCAGCATATTCTTCCTTTGCTTAAAAGTTTTTCACCATTGCTCGCAAATATTCAGATCTATTTCATTTGTTCTGAAATTGGAAAACAGTTACATTAGAAAAAGTCACAGATACTGGAATTGCAATGTACACTACCACTTATTTCACATTTACTGTTGTCATACATTTATTCTTCAGGATTTTTTGGAATGGTTAAATCAGTTTAAAAACAAAGTGGAGCAAATATTATTTATTAAATACAACGTCTGTGAAAAATGGGTTTCATAACTAAAACCTAGATCTTCTTGTGAGGTAAAGATGCTTAAGTCCAGAAATGGTTAAATGCTCTACTACGCGTTAAAACGGATTTTAACATTAGTATTGGATTGTATTGATGCCTATAACTAGAAAGAATTTCCCCGGAACACATGTATCACCTGTCAGCAAACATCGGTCGAGCAAGAGCTATAGCCGAATTGTAAAGCTTCAGTAAAGCAGAGTTTATCTACGGGAATGATGTGCAAAAAGGAAGAAGAACTCTGATGGTATTGATTAGACTACACAGTTCCTCGGGCGGGATGACTACTTGAAGAGTGTAAGTGTGGCGGAAAAAAGCGTGACAGACAGATAGACCGGCGCCGGAAACACTCAAGACAGATAGAGAACAGAAATGTGAATTCTAAATGTGTCCCAAATTGTCACCTCTGCTTACAGCAGGTGACACAAAACGATTTGCCATGGTAGCTTGATCTGCTTTTGAATCGATTTTTAAATGTCACAGGGTGTAGGTTTATCATCTATTGTACGGCCTTGCTGTACAAGCGCGCTTTTATGGCGATGTGGTAGAGTGCATGACTGCGAACTTGGCGACCGGGGTTCAAACCAGGGTCGGAACGAGTGTTTCTTTATAAGAACACCCGGCTACATTAATATCACTTTTTTAAAGTTGATTACAGGAAGAGATCTTTATACATGTATTAAATTTTACTGGTTCCAGGGATACTTTTGAAAATTTCACGGACGACAGAGGTCTGGGCATGATAAAATGTCAGAGCTAAACCATACACAAGGTTTAGAATATCTAAAAATTTCTTTTTGAAACAATCAACGCATCACATATACATGAAAGAAATAAGTACGGTAAGAATCGCAATGTGCTCAATCTAGCTTATACTTTATCACTCCTAAATTTGACAATGAATAATCCTTTCTTTGACATAATTTTTATCCCATGGCATTACCACCTCGTCAAAAGCCAGGCGTTCTTTGAACATCGATAAATTGTTTCCCATAATATGGCTTGCCATGATATCATATATTATATGGATTCACGTGGTCGCATTTTGACCTACTACTTTATATCTTTGTTCAGAGGATGTTATTCGTGTTTATGTGGCATTGCCCACTTGGGCCTAAGATCCACACTGAACCGAAATCACTTGTATGGAAAATGGCAGACAAATACGTATGTATGATTGATAATGGGCATTTTATTTTAAATGCCATAAACTTATAATCAATGTAAAACAAAGTAACTATTAAATTTTCCATATCTGGGCGACCCGACAATCGCCCAGCAAATGGATGTAACATATTAATAACATAAACATAATTGATCAAAAACATAAAGAAAAACCAGAGAGCGTAGGATGAAGCGAGGTGGTGGATGAAATAGAATTTTTGAAAAACCAGAGAGCGGAGGTGGAAGGGAGGTGGTGGTTGTAAAGAAATATTGATAGCGTCTTGCTTGTTTAGAGATCGAACAAAGAATGATTATAATGCTCTCTGATTGGACTAAGGAGACGATCTAGCTTTACCATTGGTTAACTCTTCCCGCCGCATCCTACACTGACTGGTTTCCTATCTATTCAATACATAATAATATACTTGACTGGTAATCACCGAAATGACAGAAATGACATTAACCGGTGATAACCTAAATAGTGAACAATTACACATAAATCCTTTTATGTTGTGCATAAAATACATTTATGTGGCATTGCCCACTTGGGCCTAAGATCCACACTGAACCGAAATCACTTGTATGGAAAATGGAAGACAAATACGTATGTATGATCGATAATGGGCATTTTATGTTAAATGCCATAAACTTATAATCAATGTAAAACAAAGTAACTATTAGATTTTCCATATCTGGGCGACCCGACAATCGCCACAAGAGAAACGACCGCCATAGCCCAGATGAGAGAGGTACAGTAGTGGATCCAAAGTAGTATGAAGAAAAAACAATTTGCCAAAAAGAAGCTGTGTACATATCTATTTATTGACAGGATTATTTAGAGGGCAACAACCAATTTAGTGTAATATGAAGAAAACCTAGTATGTAGGTTACCCCACCAAAAAGAAGAGAAATTTGGATAAGCACATAGCTCAGAATACTGAATATATGGCAACCCTAGCCAGTGTTTGAACTGGAAAGAGAAGCCATGGCCCATAATTAATATTGTAATATGTTTCTAGCACATGTCACAGCGTAATATATGGCAAATTATGTACAACATAAATTGATTTATACAACCAGTAGTATTTGGCAAGAAATGACTAGCATAATGACATGGCCGACTAGAATACAAGTTAACAGAGCTTAGAAATACCGGAAGAACAAAGTTGCTATCATTAGTTAGTAATAAAGCAAGAACAGGTAAATGCTTCATATGTATTCAAACAGAAGCATGTCTTGCTAGGTTCAGAAAGGCTGCCTCCACAGTCCAAACTGACTCAACGTATACAGGCTAAGAGAACAACCTTAGTGCTCCGGTGAAATAATCATATTTACCAAATAAAATGTGCAACCTTAGTGCTTTTGTGAAATAACTAGTCATACTCGTATTTGCCAAATAAAATGTGAATGGTTAATAATATATACATACATAAGTAATGATGTACTAAGAGAGGTAAGGCTGCCTCCGCAGTCCAAACCGCCCTTAATATTGGAAAGATGAGATTGCGACAGGACACTGTCTGCACATGTCAAAGTAAGCTATCAAGTTGAAAGGGATATAAACTTACAACGAAATTGTTACATAGGCATTAATGTATAAAAGCAGAAAGGCTGCCTCCACAGTCCAAACCGCCCTTAATATTTGAAAGATGAAATTTCGACAGGACTACTGTCTGCACATGTAGCAATAAGCTTTCAAGTTGAAAGCAATATAAATTCACAACGAAATTGTTATGAGCAATAACAAACGTCAAAGCAATACAGCCAAGCATGGAAAAGCTGCCTCCGCAGTCCCAACCAGTGCTCGACACATGAAATATTAACAAGTAAGGACTAGCTGTCTTTACAGTTAAGCGCAGTAGAGTATTGTGCTGTCAAGTTGAAAGCCATATAAATTTACCCAAGACATAAATATGAACCAAAATACAACTCAAAATTATGAAGTCAAGCACAGAATGGCTGCCTCCGCAGTCCAAACTAGCGCTGGACACATGCAAGAGTAAATGTGACAGGCCAAGCTGTCTCCACAGTTTATACCAGTAACGTGCTGTCAAGTTGAAAGCTACATGAACAAACATACATAATTATAAACAAAATTATAAATGCAACTAGAAAAAACCAAATGCAGAAAGGCTGCTTCAGCAAACCAAACTGGCATCTGATACATGAAGATAACATTGACAGGACTAGCTGTCTCCACAGTCTAGACCAGCCAAGCAATGAGCTAACAACTTGAAAGCAATGTAACACAACAAAGTTAGTGAAGCATACTATAATATATACATAAGATAAAAGAGCAAAGTCAGGAGAGGCTGCCTCCGCAGTCCAAACCCGCACTCAACTCATGTGCTGGAAAAACATCCTGATGATGTATCCAATAGGCGACCCTATGTGTAGCCGAATTTTATTTGACAATGGGTGTTGGTCGTATGTATATACCATCTACCCAAACTACGAATTTGAGCAGAAGACATGTTCATGCTGTGCGCTTGTGTAGCACCTCCTATCCGAAAGGAATGAGCAGTATAACGACCAGGGTCCAGTTTACAAAGGATAATGCATTTTCTCAAAATGACCCTAAAATTAGTAGTGGTAACAGGACAACCACAAGGAAATTTGAAGAGTGGTCCCGTATGCGGAGAAGGTTGAAAAACCTTGTGAAGAGCTCTGACAGGGCAGATGGTGCGATCAGTTTGGCGTTGCAATGCAATAGTTGCCATTTTTCCTTTTGAATGTTTGTATTGCCGTAGCTGAATAATTGCTTTATAAGGCTTTTTACCTTTAAACTGAATGCAAATATTTTCTTTGGCAATAACATTTTGAGGGGCACTTGCAGAAATGGCAATTTCTCCGACTCGAAACAAGCCGTAGAAGGCCACCAAGAACATTGCCCGAAACAGAGGCACTATCTGTCTATCCAACGAGATCTTCATTAGAGCATTGAGCAGGGAACGCATTATTGGTATCGTAATAGGTAAACGTTGATCTGGTAGGGAAGAGCGTCGGATACTATATAGAAGTTTCTTAATGATAAAAGCATCTGTCGGACTAGGATAACCATGTATTCGGTGAACATATGACAGTGCCGAAATGAAAGTCGTAATGGTTGAAGCTTTGAAACCCTGGTCGTTACAGACTGCAATGAATTGGGCTATTTTTTCTACTGATACCGGAAAATTGGTATCAGAAGGATAATGGGTAGCATGAAACGTTTGGAAATGTCTAATAGCGTTTCTGTAACAAAGTCTGGTAGATGGAGCCAGAGCTGCATGCAACAAAAGACCTACAGCCAAGTTCAAAGTATTTGAAGCAGCCCCGCTGGAACGCTTGTTGGGTTTGCCTCCATGTTTGGTGTCAGTCGATGAAATTCTTGAATCTGCAAACGTGAAAGGAGATCAGGTAGAGTGTTGAGTTTACCTGGAATGTTTTGCGCACGAATCAATATATTGAACTTCATGCACGCCAACACTAGTCTACGGACCAAAATCATTATTTTAGACTCTTTGGATGATTGTTTGTTTATAATGTGTACCACCGCATGATTATCAGTGTGAATGACTAAACATTTGTTGGTGAGATCAGTACCCCAGATTTCCAAAGCCAAGACTATAGGTACCAATTCCTTGAAAGTGATATTTAAGATAGCTAGTTTTTTGGACCACAGGCCATGAAACCAAAACCTACCAAATGTAGCACCGAAACCGGTGGCACCTGATGCATCAGTATGTAAATGCAGAGAGGTGGTAGATATCCAACGCTTAGCTAGCATCAAGTGTTTGCCATTGAAATGATCTACAAAAAGTTGCCAAGCTAGAATGTCTCTGCGACTGTCCCTATTGAGAGTGATATGATGGTGAGGCTTGGTAACTTTCACAGTCAGGTCTGTCAGGCGGCGCATGAAACATCGACCTGGTACAACCACCTGACAGCAGAAATTCAGCAACCCAATCAGCGATTGTAGCTTTTTTAGTGTAATTTTTCTACAATTGGCATACTGGTTGAGGGCAGTACGGAGTTTGATAAGTTTGTCATTAGGCAGACGAGCTTCCATTGCAAGTGCGTCCAATTCTAAGCCCATGAAAGTAAGATTATGGCAAGCGGAAAGGGGTCTATGTAGTCATTGACAGAATCCCCTTGTGGGTAACTAAGGTGATGAATAAGCCTGAATTGACCTGGGCACGTTTTAGGTACCAGACCAATGGGGCTTACTTGAAGGTTCTGAAATGGGGGGTTGTTGAATGGACCTTGAATGCGATGAAAAGACAATTCAGATTCGATTTTTTGAAGGGTGATGTCAGGATAGTCAATGCATGATTTCAAATTAGGGGATGTGGTTGAATGACGCGGGCCATCAAAACCCAACTTAAAACCAAATGTAAATCCTTCGATCAAGAAAGATGACTCGGGATAATGTTGTAGATAGCATTGTAGGATTTTGACTTTGATGGGTGTGACTACCTGAGAATGACCCTGATCACTTTTGACCAGGTTTGTTGACGGTTGCAGTGAGTGTTTGTCGCGGTTTTTGGCCAGATGCGTTGTTGGTTTGTCTGAAACAGTTGGGGACTGAGTGTGAACCCCTGCAGTAGCCGCAAACATGGGGATGGGGGCAGTTGGCAGAGTGACATTTTGCTCTTCTGTTAAATTTCCAGCAAGTGTTTTCAAGAAACCTTGCAGTTGAACGGGAGGGTGGGTAAGGTCTTGGGTTTGGCCGAAAGGGACGGGGTTGAATGGGATGAAAAGTAGGCACTTGGGTGGCTGCCCTTAGCCAGAACTCCATATGGATTCTGTCCCAGGGATACAAGACAGTTTGACGAAGCATCCTAAAGTGAGTGTCGTACAGTGAAAAAGCAGGCCCGGGTTTGCGATGGGCTAGATCCCGCACAATTTCACCATACGTCAGTAAGGTTGAAACTTCATGAGGGAATTTGTGTGTGTAGACTGCTAGAAATCTGAAAAAGGCACTAGTCCACTGATCAATGTTTGCAATTTTCTTTGAACAGTTGGAAGGGACCAGACTGATAGACGCGTTACCATCTACTTGCAGAGTGTATTTATTCGGTTATTGTATGGAGGACGGATCTAATGGTAACAGCTGTCCGAACTCAACAAACTTGTTGGCCCATATTTTCTTTTGAATGGGCCTTGAAATTTGAGACATTATAGGAGTTGAGACCGGCTCCACATAGGGCACACTATTACCTATGAGACCGAGTGCATTGGTGTGGTTGTCCAACACACTCGGAAATGAGGTAGGTAAATCAGTAACGTCATCTGTATCCGAAGAATCGTCGTCGGATGAAGAGCTGCTGACCAAATCCACGTGGCCTTGAAACCGGTCTCTTGGAAGTGGAGGTGCGCGGTCTGACACAGGGGCAGGAAAGTCATCATTGTGCGCGTGAGGCACTGTAAAGTATATCAGAGAGTCTTGAACCTCATTCAATATTGGCATTGTTGGCACTTGTTTGCGACCCGTGCGAGGGCCTTTCACAGTTTTTTCACTAGGCGCAGACTGAACCGACACGTTTAGTGAGTCATTTGCTTGGCCTGGGCTTAGACGCCTTTTTTTGGCGGAATTTATTGTCTTTTTAGCCCTGACAGTGGCTGCTGGCGAAACTGTTGTTTCTGGTCCGATGCCGATAGTTTCATCCTGAGATTCTTGGCCTACTGGCTTTGCTGGCGTTGGTTCGCAACAGCTACACCGAGAAGCCGTGGCAGAGCCACGTTGTCTGCGAATCACCCTGAAAGAAAAATGTTAGTGCAGAGGTGCAAGAAGACAATGATTATGCTGGTTCCAAAATAGTAGCCCTAATATTGAGGATGAAGATTTTGAAAAATTTGCCATTGGAGAAAATCAAGGGTCATTTAACCCTGAGGCAGAAAATAGAAATAAAGGGCTATAATAATGAAACAGCATAGTCAGAAGTTAAAACTTCTAGTTACTTATACAAGCACAAGAATAAGGGTAAAAACCCTTTGCAAGAAAGATAGTATTGTAAATAACCATGATTAAGGTCATGCAATGTGTCAGCCTTGGCTTGAGCCGTGCGAATAAAAAACAACTAAATGTCATGAGTATCTTCACTCTTATAATTATAGGCAGACATAAAGCATGACCTATGGTTAGAACAAAACTATGAATACAAAATTGTTCGAGACCCTCATAGCATAGCCATGGGCAAAGGGGTTGCGACCCACATAACACAAACATGCCATGTGCAAGGAGACTGCATGTGAACCTAGCATAGTGAATACCGAACATAAAGTTACAGCAAACACCATGATAAAGTCATACAGTGTACCCACATGGATAAATAATGTTATGGGCAAATATTAGTGAACCACCTGACACAGAAGTGCCATGGGCGACCACTTTCAGTTAAAAGTTGTTTGCGACCCTCATGACATATTCGTGCCATGGGCAAAATGATATGACTGCATGTAAACCGGTCATGATAAATACATGACATAAATCGCAAGCATGTACCATGACTCGACAATACAGTATAACCCATGGCCAATCATTGCCATGGACAAAATGTAACGATCTCATGAAAATTTGACACGTGCAAACTAATGCATATCAACCAGACATGGTGAAAAACAACCAAGCCTAAGCATATACAATATTTTAGATAAAAAGTTTCATCGCAGGACAAGAAATTTAATGCTGTCAGAAAAGTGGACCCAATGGTCCTATTGTGGATGAAACCTATGGGCGAAATGGACAGATGTGTTAAACAATTGGCTAACACGAGACATAATGCATTATGAAACCATGCACGGCAACCACAGACATACATAAATGTAAGCAGAGACCATGAAGGGTAACGAGGTGCAAATCAATAATAGCTGTCCTGTTTAACGCCTTTATCATTTTTGATAACTAAGAATGTATATGAAAATTATACAAGAGAAATGATACATATCTTTGAAGTACGTGAGTTCAGATATGCCACTACTGCTGCCCGTAAGTTGTGGTACAGTTTACTGTTGCCATGGGCAGATAGGTGGACTCCATCCCCGGAGAAAGACATCTGATTCGATTCAGGAGACCAGAAGCCATTGCAACGCCAAAGTCTCGTCCTGGTTGGGTGCAGAGCCGTAAGCATATCGGCGAGCAGAAAATTGGTGGTGTCTACCCGGTCGTTGAACCACTGCAGATCAACTGGATACCTCGATGCTCGTGTTGGTAAAGTTCTGTGGAAAACCTGGCACACGATAACTTGTTGGGCGCCGTATTGGAACAACAAGGTGTCCGTTAAATTCCGAATAGCACTGGCAACACTCTGGGGCGAACTGTCCTGTGAATATAGATCGTTCGTTCCCACCACCAGAACAACCAACTCCGGCTGAAAGTCACCGATACATTCCAAATTATCTCGAAGGCGATGCACTGTTGCTCCCGGAAATCCAGAATATTGTACTAATATGGGATTGTCCAAATCAAAATTATGCTTCAGCGCTGCAGAGTCCCGAATAAAATTCTTCAAGTGTCGAATGAACGAGTGTCCAAAAATCTGCACTCTTGGCGTGGGCGCAGCCATTTTAACCTACGTCACAACGTGTGACGTCACAGCGAGTCTTCTCCAGGGATGAGATGTCCAACAAAAAAGATGAAAAACCAAGTAAATTAGTTCAGTAACGTTACAATACGTACAGCGTGAACTAAGTTGGTTTCCACGGAATATTAAGCTTTGCTTTTTAAACAATAAAAATTATCAGAATGCTGTTTAAACGATGTTTTTTGTAAAGAAATATTGATAGCGTCTTGCTTGTTTAGAGATCGAACAAAGAATGATTATAATGCTCTCTGATTGGACTAAGGAGACGATCTAGCTTTACCATTGGTTAACTCTTCCCGCCGCATCCTACACTGACTGGTTTCCTATCTATTCAATACATAATAATATACTTGACTGGTAATCACCGAAATGACAGAAATGACATTAACCGGTGATAACCTAAATAGTGAACAATTACACATAAATCCTTTTATGTTGTGCATAAAATACAGATATATTTTACCTATGCAATACTACATGATTGCCGGAACCTCCGGTTAGCAATACCACACAGTAGTAAACGGTTAAATTAATTTCTCGGCAATATTTAGGAATGATTTGCCGCGGTCGCACTGTGTTTTTATATTTTCTAGACAGTTGTCCAGGTTTCAGGCAAAAGGTATAAATATGTTGATAAATCCATTAACATCATTGTAAAGAACACAATTTTCCCCATAGCATAGGCTATGTTTCGTGAAAATCGGCTGGGAAATAAAATACTTTCAGTTGTTTCAAATGTTGAGTCGAAGCCAAATGGCGTCATTTTGGCTGACAGTGGTACCGAAAATGACGTCACATACCACGTGGTATGGTCACACTGATGACGTCCCGTTAGAACGTTACAGCGCGTAAGTGTTTTATTGAAAATTCAAAACACAGCTTTGTTTATATAGGGGCGTGCGCGAAGTGTGTTAGAATGAGAATTCTAAGATGACAGGCGTTTTGGTCACTACAAAAATAGAACAAGCTCATCGTGGTACACCTGAGACGTTTTACAACGCTCTTTTCTACCCCGCTCCTCCCGCGGTTATATGACATGACGTGACCTCATGCATTCATACGTTATGTTTTTGAAATTTCTTACGTCATTCAAATAGCCCGTGAAGACCATATACTTTTAACCAGTCATGTTACTGTAATTTTCCAATTCTTCTGTTTCATGTAATGTTTATTCTATGCCAGATTGCGGATCGGTAAATGTAAATTTGCTGTTGGGTGTTAGATTCTTGTAATGCCGCGGAAAAAGTTATTCGGTCGAAAAACTGCATCCGCTGAGGAAATAAGTATGGAACATTTGACGTGTTACGTAAAGATCATCTACTTTTAACCAGTCATGTTACTGTTATTTCCCAAGTTTTCGATCTTGTCTCATGTTGTGTTTGTTCTATGTCAGATGGTGGGTCGGTAAAAGTGTATTGTGTGTGCGAATTCTCTGCTGTACATACATTTGCTGTTGGGTGTTAGATTCTTATAAAAGCCGCGCGGAAAGTTATTGGGTCGAAAAACTGCATCCGCTGAGGAAATAAGTAATGAATTTCTAAGGTCCCGCAGGACCTTAGGCCATTAAACTGATTTTATCTGCTTTAAACCCCACTAACTCTTTTCTTTCTTTCTTTCTGAGCTCACAAAACCAACCATGTATCATATTTGCGGGATATTAAGTTTCATTAGGGTGTTAGGTTTTGCACTCCTTCACTGCACATGTTGACAGCCCTTGGTGGACTGAGAAGATATGGGTTGTCCAACATACTTTGACTATTTTAACCCCCACGCATGGCCATTATAATCATGAATGATTGTTAGCCATTAACAAAGAAGAAGAAGAAGAAGAAGCTGTATTATGAAGTGAAGTTGTCGACCACTACCAATGAAGCTGTCCGCTACCCAGCATGGCCATGGATAGACTAGAAGAGCCTTTTAAGACCATGTTTCAGTCAGTTCCCGAAATCAGGTTAGTATTTTTGAAGTGTGACTGTGTCTAAAGTACAATTAAGCTATTCCTACTGTGGAGCGAGTCGGTAATCTACGTTAATGAAAACAAATTGTTCCAGTTTCGGGAAATAATTATACAAGTTCTGTGCTGTTTATGTGGCTTATTGGCATATTTAATTCGAGCTCCCACACGATTTCTCTTTTAAATATAATAAACAACTATTTGTTTGTTTCTGAATCACATTATCTGAACAGCCCAGTAAGAATATTTCAGATACTCGGGCTCCTATTTTCATTCACAGTACTGTAAGTATCAGTACTTCAAATTGACCTGAGAAGAACGCCGAGCTGTTTCTATGCGCACCGGGGAAGACAAGCCAAAACACAAAGTAAACAGTTTGGTGCGAGACTGCGTGATCAGCGACTTGCCAGTTTTACTCGAGACGGTGGGTCTCCTGCGAAGGACGGAAGCGAAATCTCAACAAGACCGTTCAACCGTTTCTGAGTGCAGCAGCTGTTCAACTTGCCATAAATCAGCTCATAATTATGTTTACGGTCAGACAGAAAATAAAATTCGATCTTTTAGTTTTAAACGAAGTTAAATTTTATATACAACACCTGTCACCATAAACGTGGGAAATTATTTGTATTTACAATTCAAGCAAATTGAAAGCCACGAGAAAACAAATCAAATTTCAATCGTTTCCTCTAGCATTTCAAATTATATCCGTGATAAAGTTTGGACTGGATTAGACAACGAGCGGAGATACTTGGGGTTTCATCTGGTTCCAAATTGTTCGAAAATTCGAAAAAGTCAGCAGTATTCAATATTCATTTTGCTTTATTGGATAAAGAAATACTTACCTGTCGTGATATATCGTTCACAAGAGTATGCAAGGAAAGCGTTAACGTCGTAAATCATGACGTCTACGTCATCTCTTTTTTAAGCATTAAATCAAACCACCCGCCGCGTTAAAACGTCCAGAAAATTAAAAAAAATTTAAATAATGATCTTTCAGAAAATAAGAATATTCAATTTTCGAAAAATGTGTCACTAATACCTCATATTTATTTAACTGTAAAGCCCCAATAGGTAAGACACCCAACTGGACCCATGAATCGAACCATGCATGTAGAGTCACATCAAAAGCCTGTATGTATAGCTCAGTGGTAGAGCGTCCGCTTGCAGTGCGGGAGGTTGCGGGTTCAATCCCCAGCCGTTTCAAACCAAAGACTTGAAAATTGGTAGTTATGGCTTCCCTCCTTGGCGCTCAGGATTTTGGGTTAGCATTACCACTGGTTGGTCGGTGTCAGAATAAAGTGACCGGCCGGGTATAGTCCCTGGTGCACCTTAAAGTGCGTGCCCCTTCTCATAATCATCAGTATTGATGGAGAGAAGTAATAAATAGAAAGCAATTTTCCCTGTTGCCATCCCGCTGAGAGGTCGTTAGATTATGTAACAGCTGCATTTGTCATGATAGGGACAACTGAATAGATTTTGCATGGCAGTAGAAGATAAATGTCACATTAACCCTTTACTCCATGAATATTTATGTCAGAAATACTGGTGCCTTGTCTTACCTGTTTGCAAGTCTGATTACTATATATATTTATCATTAGCGGATTAAGGGAAGAATAATCTTTTGTTATCTTTTTTTGCTACAATGTATATAAAGAACATTCAATCACACAATAAGTCGTTTGTCAACGAAGAATAAATAACAAAGTTGTTTCGATCCAGATATAATTGATTTACTCAGCATCTCCGAACCCTCAAACAGTCACCCAAAAAATGTTTTGGGTCTTTAAGGCAATTGAAAGATTAAAACGGGAATCTCGCGCCGCAGAAAGATCCCATGCATTGCTTTCTTACTGTATTAAGCAGCCACTTGTCTTTAAGACCCACACATAAGCCTTGTTTGGTGAACAGTTTTTAGGGGTTTACTGTTGGTTCAAAATCTGAATTAACTTTTAGAATGCTACAAGAGATAAGTGATCAGGTGTTGAAATTCTGAAAATATTCAGATGAGTTATTTGCTTATCTGTTCTGGATCCAAAATATTTGAATTTATAGAAAACGGTAATATTGCTTTTGGAAAAAATTAGACATTCAACTTTAAACAGCAAGTAAATGGAGGATGTCATTTGAAAAAAGCTTGGATCCAGATTATATTTCTGTATTATTTTATTCCTGTATCAGCTGTTTTCCTAATAGTAATTCCTTATATACGCCTTTATTTTAATACAAATAGGGTAGACCCAGAAGGGACTGATCTGTGTGCTTATACAATATTATAGAAATTGGGTTTTCCCTTTTTGTTAGGCCAATAAAACCCGTAGTTTTATGTGCCATTGTAAACTTTCTGTTTTGTAAGAGGCCAGCTTTCTTGAAAGCCGTTTATAACATCCAATAAACATATGGAGATGGGTAGTTAAGCATGCCTTTATGAGATTAAAACAGATGCCTGATAAAGAAATGGTCCAGCGTCCACTCTCACACCATGGGGTCATGGATGACCAATAAAATAATAAAAAAAACACTGCACGAGACATATGATATGGGGTCCAGGATACAAATAAAACATCTTAAAAGTAAACACTTACTAATGAAGGGTGACTGCTTAATTGACGATGAAATTCATACGGAAAGTTCATGTAGGACATTCATCCTACATTAAGTTATCACATGTCTTAAAGTACTACTTCTTTTAATGGTCGCTTTAGAGAGGTTTTATTGTTACTTTGAATAAAAATAAAATGAAATTTTGAGTTTTTAAGACAGATGGCAGCTAAATACAGGAAAAGACAACGCTCTCACTTGTGTGAATACAGAAACATCCATCTAAACCGGACAAACAATACAATATAATTTTGATTATTAAAGACAGGACTGATGGCAGTTTAATACAAGAAGAAAGCGAACATATTAGGCTACTGGCCAATAATGTGAACCCTCCCCCCATAGGGGGACTTTTGGTCACTATGTTTTTCTGAAAGTGCAGGGTCTGTAGGTTCAGATCCTATTTTCTGCACTTTGAGCGTTGGGGCTTTGGTCAGAAATTTGACTTTGAAGATTACCTCCCCTTGCATAAATCGAGAAATACGTAATTTCATGTGTAGTTGTTGCACTAATATATATATTTTTTTATAAACTTACATATCTAACATAAAGTGATTCATTTATGTGACATTATCCAACTGAAAGTAAAAATGCAAAAAAACTGGACATAACTCATCATTTAGTCAAGTTATCTCCCCTTTAATGTACAAAATGCAATTTTAATACAAAACAAATCAGTTTTCCCTTTATAAATGTTGAATATATACATCATAGAAACACGTTCTAATCATGAAATATTCTTAACATGAAAGCCTTATATATTCACAAACCAAATATGTAACACTTGGCTTATAAAAGCACAGTCTTTGAGTGAAATTAAAAAAAAAAATTACCTCCCTTTTTTAATTTCTGTTATATTGTTACTATGTCGAACATTTTTGGGGGCAGAAAAGGACACTTCAATTAATAAATCTTAACTAGAAATTCTGGATTTATACATAATTGATAGATAGGATAATGTTTGCAACTAAAAGTCTTCTTTTGTTTGAATTGTCTGCCCTTGATTTAGGGTAAAAAAGCAGTTTAATGATATATATGTACATGTATATTGTTAGTTGCATATTAACATAGGCCTTTTGTTGCCAATTATATGTTATTTTACAACATTACCAAGTGAAAAGCACTCAAGTTGATCGTTTCTTTTAAAAAGTTTTCATGTGAGTAAGGTACTTGCCTCCCTTTCGGGCAAAACAAGAAACACATTAGATTGAAAAGCGTGTTTTGGTAATGATTTAAATACTACATACTGGCAAACAAGATTTGCTTCCATGGGATTTTAACCTAAGTTGTGTAAAACGACCTTGCCTTGAAAAACTCATTTCAGTTATCGGATAGTACTCGTTGCCTCAGCCCAATACAAACGTAACTCAATATATAAATTCGTATTGAGTTACGATTGTATTGCACTGAGGTGACGAGTCATTTCCCATGCCCTGTTCTTCATTTCCGCTTTCTCTTGTTTTCAAAAGAGGAATACACATTATCCTACTTGGTCAATTTGAGCATTGTGTACAGCAATAATCCTTCAAATGATCATCACCAAGTTTCCCAAAAAGGGATCTAATGTACATGCTCATATCGATTCAATAGCAAACAGACCTTTTTAAGTTGGGTTATGATCGTTATGATCGTTAACATCGTCAAATATTTCGTCAATCAACTTGATTTCTAGTTCCACCATTTAATCTTGCAGGATCTCATAATTCTCTCTGTGCACATGTCTCCTCTTTCCCTCTCTGCACATGTCTCCTCTTTCCCTCTCTATCTCTCTATATCCTCTCCCCTCTCTCTCTCTGTCTCTTTCTCTCTATTTGTCTCTCTCTCACTCTCTCTTCCTCTCATTCTCTTTATTGTCTCAGTCTACTTTACATATCAAACCTTCTTCCCCATAGGCTCCTAAAGCAAAATTAATGAAAGTAAATCTTAACCTTGCTTTAGGAGCTTTCAGCATGATTTCCACCCTGCTTTATTAAGTTACCTTTGCTTCACACCATCGTCTGCATGCATTCAGAATTCTTAAGACAGTGTAGAAGCATCCTTATGTCCTTATGCGAAGAGATAGATTCTATGAATCCAATTTCTGTACAGCATGATCTTGATAAAATTGTTTGCAATAGTCATCATTACTGGTGTTAAGTGTTGAAAGGGTTAATCAAAAGTCATCAACCAAACCAGGTGCTTTAACTTTTGTATCTTAATTTATTTACTTATTTATTTATTTATTATTGTGATCTGTATCAAAAACATAATGCGGGTACAGTAGTCAAAAGCTCATGTTCAAGTAACGCAAGTAGATTTGTGTTTTCATTACAGCATCTATCATGTGGATAACAGTACCCAGATATGCATTTCATCATTAATCGGCTTGTAAAAGAAGTTGAGCACCGTTCTCACTGCCACGGTGTAGGTCCCGGTAAAAGATAGCCGGTGAACCGGGGTGAACTGGGACGTTTTTCATGAAAAAAATATATTGCGTTCTCATATTCCCGGTGTCTCCACCGGTGGACAGCCGGCTATGAAGCCGAATCTCCCCTGACTATCCCGGTTAGTTCCCAGTTTGGCCCGGTGTAATTACGGTGTAGAGTCGGCCTGTTCCCGGTTAATCCCGGTATAACACGGTGTAACCCCGGTCATCGCTGGGGGTATCCCGGTGACCACTGGTGGTGTCCCGTCATACCCCGGTTGTTCAAAGGTGACGCGCCGACGTTACCCGGTGTTCGCCGGAAAGGACTTAAACCGGGGCGAACGTGAATAAGCATCAGTTCTCTTTTGTCTCTCAGGGTAAATGAGATGAAATGCAAACGCAATACAATAAAGTAGAACACTATAATGTTGTAGACTGTTCAAACTTCATTTTAATTTGAGTGGCAAACAGTTTGCCCGGTGTCTGATCTGGCTCCATACTGTTTGAAGTGTACTTAAAAATTTAAGCATGAAGCCATTTATTTAGAAAGAGTAACTTCGTTTTATGTATTATATTTACTCTATACAATAGAGAAGATGATATTATTTCCTATTTAAACGCTGACGAAATGCAAACGCTAAAAATGAAATGCAGAAAATTGCATTTTTGTACGAAAAAAAAGAAATCCATTTCTATGCCTCTTACACCTTATTTGTTCACGGACCTGCCACGGATGTGCCGGTAATGGCGTTGCTCCGGCATTTCCCTGCGTTGCACCGGTGTTCATAGGAATAAGCCGGTTCTGGTGACTCCCGGTGACCCCCGGTTGTATTAAACATTTTAAAGCATCCGGAGCTGTTAGCTAGTGGCAGCCAGATGAACACGGTCGATCCCAGATCGTCCTGGGCGTCGCCAAGGTTGAACTCCTGGTGACTCCCGGCGACTGCCGGTTAGCTAAACCGGGACTCTCCGATCACCAAATCTGGGACAGTGAGAACGGGGCTCAAATCATGCTCGGAGTGTTAATGGCGCTTATGTCTTGCTATGTAGGACTGCTGTGTTGGGTTACGTAATGTCACGTTCCTTTGTAATGTGATATGGCAGACCTGTGCTGTTCGTCCATCGCCATGCGAACATGACCGCACCTTCAAGTTGTTGAGTTTCTGGGATGATTGCGTATGTGGCTAATAGGGCCTATCCTGGCACCAAAGGTACGCCCACGGTAGGTGCACGCATTGTCGGATGGTGTTGTTGAGGTACTGGCTTCTCGAGCCTTCCGGTCCATACGTTTCTTCCTGGCATGCTCTAACCTACTTGTCTCTGCTTCAACCAAGCCTTTCCTCACAGCTGATCTCCATTCAGGGCGATTCTGAGTCAGGTCTTCCCAAGTGTCTGTGTGAAGGTCCATCTTGCGAAGCGAAGCCTTCATGCAGTCTTTGAACCGTTATTTTCTGGCCGCCAACTTTCCTTTTACCAGTGGAGAGCTCTCTGTATAAGAGCTGCTTTGGGAGTCGCTCATCTGACATGCGACACACGTTACCTGTCCAGCGCATCTGTGACTGTTGAAGGAGCATAATTATGTACAGTTGGGAGTTTTGCTCTTTTGAGAACTTCAGTGTCAGGAACCTTGTCTTGCCATCTACATGTAATACCAAGAAGCTTGCGAAGAGTGCTTCTGTGGAAGTGGTTGAGTTGTCTGGCATAACACGCATAAACTGTCCATGTTTCACTGGCATACAGCAAGGTGGTTAGAACCACTGCTCGGTACACTGACAGCTTGGTCTCAAGGCGAATGCCTCCTTGCAGTTACAAACGGATTTGATCCAGATAAATAGTTTGTCATTTAGCACACTATTTACTGGATCATTTTATTCTTAAGTGAACATCCATTATTTTCATTTAATTCATTAATATAATAATATTAAGTAAAAGTAGCCAACTTCACATCATTTTTAAATCGCCTTACACAATGAACAGTTGTGTAATGTACTAGAATTAAAGAAATATAATATTACAATATAACCCATATTGGCTCTTATCTTGCGGTGATATCGTTTGCTTCGAAATTGTGGTCTGCAAAAGTTGTGAAGTTTTGGTTTGTACATTTTTAAGTACATAAACATAAAGATGAGTGTCAAACAGTCTGGATCCAGATCAGACGCCGTGTTACGCGGCTCCCATCTAGATCAAAGTTTTGGTTCTGCAAAAACAGTAAGTCGCAATCAGCAGGCAAAGCGTTAAGCAGTCACTAAAATAGATCGCTTAAGACATTGACTGCTTTATTTAGGACATAAGTAAAGCAGAAAGAAAAAAAGGAGAATCCACATGCAACTTTATTATTCCCTTTCTTTTAATCTTTATTACGCTCACAATCCCTTTGGAAATGGTAACTAGAATAAATTCAACTGTATCTGAAAGTACGTTTTACGTTTAAAGTATAAAACATCACATTGCTCAAGTGTGAATTAAATCAGTATTTTTTCAGTTTTAGTTTAAAGATAGGTAAATGCAATGCCAGAGGTGGACATTTTACTGTGCAACAGTATTTTAAACCGACTTCAATATTAATTTCTAAGTCGTTACACAGTCAATATTGCGTGATCTTAAACCGAAAGCTACTCAACAGTTATCAGGGGAGTTCACTCATGACAGAAATTGGGATAACTCTGTATATCGGTAGACCAAAATTAAAATCGCCAGACCCTAAGAAATAAACTTGTGCACACCCCCATCATCATGATGTTCTATGGTAATCAGTTTCCATGATCCATGACTGCCTAATTATCGTCATTTTATTTCTTACTGTTATTCACAGTATGTAAGTCTTTGTCGGTATTTTTGTTATTTCATAATTTAAGACGATATTTTCCGCGAAAATATATTTAATGTATGCTAGAAAACACCCTCACTATACCCAGTTGAATATTTTATCATAATTTAAAGAAAAACTAGGTTTTCAAATAAGCTTTAAATGTAATAAAACTATGAATTATCTAATGTTTATGGTATTTGATATTTTCAAGGGGAGATAATTCAGTAAAAAGTATGAAAAACACTCGTTTAGATCGATTCTTGTAATGAATAGTGTGTATCGATAAAAACAATGGTGATATTTGTGAAGACCAGCTATTTTGCAACTAAAAGAAGTCATCAATACATAATCTATCAGAATTTAATTTTCACAAAGGGGAGGTAATTTCAATTTGCTCTAATCGGGTAAAGCCCCAACGTACAAAGGGCAGAAAATCAGAATGTACTCAGAAGACCATGAGGTTTCAGAAAAGTATGGTGGTCAAAAGTCCCCACATGGGGGGAGGGGGGTCTTCAGTAGCTCGAAGTCTATATGACCTTTCTGTACTATTTTCATCCTGCAGTAACCCCCAGTGTTTAAGAGAAACTTTCATTATTTGCCGGTATCATCAGTCTGTCAATTGACACATCTGGACAAACGGATATAATTACAAGAGATTCTAACACAAGTCATGCACATTTCTATATGAACAAAGAAGGACGCAACTGTGTTAGAATTAAGAAATAATATATGTTCTACCGTTGTGAAACGGTATTTTAGAACGGTTGGGAGTTGCGATGCGCAGGAATTGGTCAATTCCTGCGCACCACAACGACCAACCGTTGTAAAATACCGTTTCACAACGGAAGAACATAGATTATTTCGATTCTAACATGACCAGATTTAAAGAAATTCATTAGAATGCCTAAGGTCCCGTCCATGTAGCCAGGGCTGACTTGAACCCTAAAGGGAGTCAGCGCTGACTATATGTTGTGGAAGAGGGTTCCACGCTAGGACAGTACGAGGGAAGTATGAGTACTTATATGTGTCGGTTGATGGGTTCAATGTTTTGTAGGTCTAATTTAGTCCAGTCAAATTAGATCTTGAGGTAGAACTAATTGCAACAGAAACTTTTTTGCGACTATGCGAAAATATAGATCAACGTGTATTACATGTACATACTAAAAGTCCCACAAAATCCCCCTTTTCAATAAAAAAAGATATTTTTTGTCAAAGTTTGTAAAATTCGGGGTTTCCGATTCAGCCACCATATCAAAAAAATATGATAGATCTACATCATGACGTCATAACAGCTATTTCATGACGTCGTCGCCCAAAAGATGGCGGTGCGCACTTAACTTTGTTTACCTTGATACGGACTCAATTTCAGCTTTTCAGAAGTATAGTAAGGTAAGACATATTAAAACTACCATGGTTAGACTCGAATATTTTAATCAGATATATTAAGTATCAATATCTTCAATAATTTTGACAAAAAATATTTGTTTTACTGAAATCGGTCAAAATTGTTGTACGAGCCCCAATGCATTTAGCAGATAGAAGGAACTTCAAAGAAGTCTCCGTTTCCTATTTGAAAAAATGTTTTAAAGCACGAAAAACTTCAAGTAAAAGTTGAAATAAAAAAACCGTCTTTGTAATTTATTGTGAATGATGTAAAAACTGAAATTTGAAGGCAATTTACTTAAAACTAGCGAATCCCATGACATTTATTTTTTCTTCGGAAGCCAATTCGGCCCAAAAAATTAAAATTCGGGTAAATAAAAAATCTCTCTACTTAGGAATAATGTGATGTTTATATGAAGTATTTTATGTGTTGAGTTTCGTTTTCCGTAGTCAATATAATTTTTATCGTGACTTAAACGGAACTGACACGTAAAATGAGGCATACATCAATTGTCTAGCATAGATACTAGGAGCAATCATTTCAAACGAAAATTAAAAGACTTAAGTTCATATACAAACGGTTCCAACTTATAATTTGCAACTTTGGACTACTCTTTATATTAAAAAAACACTTTTATTGTTCCTTTTCAGGCTTCAGATGCGAAAAAAGACGAAATTCCTACGCCGTTATGAGTCTTAAATTTTGTTTAAGGTTATACTTTATATTCTGCTGAACATTATGATAAAAATCTCCTTTCACCAATTAAATCTCAATTAAACTTCGAAGGACGAGGTTGTAATCATGCACTTTTTGAAATAGTATGTACCTGTAGATCCCAGTTTTAAAACAAACATCATTTGATCCACATGTTTTGCTTGAAGCAAATCAGTTCAATGTCATGCTAAACACGGAATCTTGACCTTACGAAGGGTGGGATATCTGTGACACTATAATCATTGAACACTGTGACAATAATAACCATTGACACATTACAAAAATATCATTTTGTAATTTCTTTTCAGACGGGAGTATTTATTAAACAATAAATACACCAATGTCGAATGGATACACTGGTTTGAATCGTGTCTCTGAATGTATATTTATCGTTTCTTAAGGTATAAGATAGTGGTAGCTAATTCGATCTTCTCCCATTGGTCAAGTCTAAAAAATTACACATCAGTCTTATTACAAGCCTCTTTTGAAAAATTATAATAGCAATTAAATCGGGATGGAACCTTAATAATGTGTCTACGTTATATCATTATTAAAATAATAGGGTTTATATGAAAATCGGTGAAAGTCACACGGTGTTTGCAGACTTGTGTTTGAATCTCGTGCAGTATTTGAATCTCCTCCATGATCTTCTTTTCCTAAAGTTGAGCTTACTATAAGTAATCTGTAGATAGAATAATTGAGACTGTACATTGACATAGCACCCAAATATTACTATGTATTATATTTCAGACTGCACAATGCTCGTGAAGCAGACAAATATACCCATGGCTCTTTAAAGACTGAACTTGTACCCAAAGGTAGCAATTTGCAGTATGCCTACTTAGGCAAAACAGATTCTATGTTTCGGAAAACCCGACCTACCAAGCAAAACACTTCTGATCCTAAAGTTTTTGAAGATTTTGGGAAAAACAATATTTCAAAAACAGAGGAAATATGTTTAAAATATAGACTTCTGGACCGATTTTGGCACCTAAAACAATTGTAAAAAAGCTGTGGTCCTGACCCTTTCTATTTTGTTTCAGACCTTTGCCCGAAACACATATTTTTTTTATTTTTTTAAGTGCCTTTTTGATAAAATGATAAATTACCAATCTTTATCTTTAATCTGTATCATTTAATGCATTTTGTTTCAATACTACTGACAATGCGCAAAGTGTTACAAATTGAACCCCTCGGCCGTCGACACAGTTAGAGAATAGTTTACTGTTTATGTTAAGAAAACTAACAGTAAGTAAGTTTGTAAGTAAGAAATTAACAGTTTACTGTTGTTTATTTCAGATCTCCATCATTTTGATACATCAATATAGATGTCGATAAAACAGCAATGATCCTACTTATTTTAAAGTAGCTAACTGTAAACGATAAGACACATGATTTACCTTGACAACATCAGTGAGGAACAGTTTTAATGTTATCTAGACATTGTTTGTGATTCCGCTTATCGTAAAGCGTGTTTTTCCTGAAGACTGACAATAATTTATTCCAAGAAGTCCGCCAATGTCGTATATTTTCTATATGGAATATCACAAATACCTGAGTTATGGTAGAAATATTATTTATTGAAATTTTGACAGGGAACACAGTATCATTTTTCTTTCATTTCAGATCAAACTTGAAAGTGAATGTCCCATTTGTGACCAACCTTTAACTGATGGTGAGTCGACGTTGAGTCTCCGGGAAAAGGGATACAGCTTAATGAACACCACAAGTAAAGCCCGAAACCGCAGTAATGTAGAGGAGCCCGGTATGACTGTTCATGTAAAATGTAGGAAAGACTATACACGGCCAATAATTCAAATTAAAAAGTCAGAAAATGTTGTAACTGTAGAAAACAATTCAGATCTGGTGTAGCCGTATGTTTGACTCTAAAAGTAACTGTTTTTTGTTTGTTCAAATCCAGCAAAATATATACCGTTGAACCAGGTGTTTTGCACGTTAGATTTTCAAAGCACTGTTTATGGGATATGTAGTACAAGACATGATGCATGGGCAAGGTCGGTTAGTGGCTACATTCTGGCATAGATTTACCCACAGCAGATGCAGTCTACCACCAATCATGTAGCGTCAATCTACATTCTCCAAATCCTCCCGGAAAGCAACTCTTTTTTTTTTAAATGAATATCCAAATTTACTAGACATCATGAGCGACAAATATCGTAGGACCTGATAAGCAAACTTTTCGCAGATGACGTCACATAATGAAATATGTCAAAGTTAATCAAATTAAATTAATAGTAAAAAGGTCGGCCTGCTACGGCACGGAGGGTGGGTCATGAAGGAAGTGATTGCCCAGTCTCTATGAGGCCTTCCGTGTTGATTGGTGGCCGCCACGCTGGCACCCAAACGGTCACAAAGATAGCAGTAGAATGTTCGTATTGTACATTATTTGTTACAAAATGCTTACAAAATGCTAATCAACCCATTGCTTCACCAGGCTTTATTGTAACAAAACGGCTTGGATAAGACAAACTGCACATGTCGGAAAGTCTGTTCATATGTTTTTCACTGAACGATATCATGTAAGCTTCAACTCGACATAACAAAGAAAAAATCAAACTATCGACAAAAACCGTCTGACAGAACTGTCTGAAAAAGAACAGGAAATAATGTATTTCATAAGGTGTGAAGGGGCGTGGTCGCCCGGTCTCCTTAAACCGATTACTGAATTAATACGACAACATCCTTTGTTGTCCGAGAAACGATTAATTTGTTGTCTAAAGGTAATTGTTTTACAATAAAACAAGTCTGCGTTCATGTAACAACGGAAAGTTTTGGCTCAAATTGGAGCACATTTTCATATATATTTAGGATTAATTCGTTATACTTAATATGAATGCTGTCATCTAATATTGTACATGTGTAAACAAAAAACAATTGGCTTTGCTTGCTCGTAGAATGTCATTTTTCAATGATTATTTGTTAGTAAAAATGAAACAAAATGGCATAGAAGGGATTTGGACTGAAAATTAAACAAGAGGACCATGGCCCACAGGTCGCTCACCCTAGAACATTGTATCTAAGCTGACTGGGCAAGACAATATTGTGATATATATAGCTATAAAAAGATTTTTAAAGGTTTTCTTATAAAAGTCTATATAAAACTGATAAGCCCCAGGGCGGGGCCAAATTTTATCAAGGGGTCATAATTTGAACAATCTTAGTAGAGGACCATAAGGCAAAGCTACATGTCAAATATAAATGATCTGGGCCTTACTGTTTCAGAGAAGAAGATTTTTAAAGGTTTTCCTATGAAAAATTAAAAAGCCCGAGGGCGGGGCCAATTTTGGCCCAGGGATCATAATTTTACCAATCTTGGTACAAGACCATATGGCTAAGCTATCTGTAAAACTTTTAAAGATCTGGGCCTTACAGTTTCAGAGAAGAAGATTTTTAAAGGTTTTCCTATATAAGTCTATGTAAAACTGATAAGCCCCAGGGCGGGCCCAATTTTGACCCAAGGGTCATAATTTGAACAATCTTGTTAGAGGACTATGACGTAAAGCTACATGTCAAATATAAATGATCTGGGCCTTACAGTTTCAGAGAAGAAGATTTTTAAAGGTTTTCCTATGAAAAACTGATAAGCCCAAGGGCGGTGCCATTTTTGGCCAAGGGGTCATAATTTGAACAATCTTGGTAGAGGACCATAAGGCAAAGCTATATGTAAAATTTTAAAGATCTGTGCCTTACAGTTTCAGAGAAGAATATTTTTAAAGGTTTTCCTATATAAGTGTTTGTAAAACTGATAAGCCCCAGGGCGGGGCCAATTTTGACCCAAAGGTTTTCCTATGAAAAACTGATAAGCCCAAGGGCGGTGCCATTTTTGGCCAAGGGGTCATAATTTGAACAATCTCGGTAGAGGACTATAACGCAAAGCTACATGTCAAATATAAATGACCTGGGCCTTACAGTTTCATCTGATTGGCCAATAAGAAACTCAAGGAAATAGAAGCAATTCAATTTTGCAAATTGAGAATAAGAGCTACCTAAAAATATTAGGTATTTCCTCATGGTGCATGTATTGTAGCTAATAAGGATTTGTGTCCATCCATGATGAAGCTACAACAACAACATGCATGCATTTAATACCTTTTTTTAACAACTCATGTTTTATTGATCTGAGAATTAAAGCTGTTTAAGCATTTCCACCTTTGTAGCATTTATACCTGTAGGTTATTGGAGAAGATCCTGGAATCACTTAACTTTTAACCTAATCCTTTTCATTATTATATGTGTTTTCATTTTCACTTTTCAATCATGTCAGTTTGTAAATATGTTGGAATCAAATGTTTAAACTAAGATGAAGGCAGAAGCCAAACTTTAAAACTAACATAAACATGCTTAGAAAATGTATCAATGGGCTAATCTTGTCTACAATATGAGTTCAGAATGTTATTGTTCCAAATCATGTTTTTATTTTACAGGATTAATTGAAAAGTAATTGAAATTCAACTACAAATTACCCACTTTTTATACGCCCGTCTTCAGACGGGACGTATTATGTCGTGGCGCTGTTCGTCCGTCCGTCCGTATGTCCGTCTGTCCGTCCGTTAACTTTTTTCATGTCCGCTCAAAGAAATTCAGTCCAATCCTTTTGAAACTTTGCCAGAACGTGTATGACCATAATATCTCGGTCAAGTTCGATAATCAGCAAGATTGTCCCAGACATTCAAGAGTTATGCCCCTTTTTTCGTCAAAAAACGGGCATTTTAGTTTGTCCGCTCTCTAACTCAAATAAATTAATTCCAATCCTTTTGAAACTTGGTCACATGTGTATAACCATAATATCTGGGTCAAGTTCGATAACCAGCAGGATTTCCCCAGACATTCAAGAGTTATGTCCCTTTTTTCGTAAAAAACGGGCATATTTTACTTTGTCCGCTCTCTTACTCAAACAAATTTATTCTAATCCTTTTGAAACTTGGTCAGCATGTGTATGACCATAATGTCTGTGTCAGGTTCAATAACCAGCAAGATTGCAGTAGACATTCAAGAGTTATGCCCCTTTTTCGTAAAAAACGGGCATATTTTAATTTATCCGCGCCCTTTCTCATTCAAATTTACTCCAATCCTTTTGAAACTTGGTCAGCATGTGTATGACCATAATTTCTCGGTTATGTTTCATAACCAGCAAGATTCCCTCAGACATTCAAAAGTTATGCCCCCTTTTCAGCAAAAACGGGCATTTTTTAGTTTGTCCGCTCTCTAACTCAAAAAAATTTATTCCATTCCTTTTGAAACTGGTAATTATTGAGAAATCTAATTAAATTCTAAAAAGTCAAAACAAGGGCAATTACTCTGGAATCACAAAACCCAGGGTTACCTGCCTTCTTGTAATGAGTTGTCCTCTTGATACTTAACAAGTATTTAAAGTTTCAGGTAAATACCTATATGGTAATTATTGAGAAGTTTTATATAAATAAAAACAAGGGCAATAACTCTGGAATGGCACATCCTCGGTCAACTTTCTTGTTTGAATGAGTTGCCATTTTGATATAACACAAGTATTTAAAGTTTCAAGTTAATACCTTTGACAGTTATTAACATATTTCAATTTACAAGTTTTAAATAAATAAATCAAGGGCAATTACTCTATAATTACAAATCACAGCGTAACCTTCCTTGTTGTAATGAGTTGTCCTTTTGATACTGAACAAGTATTCAAAGTTTCAAGTTAATATCTTTCATAGTTATTCAGATATGTTAATTAATAACTTTTAAGTAAAGAAACAAGAGCAATAAATCTGGATACACTAACCTCAGGATTACCTGTCTTGTCGTAATGAGTTGCCCTTTTGATACTGAATAACTATTCAAAGTTTCAAGTTAATATCTCTCATAGTTATTTAGATATGTTAATTTACAATTTTGAAGTAAATAAAACAAGGGCAATAACTCTAAAATGACAAATCCCAGGGTTACCTGTTTTGTTGTAATGAGTTGCCCTTTTGATACTAAATAACTATTCCAAGCTTCAAGTTAATATATTTCTTAGTTATTTAGATATGTTAATTTACAATTTTTAAGTAAATTAAACAAGGGCAATAACTCTGAAATGAACAATCCCAGGGTTACCTGCCTTATTTTAATGAGTTGCCCTTTTGATATTGAACAAGTATTCCAAGTTTCAAGTTAATATCTTTCTTAGTTATTTAGATATGTTAATTTACAATTTTTAAGTAAATAAAACAAGGGCAATAACTCTAAAATGAAAAATCCATGGGTTACCTGCCTTATTGTTATGAGTTGCCCTTATGATACTGAATAACTATTCCAAGTTTCAAATGGATACCTTTGATAGTTATTGAGAAATCAACTCTTACAAAAACCTTAAGCAAAAAACTTAACCGACGCAGACGCAGACGACGACGCAGACGCAGACGCAGACGACAGGGAGACGACAATAGCTCAACTTTTCGAAAAAGTCGAGCATAAAAAAGAATCGATCAGAATTCGAAAACAAGTTTTTCTTTTGATAGGTAGACTAGACACATACGTATTACCAGTGTCTTCACATTAATATTTCTTAAAAAGTATTATAATGGTGCAAACATCGTAGACCCTGATGTGAGTAGTTCTCGCACAAATAACCTTTCGCCATAATTTACAAATATGTTACCAACTCGTTTTCAGCATTGTACTTATCGTTTCTGTTCTGTAATACAATGACCCCTCTCTACAATAGCACCCAATACGAGACAGAGATAGGCTGTGTTGTTCAGATGGAGTTGTTATAGGGAGGGAAATTGGTTTGCATTTGCAAACAGCTAGAATCCAGATCAGACGCCGCTTAAAGCGGCGTCTGATCTAGATTCAAACTGTTTGCCACTCGTCTTTATTGGTTTTATTCTGTCAAAATGTCCATATTGTGACTTTGAGAAAAAGAGCAGACGACAATTCTATATGCAGACGACATTGCAGCAGTGGAAGCGTTAAACATACTTGTCTTGTTTAGAGATCAACGTCAAAGTGATCTGAAAATGCAACGGGACACTTTGCTATCTGAAGATGTACTAACACACCAAAGTTGGTATCATTAAGGAAATATATCCGAACAAAAGGGACACGGCCGCAAGGGCGGACGAACACATGTATCGTTCAATTTCTACATCCGCCTAAAAACTAGCCTTGGAGGCGTCTTTTGTTTTTTCCGTTTACGAAGCAGTCATTATTAATCAGAGATCTCCGCGTTAAACCACGGAGTTGTCGCTTAATACAAGATTGACTGTTTTCTATAAATATGTGCAAATCGATAAAAAAGAATATGGTATATACCGTTTAACAAACTCTCCAAAACACAGTTTTAACAGTTTTCCTTACTGCGGTAGGATCTCAAATTATATTTGGATTTCATATCGGATACGAAGCACGATGTAAAATTTTCTGATGCGTGAACATTTTCAAATACGTTAGCTTTAGAAAGAGTCACACAGTTTGCGCTTTTACTGAGGCTACGGAATGATTGGCCGAACGGGATTTATTCTGTGTCTGATTTTCAGTGTTCTTCTTATATCACTAGAATATAAATACAGTCCGGAAACATCAGTTAAATTTCATGGCGCCGTAAATTATTTTACACAGTGGAACATTCAAATAACAAATGAAACCCAAAACAGTGAAAATACTATGAATAAACACTTTCTAAATTGCTCGGAGTCTGTCCAATTGAACAGTAAGTCCAAAGTTTGATACATTGATTAATTGATTGTATATTTTATTTATGTAATGAATAGATTGTACACCAGACATTGCCTTAGTATGACCTCTCCAATGGTACAAGATAATTACTTGCGATATAAAAGCTAATATGAGAAATATGTATTAGTGAATAGCTAATACAAGGTAATGAGGCATTAACTGGATACAGATGGGGCTACTAATGTAAACGACGTGTTTCTAGACTGGAAAGTGGTATCAGAAATATACCACACCATTTGAAATGGAGCGTCGAATTCATTACATTTCTGTAGAATATGACGGGTTTTCTGTTAGCTCGCCGGACGAATTCCAGGAGGGCGTATGCTGTCACCCAGTCGTTGGCGTCGGTGTTCTCGCTGCCGATGCCGTTCGCGATAGCAGTTTCAAAAAAGTGTTTACAACTTCCACGTCCTTTGAATTACATCTTTCAAATTCTGACAACACCTACTTTTTGACAAGATCGTTCGACCTATGTGATGATTTTAACCTCTGTGACTTTGACCTTGACCTTAGCCTCTGTTTTATAGAGGCTCGCAACCAGATTTAGCATTAAAAATAGTAATTTGTAAATATATGTCAAACGCTTATATAAACGGGTAAGAATTAGTTTAGGATAAGAAATTCTGTTTAAAAAATGCATTTCAATAAAAAAAAATATTTTGGGCTCTGGTGGGATTCGAACCCGGGACCCGGCATGTAGGGACAGGAAGCAAAATAAGGCAACCACTTAGACTACTCGACCAGCCGGATTATTTATATCTCTTGGATAAATTTAACGTATTTTACTGTGTAGCGATGGAGAGTACATACTTCGGCACGGGTTTATGTTCGACCCGTGATGAATTTCTGTTGCGTCTTTCAATGCTTAGAATAAATATAGGATAAAGCGATGGAAAATATCTAAAAATTAAGACTTTTCTTGAGTTTGTTTTTAGACTGATCATATTTTTCTAATGCAAAATTCACGATAATGCTACACATTTGGTTTTATTTGAGTATTATCTTTTAGTTTTGCAAAAACACAATCTGGTTGCGAGTCGCTTTAAGTTTCGAAATGTGTGTTTAAGTTTTGAAAAATGCATACAACTGCTATACTTTTGGCCTACAGCTATCAAACTTGCAGCACACATACCATTGGACAAGAGCTTTCTATCTTTGTGAATGTCTAACTTATTTTGACCTTGACATTGACCTCAGACTCCGTTTAACTTTCAAAATGTCTGTTTCAACTGCTATATTCTTAACCTGAAGCTTTTATACCTGCATCACACATACCCTTGGGCATTACCTCTCCATCAATGTGAATATTTTGACCCCTGTGACATTTACCTTGACCTCAGACTGCGTTTAAGTTTTTGAAATGTGCAATTTATATTTGAAAAGTGCTCACAACTGCTCAACCGTTGGACTTTGATACTTGCATCACACATACATAGGGAGAAGACCTTTCCATCCATATGCAAATGTAAACCCCTTTGACATTGACATTGATCAGCCTCTGTTTTAAAGATTCGAAATATATGTTACCCCATTGTACGCCTTTTTACATCTTTAATTAATTTCTCCACTGAAGAAAATAGTTCAAATTTATACTGTCACAAATAAAAATCATAAGAAATTTTTTTTATGTAAGCAAATAATAGTTTAAAGCAGGCTAAAAGTAAAGCAGAATGTGCCTTAAGGCGCATTCTGCTTTACTTTTAACCTGCTTTAAGTGGCCATGTATCTTCAAAACTAGCAACAGGACATGGGGTAGTGGGTTAAGGTTTGAAAAGTGCTAACAACTGCTGTACCCTTTGACTTACATATTACATGTATGCAGCACATATACCGTGGGACAATTAGCACAGTGATTGAGGCACCCACTTCTGGTAATGAACAGTCACACGATAGGATTTGGTGCAGGCACATTTAGGGTTTAAAGGAGCCTTGGGTGTAACGATGTAAAATGACCCACTTTAGTTGAGTAGTGACTCCGACCAGTATTCTTTAGAAAAAGTGATCTCATTTCTGAAAAAACAACCCAACACCCCCTCCCCTGAAAAAACCCCCAGCAAAACAAGAACAACAACAAAACAAACAAACCGACAGGGCTGCTATTTCTCCGGATTTTTCCGAAATCTTCTGATTTTTGTCCTAGCAGACGGTAGCTTTAAGCAGGCTGAAAGTAAAGCAGAATGCGCCTTAAGGCGCATTCTGCTTTACTTTCAACCTGCTTTAAATAAATGCGCTTGTAAAAGAGAAAATTTGGAAATCTTATGAAATCTTCATGATCAAGTTATGGCAGCCTTAAGGTACTTCGCGGGTGCGCTTAGTTTCCATACAAGGTGTTATGAAACTTTTCATGAAGAAAGATAATAGTCTAAGAAACAATGTGTGAAAATATAGGCAAAAATTATAGAGTGGTTTGTCTTAAAGGTCTCTTTTTCTAACAAAAACCTGGAATTTTGATGATTTTATTTTTCTCAAAAACAAATAAAGCTAATGACTATAAGTCTCGCCAAATAAGTAGTCCACAACATTCATTACAAGAAAAGCTAAAAACATTTTGAATAAATGTGTTTAGAAAGATATTAACAGCTATTTAAATTTTGCAAAACGCTAAAAATTTTAATTACAAAAAACTGACTCATTCAATGTATATTTGTTTTCATTTTATTCAAATATATGGTTGATGAAATAGTTGGTCAGAAAAAATTAGAAAATATTACAGTCAGGATGTGTTGTAATAACAGATTTTCTTATTAAAATGTGAGAAATTTGAAGTTGAGGTACAGTAACCTACCTTAAAATTGAAATTTTGTCATTAAAATGCATTATTATTTATTCGTGGACTTGCATACAAGGTTAATTATATTGTTTAAACATAATAATGGGCAATATCGATCTTGAAAAGGTTGATGTATTGATAAGCTTCAGTGTGTTGCTTTATAGTTCGATCAAATCTTATACATGTACATGTTTACCGATTTTATTGACTTGTAAGTCATTAAACTAAAACGTACATGTAAGTGGACATATAATTGGACCGTATATAACATCACTTATTCTAATCAATGAAGACTAAATATAACATGTCCCTTGATCACTGCGTTATGGATTGACAAGTCAATAAATCGGACACTTAAACATTATTTTGGATCGAATGGGACCTTTGGATTGCTAGTCAATCACTCTACCTACTGCGCTATAAAGGACTATACTAAATCGTATCAAAATTTCCTTTATATAATTTTTCTAGTATAAGCACGTGCTGAAAAAGTCTATGTCATCAAGACGCATTTCCGCTCGCCGGCATGAGTGACTTCCGTATGCGAAGTACCTTAACTACCGTCTACGTACTCCTGAAATATACTTAACAAAAATGGAAACTTTACATACTTCAGAGCCGGTTAAAGAGCTGTTTTAATGACGTTTCATAAAATATACGCACGTTTCATAATGGAGTTATCGATAAAGACCATACAGAGCCACATTCTCGCTAATTTGTACCGCGCACGACGTAGCACGCTTTCTACTTCCGGTATTTAACATTGACGGCGAGTTGACCTAGTCAGGGTTTATTTCAAGTTTATTTAACGCAACAGATACACGCAACTTTTAGTCAAACACCAAAAAAAAAAAAAATTTTAAACATCTGCGTTTCAACACTGAGATTCCAAAGCTTCTGAAAATCAAAGAAATTAGGCCATTTCCTAGCATGCTTACGGACCGGCGAGCCTGTCATCAGTAACTGATGTTGCGTGTCGTTTTGGACGCATACGGTAGACAATTCATATCCTGACTACTCGATACAGAGTTACGGGGAAAGTCCATGATCGTCTGAGATCGTTGACGTCACGTCGAGACGGTCGCACTCTTACGTCAACGTATCGATGTTACCGTTCAATCCCAGCAGAGGTAACTGCTCAGCGGTTGGGGATCACTGCCGAGACAATAAGGAATCGTCTGAGGCAATCTCACGGTTCTATACGTACCCGCAGACCGTATACAGGACAGATCTTATCTGCACGCACAAAGCCCAAAATGACATCGTTAGACGGTACTTCAGAGACAAATTTAAGCAGACGATATTACAGCTGAGAAAGTGTTAGATACGAGGGGTGTTTCATAATTAATGCAACTCCATTAATAATTTCGATATAATAATTGTAATATACATGTGTGATATATCGTTGGAAAGGGCAATTTCTCACCTACACGATGATATAATGCACTATTAGATCACATTACGAGATAAATCACAATACTTATCTAAATGACCCCTTCTCAAGGGCACTAGAACATAGCACTTTTCAGACTTTACTTATTGACCTAATAACTTTTTTTGAAGTAAATTTTCTATACTTTGTTTTTGAAATATATCAGTTTATGTCTGAATTTTAATATAAATAAGATTTCATTACAACGAAAAGGCTCAGCTATTTTAAATCTCATTTTTAAAAAAAAATAAAATTTCTCATTTTGCTAATGAAAAAAGTTGACATGAATTTTCGACCGCTTTGAAATTTTTCCACATTCGTATATCTATCATTTGATTTTAAATCATGAACATCTGCTTCAATTACTTCAATTTTAGCATGGTTTGGTATAACAAAATGTGTTCTAGATTTGAACAAAACTTCTTGAAGATAACAGTAGTGTCATGTTTTATGATTTTTTCAGTAAGAGTTAAATATTACCTTTATTTTTATCATTTTGTGAAACAATATAATTTTAAATTGCGTAATATGTGTATAAATGTCTAAATTAATCTAACAGAAAGTTTCATAAAATTATTTCAAATAATAAAACCGTAATGGTAATTAGAGTATCAAAAGTTGTTCGAAACATTACCTCAAAAATACACAAAAACGGTCCAGTGCCCATTGACTTGGGGTCATTTAGGCTCATGGTGTGACTTGTCTGGTCATGTGATCTTACTATTGCATCATACCATTGTGTAGGCGAAGAATGACCTTTTCGAATGATGTATCACACATGCATTTTGCACTTATATTATTTAAGTTATTGATCTAGTTGCATTAATTATGAAACACCCCTCGTATAATGAACAAGTTTGGAGAACAGCAGCAAGCATTGTTGTAAGGAGTCATTTAAAGAGTTTTACAAAAGTAGGTCAAATGTCAAGGTCTAGGTCACAGGGTCAACAGGTTTTGTATGGTTGGAAAGGTCTAGCCGTGAGGAATTTACATGCCAAGGAAAAAAGGCACAGGTTCAAAAATGCAAAAGTTATAGCCATTGTTAAGGTTTTTGGCACAGACAGACGGACGGACGGACGTTCTTACGGGAGGATACGTATGTGGCTATTTTCTATTGTTTTCTTTTGCGTGGCTAGCCACACAACTAACAATTTCTATTTGCTCTAACTTGAAAAATAATGATCTGGAGGCTAACCCTACCCCTAACCCTATGTCCCACAACTGGCCAGGTTAATGTCACAAGAAATGGCCAGGTTAATGTCACAAGAGACGGCCAGGTTAATGTTTTTCAATTATGGGGCTAAGAATTTTAGCCACGTAAGTATCCTCTTGTAAGCACGGACCAACACACATGACAAAAGCTATTACCCCCGAATCGTAGATTCTAGGGGCATAACAATAAAAGCAGACGATAACAGTTAAAGATGACGACGTCGTGGCAGTGAAGGGCTTAAGGACAATTTCAGAAACCCTCTAGTCAGAGTAACCGGGATGAGACATAACCTACTGCAAAGTAACTCCCTTATTCCTGATTGTCAACAAGACGTATACATGAATTCATGTACCCTTTGAGCTGACAGGGTACATAGAAATGCAGCTATTTCATAAGCTGACAGGTCCCTTTGGCTTGCTTTGCAGAAAAAAGATGACCGAATGCTCGACAGGATTGTGTGCATTCAATCGTTCAGCCTCCGTTTTAAGTCCATTTGACGCAGTTTGTTTGAACTCTGTCCACGGTTTAGGTGAAAAACGGCCCACGATTTATGAAATAGTCGACGTTTTTCGAGTGGCCAACGATCTCTTACAAACTTGGTCCATCATCAGGACTGTCAGGGACATTATGACATTATGAAAAAAACTGTATAACTTATAATATCGTCCTGCCATCCCATATAATTATACTGCGCTAACGCACGTATAGTCATGCATGTAACATGGTGAGACAAATATGCAGTCAGACCGGGCCTCGAACCCGGGACCCCTCGCTTACAGGGCGAGCGCTCTCTCGTGTATCCGGGTCGCTACAAATCTCTCACAATTTAACTATACACACAATCCGGCTACACAAACTCCCTCCATACACAAACTTCCAGAATTCTTAATTCAAAGAACACTCCACGGTTTTCGTATTATTATGATATTATAATATAATTATAATATATCATTGCATACTCTGTACATTAGATGCGAGTAACATTTATCATACGGGTTATTTACGTTGGTCTCCAATCGTAACCGAGTGCTCTTAAAAAGAAACATACCCGGCCGCTCCGATCCGGGACACCAGGTTCGCAGTCATGCATTCTACCACGTCGCCATAAAAGCGCGTTTCTACAGCAATGCCATACAAATGATGATAAACCTCCACTGCTTTTTAGTTGTTATACGTGTTATATTCCAATTCAGTGACCTTTCATCCATTACTCCATAAAGTAATAGGACGAGCTAAAGGGCGTACCAACAAAGACTACAAATAAAATTAATTAATACATTGAAAACATTTTTACGAAACTTTTGGGAATCGAACCTGAGACTTTGGAATGGTAGTCACTCGCTTTATCAGCTGCACTACCAAGACAGACAATGAAGGTTATCAACCTTCTCATTATGTAGAGAGCACACAAAATATAGTCAATATTTGGACGTAACGCGCAGTAAGTTGACAGACCATAACTCTTTTCACCATGCAAATCTAACAAACTACATGTATGTACGAAACAAAAATGTGAAAAACATATGTGTAAAGCCTACACCACGCCTTTCTATTACATTTAATACTTTCTGTTAATCCCTGGACGAGATTTAATCCAATTTCAACATAAAAATAACCTTGACTATTGGATATTTGATATGGGCTAGCCAATTATGCCAAAATACTCAATGCTGGAATAATAGCGATAATATCTAACCTCACGCGACCTGACGTAGTTACAGTATAATACAATGTAGTAGAAGGTCTTCATATATTTTACCGATAAGGGAACGGAGACCTTCAAATAATTACTCTCTAACAGCTATTCACTTATGGACTCCTAAAATACAAAAATACTTGTAGTAATTGCTCGTGTTACAATTTACAACACTTAATATATAGATCTAAAGCTTAATTTCCCAACCAAAATGACTATACAGTCAATCGTAGATTAAACGGCGATAAATGAAGAGGCATAACAATCTCTAAAGACAAGTGAAGGCTTAGCCCATTACTCCATAGCCTGTTTCTGGTTTTAACCTTGGGGTGAAAGCAGATTAAAGTAAGCAGAATGCACCTTCAACTTGCTTTAAAGACATCTCCTGACGATCTTTCGATCATAACGCCTTGCCAGACAATTTCCTTGCAAAAAGCATGGATCTTATGGACATGAAGTAGCAAAGAACCATTGAAGCTTCTCGTGTGAGACCCAACCTTTATATTTGATAGTTTGGTTAGAAATCAAACTAGAAAATCACTAGAGCATGAGTATAATCTGAGCACCACCAGGTAATTTGAGATTGGGATAGCATGTGCTGCAGGCTTTGTAGTAAAATTCACACCTATCCAGACAATGGTTGGGGGTAGGGGGGGGGGGGGGGGTCGGGGGGTAGTGCATCAAAGGACTGAGGAAAAGTCTTTAAGCTACTATCTGCTATATATAGGATATAGAAATTATGTCTTATGGTACATATTCATAACTGAACCAAGTGATTAATAATTAAAGGCGTAAAACGAGTGTCTGTGGAGTAATGAATTAATGTATTTACCATAATGCAAACATTCCATATGACAGCTTTCCGCCGCGTTATTTCTGTCCAGCATTAAACAATCACTGGTATTTAGATTCCCCTTGGGGTTTTCTATTGAGTTGTCGCCACGGCTGCCATTTCTCCGGCTTTTTCCGAAATATTCAGTGTTTTATCCTAGCATATGGTAGCTTAAAGCAGGCTGAAAGTAAAGCAGAATGCGCCTTAAGGCGCATTCTGCTTGACTTTCAACTTGCTTTAAGTAATCGCGCTTAAAAATTGGATTTTTCATGATCACGTTATGGCAGTCCTGTACAGTCGCTATATAAAATATCGACTGTACTTTACTGAGGACGTCTTACCGTACGCGGTAAAATGTTAGTCGTTTGTGTGAAAAAGTAGGGTAATTTTTTAATTTAATTGCGGCGTGTGCTTGATAGTACCGACTAAATTATTTTAAATATGTTCCCACTGTAATTTCACCAAAACCCTACTGGCGCTGATGATTTTACGGCGTTTTAAGTTCACCTGGCACAAAGTGCCAAGGGCAGCTATTGTGATCGCTCTATGTCAGTCTTCCGTCGTCGTCCGTCGTTCGTTTTCTTTTCTTTTTTATACTCGATATAGATATATAGCTCATAAGTTTTAAACAGTTATCTAAGAGAGTTATTGAGGAATGTTGCCAACAAAAACGAAGGGTGACGACAAAAGATCGACTTTTCGAAAAATTAAGCTATACATTACTAAACGTGATAAATAATTAAGGTTTGCGTTCGACGGGATTCGAACCTCTGACCTCATGATTCTGTCCTAATAGGACCACTGAGTCATCGCGATACACGTTACTTGGCGTGCTTTACTTCTGCCTGCTCCTGCTTTTTAATGATATATGGCTTCTGTTACTATTAATACGTCACGCGTGAAATATGGCGGTCTTGTTTTTGGAGCTCTTGTGATAAATAGTGAAATAAAGCAAAATAATGTGGAACATACCGTCAAAATGAGAAAAAATGTAGTTGAAGAAGTAAATATGTAAAAAAAAACTTTTTAGATGAGCGAATAAGTGGATTTTTGCATAGTTGTCTATGGAGAACAAAGGAGAACGCTCTGGTGCAAAATCGAAGAAAAGGACAAAGTCAAAGGCTTCGCCCGTGTCGGTGAGTGAAGGACCAAATAAATTTCAATCCACTAGTGACAATCTCTCACCAACTTTCGATAACGGCAGTTTTATTACCTATAACAATATGGCATCTCCGGGTTATATTTATCCACAAGCTAATGCGGTGTTTACATCGACGCCATTTTCACCTAATTACCATCCAAATACACAATCTCAGACGTGGCAGCAGCCTAATATGGGCCCGGGATGCAATCGGACAGTGGACACGGTGCAATTTCGGTCAATGTTTGACAGATTAGAATGAAAACTAGAGGCAGTAGACACTAAGCTGAAGTCACTTGAAAGTATAAGCCAACAAGTAGGTACGATCAACACAAAACTGTCCAACTTTGAGGTTAGAGTCACATCAGTGGAATCAAAATTGATCGAAACAAACACCAAATTGAGTGAAATAGAGGCTAGTAGAGCTTTTGACTCGCAAATATCTGACGAAATCAAGGACAAATGCTGCGAAATTGAGAAAACAATGAAATTAGACTTCAATAAAGTACAACATATGTCCCAGGAATTTCGTGCTATAAAATTACAGAATAACAGATTGAATGAAGGACTGATAGACCTGCAGGCTCGTTCAATGCGAGATAACATCTTCGTTTTTTGGGATCCAATAGTGCACTGAGGCAGACGAAAGGAAGATGGAAGACTGTATACAGAAATTAATAAGTTTGTAACACAACGCTTGAGTTGGAAAATTCCAGTGAAATGTAAATTTGACAGGGCTCATCGAATAGGCGGGTATCAACACAATAAAGCAATACCTATAGTGATAAAGTTTAACTACATGTACTATTATCAAGACAAAGTGCGTGTGAAACAAGCAGCCTATACAAAACTGAAAAGCAGTAACTATAGTCAAACAACTAGATCTGACGTGTCAAAGGTCATCCGAGTCCATTTTATAGGGATAGCAGCATTCCGCATGTTCTCGGACCATTTTTAAACCGTCGAGTATAGTAAATGAGTTACAAATAAAGGCGAAATTGTTGTCAGCAGTTTAGCGCAGAAGGTAAAGCGTAGGTACCCAGAGTGCATTGTGATAATAATAGTTTTGTTCAGTGTTGGTTCGAATCCCGCGTCAACCTCAATTTTTTTAATCTAGAATGAATAGTTAAGCATTATCTTAGTTCATACTGAATTATACTGAATATTTATGCACATGTTCTTCAATGTTGGGGAAGGGGTGCATTATTTTCAGTTCGAGCCCTATATTAGCCATATTTTCAAAAACAAAGGGATGATACAATACAAATTTCAATACAAGTCAGGGCCGTATCCAGAGACTAAAAAGCACCGAGGCACATCTTTTCTAGGGGGTACGCGGGCATGCTACCCCCCCGGATATTTATTTTCGAGGGTGCGATTTGGCGTATATTTGGGGTGTTCTTTCTTAAAATGCTTACTTTAAATTCTAAAAAAATTCTTGTAATCATTATCATTCATCGGCGCTATATGACCTATTTTGTGTCGCAGTGCGGTAAAACGCAACCCATTCATCCTGTAAACCAGAGATTGTATCACTAATACATTTTCATAAGGAAAAGTAACAGCGATAAATGAGTGTGATCCCCGAAGTCCTTTTTTGCTACAAACAAAAATATCGCTATTAACCCTTTACCTCGTGGCCTGTTTCTAGTTGAACACTTAAATCAGGTTAAAGTAAAGCAGAATGCGCTTTAAGGCGGAGGTCTGGGGGCCTCCCCCGTAAGAAAAATGAAAATCTGAACTGAAATGGTGAGCTCTGAAGTGTATTTGGGGCACTGAATACGTTCTATCTGATGTCACTGAACCATACAATTTTGTTCAAAGTTCCTTTATATTAGACGTAACATAATTGTATGACGAACATTGTTTTCTGCTAGAATTATTCAACTTTTAGACGTACGAGAGGTACCGGAAGCACCGTAAATTTCCGCTGCCAACTCTGTAGTCAAAATAACCCCCTCCCCTTGATGAAACGGGGCCCTACCGATATACAGAGTAATTCCCCTTTTGGGATACATCCCTTGCATGCTGGGTAGTGATAAACCAGTTTGGTAGACTGGTATGACAGATTCAGTACAAGTTGATAAGCTCTCGCTCTCTCTCTCTCCCCCTCTCTCTTTCTTTCTTTCTCTCTCTCTCTCTCTCTCTCTCTCTCTCTCTCTCACACACACACCCTCTCTCTCTCTCTCGCAAGCAAGCAATTAAGCATAATTCAAATTTGTATTTTCGAATATATACCTCGCAAGCGTTTCGAAAGAACATCATTTGTATTGAATTACAATGTTGACGTAACACAAAGACCACTAAATTAATGTCGAACGAGGAATAGTGTCGCCACGTTGGCAGTAATGTGACGACCTCGAAATAGTTTAATTTCAGACAGTTGTAAAATCATCTTATAATATTCAAATCATATATACATTGTATATTAAAAATGTTTGTGCATAATGATTTGATGTCACAGGTGGTTTTATTGCATTCACTTTCTATTACATAATTAAAACATACTGGTATTGCATGCAATATATAATGTACACAAACACAATAAATTGTAATAAAACAATTTTAACGTCACTCCGCTATTAAAAACCAACACTTGATTTAGTTTATAGAGAAAATCAACAGCATTCTCTCTTTGTCCTTATAGGTGATAAGTGTAACAGCTTAGGAATCTCTCTCTCGTTCCTCTCTGTCATTTGTCTCTGTGTGTCTCTCTCTGTATATCTCTCTTTCTCTCTGTCTCTCTCTCTCTCTCCATATATATACATGTATCTGGATTTGTGCTCGTCTCTGTAGCTTTTTTTCTTTCTTTCTTTCTTTCTCTCTCTCTTTCTCTCTCTATCAGACTCTCTGTCACTGTCTCTGTATAGCTCTCTCTTGTCTTTCTGTGTATGTTTCTCTTTTTGTCTTTTCTATCTCTCTCCCTATTATTTTATTCAAGAGACAGACTCCATGAATCCAGCATTTTTGCAGCCTGATCTTGATTAACCCATTACCCCATAAAAGCCTTTTTATGCCTCTAATTTATCCCTCCACTGAAGAAAATATGTCCAATTTATACAGTTATGAATATGTTCTATAAGAAATATTTTCTGTACTCCAGCAGATGGTAGCTTAAAGCAGGCTGAAAGTAGTAACATATTTTCAAAACTAGAAACAGGTTATGGGGTAATGGGTTAAAACTGTTTGCAATGGTCATAATTACTCGTGACTTAATCCATAATTAGTTATCAACCAAACCAGGTGCAGTATGTTTATTGATATAAACGCTATATACGCAACGCAGCGTCATTAACGTCATGAGGAATCAGCTGACCCATGCATCGATTCCCGGCCGCGGCAGCTGATTTTTCATCACGTCTTTTTCCGATATTTCTATCCAGCATCGAGTTCCCAAACATGCATTTCATATATAATCCATTATCGGCTTGTTCAAGCAGTCAATCATGCTGGGACACTTAGGGTATGCTAAGGGCGGCTTCTCTGTTCGGTTACGTAATGCCATGTTATTTGTAATGTGTCACATGACAGGTACATTTTTACAGTCTTAACTCTTACCAAGCTTTTTAATCCAGATTAATGCTTGCTTTTTATACAATGTACCTCACTTTTTATGTTACTTGATCATTTTATTCTAAAGTAGACTCTATAAATAATTTATTTTCATTTGATCTATCGATGCTTTATAAAACGCCTTTCCTATAATGAACGGTTGTGTGTTATTTGGGTGTCGGTCCTACGATTAAACTCTGAGTGATTTGAATACATTTTTTAATAGATTTTTAACTTAATTTTCGAAACTTTCTTCATTTGATTTTTGGTCACTTTTCAAGATTTCACCGAGGCAAGTGCCTCGGTGTGCCTCAGTGTGGCTACGGGTCTGCAAGTTTTAGTTGTTTTCTCCAGGGGGCTTTCCGCATTACTTAAGTGCAATATAATTATAGAATCCTTAATATTGTTTTAGCAAAAAAAAATCAGGTTGATGCAAGACTCGAACCCGCGCTTGATAAAACGTTTCCCGATCATGCTTCCTTTTAGCCCTACGTCTTATCCACTGCGCTATGTTTCCAATAACTAATTCGTTTATTGTTTTTACAAATCACTAAAACTTTTCTGTTAAAACATGCCACGAGGATATCCGAAATGCTGATCTCCCTTATAAATGGACTCGGCGACCCCGTGACACGTCTTACCTAGTTGTTTGACTATACAGAGTTAGTGACCAGTACCCGAGAAAAATACAGGAGCAAAGAAAAGTGTTGTATCCCGTTAGCAACAGGCTCGAGCAAAAAGTAAACGGGCTTTGATGTCATATGATAAACTGTACATAAATGGGCAGACAATAGGCGTTTTCGACTGGCTAATTGCTGACAACGAAAATTAGGCAGAGCAAATGCGCGAAGATGTACCGCTGACAACGATTTTGCAGCGACTCGAACAGAAATTGTGGTCAACGAAACTGTGTACTTCCGGACGAATAAAACTGAATAAAACACTCGTTAAAAGTAGTCGTAACGCCCCCGATTTTTATATACGAATATAATGCCATGATATCTGGATCCATTCAATTGATTGAGAGGGTCTTCATTAATTAGTAGGCTACTTGTTACTAACACTAACGTGGTAATGGGACTTAATCAACGTTGGATTTGAGGCTTTGAAAACTTTTGTCAACTGAAAACATCAAGTGGTGATTCGAATAGAACTTGTTGCCAACTATTCCAACTAACGCAATAGTTGTCCTGATTCGAATACGACCAATAACAGCAGACGATATTCGGTCATGTGACGCTAATAGTCAACGTAAGCACAGGGCCGCGACACGATTGCTTTTTGAGAGAAAAAAATCGTCAGAAAGTATATATAGAGACAAGGGATACAACTGATTTTCAGTATATTCTCACCCCACCTCGACAAAACCGGGCATATCATGAATAAATATTGATGAAACGACACCCTTTTTGCATTTCTGTCTAGCTAATATGATACCCTTCCATAAAAACATAACATAAAAACAACTGTAAGCATGCAATTTTAACAGTAAATGCGTCCACTCACTGAAATCATCGATTTTCGGAAAACGGGACAGGTGTTCGTTCATAGCTAACACAGCATTGGCCACTACTGTACGCTTGTTTAGGCGGTATTTTCGAGCATTACAGTCATTGGCCACTACTGCACGCTTGTTTAGGCGGTAATATCGAACATGACAGTCATGCAGTTGCATAGATATACATTTTTGACACCGATCAAAGCTGATTTCTTCTTAAATCATTGCCGTACCAAAAAAGCTTACATGTACAAGAATAACTTTACTGCCGATGAAAACATGCTAATTTGTTGATGGTATGGCAATGATTTGAGTACAAATCAGCTTTTATATGTGTCAAAATTGATATCTATGGAACTGTATTACTGTAATGCTCGAAAATACCGCCTAAACAAGCGTACAGAGGTGTCTAATGCTGTGTTGGCTATGAACGAACACCTGTCCCGTTTTCCGAAAATCGGTGATTTCAATGAGTGGACGCAGTTACTGTTAAAATTGTATGCTTACAGTTGGTTTTATGTTATGTTTTTATGGAAGGGTATCATATTAGCTAGACAGAAATGCAAAAAAGGTGTCGTTTCATCAAAATTTATTTATGATATGCCCGGTTTTGTCTAGATGGGGTGAGAATATACTGAAAATCAGTTGTATCCCTTGTCTCTATATATACTTTCTGACAATTTTTTCCCCTAAAAATTAATCGTGTCGGGGCCCTGTGAACGTAAGGGGAGTGTTCGATTATCAGTTCCACAACTGTTTGGAACGATTCCATGGAATTAGTAAATCAAGTAAAAACGGAATTGAACCCTTGCAAATATGGTTGTCTGGTTCCCTGCTTAGTATAACTTTGCTGTCGAAGCGTTGGTAAATTGTGCCGGGAACCATGATGATACGTCACAATTCTGCTCACACAACCTCCTTGGACAGAACTGATAGAACAGTTCTGGAATTGAATTCCGGACCACTCGATTTCGATTCCGTCAATCCCGTCAATTCCGCACTGATAATCGAACACGCCCAATTGACAGTGGCAATCGGTCACTTTCATTTCTTCAATGGAATGTTAACGGACGAATCGTTGATATTAACGGCTTTGGTGTTTTCGTTTGTTCGCGGCCGAAATGTAATCATAGGGCCGAACGTGATAGTGGCGGTGTAAGCGTGAATTTTAAACACTGTTAATCCGCCCTATGTCCAACATCATCGAGCGGGAAAGCTAGCGGAAAGCTAGCGCTCGCTGTCCGCTCGCTATCGATCAGCAAGCACGGCTTGCGTCCCCCAGAGTGTACTGTAACAGAACTAGCAACTTTTACGTAACTGATACCTTCCGCTCGCAGACCGCTCGCCGAGCAAGTTCGTTCAAGAGCGACCGTCCACTCGACAAGCGGAAACTTAGTTGAACAAGCCTCCGAAAAAGTAGAGCTCGTGCAGATAAATTACAATGGTATAATCTGGTTTAAATTAAAGAAACAGTATTTTGGTTATAATAAAGATTTATATTTCTGTGTGACTTACATTCCTACGGGAAAGATCTAGGGTAATGCTCTTTTTACATACTTAGAATTTACGGCTCACACTGGTTTTTGGATGATAACTTTACTTCTGTGTGCCTTATTTCATACCCAGCTTTGTTTAGCCGAATTCCTCACACTTCGAATTCTTCACACGTGTGAAGAATTCGTACGAATTCTTCCACTCGTGTGACCAGTGTGTGAAGATTTCGTACGAATATGTCAAACAATGGCAGTGTGAGATTTCCGTACCCCCCTTTTTAACGACCTGTTGGTACCTATTGAGTCTTCACACATCATCTTCCGTTTAACATTTCTGTATAAAACAAATTCTAACAACTTAGGCAAATCACTTTCCATAAAGCAAAAGATGGTGTATTGTGTCGTTTTGTGGGATGACACTAGAGTACTAGGGAAAACCAATCTCTTCGGACAGGCGACCCTCTCATGTACTGTCACGATCCGGGATCGAACTCGGGATGCATTGTTAAGAAGCGGGTGCGCTAAAACTGTGCTATTATTGCTATCCATCCTTTTTCAGTTTTTACGATTTTATCAAAAGAGATCTTTAACAGAAGAATTATCTGGGGATAAGTGCAGCCTTTTTTATCCCACGATCAAACTTTAGTCCCGTTGAGTTTATGCTTAGTCCCCGGCTTCCTTTGAGGAATAATAGGCCCACGACCGACAGATCGGTGGCCGAATGCTGGTAGATTGTTGGTATTCTGAACGGGATAGGGAGGGATGGGACCCGTAGTCGTGGTCCAGTGCTCATAGTGACTATGACTTACACTCACTTAGCTCCTTACTGCTGTTTGTTCGAATCCCGATCTGAACACTTGGGCATTTTCAGGAGAAACCTTCCACTGCAGATTTTTACCTGATACAGTGTATGACGTGCATCCGGTTCTTCTCCCATCTGCAATTAGCTTTATGTCGAGATATGACTGAAATACTGTTAACATAGTATGAACTCAGAACTCTGGGCCTCGGTTTGAATTTAACGTGGAGTTAAAGCTAGTTTCAACGTCGGTCATCGAAACAACATCGCCTTAAAATCGGTCGATTCCGGGCACCTTACACGTCGATCGGACCCGAGAAAGCTTTTGAACATATATAAAAACGTATACAAGCGTGTCGGAGGTCGGGCAAGGCACAGCTTTAAATATACTATAGTGTACGCTTAAGGTAGGTTACCCGTAATGCGCCATTTTGAAATTCATCCGACGCCGGAACGCCGTCGTAACCATTCTAAAGCAAAGCAGTATCTTATATCTATTTTTATTTATTCGTTAATATGGTATCAGATATACTCGTAATATGTTTATAAAGTTGACAGATAAAGTTAAAACCCTTTAATTTATTATATTTTAACTTTTGTCAAATTCCGGTCTATGATGATAATGGATTTTCGCGACCTTAATATAATTTTTTTCTCGAAATGATAGGCATAAATCAGCGAAACCAACAATCAATGAAGCTCGTTAAAAGAACACTGCTATACAGTACCAAATGCCAATTCCATCAGAAAGCATCCAAAATGCGAAAAACGGTAGGAGAATTGTAGAAAATTCGAGACTTTAGGTCTACTTTCGGTTTGAGCAGCTGCCAATCGTGTTTCATAATTCATGTGAACTGTAGCTCTATCTAAGCAAACCTTATGTAACTCCAGAAAGGTTTTGTTGGTCATTAGCACGTTAAATGTAATGACACTGATTGTGGATATGTGCATCGTGTGGTCTAAGGGAAAACGGTAACGGGTCAAATCGGCCCAAAACCAAATCGGACAGGGCTCCGGATAAAAGGGAATAAATTGAACAAATCCAACATTTTCTCACTCATTTCAGTCCCAGATCCCATGGTGTTAATACTCGCGATTCCAATTACATGTAGTAGTAACATCACATGTAGAGTGTAATGTAGGATTAAAGATCTAATTACCTCCCTTTAAGGGTGTATCAATGTCATGACTTTGGGAAATTTTCAAAGTATATGAAAACACTCTATGATGGTTTTGTATTGAAGAGCTATTTAAGATGCATGCAAAAATAGAAAAAGTGGACATTTTGGTGAACAACAGTTGGCTCTACGGCCATGTAAAATTTACCCCACCCACTTCCTCTTATTTTGTCCTTTTCAAACAGCCCGCTTCAATAAAATCCATTTTAAATGAAAACAAATATGATAATTTGGTTTTGTGTTATTTATTTCCTATCTATGGTAGTATTTCTTCATACAAAAACTAATTTAAGACAAAAAAGGCACCAAATGTGAAATTTATAAAGCTCTAAATATCATCGATATGGTACTTTTTTGTAAATTTTGTAAGGGGAGATAACTCTTTTTACTTTAATAACTGAACATTTTCAACACTGACCTTTCAATTTCTTTTCATATTTTGAACTGCCTTAGCATGGGCTTTCATCTGGTAGAATATAAAAAAAGTCTAATACTAGAACTATTTCATTTTCAAACTTTTTTATTTTTTTTCATAAAATAAAAAATCTAATAAAATCGTGCCCTTTACAAAGCATATTTTTGATATTCAAGGATCCATATTGTTCAAACCTGGTGCCTGCTTTGTCTAAATTTGGTTTCTATATGTGAAAATACCACCATAGACATGAAATTAATAATGAAAACCCAAATTATCATGTTTGTTTTGTTTTGAAATAAATTTTACTGTAGCTTGTACTCTGAAATTTGAAAAAAATGTCCAAATTTGACATACCTTTTTCAAATCGCTGTAGCTAAAAAAAAAAGGACACCACCATATATATTTTTTTCATTTTTTCATTCATCATAAACAGCTCTTCCAAAAAACAATGTTAGAAAAATAGTTTGATACTTTGAAAAATTGGCTTATGACATTGATACACCCTTAAAGATTTCAGTTTTTGAAATACTCCCTTTATCGGGAGCCCTGCTTAAAACTTATTGCAATAGAGAGTAATAAGTGTGTCAACTTTGGATACTACATAATTTATGTGTTTTGGGGTGTTTTGTAGAAAAAATAAACAGACATGTACATGTATAGTATTGGGACTCATGAAGTCAGCATTTGAAATGCAACTTCTACGAACTAAAATATGCTTAAATATGGCTGAAACTTAACATTTGTAAGTTTAGTGTCTTATTTTAAGCTCATGATATGTCTAATTGCAAAAAATTGAGAATTAAATGCTTAAAATTATGTTGGCATTGTATATTGGGTGAATCCTGATGCAGTAATTATTCTGTTTCTATTGCATAACTTTCGGAGGGGTATTTTCAAAGAGCGAATTTGACAACTTGTAGAATGAGGTTAGAAACCCTCTGGTGTTGGTTTTGGTCTAAGGCAAAATAAAAAAATACCTCTGTTTCCGGTAACCCGACCGACCTTAGTTTTTCCCTCCGACCCTAAACTTTTTTTTTCAGTTTTCGAAAAATGTATCGGTGAATGTCGATTTTTTTTGCGGCGCATGTGTGTTATAGAAGCTATTCTCCACTTAATTGTTAAAACGCAACTTTAACGCAGTTTAAGTTTTTTTAAAAATCGACTTTTAAATAAGATTAAGCAGGAATCTAAGTGAAATTGTGAAAATCTAAATCTGTCATAAAATACCTTCTTTGCAGATATGATCTGCTAGTTAATTAACCATTGACACATTCAACATGCAGGCAACACATTTTATTGACACATTTGATATGCATACAACACATTTCAAAACATTATTTATTCAATCTGTCATAATTAAACGTCACTACTTTGCCGGTTTGGTATACCAATATTTGTTAACAATCATACCAGTTTAAATGTTTAAGGTAATTTTGGTAATGGGACCTATCAATTAAATCAACAATTTGAAGTGATATTTTTAAGGGGTTTTATGTATGGCACAGGGCTCTGCAAAGTAAAATACATTTATATATTTTCATATATGAATATGATTTTATAAAAAAAAACTCCATCAGAAAAGTTAAATATATTATTATATGATTTTTAAAACAAAAAATTCCGACCGTACGTCTCTAATTTTTTTGGGCATGTAATAGGAAACACGGGTAATTTTTATTTGGCCTAATGCTTTTTGTTGCAGTTATGTCATTTTACATACTTTTACAGCTTAAACTGGTTTTCGGATGATAACTTTTCTTCAGTTTGCCATGTTTTAACCAAATTACATATTAAGCTTTCTCATCATACAGTATATATATTCATTTTGGATTTGTTCTAATCATATTTATTTGAGTTATGTCCCTTTCATATACTGAGAATTTGCGACAAGCTTGTTTCCGGACAATTACTTTAGTTCTTTTTGACATATTGCTATCAAATTTCATAGTAAGCTTTCTCATCATACAGGTAACCAACTTCTTTTTTTGGTTTTGGTCTTGTGGTTTTTGGCCTGGCGGTTTCCGCCATGGCCATTGCGTTTAATACAGAAATTGCCCCCTCAAGGCGAACAAAAACACCACTGCACAAATACCAAAATACTTACTTTCCAGAGAAAGTTTGTGGCCGTGTTTTTGCTTCATTCATTAAAAGACTTAACATCCATATGTAATCGATACTTTTCGTGAAGCAAATGACGTTTGTTTTCTTATTCAAATGCATCAATCAAGCTGACGATTATTTCGACAGCAGAGTAAGGGCCATTAGAAATAGTAGGATTGGAGTGTGCAAACGTTTCGCACACTTCTATTATGCTTGAGCTGTAAACATAGTCCAGGTAAAAAGCGCAGTGATTTCAACGTCAACAGTCGGCGGAAATTAACCCTTTGCCTGCTGATCCCGACTTTATTGATTTTTGCAAACAGTTTGGATCCAGATCAGACGCAGCGTAACGCGGCGTCTGATCTGGATTCAAACTGTTTGATACTCATCTTTAGGTTTCTTTACTTAAAAAATGTATCAATCTAAATTTAACAAATTTTGCAGACGACAATCTCGAAGCAGACGATATCACCGCAGGATAAGGGTTAACGACATCAAGTCGTTACGGAACCAATACGGTCAGCAAAAATATTTTCTCGTTGTTACTATACGGGAAAGAACAGTTAGAAAACTTACTTGCGTAAGTCGTTTAAAAACTTCCAAAATATAGATCTAGTAGCACTTTTTATGAAAACAACCGAACGATTTTCAGATTGATATACAGGAAAGAGAAAATCACCAGAAACATCCAGGATAAGGGTGGCAACCTCGAAGTAGAACTGTGTACTAGTATCAAATGATTACGAACGGTTTACCGTTCAATGGCTAGCTTTACGTAACAGGATTGCGAGAGATAGTTAACCCAGATTAGATAATTCTACGCTGAACCACACGGGTAAAGACAGGTAATGCTGGATGCTGTTAGGGAGAATGGCCGAGCATCTGTCCATTCCTGAGAATTAATGGAGACGATTGTCAAGCATCTTAGAACCGGACCCATGGCCAACTTACTCGGCATCTGTTTTAGATGTTATTTATGTGGTCATGTTATTATGGCCACAATCTATAGGATAACGGTTAAACTCCATATCAGACACTACTTGAGCAATTTATACAGTAATTAAATAAATCTGAATAAGGGGAGATCCTTTGAAAGCACAGAAAACAAAGCAAATACTGAAAATTGCAGACTCGGTTTAATTGAGTCTGTTCATGAGCAATACTGAAATGTGCAACAGTGCTCACGCCCCCTAGCACCGGCTTAAGCGGAATTCAACCTTCAACTGTAAATGCGCTGAAATCAATGATTCCAAAGGACCAGAAAGTATAACAACACTGAGAATGAAGTACGGGGCGACTTTTTACAGCCGCCACACAAGCACTTAACATCTGCTGTTGTGAATTATATAAATCTGAATAAGGGGAGATCCTTTGAAAGCACAGAAAACAAAGCAAATACTGAAAATTGCAGACTCGGTTTAATTGAGTCTGTTCATGAGCAATACTGAAATGTGCAACAGTGCTCACGCCCCCTAGCACCGGCTTAAGCGGAATTCAACCTTCAACTGTAAATGCGCTGAAATCAATGATTCCAAAGGACCAGAAAGTATAACAACACTGAGAATGAAGTACGGGGCGACTTTTTACAGCCGCCACACAAGCACTTAACATCTGCTGTTGTGAATTATATAAATCTGAATATATAAACCCCATCTATCACGACTTCTTAACAGATCGACGAAACGGCTACTTAATTGATTGTAGATCTGTAAAAGACAGATGGAGATTACAGAAAGATGAAAGTATAACTGAAAGATCCAAAAGGTGTTTTCTATTTTACTTCCACTTTGTTTTAAGCAGCTACTTGCATTACACACAAACAAGTTAAAATTGACTGGTTGAGTCGACGCAATAAAGAAGTGTGCTTGTATACCAAACTCAGTAATGTCTGCTTAAGTTATTGTTTGCTTCACTCTGAAAGCTTAACCAATATCAGTTACATGTATACTGGATATATTTATCAAGTGTAAACCAGTTTGGATCCACATGAGACACCGACGTATTTGGTGGTAGGGTTGGATCCAAGCTGTTTGCAAATTATATTATAATTTGCTGCAAAATAATTGGATTCTGCTAAGACGCCAAATTTGTTGGCATCTTATAATGTACAATTCAAAACATTATTGTTTAAGGGTGTATCAATGTCATAAGCCAATTTTTCAAAGTATTTAACTTTTTTTCTAACATTGTTTTTTTGGAAGAGCTGTTTAAGATTAATGAAAAAATGAAAAAAAAAAGATATGGTGGTGTCCTTGTTTTTGAGCTACACCGATTTGAAAAAGGTATGTCAAATTTGGACTTTTTTTCTCAAATTTTACCCATTCAGGGTACAAGCTTCAGTAAAATTTATTTCGAAACAAAACAAACATGATAATTTGGGTTTCCATTATTTATTTCATGTCAATGGTGGTATTTTCACATATAGAAACCAAATTTAGACAAAGCAGGCACCAGGTTTGAACAATATCGATCCTTGAATATCAAAAATATGCTTTGTATAGGGCATGATTTTATTAGATTTTTTATTTTATGAAAAAAAGTGAAAAAGTTTGAAAATGAAATAGTTCTAGTATTTAACTTTTTCTTATATTCTACCAGATGAAAGCCCATGCTAAGGCAGTTCAAAATATGAAAAGAAATTGAAAGGTCAGTATTGAAAATTTTGAGTTATTAAAGTAAAAAGAGTTATCTCCCCTTACAAAATTTACAAAAAAGTACCATATCGATGATATTTAGAGCTTTATAAATTTCACATTTTGTGCCTTTTTTTTCTTAAATTAGTTTTTGTATGAAGAAATACTACCATAGATAGGAAATAAATAACACAAAACCAAATTATCATATTTGTTTTCATTTAAAATGGATTTTATTGAAGCGGGCTGTTTGAAAAGGACAACATTAGAGGAAGTGGGTGGGGTAAATTTTACATGGCCGTAGAGCCAACTGTTCTTCACCGAAATGTATACTTTTTTCTATTTTTTCATTCATCTTAAATAGCTCTTCAATACAAAACCGTCATAGAGTATTTTCATATACTTTGAAAATTTCCAAGAGTCATGACATTGATACACCCTTAAGGCGAATACAATACAAGTGACAGCTATAGCAAGGTGTAAGTAAAGCAGAAAGATTCGAAATGAGTTTTCTGTGTCACTTTCACTTTCCTCTAAATAGATATACTAGTCATCGATCTAAGACACCAAATAGTAAAAAAATAATTAGTTGCAGTAATATGGAGGTTTTACTGTATGCACACTCAAACCTGTATTAAGCTACCACTAAATATCGGTATACATGTATTTGTAGTATTCAATGCATGTTGCGGCTTAATGCAGGACAAAAATAATGCAGAAGGTTAATATAGGAGCCTTCTGCATTTCTTTAGTTCTGCATTTGTAGAGGCAACATCTCTTTCAAGATTACACTGCATCTTCGGTAAGTGGTTGCTTAACACAGTCTCTTTATATTCAGGAATGGAGAGTTGCCGGGAAAAACTTCTCCATTACGTTTCCAACTCATGTACATATTACATTCGTGTGTATAGAAAAGTAATGGTGACCTATTGTTCCAAACTCTCAATTCCCTAAAAATAATTGACATTTTTTTAATGGGATTATAGAAAATAGAGTGCTGTTGACCTGCTACTGAAAAGTAAATAGCCAGGCCCTCAGCGCTGTTAGCGCTTTGGTTACCTTTACATTCTTAGATTTTAACAGCTAGTTTCCGAACATTAATTTGACATGTAGTTCTATTGGACATATTGTAACAAACATTCTCATTTAGCTTTCTCATCGAAATAATAACTCATGCTGTCACCTTAGTGCCATCGTACATCACACAGTTTAGACAACTATTGATGTTTGTTCTGGTCTGGTGATATCTATCAATGAGTTTGCCGTGACGGCCTTATGTTGCCCTGCGGTGCTCTTGTTGGCCTAGCCGTCAGCCTACGGTCAAAGCTATTGCTATTTTCCTCCACACAACACTTCTGCTTTTAAAAAAACTTATTTCTTTCCGAAACAAGCTATATTTGCATCAATTATTAAATTACGTAATATAAATACATGTAATATGTAATCGATAAGTTTCATGAAGAAATCGGCGTCTGTTCGGCAGCAGATTAATGGATGTATGATATGAAGCAATTTGATGAACGAGAGCCTGTTGTCGCATTAAGTTCAGCTAAAAAAATAGCCCCATGTCAATGCAGCGTATTGATTTCCACGTAAACACCCGAATGGCTTTCTGATCCAGGAAAGTTGGCGGGAATTAATCGGTGTTAACGGAATGTTTTATAGTAGACGGAAATTAACAACATCAGCATAATTATATTCTCAACGATATAGGCCTAGAAGTTACGGTATCTATCCGTGTTACTAAACGGAAAAGAACGGTTTATCAACTTACTTGCGGAAACCATTTCGAAAACATGGCTATTTCTATGAAAATAGCTGACCGATTTTCAGATTAAAATACAGGAAAGAGAAAATCATAAGAAACTTCAGTATAAGGGTGGTAATTAACGAGTGATTGTGGAATTTCAATGAACAACATTACATAACAGGAGCACAGAACCTAATGTTTCAGGTGGGGTCAGTCCAGTCTAAAGTATTCCACGTTGAGCCACTCAACACACGCGCTACTTAATGTCCCTCCAGGGTTTCCGTACGTTAAATCACTACAGATTCTGGTCTTTGACTCACTATTTTGAGTCGTGTCAAACGTGTCGTATGTCAGTTTTAGTAAATGAAGAAAAGCACTTATTGAAGTAAAAACAGGTTGTGACAAATACTAAATAAATAGTGGTGTTGTTGAAAAGTTTCCTTCAGCAAATTACTATCTGTTCCACAACAAAGTATATTTTGAGAAGCATTCAGTAGCTAGTATTAACTGAAATTTTCCCATAGGAGCTTCGTGAATACGGGCCCAGGCATTCAGCGCTTTTAACCCCTTCACTCTCAATGACGTCATAAAGCGCATTAGTAAACAGTTTTAATCCTCATCAGACGCCGCGTCTTCCAACATGATTTATGAACATTTATTTTCTTGATATATATTTCTTGGTGTAGATAGTTTTCACTATATTTTATTAGGTCGGCGAATCGCTGTCAACTTGACTCTACCCAGCTGGGACTCACTTGTCTTACTAACGAAACATCTTATGCCAGGTGGAAGGTTTAAGCCTAACAACTGTACCAATTCTGACCGAGTTGCCATAATTGTGCCATACAGAAATCGCACAGAACAGTTGAAAGTGTTCCTCCGTCACATGCATCCGTTTCTTCAACGCCAGCAGATACAATACGGCGTGTATATTATAGAACAGGTAAAATTTCATTTCATACCTACATGAAGTGTTTGTCACTGATATCAAAGAGGCTTAAACTACAGTATTTTAACAGAACAAACATCGGTGAGTAACTCGCCGTCTCGCTTGGATTGAAACTGTTTGACCATCTAGAAATATTGCTATATAAATTAAAAGCCATTGCATCTGGGTATTGCTACAGACTGAAACAGTTGTCAAATTAAAATAGGCCCAGGATTGCTTTGACTATTTGCAACAATCAATTCCAGAATCCATGCGCGGTGCTGACGCTCTAGATATATATGATCTACCAGGGCACAATGGTTAGAATAGTTGCAAACAATTCTGGTAACGCGGCGTCGGAACAGGATACAAACTGAAAGGTGAACTCTGCTTTATTCCCTATGGAGTGCCGTTTTACTTTTCAATCTTATTTCGGTGATATTACATATTTAAGTGAGTGTAATAACTCATTATTACACCTCGCTTTGAGTTACAATGTTAATTTCCCATAGACCAAAATTAAACATTTTGCATGTCTTTTACATCTATCCAAAAATATACTGTCACTCTATATGATTTTATTTGGTGATGTCACTCTATATGATAGTACTTTTCTCTATTCTCAACCCTTTGCCTGCTGGTCGCGACTTTATTAATTTTTGAAAAATGTTTAGATCCAGATCAGACACCGCGTAACGCGGCGACTGATCTAGGTCCAAACTGTTTGACACTTGTCTTTGGGTTTATTTACTTAGAAATGTATAAATCTAAATTTAACAAACTTTGCAGACGACAATTTCAAAGCAGACGACATTACCGCAGGTTAACAATTCTGTCACCTATATGATATTATTTTTGTGACGTCACTCTATATGATATTATTTTCTCTATTCTTGATTTGATTTGATATAAACAATGTGACGTCGTTTCGCGAGTTACGTGCATGGCGGCTCTAAATTGGTATTCACAACATATTTTATAAAATACGAACGAGACGATTTCACAGCCAGGGTTGATAAGCTCGGTGTAATAAAATAAATATTAGACGGCATTTTGCGTGACATTCAAATGGTCAACCCTCGAAAACAAAAATGTCACCCTCGGCTTCGCCTCGGGGTGACATTCTGTTTTTCGGGTTGACAATTTGAATGTCACGCAAACTGCCATCTAATATTTATAGATAGATAGATAGTTTATTTCTGCAATAGACTTAATAGTCCATGAGCATACATACATGTAATATACAAAATATACATCAATACCAAATCCGGTTATGGCTACATATTTCTGTTATTCATTGATAAATTATTTTTTTATTATTATTATTATTTTGAACTCATCGGCAAATAGCTTTTAATCTCACCTGGCACCGGGTTGTCCAGCATCTGGCCAGGCTTCAGGCTATTTGCATTGAAAATAATTGCTTCGGCTAACAAGCTAATATAAGAAGAATAACGTGTTCTTCTCTGTATATAAATTTGATATTTAGATTCATTATGGGAGAAAAGTGTCCTTAACTATTCAATTCATTATGACAAGTTTTGTACAGAAAATATTGATCTATTGGTTTCAGCTAATTAGTCAACTAATATGTACAGAGGAAGCAGCGCTGTTTACTGCATACATATTGGAGTCGACTAATTACCTCCCTTTATCACATATTATTATTATTAATTATAGTTATTATATAAATATATGTACACCATGTTAATCATCAAAATAATAAATGAATATAAAAGGGGATATGTTAACATTTTTCCAGACAAGTATCGGCGATATTTAACTACACCAACGTGATACACAAAATTTTGGTTTGACATCATATGTTATTGATAAAGTTAATGAACAGGGTTGCCATATATATTTCCAATAATAATTATAATATCCCGTGAGTATTATACAAACAGATTTGAGCCAAATTAAACGCCGAGAAGCTCGGCGTCAGACTAGGCTCCGAACTGTTGGCCACTTTTATTTCTAGAAAGAAAAATATCCCATTTTAATGCATTTATATATACAATATCAATGTAGCAGTCACTTAAAGCAGTTTCTGTGACAGTGAAACGAAACAACTTAAGAGACTGACACCAAATTAAAAAACAATAGTACATGACTGAGTCCCTATTGATTCAATGTGTTTCCTAGAATGAAACACATAGACTAAAGGGGTGCACATCAAATGTTACTGAGTAACCGATGAATTGTAAACCATTTCCCGACATAGGCGGCAATAGTTGTCTTTACTAACAGTCTGGATCCTAAAAAATGACGTCGCATCGCACGGCGTTTGTTCTGGATTCGAACTGTAAGCGAAGCAATAATGGGTATGTTTACCGGTCCATTTGAAACTTAAGTCAATGTTTCACGCAGGTTGGATCCTGATCAGGCGTCGTGCCACGCGACGTCTGATCTGGATTGGAGCTGATTGAAATTGGTATCAGTATTTCATCGGTACTCTATCCGTTTTGAAAATACATGTACATGTAATAATATATACAGTCTTCAAAGCAAATAACAAAAATGTTTTGTATCGCTTCGCTACCTGTTTTGAAAACAGTAGTTTAGGTAACAATTGTTTTCAAAGCAGAAAACAGAACAATTGACGGCATACGAATTAATCATAATAAATGGTGTGTCAACTTTTCAAAAACAACAATATTATTTTTTAAGCTTTATCTGGAGAAAAACATTTCATCTCTTTTTTTCATACTATGATATATGTATATCGACAGGTTTCGTGCTTCTTTTACGTTATTAGATTTCATTAGTTCTATAAATTTTGGGATATTTGGTCTATTCCAGTAATATCTTTTTAAGTATTTTGATCTAAGTTCATGGTAGAGAGGGCATTCTATAATGAAATGAAATTCGTCTTCCAGACTGTTACAGAACTGACACTTACGTTCTGATCTTGGTGTGATATTAGGTTTCGTCCAGCGACCTGTTTCTATTTCTAATCTATGACTAGATGTTCTAAGCATATCTGTATTTAACAGTCATTATGACATCTAGATATTTACTAAATTTAAAATCAGCAAAAAGAATGTAGGTAGTTGCCCTTGTGGAATTGCTTAACTCGTCATGCCATGTCTGGGTAAAATTGTCTTTTACACGCTGTTTAAAAATATTTAAAAATAATTTTCTGTTACCTACACCTTGATTAAGCCAAACTTCATTAAATCCAAAATTTTCCAAAATTTGTTTGACATAGAAAGTCCAATTCTTTTTGTTTGGGTGGTTTTGTAGATCATGAATCATTAAGTTGTAAACTATTCTAGCATACTTTCTTCTGTCTAAAGAAATAATCTTAAGCCAGTAGCGAATAATGCTAATAAATCTATAGGTTTGTAATGGATATCTACCAAGTTCGCCATAAATGAAATTATTCTGAGTCTGTGGTCGTACTCCGAGTAACTGTTTCATGTATTGTAGATGTATTGTTTCTAGTTTCTTGGCTTCTAAATAGCCCCATACTTCAGACCCATAGCTGAGAATAGGTACTATAAGTTTTTCAAATATATCTAATCTATGACTAATTGATAATGTCGGAAATTTATGCAACATCGCTTTCAATTTAAATAAACCCTTAAGTGATTGACCGCTTAGTGCGTCAATAGTTAAACTAAATGACCCTCCTGGTGTAAATACAATACCTAAATAAGTAAATTTAGAGACAATTTCAACTTCAGTTTCCTTGTAATAAAATTTCAAATTTCGTCCTAAAGCGCCACCTTTCTTAAATATCATGATTTTTTTTTTTGAACGTTAACTTGTAGTTTCCATTTATCGCAGTAGTTAGATAGCGTGTGTAACCCGTTCTGTAGACCTATCTCTGTTTCAGCGAAAATAACAATATCGTCCGCATATAGCAACAAAAATAACTTAAGCATTCCAATATCAATACCTTCACAACCATTAAGCACCATATAATCTTCCAGATCATTAACATAAAGAGCAAAAATTAGAGGTGATAAACAGTCCCCCTGGAATACTACCAGATGACATTCAAAGGGTTCGCTCAGTGTGTTATTATATTTCACTCTTGATTTTATATTAGTATAAAGTGATCTAATTATGTTTAAAATCTTACCCCGTACTCCATACTGTACACGCTTATAAAATATGTTTTCTCTGACGAGATAGTCGAATGCTTTAGTAAAATCAACGTAACATGCAAATAGTTTTCTATTTTCATTTAAAAAATGGTTAATTAATGAATGTAATACAAACACGTTGTCTACAGTACCCATTTCTCTTCTAAAACCAGCTTGCGCTTCGACGTAAACAAAGTATTCTTCGGCCCATCTATTTAGCCTATTATTAATAACTTTGGTAAACAGTTTGCCAAAAACACTCAATAGAGTTATTCCCCTGTAATTTTCAGGGAGATTTATGTCCCCCTTTTTATGCAGAGGAGTTATGTAACCCTCTGTCCACATATTTGGAAAGTAACCTGTATTAAGTAATGTTTTAAAAGCTCGATACAGATAATCTGCTAACTGACCGTAGCCATATTTTAGAAACTCATTTATCAAATAATCCGCCCCTGCAGATCTGTTATTGTTTAATTCTTTACAAGCTTGCTCAATTTCAGCATAACTGATTTCATAGTCTAATTCATCAAACATAGTTTGTAATTCACCGTTTAAAAATCGCTCATTATAAAACACAACGTCATCATCGGGTTGAAAAAATGCTGATTGAGGATCATTTATAGATTTGAAATATTCCGCAAACTGTCGTGTCGAAATGTTAGGTTTACTTTCTTTATTACTGGAAGTTGCTGATTTCAGTAATTTCCAATATTCACGTGCATTTTTGTAGCGCATATTTTCAAGCTTTTTCGTTTGTGTAGTATTGTAACTGTTTTTCTTATTTCTAATTAAGTTTTTGTAAGTTGATCGTGCATGTATCATATCCTGTCTATTCTGAGCATTGTTATCTTGTCTGAAATTATTTAAATGCTTATTGAAATTACATTTACAGTGTTTACACTCATCATCATACCATGGTTGATTACTTTTAACGTTTTTATTATAATTACTTTTATTCTTTCTTATGTTTTTTTTAAATAAAGGTTTACATACACTGTGCAACATATTGTAAAACTGCTCAAGGTTTGTATCTATATATTAAGTAGGTGATATCACTCATTCGACTAGGTGATATCACTTATGAAGAAAGTTCATATGTGATATCATCCATACAAATAGGTGACACCATCCATTTGAAAATATTGTACCGCTGATTCGAAAAGGTGATATTACTCATAAACTAATAGGTAATATCACCTATTTGAATTAGTGATATCACTCATATTTGGTTTTATAAGTTACAATGCATTTTGCGTTAACATTGTTGTTAAGATAAGAAACGGCTTGGTTGGGGACAAAAGTTTTGCATAAAGCTTCTGTATGAACTCTCTGCATTACTTTTGTCCTGCTTTAACTTTAACTTTAAGCCTTAAAGTATCAACATTCCCTCTGAAGTCCCAGTCTTACCTAACAGTATGCCACTCAAATGATATTTATGCCTGATTAACCTAACCGATGTTCGATCTAAGTTACTCTGTTCTTAGTACTTTAATGTTTGGGTTGCATGTATACATTTCAATACATTCTATAAGTTTCTTCTCACAAATATTTATTCTAATTCTTGGTGTAAGTTTGTTTGTTTATTTTTTTTTATTGTTGTTCTCAACAGATGCATCTGTATGTCTTTGAATAAGTGATATCACCTATTTGGCTCTATAAGTAATATCACTCATTCGAATAATAAGTGATATCATCTATTTGTTTTCATAAGTAATATAATCAAAACTAAGTATTCAATGTAAAAATAAATGCCCCACGTTCCATTGAAAAAGGAAATAATGCAAACGATTCGATTCTTGAAAATGTGCAATATTGTGCGCGTCTTATAACTTTTGAAAATAAAACCCGAAACGTATATTTATAAACGTCCAACTTTTAAGGGAGCAGTCATTTTACAAGTGTTGATTTATAAGTGATATCACTCATTGGAATATGTGATACCCCTTAAAGTCACTTTTCTCATTTCAATAGATTAATCACTCATTCAGATAGATGATAACACTCATTCAAATAGATGATATCACATATAAAAGGAGTAGGTGATATTACTTATTAAACACATATTTGACATCACTCATTCGAAAAAAAGGTAATATAACTCATTCGAGTAGCTGATATCACCTACTCGATAACGTGATATCACGTATGGATTTTCAGAAGTGATATCATCCTTTTGAAATAAGTTATATCACTTATTCAATAGGTGATATCACATATTCGTGATATAATAAACTTGGAATAATAATACAACCACACCCATGCAATAACTTCCAACCTACAGTTTAACACTTTTCCTATAGAAGCGCCTTTTATAGTACATTCAATTTTATTCCTCGACTGAAGAATACAAATCTTATTCATACAGTCATGAACATGTACCACAGGAAATATGTTTGTTTTATCCTAGCAGATAGTAGCTTAAAGCAGACTGAAAAAAGCAGAATGCGCCTTACGGTGCTGCTTTACTTTCAAACTGCTCTAAGTGGTAACGTGTCTTCAAAACTAGAAACATGCTATGGGTTAATGCATTAAAGTATAATCAAAATGTATCGCTAAGCTTGAAAATATATTTAATCTTGTTTATTTTGTTCCGTGTAGAGAATATTTAGATATTAGTCTTTTTAAATGTCCCTTACAGATTGGTCGTGTAGGGAGTGGTAGTAATCAACTTCAAGAAAAGACAAGAGCTGTGCAAATGAACTAAGCAATTTTTCCACAATTGTCTTTTCAAACAAAATGTATCGAAACTTCAACACTGTGTATCGATATTTCATCGGAATTATGATATCGTCGACCTACTACTAGATACTTCTACGATAGAACAGCGTGTGTTCTTAAACAAACCATCTGACCTGCATATATATTTTATCCAGCTCCGGGTTGTTAAAATAGTTTCTGAGATTCTGATAGTGTGTTTGTGTGTTGTAAATAAATACGAAAGAAGACTCAAGCAGGAAACGCAACACAAACAATACACCCATCTCTAAAGCAGAACACACACACACAGCCATACCATAACAAACACACACACACACACATGCAATACCATTCCTTCATCTACACACTAAATAGAAAACAACACGCAAGACAAACATAAAGCTAAGTGAACATAGGAGCCCGCCTTGGTACGGTCAGTAGCAATCAATAATCAATTATAAATTAATTAATTATAAACAACCACTGGGGGGTTAAACCTGGGTTTAAGGGCGCCCAACCTCACACTTATCTCCTATATTCACCTATAAAGACGAACAGTGTACATAAAATATAAACCCTGTTCCACAACCTCACAATCAAAAAGACCGCCAGCACAGTAAGTAAATACATGTAAAACATCTAACAAAATTCTCTGACAGGATTATTAGTAACACGGGAAAGAATTAAACATTCAAGCCCGTGTTAAAAATAACCCACTATGGCAACGGTCAAATTGTACTCAAGCGAATAGTCTGTAGTCACGAGTAACTGTAAGACATGGGAGGGTTTAGGGTACGACAGAGAGGGAGAGAAAAACCAAAGCACGAAAATCCGACATAACTCTCCCGGTTAAGGACGGCTTTAGAGATACATCATCATGTAGTGCTAAGCCCTGTCTGTCGTCGCACAAACAAAGAGGAAAGCATAGTTATCAATTGTAGATTGATCGATAACCAAACGTGAAGTGCGCAGCAATATAGTTGGATCATAATCTTTTTTGAGGAAAAATCTAATACGTTTCACAAATAGGTTTTGAAAATGCATATGTCCAAGAATCTTACGAAGTCTGTAAATCACATCACCATAAAACTCCGGATGTGAAATACCTTGCCGCAGAAAAGACTTTAAGTTACATTTATACTTGTTAATGAGAGGAAGATTTCTATAAAAGAATTTAGAAAATGTTTTACGAAGTTTATGAAATCTGTACCCCTGTTTAAGAAGCTTTTCAGTAATAGTTTTATTACGAATGTGGAAGTCCTCAACAGAGGTACAAGCCCTAGCAAAACGAATAAGTTGTGAAATATAAACCCCGTAAGATGTAGAACGGGGAACATCGCCATCTAGATGAGGATAGTTTACAATACTAAAATCAAAATCATCTCGTTTATCGTAAATCTTAGAAGAAACAATACCGTTATTTATTAAAAGATCCAAATCTAAAAATGGTGCCGATAAATTTGACTCGTTTGTTTTATTAAGGCGTAATTCTTTTGGGTAAATAAAAGGAAACAACGTATCAAAAAATGGGTTGTCTATATTAAAAATATCATCTAGATAGCGCGATGTGTTGTTAAATGCTTCGATCATATCTGCCTGTGTATTTATAAGCAATTTAAGGTAGCCAGACTGATTCTCTGACATAAATCGAACCTAACATTTTGCTGGTGTAAATCTGGTATCTATATGCACATAATTCAGAAAATAATTCAGTTAAATTCAATTCAATTATAAAATACAGTTACAAATAATATGATCAAACTTTTATGTCATCTGCAAAAGGTTTGGAGCCAGATCAGACGCTGGGTCACCAGACATCTTATCACGCTTCAATTTGTTTGCATTGTTAAGCGGCGTCTCATCAGATCCAAACTATTTGACACTCATTTCAACATTTCTTAAATACATTTCCTCAGTCTTTTGATGGACCCCCTCATTGTTCTCGAAAGGCGTGAAAGCAAATGTAAAGCAGGAGTAAAGTGTGCACAGCCACTGTCACTAATCTCAAGTTGTCAAGAGAGACCCTGACATACTCACTATCAATAAAGGTTTTCAATGGGTTAACAAATTTAAGGTACGGGCCTCACATGAAACGCTTCGATGATTTCCCCCCTAGACAATATAACAGTAACAGCACAACTCGCACAGGGCTGCATGCTTTTATACCTGGCCAGGTGTTATCATCGAAAGTAGGTCAGGAATGTCTTTAAGTCAAAGTAGACCTAAATTTTGAATATGAAAAAGAGCAGACGACATTTTTTTTTAAATTGATGACGTCATGTCAGTGAATGGGTTAAATGAAAGATGCAGACGATAATTCAACAATATAAGAATAAACACCTTGCTACAGTACCGCACGTGTTATATTACATGGAGGCAATAAGTATAGAATGTATCCGGTCGCACAGATTCTTTCAAACGTCAAAATGTATCGTCTGCTTTATTCTCTTCACTGCCTTATACCCCGAGACCCGAGTACAATGGTTATTTGCAAACTGTTTGCGTAATGCGGCGTCTGATCAGAATCCAAACTGTTTGACACGCGTTTTAATATTCCTTAAGTCAAAAGACCTAAACTCAAAAATTGAGAAATAAAAGCAGACGACAATTATTTAGAACATGACGTCATGGCAGATGAAGTGGTTAAGCCTTTTACGGCTATAACATTTCAGCTTTGATTCTATTGTAGGCAAATAAATAAATAAAATCAAAGTTATATGTAAGGCACATTATTTGAGGAGACATTTTGGATCCTGATCAGACGCCGCGTTACGATCTGGAAAGTGGACTGTTGTCGCATATGTTGGTGAGAGGGTTAGATATTTTATGACGTTTGTTAGAGCTGTGTCAAATTGTCGTTAAAGTTTGAATAACCTATGAAACTTAAGAGTTATTGTATCTTTATGTTTTATATATGCCACAGTTTGATGTGGTTTTCTACATAGAGTAAAGCCTCTCCATTACGACCACTTAATCATGTTATCTATTTTGTGTTTTTAGATGCAGGTGGCTGCTTACAGCAAGGTAAACGTAAACAAAAAACTCCTTTGGGGCTTTCTATTATACGTTCACCTTTCTTAAAGGTGTCAACTGTGTTTTAAACAGTCAATTAGCCTTCTTTTTAATGGTCGTAATAGAGAGGTTTTATTGTACGTTTATGATAGCAATAAAGCGGAGACTCGAAAACGGAAATTCGTTGAAGTCCAACTTACCCGTATGTCCAATTTAAAAGGTTGCCAAATTACGTTTTAACTTTTAAGATTTAAATAAAGAAAATGATACTATGCAGAATTCGACTAAGTTTAAAAATATTATTGTAGAGCTCTGTGTGTTCGAATCCCAGTCTGGTCATTTGGATTTTTCATGAGGGGAAGCCTTTCAGCTGGCATGCGGAAGGTCGGTGGTTTTACCAAGCTGCCGAATTTTGCATTAAACAGTGCATTAAGGGATCTAGAGGCTTCCTCCAACTCAAATCAAATAAAATCAAATACTTGCAGAGATGCAGTTAAAATCGTTTTAACTTTTTGCATGCTGGGTAATGTTTTCGTCTGTAAAAATTGTCATAATTATGCAACTGATCTGAAAATAGAATTTTCTAAATTTCTTTCTAAATAAATGTCAGAGTGTCAAACAGTTTGGATCCTGATGAGACGTTGCGTCTCATCTGGATCTAAACTGTTTGCAAAGGTAATCACTGGGGCACATATCCGTCGCTAGCATGGTACGTAAGCGTTAATCGAGTTCTATACGTTTATCGCCTGCCTTTAAGTTAATAGTGTTGTTTGTAATATCGTTTTAAAGTAACATTCAATGTAGTACGACTTAAGAAATATCGACATGATTGTCAAATGGTTTGGATTCTGATCAGACGCCGCGTTATGCGGCGTCTGATAAGGATCTAAACTGTTTGCAAAATCGACTTTATGCGAGTTCGGCGCAGAAAGGGTTAGGCATGCTAAACTGTGTAGATCTATATCTTTGCCATAAGTTTCACGTTTAAATTTCAATTGTACGTCCTTTTAACATCGATCTCATGTTGCGAACCCTAATTTGAATCCTGTTAGGGTTAAAAAAAAATCTCTACAACAATGTAAAACCAGATAAGAAGATTCCTACAGAAGCCCACTGCTCAGAGTCTGCACTACTTGTCATTTTACAAAAATGTGTTAAAATTACACTAAATAGTAAAGAATGGACTAGACCTAATTGGAAACTGCAATTGTCCATTTGAAGTTTCAGGGGTGAATCAGTTAGTGTGTCCAATAAAAAATACAGTCGAAACTCGATACTTCGAATTCGCTTTAATCGATCGTACTAATATTTCATAAGTTGATTTTTTATAATTCGATCTCGCTTTAAAGTCCAACATACCCGTATTTGAAAGTTAAAACGTGACTCAGTCACATTTTAACTCTGAAATAGGGGTATGTTCGAACTAACGCGAGTTCGAAATATCGAGTTTCGACTGCAACTGCTTTGACAGCTTTTCTGGATATGACAAATGCTGATGTTAAACACAGCTTAAATTAGGATAAAACTACCTTAGAAGCTATTCAATGAGATTTCTATTTTAATTGCACCCTGCTTTAAACACACAAACCTGTTTATAAAGTGTTCGAGCTGACGGGGTTTTTACTTACGGTACTGTCGTATCTCAAATAAATACAGTGTAGAAGATGGGTTAGGATACTTTAAAACTCTGATAATGTTGTTTACATTCTGTGTTTAAACCATATTGTGTAAACCTATCATACATGTTTTATATTATGTTATGGTATCAGACATGTCAGTCACTGAATAGTGTCACACTCTTGTGCTTACATATTTATTATCTCAATGAAAGAAGAGTGTTTGTGTATTTTGAATGGATGGTATGGTGCGACTGCAGTTTCTGTGAATTTCGGTTTGATGTTTAAGAATACTCTCAACCCGTTCACTGAACCTTATGTCGTTATCTGCTTCAAATAAGTGTTTGCTTATGTTAATTCATAAATTCAAATCTCAGGTTAATTAGTCATGTCATATCGTTATGCGTGTCAAACAGCTTGGATCCTGGTCAAAACGTACATTTTTTCAATGAGTTTAAGTTTTGTCCCGTTTAAATGAAAATAAAGCGTCCCACGCTCATACTGTTCAAAACTCAATATCAGTCATGTCATGACCAAACCTGCCTTATTGCATTGTAAACAGTGTAGATCAATGCCAGACGCCGCGTCAAAGACGAGGTGGCTAGCCTTGATCTACACTGTTTGACACCCACGTGGGTCTAAAGCATTTCATGTAGATGTATTACCGGTATATACGGTTAGACCAACATTAGATACAGAGTCTGGGATGACAACGGTGCAAGGCCTGTACAATGTTGCAATGCAATGGGGCTGGTTTTGTCATTACACGGCTCATCTGTATTTATAATAAGCAATAATCATAATCATGAACATATCGGTGTGCAACTTCGTTTATGACCTCTCAAAATTTAATTTTGTGAATTGTATCATTAACCTTGACCTTTGGCCTCAAATACAGGTAAGAAGCTTGTTTGGAGCATACACGTATTTTCTACACAATACCAGGTAGAGAGACCCCATGTTGTGTATAAGTATATCTTGTTGTGATGGAGAGTCGCATTCCATTTTTAGGTCACGATGACCTTGAACTAGACCTGATCTAAATTATATTAAAAAAGCTTGTTTGAGACATGCTTCCTAGGATACATCAGCTAGGCTTATCAAAGCTATTGTATGTTCCTCATGGAGTGACATACCACTTTCAGTTCACTTTGTCCTTAATCTTTATCTTTGACCCCACTTACAGAAACTTTGATAATGGAGTGTTGCTTCTCGTTTTCAGAATGCTCAAATCACCGTGACCTTGACCTTTGACGTCAATCATAGAATAACTTGTCTAGAGCCCATTCCCCATACAGCACGAGTTAGGCTTACCATTTTGTGTTTGCGAGTTCATTTTGGGATGATAAAGTGCTGCGTATCAGTGTCAAATCACAATGACCTTGACATTAAACTTCAGTCATTGTCTAAACAAAATTATCCGAAAACCATTTTCCATATACCATTAGTTAGAATGACCGAATACTATGTGAACATACATCTTGTTTTGAAGTCAGTTAACGACTTTAAAACATTACCCCAGTCTCGTCAATTATTTTCTTCCCCCCCCCCCCCCCCGAAAAAAAAAGTTCCCAATGAGCGTGAACGTAACTGTAAAGAATGAGAAACGTTTGCAAAAATTGAAACAGCCATCTCAAGCTGTCTTGAGAGGCCCTGGCAGACTCACATTCGAGGATTTATTTTCAATGGGGTTTACTAACCAAAATATCAAATATATGGTACGGGCCTCACATGAAACCTTTGACTGAATATTTGCCTGGTCGTTTGTACAGTAAGAGCATGCTATCCGTGATTAGTCCTTTTTCTGACTAGGGTTTACTTCCCAGGATGGTTCAAGTAATGTCTTTAAAGCCGGACGGACGTAAAGCAGAATGTACTTTTAGGCGCTATATGTTTTACTTTCAACCTATTTTAAGATGTCATCAACTAAGAAAAAGAAAATATTTCTGATGGTGTATATTTATTTCTTTATAAATTTGAATTAATTTCTTCAGTGGAGGAATGAATTAAAATTGTAAAAAATAATACATATAGATTGATAGCCACGGTGCTCTTATCGGAAAAGGGGATATAATCCATATCGGTCTTCGGTGTGAGAGAGTTAGGTTTATCGACCCACTAACAGTATATTAGTCGTTTGCAGTAAAACAAACAACGATGATTCTGAAATAGTTTCATAACAAGACAAAGCAGAGAAATGGAAGTTTGCATAGCTTTATAATATAAATATACCCAACTCTGACAAAAGAAAGAACGGTTTTCCGAAGGGTGATTTCAAGATATTTAACAGCCTATTTTGCACGACCCGGTAACGCCTTACCGTTAAGCTGTCGCATACCATTATAGTTTACAACGACTGAACGGAGGCACTCGCTGGGGTACGTTAAAATAGTAAACAACCCTTCTGTCATTTGTAAACATTTCGGATCCTGATCAGCCGCAGGAGCCAAACTATTTGCCATGATATGATACATGTGTCATTTTAATACTTTTAAATCGTGGCTTTTTATCATAGTTTAAACTGAATAGTTTTTATTCCATATATGTCAGTTAACTTGCTAAACAATGGGTATTAACCTAAATTGATGCTACATTTATAAGTGTGAGTTGCTGATGTTATTGGCCATTTTGAATATCTGATATAAAAATGATACTGAAACGAAGAATCAAAGAAAAAATCATTTATACCCTGTTCGTCTTAGATTGTTAATATCTGGATTTCATGCGATTTAACCCATTAACGCAGTGCGCGCTCACTGACAACGTAACGGCAAATAATACACATGCCACTTCTAATATGTGTAGACACAGATCCGAGGGCTCACATAGCACCCCTATGATCAGGTTCTGCACTATTTGTTATCATGTAATATATTTTCCAATTTAAATTAGCCAAGACATGGACTAGACTAAATTCGAAACCGGAACTGCAGCTTGGTTGTTCTAGCGGGGAATACATTAACCTGCCTGGCCAAACTTAACTATACCGACACATGCAAACAGTTTAGATTCTGATCAGACACCGCGGTAATCAGGATAGAAACTATTTAACAATCAAGTCAATATTTCTGTTATCAAAATGTCTAGCATAATAAATTTTTTAGAAATCGAATACATTTTAAACAGACGATATTGCTGCATTGAATGAATTAGAATAATACTAACTTTATTTGGGATATTTGTTAATTTAAATCTTTCAATGCCAGTTATTAGCTTGTTCACCCCTGAAACTCCCAATGAAATAAGGTCTAGTCCATTTTGACATTGCGTGGGTGTTTATCAGAGAAATAACAAATTCTTTGCATTTGTACATTAGAACAAAGGAGTTGAGATGAATAGTCATTAGATCACGAGACCCGTAGGCGGAGTGATCTAACTACCCAGATATCTAAAGTACGAGAATGCACAGCTACGATTTTTAAAAAAATAAAATAAGAATACTTGAATGTCTTCATATCAAGTCTCCGTTTGGTTGACATTAGTCTAGTTTTCAATGAATTGTGCCTTTTTAGCTCACCCGGCACAACGTGCCATGGTGAGCTAGTTTGATCGTCCTGTGTCCGTCCGTCGTCAACAATTTCTTTAAACGACATCTCCTCTTAAACTACTGGGTGTCATTTTACCAGGAATTATCCTTTTATGGTCCTCTTTCAAAGTTGATAAAACATATTCGGTCCGTTGCATATCAAGGTCACAAGAGCTAAAAATAGATCGTTTCAATGTAAACTTAAAAATCTTCTTCTCAAAAACTATAAGGGCAAGAGCTTAGATATTTTGCAGATGACATCATCTATAGGCCCTCTATCAAAATTGTTTAAATTTTGTCCCTCGGGTCAACATTGGCCCCGCCCGTGGGAGAGAGTGTCACCCTTTTTATATAGAGTTATATAGTTAAATCTTCAAACAGCTTCTCCTCTGAAACTAAAATGGTTAGAGCTTGGATATTTGGCATGGCGACACTTCTAGAGGCCCTTTACAAACAGTTTTGAAACCGTATCGGTCCGTTGCATATCTATATCACAGGAGCTAAAATATATTTGTTCAATTAAAACTTCAAAAATCTTCTTGTCTGAAACCACAGTATCCTGAGCTTATTTATTTGTCACAAAGCATCATCTACAGGTTCTCTTTAAAAATTGTTCAAATTATGTCCCTGTGGTCAAAAATACTCCTGCCCCTGGGGTCACAAGTTTACATGGTGTTTTATTGTGAAAACTTCAAATATCTTCTTCTCTGAAAGTACTATGGCCAAAGCTTTGATGTTTGGCATAGACTAGTAACACTTCTAGAGGTATTTTACCAATATTGTTCAAATGGTTCCGGTCCGTTGCATATGTAGATCTTAGGAGCTAAACTATTTTTTTTAATTAAAACTTCAAAAATATTCTTGTCTAAAAACCACAGTACCCTCAGCTTAGATATTTGGTTCAAAACATCAACTACAGGTCCTCTATCATGATTGTTCAAATTATGTCCCTTGGGTAAAACATGGCCCCGTCCCGGGGGTCACAAATTTACATAGTTATATAGTGAAACTTCAAACATCTAATTCTCTGCAACTAATAGGGCCAGAGCTTTGATACTTGGCATGGTGAACTTCTAAAGGTAATTTATCAATATTGATCAAGTGGTTACATACATAGGTCACAGGAGCTAAAAATAGATTTTTCAATGAAACAACAAAATCTTGTCATGCACCACAGTACTATGAGCTTAGATATTTGGCACACAGCATCATATCTACTCAGCAATTTGCACATTTTCATAATTTCTCAGCTTTCCAAGATATACCGGTATTACATTTACATCACAGTTCCAGGTGAGCGATTTAGGGCCGTAAACGGCTCTTGTTTAATTGAAACTATTAGAAATACGCTATTTTCTGCACCTTTCCCGTCCCAGACGGGTCTGTATACTCTATAGACCTCATCTCTCTAAAGCAATTTAACCATTCAGGAATGATCAGAAATCTAGATGATTGACTACTTACTTTAAATTCAGTACTATCATTGGCCAATAGTCTGAAATGGCCTAGACTGGTGTTATGCTTTTTTCCACATTTATTTTGGAGTTTAAACCTTGCACAACATTGAAAACAATGAGATACGTTCTAAATTATTACTGTTACTATGTCATCATTTCTAAATTTAGCGTGGATAACCTCTAAATTTAGCATGTTTGAAATTCTGTTTATAAAATGAAACAAAATAGACATGGTAAGTTTATATTATGAATACTGCACCCACCAAACAAACTTTAAACTGCGACGGAATACCTTTCAAAAGATATTACTTGTTCCAACCTGCTTTCACATGTTTGGCTGATGTTGTTGTGATAAACTGCCTATCGAGTTGCATTTCATCAACATTTGTCAAGTTTTCCTTCACTTATACCCCACCCCCTGAAGGGCGTATTATGTACTGTTTACGAGCATAATTTGTCCACTGACCTTGATTAACGTTTTGCATGCAGCTCAGTTGTGGACTAATAAAGTACTTGCTTGTCAAGCATTCCGCGGGGCATTCGTGTTTTACAAACAATCTATCTAGTTTTTATTTTACTTTCAGGCTCCTGATGTACCTTTTAACCGGGGAATGCTAATGAACATTGGTTTTGCTGAGGCTGCCAAACGTGAAAACTATCAGTGCTATGTATTTCATGACGTCGACCTATTACCAGAAGACGACGCCAACTTGTACACGTGTCCAAGTAGCCCGAGGCATATGTCGGTTGCTATTGACGTGTTTAATTATAGGTCAGTGTGTCAACACAATATACACATATTTAAGTAATTCAATGTATATATACATGTGTGTTGTTCGTTGCATACATGCTTGAGTATAGGTCAGTGTGTCAAGAGGAGAGCCGCTAACAAATTACTTTGATGCCATTTTAAGTTTGAGGATATAGTTAATATGCAGTATAACCTGCCTTATCCGACATCTTTCAGTACTAACTGACGATGTCGGAAAAAAGTGTGCCAGCTAAAACAGGTTTGAGATACCTGTATACAATCAAAATTTGATATTTCATGCTTGAAATACGGATATGTTCTACTTAAGGATGTCGGCCTGTCTTTTTTAGCATTATGAAATTTCCGAAAAATTTTACGAACTCGTTTCCAAAAAAATGGTAAGAACTCATTTTTGGTGAATGCATACAGTAATAAAACACCATTTTCCCGGGAAAAAATTGGATTTCGTTCCGGAAGGGACTTTTTAAGTTTTATGTCCTATTCGTAGTTAACAGCATACACTGTTTTCATAGGTAGGTTGTATTTTGTTACATCCGATTTCATTTCATTTTCTCAGAATATAAGCATGAAATTTTCATGGTAGTACAGTTTTAGTATAAATTATAGATAACTCAAGAGATAAAATAAAAAAAATTGGAAAAAAAATTTTTTTTGGTAAAAGTACACAAAAAATTGAAAAAATGAGAAAAATGGATTTTTTTTATAAAATGATCTATATCATTTTTAAAAGGTACGGGACCCTTTGTTTTTATTGCTATTTCACTAAAACATTTTGTTTGCAAGGCTAAAAACAACAAATAAAAAATTTGGTATTTAGTTTGCTACAATTTATAGGGCAATTTTCACAGTGCCTTATTCTCCCATAATAAAAAAGTGGGTGGGGTAAATTTTACTCCTTTCTGGTGAAATCAAATATTTTTTATTTTGGATATTGAAAAAACATTATTTTCAGGGTTTATTCTTACTATGGTAATATAAATTAGGATACTTTTGGTACAAATAGATTTTTAAATAAAGATTTAAAAAACCGTAGTACAAAAAAGTAGGAGTTTTTATGAAGCTTCAATTTTAGGGGGGTAGCCTTGAAAAATCTCAAATTGTGAAACAGAAAGGTCCGGTACCCCCACTTTTTTCACCAGTATTGTCATAGAAACTAATTTTACTATCAGTATGCAAAGTTTGAAGAATTTGGTATTTACTTTACCAAGGTGCACCTACCCCCTTAAGCGAACTTGAAATATAAATATTCATCAAAAGAAATACGTGTTAGCTCGACCTTAACGTGTTTCAGATAGCGACGTTCGACTGTATGCCATTGGACTTTCGGGTCGAAAAGTTATTGTCAGTGCCGGATAAGCCAGGTTATTCTGTAAATTGAAATAAAACTGCTCACCCAACAACCTGATATATAGTTGCTACAGTCATATTGATGTCAACTGAAAAATGTTGTTGCTGTAAAAAAGATTTAGTGTTTAATGCCATTTCGTCGTTCAAAGAATGTACATGTAGGGGTTACTTTAAATTGTTTTCAACAGGATTGATTTGTTGTTGTCACACTGTTGTCAATAGCGTTAAGTAATTACTGTCATTTTACTAATTTACAGATATATTAGAATGTAGCTTTTACTGGCATATTATTGACGATATAATGCAAATGTAACTGGTATATCTATGTCAACAGAATGTAGTTATCACCGGCATATTGGTGTTAGAGCTATACCATTGGTATGATACCAATTGATATCGCCATTTTATTGCCATTAGACATCCTTGGTTACTTTCATACTATTACTTTTCGACGTCAGAAGTTATTAGTTTTCTATTGTCATGAAGCGTCAGTGATTACTGTCATACTATTGTATTAGGACATCAATAATAATACTACTGATGTCATATTTCAGTAGTTATTGTCACACTTTTAGTATTAGTTTACCGTCATAGCATTAAAGTCAACAGTTACTCTTATGCTATTAACATAAAACATCAACTGATACAGTCATACTAGTCACATTACATTTCAGTGGAAATCGACATCAGTCAGTAATAACTGCCATACCATTTCCGCTTGAAAGCAGTTTATACAATAACTTTCCATACTTTTGCATTTAGACGTTATCTATATCTTTATTCATAACCACAAGGCATGCACTGTTACTGCCACACTCACGATGAATAAACGTACACAGGATATAGACACCGAAGTGATTAGGAATTGAAAGCGAAAGTAGCGAGGTGAGTACTTTTATTACGTTTATCTCTAAAATCTTCTTACAAATAAAGTAAACATGAATTGCAAGATAGTCTGTAGGCATATGTGACCACACTGATGCCAGGAATATAAATAAATTCACCTGGAAGACTGAATAAAAAGCTTTAATCACTGGCCATAGTCGCATCTTCGTCAACGTTTGTCATTATTTTCGCTATCTATACACGTTATACAAAAAAAAGTGAATCGACAGTTCGATTTATTTTTCAATTCAAAGTAATTATGCAAAATCTGCTTAAAATCAGACAGATAGTTGACGTCAAACCGATAGGACGTTGTACTGGGGATAGTATATTACTGTACCGGGGATAGCATTTACAAAAATATTTCTGTACTGGGGATAGACAAATATAAAATATGAAACTAGGGCCACTTTTCGAGAAGTACGAAGTATTGCAATAGTAGCCAGTGTGTATAAACAATACATACATCTTCATAGTCCATCAGATGTGTACAGTTAGGGACATCGAGCTAATGTTCAGGCGCTGTCCCTCACAGTACACATGCGTTAAGGGTCATCATTGAGAGGTGATATTTTGCTCTATGTTTTATTAAACCCCGACGGATTTTGTTGGGCATCAAATATCTCAAAAGGTAAGGCATTGTTAACTCACCTGAGTCAAGGGCTCAAGGTGAGCTATTGGGATGGCCCTGTGTCCGTCGTGCGTCGTCCGTCGACGTTAACAATTGCTTTAAATGACACCATCTCCTATACCTCTTGACAGATTTCAACCAAACTTTACAGGAATGTTCCTTGGGTCAAGCTTTTTTAATTTTGTTCAAAGAATTAAAAACAATGTAGAACTTTGGTTACCATGGCAACCAAAGTGAAAAAATAAGGAAAAAAGTATTCTTGTCTGAAACTACAAGGGCCAGAGCTAAGATATTTGGCACATATCATCATCAACAGATCCTCTATCAAGTTTGTTCAAATTATGCCCCTGGGGTCAAAATTGGCCCCGCCCCAGGGTCAAAGTTTTACATCGAGTTATATAGTGAACATTTCAAACGTCTTCTTCTCTGACACTAATATGGCCAGATTTTTGATATTCGGTATGGTCACACTTCTGAAAATCCTTTACTTATTTGTTCAAATGGTTCCGGTCTGTTGCATATCTAGGTCACATAAGCTAAAAATAACTTTTTTCTATAAAAACTTAAAAAATCTTCTCGTAAAAAACTATAAGGGCCAGAGCTTAGATATTTGGCACATATCATCATCAACAGATCCTCTATCAAGTTTGTTCAAATTATGTCCCTGGGGGCAAAATTGGCCAGGCCCCGGGGGTCACAGTTTTACATAGAGTTATATAGTGAACTTTTCAAACGTCTTCTCCTCTAAAACTAACATGGCATTTGTCTCAGCTTTGATATTCGACATGGTGACACTTCTAGATGTCCTTTACCTTTTTTGTTCAAATGGTTCCAGTCTGTTGTATATATAGGTCACATGAGCTAAAAATAGATTTTTTTCAATGGAAACTTAAAAAAGAACCTAGTACCCTGATCTTAGATATTTGGGCACATAGCATCATCTACAAGTCCTCTATCAAGATTATTCAAATTTAATTATGCCCCTCGGGTAAAAAATGACACTTCCTGGACATAAATCATTATCATAGCAAACATCTTGGACTGTTATTACCTATAATTATACATATGAATGAGTGTCTAATATAAGGAATTTTGATAAACTAAAAACCAAATACAATTTTAATGGTCTAATTTGCCGAGTGGGTATTGTCTGTTGTTATTATAATGGTGTCTTAGCGTACTGAAGGATTATCAATTATTGTACGTGATAAATTAGTATGGTAATTTTATTTTGCCGATTTTGATTCAGCTATCCGAATGACAGAAATTTCTACCCCGTAGAAAATACCAGCTATACGGTATATGTTTCTACTCGAACCGTAGTTTCGGAGCTTGAAGATCTTATTTTTTCTCTCAAAAGTATCTCTATTTAAAACAGTGTGGAGCCTAATCAGACTTGTTATGAAAATAGACGAAGAAATTACCTAAGGATAACTGACAGTAAATTTTGATGCAAATGGACCAGTAGTTTAGAAAAGATTTTTGGTTTTATCGCATATATAGGCAACAACATTGTTTTGTAAAATATTGCAGAGCCTTATGTGCTAGCAATACAGATAGACCGATACAACCCCCCTTCCACACACATACATTGAAGCAGCATCAACCAAAGATTAATTGACAACAATGTTCAATGAAACCGGTCTCAGAGAAGACAATCGTTGGCAACACTCCTTGTAATCCTTTCGGCAAGTGCAAGTTCTAAGAAAACTGTGCATTGTCAATGCTTAATAATGGCTGTTTTTATTGAAATAGAAGTAGATGACGACATCTAGAAACTTAAAGGAGAACGGTGCAGATCCTGATCAAAATGCGGATGTGCAGGCTGCTCCGGATATGCACTGGTCGCAAAGGTAAAGTCTAATTTTGGCTCATACATATATAGATGAACACGTTGTATGTTTTTACCTTGAAAACCAGTGTTGTGTGAAGGGTTGCGCATGAGTAACTACAAAATAGCCGAGTCCAAATAGCAGGGATTCTTTCAAGAATGCTTTGATAATTTATAGTTTACTCTGTTAAATACATTCTACATGTATTTCTCCACAAACTATCGCATAAAGGTGTAAGAAGGGAAAATGATATGTCATAAATTTAGTGGCTTTGGATTTAACTTCCTAGAAAAATGAAGATTATCCATTATTTCGTATGCTGGAATCGTAACAACATGTAGTTTGCCATAAAAATCAAACGCAATGTACCATAATACCATTTTACGACACAAAACAATAAGTTTTCGTGAGGCTATCCCCAGTACGGCCTTCCACTATACCCAGTACAATAAATAACCGTTGGACACTATCCCCAGTACATTTGGCGGTCGGTTTGACATGGTATATCTTAGCTATTATGGGTCGATTTTTAAGCATCTTTTGCATAGTTTCATTTAAATGAAAAATAAACAGATCTGTCGATTCACTTTTTTGTATAACGTGTACAAACAGCGAAAATAATGACAAATGTTGACGAAGATGCGACTATGGCCAGTGATTAAAACCTTTTTATTCAGTCTTCCATGTGAATTTATTTATATTCCTGGCATCAGTGTGGTCACATATGTCTACAGACTATCTTGCAATTCATGTTTACTTTATTTGTAAGAAGATTTTAGAGATAAACGTAATAAAAGTACTCACCTCGCTACTTTCGCTTTCAATTCCTAATCACTTCGGTGTCTATATTCTGTGTACGTTTATTCACCGTGACACTGTATTGTTATTTAAAGTCAGTATATACTTATATACTATTGCCATTAGAGAAGGTAAGATGTACAATCCACGTATTCTGATATCAGACTTAAGCGACAAGATGAACTGAAAGTAAAGATGTATTGTTAAGAACACAGAATGCAACTATTACTGGTCCCAAATGTACTCAATTGCTTCAGATCAGGCGAAAATGCCAGTCAATGAAGAGAATATTGATTTTGTTGTTGGCTACAAACGTCGTTTGTAGCCAATAACTTTCGTTGAAGTCACTCTAGCTGAATGCGATGTTGCGTTATCTTGCTGTTAAATCATGACGTAAGGGTGACGTTGACGTTGGGCGTCATTTTAATGTCCCATAACTTTGACGTTGGTATCTAATTGTCGCGGCTTTTTATTCATGTATAGGCAGAAGTTTATTTGAGGGCTAAAATGAATCAATACACATGAATACTACACGGATAATACAAATATGGACATTTGCACGGACGGCACGTTGACGTCATTGCGTTGTTACATAACACACACAAAAATTAGAAGTGTGTACCTATGCAAGACATGAGCTTTGTTAAATAACGAAAATCAGAAACTAAACCTAGTTGGAAAAAATATTCATATTTTAGAAGTGGTGCGTTTTCATTGCGTTTGAGTATATAAGAAATAATTTTGCTTATATCAATAGGAAATGCTGATAATTTTAAAAACAAACAATTTAATTTGATTTGTTACGATTTTACGTCGCTTTTATCAATTATTCAGTCCTATCGCGACGTCCACCTAATTACAGGTAGAGGAAGACCCACATATGCCCTTTATGCACTATTTCAGGAACAAATCGGCAACTGGGTAGAACCACCGACTTTCCGCAAGCCAGCTTGAAGGCTTCCCATAACCATGTATCTTTGTCACAAATTGGTCATTATACATTAAAGTACTCTTCAAATCAATTTAAGGTTGACTGAATTTCTCCCTTGTGCATATTTTGACACCAAAAGTATGATTTTTGGTCATGCATGTCTAATGTTAGACAAGAAAGTATATTAAACCGAAAATGACGGCCATTTTGAATGTTTATGTGACTAACGGGATTTATGTTCAAGTTAGGGTCATACGGTATTGCCAGTATACATACTAAATTTTATGTTTTTACCAAACTAAAGTGCACAAATATTACTTTAATGACACGATTAGTGATAGGAACATGGAAAGCAAATCTACCAAGGCATGCTACGATTATTTTTTATATCGCAAGCATGAAGAAGTGCGAAGTGCTTTGCGCTCTAGATAGGTAACAAGTAAAACATTGTTGTATATTTACAGCAAACAGAAGAAGGACTTCACCAGAAAAAGGCCGTTTTAAATTGGGCAGGAAATAAATGGGGATATATAAGAAACCAAAAATGAATGATATGAAAGTTTGATTATGACATGAAAAGAGAGGACATATGACATGATTAAAACATTGGTGAAATAACAAGGAACAAAGTTAAAGAGCATACTTCTCAGACTCCAAAGTATTGGAAGGTAGTAAGTTGTGTGATGAAGTATTGCATGGAAAATAACTGTAAAAGTAATGAAATCAGTTTGATTACTGAAAACTTACCTAAACCCAGGTTTACCCCCCAGTGGTTATTAATAATTAATTTATAATTAATTATTTATTGCTACTGATTGTACCAATGCGGGCTCCTATATTCACTTTGCTTTATGTTTATCTTGCGTGTTGTTTTCAATTCAGTGTGTTGATGAAGGAATGGTTTTGCACGTGTGTGTGTGTGTGTGTGTGGTGTGTGCGTGTGCGTGTGTGTGAGTATGTGTGTGTGTTTGTTATGGTATGACTATGTGTGTGTTCTGCTTGAGAGGTGAGTGTGTTTGTTGTGTTGCGTTCTTTCGTATTTATTTGCACCCATGGATGAAACGTTTTTTTACACAATGGTACTATGGCTGGTTAAACTCTTTACTCTATAGATACACATGTTAGTGCCAAACATGATTTCTGGAACTGAAGAAAAAAGTTCTACCTGAAACAGTTACATTTATGCTCAATAAGACAGATGTTGTTTATATTGTTACAAATGGTAGTTGAAAGCAGGGTTAAAGTGATGCAAAATGCCCCTGAAGGAGCATTTTGCTTGAATTTCAGTTGTTTTTTAACAAATACATATCTAATTATGCGTTAAATGCTGAACGTTAGCTATTGAGTGAAGGGTTGAAACGCATGAAGGAAATAGTAACGAAGAATGAAAAATATAAGTGAAAGAGTATACACATTTGTGAAAGTACTCAAAGGCTCATTTGATTACTGGATGAAGTTTGGGAAACGGTTCCATGCAGAATAGTAAGTATAAAGTAATTGGAATCAGTAAGAAAACTGAGAACTTGCAACAATGCATGCAACATTTTATTATGACACATTGATGGTAAGGTTGGTTGAACCCCGACTCCATAGATACACGTAATGGTGGAAGATATTCTTCAACTGATAGAAAACCGTTCAAATTTGTAGTAAAAAAGGTACCCTATAAGACATAGTTTTTATATCATAGAAAATGGAAGCTGAACGCAGGGTGAAAGTAAAACAGAATGCTCTTGCAGGACCATTTTGCTTTATTTGCAGTTGTCTTTAAGCAACCATAAGCGTTGAAGCCTGAAAGAAATCTTTAGCGTAAAGGGTGGAAATGTATATATAAAGCAGTAATTAATGAATACAAAGATAATTTTAGAACGAAGATGGTATACATAAAGGAAATATAGAACATGTATAAACGAAGGCAGTTATTCCTGTGGACTGAAAAATAACAAAGCACAGTGCGACGTTAACCGATTGACGCTATAAAATGATTACATTTTTAAAATAATACAGCGTTTTTACAGACGGGTACAATTTATGAAATTTGAAATACTGAGCAAAAAGATAAAATAAGATGTATAATATTTTATAAGTAGAATAAGTAGACCCTGACAAAGCTGAATGGGGTTTCCAACACTTTAAGAGCAAATAATGTTTCACCATTTAGTACAATTTCATATTCATTTGAAGAGCCACTGGAATGTGATCAGAGTGAGATTTGTGTTTTGAACATGTCAAGGATACATGAAAAAACAATGTTATGCACAGTCTGAGTATGTCAAAAAGAGCCTCTATAGATGTGAAATGCCCACCGGAGTAGCACATGTGAAGATGTTAATGCAAGCGCCTTGACTAGCTTATAAGCAGTTATTTGACTGTTAGAAACCTTTTTCTGTGATGATTTGTCCTAGTGATCTACTGTTATATCTGCCATGATCCCCGTATTAGAACTTGGCCCATATTTTTATATGAAAAATATTGTCATGAAATTTCTGCAAGATTAATTAAGGCCTTTCGCATACGGAAGTCGGTCTTGCGGGCGAGCGGATATGCGTCTTGACGACTTGATCTTTTTCCATACGTGCTTATACTAGAAAATTTATATTAAGGAAATGTTGATACGATTTAGTATAATCCTTCATAGCGCAGTCAGTATAGTGGTTGACTAGCAATGCAAAGGTCATAGGTTCGAGACCCATCCGATCGAAAGTATTTTTTAAGTGTCCGATTTATTGACTTGTCAATCTATAACGCAGTGATCAAGGGACATGTTATTTTCTAGTCTTCGTTGATTAGAATTAGTGATGTTATATACGGTCCAATTATATGTATACTTACTTATTATACTGCAAAGTAAATTCCTTACTTTTCATTGGTCAACGAGTCCTTGACATAATCCTATGTACCCTGTGAGCTGACAGAGTACATAGAAATGCAGCTGTTTTCATTGGCTGACAGGTCCCTGAGTGTTGATTTGCAGAAAATAAGATGGCCGATTGCTCGACAGGATTGAGTGCATTCAATCGTGCATCCTCCGTTTTAAATCAATTTCGGCTAAGAACCAATCGGTGTTTGGATCTTTCAACAGTCGCATTATTTCTGGGAAAGTTTGACGTCGAAGTATGCCGAGTATGCCCATTTTTCTTTTGAACAACAACCATCAGACGTGACGACATGACGTCATTACGCCCAACGTTATCTGCTTTGGCGCGATTTTATTTTTTAGTTTATAATGAGCGCTGTACACGACAAATTCCGAAATATTTCGTTTGAACAGTGAAAACTTTGCAGTATAATAAATTCGTTATACAGTTTCTTCACAGTGTACATGAGGATTTCTTCCCGGCTGGTAAAATCATGTAACCCTCGCCTAACGGCTCGGGCAACATGATTTACCTCAGCCGGGAAGAAATCCTCATGTACACTGTGAAGAAACTTTATAATTAATAATGTACGTTTTAGTTCAGTGACTTACAAGTCAATTAAATCGGTATACATGTATACGATTTGATCGAACTATATAAAGCCACACATTGAAGCTTATCTATACGTCAACCTTTTAAAGATCGATATTGCCCATTATTATTATGTTTAAAAAATATAATTAACCTTGTATACAAGAACATGAATAAATAATAATGCATTTTAATGACAGAATTTTAATCTTAAGGTAGGTAACTGTATCTCAACTTCAAATATCCCACATTTTAATAAGAAAATCTGTTATTACAACAAATTCTGACTGTAATATTTTCTAATTTTTTCAGACTAACTTTTTCATCAACCACATATTTGAATAAAACGAAAACAAATATACATTGAATGAGTCAGATTTTTGTAATTCAATTTTTTAGCATTTTGCAAAATTTAAATAGCTGATAACATCTTTATGAACACCTCCATTCAAAAAGTTTTTAGCTTTTCTTGTAATGAATGTTTTGGACTACTTATTGGTGGTTTATTGTCATTAGCTTTATTTATTTTTGAGAAAAATAAAATCATCAAAATTCCAGGTTTTTGTCAGAAAAAGATACCTTAAAGGCAAACCAATCGATAAATTTTGCCTATATTTTCACACATTGTTTCTTAGGCTATTATCATTCTTCATGAGCCTCTAGAGTTTTAACAAAATTATAGTATGATTTTACCTAGTGACATAGTTTTTACCAAATGTGGCCCGTATTCAAACTTGATTTGAATGACAGCTAAGTGTTTAAATGATTGAGTGCAAACTGTAGCCACTAAAGTGTCAAAAAGGGGTTAAAATGGTTTGCATGATGATTTATCTTTTGGGTTATGCTACCTACATTCAAACTGGACTTAATTGTCAGTGAGGAAAACATTCTGACCATTTTCATAAACAAGAATATCGTTCCCAACGATAGATGCTCCCCACAAAGAAAAAGCCCAAGGTATAGCATGTTTAGTAGGTGAACACAGTAACAAGTTTTATCAACTTACGATGTAACATTCAGGAGATATGCTTCGGACAAAAACGAATTTATTATGATCAATATTTGGAGATGACAGAGTTATAATTCTTGAGTACTACACTTCTTTTTGTCATCCGCTAACACAGTATCAAGGTTCAAGTTACAGTGCGGCAGAAAATTTGATTTTTAAAAAAAAATTAAGTAGAAAAAGGGAGATAATTCAATATTGGGAGATAGCAGAGTTATGGTTCTTGTGTACAGCACTCTTTCTGTCATCTCGTATCACTGTATCAAGTTTCATCAACTTACAATGCAATGCTCAGGAGATATGCTCCAGAAAAAGGGGAGATAATTAAATATTGGGAGATGACAGAGTCATGGTTCTTGTGTACTGCACCTCCTTATGTCATCACCTATCACTGTATCAAGTTCCATTAACTTACGGTGTAGCAGTCAAGAGATATACTCCGGACAAAATTGTTTTGTATTTTTAGAAAAAGGGAGATAATTTAATATTGGGAGATGACAGAGTTACCGTTCTTGTGTACTGCACTTCCTTTAGTCATCCTCTATCACTGTTACAAGTTTCATCAACTTTCAGTGTAACGGTCCAGAGATATGCTCCGGACAAAATTGATTTTTTATGAGAAAAAGGAAGATAATTCAAAATTGGGAGATGAGAGAGTTACGGTTCGTATGTACTGCATCTCCTCCTGTCATTCTCTATCACTGTATCAAGTTTCATCAACCTACGGTGTACCGTTCAAGAGATATGCTCCGGACAAAAAAGCGTGACGGACGGACAGACGGACGGACGGACGTCCTTCCATTTGGGCACTTGTTGGGTTTTTCTTTTGTTTAAAAGTACCCAATAGCAACCAAAAAAAACCCAACAATAACAATAGGGCAATCACGGAATGAATGGAATCTATTGTTCTTCCTACCCAACAAAGGACCTTTCGTGCGTGCGGACAGACGGACGGAAACACGGACGGACGGACAAAGCGGCGACTATATGCTCCCCCCCCCTAAAGGGGAGCATAAAAAATCAAATGATATGTATATATATATATATAGCTCTAATGAAGTATATTTCAACTCAATGCAAAACGTGTTGACACTGAAGTGGTTATGGACTGCTTTTCGATGGATGGATCGACAAACAGCAAGACTAAAGGCAAGCTTTATAGCTCATCCGAGCTCTGCTCAGTAGAGCTAAGGAATTGTTTTTGCAAACAATGTCACAGAGTAGCAATGACTTCTCACCACCGTTTCTTATTAGTAAAATACACAGATTGACAATATCAACATTTACACTAGTCTACCATTGCATATACGGTGATCCATTGCGTTACAAAGACCGTGTGTTGTTCTGAGGGAGTTGTTATAAGGAGGTAAAATCAAATATCTTTTATTTTGCTTGCATTTTTCTAAAACAAAAACCAGTATAATTCCATCAACTCCTATGGCCGCAAAGCGATTATTCTAATAAGTGGACACAATATAAGGTTCGATAGAGTGTGTTTAAACACGAAGGAAATATTTTTTTACGCACTCTTTTCTGTAGCCCTGTTTTTGGACAACAGTGACAATTGATGTTATAAGAAGGAAATTGTTGTAGAGAGGGAGAGCTGTAGTGCAGAACTTAATCATACACTTTTAACAATGTCTCTTTGTGCATGATATGATTTGTTAAAGAATGTATAGTAACTGGAGACGAGGAAGCACAGCAACAACTGAAATAGAGACAGAGGAGGTCGTTATGATAAGTCGCAAACTAATGCATACTGGATGCTATGCAGAGAGCTATCATTGGAGTATTCTGCATTACATTAGATCTGCATTAACTTTCCAACTCTGGTGAAGACCATTTGGTTTGGAGCTGTGTGCATTACAGTTTAGCAGTATTAATATTAATAAGATGCCTGTCTGAGAAACTCTCATTCACATTACATATCCAAATAACTGAACTACAGTATGTAGACCGAATATGTTTGCTGCTATGTTTGGCTTATGAGCTTTAAAGCAATATTTCACGGATAAATTGTTTCTGGAATTCGTAACAATTTCCCGTCATCGGAAAAACCAAACACAAATATGGGGCTACGCGGTACGGATATAAATATTTATTGTAATTATAGAATGAGCGACGTATTTGAAATCAATCTTTTGAAATAAAAAGTAAAAGCAATCCTTAAACTTTGAGAAATTTGTAGAAGCACAAGGGCTTTTTAGGTTTGCGTCTAACAATACGGTAGAAGGTTCATATACATATTCCTTGTACACCCCTTTATTAAACAGTCAATCGTTTTTAGAGATTACCATAACTTTTCTTTCAAGGGTTGATTGTACAAGATTATAGATATATGGAGCATATCACCGTGTGTACCACGGGTTTGAACGATTGTCGAGGATGTTGTTATACGTTTCGTATGTGATGCATTGTCTATGAAAAACACACCCTCTTAAACCTTTCATATTAATGGTAGTGCAACTGTCGCTGTCAATCAATAAAGAAGCATGGTAGAGCACGGCTTAATGCAGGATAAAAGTAATACAGAAAGCCCCATAGTTGCTTTCTGCATAACATTTGTCCAGAATTCAGCTGCCATTTTTGTATAAAACTGGAGAGTCATCACCTTTTTAGTCAGTGCGCGGCAATGTCCATTTACAGACTACTATACCAAAATTTCATATTGTGTATTAGCTTTAACAGACTACCGTACCAAAGTTTCATACTGTGAGCGGCAAATGTTAGTTCCTGTCTGACTACTGACAGACTACAATACCAAAGTTTCATATTGTGATCGGCAAGATATTGCTGCCTGTCTGACTATTTACAGACTACAATACCAAAGTTATTGTGAGCGGCAAAAAATTGCCTCCTGTCTGACTATTCCAGACTACAATACCAAAGTTTCATATTGGGAGCGGCAAGGTATTGCTGCCTATCTGACTATTTACAGACAACCGCACCAAAGTTTCATATTGTGCATGGCAAACTATTGCTGCCTGTCTGACTATTTCCAGACTACAATACCAAAGTTTCATATTGTGAGCGGAAAAAATTGATTCCTGTCTGACTATTTACAGACTGAAATACCTAAGTTTCATATTGTGAGCGGCAAAATATTGCTGCCTGACTGACTATTTACAGACTACAATACCAAAGTTTCATATTTTGAGCGGCAAGGTATTGCTGCCTGTCTGACTATTTACAGACTACAATACCAAAGTTATTGTGAGCGGCAAAAAATTGCCTCCTGTCTGACTATTTCCAGACTACAATACCAAAGTTTCATATTGGGAGCGGCAAGGTATTGCTGCCTATCTGACTATTTACAGACAACCGTACCAAAGTTTCATATTGTGCATGGCAAACTATTGCTGCCTGTCTGACTATTTCCAGACTACAATACCAAAGTTTCATATTGTGAGCGGAAAAAAATTGCTTCCTGTCTGACTATTTACAGACTGAAATACCTAAGTTTCATATTGTGAGCGGCAAAATATTGCTGCCTGACTGACTATTTACAGACTACAATACCAAAGTTTCATATTTTGAGCGGCAAGGTATTGCTGCCTGTCTGACTATTTTCAGACTACCTTACCAAAGTTTCATATTGTGAGCGGCAAGATATTGCTGCCTGTCTGACTATTTCTAGATTACAAAACCAACGTTTCATATTTTGCGGGGCAGACTATTGCTTCCTGTTTGTGATCGGCAAGGTATAGCTGCCTGACTGACTATTTACAGACAACCTTACCAAAATTTCATTTTGTAAGCGGCAAGGTATTGCTGCCTGTCTGACTATTTTCAGACTACAATACCTAAGTTTCATATCGTGAGCGGCAAGGTATTGCTGCCTGTCTGACTACTTACAGACTACAATGCCAAAGTTTCATTTTGTGAGCGGAAAAATATTGCTGCCTGTTTGACTATTTCCAGACTACAATACAAAAGTTTCATTTTGTGAGCGGCAAGGTATTGCTGCCTGTTTGACTATTTTCAGACTACCTTACCAAAGTTTCATGTTGTGAGCGGAAAGATATTGCTGCCTGTCTGACTATTTCCAGACTACAATACCAAAGTTTCATATTGTGAGCGGCAAGGTATTGCTGCCTGTCTGACTATTTTCAGACTACCTTTCCAAAGTTTTATATTGTGAGCGGCAATGTATTGCTGCCTGTCTGACTATTTCCAGATTACAATACCAAAGTTTCATATTTTGAGAGGCAAAATATTGCTTCCTGTCTGACTATTTACAGACTGCCTTACCAAAGTTTCATATTGTGAGCGGCAAAATAGTGCTCCCTGTCTGGCTATTAACAGACAACCATACCATAAACGGCACTATGTTGCTACTTGTCTTACTATTTACAAACTGCCGTACCAAAGTTTCATATTGTGTGCGGCAAAATATCACTGCTTGTTTTACTATTTACAAACTACCATACCAAGATTTCATATTGTGAGCGGCAAAATATTACAACTGATTTGTACTCATTACAGATAACTATACCAACACATATTATTACCTGACTCTCTATTGAAGTGATTATTAAGCATTTTTGACTGTTTTTCCGTAAATATTGTAACGGGCTAGTGCCCGAGTAGTTTGCTCTAAGTGTTGATTTGTTGATCTGGCTCTATACCCTTATTCTTCTTCTAAGCTATCTGGGTAGGGGTACTCTCAGTACTTGGATTATAAGTAGACACAATGCCCAACAAACAATTAATAATTTATTCACATATAAATTATTAGAACTTTAACTGACAATTTATTTGGCTTCAATATGATGAATTCTGACTAAAACAACCTTGAATGTCACTGCAGACTTTTCTAATGATTTAAATTAATCCAACCAGTTACACTTGTGCATTACGTATGCCCAAAGGGAAGTTACTCTGATTACATCAGCATCCAACACAGAAGTTGACAGTATCCAATGTTTATCAAAGTCGAAGCTTTCAAATGTTCTTTAAGCGTTATTTCTGCTATGACTACTGGATTAACTTGAGAAACTATTCTCTGCTCTATGGATTTAGTGTTCCTACTCTTTGGAACTTGTTGCCGAAACAAGAAGATAATTTGATAAGATTTGATCACAGATGTGAGTTCGTCGAAATGACTAGCCAAAATGACGTCTATATGTACTGTGTCCGAGCGTTCCAAACACGCTCGCTTTTATACTAACAGAAGTGGATCGCTCCCACTTTATGGGTATGATCACCATAGAAGTGGGTATGATCACCACAGAACGGGTCGCTGTGATCAGTGCCCCGAAATTGGATCGCTAGTGACCAGACTCTAATCACCATACTACGTCCTCAATACCTGCGTATAAATGGAATACGCAAGAAATATAGCGACGGTGTATGACTTTTACCCGCCATGGTGTTTAAACCTACGAATATAAACACAAACTATAAGCGTGTCTGCAGTGACAATACACAAACGTGTTGACTTTACACTAAATGATTAGATCATTTGGTCTCAACCTGTGAATAACATGAAAGACTCATGACACATTGCATATGGAATTCACCCATCGGCTATAAGGTTTCTCAATTACAAGGTAAGTCTGTTGAATATTAGTTTTAGCGATTGTCATGATCCTTTCACGTTACGCCCAAACACTGTATTTAATATTTCTAATAATGAGAACACTGGGGTGTTACAATATTAACAGACGTATGCTAGGTGACTGTTGCATGGTCAATAGATTTATCCTTTTACTGGGTTGTTCGGGCCATATTTTCCCCTCGAACAATCCCCCTGAAATGCTACATATAGATCATCTACATGTAGTATTAAGGGTGACTCCGAAAAAGATAGTTAAACTGCTACGCTTATAGATCTAGCATCTTGCTTTTTTAAACAAAACTTGACGTTACATTACAAATGACGTCATGTCATCATGGGTTCATGACCTAATCCAAAACACAAACTAAGTGTCATTACCGTTTGCCCTAGATTGCCAGCCGATAGCATTTCGACCTCGTCAAAAATCAGGCGTTCTTTGAACATCGATAAATTGTTTCCCATAATATGGCTTGCCGTGAGATCATATAGTATACGGTTTGCCGTGGTCGCATTTTGACCTGCTCCTTTATAACTTTGTTCAGAGGATGTTATTCGTGTATATATTTTACCTATGTAATACTACTTGATTGTCGGAAACTCCGGTTAGCAATACCACACAGTAATAAACGTTTAAACTCATTTCTCGGCAATATTTAGGAATGGTTTGCCGTGGTCGCACTGTGTTTTTTTTTTACATGTTCTGGACAGTTGTCCAGGTTTCAGGCAAAATGTTTAAATCTGTTGCCAAATCCATTAACACCATTGTAAAGAACAAATGTTTCCCATAGCAAAGGCTATGTTTCGTTAAAATCGGCTGGAAAATAAAATACTTACAATTGTTTCTAATGTTGAGTCGAGGCCAAATGTTGTCATTTTGGCTGCCAGTGGTACCGAAAAATGACGTCACGTCACACTGAGATCTAGCATCTTCCTTTTTTAAACAGATTATGACGTTACAAAACAAATGACGTCATGTAATCATACATGATGTGATTTCGACAACCAAACTAAGTGTCAATCAATTTTAGTCAATAAGAAACAATAACTATTTCAATCGTATTTGAACAAATGAATATGGTAGAGAAATCTTTTCACAACACAGTGATGTTCACATTCAGTTGTTGTTTTGAATTTAATAAAGATGAAATATATAATCATGTTTTGTTCAAACCATGTAGATCTAGATCTAGCCATTCAATCAGCCTTGCTTAAATAGAGAATCGGGTAATAAATCATTTGTTTGATAGTTACCTCGGAAACATTCAAATCGCTGTCCCTCGGTAGCAGGGAAAACATTGAGAACTGCTGCCCTCGGCCATTGGCCTCGGCTAACAGTTCTCAAGGTATTTTCTGCTACCTCTGGTCAATGATTTGACTGTTCCGTCAGTACCTATGTAACAAATGTATAATGTGAGCGGCAATATATTGCTGCTTGTCTTCTTACTGTTTACAGACTACCATACAAAAGTTTTATTTGGTGACCGGCGTGATTTATACTTGTTTTTCTCTTTTTAGACTACTATACCAAAGTTCATGTTAGCGGTGGGATATTTCTACTGGTTATACTATTTATAGACTTTCCTACCAAAGTTTCATATGGTGATATGCAAGATATCGCTGCTAGAGTAACTATTAACAGAAAACAAAAGTACCATTTGCAATCGTGAATAGGGAGATATTATTTACAGACTACCGTATTAAGATGTCATATTATGAGCGGCAAGATATTGCTCATTGTCTTACTATTCAAAAACTACCATATCAAAGTATCATTATTATGGTGAGCGGCAAGATATTGCTACTTGGTTTACAATTTATAAATGACTATCATTATTATTTATTTTTATTATTATTACTACCGTTTCAAATAGTGAGTGGCAAGGTATTGCTGCTTGTCACACTGTTTACAGATTACCATACCAATTTTTCAAATTTGAGCGGCAAGATATCGCTGCTTGTGGTCTTAATAACCAACTACCAAATCAAACTTTTATATGGTCAGCGGCAAGATATCGCTGCTTGTGGTCCTATTAACAAATTCCAAACCAAACTTTTATATTGTGAGTGGCAAGACATTGCGGGTTGTTTTACTACTGACAGACTACCGCACCAAAGTTTTAAAGTGTGAGTGGCAAGGTAGTGCTGCTTGTCTAACTATTAATACACTACCGTACCAACGTTTTATAGTGTTAGTGGCAAGGTATTTCTGCTTGTCTTTCTATTTATAGACTACCGTACCAAAGTTTTATAGTGTGAGTCGCAAGATATTTCTGCTTGTCTTACTATTTATAGACTACCGTACCAAATATTCATCAGATATTTCTGCTTGTCTTATTATTTATACACTACCGTACCAACGTTTTATAGTGTGAGTGGCAAGGTATTGCTGCTTGTCTTACTATTTATTGACTACCGCACCAATGTTTTTAGTGTGAGTTGCAAGGTATTGCTGCTTGTCTTACTATTTATAGTCTACCGTACCAACGTTTTATAGTGTGAGCGGCAAGGTATTGCTGCTTGGCTTACTATTTATAGACTACCGTACCAATGTTTTTTTTAGTGTGAGTTGCAAGGTATTGCTGCTTGTCTTTCTATTTATAGACTACCGCACCAATGTTTTTAGTGTGAATTGCAAGGTATTGCTGCTTGTCTTACTATTTATAGTCTACCGTACCAACGTTTTATAGTGTGAGCGGCAAGGTATTGCTGCTTGGCTTACTATTTATAGACTACCGTACCAATGTTTTTTTTTAGTGTGAGTTGCAAGGTATTGCTGCTTGTCTTTCTATTTATAGACTACCGTATCAACGTTTTATAGTGTGAGTGGAAATGTATTGCTGCTAGTCTTTCTATTTATAGACTACCGTATCAACGTTTTATAGTGTGAGTGGAAAGATATTGCTGCTTATCTTTCTATTTATAGACTACCGTACCAACGTTTTATGGTGTGAGCGGCAAGGTATTGCTGCTTGTCTTACTATATATATACTATCGTACAAACGTTTTTATAGTGTGAGCGGCAAGGTTTTCCTGGTTGTCTTACTATTTATAGACTACCGTATCAACGTTTTATAGTGTGAGTGGAAAGGTATTGCTGCTTGTCTTACTATTTATAGACTAACGCACCAATGTTTTATAGTGTTAGTTGCAAGGTATTGCTGCTTGTCTTTCTATTTATAGACTATCGTACCAACGTTTTATAGTGTGAGTTGCAAGGTATGGCTGCTTGTCTTACTATCTATAGACTACCATACCAACATTTAATAGTGTCATTGGCAAGGTATTGCTGTTTGTCTTACTATTTATAGACTACCGTACCAACGTTTTATAGTGTGAGTGGCAAGGTATTGCTGCTTGTCTTTCTATTTATAGACTATCGTACCAACGTTTTATAGTGTGAGCGGCAAGGTATTGCTGCTTGGCTTTCTATTTATAGACTATCGTACCAACGTTTTATAGTGTGAGTTGCAAGGTATTGCTGCTTGTCTTACTATCTATAGACTACCATACCATAATGTAATAGTGTCATTGGCAAGGTATGGCTGCCTGTCTTTCTTTTTATAGACTATCGTACCAACGTTTTATAGTGTGAGCGGCAAGGTATTGCTGATTGTCGTATTATTTATAGACTATCGTACCAACGTTTTATAGTGTGAGTGGCAAGGTATTGCTACTTGTTTTACTATTTATAAACTATCGTACCAACGTTTTATAGTGTGAGCGGCAAGGTATTGCTGCTTGTCTTACTATCCATAGACTACCATACCAACGTTTAATAGTGTCATTGGCAAGGTATTGCTGCTTGTCTTACTATTTATAGACTACCGTACCAACGTTTTATAGTATGAGTGGCAAGGTATTGCTGCTTGTCTTTCTATTTATAGACTATCGTACCAACGGGTTTTAGTGTGAGTGGCAAGGTTTTGCTTCTTGTCTTATTATTTATAGACTACCGCACCAAGGTTTTATAGTGTTAGTTGCAAGGTATTGCTGCTTGTCTTACTATTTATAGACTACCGTACCAACGTTCTATAGTGTGAGCGGCAAGGTATTGCTGCTTGTCTTTCTATTATAGATTATCTTACCAACGTTTTGTAGTGTGAGTTGCAAGGTATTACTGCTTGTCTTACTATCTATAGACTACCATACCAACGTTTAATAGTGTCATTGGCAAGGTATTGCTGCTTGTCTTACTATTTATAGACTACCGTACCAACGTTTTATAGTGTGAGTGGCAAGGTATTGCTCCTTGTCTTTCTATTTATAGACTATCGTACCAACGTTTTATAGTGTGAGTGTCTTTTAATTTATAGACTATCGTACCAACGTTTTATAGTGTGAGCGGCAAGGTATTGCTGCTTGTTTTACTATTTATAGACTATCGTACCAACGTTTTATAGTGTGAGTGGAAAGGTATTGCTGCTTGTTTTACTATTTATAGACTATCGTACCAACGTTTTATAGTGTGAGCGGCAAGGTATTGCTGCTTGTCTTTATATTTATAGACTATCGTACTAACGTTTTATTGTGTGAGCGGCAAGGTATTGCTGATTGTCTTATTATTTATAGACTATCGTACCAACGTTTTAGTGTGAGTGGCAGGGTATTGCTGCTTGTTTTACTATTTATAGAATACCGCACCAACGTTTTATAGTGTGAATTGCAAGGTATTGCTGCTTGTCTTACTATTTATAGACTACCGTACCAACGTTTTATAGTGTGAGTGGCAAGATATTTTTGCTTGTCTTACTATTTATAGACTACCGTACCAACGGGTTTTAGTGTGAGTGGCAAGGTTTTGCTTCTTGTCTTACTAGTTATAGACTATCGTACCAACGTTTTAGTGTCATTGGCAAGCTATTGCTGCTTGTCTTACTACTTATAGACTACCGCACCTACGTTTTATAGTGTGAGTGCCAAGGTATTGCTGCTTGTTTAACTATTTACAGATTGCAAACAAAATATCATTTTTATATATCGTTAATAGGGAGATATTGATACTGGTTTTACTATTTACAGACTACCAAACCAAAGTTTCATATTGTGAGCGGCCAAATATGGCTACTTGTTTACTTTTTTACAGACTACCATACCAAAGTATAACTTTATCGTGAATAGGGAGATATTGCTGCTTGTTTTACTATTTACAGACTACCTTACTACATCAGTATCATTGTAATCGTGAATATGGCGATATTGCTGCTTGTTTTACTATTTACAGACTACCTTTTTAACTTAGTATCATTGTAATCGTGAAGAGGGAGATATGGCTACCGTACTTGTTTAACTATTTACAGACTACCATACCAAAGTCTCATGGGAGGTGTCACTGCAATGAGGAAGGAGCATATTGAAAAAGCTAATGGATTTTCTAATTCATATTTCGGCTGGGGAGGAGAGGATGATGATTTATATCTAAGGTAAGAAGTGATTTAAGAAATAATCTATGTTCTACCGTTGTGAAAAGTATTTTACAACGGTTGGGTGTTGTGGTGCGCAGGAATTGACCACGAAGGCCGAAGGCCTGAGTGGTCAATTCCTGCGCACCACAACGACCGACCGTTGTAAAATACCGTTTCAAAACGGTAGAACATAGATTATTACGATTCTAAATTCATTAGAAAGGAAATCAAACGTTCCATACTTATTTCCTCAGCGGGTGCAGTTTTTCGACCGAATAACTTTTTCCGCGACATTACAAGAATCTTACACCCAACAGCAAATTTACATGTACCGATCCACAATCTGGCATAGAACAAACATTACATGAAACAAGACTGAATAATGGGAAAATAACAGTTACATGACTGGTTAAATGTATATAGTCTTTACGGACTATATGAATAACGTAAGATATTTCAAAAACATAACGTATGAATGTCATATAACCGCGAGAAGGAGCGGGGTAGAGAAGAGCGTTGTAAAACGTCTCAGGTATACCACGATGAACTTGTTCTATTTTTATAGTGATCAAAATGCGTGTCATGTTAGAATAGAAAAAAATTGCTGCCAAACTTTTTTACCTGTTGTAAAACACTCTACTGTATGTCTTGCTATGTAAGGAGGCATCGGCACAGAGTTGCTCTAGGTTTGACCTATTTCATAGTTCTAATATTCATACGAGCTGCATTATATATATAATATATTTTTCAATGACTTCTACTTTGCAGTTTGTTGGATCCAGCTCAACCGCCACGTAAGGCGGCGTTTGATTTGGATCCAAAATGTTTGCCACTGATATTCAACTTTGCTTCTGTCTAAAATTACAAAAACCGATTCTGATTTTCAGCAGATAGCACACACTATTTGGGCAGGAGAAGGGCTAACAAAAACATGTGTGTGTTTGTTTCAGGATAAAGCGTGCCAGTCTGAAGTTAACAAGATATGCTGTAAATATTGCCCGATACAAAATGATCAAGCACAGCCAAGAAAAACGTAACCCTCAAAGGTAATACATACTGAGGTCAAAACATAACTGCTACTTCTAGTCGCTCTAGCATCCCATCAGTATTTTATAACGACGTGAGACAGTTTAGCATACTAGAGTGAAATACCCAAAGAGCGTTGATATCACATTCTGTCCGTCTGTTGTTCATTTGTCTCTCATAGTAGGCCTGTTAAGATACAAATTTTGGGCAAATTGTGACTAAATTCTGAAACTTTGCACAGTGATTCATTGGGGTGTCAAAAATATGAAATAGAAGGGTAGCCCAAAATCTGAGCAGGGGAAGGCGGTCATTTTGGAATTCAAAATGGCGGACCTTAAATTTAATGTTTTTAGACGTATCTCTGCTTACAATGCACATATAGTTCTGGTTTCAGGTGCAAAATATATGCTATTGGGGTCTACAAACTTTTGTACAACTTATACTTTGCTTGCATGGCAGCCATTTTTAATTCCAAGATGGCGGCTGTTAAAAAATGGTTTCAGTGTGTATTGCAAAGAGCCATATATTATAGTACTACGACTGAAGCCCAATAGCATGCTTAAATCTGACACGAACTGGTATCCCTCTGTAGAAAAAGGTTTCTAAATACCAAAATGTGTGTACAAGTTAGTATATTATGAATCGTGTTATCTGTGGGCCAACATTGCTATTCAAGATGGCTTCCAAGATGACCGCTACAAACATTAGATATCACGAACATACTATATATTACAATTGTTTTCTTATAGTTCGACTTACAGTGAGGACAATGAAATTTGAACATTTCAAAAGAGTCATTTTATTCCCTTAATATAAATACTGACCATTGAACCCTTCTCCTGCGACCAAAATAATCAAAATGGCATCAAAGTATGCCGCCAGATGCGTAAAAATACCACGCACACACTGATTAAAAATTACAATTATTTTAATAGTTTTACTAAGAGTGATGACAATTCAGACTGAAGTTGTCATTTCAACATAGTCATTATATTCACTAAATGTGTATAAAGGCTGTTTAAATCTCATAGTACGAACAACATGTTTAAAATGGCGTCCAAGATCGTCGCTACAAATATAAAATATCACGAAAACACTTTCTATTAAATTTGTGTTTATGGTTTGACTAAAAAAGATGCCAACGCACATTGGACAGTGCAAAGGGCATATGTTGTTCACTAAATGTGTATTAAGACAGTCTTATTCCCATACTACGAACCCAATTGTGAAGATGGCGACCAAGATGGCCGCCAAAGACAGAAAATATAACGAACATACTATTTCAGCTACATGTATTTTCTAATGGTCTGACTAAAACTAAGGACAATGGACTTTGACCCTTACCAAAAAACCATGTTATTCCCTAAGCGTGGACCAAGACCGTTTAACCTTTTTACTCCCATCAAAGTATTCAAGATGGAGTCCGCGATGACTGTCACAGCTATAGAATATCAGGAACTACTACAAATGTCTTCTTATGGTTTGACTTAAAGTGATGACAATAGACTAAAACATTACAAAAGTGATTCATTTCATGTGTATAAAATCTCTTTATTCCTTCTACTGCGAACAAAATATACAAAATGGCGTCCAAGATGACCGCCACACCATTAACCTAAAATATCACCAGCATACAGACTATTACAACTGGTTCATTATGGCTTGACTAAAAGTGCTGACAATTGACTTTGACCATAACAAGAGTGAGGTATATTTATATTTATTAATCCTTTTACTTAAAACAAATATTAAAGATGGCGTCTAAGCTATATTATCCGGCTGTAAAGCACAGTGGTAGAGCGTGCGCTTACAGCTCAGGAGAACGCGTTTTCAATTCCCGGTCGAGTCAAACCACAGAAATTAAAAATTGGTAGTAAAGGCTTCCCTTCTTGGGGCTCAGGATTTCGGGTTAACATAACGACTGGTTCGTCGGTATCAGTGACCTGCCGGGTTCAGTCCGTATTGACCCTCATAATTGCCCCCTCTCATAAGCATCTTTCTAGATGATAATAAGAATCATAAGAATAAGATAATAAGAAAGATAGAAAAGATGGCCTCAACAGCACAGAGTGTCATAGAACAATAAAAAGAGACATGGTATGCATTTAATGTGTATAGCAACTATTTAATCATTTTTATTGGTAACAAGTTATTCCAGATGCTGGCCAAAATAACCGCCACTCCTTAAAACTAAAATATAATCAACATACTTTATGACAATTGTTTTTCTCATGGTTTGACTAAAAGTGATGAAAATAGACTTTGAACATTATAAAAAGGACACGTTATTCGTTTAACGTATATAAAGAGTATTTAAAACAAAATATACCAGATGACGTCCAAGATTGCCACACAAACCTAAAATATCATGAATATACTATTAGAATTGTTTCTTACGGTTTAACTAAAACTGATGAAAATAAACTTTGAACATTACAAAAGAAACATACTATTAACTTACTGTGTAGAAAGGCTGTTTAATACTATACTACAAACAAAATTATTGTCTGCTAATTTTCGTCTTTGGTCCAAATTTGAAAATAATATATATTTGTTCGTTGTAGTTAAAATGTTTCCTGTGAGTAACACGGTTTGACTTCTCGTGCGAAGCCTAGTTACTAAACGTCTCATCCACATCAAAGATGTTTGCATATTATATATAGCGTCAGAAACTAAATTATAATGATTAAAATAAGATGATACACCAACAAACCGTGAAAAGGTATAGGACAACTTCTACAGTGTACTTCAGGCAGTTCTGAATGATATCAGAAGACATGATGGCATACTGCTATCGGATGACTTCAATCCATGGGTTGGAAGAAAAAGGTATTGCTGAGAGGATCCCTAGGTTGACATGGAACAAGCAACTTTACAGATAACGGTGAAATACTTATTGGAATATGTGAAGACGTTCACTTCACCATAGACGGCACACAAGACTATCCACAAGTTCAATTTGGCATCGCCTGACGGAAAGATCAACACATTACATGTATCTCTAACAGCAAAAGGCGGTGTGAATTAAAGATAATCGAGCGATGGGACAAGCAAACGTTGTATCGAACTTAACCTAACAGTGGAAAGAACTTCACATTGAGGTTGGAAGAAACAAATGACGACATTTTGATGTCTCCAAATTGATAGACCCGACACTTAAGGATAGCTTCAATGTCCTGCTGAAAACCTAATTCAGGACAAAGTTATCACTATTGACAGCTTCAGAAAAGCCATATCTGAGACAGACCATGGTTTACAAAACAGTACAAATGTTTAGTGGATATCTGCAGACACTTTTGAAGGCAATAGAGGAGAGAAAACAGTTGAATAATCATTTTCTAGATTTGATTGTCAATGACGCAAGGCGATACCTATTTACAATTAGGGTTAAGACAGAAGCGAACATTACTCCAACATCTGCTGCATAAAACACGTCGGGCGATCTATCATGCAAGTCAGAAAGTAATATAACTGTCTAGATTGCCTGAGAGTTGACAATGACCAAGTGAATTTGGGTGGATGAAGGAGGAAAAAAATTTCCTACTATTTTGGAGCTTTCTAATGTAGAGAAAACATGTACCGAGTTGTGCGGTTGCCAGGTGAAAAGTTAGATAAGACCTAACAATGGATGAAGTACTGGTATCTCTATTAGTGATGTCAATATTTGTTTGTCATCGATGTTAATAAAACAGCTATAATGTTTATATTTGTTTGTTTGATATTGTAATGGTGGCCATCTTTGATTTCAAAATAGCCACCATTCAATCATAATGAAGATTGCAATTGCCTGTATTACTTTTTTTTTTAAACTTTTATGCTACTCACCGTAATAGAGCTCAGATATGCATTGAAATATAATTTTAACGACCTTCTTGAAATTCGAATGGCCACAGGCAATAATAGTAAAAGTTACACCAGTATGTTTGTTGACACAAAGTATAGCTCATAGAACAGGAGTGAAACGGTCTTAAAACATTTAATGAAAAGCATATCCTCTTTGTACTGTCCAAAGTGCATTGTTATCTTTTTTTAGTCAAACCACTAAAAACAATTGTAAAAGACAGAATGTTCATGTTTTTTTTTATATAATCACATAGCCGTCATCTTGAACGCCATTTCGAATACCGGTATTTTGTTCGTAGATTTGAACGGTTCAAACGGTTTAAAGGGAATACTGTGACTGTGTTGTAATGTTCAGTGTGCATGGCTGTCACTTTAGCAAAACCATTAGAATTTTTTTTAAAGTAAGTGTGTGCTTGATAATTTTACACTTCTGGCAGCCCTCTTGGACGCCAATTTGAACTTATTGTTTGTAGTATAAAATTTAAACAGCCTTTATATACATAAAGGGTATATTGTGACTGGTTTGTAATATCCAGGGTGCATGCTAAACCATTAGAATAAGTGTAAAAGTAAGTGTGTGTGATATTTTTACGCTTCTGGTGGCCATCTTGGACGCCATTTTGAATATTTTGGTCGCAGGAGAAGGGTTAAATGGTCAGTATCTATATCAAGGGAATAATATGACTCTTTTGTAAGATTCAAAGTTCATTGTTCTCGCTGTTAGTCGAACCATAAGAAAACAATTGTAATATATTGTATGTTCGTGATGTTTGTGGAGGCCATCTTGGAAGCAATCTTGAATAGCTATGTTGGCCCACAGATATCATGTTTCATAATATACAAACTTGTACACACATATATAAACCTTTTTCTACAGACAGATACCAGTGTGTTCCAGATTTAGGCATGCTATTGGGCCTCAGTTGTAGTTCTTAAATATACGACTCTACGCAATACATATTGAAACCATTTTTTAACAGTCGCCATCTTGGAATTAAAAATGGCTGCCATGCAAGCAAAGTATAAGTTGTACCAAAGTTTGTAGATGCCAATAGCATATATTTTGCACCTAAAATCTAAAATCTATGTGCATTCTTAGCAGAGATACGTCTAAAAACATAAAATATAGGGTCCGCCATTTCGAATTCCAAAATGAACGCCTTCCCCTGCTCAGATTTTGGGCTACCCTTCCATTTCATATTTTTGACACCCCAATGAATCACTGTGCCAAATTTCAGAATTTAGTCACAATTTGAACGATTGCTTCTCTTATCGGGTCTATACTATCATGTGTTATACATATCCTTATCAAATTCAGTGGAACTAGCTATGTAGAAAATGTTACTCAAGGCAAATTATTTTATTATTATGAAAAGTCCAATTACGGAACCGGATTTTAAATTATATTACAAGATATTAACTCGACAATTAAAGACATTATCTCCAAAATTCGAGAAAAATAATTTGAATATTCCAAATGATAAGATAAAAATTCCACTTATCATCTTGAAAAATCAACAACTAAAATTAGTCCTGACAATTTAACATACTTTTTATACATGCAAATTTGATATTTTTTGTAATAAGATCTAGAATAGAAGTAGGATAGGGACAATTTAGAGACAACACGAATGTCCTAGTAAGGTGGAGCAGAGTTGTTCTCCCCCGTTTAACCTAAACTAAACTAAACGCGATTCAATGTAATCTTAACCAAGACGGCACTGAATGTCCTGATATCGCCCACCTGTTGTAATGGAGCCCAATAGCTTTACCTTTTGAGTTTCACCTATAATCAAAACAAGCTTAATCTAATTCCATTCAAATTTGTAGACTATAGAGTGTAAACAAAATTGATATATAATATAATCTAGTATATTTGAGTACACCAAGGGCAGATAACTTTTGGAACAATGGCAAGATATTATTGTATTTCTGGTTATTCAAATACAACGATAATACTAATTATTAATACTTACCATTCTGTTGCGAGGCTTGGTATACTTATTTATTTTATTCTGTAAGCTATCAGACCTGTCAGCTTCCGCTTCTCAGTATGGGATTTACTGTTCGTCTGACAGCAGCTACAAGACTCGCGCATGTCCCCGTGACGTAGCATATTACGCCACTCCTTCGGCACGCGCTCTGGTTTCGCCCTCTGGGCCTTACGTACCCAGGAGAGCGCGGCCTCAGATCACTACACTCCTCCCCACTTTATGAAAGAGCGCCCCTGGGCCTTTGCGACCGAGGGACCGGACGTCTGTAGCACACCTCCTTCGCTGTTGAGGGAGGAAAGTTTGACCCCGCCATTTAAGGGATCTCTGGTACCGGGTAGGCCACTGTTTAGGACCTACCGGGCATTCACTGGACGACACCCTCCAACCAGGGAGTCTTGAACATCTTACTGGGCTCTTATTAAGAATTAATTTCTAGCTAGGCGTGTGACTATTTGGGCCAGCAGAATTAGGGTTAGAGTAAACACTTTGACCGGTATAGCGTGGAAAAAGCCACACTGTCCAAGTATAAGCCTACTCCCACATCCAATCCCCTGACCTACATTTTGTAAATCCTATACCTGTTGGTCACACCCTGGATAAAAACTATGAATATAATTACATTAACCAGTGGTACATCTGATTGTCACACTGGACGCATCTCAAGCTAAACTTATACTGATTTATGCCAGTGGTACATCTGTTTGTCACACAATGGATGATACCCTTTTAACTTTAATGTCCTTATTCTAGTCCCCCCGGTCCCCCCTTAGAGATAATATGCCTCAATCTGCCTGGGACAAGTCCTGGAGGGGTGCGCCCCGCTCCCTGTACAGACGGATGGCATTCTCCATCGCATGGAGCAGTGTCAGGTTACAGGTCTGGTTCCTGATCTTCCCTACTGCCTCAGCCGTATACCCGATGAAAGCTGGTGTTGACCGGGTAAAGGGCCTTTTAGCGAAGTAGGGGACATCAGTCTCCAGCAGAAGCCTGCTATATTCGCAGTGTCGGACTGCCTCCAGGAGATGAGCATGCTGCTCTGGTTTCCAAAAGTTCACCATTTTGGTAAACCCGAAGTAGGAGTTTGGAAAAACTCCAACCACCGGTTCATCATTTTCATGGTGCCCGAGAAACAGTGACAGTGGATCAGCTGATCCCGGCCCACAGCACTAGACTTCAAAACGTGCAGCATGATACGCCACATCTCATCCTGGGATCTGTCCGACTCCGCACCTCTTGCATGCAGGACCATGATATGCCTTGGTTCCAGGTATTCCAAGGCCTTCTCCATCATCTGCAACTGAGAGTCAACATCACTTGACGGCAAAGAGTGGTCAAGGCCAATCTCTCCCAGGGCAACAACATCCTTCCTTGCCACCAGATTGGCAAACTGTTCCCACTGTTCTGAGCTCAAGGGTGTGGACTTAGGGTGCACACCTACAGCCAGAACAACGCCTTGAGAGACCCAGTTTGTAATTTCAGCTGGCGAAGGGTATGTTGGCGGGTCGCAGATCACACTAACAACGCCCTGCATCTCGACTGCCCTACACACAGGCACTGGCAACCTGTTCAAGACTGCCTTAAGACTAGGCTCACAGCCTAGCATCTCAGCAGTCCTGTCCAAGTGGCAGTGGCTGTCAAAGGCAATGGGCCTTCGTGGCAACATCTCTTTTTCTGATGGGGAGGGCCTAAAAAGGGACCGGAAGTCCACCTGCTGTTCTGCGGTCATTAGGGAGAACGCAAAAAGAAGTCGTCTCCAGTACAGAAGGGTCCACACTCCACTACTATTAGGGTGAAGGGCGACGTCCCTCGGCACTGGGCATTGGATTGTCTCCATAAAATCCTCAATGGACTGCCGACCATCAGGGCTCGTTTCCTCTATCTCCTGGGAATGGTCCAAGGAGGTTGCCATCTTTGCCAGATCCTGCAAGGGTTCTTGGTTGCCAAGGATTACACCCTGCATGTAATGCAGGGCGGTCCTTCGCCTTTCAGCAACCGCCTTCCCCACCAGGCTAGGAAAAAACAGCATGGGCAGATGGTTCCCCCAGGCATGATCTTTGGTGAATTCATCCCCACACCCCCTTATTGGGCACCTTTGGGTCGCCTTCTTAGGAAGGGGACCTGTTCTCCCCCCCCCCTCATAGTCTGACCTAAGATTAGAATTGTAATGGTGGCGTTGGGGCTGAAATGCCTCACCGGTAGGAGGAAAGGTCTGGCGTGAGGGTGGGTATCGACCAGATGGCCCGGCTCGGTCCCTTGATCTGGATCCAGATGAAGAAAACCCGGCCTGACCACCATCCTGCCGATACCAACCTGATGGCCCAGCACGGTCCCTTGATCTGGAGCCAGATGAAGAGGGCCTAGCCTGGCCACCATTCTCCCGCTGTCGCTTTCTCCTCCGGCGTTCTGACCTAGAAAGGCGGACTTTTCCACCACCGGCTGGTAATGTAGGTTCAGTTTTCCTGGGTTCATATATTTTGGGACGTCCCTCCCACGACCTGCATCCTTTCTGTTCTCCAGAAGGACCGATGAAGGAGCGGGTGGAGGAGGAAGCATCGCAGCTACGTCGCTGTACGAGGGCAATTCTCTGTCCCCAAGGAGGTATAATTGCCTCTGGTCCTGGAGAGTTGGCCCCACAGCAAGGACAATACTCACCTCAGTCCCAGGTTCAGGAGTTTTTGGAACCTGTGACTGGTCTCTTGGCTCCTTTTCAGGGCTGGCTAGGAGGCGAGCTTCCTCTGCTGGAGAGATGTCCATCTCCATCTCGTCGGCAGACTGGCTAGCTGCGGACGAACCTGGCTGCTCGAACAGGTGAAGATGTTCTCCTGCTCGAGGAAGATCGGGCTGGATTTTCAGCCGGATATCTCTGCTCTGGCCCTCTGGCATGGGCGAGGCAACTGGCTTAGATCTGGGGCCCATGTGGTGGACGTGCTGGGAGATCCAATCCCTTGACTGGAAGCCAATGGTGTCCAGCTTCTCAGCGCATGACTTGGCGAGTGATACTTGTTCTCGCAGGACCTCCTCAGCCACCGAGCGTTTGGATGGTGGATACATACAAACGACCTTCGTCACCTCGTCTGTTTTCACCAGACGGCGGCTCTTGGTGGCCTCCCTGATCTTATTAGCTTGGGCCTCCCATTTTGCATCCATGCTCTGAAAAGGAAGGAACCGACAGCGGTTTACTAACTGCGCCTAGCCCGAGTAATGCACTCCTTACAATTGTATTTAAGGATGTCTAATGCATCAGTCGGAGTTATGTCAACGCAGGATCCATGAAACCACTCTCTACAGTAGTCGCATTGGATCATGAACCTGCCCTGCCAAGGCTTACGACAAAAGCAGTATACCCTGTCTTCACCCCGCGCCGAAGTTGAACTGCCCGGATTACTCCTCCAATGTTTGATCCAACGTGGCAGTTCCTTATCACGACAGGGCTTAATCCGGTCATGATTTGCCACAAACACGGCGTTTCTCAGTTTCACCCTGAACAGGAAGGAGGTAATTTTTGAAACAATGACTCCTGGTCCCTTCCAGGGTGGACATAGTTTCCGGCATTTCCCCTTCAGCACAGCAGTGTCCAGGATATACACAGGATCACCTACCTCATATCCCCGTTCCAGTAGTCGTAGATCGTAGTCCCTTTTCATACGCTTAGAAGTTGTACATAAGGTTTTACGGGCCACTTCATGAGCTGTCTGGATGCCCTTGACTAACTGACTTACATACTCCCCAGTCCCCCCATACTTACCACTCTCTTGAGGGAACATCAAGTGTGCCGGGGTATTAACCTCCCGGCCCAGCATGAGTTTGTTTGCAGAAAAGCCAGTCATGCGGTTTACAGAGGACCGTAGGGCACCTGCAATTTGCTGCAAGTGTACGTCCCACTTATTCTGAGACTTACCTATAAAACATCGTACGGTGTCCATAAGGGTACGGTTATACCTTTCAACCTGCCCATTACTAGAAGGTCTATAAGGCGTTGTTCGGGCCTTGTGTATTTCTAGCACTTTGCAGATTTCGTTAAACAATTGGGAGTCAAAGTTACGACCCTGATCTGAAAAGACTTGGAAAGGCATACCAAACCTGGCGAAGAAACCGTCAATAGCAGCTTTTGTTGTAGCCTCAGCTGTTTGAGTAGGCAGTGGCACACACTCTACCCATTTAGTGAACTGGTCCACCATCATAAGAACATATTCGTTCCCCCTAGGAGTTTTGGGCAATGGTCCCAAAAAGTCTAGGTGGACCCGCTCCATGGGCGCCCCTGCTTGGTATTCAGTTAGGGGGCACTTCCCACGGCGGTCAGACTTCTTATTCTGGTTACACACTTCACATCCGGTGACAAACAAGTTAACATCCTGTTTCATGCCATACCAGTAATACTTTTCTTTCATGCGTTCCAGAGTCCTAGCCATACCTTGGTGGCCAGCGGAAGGCAGATTATGGTTTACTGCTATAGCAGATTCCCTCAAAGTTTTTGGAATCATTAGTTGTTTGTCATCGCTTACCGGATCTGTCCGATACAAGACTCCACTGATCAGGACAAACAGTTCTCTGTTGAGCCAATATGACTTCGTTGCCTGACTTGTCCGGAACAGTGTTTCTTGGTTGGGACCCCCCTCATCCTTCATCCAGTCAAGGATTACAGAAAAATCCTCATCCGAAGCTTGCGCCTCCTCAAGCTCTTTAACGGAGAAACCCCAGCTGCTTAATAAACTCTCACCCTGGGCATTAGGCTGTTCTGTATCCAGTGTGACCTTTCTCTCAGGTCTCACCTCAACCTTTGGACCCCCCTGCGAGTTTCCCTGGGTTTTCCCCCTGGATGTATCGGCATTCCCTTGGGTGGTGACAACATTAATGCTCACCACGTCCGGATGGCTTCCCCACTCTCCCTCTTCCCAAGAGATTGAGTCAACCACATCACGGAAAGCAGCCAGCTCATCCGGGCCGACCCCCCACTGGTGACAAGGAACCCGTTTAGTTTCCTTGTCTGCAGTTTCGGCCTCCTGGATCTCTGCAAACACACGTTGTTCAGTGCAGTCTACCTCGGCACCCATACTTACAGACAAAACTGTCTTGCCACTGTCACTCTGACTCCCAGATTCGGCATAGAACTTCCTGTGGACATCCCGTGTTTCCTCCTGGCAATCCAGCATTTCCGTCACCATAGCAATAGCTTTGGTGCCTTCCATGTTAGCCAATGGGATAACATCATCCACCCCCTCTGAAAACGCAGCCCAGTTTTCATGCGCTCGTTCGCAGTATCTACACCCACCGCACGGCAATTGATCCAGGCGCACCCCGCGCTGTATGCTCCACACTGTCCCTCCCCGACCGGTTTCCGAGACAATGCATCTGCATTACAGTGCATGCGACCTGCCCTGTGTTGCAACACCATATTATACCGAGACAGTTCTTCCAACCATCTCGCCAACTGCCCCTGCGGCTCCTTGAATCTCATTAGCCATCTCAAGCTTGAGTGGTCAGTTCTGACTGTAAAGGGTTTTCCCAATAAGTAGTAGCGGAATTGTCTGGTAAACCGCACTACCGCCAACAGCTCTTTACTAGTCGTACAATATCTCCTTTGCTCCTTGGTCAAAGCGAAGCTACCATACGCTATAACTTTCTCCTTCCCATCTTGGATTTGAAGGAGTTCAGCCCCAATGGCTACATCACTGGCATCTGTATCCAGGATAAAGTCATCCTGAGTGTTAGGGAGTGCCAGCACTGGAGATGAAGTTTAAGCTTTTTTCAATGCTTCAAATGCTGCAGCCTGTTCCTCTCCCCACATGAAACACTTCTGACCAGTTACCGCATATAATGGTTCAGCCAGTTTGGAGAAGTTCTTGACAAACGACCTGTGGTAGTTTGCCAAACCCAAGAAGCTTTCAACTTCCTTTGCTTTGGTAGGTTCTGACCAATCCTTAACAGTCTCAATGTCATGATTGGACATTTCAAGACTGTCCCCAGTTACTGTTCTTCCAAGAAATTCTATTTCCTTCTGGAAAAAGGCACATTTCTTGGGCTTTAGTTTTAGGCCATACTGGCGTAGTCTTCCCAGAACATCCTTCAAATTCTGGAGATGTTCCTCAAAACTGGACCCCAAAACAACTATATCATCCAGGTTTTCCAAGATAGACCACGAAATACAAGGTTCATGATATTCTTCTTCAAGAACTTATATAAAAATGTGTGCAAGTAAATTATTATCAAAATGCATTAAAATATGTAGTTGCTAGAGTGTAAACACTATCAAATATGGCATTTTCAATGCATCAAGGGCAGATAACGCAGATTGATCAATTCAACCGATTTCAACAATAATTGAAATGTTTGGAGAACTTATAACCATATATAAGTTAAAAAGTTTTATTAAAATCCTTTCAAAATTGTAGACACTAGAGCGTAAACAATATTATAGCATGTCTAAGTACATCAAGGGCAGATAACATTTGCCACATAATTGCACTCCTTCAAGAAATAATAGCTATATACATTATGCAAACCTATAATCAAAATCCATTTAAAACTGTAGTTGCTAGAATGTAATTACTGATATGGCATTTTCAACATAAATTATGATGGGCAGATCTATGACTCTTTACCTATTATTCTGATATCAACTATTTTCAAACTCATCTAAGACCTGAAGTTCATATACACTCTGAGCAAGTTTGTGAAACATTCGATAAAGTGTTTGGCCTCTAGAGTGTTAACACTGTTAAATTTGGCATTTTCGACATGTTAAGGGCAGATAACTCATGACCTAATCGTCTAATTTCAACCATAATCAAACTCATTCGAGAACTTATACATGTACAATCTGAACAAGTTTTAGAAACATTAAAAAAATGATAAAATTATGGCCTCTAGATTCAACACTGTTAGATTTGGAATTTCCAAACGTCAAGGGCAGATAATTCCATACATAATTATTCCATTTCAGCTATAATCAAACTCATGCAAAACACTAATTCTGCCTTAACCAGGACAATTGATATCTCCACTATTCAGTTAGTTATATTTGACACATAGCTGGTATGATACATGTCACTCATATCTAGCCATGAATAGAAATATGAATGAAAACAATAAAAACAGGTTTTAACGTACACTGTGTTCCCTTTTGTTCACCTTAGACAGGGGTGTCACATTTTGCATGTCTCCAGACACGTTATGTCCAGAGCTGTGATGCAAATACTAACGAATATATGTTATTCTATCATTTAATTTCATTACTTATTAGTTTTGGATGATATCCAGTGCAACACAACTGAATTTGAGACTTACTTCAAGATGCATGATAATTTGCTACATTTTTGCATGTGTCTCGCATTCTGTGAAATAAACGGGACAGTTAACTAATAATTTACTTAGACACAGGATATATCTGCAAAATATGATAATTATTGCCTAAAATACATCAGGAGTCGTATTAGTTTAACCTTACAGTCTTATACAATTTGAGCAAGTTTGAAAAAGATTGGATAAAGAGTGTGGCATCTAAGGTGTAAGCACTAAACTTTTTGACGAAGAACAACTAACGATAAAGAACGGACACCGGGCAATCAAGGATCGCAAAAGCTCACCCTGAGCAAGCTCAGGTGGCCCTCGTAATTTCCTGAAATGTGCCTCAACACCCTTTAGTGTACAAAAACGCCTCAGTTTTTCTAACTGCTTGAATTACTCTTTGTATGATCCATATCAAAATCGCTTCTAAATTCAATCGTAGTCAGTCCAGGACAATGAAAGAGTTTTTTATGCTTTTCGGTGGATTATAAGGAAATAGCAATGGATTATCACTTGAAAATCTCACTGTTTCAAGCAGTTGGATTATCTTCGCGCGTGCTTCTTTAATGAATTTTCCCCGTAGGGCTCCCCAATAATCTTAGGCTATTGTGTCCTATCGTTTCATTCCGGGAGCCCGATCTGTCGCGAACCACTAAACGAAAGAACACGAATCCAAAATCGGAAGAAACGACGTAATTCCCATGACATCAAATCAATATTTAGTGACGTCAGTGTACGATTCGGTATAAGCTAGGGGCTCAACACGGGGTAAATCAAGTTCTTTCGCTTTCAATTGTCGAACAATTTCGTTTAAAAAGTGGCTTAAAAGCATAAATAAATAGAATAACTGTAATTTTTTCAGTATGAGATCGAATTTAATCCATTTCGTGAACAATAGACTGCTATATTTTCACTCGTGGTTCGCCACTCAATGGATTAAATTTCTATCTTATTCTGAGAAAAATCCACAAAAAACAACAGTTATCCTGTATTTATTTATGCTTTTCAGTGGATCACCACCAGTGAATTATCATTTGATAATTTCACTGCTTCAAGCAGTGGGATTATCGCCACGCGTGCTTCTATTATCAGGTTTCCTCGTAGGGCTCCCAAAGAATCGTAATCAATCGCTTCTTATCGTTAAATTCCGGCAGTCCTATTTGTCGCGAACGAACCAACGGAAGAACACGAATCAAAGATCGGAAGCAACGGCGTAATTCCGATGACGTCAAATCCATAAATTAGTGACGTCCTTGTGCTAAATATGTAAATACGTATCTAAATAAATTACCCGGAAGACAGGTGACCACTTAAATTGGTTAGTGTTAGTGATATAGGCAATATTTCTTTATGGTGCACATTCATGACTGTATAAAGTGAGATATATTCTTCAGTAAATGAATAAATTTAATGCACGATTATGGAGTAATGGATTAAACTAGATCTATTTTCTTTTCAGAATGAAACTTCTTGCAAACGCTACTATGCGAGTGAGAAATGACGGTATTAATACATTGAAATATGGAGTTATCAACACAACTGATAACACGCTGTATTCGAGAATTCTAGTGAACATCAGTCGTCCAGCGAGGGCTTGATTATCATGGTGGTTAGAATAAAAGTCCTCTCAAGTGAAATCTGTCAGTATGGCGCAATAAACAGAATAGAAATATGATGAGTTCAGTAAAGAAATCGATGACCGTCGATAGTGAGTTGGTAACCGGTCTGAAATACAGTGGAAGAAACGTAATTCTTTCGTCCAAACGCAAATGCATTGCCACGAAATATAGAAAATGACAACAATTTGACAAATCAGACTACCAGTTTAAATATAAGTGGCAAACAGTTTGGAGCCTGATCAGACGCCGGGTCACCCGGCGTCTGATCAGGCTCCAAACTGTTTGCAATGAAAATAAAAGTGTAAGCGTAACCGGGGTTATTTGGAAAGAAAACGTTTTCTCTGCTGTACCCTGCACGCTGCACACGGGGCACAAACTTCTAACCTTAACAGCAAACAATGGTAATTGAACACGCTATAAGTGTCTGCCATGTTATCGTCGGCTTATATGTTACGTCTGCTTTCAGGTTAAACATTGGAAATAATACGCGTTTTAAGAAAACATTGATATGAATGTCGAACTGTTTGGATTCTGATCAGATGCTGTGTAACGCCGTGTCTAAACAGGATCCAAACTGTTTGCATATGACAGTACTGTCGGCCTTGGCAATTAGAATTAATAAGAGTTTCTTGCAAATATTGACAGTTGTTTCAATATCCAAATTGAACAGTCTGAAGCCTGACCAGACCATCCTGAATTACTCAAATAGTATTAATTAATTTGCCTAATAATATATAATATAATTTAAATGAAATCAAAACACTTATATCTACTCTTTGCTTTGAACGTTATGTAGTGTTTCGCCGTAAGCGTGCACAGTAGTTTTAGCTTTTTTAGGGTTTATGCCGAAGTCTTTAGATTTAATGGACAATTCCAGTTTTCAATAAAATCTAGTACATTTAAATATACCGGGTTGGTTATACAATTTATTGCAAAATGGCAAACAGTGCGAATACTAATCAGATACATCCTTTAGAAGCACTCTGATTAAGGTCTACACGGTTTGCATAGGACAATAATTATTGTATTTTTCATAAGCACGTTGTTTGTAATGGACGATTGTACTTATCACGAGAGGTTGATAAGTTGGGTTAAAACACCTTTCAGATCGTCGTTTTGAAAGGTTAAAGCCACATTTCGTTACATCCAAATAGTGACTGGACGTTTCGCTACCCTGTTGGGTTCGCGCCTGTCAGTTCGCTACCCAGAGTGTTTTTAGCCTAGACGTTTTGCCACCCGTACATTTTTGCTACCCCCCCATTTTTATTACAGAACTGAAATGTATTTTTTGTTATTGACTTATCGTAGTTTTTTTACCCTTAGTACTTTAAATTCAGATGTGATGTCTACAATTTTGAAAGGATTTTAATAAAATTTTGTTAACTTATATATGGTTATAAGTTCTCCAAACATTTCAATTATTGTTGAAATCGGTTGATTTGGTCAATCTGCATTATCTGCCCTTGATGCATCGAAAATGCCATATTTGATAGTGTTTACACTCTAGCAACTACATATTTTAATGCATTTTGCTGTAAGACATGGGAGGGTTTCTTGAAAAAGTGCAATCATTGTTGGTATCTGGCCATTGTTCCAAAAGTTATCTGCCCTTGGTGTACTCAAATATACTAAATTATATTATATATCAATTTTGTTTACACTCTATAGTCTACAAATTTGAATGGATTTAGATTAAGCTTGTTTTGATTATAGGTGAAACTCAAAAGGTAAAGCTATTGGGCTCCATTACAACAGGTGGGCGATATCAGGACATTCAGTGCCGTCTTGGTTAAGATTACATTGAATCGCGTTTAGTTTAGTTTAGGTTAAACGGGGGAGAACAACTCTGCTCCACCTTACTAGGACATTCGTGTTGTCTCTAAATTGTTCCTAGCCTGTTTCTCAAATAGATTTTATTACAAAAAAGCATTACATTCGCATGTATAAGAAGTATGTTGAATTGTTAGGACTAATTTTTGTTGCTAAATTTTCAAGATGATAAGTGGAATTTTTCATCTTATCATTTGGAATATTCAACTTATTTTTCTTGAACTTTGGAGATAACGCCTTTAATTGTCGAGTAAATATCTTGTAATACAAGTTGAACTATGAGATTAGCACTATCCGGGTTCCGTAATTGGACCTATGACTTTTCATAATAATAAAATAATTTGCCTTGAGTAACATTTTCTACATAGCTAGTTCCACTGAATTTGATAAGGATATGTATAACAAATGAAAGACAAATGAACAACAGACGGACAGAATGTGATATCAACGCTCTTTGGGTATTTTACTCTAGTAGGCTAAACTGTCTCACGTCGTTATCAAATGCTAAAGAGATGCTAGAGCGACTAGAAGTAGCAGTTATGTTTTGACCTCAGTATGTATTACCTTTGAGGGTTACATTCTTCTTAGCTGTGCTTGATCATTTTGTATCGGGCAATATTTACAGCATATCTTGTTAACTTCAGACTGGCACGCTTTATCCTGAAACAAACACAGACATGTTTTTGTTAGCCCTTCTCCTGCCCAAATAGTGTGTGTTATCTGCAGAAAATCAGAATAGGTTTTTGTAATTTTAGACTGAAGCAAAGTTTGATAACAGTGGCAAACATTTTTGGATCCAGATCAAACGCCGCCTTACGTGGCGGTTGAACTGGACCCAACCAACTGCAAAGTAGAAGTAATTGAAATATATATATATATTATAAATGTAATGTAGCTCGTATGAATGTTAGAACTATGAAATAGGTCAAACCTAGAGCAACTCTGTGCCGATGCCTCCATACTTAGCAAGACATACAGTAGAGTGTTTTACAACAGGTAAAAAAGTTTGGCAGCAATTTTTTCTAATCACCCCCTTACCTTCGATATAAATCATCATCCTCTCCTCCCCAGCCGAAATATGAATTAGAAAATCCATTAGCTTTTTCAATATGCTCCTTCCTCATTGCAGTGACACATCCCATGAGACTTTGGTATGGTAGTCTGTAAATAGTTAAACAAGTACGGTAGCCATATCTCCCTATTCACGATTACAATGATACTAAGTTAGTAAGGTAGTCTGTAAATAGTAAAACAAGCAGCAATATCGCCATATTCACGATCAAATGATACTTTGGTATGGTAGTCTGTTAAAAAGTAAACAGGTAGCCATATTTGGCCGCTCACAATATGAAACTTTGGTTTGGTAGTCTGTAAATAGTAAAACAAGCAGCAATATCTTCATATTCACGATAAAATTATACTTTGGTATGGTAGTCTGTAAAAAAGTAAACAGGTAGCCATATTTGGCCGCTCACAATATGAAACTTTGGTTTGGTAGTCTGTAAATAGAAAAACAAGCAGCAATATCTTCCTATTCACGATCAAAAGATACTTTGGTATGGTAGTCTGTAAATAGTTAAACAAGTAGCCTTATTTGGCCGCTCACAATATGAAACTTTGGTTTGGTAGTCTGTAAATAGTAAAACAAGCAGCAATATCTTCCTATTAACGATATATAAAAATTATACTTTGGAATGGTAGTCTGTAAAAAAGTAAACAGGTAGCCATATTTGGCCGCTCACAATATGAAACTTTGGTTTGGTAGTCTGTAAATAGTAAAACAAGCAGCAATATCTTCCTATTAACGATATATTAAAATGATACTTTGGTTGTAGTCTGTAAATAGTTAAACATGCTGCAATACCTTACCACTCACACTATAAAACGTTAGCACTTGGCGGCATAAATTTTCACACAAACAACTCAAATCTAATAACAGAAAGTTTTCCAAAAAATATTGAAGAATTGATGTAACATTATCCTTTCATGATCAAATTTATCTTAAGATTTTTACCCTTTCACTGCCATATTGTCGTCTGCTTCAATATTGTTGTCTGCAATATCGTTTCAATATTTAGATTTAAGGCAGTATTACTGGCGTTATATAAAAAACAAGTGGCAAACATTTTTACCCTGATCATAACGCATAACGCGGCGTCTTGGTCAGGATCAAAACTGTTTGCAAATGCGCTTTATGGCGTCATTGAGAGTAAAAGGATTAAATCGTATGACACACCGACAACTAATCCTCCTTTGAAACATCACAGTCATCAATCTTTTGCACTTCCATACCTCAAATACCGCCTAAGTACCCTTTAAATCCACAAAAAGAAACAAAACAAAAACTAACAAAAGCAGTGTACTATTTGGTTTGTAACTCTAAACCTGATCAAATAAGACGACAAACAGATAAGCAAGATATTATGAAGATAGATTAAAACCGTTTTATGAACGCATTAAAATGTAGTTGGGTTAAAAGGATTATAGAAAATCAAAATTAAAGACGATGGAACCAACACTATGTTAAACTTTTAAAAACATATGGTGGAAACTGTTAAAACAAAATACCTTATTAAAGGAAATAGTGACTGCATGGATACAAGTATACGATGACATAAAAACTAACAACATAAGTAATAGAATTTTATAAAACAATAAAAATAAATAAATTCAAAACAAACCCATAGTTAGAAAACTGTGGTTCGAAAAAGGGATTAAGAGCTTGACAATCGTATCAGAGCCTGATTTAAAGCGCCCTAATCACATCAAAGCGTAATAAAGCGTAATAAAAAAGTTTATCGAAGCGTGATTCCAAGTGTAACAAAGCCGGATCAAAGCGGGATCAAAGAACCGTAACAAGTCAGGAAATAACTCGTCCCAAAGCGGCAACCAATTCGTATCAGAGCGTACCAGAGCTTATCAGAGCGTAAGAGATCGTGATAATTTTGGAAAAGTAAACAAAAATGACAACGCTTTGCTCGCTCGCTGATTTAAAGAACGGCATTCGCCGTTGGTGTGAATTAAGCATGAATGATAGCAGGACTCGATATTAGCCGATAATGTGCATAGTACGATGAAGGATATATTGCAAAACACAATTATGATAGCGCAAGTCACTATGAGCAAGCAAAGATTGTGCATACGTCACTGCTTTAGAAAGTGAAAAGGTTGACATCGACATCAATCCGTTCATACAAGACTTAGGTCTCAGAGCTATGATTGTAACCAAGTTGGTAGATGTCTTCTAAGCGATACGATAGATTAAAAATCAAAGCCTTGGGCTATTAGGCTTTTTATATTTTTCAATTCTTTTTTAAAGCTATGTAAAGCTAGTGACCCGTTGGTTGTACCATTTATTACTCCCGGTCTATAATGCTTTTAACAAACTGGGTAGAGGACTACTACGCTATGCTTTACATCAAATATCTAAGCGTTGGGCTATGGGATTTTTGACATGCATTTTTGCCTTATACGATATGTCTATGTAAACCTGTTTGTTTTTAGGGTTTTTTTTATCATTTTCTATGTAAACCTGTCGACCCCGAGGCAGGGCCAGTATTGTACGAGGCTCAATAAAAAAGGTTCCTTTACTTGGACATTGTCTTTGAATATACGTGTACGATTATCATGTGTGATACATAGTTGAAAAGAGCATTTCTTGCGGATACAGACAACACTTCTCTTTGTTGTGGAAAATAGGCATCATTGTCGGACAGTCATAGACACTGGCCATATTTGCTACTTAATTGAACTAAATGTTCATAGCATATGGCTTAGAAAAAGTGCCATACCACTTTTAACTTTTGCACTAGTTTATTGGAATTTTACTTAAAGTTTAGGCTGACAACGCTTTAAATTGAATAGTCTTAATAATAAAATCGAAATGTGCTTGATAAGATTAATGCATACATTAAAAGGTAGAATAGTTATAATACTAATATAATTTGGTTTATTGATGAAACGTAAAAGTATCTTAAACTTGTTTCTTGATTATATCGACTTTTTATGAATAAGTGATTTATTTTCATTTTCATCTAAAACAAGATACAGTTTTACAACAATATTATATATTTCGCAATAACTAAATTGTTAATTCAACAGCTATAAATTTTACATATGAATATCGCATTCATCGACAAACTACACTAAATTTAATTAATTTCTTTTGAAACTTTCACACAACATCAGACATTGCCGTTTTCTCTGCTGTACTCTGCACGCTGCACACGGGGCACAAACTGCTAACCTTAACAGCAAACAATGGTAATTGAACACGCTATAAGTGTCTGCCATGTTATCATTGGCTTATATATTACGTCTGCTTTCAGGTTAAACATTGGAAATAATACGCGTTTTAAGAAAACATTGATTTGAATGTCGAACTGTTTGGATTCTGACCAGATGCTGTGTAACGCAGTGTCTAAACAGGATCCAAACTGTTTGCATATGACAGTACTGTCGGCCTTGGCAATTAGTAATAATAAGAGTTTCTTGCAAATATTGACAGTTGTTTCAATATCCAAATTGAACAGTCTGAAGCCTGACCAGACCATCCTGAATTACTCAAATAGTATTAATTAATTTGCCTAATAATATATAATATAATTTAAATGAATCAAAACACTTACATCTACTCTTTGCTTTGAACGTTATGTAGTGTTTTCGGCTGCAATACGTGTCGCCTAATACGTTGCCGATCTTGAATAAGACTTTTCTTAAAGAAAATCAGAATAGACCATATTGTCAAACATTTTTGATTCTGATGAGACGCCAAGTTTACTCTGTGTCTCCCCTAGTCCAAGCTATTTGGAAGTGTAGTCAGGGTTTCGCCGTAAGCGTGCACAGTAGTTTTAGCTTTTTTAGGGTTTATGCCGAAGCGCTTCGGAAGTCTTTAGATTTAACGGACAATTCCAGTTTTCAATAAAATCTAATATATTCAAATATACCGGGTTGGTTTTACAATTTATTGCAAAATGGTAAACAGTGCGAATACTAATCAGATACATCCTTTAGAAGCACTCTGATTAAGGTCTACACGGTTTGCATAGGACAATAATTATTGTATTTTTCATAAGCACGTTGTTTGTAATGGACGATTGTACTTATCACGAGAGGTTGATAAGTTGGGTTAAAACACCTTTCAGATCGTCGTTTTGAAAGGTTAAAGCCACATTTCGTTACATCCAAATGGTTACTGGACATTTCGCTACCCTGTTGGGTTCGCGCCTGTCAGTTTCGCTACCCGTACATTTTCACTACCCCCCATTGTTTATTATCGAACTAAAAAATAGTTTTTTGATATCGACTTATCGTAGTTTATTTACCCTTATTATTTGAATTCAGCGTAATATTCGAGCATTGAAAATGATTAAATTAAAAATTTATTGATCTGAAAGCTGCAGTTGAAAATGAAATTAGTAGTTGTCAATTTTGAAAGGCGCTTCTGAAACTTTAATTTTATGCCATGGCGTTTCTTTGTGTGATGCAGACAGGTTTTGCAAAAATCCAATTTGTGAATCTTTTTCCGCATTTTTTATGGAGATTCCATTGGTTTGGAACCAAATTAATAAATATAAATCTCTCATGTTGATGCGTGGCGTCTGCACAAATATTTTGTCAAAATTATAATTATTATCTGTCATGGTTAGTTTGGATCCAGATTAGTATATAAAAATCTCTTCCATTTATATCCGTTAGTTGGGATCCAGAATAATAAATAGTCCCCTTGTTCCGTAAATAAAAACCTCTTATATTGAGCTAGCATTGGTTTGGATGCAGATAAGTAAATAAAAAATCTCTGATGGGGACGCGTGGCGTCTGCGCAAATATTTCGTCAAAATTGTAAGATTAGTCAATATAACCCTCCATTTCTTTACGTTAGTTCGGATCCAGATCAATAAATAAAAATCCATTACGTGGGAGCACGGCGCCTGTATATCATTACATAAGAGGTGTGAAAAATAAAACTGGGTAGCGAAAAGACCAGCCGCGAAAGCCACAGGATAGCGAACATGCTAGGGTAGCGAAAATCCAGGTAGCAAAACGTCCTGAAATCCATGCAAATCACCTGATTTAGTGATTGAGGTCCGTATTCATCATTTCAAAGATCAATATGACCCATATTAATGTTTAGACATTATTATTAACCTTGGTTGTATTTCAACTATCTTAAAAAGTCTACTTACACTGGTGTTGGTTGTTCCGTTTGTATTCCAGTGTCTTCCCACACTTATTGTACAACGCATTGTTAATAATATTGTTCCATGATAAAAAATATTATGAATAAAGTTTCAACAGTTAAAAATTCTTGTTTTAAGTTAAGGAATGGTTTGTTTAATTTACTTCTTTGGGTTGCTGTCTGTTTTGATTTATTTCTAATAGCCCGGGGCATAAGCTCGATATATTGCCAAAATACTTCAAATAATGATGCAAGCAATGGACTTTCGACAATTAGTGCTTAGACATATCTAATCCAAAAAAATAAACGTTAGCCACTTCAATTTCATCACAGTAATCAATCTTTTGCACTCCCAAATGCACTCCCAAACCTCATATACCGCCTCATTACCCTTTAAATCCACAAATAGAAACAAAACAGAAACTAACAAAAGCAGTGTAATATGTTATTTGTAACTCTAAACCTGATAATATAAGACGGCAATTCTTCAATAGTTTTTGGAAAACATTCTGTTATTAGATTTGAGTTGTTTGTGTGAACATTTATGCCGCCAACTGCTTTTGTTATTTAGAGGCCCAAGTAAATCTTCTGCGCTGTAAATGTTCGGTATTTGCCATCTTGTTGAACCTATTAACCCTTTCATGATTAAATTATTCGCGAGATGTTCACCCTTTCACTTTTTCATTGTCGCCTGCTTCAATTTTGTTGTCCGCAATAACGTTTCAAAGTTAAAAAATACGGCAATACGGCTGAAGAAATTTCAAAACGTTTGTCAAAAAGTTTGAATCCTGATCAGACGCCACGTAACGCGGCGTCTGATCAGGATTCAAACTGTTTGCCAACGCGCTTTGAAGCGCGATTGAGAGTGAAAGGGTTAATAACAAGTATCATTTTGTAGAATTTAACTTTAGACTAAAGATGTAGCTTACAGTGGAGAAAACCTTATTCTTTTCAAATAAACGCGTTTACGCTAAAACAATTTTTTTCACTGCAAACAGTTTGGAGCCAGATCAGACGCCGGGTAACCCGGCGTCTGATCAGGCTCCAAACTGTTTGCATCCAAGATAAAGATGAATTATCAGAATTGTCAAAAAATTGTACTTTTCTACGTTTTAGTGTTTTGCGTTTGCGTACGTTTGCGTTTAAACGGGAAAGAATAACAAATTCTCCACTGTAAGTTGGCTAGCATGTAAATAACAATTACAAACTACTTTTTGATCTATTAAAACTAAATATTGCATGTCTCAGGCATTTCAATAAAAAAATATATGGTCAAGGCAACCAAATGCTTTCTCAAAGTCAAATAACATAATAACCGGGATCTGAATCTCGTTTGTATTATCTAGATATAACTAATTATTTTTATTGGTTCGCCTATATCTCTTCTTTTTAGAAGACCTGTTTGAGAATTATCAATTATGATTTCCAGAATTTGCTTCATTCATTTGGCTATAGCTTTTGTAATTAATTTATTGTCAGATAGGTCTCCAGTTTGCTAAATGAAAAACTCTTTGTTATTTATATTTATTTATAACTGTAGCAAATATATACATGTAACTACGGTTTTCACTAAAAACCTTACACTTATCGTGGCCGCCGACAGACTCGGTAATGGCAGGCCACACACCTCAATTGATGCGACATTTTCTTTTCAAATCTAGAGCCCGTTATGCCCTAATTTATTTACTTTATGTAAAAATACATGTACTATCATAGACATGAAATAAATAAAGGAAAACCAAATTACATTCTTTGTTGTTAGTCATTTGAAATATATTTTACTGAAGCGTGTACTTTGAATGATGTAGAGCCGGAATTGCAATAAAAAACAGGTTTTGCAATAATAATTGCAAATCCGGTTGACAGTTCAACCAGTTTTGCAATAACCGGAATTGCAATAACATTTTGAAATCACTGAAAAACGTTTTACTCCCTTAGATGATCATACATACTTGATATTTTTTTGTTTTTTGGTGTTTTATGATCATCCGACGAACTAATGAATTCGTCGGCGCCGGTAAAAAAAGTTTTTTTTTCTTCAAATTTTCAACAAAATATGACACAGTACTTTACGAAATGTAGTCTTAGATAAGAGTGAATCGTGAATGGGGTTATTGCAACTCCGGTTAACATGATAGAAACAAACTTACTTGCAAAAAGCCCTCTGACACTGTTTTATTGCAAATCCTGTTTTTTATTACAATTCTGGTTGACAGTTCAGCCAGTTTTGCAATAACCGGGATTGCGATCAAATTTTGAAATCGTACTGTTTCATATTTTGTTGAAAATTTTGAAAAAATACTTTTTTACCGGCGCCGACGAATACATTAAATTTCGTCGAAGGATCCCAAAACACCAAAAAAACACAAAAATATGCCGAAAGTAAATTTGAAAGCTACTATAAAAGCTGTTTTTCGTTTGCTCTGCATTACACTGCATACAGTTAACGAAGCTATTCTTTCCCTATAAATATGTTTACGCCAAAACTGTTATTTTTATTGCAAGTAGTTTAGTTTAGATCCAGATCAGACGCCGGGTAACCCGGCGTCTTATCATGCTTTAAATTGTTTGCCACTCAGATCAAAACAAATTCTACATTTTTTTTTATATCTTTGTTTCCTCCAATACATGAAGATTGTGAATACAAATATGAACAAACATATACAGATTATAAACAAACACAAAGAAAAACATGATATTACATACAATTAAGAAGAAATACTCCATCTTCTAGCGTCACTTTAACATATCAATAGATGCGACAGTACAACGCAGAAAAGAATAAAGCAGCAGGCTCTTGCATGAGCTTTCTGCTTTACGCCTTCCTACATCGAGCAGTTATATGATGCTGTTCTCAAAGAGCCTTACACAAAACTAAATATCTATAAACTTAGACCAAAGATTGCCAATAAACGTAATATTAACTTTTACAAAGTCATGAGTATGGATGCCTAATTCAACTGACAAATCAATGCCAGGTGAGCCAAGCAGAGCACCTATTTTAGCATCATCGTCTAATAAACTTAGCCTAGCAGTAACAGAACGACCAAACCTGACCCCTATGTCGTACATGTGTTGCTGTCGATCATGATTGAACTAATCACATTCTAACATACAATGGTTAACATCGTAGGTAAAAATGTGACCACATTTCGAACAAAGCGTTTCTCTCCTGTAAGAACACATTCTAGAAATCATATTTACAAGACTTTTGCAATAAGGTAACATGTGTGGTTGTTGTCTACACAGTTGCCATACAAAACTATCGTTATAAATTGGATGAATCCAAACAAATGGCAAGTATTCTTGAGAAGACGTGCGATCATACCACGATCTCTCTTCAAAATTACTTATGTTATTACATACAGCGTTTTTCCATGTGTTTTTAGAAGGAAACTCTCCTGTCTTCCCCACTGTACGTATAAAACAGATTAATCACTTCTATTCCGAGATCACTAAACATAATAGCTGATGTACCTGATGTACTCTCATCAGCAGCAGATGAGTCGCCAGCAGCTAGACCACCGTATTCGTTGGTTGGATTCTGTGGGGCGTTTGGAGATTGTGGACGCCCATCAATGTAAAGTTTGTCGTAACTGAGCACTCTGATCTGGGTCTATACTATATACACAGAAGGTGACCGACAACATACATGTAAATAGATTCAGCACATCTTAGTTATGGTAAAAAGCGTGTCTGTCAAATTTTCTCAAAAATACTATTTCCCAAAAGTCCGACAAGACTATTTTAGATAAAAATCAGTTTCAAAACGAAATAAATTGAAGGAATTTCGTTAGTACCTTCGTGTTATAAGGTAGTTTGGACGTGAAAAATATTGTAAATAATGCATAAAACAAATGTATAGACTTTTATAACTTTAAATAGTAGTATAAGAACAGCCAAAAGTACACACGGCCCGAGAAAAAGTTGTTTAATAATCCTTCAAAATTACATGTGGTTAAATATTACAATTGAAAATAGTAAAAATGGCCGCCATTTTGAATGTTTGGCGGCCATCTTGAACAATTAGCAATATTTCGCAATCCAAAATTGATGATTTACATTTTACATCTCAATCTTGATATTTTTGTGTGACTTTTTGAATTGGCATGGAAATGGGCAAATCATAACTTATACAAAATGGAATTGGCGGCCATTTTGAAAATGGCCGCCATCTTGAATCTGACAGGGATGTTTTTTTCGGTAGACAATGGTCATGTTAGTTTATCTGCAAAGTGGTTTGCTTGCATTATGAACTGAAGTATTTTTCGACTTATGCCCCGGGCTATAAGTGTTGAGATTTAAGTACAAAATAACAATACCTGTAAGTTCCTGGTCAGCATAACATGAATAGTTTGTAAAGTACGTTTATCATGTTGAATTGTCGTCTGCTGCAAATACGTCATTTGCGGAAAAAAGCAATCAATTTTATGGTTTCAAAATTTAAGAAAAAGTAAAATACGAGTGACAACACTCTAAAAATGACAATTCAAGCAAAAAATTGTTTACTGATAACAGCAAAAATAAATACATTTTCCAAACAAATCAATAAATAAATACCGATGTTTAACCATTCAAAACCACATTGACACGTAAAATTGATATTGAAAGACAAATAGCACAAAACAGAGATAAGCTAGAAACACATACCATCAAATGGAGACATCTCTTAGAACAGGTAAAAACAACAATAACAAAACAATTGTAGGAAAGTTACATTTCTAGAATAAACATTTAGGCTAGTACTTATCCATTACAAGTCCAACTGCCATTCCACATCTCTTATTCCCACCCCTCTATCTCTCTTTTCTCTCCCACTCATTCTCTTTCCCACCACTGAAAAACGATTTTCATCTCACGTTTAAAATGTATTTTGTATAATAAATTATGTAAATTGCAAAATATGTAATATGATGAAATAAAGTTCATTTGAAACAAGAAATATCTTTAAAAAAGATATTCGGCGGAATGAGTGGTTGAACTAAGGCTATATAGATGGGTGTGCAAAATTGAATTAAATTGAGTTTTTCAAAGAATTGTAATATCTTGGATTGAAAAGCAAAAAATACAAGTATTCAATTGAAACAGTAACTTTTATTTAAAATGCAAAACTATCATGTACAGAAATGCAAAACAAAACAAAACAATAATTTAACTCATATCCTAGCTACTGGTAGGAGATCCTCACATTAATCTATTGTTCCATTCATAGAGTTTCTTGAAACAAACTATAGCATACTCAAATGTACAGATACAACAATCATCATATCTTAAAATAGAAGCATAATTAACTTCTGTGGCCTATTTCATCAGCCCGGTGTGTAGTAAAAGCCAGCCTGTATCTCTAAATTTTACACCCAGAGTCCACATCATGTAAAACTGTAATGGGACATAAACCAGCCTACAGGGCTCCAGATAAGAGTGAGTAAACTAAACAAATCACATTTTTCCACCTCTTTTAGCACCAAACCCTATGGTATTACCACTCATTTTGATTGTCTCGAAGAGACAATTCATATGTATAGTGACACCACAGGGTTTAATGCACAAATAAAGATTTTAAGTTTTGAAACAATTCCCTTATCTGGAGCCCTGGCTACTATCCAATCAGACTATTCAGTTTCAACAGGTGCTCTTAATTCTAAATTTCTGATCAAATATTATTGGTTGAAATGTGTGGCCAAATATAAATTAAGTGTGTCTAAATAGAAAACAGCCAGCTCCGCCGAAAAAAAGAAGCACACACCATTATACGTGTTAAAGCAGGCTAACAATAAGAGGAAAACCTTCCAGTTGGAGATTACCATACATTCAGCATTACCTGAATGTGTTAAAACAGAAACGAGTCGGGGTCGCCAGTAGAATGACGCGATATGCAATTTGTGGCCCGGTGCTTTGTATCAGGGAATTTTAAACCATGCGGGCTTGTCCCTAAGTGTTTTCTCTCTAGAGATATTCTCAAGAGATCTATCTCCAAAGAGCTTGAGGAAAGGTGAGTGATCTACTGCAACAATCATTTCAGTGCATTTGATCTAGCCAATGTTATAGTAGCCAATGTTTAGACCAATCTGTTGCAAGACAGGCCTGCTGGGGTCAAACATCTGACATCCTTTCTCCATGTTATGAACAATGTTTATTGAGAATTGGTGTTCGATTTCAGTAGACAACCGAAAAGACAGCGTTTTCTCTGTCATACTGAAAGTATATACCACCTGGTTGACTAAGCCACACCAGCAGCGGAAATGTTTGATGTTCTTAGGGGGTTTGATGTCTAATTTGACACCGAGATATTTCTGGCAAGGGCGAACAGATGCTGGAGTTATTTCAAATCCAGCAAACTCAACCGTGTCTTAGGCAAAGACAAACCTCTTTGAATTAGGTGTAATGCCATTATGACTACATAGATCACGTCAATAGCCTGAAAAAAAGCTTTCCTCAATTGTGTCAGACTAAAGTAGTGCATCGTCACCACATTTTGTCTTGTTAGGGATGTTAGGAGTAAGCTTATCATATCGATGGGTGTATCCGTCACCACAAGCAAAAAATATTTGTGGGACTGGTTTGTAACGGTGTTTGCCCCAATATGTGATAACCATTGTAAGGTGAATGTCCTCTTCACGAATAGATACACTGTGGTAAATGCCTAACAATTATTAAAATTTATATAAAATCAAAAGTAGTAACTTCAGAAGGTACGTCAGCTTCTTTTAACTGCATGATCGGCGTCAGACAAGGTGAAAATCTATCACCTTTCCTGTTTAGTATTTTCCTGAATGATTTAGAGGAATATCTTCAAAACAAAATCGAAGGTATTCATGTAAACGATAGAGCAAGTGTGTTCCTTAAACTTTTTATTCTACTGTATGCAGATGATACTGTACTTTTTAGTGACATTAAAACTGATCTACAAAATGCACTAAACTATTTTAAAACGTATTGTGACAAATGGTAATCAAATATCAATATTAGCAAAACAAAAATAGTGTTAATTGGAAAAGGTAGGGTATCAAAAAATATAGAAATTAAAATCGGAAACGAAATCATTGATATTGTTGAAGATTATAAATACCTAGGAATCCTATTCTCAAGAACAGGCTCATTTGTTGAATCGAAAAAACATACACCCGAACAAGCAAATAAGGCAATTTTCTCTCTTCTAAGAACAGCTAAACGACTTGAAGTACCCCTCGATATCAAAAATGAATTGTTTGAGAAAGCAGTGAAACCTGTATTGCTTTACGCCGGTGAAATCTGGGGATTTGGTCATGTTGATATCTTAGAAAGAGTTCAGCTAAAATACTATAAATACATCTTTAATTTGAAAAAATCAACTCCCTCCTATATGATATATGGTGAATTGGGAGTTACTCCCTTAATAGTTGACATAAATAATGAAATAGTATCATTCTGGTCAAGAATTATAGACAACATCAACAGTAACGATACTTCAAAGCTATCTTCCAAAATGTACACTGTACTCAATAACTATATACTACAGCCCCTTTTAAATTTCCATGTATAAATAACATTAAACGTATTATATGCAACAGTGGATATTCAGGGATATGGTATAGTCAAAGCTTTGTTAACAGTAAATGGCTTAAAAAGTCCCTTCAATGTAAATTTAAAGATATTTATGAAAATATAGATAGATCTTCAAATACAAATATGTACAAATATATCAAGACAGTTTGTAAACGCAGTAAAATCATAGATATACTTCCTACATCACTCTGTAAACCGCTCATCGCTTTTATGACTAGAAATCACCGACTCCCAATAGAGATAGGAAGATGGAATAATACACCATATAACGATCGAAAATGTATGACCTGTAATACACTTGGAGACGAATATCACTATCTTTTAGAATGTACACTGTTTATTGATCCTAGAAAACAATATTTAGCCTCTTATTACTACATACACCCAGATTATGAAACGCTACACAATCTTTCAATTCTTGTGAAAAAAAATTATGGCAGCCTTTAAAAACTAATCATCTTAAAGGGATCCAGATAGGAAATTGAACAAATCCAGCAATTCCATACTCATTCCGGCACAAAATTCTATGGTACCCATTGGAATCGTCTCGAAGAGACGATTCTAGTGGGTGGAAGCGCCGAAGAGTTTGATCCAAAATAAAGATTCTGTGTTGTGAAATACTCTCCCTATCTGGAGCTCTTATCTTCGATATACATGTACTTGTTACTTAAATCTTTATTATACTGTGAATGTAAAAGTGAGTGTAAATAGTACTGTTTCAAGTTTTAACAATTGTAAATACGAGTTGATACAGAACTACTGGTGCTTTTTATTGTTGACAGGTTGGATTCAGATCATACACAGACTAGGTCAGCGTGTGATCTGTACCAACCTGTCGACAACACTAGTGTCCCGCACCGGTCGGTAATGGCGCATATATGCGATACCATACACTTATTTTTATATCCATATTGCTAAATGCCCGACGATGTAATTCTATGTATCTTATTGTGCTATAGCCCTTAGATGTACATTAAACTATTATAACGGTTGAAGCGTGCGAATTGTACTGTGTTAGAATAATTGACGGCCACCTACAATCAGTATGACTTCGGATATGACGCAGAGTAGATCGGCGCCATATCTGAATCCAAACTGATTGGATGGTAATTTGCCGAGGGCGGATCGGTAGGTTAAGAGTTGTTTGCCCTTGGCCTGCTAGGCATATGCGATTGAATTGTTCGGCAGTTTTGATCCTAGTGAGTCGTCGATTTACTCGGCGTCTCATCTGAACCCAAAATACCTGAACTAGTTTTTGCTGTTTTGTCCGTGGGGAACTGGATGTAAGAGAAGCTGTCCTTATTAAATTAAGTGTTGCTTACCTTGGACTGACTTCGGGTAAACCTTCCCGCTGATCGCCTGCGTACATCCATTTCCACATACGGTCAAATGGCCTTTTGTAATCATTGCGAGAACTGCATCCTTTAACGGTTATAATTGGGGCCTACGACACAACTGCACGGACAAAATTGCTACCCGAGTGTTTCCGAACGACACCTAATTACAGTGTATTATATTGTAATGACACATAGTATATCTGTTTTGATTCAATTTGTAAACCCCTATCAAGCTAGTTGCGACCTAGACAACTTTTGCAAAATGTTTGGATCCAGATCAGACACCAAATAACGTATGATCTGGTGTGAGCCCAAACTGTTTGATATTTTCAATTATTTCAGTCTAATAAGCACACAACTTATTTTGAGATTTTATACAGACGATACGTTTGAAGTAAACACCAAGCTAGCATGATAGGAGTAAAATAAAATGTAAAATTCACGTCTGCATTTCAACTATATGGCCTTAGATGCACTTTCTCTATCTATCTATATTTGTCTGTCTGTCTGTCAGTCTGACCGTCTGTCTTCTCTCTTTCTTTCCTTAAGCTTTCTTTCTCTCTTTCTTTCTCTCTCTCTCTTTCTCTCTTTCTCTATGACTCTTTTCTATCTCTTTACAAGTGTCTAAAGTGTACAGTCTTACATGTGGGTATTTATTTGTACATGTAGTAAGTTACTTGGTTTGTATTTATGATTGTGCCAGTGGTTTAGGTATTTATATACTCGTATCTAATATCTATCTCCAAATTTTGTTTCGTTGGAGAAATTGGTAAACAAAATTTTATATTCGCATATACTACTCTTAGCTGTGTGTACCTGTGTTTCTTCTTCAAATTTCGTCTAGCTGGAGAAGCATATCATATGGGTACCCCAGCATCACTGTTGGCAAAATGAACCAAGTATTTATTTATTTATTTATTTATCCTATTTGGTAGAGTTTGGTAAATACCGGTATGCTTTCTTCTTCCATGTACATGTAACCTCGATTCTTCTTGATAACTATTATGACACATCAATATACAAAATTGAAAGAGTGAACTCGAGGCAGCATAGACTATGATCAGAGGCCGAGTTATCTATGAACTGATCACGATCTAAACTGTCAGGTGATATGTATGACTATATATGGAACAAATTTTGGTTAACATCTGTTTAATCATAAGAAATACTTTTTATACAGGCTTTTTTATAAATTATAAAAAATTCAAATGAATTTGCGTATTCCCAACTAATGACCTCTCTATTGATATGTATGTTTTCTATTTGTATAAATGTTAATGCTGTCAGACTTTTAATGTATTTAATGTACCAGACTTGTAATGATCTAGTAGAAAGACATTTAAACGAGGCCGGGAGTTAAACCTCTGTCCCAAGGAAATGACATAGCGGATGGAGGGGAAGGTTTTTTTTGGCGTCACATAAATTATGTTATGTTGATTATGTTGCGGTAAGCAACTAGAAAGTGTTTGGACCGACTGGGGCTCTAAAATTGGAAAGGTCTCGAGAATGATAACCACCTCATCACACGCCTCCCTACTGAGGAAACTTTTGTCTGTCGCATCTGTAATGTTTCTAGTTTCAGCAGCTCTGTTATCCAAAATATGTACGTTAAGCCCCGGGGATTTCGCTGCCATGGTTGGTGGCTGTGTTACATCCGCATGGTTACGGACATGGGATCAGTCTGTTTGAGGTCTAGACTACAGTACCGTTTATGCTAGAGTATACACAAAGTGCACTGGCAATTAACTGGCTTTAAGAGTACTGACAGCGTACTGACAGTTAACTTATAGTGCACTGTAATTTCAGAAGCAGCTCATAGATGGCAGTCTTGTTCAGTATATTGGTTTTTTTAAACTTAAAGAGTAAATTGTAGTTTTGAAATGTTTTGCTGCTGAAAATACAATAAACCGCTGCTAAACCCTTATGTGAGTCTGTAAGACAGAATGCTGCTTAATGCAGAACAAAATTGGTGCAGAAAGCGTCAACATGAACTTTCTCTTATGCCAATGAGTTATGGTACCTGGTAATGTTTTGTCTTGTATTCAGCTGCCACCTATCTTAAGAAACCAAAACTATACATTTTTGAGTGTCTAGTTTTCAGAGGTTTTACTGTATATATTATTTATGTATACCTGTTTGTGCACACATGTAAAATATATTGTTTTAGATGTTTTTATCATTTAAACATTAGACAAGATTACACAGTTGTATTTATTCTACAAATAAGCACTGTCTTTAACACTGAAAATTATACCGTCTTGTTGTGTCCCGGTTAGAATGATGATTTTACTGTATTCACACGAGTGTGATTGTAGTCTTTTCCTGTAATAAGCTGCAATTTTATTTTGTTTAAAGTATCAATAAATCTCTTTAATACGACCATTAAAAGAAGTAGTTCTTTAAGACAAGCAACAGCTTAAAGCAGGATGAATGTCCTACGTGAGCTTTCTGAATGAATTTTGTCCTCAATTAAGCAGTCACACTTCTTTACTAATTGGTGACTTTTGAGATGTTTCATTTTACAAACTGTAAATGTAACCCTGGACCCCATATCATATGTTTCATGCAGAGTTTATGAGTTTTTATTATTTTATTGGTCATCCATGTCCCCCATGGTGTGAGAGTGGACGCTGGAACATTTCTTTATCAGGCATCTGTATTAATCTCATATTATTTATTTATTTATTTATTTCTCTTCAGTGTACAATACATCAGTAATATCATAACATACCAACAATCACTTAGTACACTACCACTCTATTCAGAGTTATAAGAGACTATAATCAAGCAACTTTAAATCAACATATCAACTATCATACACATAAAGATTAGATAGAGTTGAATTTAAATAGCAATCTGCAAGAACTATATTGTAGAATATGACCTGAGACTAAAACAGATCATATGTGTCTTCTCAATACAATTCACGACACATTAACTAAACTGAATCCAAATATCACATATATATTATTGCACCACTCATTTAGGGAAAGCTTATGCAACTGGACCATATGGACATCAGTTAGTCCCATGCTCAGGCCAAATGAGTTATTTCCCTTGGATCAAGCAATTCTTCATCATTAAAACACCATATCAACTATCATACACATAAGATAGAGATGAACATGAATTGCAATCTGAAAGAACTATACTGAAAGACACCTGTAGAAAATGACCCGAGACTAAACCAGATCATATGTGTCTTCTCAATACAATTCATGACCCATTAACTAAACTGAATTTCAATGGATAAAGATGTTTTATAAATGGAAAAAAAGTTTCAATAAAATTGATCACGAATTATGGCAAATATGAATGAAATTGAAACTAATCCGAAAATGATAAGTCACAATGTCATGACGATTTGTCTGTTAGGCTACCAGCTTTCAACCTGCCATATGTAGCATTTAAATGATTAGCTTGAAAAAAAATGTATGTATTGGTGTAATATTGTACAAATGGTATTGAAAAAAATACCGAGGCAACTCCTGGTCTGTTTTCTTACAATATGTAAAATACCAAAAATGCCACTAGCTGTCAGCGGTGGATTAGTGACATTTACAGAATACTTAAAAAGTGCCATCCTAAAAGGCTTCTGCGACATACAATGTTAATGTATCAATGAAAAACGTGAATTTTGAGCCGCCGAGTTAAAATTTTGCATTTTAACCATTGGCGCTGATGCCGTTAACAAGTTACGTTACGTTATTTTAACATATTCGATGGTCCAGACATTCACGAGCATTCACCGTAGACGCGTGGAAACATGCCAGCGAGTGTGTGATGACAAACATGAAAGATTACGTATACGTGAGTTTTTCATCTGTAGGCGCAAATGACGTTTGTCTCTACACTTCCGGTCAGACAAAATTTCCTGAAAACAAGCAGACATTGGCAAACAACATGTTGAATTGAGTTGCAGTTAGTATAATAAGATATTGATGTTTAACATTTAGCTTATGTTAACGATTTTAGGGCACATAGGACGTAAAACGTCCATGACGTTAACGTGGTAGTTCAGGTTGGCTCTGAATACAACATTTCGAGCGCTCTTTTGATTTCCGACTTCTTGACATGTTAAATGTTTTTCTGTTAGGACGATTGATGACCAACAAATAATCAAAAGCTGTGTTTACCAATGTCCCTATACACGCTTCGCGCGTGTAAAATACCTTAATCGTCGAATTTGGAGGTGTGACGTAACGTAGAGAGAGACTCAAAATTCAAGAATTTAAGTCAATGCACATTCAACCAAGTATTAGAAATAAAATAGATTACGTCAGTCTGCCATTTCCTGTTTAGAAAAATATGACTTTAAAAAGTGGACGTTTAGAAAATCCTCTCAGTTATTATTGCACCACTCATTTAGGGAAAGCATAAGCAACATCAGTTAGTCCTATGCTTAGGCCAAATGAGTTATTTCCCTCATACTACCCATCTTCATATGTTTATTGGATGTTATAAGCGGTTTTCAAGACAGCTGATCTCTTAAAAAAGTCCACTCATTATGAATATGAATTATAACAGGAAGTTACACTGGCACATTCAACTACGGATTTTATTACATCCTAGAAAGCAATGAAAAATAATTTCTATGATATTGTTATATATAATCTTCACTGATCGTCTGGAAGTATCAAGTTGAAGTTGAAGTTGTTTATGCAAACAGAGCTGTCCCTTCTGGGTCTACCCTATTTGTAAAGGCGTTAAAATGCGTTTCTATTAGGTAAACAGTTAATACAGGAAGAAAACAATACAGAAATATAATCTGGATCCAAGCTTTATTCAACTTGATGTCTTCATCCAATTACTTGTTGTTGAAAGTTAAAAGTCTGCTTTATGTTTTAAACAATATTACCTTTTTCTATAAATTCAATTTTTTGGGATTCAGAACAGATAAGTGAATAACCCATCTGAATCCAATATTTCCTAATCACATGTCACTTGTAGCATGCTTAACGTTAATTCAGAATTCGAACCTTATACGGTAAATTCCTCTAAAATGATTGCCAAACAAGGTTTACGTGTGGGTCTTTAAGACAAGTGGCTGATTAATACGGTCAGAAAACAATACATTGGATCTTTCTGCGTCGCTTGCTTCCCATTTTAAACCGCCACTTGCCTTAAAGACCAAACATATTTTTTGGTGTCTATATGAGGGTGTGTACTGAATTCTTCTTCTATTATACAATAAATCTACACACAAGTTGGATCCGGGTGAGAATGTACCCACCTTATTCTTTGTTTCTATAAAAATACAAGCAGTTTGAAGATGCTGAGTAAATCAATTATATCTAGATCCAAACAACTTTATGCTATTTTATTTTTCGTTAACAAATGATGTACTGTGTGTTTGAATTTCTCTATGTATATTGTAGTAAATAACGAGAATTTTCGCCTATAATACCCCCGGACGAGTTATCTGTCCATGGAAATGTCTGCCTTTGTTAATTGTGGAATAGAAAAATATTCCTTAATGTACATCTGTATCAACCTATGAAGTCTTGTTAAAATCGGAGGCACAGTGTAGGAGGAGTTGAGCTTAAGAGGATTACGAACAATAATACATGACACATTAAGTTAACTTATCTCCCCTTTGAAATGACAGAATAGAAAAATATTTCTTCATGCATATCTGTAGATGGTAGTCGTTTTGTTAAAATCCAATGAAGGGTGTTGGAGAAGTTGCGCTTTCGAGGCACAGGGCCTATTACAGTAAAGTTTAAATATCTCCCCTTGGAAATATTTGCCCTTGCCATGGAAGTTTCGTTTACGAGGTAATATTTACATTCGCCCCATTCGAATCCATTGAAACAAATGACGTTCAATTCGTGTAAACGCTATTTATCGAGAGGATAGGACTTGAGGATAAGTTTCGCAGAGGAGGCGAGGCATGTGCATTTTTCATTCGCGAATGATCTCCCCTTGGAAATATTTGCCCTTGGAAATGGAGTAACGGTAAGAAAATGTCTTCATGCACATTTTACCATGCAACTCTATCAACGTATGAAGTTATTATGTATATCCGATGAACGGTGTATGAGGAGTTGCGTTTACAAGAATGGACGGACGGACATATGGACAGACAGACGGGAGTTGTAACGGGAGGATACTTATGTGGCTATTTTCTATTGTTTTCTTTTGGGTGGCTAGCCACACAAGCGACAATTTATTTTTGCTCTAACTTGGAAAAAAATATCTGGAGGCTAACCCTACCCCTAACCCTATGTTCCACAACTGGCCAGGTTAATGTCACAAGAAATGGCCAGGTTAATGTCGCAAGAGACGGCCAGGTTAATGCTTTTCAATTATGGGGCTAAGAATTTTAGTCACATACGTACCCTCCCGTAAGCACGAACAGACAGATGGACGGACAGAGTAATTCCTATATACCTCCAAACTAGCTTGCGGGGTATAAATATAACAAACGATAAGTCTACCATAAATCTGCTAATTGTATAGTGATTTGCAAACAGGTTAGACAAGGCACCAGTATTTCTGACATAAACATTCATGGAGTAAAGGGTTAAGGTGACATTTATCTTCTACTCTCATGAAAAAACTGCTCGATTGTCTCTATCGAGACAAACGTAGCTGTTACATAATCAAACGACCTCTAAGCGGGATGGCAACAGGGCAAATTGCTTTTGATGTTGCTTAATTTACATGCATGGTGTCTTATCTGTTGGGGTTGTACATTTAAAAAAATATGTACAATAAAATTCTCATTTTATTGCTTTGCATTCAAACATACGGAAATAATATGAAACAAATTCAAAACATAGACAATAATGATACACTAGTCGAAAAATCCTGTCTTTGGTTTAGGCATTGATCAGAATCTAGGACTAATCCGATGACAGTTATTCTGTTATACTGTTAGGTAAAAACTTAAAAGCCAGGTGGCTGCTTAATGCAGGGTGAAAGTCACACAGAAAGCTCTTTGAGGGTGTTCATGCTTGACTTTCAACCTGCATTAAAGTACCACCTGTTTTAAAGACAAACATTGTAATGTTAACCCACATTATAATGTTATTCAAGTCAGACATGTAGATAGATAAGCAAAACGTCAAACTGTGGGGACAGACTTCAAACCCTGAGGCACAGGTGGATTGTCTACCAGTACTTAAGAGACTTGGAGATTTGTAGTAGATTAGACACATGCTTAGCATTCCTAACACTGACGATCCTTATACATGTATGTTTATATAACCATTATTATAAGGGTAGAAACAATTAGAATATACTTAATTAAGGCATCGAAAAAATATGCGAAATTGCACAATTGCAATCACGCAATTTTTTCTACTTTTTTTCAACACGAGTAAACGCCGATAAAAGATGCGAGGTTGTACCCTCGCAATCTCGCATCTTTTTTCGACGTATTTAACAAAAGAATACTATAGTATTTGATGACAAAAAGTTCCAAAAAAAAAGATTCGAGATGGCACCCTTGCAATCTCGCATTTTTTCGGCGTTTTACTAAAATTGTGAAACAAAAACATTGTTGGCCCCAACAGAATTCTGTATTTATCTCCTTTGCAAACCTTGAACCCGACGGATTACTGGGTAAAGTACAAGACTGTGAATATCACATAATTATGTTGATTTATGTTTTTTGGATTTGTTATGATTATACGTCGCTTTAACAGTATTTTAGTCATATTGTGACCTTCAGCTAATCATATTTGTTGATTCTAGAGATATAGTCGAATCACGTTATTTCAAAATCGCTTTCAAAGCCAAGCACTCGCATTTCAAAGTTAAAACTTTGCTAGGCATCGTTTTAACTTGGGTTTACGGATATATTCAGTTCGACTTAAACTATGTCGTTCTCTAAAGTTCAAAGTAGATCTAGTTAGCTAAGTTTGAGGACCGCTTATGACTTCTAGCCGCCCCGTTCTACCTGGTTTGCATTCACATGGTAACACGTGTTAATGATCGGAAAATGAGTTGAAGTTTCCTTTAATTTGTGTTTTAACCCTTAACCTGTCGTAATATCGTTTGCTTTAAATTTTACGTCTGCAAAGTTTGTGAAATTATCTTTTTTGTATTCTAAAATAATCGAAACTTAAAGACGGTCGTTAAACAGTTTCTATCTAGATCAGACGCCGCGTCACGTGGACCCAAACTGTTAGCAAATACCAGCAAAGTGGCGATCGACATGATGAGGTTAAATTGATCCTATGTGAATTGTGGAACGAAATAACATACCACAAATAGATCTACTTGTTAAATGACCCTTATAATTGTAAACAAGAGGGCCTGAAGGCCCTGATATCGCTCACCTGTTGTACTGAAGTCTGATAGCTTTACTTTCTGTTTCACCCATTTTAATCTAAATCCATTCAAATTTGTAGTATAGCATGTAAACAATTTTGGAATACAACCTCATAATTCTAGTATTGTAGAGTACATCAAGGGTAGAAAGTAGATAACTAGAGCCTAAACAATACTTATATGAAGCCTTTTCTAGCATTTCAAAGTACATCAAGGGCAGAAATCTATTGCCACAATGATTAGATTTCAACAATAATTGTACTCCATTGAGAACTTATAGCTATATACTTTGTGTGCAAGGATTGAAAACTGTAGTTGCAAGAGTGCTAACGCTGTTAGATATGGCATTTTCAGCAATTCAAGGGTAAATAACCCCTGACCTATTTCTCTGATTTCAACCATAATCATACTTAATTGAACTCCTTTTGTCATATACAATCTGAGCAAGTTTGAGATAGATTGGATAAAAATTGTGGCCTCTAGAGTGTAAACACCGTTAAATATGGCATTTTCAGCAATTCAAAGGTAGATAACTCTTGACCATTTGATAAGATTTCAACCATAATTAAACTCATCCGAACTCTTATGGTCATATACAATCTGAGCAAGTTTAACAAAGATTGCATAAATAGTGTGGCCTCTAGAGCGTAAACACCCTTAAATATGGCATTTTCAGCAATTCAAAGGTAGATAACTCTAAGTCTTATTTCAACCATAATTGAACTCATTCGAACTCTTGTAGCAATATACAATCTGAGCAAGTTTGAGATAGACTGGATAAAAATTGTGGCCTCTAGAGTGTAAACACTGTTAAATATGGCATTTTCAGCAATTCAAAGGTAGATAACTCCTGACCTATTGGTCCGATTTCAACCATAATCAAACTCATCTGAACTCTTATAGTAATATACAATCTGAGCAAGTTTTAGAAAGATTGGATAAATATTGTGGCCTCTAGAGTGTAAACACTAAAATTGTTGACGACGCACGACGGACTCCGGACATTCAAGCATTGCAAAAGCTCACTCTGAGCTAGCTCAGGTGAGCTAAAAACAACAGGATGAAATGTACATGTCCCTCTGTCCTTTCACTCTCAATGACACTCGTATCGATATATTTTAAGTCATACTATACTCAGCCAAAAAAGAAAGTACCCATCGTATATTTCTATCTAGTTCTGAACAGCAAAAGAAACTATACATATGTAAAGTTAATGAATAATTACAATCGCTATACAAGGGCGTAAATTTGGTCTTTATTTCCTATATTTGATTAACGCCTGACAATTTTAGCAAGAGCAATTTTGAAATAGGTCAACCGTTAAGCCACAGGGTATCGTTAAGCGATTTTGCACGAATTGCACGTGAGCGTTTTTATAAAATGTCCACGTGTTGAAATGTTTGTGTCATTGAGGTTATTGACGAAACAGTAACAGGAAAAACAGCATTTTATTAAAATGAAAGAGTTTCAATCTGAAGACTAGTCTAAACCAAATACAGCGCTAACTAGCCGTTGGCATCATTATGTGCAATAGACACATAGAAGAGATGACACGGACATTAGTATGCACACGGGCAACTATCCATTCGCTGCACAAAAGATTCAACTTGCGTTGGTTTACGCACAGACGTCTAGTGGAAGCCACCAGAGCAAACGGAGGACATATTCCATACTAGACTTTCATACAAGAGTGGATTTTAGCTACACATAAAGTGGATATAAACTTGAATTGTTTCATTAATATTGTGGTGCAAAAAATGTAACATTTGTGGATTTTTACTTTTACACTAACAGTTTTTAGAGCGACGCCGTAACGTTATACTTCCATAGATTTTCATAAAGTTTCATGAAATGAATTGAAATTGAATACTGTTTTACTTGTTATCATTTTTGTTAAGATTTTTATACACACGTTATAATAAATACACATTATGTCTCATGTATAGTTTCTTTTGCTGTTCAGTATACATGTATATACAATGAACTGGAATATATTTTGACTTTTTTTTTTTATCTTGACTGAAGAATAATACCTTAGTGACATTCTGTGAAAAATTGTAGTCAACGCGATATTTTATTTTACAAAAGAATACTATAGTATTTGATGACAAAAAGTAGCGAAAAAAGAGTCCCTTGCAATCTCGCATCTTGTTTTTGGCGTTTTACTAAAATTGCAAAACAGTAATTGTTGGCCCCAACAGAATTCTGTATTTATCTCCTTTGCACCCCTTGAACCCGACGGATTACTGGGTAAAGTGCAATACTGTGGCTATCACATATGTTGATTTATGTTTTTTTGGATTTGTTATGATTTTACGTCGCTTTAACAGTATTTTAGTCATATCGTGACGCCCAGCTAATCATATTTGTTGATTCTAGAGATGTAGTCGAGTCACGTTATTGCAAACTCGCTTTCAAAGCCAAATACTCGCATTTCAAAGTTAAAACTTTGCTAGGCATCGTTTTAACTTGGGTTTACGGATATATTCAGTTAGACTTATGTCGAGTTATCATGAAATTCAACTGAAAAAATACCGGTAAGCTCAGCTTCAACGAGCTGCAGCATTCGACGTCCAACTGTACGTAAATGTAAGATGATCGTTTATACGTACGCTTCATAGAATTTCAAAAGACACATTGTCGATGCCGTTCTCTAAATTTCAAAGAAGTTAGCTAAGTTTGAGGAACGCTTATGACTTCTTGTAGGCCCCGTTCTACCTTGTTATCATTCACATGGTAACACGTGTAACTATAGTGTCGCCTGCATGAGCAGTCGTGTGATACTGATATTCTATATGAATTTCTAAAGTTTCTTTCAAAATAAAATTAGGGTCTCAATCAGAGCATGTCCTGGTGAGACGTCGCGTCACGTCGCGTCTGATTTGGGTCTTAACTGTTTGCAAATGTCAGGGTTACGTGTTGTTGCGAACGGGTTACGGATTGTTACGGGTTACTTACGATCGAGTTATTTACGGAAAATTTAATTTGTGGACAATAGTAGAAATGTCTCTGAAATTTAAAAAAAAGATTATCGTCTTACGGATACTTACGAATCTCGTCCAGGTTTGCGAATTGTAACGGTTTGTTTACGGACACCATCGATATGTTTGTGGATAATTATGTGCTAGCTTTTTACGGATGTTTACGACTGACTACGGGTTGGCGATCCGTAAGGAATCGTAGATAAAATCCGTATATACGAAGGCCCTATAACTGAGCTAAGATCTCAAATTATATTTGGATTGTACACCGCTTTAAAAACGCAACAGCAGAGAAATACATGCCTGACATCTACGACGCATGGAATGAAATATGCGGGTTATAACTGGTTGTGGTATATTTATCCACTCTTCCTGGACGACTCTTGTGAGGTTGCACGTGGTTCTGTAAGATTGTTGATGTAGTAAATGAGTCGGAATATAAAGTCAAAATAGCGTGATGAGTAAAAATTAGCAAAGTCACAATTGTTTGTCAATAAATATTTCTTAACCAATTTATGAAAAAGCGATACCGTTGTGCGGGAAACATTCCCATGAGTTTCACTTGTCTGTATTGGGGTTCCTGTGGCTGTTGTACAGCGAACTCTCAGATGTGAGGTCTGATATTGACGTTCTGACGACGTTACGTTACTGTTGGTATGCCTGGTAGTTGATGATCACGAACCTCGCCAGGAGCTTGCCATCGTTGAAGAAGTCTCGTAATTATCGGCGTATTACAATTTAATGCCCTTGATATGGGCACGCGCTGACAAAGTAGCCATCAGCATACCAATTGCGCGTTGGCGCTCATTTTCAAAAAGACGTGGCATGGACAAAACATATAATCTTTTAATATGCGGTTTGTTTTATTACTCCCGAGTCATTCGGTGTAAAAGTATTGCTGATTATCACGTGTACAAATGTGCACGTGGAAATCATTGAATTTCAACGATTGCGTCAGAGACACTTATCGCTTGAATGATCTCACAACACATTAACACTTTAAAAATAGGGTTTGAAAACGTTGCGTTTTTTAAGCGGTTGAGTATATATTAGATGGGATGAACGAATGTAAAGTTTTCTGATGCGTGAACATTTCAAAAATTACTTTTAGAAAGAGTCACATAGTGTGCGTTTTCACCGAGGTTACGGGATGATTGGTCGAACGGGATTTATTCTGAGTTTGATTTTCGGTGTTGTTCTAATATCGCTGGAATATAAATACATTCAACATACATCAGCAAAAATACATGTCGACGTAAATCGGTTTACACAGTGGAACATTCAATTAACAAATGAAGTAAGAAACGTAGCCCAAAACAGTGAAACTACTATGAATGAACACTTACTAAATTGCTCGGAGTTTGTCCAATTGAACAGTAAGTCCAAGTTTGATAAATTGATTAATTGATTGTGTGTTTTATTTATGTAATGAATAACAAATGAAGTAAGAAACGTAGCCCAAAACAGTGAAACTACTATGAATGAACACTTACTAAATTGCTCGGAGTTTGTCCAATTGAACAGTAAGTCCAAGTTTGATAAATTGATTAATTGATTGTGTGTTTTATTTATGTTATGAATAGATTGTACACCAGACATTGCCTACGTATGACCGGGTTTTAATTGCGGTATAAACGCATTTGAGAAATACCGGTATGAATTAGTGAATGGCTAAAACAAAGACATGTATGCATACATGTGTTATGGAAAGGGCTACTAGTTGAAACGACTTTCGTCAAGACTAGAAAGCGATGTCAGAAATATGCCACTTTTTGAATTAATATTTCTGTAGAATATGACTTTGATTTAGCTCGCTGGACGATTTTCAAGGAGAGCTGATGTTGGCGTTTGGTGTTGCCGTCCGCGTTCGCGTTAGCAGTTTCAAGAAAGTGTTCCCAACTTCAATGTCCTTTGATCTACATCTTTCAAATTCGGACAACACCTACCTTGGGACAATCCCTTTCCATATATATATGAAAGTGAATGATTTAACCTTTTTTATTTGATTTACTCGTTCTGAGTTTCTTTCTTTTAAATATATATAAATATGTCTATATTTTAACCCTTGTGACTTTCAATTAAGCCTCTGCTTTTAAATTTTAAAAGATGTGAAAAGTGCTCAAAACTGCTATATTCACTGACCTGCCTCTTTCAAATCTGAAGCACACATACATTGGGACAAGACATTTCCATCCATAATACAATTTTAAACCCTGAGATGTTGATTTTGACCTCATACTCTATGTTTAAATTCAAAAAAGTGCATTTAAGTTTCGAATAGTGATCACATCTACTCTACTCTTTGACCTACAAGACATTTTGCAGCACACTTTCCTTTAGAAACAAACTTTCCATTCATGTGAAACTTTTTACATCTGAGACCCTGACCTTAGACTCTGCTTTAACCTTCGAAATGTACCGTCGGCGAACTTTGACTTGTGATAACTTTTGTTTATCTTTATGTCTTAAATTTTACTTTGATTTGCAATACCGTTTAGGTCCTGGGTCCCGTTTCATAAAACTTGGTATGACAAATGTTGTCGTTAGTAAGATTATAAATGTCTCAATTATTATTTATTTCTCCATCTAATCCTATCTTGTGACATCTCTTTGGAATTGTCTTGAAGCGACAATTCAAACGAGATGTCACAAGACAGGATTAGATGAAGAAATCAGAAATTAAATTTACTTTAAAGTTTTGACCTACGATCGTTTTTGTCGTAAGAATTGTTTTGAAACGGGCTCCTGATGTCAATCCAAAATGTTTGACATGCGTATTTAAAATGCATAATTGCAAAAGCAGTGCTTTACAAGGGAATTATATTAGTTGACGTTTATTGTGGCGTGGGAACTGGTGGCTGTAAAATATAGCCAATACGTATAACCTTAAAACAAGTTGGCTTCTTAAAAAAAGAAGTCAGGGAAGCCGAGCTGTTTTAATGAAGTGACGTGTATATATGGTAGGAAACAAAACTATGTACGGTTTGAGAAAAGAGTAATATAGGTGAAAGGTATACTTGAGATATTTGAGAAGACATTTTATGCAAAATGAAGCTCTCTATAGATCTATATAGCGATCAGTAAATTGCGTTAACGTCAGTTCTCGTATTCTCAGGGTTTCTCATAATCTCGTGCCTAACAAAATCAGATGAAATGGGCATTCCTGACATCCAGAAATATATCAACGTTTTTCCTCCGATAAATTTCTGTTGAAAAATGCTGCATGGACCCATAAATCATCAATTGGATTTGAATTCTCCATTTTCGAAGTTTCACATGTAAAACCCGCTGCACATTGTTATTTATTTAATACTTTTGCATAGTTCAAATCTCAATAAACAAACGAAAATGATGCCACAGATGCAGAAATTTTCCATATGATAGATTTAAAGTGACTCTAAAAATACTTGAAAGAGTGTACCCCCTCCATAGCAAAAAACTTTGACAACCAATCAGAAGGCCCGATAATATGGGAAACATTTGACTGATTTAGATTATGCAGGGCGGTGTATTCAAACGTAGAAATGACTTAGATAAGATTTTATTATTATCATTTTTATTGATGTTACACTTTATTCAGAGTTTCAACTAACTTTTAAGCCACAAAGAAGACTTCTTAATAACAATTTATGTGCTTTATATATATGCTAAGGCTAAGCCCCGCAAGGATAGGAGACACCAGTATAACTGTTGCTTTAGACAGTTCGCTGTTTAACACAATGCTGCTTATAAGACAAGGTGAAAGTAAACAGAGAACTCCAGTAAAAGATTTCAATTTTACTTTCACCTTGCTTGAAGCTGCCTACTGTCATTCATACAATCAATTAGCGTTAGTTTAGTACGTGTAGTTGTAAGCGAATTTTACGACCGCAACACAAGCATTTAACATCTTGTGTAGTGAAGGTATAAGTTTTATTCCTTATCGAAGTGATAAGTTCCGGTACGGATTTTATTCCTAACCACAATATTTGATTTTCGTAAAAATTGGTGGCTGCGAAAATGTATGCAACCTAGTTTCAGGCATGCGCAGACAATGCATTTTTGACTGGTTGTACAATATTGCGAAAATTATTTTCACCGTTTCGCAATAAGCAGAAGTTCCTTCCAAGAAAATGGCTACATTCAACCTAAACACTGAGGAAGCCTCCTTCAGGGGGCTTCCAATAAACACTGTTTTATATTCATACATTGGCTTGCAATTTAAACAGAAGTCCATTTCCCCATTATGGTGGCATATGTCTGACACCAGTTAACCACTTAATTATCATGATAGTTTCCTGTTAATATCTCACATAAATATTTAACTAGTTACTTATCTAGAAAACTTTCGAGTTAGTTTTCAGATAGTTATCGGGTAAGTGGAATGTGGTAACTTTTCACGGTAACCAGATAAATATCTGAACACGAACTTTGTCATGATACTGCTTTAAACTGCCATCACTTAACGAATTTATGTAGTTACTTAACTAGATACTAGTAATTAACTAGAACAATTTCGCGTTACCAGTTATCTAAAAATAGAAACACTGCATTCGTACTTTGACTATTTCGGATTCTGTTAAAATACACATGTAGGACTATTTACAAAATGACAAACAGCGTAGACCTTGGTCCAATGTTTCCTTTAGGAAGCTCTCTGATCTGGGTCTACACCGTTTTTCCAGGGCAGATTTACTCCACTAGGGTACACTGTTTGTGAAGGACGAGTCTACTCGTCGCAAGGGTCGAATGAATTAACACAGGTGACAGCTTAAAACAAGATGAAATTAAATCTAAAAGCTCATAGGCTACTGTTATACCTTCATCCGCCCCAAGCAGCCACCTGATTAACAAAACAAAGTATTAACGAAGTATAAGAGCCTTTCGGTTTGGATCTACAATGTTTGCATAGGTCAGATACAGCTGTGAAAACATTATTCTTTCCCGTGTAAACGCAAACGAAACGCAAACGCATTGCGATAAAATGTAGAAAATGACTACTACTCGCCTATTCTGAATGTTACTTTAAACTTGGAAGGCAAACAGTTTAGAGCCCGGTCAGACGCCGTGTTACCCGGCGTCTGATCTGGCTCCATAGTGTTTGCAAGGGAAATAATAGATTCAGCGTAAAAGCCTTTATTGGGGAAAAAATAACATTTTCTCCACTGTATATACTTAATGAATATCATAAGTGCATTTAGTGGTGTAGAACGTATATTAGGACTCATATGACTCTTCTGTGAAGGAGGAGGATTATTGCAACGAATATCGCCGAACATCATCAAATCCGGGATATATTAATTTGTGGTGGCAGTATATGGCACTAACAGGTCGTTTTGTCCCGTTAAGATAATTATCAGGTTTTCATGAAAAATCCACTTTCCACTTACTAGATAATTATGTCAGATATTAACTGGATTATTTTCAGAAAAGCTAAGTGGTAACTGGTGTCAGAACCATGCCACCATACCCCATAGTTGGTAATCAGTATTGAAGACAGTTTGATACGTAAAGCAGCCTTAAAAAAAGCAGAATGATCATTATGGAGTATAGTAGTAATTTGCAAACAGTTTTTTGTGCATTGTCTCGGACATGATTAATTTCGCAAAAAAACGAGTACGCGTCATATGGGTATTTCCCAAAGATTAAACGAGAGGAGCAAGTGCGGTAAGGTACAAATAACAAATCATATCTACAACTGCATATCTACCCTGCTTTATATCCGTAATCTTAACGTAACCAGAAACCAGTTATAATAATACCCATTAGATTTTAACATGTTTCACCGGAACACAGCAACAAGATCAAAAGTTAAATGTTCGGCACACAGACATTGTGTAATGCGTTCACACAAAAACATACAAATTTTTAAACATATGTATGGTGGCATGGTTCTGACACCAGTTACCACTTAGCTTTTCTGAAAAAAAATCCAGTTAATATCTGACATAATTATCTAGTAAGTGGAAAGTGGAATTATTTCGTGAAAACCTGATATTTATCTTAAAGCGACAATGACAATGACAATGACAAACATTTTATTACTTCCAGGCCACCAGCCCATGCAAAATATATACATAGCAACATAATTACAATATAGAAAGTGTCTGACCATTACCTATTAATCAACATATATTACATATACATGATTCATATTTTCATATACACAATACGCCGTGCCCATGAACATGAAATATGTATGTATATACAAACGATAGTAGACGTTATTAAAGTTTTCAATTTCTGAGCTGTTTCCTTCTTTTTAAACCATAGTATAAATATGTAGCCGTAGCTTTAATTAGATTTTCGTTCTGTGTTGACATTAATATATTAAATTTGAATACATTTGGATTCTTTGTATACTTGGTTGGTATAAACATTTGCCTTAAGTCTTCATAAACATTATAAATCAACAGGAAGTGATATTCATTTTCTATAAGATTTCTATTACATAATGTACATATTCTATTTTCTCTTGGCAAATTTCTATATCGACCCCTTTCGATTTCCAAATCATGGCAACTTACTCGAAAGCTTGAAAAAACAAATCTAAACTTCCTTAGATCTAATATATCTAAATAACGTTCATACCCAAAAGTCTGTTTAAATCCTATATACGTATCAAGCTTTGACATCGATACTATATCTGCATTCCATGACTGTAGAAACTGGTCCTTTAATTTTGTTGTAAAGCTTAAAATAAAATGCTTTTCATTGGTAATTTTCTGATCATCCCAAATATATCCAAAACCGTTTGTTTGTAAACAGATCCTTAGTTTTGTTACCCAATTAGAAATGCCGTTTCTATCTTCTAAAACCATTTTTATGTAACACTTTTTGACAAGCCTTTCGCTTGGCATTTTAAGAATTTTTATCCAGTATTTTATGCATCTTTTGGCTGTTTGTATATATAAAGGGTATCTTCCACAATCACCCAATGCAGCAACATTACAGGCATTATATTTTATACACATGAATCTCTTGCACGCATAGTTATGTACTCTCTCTATCTGATCAAACCTTTCTAATCCCCAGACCTCAGAACCATATAATAACTGCGGACATATTTTGGTATAAAAAATCTTGAAAAATACCTTTTTTGGTAGTTGCTTTTCACTATACAATGAACTGAGTATTGACATTAATACTCTTTTACCTTTAATACATAATTTGTCTACCAAAATGACCTGTTAGTGCCATATACTGCCATCACAAATTAATATATCCCGGATTTGGTGATGTTCAGTGATTTTCATTGCAATAATCATCCTCCTTCACAGAAGAGTCATATGAGTCCTAATAAAGGTTCTACACCACTAAAATGCACTTATGATATTCATTAAGTTTATACAGTGGAGAAATGTTATTATTTCCCAATTAAGGCTTTTACGCTAAATCTACTATTTCCCATGCAAACAATGTGGAGCTAGATCAGACGCCGGGTAACCCGGCGTCTGACCGGGCTCCAAACAGTTTGCCTTCCGAGTTTAAATTAACATTCAGAATTGGCAAGAAGTAGTCATTTTCTACATTTTATTGCAATGCGTTTGCGTTTCGTTTGCGTTTAAACGGGAAAGAATAATGTTTTCACAGCTGTATCTGACCTATGCAAACATTGTAGATCAAGACCGAAAGGCTCTTAGACTTCGTTAATAGTTTGTTTTGTTAACCAGGTAGCTGCTTGGGGTGGGTGAAGGTATAGAAGTTGCCTATGAGCTTTCTGATCTACTGATTTACTCGCAGACCCGCAACTCTCTTCGAGGTCTATACACGTCCAGCATACTAACAATGTACCTTGGAGAATCATTGCACATGGCTTTGTATGTGAGTGTCAGAATTTTGAATTCAACTCTGTGTTGAACTGGAAGCCAGTGAAGCTCCTTCAAGACTGGAGTGATGTGATTGTACCGAGGAGTCCTGGTAATGATGCGGGCTGCTGTATTTTGCACACGCTGTAGTTTTCGTAGTGAGGTTTGGGGAATCCCATATAGCAGTGAGTTGCAGTAGTCAATTTTTGATGTGACCAGAGCATTGACCAAAGTCTTGGTATCTTCTGGAGAAAGGTACTGTCTAATATGACCAATTTGCCGCAGCTGTGCGTAGCTAGATCTGCACACAGCGTTGATGTGCTGTGTCATATCCATTTGGGAATCAAATCTAGCACCAAGATTGTTCACACATAAGGACGGTTTGATTTTAGAGTTTCCCACTTGAACATGAAAATTTCCGGGAATGTTAACCTTTTTTGAGTGAAACAGTTTGACCTCAGTTTTGTCAGTGTTCAGCTTCAACATATTCTGGTGCATCCATGAGAGTATGTCTTTAAGACATCATTCGACTTTTGAAAGGGCTTCTTGTTGACTAGATGTGTCTTTAGGCTTAAATGACAAGTATAACTGTGAATCATCTGCATAGAAATGATGATCCAGATGATGATTTCTGCAAATTGAGCCGACAGGTTTTGTGTACAAGATGTAGTTTTTGGGTACAAGACAGAACCCTGTGGCACACTATATTTCATTTGAACTGGGGCAGATAATTCTCCATCTACTACTGTTTGGTAACGGTCATTCAGGTATGAGGTCATCCACTTTAGTGGGTTTCCAATGATTTTGAAGTCTTTTTCAAGGCGATTGAGTAATGTTTCATGATCAATTGTGTCGAATGCGGCTGATAGGTCATTGTGATTTCATTCTTATCAAGATATTGCAAGATGTCATTTTGAACTTTAACAAGAGCAGTTTCTGTAGAGTGATGCTTACGATATGCTGACTGATGCTGTTCATGCAGATTGTTTGTGGCCAAATGGGACTCAATGCGTCTGTCTACAACTTTTTCTAATACTTTGGAGAGAAATGGCAAATTTGATACAGGCCTGTAGTTCTTAAGATCATTTGTATTGAGATCAGGTTTGTTCAAAAGAGGTCTTACATGCGACTTTTTGAATTATTTTGAAACATACGCAGATTCCAGCGAAGAGTTCACAATTTTTGTTAACGACGGTAGGAGCTCGCCAAGGCATAACTTTAAGAGCCATGTAGGTATTGGGTCGAGTTCACAGGACTTACATGGGGATGCCTTGACAATCTCCCCGATTTCTGCTGTTGTAGCAGTGTCAAAACTTTCTAAAGAGCTCATTGAATGCAAAGTTTCTGTGATGACTGGGGTGCATGCCGTTGATTCAGAGGCAATGCCTGTTCGTATTTTGTCCACTTTTTCAAAGAAAAAGTCGCTGAAATCATGCGCAAGTTGTTTTTGAGGACACATTTTTCGGCAGTGCAAAAACTGAAAAGTTGAATGTCATTCTGGACGTTTCGCTACCCTGTTGTGTTCGCGCCTGTCAGTTCGCTACCTAGCGGTTTTTTACCCTGGACGTTTCGCCACCCGTACATTTTCGTAACCCCAATATATATTGATCGGTTTATTTACCCTATATGAAAGATATTTTCCTATACTTTTATACTATATATGAAACGAATTATGAATTTAAAGAAGTGTACTATTCAAATGTAAACTGTTTTACAGTTTATATAAATATTATATATATATCAAAAGATAGATTGCAGCCGATGACTTCTTTGTTACATTCCTTATCCTACTTTATTTTATTCATGCCATTACTTTTCTTTGTGTGATGCAGATCAGGCAGAAAAATCTATTCAGTAAGTCATTCAGTTGGAACAAAATATTTAATTATTTCTCTCACGGTTATGTTGGACCCATATTATTATATAATTAACTCTTCTACTTATGTCTGTTAGTTGAGATCCTGATCAATAAATAAACCTCGTATGTTCCGTAAATTGGGATCGAGATTTTAAACTATGACATCTGTGCAAATATTTCTTCAAATTTGAAATAACATCTGTCCATTAGGTTGGATCTAGATTATCCTATATTGAAAATCACTTATATGGCGATCAATTGCTTTGGATCCAGATTAACATATGGAAAAAAGAAAAAAGATTATGTGGCTATGGACAGAGAACTCCTAGTTTCAAACACCAGTCCTTCTATGGAAGAAACAGAGTTAAAAACTTTAGAATGCAACTCAACAAATCCAACCCTTGCAAAAATCAGTAGAATGAATGACATTCAGAAAAAAATGGCAGAGGGAGGAACGCATGTGTCGCGATCAATTGAAAGAACAGCGCGTAGATCGAGTAAGGAAATATTTCGAAACATTTTGATACCACATTTGCTGATATTTCTTAAGAATAAGATGAAACTTTTAATTCCTAAAAAAGTGCACAGGTTTTTTTTTCGTTTCAGTATACTCTTGAAAAGAGTGGAGCAGAATTAGTCACTTTCCTAGGTTGAATGAAACCATGTTAAGAGTAATAACGCTTGGCATATACCAGTTAAAACTCAGCACAAGTTATGTCCAGGAGTATATCAGTGGCGATTGCGACTTCCTCTTCCACAAAGAGATTCCTGGTCTGCTAAGAGTAAGACTTCAGAGCCTCCATATCTCCTCCAAATCATATTTAGTGTGGATTAAATATGATAGTGATCATGTTATAGCATGGTATTGTAAGTGTAGGGCTGGGGCCAGAACTGTTGGTACATGTTCCCATGTTGCTGCAGTCCTTTGGTACATTGGTGTTGCTGTCCATTCAGATAACAACTGCTATGGAGTGAAGGACTGGGGTGAATTTCTGGAGGATGCGGCGGCAGCTCCAGAAACGATTGATTTTTCAGACTCAGACACTGAATACAGTATTGTTGAGGAATAGATGTACCGACAAAGGTTATAAAAAACTCTCTATTAACACATTTAATCCTAGCGACGAGTATACTCGTCATTTAAAAATAGTGTAACTGTGAGGATGACATTAAGTATTGTCCAATGCAAACAGTGTTGACCCTTATCAGAGAGCTCCTTAAGGAACCCTGATCAGGATATATACTGTTTGTTATTTTAAAATATTAGACCACTATAACGAAGGTTAATTTACTATATAAGAAAGGTCACAGCTCAAAAGAAGATATCTATGGAGTAATTTGGTTGAATGAGCTTTCTGTTTTACTGTCACCTTGCTCTATACAGTCACTCGTTGTAAACAACTAATTTATAACACAATTAAGTGGTCGTAATAGAGAAGTTTTGCTGTATTTGAAGTCTGAGTTTATGTTCTTTCAGTCATATTTTTCTTGACGTAGATCTCAATTATTGTCTTTTAGTCACGTTTGCTGTTTATCTCAAAGTCATATAATGGACACAATGACAGAAAAAAACACAATAAAAGACGAGTTAAAAAAAAGTTTAAACCCAAATTGTTTACGCGGCATCTAATATGGGTTAAAACTGTTTCCATATGTAGATCTACTCCAATTTCCCTCCCTATAACGACTCCCCACGAACAAGACAAATAATTATAAATTGAACCATTGGGTTTAGTTGTAGAGCCTCTGAGGGAAGCACTGTATGTAGTAAATCATAGAGTTTGAAAGTAAGACAGGTGACATACCTTACTTTTATTATGAAGAAAGCTCTTACCTTTTTTATTATTATACTGCAAAGTAAATTCCTTACTTCAGATAAGCTACCTAGAAATGCAGCTTTTTCATTGGCTGACAGGCCCTTCAGTCTTTGAAGACGATAAGACGGCCGACTGCTTGACAGGACTGAGTGCATTCAATCGTGCACCCTCCGTTTTAAGTCCATTTCGGATAAGAACTAATCGGGGTGGGATCTTTCAACAGTCACATTTTTTTCTTGAAAAGTTTGATGCAACCGTCTATATACGAGTTTGCCTATTTCTCATTTGAATTACAACGTCATAAATATATGACGGGCATTATGCCAGCGTCACACTGTCCCGAAATTGACATCCGATGGACACACGATAAACGAAACCTGATCGTGTAATCATCGGGCCATTCGTGAGGGCATCCTCAGCCACCATGTGGCCTCCGGCTGAATTTCTCAGGCATCGGCAGTAACTTCGTGAGTGATAAAAAAATCTTTGGCAGTTAAAAAAGTTGGCGAAGCACCTTGCGAAGGCTCATTTTCGTGTAGATTTCGTGTATTCATTTTACCCTTCGTAAGGCCATCGTGTGGGCATCTTTTCAAATCGTGTCGCCTTCGTCTTTCTTTCGTGTGATCATCGGTGCCATCGTGCACGTTTTACCTCACGAAGACAACACGAAGCTGTCCGACGGTCTTAGGAAGGCAACACGACTCCGTGTAGCCCTCGCAATGATATCGTGACGCTATCGTGAAGCTATCGTATTACAGAACGATGGCATTGCGATGGTATTGGTTGGCACTACGGGGTTTTCAAAATCAGACGAATTTTGGTACTTAGTGTGGTTTAGATATGTCATGGTAACATTGCTGTCGTAGACATATTATTGCCAGCCTCAAAGCAGCTTCCTCGGTCAATCTGGAGCAACCGTGCAGCAAAGAACAGAGCTAAACATCAATCACTCAGATAAAATATTACAGACACAGCACCTCCTCTTACAGGTCCAAATTGTCTTAGTATGTCTCCTAAACTTTAGTTGGGAGACATTTCTGTGCTGTCTGTCTCTCTGTCCGTCTGTCTGTCACGCTTTTGTTTCCTGACAATAACGTTTGTTCTAATGGAGCAATCATGTTTATTTTAGGTACTGCTTGCTTGTAATGAAGGGATGCATGGGATTGTATTTCAGGTCAGTCGATCAAAGGTCGCATGATCACCAGGCATGGGGTTAATTACTTGAGAATGTAATGCATTACATTACAATTACATTGCCAGAACAGTGCATTAAATTACAATTACTCAATTTTAACAATTGTAATGAATTAAATTACAATTACATTGGCAAAGTAATGCATTACATTACACATTACATTTTGATTTCAAGCTATGATAGCAATCCAAAATGATGACTGAAAAAATAACTAATAAGCATATAATATCTAACTGATAGGTTGTTATCTACAAGTTCATTGTCAGCTACATTTGTAGAGTTTGGAAACATAACAATACATGTATACAGTTTGAGCCACAGGCATTCGGCCCGTAGCTATGATACTACCCCCAGCTGCTACCCCCCCCCCCCCTCCACCACCACCAAACGTTGATAAAATACCCTAAAATATATCCATACATTCAATAATTATCATAAAAGAACATTTCCTGAAGTTTCATGAAATTTTTCAGAAATATTTTTTTTGCTAATCTATAAATAAAATAGTAAAGGCTGCCATGAAAAAGCGCCTTGCAGAAGCAACCCTCAAGTTCCCAACCCTGTCATTTGTCAAATCTTGGACGATCTGGACAAATGATGGCTCATTGGTTACAGCAAACAGTTTTCTTTGACGATAATTGGTAAAAAATTCAAAGCAATCGGCGAACAGGCGCATGGGGACTGGAAAAGTAGGGAGACCCCTTATTCGGAATCATTCGTCCACGCGAAATTTTCCCAAACAAACGACTGGTTGCCCAGTCAAACTATTATCATTCTAGCGAAACCGAGAACCAGCTTCAAAAAAGGAAATGACGCAAAAGTCAAGCGCCTCAATTGGTCGTATTCGAATCAGGACAACTATCGCGTTAGTTGGAATAGTTGTCAACAAGTTCTATTCGAATCACCACTTGATGTTTTCCGTTGACAAAATGTTGTCATACCATCAAATCGTTGACCACAATTTCGATTCGAGTCGGGTAAAAATCGTTGTCATCAGTAAATCTTCGCGCATTTGCTCCGCCCAGTTTTCGTTGACAACAAACTCGATGATTCGAATACAACCAAATGATCATATATCCGTTTGTCAACCGAAACTTGAAAACGAAAGTTATCTAGAAATTTATTTCGTAACAGAAATGCTCATTTACCGATAATTCAAAAGGTATTTATTATACTATTTCATTTTCTTTTAATTACCCGTACCATGGTGTAATGCATGGTCGCAAATGCACTTGTTAATCGCTGAATGACGAACAAGTGCAAAAATTAAGGTGGACGAATGATTCTGTATAAGGTGCCTATCGAACTTTTTATTTCTTCACTTGTGCTCGTGTCTTGCTTGGGCTGTGAGCTAATTTTCTTTGAACAGAACTGTTAAATGTAAATAATAAGCCATCATTTGTCAAAATCGGCCCAAAAATGACAAGGTTGGGAAGTTGATGGCTCTGAATTCACATCCACCTTTTCGTTGTATATCTACATGATACGAAAAAAACATTTTGTTTTAAAAACTTCTTGAAACATATGTTAAGGATGTTTGTTGAACATATGGATGTATTTTGACTCATTTTGAAAGATTTATGGCGGGGGTAGTAGCTGCGAGGGGGGGGGGGGGGGGTCATAGCTTACAGAGGCATAGTTTGTAAGAAATGTGAGCCCTTAACCCTTTCCTTCACAGAAACGCTTATACCTAAGACTTTCCTACACAGAAACGCTTATACCTAAGACTAAAAGCCACACGTGAAATTCAAATTGTCTCGATGAATGTAAAGCAGAAAGCTCGTAGAGGAGCAACATATGATTTTTCTCTATTTTCTATTCATCATAAATATCTCTTAAAAAAAGAACATGATAGATTTTTAAATACTTTGAAAATGCACTAGCATGTTCAGCCATTCTTGGCTTACACCTGTATAACTTCATGCTAGGGATGGCAATGTAAAGTTTTCACACCCATTGTAACCTTTATCCGGCCAAACTCTACCTTGCTTGGTGAGTTTGGATTGAAATCAGATATGGTGTGACTCTACATTCCATCCAGATCAAAACTATTTGATATTAAGATTAGAACTGAAAACAGTGGGAAGGTCACTTTCAGAAACGGAACAGACAACATGTCTAAATAGAAGACATCTAGATCTACCTGTATAAAGAATGCTGGGGATTTACTTTTTCATTGATGGAAGAATAACCTATTGTTTTTGACCTGATCAATTAACATAATAATGCTTGTCTCGTGCAAATCTAATACACTGTACAGCTGAGCACAGAAACATATCATTGTTGGAACTTTAATTTGACACAGTGAATGCTGTTGCTCCATGTGACTGCATATCAAACACAGGTATCTTTGTCAATACTGGTACATGCAGTCTTCAACCAATTAATACAAATTAATCTAGTACTGTGTTTTCTGACATCTTTGTCACAAAAGTAATGCAATGTAATGCTTATAATTATTTGCTTTTTTAGCACTGTAATGCATTAAATTACAATTACATGTAATGCAAAAATCCCTGCATTACACATTACATTCAATTACATTGGAAAAAGTAATGCATTACAATTAAAATTTTGCATTACCCCATACCTGGTTCGAGACCGCATCAAACTCTCAACACGACGCCGTGTAGCTATCGTGTGACCTTCGCGTGGCCTGCGGGTAAACGTTACATGTTAAAAATCCGCATATTCGTGTTGACTTCGCGTGGGGTTCGGTTGCCATCGTGTGGCCTTCTGTTGGCAACTTGGCACCGTACTTGCCTTCGTGTTGATTGACTGTTTAGCCAGGTTCGGGGCCACCTTCGCGCGAAATTCAAAATTCCACATTCGTGTGGCCTTGTTGTGTCAAAATCGGGACAGTGTGACACGGGCATAACGCTCAACTTTATATGTTTTGACGCGATTTTGTTACTGTTTACTTTTAAGGGTGCACGACAAATTCCGAAATATTTAATTTGAACAATGAAAACTTTGCAGTATAATAAATTCGTTATACAGTTTCCTCACAGGGTACATGAGGATAACGGCTCGGGCAACAATGCTTTTCCTCAGCCGGGAAGAAATCCTCCTGTATCCTTTGATGAAACTGTATAACTAATAAAGTGTCCGATTTAGAGATGTTTCATTGTACATACATTATTTCACATGATCTAGTGTATGTTAAGCACCATTGTTTACAATTAGGTTTGTCATGACGTAACGTTATGATGCAATGTCATGACGTGGGTAAACTGTCGAAACGATATTAGATCTATAAGTTTGACATCTTCAGAATGCATTTAGCAAGCTCGGATGTAAACTGGCTACCATTACTAGGATAAAGGAGTATTGTTGTTATGAAGCATGTGTCGGCTCCAGATAAATGGGAGAAAACTGAACAAATTAGCGAACATTTTAACCTTCATGTCATCATCAAATGTTAAGATGTAGATCTAACTACATGTACTTATAAGAGTCGTCTCGAAGAAACGATTCTAATGAGTAGTCATACTAAAGGTTAAAGGCAGAAATAATGATTTCTATTTTTTTGTACACCCCTTATCTGGAGCTCTGAATGACTTATTTTAGTGATAATACAGAGGTATTATGATGATAAATGATTGTTTTACAGATACAGTCATGTGCTATGCTTTTCACTTTTTTGTTTCTTGAAACTGGTTTACTGGTTGCCATGGTATCAATTTTGATAAAATTAACAAGTTTTGCAACATTTTAAATCTTTGGAAAAAGCTGTTAACTAGCATACATGTAGCATAGTTTACATCATGGCGTCTATTTGCACTAGAATTGAAAATGAAATAAAGTTCTTGTGAAAATGTTACCAAAGCAACTGTTTCAAATTATCATAAAAGTGTTGTAAATATTATGTAAATACACATGTATTAAGTTTTAAATCTATACTGAAACAGAAACTTACTTTCTGAATTTACTTGCGATTTATACTCGCCGATCAACTTCAATATAGATTTGGGTATTTATGCTGTCAAGGAACTGGTTTACGGATTGTCATGGTAACAATTTGGTAAGATTAATGAGATTTTGCAACATTTTAAAATATTTGGGTAATGATGTAAATAAACAAAAAATATACTTTACATGATATTCTCCAGTTACATTAGAATTGAAAAAGAAATAAACTTCTTTTTCGTTACCATAGCAACTGTTTCATGTTATCATAAATGGTTTTAAGGGTTATTTGAATATAAACTAGGGTAGTGTTAAATCTATATTGGAACATACATTTATTTTGTTAGTCTAAATGTGATTAATACTCCCATATCTCCTTCAATATAGCAATTTCGTGTGTTTCATGCTGTATTAAAGAACTAGTTGCCATGGCAACACTGTTTACAGATTTGAATTAAAATTGTCACTTTCACATATACAATGACTTACTTTATTCATACACACGTTTTAATGAGTTTCTGTAACAGGGCCGATTTTGACCCTTTGTGAGCCTTGTCCTTTGAGGAGAATATTTCACTCCCGGAAACAAGCACAAGCAAAATTATCGGATTAACAACAAAATGTGTAACCAATCTCATAGAAATTTTCTTATATTGGGATTAGCTATTCTTAGACTAGTCGGGTTTCTTGAAATTGTAGCATTTCGTGTTAAAAGTTGCCAAAAACTTTTTTTACATAATTTGGGTGTGCTCAATCCAAATATTGCATTTTCCAAGCTCTATATTTAGTGTTAAGGGTGTATCAATGTCATAAGCCATTTTTTCAAAGTATTTAACTTTTTTTCTAACATTGTTTTTTTGGAAGAGCTGTTTATGATGAATGAAACGAGAGCACCGCAAACGGGTGCTGGACGCTCGACTTTCATATACTTGAGACGGCTGTATTTTTCAAACTTAAAGAATGTGTATGGGTGTTTAATGCCCTATTGATCATAGAAGCTTGTAAGCAACAACAACTTAAACATACTTGGCCAGTCTACATTCCACTTAAAGTAAACCATAAGTCAAAAGAAGGACAATATCTTTGCCTGCTTTATACCTGCCTTGTTGTAATGCGTTGCCCTTTTGAAACTAAACAAGTATTCAAATATATTTGAAGTTTGAAATTAATAACTTTCTATGGTTACTGAATAATTTCATATACAAATTCTTAGTCAAACAAGGGCAATAACTCTGCAATGACAAATCCCATGGTTATCTGCTGTGTTGAAAGGTGATGCCCTATTGAAACTGAACAAGTATTCAAAGTTTCAAGTTTAAATACCTATGGTAATTATTGCGAAATTTCAATTTACAAGTTTTATGTAAATAAAAACAAGGGCAATAACTCTGGAATGGCACATCCCCCGTCACCTTTCTTGTTTGAATGAGTTGCCCTTTTGTTATAACACAAGTATTTAAAGTTTCAAGTTAAAACCTTTGACAGTTATTAAGATATTTCAATTTACAAGTTTTAAGTAAATAAATCAAGGGCAATTACTCTGGAATCACAAATCACAGAGTAACCTACCTTGTTGTAATGAGTTGTCCTTTTGATACTTAACAAGTATTCAAAGTTTCAAGTTAATATCTTTCATAGTTATTTAGATATGTTAATTTACAATTTTTAAGTAAATAAAACATGGGCAATAACTCTGAAATGACAAATCCCAGGGTTATCTGCCTTGTTGAAATGAGTTGCCCTTTTGATACTAAAAAATTATTCAAAGTTTCAAATGGATACCTTTGATAGTTATTGAGATATGTTAATTTTAAATTTTTAAGTAAATAAAACAGGGGCAATAACTCTGAAATGACAAATCCCATGGTTATCTGCCTTGTTTTAATGAGTTGCTCTTTTGATACTTAACAACTATTCAAAGTTTCAAATGGATACCTTTGATAGTTATTGAGATATGTTAATTTATAATATTTAAGTAAATAAAACAAGGGCAATAACTCTGAAATGACAAATCCCAGGGTTATCTGCCTTGTTGTAATGAGTTGCCCTTTTGATACTAAACAAGTATTCCAAGTTTCAAATGGATACCTTTGATAGTTATTGAGATATGTTAATTTATAATTTTTAAGTAAATAAAACAGGGGCAATAACTCTGAAATGACAAATCCCAGGGTTACCTGCATTGTTGTAATAAGTTGCCCTTGTGATACTAAACAAGTATTCCAAGTTTCAAATGGATACCTTTGATAGTTATTGAGATATGTTAATTTTAAATTTTTAAGTAAATAAAACAAGGGCAATAACTCTGAAATGACAAATCCCAGGGTTACCTGCCTTGTTGTAATGAGTTGCCCTTTTAATACTGACCAACTATTCCAAGTTTCAAATGGATACCTTTGATAGTTATTGAGAAATGGACTCTTACAAAAACCTTAAGCAAAAAACTTAACCGACGCAGACGCTGACGCAGACGCAGACGCAGACGCAGACGCAGACGCTGACGCAGACGCAGACGCAGACGCAGACGACAGGGTGACGACAATAGCTCGACTTTTCAAAAAAGTCGAGCTAAAAATGAAGAAAAAAAAATATGGTGGTGTCCTTGTTTTTGAGCTACAGCGATTTGAAAAAGGTATGTCAAATTTGGACTTTTTTTCAAATTTTACCCATTCAGGGTACAAGCTTCAGTAAAATTTATTTCGAAACAAAACAAACATGATAATTTGGGTTTCCATTATTTATTTCATGTCTATGGTGGTATTTTCACATATAGAAACCAAATTTAGACAAAGCAGGCACCAGGTTTGAACAATATCGATCCTTGAATATCAAAAATATGCTTTGTAAAGGGCATGCTTTTATTAGATTTTTTATTTTATGAAAAAAAGTAAAAAAGTTTGAAAATGAAATAGTTCTAGTATTTAACTTTTTCTTATATTCTACCAGATGAAAGCCCATGCTAAGGCAGTTCAAAATATGAAAAGAAATTGAAAGGTCAGTGTTGAAAACTTTGAGTTATTAAAGTAAAAAGAGTTATCCCCCCTTACAAAATTTACAAAAAAGTACCATATCGATGCTATTTAGAGCTTTATAAATTTCATATTTGGTGCCTTTTTTTTCTTAAATTAGTTTTTTTATGAAGAAATACTACCATAGATAGGAAATAAATAACACAAAATCAAATTATCATATTTGTTTTCATTTAAAATGGATTTTATTGAAGCGAGCTGTTTGAAAAGGACAATATAAGAGGAAGTGGGTGGGGTAAATTTTATATGGCCGTAGAGCCAACTGTTGTTCACCAAAATGTACACTTTTTCTATTTTTTCATTCATCTTAAATAGCTCTTCAATACAAAACCATCATAGAGTGTTTTCATATACTTTGAAAGTTTCCCAAAGTCGTGACATTGATACACCTTTAAGGTCAAAATGGTGGAAAACAAAATGGCCACCGAAAACTCTATTTGTAACCCCCTAAAATCATACTATGTTCGGCACATGGATCAACACGAAGACAACAACTTGTAATAGAAGACAAATAAATATTGTAACATATATTTAGGAATCTAACAAAGTGCTAAGTTCTAGTATCCTCGAGTAGGGGTCGTTTAGGTTCGTGTTGTGACTTATCGAGTTATGTGATCTCATCGTACATTATACTATTGTGTAGACAAAAATGTTCTTAAAAATGATCTATCATACATACATGTATTACGTCCAAAAATAATGTCCGAAAAGTGCTATGTTCTAGTGTCCTCGAGTATGGGTCATGTATGTTCGTGTTATGACTTATCCAGTTGTGTGATCTTATCGTGCATTATACCATCGTGTAGGCAAAGTATCGCTCTTTAAAATGATATATAGCACATTCATTTTGCACGTATTATATAGAAGTTATTAATCAAGTAACATAACTTTTTGAAGCACCCTCGCATATCTGATTAATAGTTTGTTGCCGCCGGGAATATCGATATGTCTGCCCATCTTATACATGTACCTTAAATACCTGTATCCAAGATGCAGATGGACAGAATGATATTAAAAAGATTCCCAAATATATGTTACAATACCTATTTATCCTCTATTACAAGTTATTATCATCGTGTTGATTATGTAATAGTTAGAGTTTATTTCAATGATTCTTAATGATTAAGAAGCCAACAAATGAGGGAGCCTGCGACCGAATTTGGCTTCTTAATTATTAAGAAGCGTTGAAATAAACTCTAACCATTTTAGTGTTTGACCCGCCCACATATGACGTCACTTCACTGCATTTACATATTTTTCTCCGCCGACAGATGTTTACACAGCCTGTTACATATATAGTGTGTGTTTTATTACGCAGCAACATGGCGCATGACAATTTTGATTTAAGCGGATACGATTTGGACGATGGAAAAAGAATAGCTATTGACGTCTAAATGCTTAATACAGCACAAAATACAGGGCTCCAGATAAGGGGGTATTTCAAAAACTAAAATCTTTATTTCTGCTTAAAACCCTACGGTGTCACTACTCATTACTCGGAGAGACGATTCTAATGAGTAGTAACACCATAGGATTTGATGCTAAAATAAGTGAGAAAATGTTGGATTTGTGAAGTTTACTCCCTCTTATCTGGAGCCCTGAAATAATGCAGAAAACTCATAAATGAGCTTTCTGCATTATTTTGATATTGCATTATGCAGACGCCTGTCTTTAGTGTTTTTGCCGCGATTGACAATAGTTTGAAGTTTGTAGATGTTGGTTTTGTTTATAACAGTAAGAATTCTGTTTTAATTATATTGTGTTTTCTTTTTCTTATTCCCCCCCTCCTAAAGATTAAATACAATTTGAATGATTTTCACAATTTTCTTCCGACTAGCGAGCTACAAAATGTCATTATTTTCCTCGAAATTGAATTGTACATGTAGATATATCTACTTTGCTGTGTAATGGATTACCCGTAAAGCTTAAAAGTCACGCCATGGGCGGAGCTGACCGAAATATTAACACATGCGCAATGCTTGCTAACGTCTAAATCCAAGTCTCGAACACTTCATAATTAAATTGCCAAAACTCGTTAAATCCCGTAGACTTAATAATTAAACCGAGCGAAAATTAGAATTTTGTGGCTTGCTGATTGGCTGAAAGAGTAGGCCAAACACTAAATCGACGTTATTGGTCAAGTAACATTACTTTTTGAAGCATCCTCGTACATGTATGATCGCAATTGTATTAGATAGCATTACCCTAGTCTGAATTGAAGTGAGAATATACTAACATCTTACAAAATGTTAGCGAATAAAGAAAATCGTTCATTGGAGTACCAACATGTAATGTCAACTACTAAATAGATTACTGTTGATCTGTTGCTGAAAAGTTTCCTACCGTAAATTCATTTATCCTGTCACGTGCCTATTTTCCTGACGGGTAACAGGGTGTTTAAAAAAACTTTTTGTTATTATGTCAGTTGGTCACATGACCTATGTTATTATGTTAGCTGGTCACATGACATGCAGCCAGAACTACTTTCTTCACCAATATGTTTTTTCCTCCCCGTTGCGAAGGGAAAATATTATAAAAGTCGCGTGACGTGAGACGACGGTTATTCGAATTATTCATTGCAAACAACATGTCGGAGATAACGCGACATCAGTGATTTTAGAAGGAGTAGAAAACACTATATATGTATACCTATAAGGTTCTTACGTTTCTTTTTTCAAAGATATCCGGATGTAACGTCATTCACGTCATCTATATAATAGCGCGCTTTCCTGGAGTAACACCGAGAAGCTTAGCACGAAAATGAATTTAGCATAAACAAATGCAATGCTTATAAAATGCAAGCGAAAAACAAAATATTCTGTCTATATATTGCTATCGTGACAAAGATTTATAAATAGAATATTTGGTTCCTAATTTTGAATGAGAAATGTTATCTGGCTCGGTTTCTGAATACATTTATATCAGATTCGCCTTCGGCTCACTAGTTATATTCATCCGCCTTGACAGATAACATTTCTCATTCAAAGCTAGGACCCAAATATTCTTCCTATTTTTTCCACAACATTGTATATTTTGATTATTTCCATAAACATGCAGTATTCACCGCCTATGGTCACTAACAGTTTATTCTACGCGATACGATGATGGTTAGTTTTCATAAAAAATATTCTAATTTCCAGTTATAAGATAATTATGTGAATGAATGAATGAATGAATGACTTTATTTATCGAGGGTAGCCTATTTAGTCTAATGACTAATCCCCCATGTCAGATATTAATTTGATTTTTTTCGGAAAAGCTAAGAAGTTAAGTGGTGTCAGAAATATGCAACCATATTAAAATGAGCATAATCACTTACAAAGTGTATCGGCGTTAGACCAGAATTCAAATAGTTTATAAATGTTAGTGCATTTATGATAAGGGTAAGGATAAAACATGTTGACGTCTATGTGACAACATATCATCGTCGTCCTACATGATTGATGAACATTTATATTTGCTTGATTTAAGCAGCCATCTGCCTTTAACAGAGGGAACAAGCCTTTTCATTGGGTATAGACAGAGTTAACTATATTTTATTAGGTCGGCGAATCGCTGTCGACTTGACTCTGCCCAGCTGGGACTCACTTGTCTTACTAACGAAACATCTTATGCCTGGTGGAAGGTTCAAGCCTAACAAATGTTCCAATCCTGACCGAGTTGCCATAATTGTGCCATACAGAAATCGCACAGAACAGTTGAAAGTGTTCCTCCGTCACATGCATCCGTTTCTTCAACGCCAGCAGATACAATACGGCGTGTATATTATAGAACAGGTAAAATTTCATTTCATACCTACATGAAGTGTTTGTCACTGATATCAAAGAGGCTTAAACTACAGTATTTTAACAGAACAAACATCGGTGAGTAACTCGCCGTCTCGCTTGGATTGAAATCATTTGACAATTTAATAATATTTCTATTGAATTTCGGATATATTGCATTTGGGTATTGCTACAGACTAAAATAGTTGCCAAATTATAATAAGCCAAGGATTTCTTTGAATATTTGCAACAAGCGCTCCAAGATGCGTAAAGCGGTGTCTGGTCAGGACCAAAACTGTTTGCTAGCGTGCTTTAAGGCGTCATTGAGAGTGAAAGGGTTAACAGATACAGCATGGTACATTACAGAATGTTTAACTTTACCGTTGATCTTGGTTAATGTTTTGTATTTAGGTGAGTTGTTTGACTAATAAAGTACTACAGTGAAACCCCCGAATACCGACCTCTCCGGACTGAGAAAAACGTCGGGTTTCAAGGTTTCCGGTTTAAGGAAGCTTTTTTCAAATGAACAAGAATTGACCCATATGTTTATGAACTATTTGTGTTCTTAAAGCATGAATTTACAACTAAATATCATTAATGAATTGATATACATGTAGCAGGTATTGAAATGTCAAATTTGTTTGACTATCTGATGATATTTCTGTCATCCTGCAAATAGTTGCAGACAAACAGTGTTGCATGCGACAAAATAAAACAAAACGTATAAATATTGAAGTCCCCCACTTACAGTAGAGAGAGCGTGTCTCATTGAACAGGGGACAAAATTGTCTAGTTTAAAATTACTAGGGGATTATGCAATGCATTAACCCTTTCACTCTCAATGACGCCATAAAGCGCGATTGCAAACAGTTTTGGTCCTGATCAGACGCCGCGTAACGCGGTGTCTGACCAGAGCCCACGTTGTTTGACACTCTTATCGATATCTATTAAGTCATACAACCTTAAATTCAACTTTGAAACGTGTGTTGCAGACAACAATACTGAAGCAGACGACAATAAAGCGGCGAAGAGGTAAAAATCTCCCGAATAATTTGATCATGAAAGGGTTAAACAATACAAATGAGACTTTGTAAAATTCCCGACGATTTAAGTTTATCTGAAGTTACACGAGTGTCTAATCTAGCCCACACCTGTTTTCAATGAACATAAGTGTTTAGCACAAAGGCGTTTATTTGGGAAGGAATGACATCTCCCCAACTGTAGCTAGTCATGCATACTCTTACATCACATGGAGACGCGTCAAACCGAACAAAATGAGACACCACGGGTGGGGTGGGAGTTGTCTATATCATCCTCTTCACATTCAATAAATGTTTTTAATATAATAAATATTGTTCAGCAAGCATGATGAAGCTGTTTAAAACTCGGTGCTCTTCTTATCATATAAATACAATTTAGCTCATTTATATTCAGTTTCACAAATTTATTTTTGAACGCACAACTCCTGTGAAAAGGGTGCTATATAAATCGGGCATAATAATAATACTTGGTAAGTACACGTCGAGTAGCCTTTCATATAAACTCTTCGCCTAATAGTAATCACTAACATAGAATTTGCAAACAGTTTTGATCCAGATCAAAAACCGTTGACTGCATCGTCTAATCAGGATCTAACTGATAACCCTCGGTTTTAGGTTAATTATTAAAAGGTTTCACTAAATTAGATTTTAAAAACAATGGCAGACGAAAACTTCGAAGCAGACGAAATTGCAGCCGCTATAGGGTAAAGCACACTCCGGGAAACCATTCGCATTTTCACCTTTTCCGAGTCACTAGTCTCCTACAGGGCATGAAATGAAAATCGGGCGTTTACTTGAGGTTTTTTGCGGTCTGCTTATTTCCTGTCAAATGATGGCATTATAAACCTGAATTGAATCGAAATAAATCATATGGATAGTAAAGTATAATCAAAATAAGGCATGATTATTTTTCTCTTTCTTACATGATATTTTAAGTGATAAAATTCTATGTGTGTCCGTCCGGGCTCAGTGACACTGGCGTGGCAAAAAAAAAAACGAACTAGCCACACACGTGAACATTTACCTGGCCATTTGTTTTCTGACATTAACCTTGCCATGGGTGGGCACATGGTTAGGGTTATAGTCTATGTTATTCTATTGCAAAGTGAGAGCAACGAGAATTTGTGTTATACTGTGAAACCTCCAAATACCGAACCTCTCCGGACTGATGAAAAAGTTCGGCTTTTCGAGGTTTTCGGTTTCGGTTTTTTCCCCCAAATGAACAATAATTGACCCATATGTATTTGAACTATTTGTGTTCTTAAAGCAAGCGTTTACAATAAATATCTTTAATGACTGTAACATAATAAAACCAAGTATTTATAACATTTAATGTCAAATTTATATATATTTGAACAAACATGAAAATACATAATTATGTAATTAATGTTCCAGTGAACTAATGACTATTTATTCCCTATCATCTGTTATAGAAAGTTTCCATTTTCTTTCTAACAGTTTGTTTTTGTGTGTCGTCCATGTATTTTCATAAAGATTTTAGCTTTACAAAGGAGAAGAGCTCAAGACGTTCGGTTTACAGAGGTAGATTTGTTTAGAAATAGTCTGAATTTAAAACAAAAGATCGTTCGGTTTCCGGAATTAGGAGGCTCCGGTATTTGGAGGTTTTTCTTATATATATAGAACAAAGAATAATAAATTCGGGACCAAACTATTTGTTCTTTTTTCGGAGAATTCCGGTTTTCGGGATTACGGTTTTCAGAGGTTTCACTTTAGTATTTATATTGATGGTCAAGCATTCAGCGGGGCTTTCGTGTTTTACAAACAATTCATCTAAATTTTTATTTTTCAGGATACTGGTGTATCTTTTAACCGGGGGATGCTAATGAACATTGGTTTTGCTGAGGCTGCCAAACGTGAGAACTATCAGTGCTATGTATTTCATGACGTCGACCTATTACCAGAAAATGACGCCAACTTGTACACGTGTCAAAGTAGCCCGAGGCATATGTCGGTTGCTATAGACGTGTTTGATTATAGGTCAGTGTGTCAACATATACACATATTCAAGTAATTCCATGTATATATGTTATATGATGTCGGCCTGGTCTAATTTCGCCCTATATAATCTATAGCAAAATGCCTAACTTTCAGAGCCAACAGCTCCCTCCAAAACAATGTCTAGGCTATAAAAGACATACCTTTCAATTCTACAGACATTCCCCTGTTGATTGAGACCAGTAAACCTATAACATCGCCGTCTACATTTTTTGCTATCAATGATTTGCTAAGGTCACTGTCAAAATAAAGGTAAACAACTTTCACTTTTATCCCATTCACTGTGTTTCTATATGCATCCGCCTGGAGAAAAAGTCCTGAAATGAGATGCCTAAAACAATGCCATTTGGGTGGAAATGACCACAAATAGCCAGTTTTCATCAAGAAAACCATTCAAACTCACCCACAGGCAAAACTAAACAGTGCAAATCTTTGAAATTGTATTTTTCAATGTACTACTTGCAAGACTACAACGACCCGGAAGTGATTCCTGACCAGGCCGACACCATATGCTCTATTTTCTCCGTAATAGGTGCTGGCAGGTCGGAGAGCCATCCTGTTCAGCACCGTACAATATGCAATTTCACATATTCAATACATAATATTAATATTAAGTTCAATATTGACACGGTTGTATTCGTTATTGTTAATCATGAAATAATAAAGTGTTACGTTTTGGGGGTTTTTTAAGAAAAAAAGGAGAGCGATAAAAAATGATAAGTGACATGCATCGAGAGTGTTGTGTATAATAATATTGGTTAATAACGTATTGCTCGAGATAAGAGCGAATAATAATTATAAGCAGACCTTATTTGAAAACAGTGTGGACCCCATCAGCTAGCTCCACAAGGAATTATCTGATCAGAGTCCACACTGTTTTCAAAAAGTGTCATTTGCCTTATGGGCATAAGAAGGGTTAAGCGTATATAGATGTGATTGTATTTAAGTAATTGCCATGTATACTCCTCTAACTATTTCCCACTTATTTTCACATTTTTCTATGCTCATTTTATTTTCTGAACTCAGCTTATTTGCTTCTATGTTGCGTTCCAAATGTTTTTTAAAATAATTTAAGTTAACAGCGTTAATGAAATTTCTTGTATTATATATGTATTGCTTTACATATAGATTAAGTAGATTTATTTTCTCACATTTTTCACAAAAAATTACAGACGTTTCCGTGAACTGAATGTTAACATTAATTGTGTTAAGTATTGTTTCGACTTGTTTTTAGAAAGATTTGTGTTTTATCACAGTGGAAGAATAAATGCGAAAGTGTTTCAGGGCCGGCCGGTGTATGTTACAGAGTATATATATGCTCTTTATTGCGTACACGCTTGGTTATAGGTCAGTGTGTCAAGATTATACACATGTTCAAGTAATTCTATGTACATATATATATATACATATATACGCTGTTTGTCGCGAACTCGCTTGGTTATAGGTCAATGTGCCAGCATATTCAAATAGTTCAATGTATTTATGCTGTTTGCTGCGAATACGCTTGGTTATAGGCCAATGTGCCAACATATACACATATTCAAAAACTTCAGTGTATATGCTGTTTGTTGCGAACACGCTTGGTTTATATAGGCCAATGTGTCAACATATACACATATTCAAATAATTCAATGTTTATATACAGTAAAATCTCTCTATTACGACCACTAAAACGAAGACTAATTAATTGTAAAAATGACAGGTAACAGCTAAAAGCAAGATGACAGTGAAAAAGGAAGCTCCTAAACGGAGCTTTCTATTTCACTGTTATCTTACTCTAAGCAGTCGCATGCCTTAAACATCCTATAATTAACAAAACTTAATGGTCGTGATACAGAGTTTTTTCTGTACCTGTATGTTGTCTGTTTTATACACGCTTGATTATAGGTCATTGTGTCAAAGGAGAACCGTTAACGAATTATTTTACTGCCATTTTACATTGTAGGCATTAATACTGAGGATAATACTTGTGCCAAACAAGTTAAACCTAGGTAAGGAACCAAACTGCGTGGTATTTGGTCAGAATTCAAACTATTTGCAAACGGCAATGTATTCGCAATTGAAAAAGACCGAATGCGGATGGTACATTGTTGTCAACGAGTGTTTCTGTTACTGGAATATTGTAGTCAACAGAATGTTGTTTTACTGTCATAGTGTTGTCCACTGAATTTAGCTGTTACGAGAATGTGCTTGTTACTGGCATTTTTTTTACAATGGAATTCAGTTGTCTAACATATTGTCAACAGAATGTAAATATTACTGACAAAATAGTTCTGTAGTTGGTACTAGCATATTGTTTTCAACAGAATGTAGCTGTTACTGGCATATTGTTATGAACAGAATGTAGTTATCACTGGCATATTATTGTCAACCGAATGTAGTTGTTACGGACACATTGATGTAATCAGAATGTAGCGTCGATTTTGCGTCTCGCGTAAAAATACTTATACGGTAGTTCTTACTGGCATATTGTTGTCAACAGAAGGTAGATGTTTCTTGTATACTGTTGTCAACTGAATGAAGCTATTACTTGCAGATTATTGTCAACAGAAAATAGTTTTTATTGGAATACTGTTGTCAAAAGAATGGAGTTGTTACTGGCATATTATTGTAAATAGAATAAAGTTGTTATTGGCATATTGTTTTCAACAGAATGTAATGGTTACTGACATACAGTACTATTGTCAACATACTTTAGTGGTTACTGGACTATTGTTATCTAAATAATGTGGTTGTAACTGACATATTATTGTAAACAGAATGCAGTTTTTACTGGCATATTGTTGTCAAAAGAATGGAGTTGTTACTGGCATATTATTGTCAAGAGAATAAAATTGTAAGTGGAATAATGTTGTCAACAGTATGTAGTGGTTACTGACATACAGTACTTTTTTCAACAGACTTTAGTGGTTACTGGATTATTGTTATCTTAAAAATGTAGTTGTAACTGGCATAGTGTTGTCAATAGAATGTAGATAATACTTACATATTGTGGTCAACAGTGTGTAGATGTTACTGGCATATTATTTTCATTAGAATGTAGATAATACTTGCATATTGATACATTTACACCGCCGGGAGGTTGTGGGTTCGATCCCCGGCCGGGTCATATCAAATACCATTATAAAAACGTGACTAGTAGCTCCCTTGCCTGACGCTCGGCGTTATAAGGGTTGTGATAGGAAGGTAACTGTAATGCCCAGGTAAGTATGTCTGTTAATGATTACCGTGTTTGTCGCAATAAAAGCTCTACAGAGCTTAATGTTGATTGTTTACCATATGCGACGTTAAATAAAGCTTACCTTTACCTTTATGTACTTGCATATTGTAGTCAACAAAATCTGGATGTTACTGGCATATTGTTGTCAACAGAATGTAGATAATACTTGCATACTGTGGTCAACAGAATGAAGATGTAACTGGTATATTGGTGTCAATAGAATGTAGATAATACTTGCATATTGTGGTCATCAGAATGTAGATATTACTGGCATATTGGTGTCAATAGAATGTAGATAATACTTGCATATTGTTGTCAACATAATGAAGATGTAACTGGCACATTGGTGTCAATAGAATGTAGATAATATTTGCATATTGTGGTCATCAGAATGTAGATATCACTGACATATTGGTGTCAATAGAATGTAGATAGTACTTGCATATTGGTGTCAATAGAATGTAGATAATACTTGCATATTGTAGTCGACAGAATGTAGATGTTACTGGCATATTGTTGTCAATAGAATGTAGATAATACTTGCATATTGTTGTCAACAGAATGTAGATAATACTGTCATATTGTGGTCAACAGAATGTAGATGTTACTGGCATATTGGTGTCAATAGAATGAAGATAATACGCTACTGGCATGATTTTTATCAACACAATGAAGTGGTTACTGACATACAGTACTATTGTCAACAGACTTAAGTGGTAATTGGAAAAGTGTTATCTAAATAATGTAGTTGTTACTGACATATTACTTTCAACAGAATGCAGTTGTTACTGGCATATTACTTTCAACAGAATTAAGTTGATAATGGCAATTTGTTTTCAACAGAATGTTGTTGTTACTGGCATATTGTTGTCAACATAATGCAGTTGTTACTGTCTTATTTGTGTCAAAAGAATGTAGTTGTTACTGGCATATTGTTGTCAATAGAATGTCTTTGATCCTTGCATATTGTTGTAAACTGAAAGTATTTGTTACTAGCATATTGTTGTCAACAGAATGTATATGTTACTGACATATTCTGGAAACAGAATGTAGTAGTTTCTTGAATATAATTTTTACATAATGTAGTTGTTACTCGCATATTATTGTCAACAAAATGTTTTTATTACAGGCATGCTGTTTTTTCAACAAAATGTAGTTGTAACTGCCATATTGTCGTCAACAGAATGTAGTCGTTACCTTAATAGTGTTTCAATAGACTACAGTTGCTTATGACATATTGATTGATATGTTGTGGAAAGAATGCAGTTGTTTCTGGTAAATTGTTGTCAACAGAAAGTAATTGTAACAGACATACAGTATTATTGTCAACATAATGCAGTTGTTGCTGGTATATTGTTGTCAAAATAATGCAGTTGTTACTGGCATATTGTTGTCAAAATAATGCAGTTGTTGCTGGTATATTGTTGTCAAAATAATGCAGTTGTCTCTGGTAAATTGTTGTCAACAGAAAGTAATTGTAACAGACATACAGTATTATTGTCAACATAATACAGTTGTTACTGGCTAATTGTTACCAAAATAATGCAGTTGTTGCTGGTATAGTGTTGTCAACAGAAAGTAATTGTAACAGACATACAGTATTATTGTCCACATAATGCAGTTGTTGCTGGTATATTGTTGTCAAAATAATGCAGTTGTTGCTGGTATAGTGTTGTCAACAGAAAGTAATTGTAACAGACATACAGTATTATTGTCAACATAATACAATTGTTACTGGCTAATTGTTACCAAAATAATGCAGTTGTTGCTGGTATAGTGTTGTCAACAGAAAGTAATTGTAACAGACATACAGTATTATTGTCAACATAATGCAGTTGTTGCTGGTATATTGTTGTCAAAATAATGCAGTTGTTGCTGGTATATATATATTTTTTTTTTAAAATAATGCAGTTGTTACTGGCATATTGTTGTCAAAATAATGCAGTTGTTGCTGGTATATTGTTGTCAACTAAATGTACGAGTTGTCGAATTTGTTACTGACTTACTGTTTTATTGTCAACAGAGTGTTGCTGTTACTGGCATATTGTTGTCATCAACATGCGGTTGTTTCCGGCATTTTGTTGTCAACAGTATGTACTGCCATACTTTTGGTCACTGTTTTATCATTTGAAGAAGGCTTATAATTTGTCTAATTTGCTAATACCAACAGGAAATAGCGGCCATTTTGAAAACACATATGTCAAATATTGGTCATTGTACATTAAAGTAAGCTTCAAATCAATGTGAGGTGGACCGAATTCGCTCATTTGTGCTTAAAACATATTTTGACACCAAAATTATGTACTTTGGTCATACTGTATATGTTTTAAGTTTAAATTTTGAAGAAAAAGTTAAAATCGTCCTCATATTTTGATAACGTTGTAGAAGGGCATCTGCCATAACTCGGTAATGACACTTTAAATGAATCTCAAAATCGATCTTGATGCATAAAATATTTGTGTGATGTGTCATTGATATATACTTTAAACACTTATCCAGGAAGATGACGGACAATCGAAATGTTGACAGACTTTGTTTAAATTATGCAAAGTACAAGCGTCATATATCGAGAAATCCATAATGCATGTGAAAATACATATGAGGGAGATATTTATAAAATATTGAAGTTGATATCATTTTAAATATGAAAGTTACAACCATCATCATAGTTGTGGAGGTTTAACTCATTTGTGCCAAATGGGTTCTTCCATTCTTATTTATTGGATTAATTGGATTAGTCCATTTCTTATCTAAGGGGTGCCTGGTCTAATTTTTTCGTTTTCGTTTTATATTGGAATTTCTATCAGCAAACAGTATAGATAGTCTCTGATTACTCCCCACATTATGCACGTATATAAGATCTTGGGCACTAACCGATTAAGTAAGAGGGTCATAACTCAGATATCAGATATTGATGCATAAAGCATTTGTGTTAAGTTTTATCAATATCTTTCCAATAGCTTTTCAAGAAAACAACGGACAAACCTATTGTTGACGGAAGAGCATGCGGGCGGATGGACGGATTGGCAAACGAACGAACGTCAATGTACACCTACCTTTATAGGTGTGCGCAAAACAACAGTGTAGAAGACTCGTATATGAATTCCCTGTATTAGTACACTCCTACATTAAACAGTTAAACAGTTTTTCGTTTTTAGTGACTACTATAACTTTTCTGACAAGGGTTGTTTGTACAAGCTTATATATATATGGAGCATACCATCGTTTGTCCGAAGGGGTTTCAATCATTGTAGAAGGTAATGAGGTACTTTTCGAATGTGATGCATTGTCTATGAAAAACATACTCGTGAGTTACTGTTAAACCTTACAAAATAACTGTAGTACAATTGTTGATGTCAATCAGTAAAGAAGCATATTACAGCACTACATGTACTTAATTCGGGATAACGGTAATACATAGTTGACATAGCTACATAGTTGATTTCTACATTATAATTATTTGTCCAGAGCTCAGTTGCGACGTTTATATAAAACTTGGGATTCGTGACCGTTTTAGCGGCTAATATTGGCAGGTTATACTATGTTATATAATGAGCGGTGAGATACTGATATTGCTACTGATTTTACGATTTACAGACTACCGTTGTGTGAGCGGTAAGATATGATAGTCATTAATTATCTATCAATAGTATAACACATGCAATATCTCGCCGCGCTTATGATATGAAACTTTGGTAAAGTAGTCTGTAAAAAGTAAAACCAGTAGAAATATCTTGACGTACAATACTGGGTTTACGATTTACAGACTACCGTACCCAAGTTTCATATTGTGAGCGGCAAGATATTGTTACTAGTCTTACTATTCCCAACCGTATAGGTTTTGTATTTTTCGTAGCTTATTATTCAAATTTTCACACACAAATATACTCACTTGAAGATTTTGAAAAACACGGTTTTTGGTCTAATCTGAGGGTGTCGACCCCCAGGTCCATCTTCCAATCTGAAATGTTTTCCCTATCTGAGGAATGAATGCACAATACTAAATTTTAATATTATTTACAGTCTATCGTAGAGTATCATATTATGAGCGGTAAAATATGACTACTTGTTTTACTATTTATAGAATACCATACCTAGGTATCATATTGTGAGCGGCCAAATATGGCTGCTTGTTTTACTATTTACAGACTATCATACCAAAGTATCATTACAGACTATCATACCAAAGTATCAAATTGTGATCGGCCAAATATTGCTAGATCTACTTGTTTTACTATTTACAGACTATCATACCCAAGTATCATATTGTGAGCGGACAAATATGGCTACTTGTTTTACTATTTAGTTTTAACAGACTACCATACCAAAGTATCATTGTTATATATCGTAAATAGGGAGATATTGCTACTGGTTTTACTATTTACAGACTACCAAACGAAATTTTCATATTGTGAGCGGCCAAGTATGGCTACTTGTTTAACTATTTACAGACTATCATACCAAAGTATCATTTGATCGTGAATATGGCGATATTGCTGCTTGTTTTACTATTTACAGACTACCTTACTCACTTAGTATCATTGTTATCGTGAATAGGGAGATATGGCTACCGTACTTGTTTAACTATTTACAAACTACCATACCAAAGTATCATTTGATCGTGAATAGGGAGATATTGCTGCTTGTTTTACTATTTACAGACTACCTTACTAACTTAATATCATTGTTATCGTGAATAGGGCTATATGGCTACCGTACTTGTTTAACTATTTACAGACTACCATACCAAAGTATCATATTATGAGCGGTAAAATATGACTACTTGTTTTACTATTTACAGAATACCATACCTAGGTATCATATTGTGAGCGGCCAAATATGGCTGCTTGTTTTACTATTTACAGACTATCATACCAAAGTATCATATTGTGAGCGGCCAAGTATGACTGCTTCTTTTACTATTTACAGACTATCATACCAAAGTATCATATTATGATCGGCCAAATATGGCTAGATCTACTTGTTTTACTATTTACAGACTATCATACCCAAGTATCATATTGTGAGCGGACACATATGGCTACTTGTTTTACTATTTAGTTTTAACAGACTACTATTCCAAAGTATCATTGTTATATATCGTAAATAGGGAGATATTGCTACTGGTTTTACTATTTACAGACTACCAAACGAAAAAATAAATACGAAAGACTCAAGCAGGAAACGCAACACAAACAATACACCCACCTCTAAAGCAGAAAAAAACACACACACACGCGCGCGCGCACGCGCACGCGAACGCGCACGCACACACATGCACACACGCGCACACGCGCGCGCACGCGCACGCGCACACACACACACACACACACAATCCCAAACATTCATCTACACATTAAATAGAAAACAATACGCAAGACAAACATAAAGCAACGTGAACATAGGAGCCCGCCTTCGTACGGTCAGCAGCAATCAATAATTAATTATAAATTAACCATTAACAACCACTGGGGGTTAAACCTGGGTTTAGGGGCGCCCAACCTCACACGTATCTCCCATATTCACCTATAAAGACGAACAGTGTACATAAAATATAAACCCTGTTCCACAACCTTACAATCAAAAAGACCGCCAGCACAGTAAGTAAATACATGTAAAACATCTAACAAAATTCTATGACAAGATTATTAGTAACACGGGAAAGAATTAAACATTTAAGGCCTTTGGCTACCGGAAGTCGGTCTTGCGGGCGAGCGGATATGCGTCTTGACGACACAGACTGTTTTCGTACGTGTTTATACTAGAAAATTTATATAAAGGAAATGTTGATACGAATTATTATAATCCTTCATAGCGCAATTAGTATAGTGGTTGACTAGCAATCAAATGGTCATAGGTTCGAGACCCATCCGATCCAAATATTTTTTTAGTGTCCGATTTATTGACTTGTCAATCCATAACGCAGTAATCAAGAGACATGTTATGTTTAGTCTTCGTTGATTAGAACTAGTGATGTTTACGGTCCAAGTATATGTCCACTTACCTGTACGTTTAAGTTTAATGACTTACAAGTCAATTAAATCGGTATACATGTAAACGATTTGATCGAACTATAAAGCCACACATTGAAGCTTATCAATACGCTAACCTTTTCAAGATCGATATTGCCCATTATAATTATGTTAAAACAATATAATAAACCTTGTATGCAAGTCAATGAATAAATAATAATGCATTTTAATGACAAAGTTTTAATGCTAAGGTAGGTAACTGTATCTAAACAACAAATATCCCACATTTTAATAAGAAAATATGTTATTACAACAAATCCTGACTGTAATATTTTCTAATTTTTTCAGACTGACTAGTTCATCAACCATATATTTGAATAAAATGAAAACAAATATACATTGAATGAGTCAGTTTTTTGTAATTCAATTTTTTAGCATTTTGCAAAATTTAAATAGCTGATAACATCTTTCTGAACACCTTTATTCAAAATGTTTTTAGCTTTTCTTGTAATGAATGTTGTGGACTACTTATTGGGTGAGAATTATAGTCATTAGCTTTATTCATTTTTAAGAAAGATAAAATCATCAAAATTCTATTTTTTTGTCAGAAAAAAAACCTTAAAGACAAACCACACGATACATTTTGCCTATATTTACACACATTGTTTCTTAGACTATTATCATTCTTCATGAAAAGTTTCATAACAATCGTATGAAAACTACGCGCATATGCGAAGTACCTTAAGCCCGTGTTAAAAATAACCCACTATGGCAACGGTCAAATTGTAGTCAAACGACTAGTCTGTAGTCACGAGTAACTGTAAGACATGGATGGGTTCAGGGTACGACAGAGAGGGAGAGAAAAAACAAAGCACGAAAATCCGACATAACTCTCCCGGTTAAGGACGGCTTTAGAGATACATCATCATGTAGTGCTAAGCCCTGTCTGTCGTCGCACAACCAAAGAGGAAAGCATAGTTATCAATTGTAGATTGATCGATAACCAAACGTGAAGAGCGCAGCAATATAGTTGGATCATAATCTTTTTTGAGGAAAAATCTAATACGTTTCACAAATAAGTTTTGAAAATGCATATGTCGAAGAATCTTACGAAGTCTGTAAATCACATCACCATAAAACTCCGGATGTGAAATACCTTGCCGCAGAAAAGACTTTAAGTTACATTTATACTTGTTAATGAGAGGAAGATTTCTATAAAAGAATTTAGAAAATGTTTTACGAAGTTTATGAAATCTGTACCCCTGTTTAAGAAGCTTTTCAGTAATAGTTTTATTACGAATGTGGAAGTCCTCAACAGAGGTACAAGCCCTAGCAAAACGCACTAGAACGGCTATCACTAAAGGTGATAAATACCCCCACTATGCAGCACTCTGTCACACTCTGCAGACGTTTCCAATGAGGTTTGACAATGGCAGGGTGCTGCCACCATCATAAAAACTTGGAAAATTTATGGCAAGTATCAAGTAAATCAGGTTGAAAGTGAAGGTAATGGCCGTACAAGATTTTGCCTGCCAATTTCAAGACCAATTTCAAGGCCAAAGGTCAAGGTCACAGAGATTTGAAATGTGTGTCTTGCACATCTACTACTCCTGAGTAACATTTATGTAAAGTATCAAGTGAATCAGGGTGAAAGTGAAGGAGGAGTTGAAAGTACAAGATTTTGCCTGCCAATTTCAAGACCAATTTAAATGACAAAGGTCAAGGTCACAGAGACCTGAAATTTGTGTCTTACACATCTACTACACCTGAGTAACATCTATGCCAAGTATCAAATGAATCGGGTTGAAACTGAAGGGGGGGATGAAAGTACAAGATTTTGCCTGCCAATTTCAAGACCAAATTTAAGGCCAAAGATCAAGGTCACAGAGACCTGAAATGTGTGTCTTGCACATCTAGTACACCTGAGTAACATTTATGCCAAGTATCAAATGAATCGGGTTGAAACTGAAAGAGGAGTTGAAAGTACAAGATTTTGCCTACCAATTTCAAGACCAATTTCAAGGCCAAAGGTCAATGTCAAGGTCACAGAGACCTGAACATTGTGTCTTGTACATATACTACACCTGAGTAACATCTATGCAAAGTATTAAATGAATCGGGTTGAAACTGAAGGAGGAGTTAAAAGTACAAGATTTTGCCTGCCAATTTCAAGACCAAATTTAAGGCCAAAGGTCAATGTCACAGAAACCTGAAATTTGTGTCTTGCACATCTAGTACCTAAGTAACATTTATGCCAAGTATCAAATGAATCGGGTTGAAACTGAAAGAGGAGTTGAAAGTACAAGATTTTGCCTACCAATTTCAAGACCAATTTCAAGGCCAAAGGTCAAGGTCATGGTCACAGAGACATGAATTTTGTGTCTTGCACATCTACTACACCTGAGTAAGATCTATGCCAAGTATCAAATGAATCGGGTTGAAACTGAAGGAGGAGTTGAAAGTACAAGATTTTGCCTACCAACTTCAATACTAATTTCAAGGCCAAAGGTCAAGGTCAATGTCACAGAGACCTGAAATTTGTGTCTTGCACATCTACTACACGTGAGTAACATTTATGCCAAATATCAAATTAATCGGGTTGAAACTGAAGGAGGAGTTGAAAGTACAAGATTTTGCAGACAGACCGACGGCAACCCGACTGACGGCCAACCGACTGCCAACCAACCAACCGACCGACCGACAGGCTGATTCCAGTATACCCCCCTCAAACTCTGTTTGTGGGGGTATAATAAGTTGTGAAATATAAACCCCGTAAGATGTAGAACGGGGAACATCGCCATCTAGATGAGGATAATTTACAATACTAAAATCAAAATCATCTCGTTTATCGTAAATCTTAGAAGAAACAATTCCGTTATTTATTAAAAGATCCAAATCTAAAAATGGTGCCGATAAATTTGAGTCGTTTGTTTTATTAACGCGTAATTCTTTTGGGTAAATAAAAGGAAACAGCGTATCAAAAAATGGGTTGTCTATATTAAAAATATCATCTAGATAGCGCGATGTGTTGTTAAAGGCTTCGATCATATCTGCCTGTGTATCAGGTTTTAGACTTAGCATAAAGTCCCTCTCATAACAGTACAAAAATAGTTCTGCGACAAGGGGCACACAGTTTGTACCCATAGGGATACCAATCACTTGGCGGTATATGGTACTCCCAAAACGTACATAAATATTATCCAGTAGAAATGATAGTGATTTACAGACATCGGCGCAAGTCCACATAGTGTAATGCTTAACCGTGTCATTTGTAAAAAAGAATGCACGATCAGTATTACACGCCAGAAATAGTTTCCTTTCTCTGGCAAAAGTATTTTCAATAAGTTGTATAAGTTTAGCTTTTATTAAATTATGAGGTAAGGTAGTATATAGTGTTGAAAAGTCATACGTACTAATATTGCAAGCTTGGTATTTTCTATGTTCAAGCTTCGTCTAAATTTCATTCGAGTTTTTGATAGACCAAAACAGATTAATTCCAGAATTTTCGTAAGTCTTGTCACAATACCTTTGAACATGTTCTTTGATTTTAATTAAAGACGATGTCAAAAGTTTGGAAAGCTTAGTAGTAGTACATGCACTTGAATGAGCAATAAAACGAGACTTATATGGTGTTTTGTGGAGTTTTGGTATCCAGTACATAGTAGGAAGTTTATGACATGTAATGTTGACGTCAGCATTTAATTGTTTACATGTATCAAGATGATCAGATACTACATTACGCTCCGTTAAATTGGTTGTAGTATAGGAATTGGTATTCACAAGTTCCTGGTTTAAAATATCAACATAATGTAATCGTCATACAATTATCACATTATTGGATGCCTTGTCTGCAGGAACGAGAACATACTTGGAATGAAAGTCTTGTATGCCTTTCTTTAAGTGACGAATGTTAAATTTAGGTTTAGGTGGTAAAAGATGGTTATTGGATAAATAGAACGAAATCCGGGTATCGATAATATCAAAAATTAATTCTTTCCATTTTGAAAGAGCGTCATTTTCGTGAGCGGCCAAATATGGCTACTTGTTTTATTTACAGACTATCATACCAAAGTATCATTTGATCGTGAATATGGCGATATTGCTGCTTGTTTTACTATTTACAGACTACCTTACTACATCAGTATCATTGTAATCGTGAATATGGCGATATTGCTGCTTGTTTTACTATTTACAGACTACCTTACTAACTTAGTATCATTGTAATCGTGAATAGGGAGATATGGCTACCGTACTTGTTTAACTATTTACAGACTACCATACCAAAGTCTCATGGGAGGTGTCACTGCAATGAGGAAGGAGCATATTGAAAAAGCTAATGGATTTTCTAATTCATATTTCGGCTGGGGAGGGGAGGATGATGATTTATATCGAAGGTAAGGGAGTGATTAGTCAATCATTGCTGCCACACTTACTTGCCTGCTGTAATACAATCCAGTGTATGTCTTTCTATCTACCAGTATGTAAGGAGGCATCGGCATAGAGTTACTAGATATGTTTTACATATTCCTCGTGTCTAACAGTCATACGAGTTGCATTAAGTATACCGAAATATTTCAATCACTTCTACATTGTATTTGTGTTTTGGAATAGCCGAGACGATATGTACTAAAAGAATGTTGGTGGATTTACATATTATGAAAATTATCCTTTTATCTTTTAATTCCATGAAAACTTGATTTCATACAGGATTGATTTATCCATTTACTAGTTATATAATTATCATAGCTAACAGTGTAGTCACTGATAGTAACATGCCTAAGTTTGAGGTGTGTCATCTTGACTTTCACTATACCTGTCAACTTGCTACTCTCGGTGACAATATGTATTTATAAACGTATTAACCCTTATCCTGCGGTGATATCGTCTGCTTCAAAATTGTCTTCTGCAAAATCTAGATTTATACATTTGTTTAAGTAAAGAAACTTAAAGACGGATGTGAAAGAATTTGGATCCAGATCAGACGCCGCTTGACGCGACGTCTGATCTGGATCTATAATGTTTGTAAATACCATTAAATTTGCGACTAGCAGGCAAACGGCTAAACGAATATGCAATTAATTGGTCATCACATAGATAGATTTCTAGATGAGCTTTGACCTTTGTTCCGAAAACTATGTCTCTGTTAACCCTTTCAACCTTAAATTTCTCTTATGGGTATTTGTTATCCTTTTGGACTCTTCTAGTACACACATTTTGGGCCAGTCTACTGTTGAATGTTTGATATGACAGCAAAAACGAATGAAAATATCAAACTGTTTGCATATGTTATCAGTGATCTCTACAGAGGACTTTGAAGGTTAGAGGAAATATATTTCCTGACGTTTGGTAGGTCGAATTAGTCAGGAAATAAGTTTTGCCTAAGGACTCTTATCATGCTAAACGCAACGTGAATGAAAATATCAAACTGTTTGCATATGTTATCAGTGATCTCTACAGAGAACTTTGAAAGTTAAGAGGAAATATATTTCCTTATGTTTGATAGGTCGAAATAGTCAGGAAATAAGTTTTGCCTTACCATGCTAAACGCGACGTTGTTTATAAGTAAGTAAGTAAATATTTTATTGTGACATGTGCATAGAACAAAATGTTTTTAACAAAATATTGTTTAAATACAAACAATTTGCACCCGGCCCAGTGGGCCTATAAGTCACCACCAATTTAAACATAAATGTCTTATATTTGCAAACAGTTTGTACGTAAGACAACGTCTGATCTAGACCCAAAATAGTTACGGCTGATATTCAAATTGTCTTCAGTGTAAAAGGTATAAAATCCGATTCTGATTTTTTCGCAGATAGCACACGCTATTTGGGCAGGAGAAGGGCTAACAAAATACTTGTTTTTGGTTTATTTCAGGATAGAGCGTGCCGGTTTGAAGTTAACAAGATACGCTATAGATATTGCCCGATACAAAATGATCAAGCACAAACAAGAAGCTCCTAACCCTCAAAGGTAAAAACATACAGAAGTCATAACATAACCGCCACTTCTAGTCGCTCTGACATCGACAACGATGTTAAACAGTTTAGCCTACTAGACCAAAATGTCCAAAGAGAGTTGTGATTACTTTCTGTCACATTATGATGATCATGTGACTTATTATATTGGAATGGCGAGAAACTGTAAAGTTTAAGTTGATAAAGAAATTTCTGATTCTGTCCTTCCATCTGTTCATTTGTCTTTCAAATACATGTAGGTGCATACATTTTGTGTAAATTGGATCGTGCTAAACATACGTTGGTCAAATTCAGCGGAACTATGCAGAATCTGGTAGTCATGGCAAACTCTAAGAAACTATTATTATAAAAAAACATAGGTCCTAGCACGGAAGCAGGATAGTGCCAATCTCATATTTTTAACATGTATTTAAAGATATAACCTTGCAAAATCAATGTGCTATCCCGAAAATTCAAGATAGACAAGTTCAGATTATCATTAATATTCAGGAAAATGAGATGAAATTTCAAGTTATCATCTTGAAAAATCAACTACAAAATACTAACAATTCAACATAATTTGTATGTGCGAATTGCATGTCTTTTGTAATAAGTAAGGAAGCCGGACAGTTCCAATTTAGAGCCAGCACCAAGCGAGGGAGGTTCTAGTACAATGGAGAAAACGGTGTAATTTGCCGTTATTCCGCCAAAGAAGAAAATAGTGTCAACTTATAGAGTCATAAACATAAACCAAAATAAATAGTTTTTATACCCTAGCAGATGGTAGCTTAAATCAGACTGAACGTAGAGCAGAGTGCATCTGAAGGCGCATTCTGCTTTACTTTCAACCTGCTTTAAGTGTTGTCTTTAAAAATAGAAACAGGCTATGGAGTATAGAGTTAAAGTAAACTAACTTTTCCTTGAGAATGGAAATAAAATATATTTTTAACTTAAAGTAAACTAACTAAACGCAAATATTATCATATGGCATTTTTTTTAAAAATCGGTGTCATTTTATGTATACTTATTGAAAGTACATGTATAGCAATCACGTGTATCTTGTATCCTAAAATATTTACAGACAATAAAATATCTACATTATACACACAATAAAGTGAAAATTGAATGGTTTTTTAGGTACGGTTAGTGGCCATCCGCATGATATAGTAACATCCGCAAAAATTTAACTTGTATCAATTCTTTTTAGCATGAAACTTGTGACATTTTTAGTATACTTAATGGAGAAAATAGTTTTCTGACATGTACCGAAACATCCATAAATGTAAACAAAACCGCATGTCTCGGAACAGTTTGAACTAATCTTTGTATGATCTAGATCCAAATTGCTTCTAAATTCGACCGTTGTCGCCTACGGCAATGAAAGAGTTATATGATAACTTGAAATACATTTATTTAACTCTTTCCCTGTTAAGTTCCATCGTCTGCTTTAACTCTCTTACCGCCAAAATATAGTATGTATTGGTAGTGTCGTCTGCAATAACTTTAAAGTAAGCTTTAGGAATGCTTAAACTGGTTAAATGTCGAAACGAGTGTCAAACATTTTTTTAGGATCCAAACTGTTTGCAAAGTCGCGTTTTGGTGCCGTTGGCAGTGAAAGAGTTAATTAAGAATATGAATTTCGAAATTGGCACTAGTGTTAAATATGTAATACACGTCTTAACCATTTACTCTAGAGACTGTTTCTAGTTTTGAAGACAGGTGACCACTTAAGAAGGTTATAAGTAAAGTAGAATGTTAGTGATATAGGCAATATTTCTTTATCGTGCACATTCATGACTGTATAAAAAATGGAATGTTTTCTTCAGGGAAGGAATGAATTAAATGGGCATTTATGGAGTATTGGGTTAAACTATACCTCTTATTTTCTTTTCAGAATGAAACTTCTTGAAAACGCTATTAAGCGAGTGAGAAATGACGGTATTAATACATTGAAATATGGAGTAATCAACACAACTGATAACACGCTGTATTCGAGAATTCTAGTGAGCATCACTCGTCCAGCGGGTACTTGATTACCATGAGGGTTTGAATAGAAGTCGTCTAAAGTGAAATCTACCAGTGAAAACTTGTCGTATCAGCATCTCTATAAACATATCCATTAATAAATTATAATGTCACCCATATCTTCTGTATGGAGGAAATAAAATATTGAATTGAACTGAATGAACCACCAATATGACGTAATAGACAGTACAACGTTCCCTCTCTACAACGACAACTAATGGAAGACACAGAGTGTGTGTGTGTTGTTCGGAGGGAGTCGTTATAGGGAGGGATATAAAGATTTGGCTTACATTTGCAAACAGCTTGAACGCGGGGTCTGATCTGGATTCAAGCTGTTTGTCACTCGTCATTATACTTATTCTATCAAATTGTCCACTTACATGTAACTTTAAGAAACAAGAGCCCCATGGGGCATATTTCGCTCACCTGAGAATAACTGAAAAAAGGGAGATAATGATTTATGTCCAGGATTGACCTAGATATGCAACAAACCGAAACAAAATATGTAAAGGATATTTAAAAGTGTCACCATACCGAATATAAAAGCTCTGGCCATATTAGTGTCAGAGAAGAAGACATTTGAAATGTTCTCTATATAACTCTATGTAAAACTGTGACGCCCTGGGCGAGGCCAATTATGATCCAAGGGGCATAATTTGAACAAACGTGATAGAGGACCTGTAGGCAATGTCATGTGCCAAATATCCCAAATCTGGCCCTTGCAGTTTCAGACAAGAAGATTTTTCAAGTTTTCATTGAAAAAAAAATCTATTTTTAGCTCCTGTGACCTAGTTATGCAACCAACCAGAACCATTTTAACAATTTTGGTATAGGACATCTAGAAGTGTCACCATGCCAAATATCAAAGCTCTGGCCATATAAGTTTTTAGAGAAGAAGACGTTTGAAAATTTTACTATATAACTCAATGTAAAACGGTGACCCCCGGGACGAGGCCAATTTTGACCTAAGGGGCATAATTTGACCAAACTTGATAGAGGACCTGTAGGCAATGCTATGTGCCAAATATCTGAGCTCTGGTCCTTGTAGGTTCAGACAAGAAATTTTTTTAAGTTAAAATTGAAAAAAAATCTATTTTAGCTCCTGTGACCTAGTTATGCAACCGATCAGAACATTTTGAACAATTTTGGTAAAGGACATCTAAAAGTGTCACCATGCCAAATATCAAAGCTCTGGCCATATTAGTTTCAGAGAAGAAGACATTTAAAAATGTCACTTTATAACTCTATGTAAAACTGTGACCCCCGGGGCGGGGCCAATTTTGACCCCAGGGGCATAATTTGAATTACTTTATAGAGGATCTGTAGATGATGTCATGTGCTAAATATCTAAGCTCTGGTCCTTGCAGATTTTGACAAGAATATTTTTTAAGATTTCCTTATTTTTTCATTTTGGTTGCCATGGCAACCAGAGTTCTGCATTGTTTTTAAATCTTTGAAAGACCTTGACCCAAGAAACATTTTTGTAAAGTTTGGTTGAATTCTGCCAAGCGGTATAGGAGGAGATGTCATTTGAAGCAATTGTTAACGACGACGGACGACGGACAACGCACCACGACGGACGACGGACACAGGGCCATCCCAATAGCTCATCTTGAGCCTTTGGCTCAGGTGAGCTAAATACAGCAGACGACAAGTTAAGCAGACGATATTGCAGCAGTAAAAGCGTTAGACATTATTGCAATGTTTAGGGAACTATGGCCAACGTCGTTGTAAGGAGGGATTCGTTGTTGAGAGGGCCGTTGTAAAGAGGCAGCACAGTATAACAAGTCAAGCCACTGTCATACTATCGTCTGCTTATTAGTTTTGCCTTCTATCAGGTGTAACATTTGGAATTATATGAGCTTTAACTCATTCACCCCTGAAACTTTTAATGGACAATTCCAGTTTCAAAATAAGTCTAGTCCATTTTTGACTATTTAGGGTTGATTTTAACAATATATTTCAAAATGACAAACAGAGTAGACCCTGATCAGAGGGCTCCTTAAGAAACTACACTGTTTGCATGGGACAAGTGCAACAAAGTGTACCTCACAGGTACACTGTTTGTAAATAACGAGTATACTCGTCGCTAGGGTTGAATGTGTTAAGAAACATTGATATGAATGTCACACTAGGATTCTGATCAGATGTGCCGTAACGCAGCGTCTAACCATATTTCAAAGTGGTTGTATATGTCGGTGCTGTTAGCCTTGGCAGTGAGCATAACAAGATGGCTTCTTTAAACAAGAGCCCCATGGGGCATATGTCGCTCACCTGAGAATAGCTGTACATCAAAATGGAGATAATGATTTATGTCCAGGACGGGGTCATTTTTTACCCGAGGGGCATAATTTGAACAATCCTGATAGAGGACCTGTAGATGATGCTATGTTCCAAATATCTAAGATCAGGGTACTAGGGTTCTAGACATGAAGATTTTTTTTAAGTTTCCATTGAAAAAATCTATTTTAAGCTCCTGTGACCTACATATGCAACAGACTGGAACCATTTGAACAAAATAGATAAAGGACATCTAGAAGTAACACCATGCCGAATATCAAAGCTCTGGCTATATTAGCTTCAGAAAAGAAGACGTTTGAAAACTGTGACACCCGGAGTGGGGCTAATTTTGACCCCAGGCGCATAATTTGTACAAACTTGATAGAGGACCTGTCGATGATATGCAATCGACCAGAACCATTTGAACCTTATTGGTATAGGACATCTAAAAGTGTCACCATGCCAGATATCAAAGCTCTGGCCATAATAGTTTCAGAGGAGAAGACGTTTGGAAATTTCACTATATAACTCTATGTTAAACTGTGACCCCACGGGCGGGGCCAATTTTGACCCCAGGGGCATAGTTTGTAGTTTGATAGAGGACCTGTAGATGATACTATGTGACAAATGTCTAAGATCTGGCCCTTGTAGTTTCAGACAAGAAGATTTTTTAAGATTTCCTTATTTTTTCACTTGGTTGCCATGGCAACCAGAGTTCTACATTGTTTTTAATTCTTTGAACAATTTTGAAACAACTTGACCCAAGGAACATTCGTGTAAAGTTTGGTTGAAATCTTTTCAGCGGTATATGAGGAGATGTCATTTGAAGCAATTGTTAAAGACAACAATGACTGTATAAAGTGAAATTATTTTCTTCTGTGGAAGAATAAATTAAAGACATAAAAAGGAATATGTATGGGTTAATAAGTTAATAAATATCATTATTTACATTTTTAAATATAAGAAACTATATGTAAATGAGTGACAAATAGTTTGGATCCAGATCAGATGCAGCATTATGTGGCATCTGACCTGGATCCATACTGTTTATGGCCAAGAATTAATTGTGGACTGATAGACAGAAAGATAAACAAACAAACAAAACACAAACAAACAAACAGACAGACCAAAAGTAATATGCCTCGAACTAAGTTGTGCTTGAGCATAAAATAGCAGACATCACTATCATTTCTGTTATGTATCTCAGTGACCTGAGTTCAGAGCTAGCTATGGGTCAGTTATGCAATAGGAGACGGTCTCAGAGAGAAATGACTATTATCATGCTGAACTGTTGTCTGCTCCAAATGTTTGTATGTGAAATATGTAAAAAAAATAATAACTTATATTTTCTAAATATAAGAAAATATGTAAATGAGTGGCAAATAGTTTAGATCCAGATTAGATGCAGCATTATGTGGCATCTGACCTGGATCCAAACTGTTTGCAAAAATGTTGCATTTAGTATAAGGGTAGCTTCTTAGCCTGGAAGATACAATGGGTCTGTATAAAAACGGATCATTAGAGAGAATTTACTGTCAGACCTGCATCAAAAAGCACTGATATGGCCAGGGTTGAGTCAAATTTGACCCTAGGGTTTTTTTTTTTTTACAATTTTGAAAGTGATTTAGTAGAAGATACTATTCATGCAATATCTAAGGTGTGGGAACAGTGGTTTTTTACAAAAAACTTGTTTAAAGTTTTTCACTTTTTTTTAATAAATTTCAATAAGTAGTCCACCAATGAATTTTATTTTAACAATTTCTGTAGAGAAGCATCCAAGGAACACCGTCAGCAATTTAGTTTTTCCCTCAAACTCGCGGTTTCAGAGGAGATGTCGCTTGAAGTAAATTTGAACGGACGGACAGACGGACGACGGGCGATCACAACAGCTCACCTTGAGCCTTCGGCTCAGGTGAGCTAAAAAGAAGCCAGGGAGTTTTAGTGAAGTGACATGAATGTGGTACGAAACAAAACTATGTAGGGTTTGGGAAAAGAGTAATATAGATGAAAGGTATACTTGAGATATTTGAGAAGATATTTTATGTAAAATGAACTTCTCTTTATATAGCGACCAGTAAATTGCGTTAACGTCAATTCTCGTATTCTCAGGGTTTCTCATAATCTCGTACCTAACAAAATCAGATGAAATGGGCATTCCTGACATCCAGAAATATATCAACTTTTTTTCTTCTGATAAATTTCTGTTGGAAAATGTTGCATGGACCCATAAATCATCAATTGGATTTGAATTCTCTATTTTCGAAATTTCACATGTAAAACCTGCTGCACATTGCCATTTATTTAATACTTGTGCATAATTCAAATATTAAAATTGCTATTTCTGTTTCATTTAAAAAGGGAATTTCTAAATTTTATAAAGTTGTTTTTTAAAAAAAAAAATTTTTAAAATATATATTTAACTATAATAACTAAGCTTAGTATCTTACTGTAATATTTAAAAGAAACGAGTGTTTTAATTATGGCAGGTTACTGCATCAGATTGCAGAACGAAAGTCATTCATTATTGCCTTGTAATACCAGCGTGGTTTGTCACGGCCCGCTGACCACTATATAATCTAACCAGCGCCTGTCAAAATACTGAGGCCAATTCAGCCAACCTTCCGCTTACCGAGTGATCGGTCGCTCGCTCTTGAACGAACTTGCTCGGCGAGCGGAAGGTGTAAGTACGTAAAAGTTGCTAGTTGTATTACAGTACACTCTAGGGGCGCAATCTGTGCTTGTTGAACGATAGCGAGCAGACAAGCAAGCGCTAGGTTTCCGCTCGATGATCTTGAACATGGGGCTGCCTGCCTGTCACGGCTCGCTGGTCACTACATAATCTAACCAGCGCCTGCCAAGTTGTTCTTAGTTTATTGCTCGTCTGCACTCCCTATTGATTGCCTGCCTATCAATGTTCGCTATCTTATCATTAGCAAAATTATGTGGTTTGCCATTTCGACAATTTGAGAAATTACATTTACTATTTAGGTATAATTAACAAAGGGATTTTTAATAAAAAAATAATAATTTTAAAATTTAAGAATTTTTGTTTGTGGGGTTTTACTTAAATATTTCTATAGGCCAGGTGGACTATCTAAGGTTCGAAATTGATTTAAACACATTTTCTGATAAATCATATTTTAATTCTTGGGTCATTTTTTAAATACAAATACAAAAAAAAATCATGATTTCAGTTGTTCATTATCAAAAACAAAATCTCGTAAGTTTGTAATTATTCTTTCGTTATTATATATAATCAACAGTGATTACCAGATTAAATAAACAAACAAAAAATGATGCCACAGATGCAGAAATTTTCCATATGATAGATTTAAATTGACTTAGTTTATCCCCATCCATAGCAAAAAACATTGACAACCAATCAGAAGGCCCGATAATATAAGGGAAACATTTGACTGATTTAGATTATGCAGGGTGATGTATTCAAACGTAGAAATGACCTAGATAAGATTTTATTATTATTATTTATACTGATGTTATACTTTATTCCTTTAACGCGACTCGCAACCAGATGGTGCATTTGCAAAAATAACGGAAAATACTCCAACATAACCAAAAGGGTAACATTATCGTCGTGCATCTGGCATTGGAAATATATGACCAGTCTAAAAATACCCTCTAGAAAAGTCTACAAATCTTTTTTTTTTTTTTTTTTTTTTTTTTTAGATATTTTCCATCGTTTCATCCATAGCGTCGAAAGACGCTATAGAAATTGATCACGGACTCAGACATAACCCCGAGCCGAGTTATGTTGTGCACACTAAAATACATTAAATCGATTCCAGATATATGAATAGTTCCGTGGCCCATAGGGTCAAGTGGTTTCCTTATTTTGTCTTATGTCCGCCCATGCCGGGTCCTGCGTTCGATTCCCACCAGAGCTCAATATTTTTTTTTTATTGAAATGCATTTTTTAAACAGAATTTCTTATCCTAAACTCATTCTTACCCATTTATATAAGCGTTTTTCGCTTATTTACAAATTACTATGTAACACTTGGGGCTTCTCAGCATCTAAACCCAATCTACTTGTCATATTAGACTAGTGGGTGGGGTAGCACATGTGATCGATTTTGTCTTTGTAATTTCTATAATACATAATGTCATGCTTAAATAGCATAAAGTTCAGATTAAGTACTCACCATAAACTGATGTGAGAAGTTTAAACTGGCTTGGAGTCGTTTATTTTGGATCCAATCACGTTTTAACTTTGAACTAAGTGGCAATATTTACTATTTCATTATTTCCTGTGTCTCGTAATATTCACTACGTTGTAAAAGTTGCAACCCTTAAAGAGAGTACAGACGGAAATCATTTAAAGTCTTAATATTATTAATCTGATCTCTTCAATCAAATGTAATATTGGTGGGAATAAGCCACGTTCTATTTTTGTAAACAACTCTCGTCGATATCGAACTTGATGACGTCATTCTAACAGTTGTTTATTTTCATTCTTTTCTTGCTGGTGTTGCTTAGGGACACCAGCGGATTTCGTTCTATTCTTGCTAGTGTTGCTTGGTAACACCAGCACCAGCGGCTTGCTGGCGCCAGCCATCCGCTGGTGCCAGCGGATTACTGGTGCACCAGCCGATTGCTGGTAGATCCCGAGTGGGTATATAAGGCCCTTGAGCTCCACACTCTGGGACTTCTGAGTGGACTCTGTTTTAGACTGGTCGGGTCTATGTTGGTGTAGCCCGTGAATTCAATTGACGAGAGTTGTAGAATACATGTTAATAGATTTAGATTAATAGAATCAAGCACGGCTTTGGTAAAGACGGGGAATTCTATACCCGAGGTTTGTCTGTTCCCAGTCGGAAACGAGCTTTAGCGAGTTTCCGACAGGAACAGACAAACCGAGGGTATAGAATCCCCCGTCTTTACCAAAAGCCGTGCTTGATTATTTTTCTCGCTTAAAATTACCGTTAAAACAAGTTAATTAAAGGAATTGTAAAGACCTACTTTTTATCACGTATCACACATTCCATATCCAATAGCAACATACAGCTGTTTAAAAGTCGCGCTATTTCAGCTTGGCCATAGCATTTATTTGTACACACGTTTTAAGAAGAAAACATGTCCCATTTTAGATCCCAACTCAGAAATACAAACGTTTTTATTGAATCCAAGCGATTTTGAATAGTAAAGGTAATCAAAACGACCATTTCTTGATTTATACGTTCTACTTTCAATCCATAACAACAACTGGCGTCAATGACGTCACGTAAGAACGTGACCTTACGCGTAAACTCGATCATGTGAAACAATCAACAACAACCACATTAATCACTGTTTAAACATCGTATCATTGAATTGTCGAAAGCCACAGACAAGTGTAGAGTCTACTGTAAAAGTCTCAATGTAATTTTCTCTGTGAACGTAGCCTGCGGTCCATTTTAAGTTTTAGGGTATTTCTGTAAGAGTAGCCGCCCTTTCCATTGCTTTAAAGCAAATTGGGCGGAAGGATACAGTGCCAGACAAGGTTTGCTGTACGGCTATTTATAGTAACAAAATGTGGTCTAGCACCCCCGAAAAGCGAGAACTAAGAGATCTAGATCTAGTTGAAGTCCGGATCTAGCCCTAGATATAGTTTTATTAGAATTTTGTAATTTGATAGACATTTAAACCAATTGATAAAATTATTGGTCTAAATAATAAACCTCGCTCGTCAGATTTAAATTTCATCTAGACTTGTTTTCCTTCAATTTCCCCCAAGTTAAAAAGTTAAACCCAGGTGATATCCTGACAAAAATGAACGATCACCTGTCCTCGAATTAAATTATTTAATTCGAGGAATTGACATTGAGATCGACCATTTTTGGTGTCAGAAGTGTTTGAGCGAATCCGTTAGAATTAGGGCTAGATCGAGGCATTTTTTTTGTTGAAAAGAAAAACAAAGTCAGAGTCGTGTTTTGTTTATTTTGCTCAGAAGTCCATTTTATTTAAACCATGGGTAGAAGGCGTTTACAAAGGTCTGGGGTAAAACCTTCAGCTAGTTTGTTACAGGGTGACGAGTCCACAGATTCAGAGGGTGGTAGATCAAGATCACAGGTACTTGACACATACTTTATTATCTATGAACCCCCTCCCCCCTTAAAAAAAAAAAATTTTTTTTTTTTTTTTACTATACTTCTATTATAGATACAAGGTAAACAGCGCAATTCGACACCTAGTCTTTACTATCCACTTAAACTGATGCTAAAATAGACTCGATCGCCGATATTCTCTTGTGGCACCCTCGGGAAATGATTAATTTATCAATATCTACTTTTTATTTCATCAAATTCCGTCAAATAACGCCACAGTACGTGAATTATAACGAAAATAAGCTTCAAAAAGTTTTCTGTCGTTCTCTTGGTACAGAATTTATTGCCCAAAATAAGGGGTAATCTAGTCGGTTTGCACATTTAACGGCCTTTACGGCTGGAACTTTCACCTAATTTCATTAGAGCAAATGCGTTTGTGTCGGAACATGACCCTCTTCACTATCAGCTATATGAAATATACATGTAATTTGGCATGAAATTGACAAGTGAAAGACTCATTTCATTTTCAATGCCATTTTGAATACCGGAATGAATCGAATGAACGGAGCGATCTCATTGGTCAAAATTAAACAGGTAAAGTTTCTTTTAATTTTGCATTCTATGTAAATTATATAAAACTGATAATATTTCATTTAAAGATGATTTATAATATTTGGTGAAAGTTCCAGTGGCATAGGCCGTTTATTGTGGACAAATAACAGATCACCCCTACATGTACATTCGTTGCTATGTACAATTCTGTACCAAGAGAACGACAGAAAACTTTTTGAAGCTTATTTTCGTTATAATTCACGTACTGTGGCGTTATTTGACGGAATTTGATGAAATAAAAAGTAGATATTGATAAATTAATCATTTCCCGAGGGTGCCACAAGAGAATATCGGCGATCGAGTCTATTTTAGCATCAGTTTAAGTGGATAGTAAAGACTAGGTGTTGAATTGCGCTGTTTACCTTGTATCTATAATAGAAGTATAGTAAAAAAAAAAATTTTTTTTTTTTTTTTTTTTAAGGGGGGAGGGGGTTCATAGATAATAAAGTATGTGTCAAGTACCTGTGATCAAGATCTGGAGAAACGGTTGTTTCACAAAATGGCGTCGCTGTAACCAAGGATGTGCCGATTCGTCCCGGTGCTGATGTACTTTGTCACTTCGGTGATATTAGCGGAAACGAGAGCGACTGTTCAACAAAAAGCTACCCGTTCGTTGTTAAAAAGCAGTACAACCCAACTTTTGATTTAGAAAAGACCCACAACAACCAGAAGACTGTTGAATCTTCAGAAATTTCTACCAACAATGCAGTCAGAACAGAATGTAGATCTAGACCTGATTTCAGCGTTTTCACACCTAATAGATCGAGATCAGCCTTTCAACTTGCACAAGACAAAGAAGATGATATCTCAACACACATATCCAGAGAAAGATCACAGCTCTCTTCACAAGCAAGAGATAATTGCTTGTTGCATGTATGAAAGAAATGGCGAGTTAGATCACTAAACTAACCAGCCAAATGACTTATTTAATGGAGAATCTACACCTCACATCAACAACTCTACAGTCACATAAAGAAACCCAGAGGCCTACAAATCCTACATCACAGTCTGCATTTTGTTACAGAAATACAGACCCTTTAGGCAGATATGAGGAGTGTCATGAATCAAGCATTATACATAAACAACCTGATCAACATGATCCACACACTTCAAAATTTTGCACACACCTACTCAAACGAGAAAATCTCAGAAAACTCTGTCAGCAGCCATTGTATGTCATCTGATGCTCAATCCATGCCACCTGGTAGATCTTACTCTACAGAAAACAACAATGCATTTGCATTCAGACCATCAAGAGTCAACGATTATAGCAAATCCAGGCAACATATCACAATACCAGTTTTCAAAGGCAATGCAACAGATTCCTGGAAAGTCTGGCACAGAAGATTTAGCGCTATTGCAGAGCTTAATGGCTGGGATGAAAAGGCAAAGTTGCATGAATTATTGCAACGGCTTGATGGTAATATTGCAACGGCTTGATGGTAATGCTGCAAACTATGTGTTTGACGAATGCACACCAGACTGCCTCAAAAGCTACAACCGTCTAGTAAATGAGATCAACAGCCGGTTCTCAAACATCGATACATATAAGATGTACCGAACCCAATTTAACAACCGAATGCAGAAGGAAGAAGAATCACCACGTCCAGAAGAATTTGCTTCAGAACTTAAAAGACTCTATGATACAGCCAACCCAGAGAGAAACATTGAAATGAGACGGCAGCTGCTACTTCAACGCTTTTTGAATGGTCTACGTGATGATGAACTCCGCTTCACTGTTGAGTATTCGAAAGACGCCACCTGCATAGAAGATGCTGTTCACCATGCTGTCACATACATTGAAGCTAGACAGAACATTTGTCACCAAGATCCAAAATCAAGGTTAAGAAAGAAAATCATCCATGATCCAACCCGCTTCCAAGAAGAAAGCTCCGAAGAAGAAACTGATGATGATAGTAAAGTCATGGACAGAAGACCTATAAGAAGTGTGAAATTTACAAACAGGCTACATAATAAGCAGACAATGGAAACACAAAATCCAGAGACTACTGAAGAAAGATTAAACCAAGCAGTAATCAAAAAGCTTGACGAGCTTCTGCGGATGCAGAGACCAATTAACAATACATACTACAGTCCACAGAAAAGAAACAAATTTGACAAGATAAACTCTCCTCCATCCACTGCCAATGTGCAATGTTTTGCCTGCAGAAAGTATGGCCATTATAGAAGTGACTGTCCAGGGAACTGGGAGAATAGACCATATCCGATGAATGGCAGCCCTTCATATGAACAGTCCAAAAGTAGTCAACATCATGAGACCCATCCATCTCAACAGAACCCAACCGACAGATACCCAGACATCAACAGAGGCAGCAGATTGAATGTGACCACCCCTCCTTTCAGCCCACAGAATATTTCGTTGAACTAGAAGGGACTTTTCCTCGCCGTCTACGTGACCTACAAAGAAGAAGAAATATTAAATTAGTTTGGTTTGTTAATATTTGGACACAGTTAATTTAAGTTAAACTTGTTAGACAGTATTTTAATGTTCAGATAATTCATTTACTGAATTTTCTTAACGTTAAAAGCATTTATTTAGGCATGTTGTATGTCAAGATTGTTTTTATGTTATCCCTTAATATTACTATTAAGAGATGACATAAAGCACATACTTGACAAATATTAAGTATGATATTTGTTAGGAATATTTGTAAAATTTATTCAAATACTACCTTTAGAAGAAATATGAATTAATATATTTCATTTGAATATAAAATAACAATGTAATACAAAGACAAAGTCGTCTGGTTTTGCAAAAGTGTATATTGTATGTTTCCAAATACAATTAATTGGCAGCTATATTTGTTGTTTCATAAAGTATGAAATCTCAGATAGAATCTTAATTGCCAATTAATAGTTGTGATTTGATAAAGATTGTTTATAAACTTCTATGTTATAGCAAAATTACTTGTAATTTTGAGTGATGTTATTGCTCATGGGGACATTCGCTTTGAGGGAAGGGGTGTAGTGTAACACTTGGGGCTTCTCAGCATCTAAACCCAATCTACTTGTCATATTAGACTAGTGGGTGGGGTTGCACATGTGATCGATTTTGTCTTTGTAATTTCTATAATACATAATGTCATGCTTAAATAGCATAAAGTTCAGATTAAGTACTCACCATAAACTGATGTGAGAAGTTTAAACTGGCTTGGAGTCGTTTATTTTGGATCCAATCACGTTTTAACTTTGAACTAAGTGGCAATATTTACTATTTCATTATTGCATGTGTTTCGTAATATTCACTACGTTGTAAAAGTTGCAACCCTTAAAGAGAGTACAGACGGAAATCATTTAAAGTCTTAATATTATTAATCTGATCTCTTCAATCAAATGTAATATTGGTGGGAATAAGCCACGTTCTATTTTTGTAAACAACTCTCGTCGATATCGAACTTGATGACGTCATTCTAACAGTTGTTTATTTTCATTCTTTTCTTGCTGGTGTTGCTTAGGGACACCAGCGGATCTCGTTCTATTCTTGCTGGTGTTGCTTGGTAACACCAGCACCAGCGGCTTGCTGGCGCCAGCCATCCGCTGGTGCCAGCGGATAGCTGGTGCACCAGCCGATTTCTGGTAGATCCCGAATGGGTATATAAGGCCCTTGAGCTCCACACTCTGGGATTTTTGAGTGGACTCTGTTTTAGACTGGTCGGGTCTATGTTGGTGTAGCCCGTGAACTCAATTGACGAGAGTTGTAGAATACATGTTAATAGATTTAGATCTACGAGATCTAGATCTAGTTGAAGTCCGGATCTAGCCCTAGATATAGTTTTATTAGAATTTTGTAATTTGATAGACATTTAGACCAATTGATAAAATTATTGGTCTAAATAATAAACCTCGCTCGTCATTTAAATTTCATCTAGACTTGTTTTCCTTCAATTTCCCCCAAGTTAAAAAGTTAAACCCAGGTGATATCCTGACAAAAATGAACGATCACCTGTCCTCGAATTAAATGATTTAATTCGAGGAATTGACATTGAGATCGACCATCGGCCCGTTACATTTATATATATTCTAAGGCGTAGCCCCGCGAGAATAGGAGACACCAGTATAACTGTTGTTTTAGACAGTTCGCTGTTTAACACAATGCTGCTTTTAAGACAAGGTGAAAGTAAACAGAGAACTAAAGTAAAATGTTTCAATTTTACTTTCACCTTGCTTGAAGCTGCCAACTGTCATTCATACAATCAATTAGCGTTAGTTTAGTAGTTGTAAGCGACTTTTACGGCCGCCACACAAGTATTTAACATCTTATGTAGGGAAGGTATGAGTTTTATTCCTTATCGAAGTGATAAGTTCCGGTACGGGTTTATTCCTAACCACAATATTTGATTTTCGAAAATATTGGTGGCTGCGAAAATGTATGCAACCTAGTTTCAGGCATGCGCAGACAATGCATTTTTGACTGGTTGTACAATAGTGCGGCAATAATTTTCACCGTTTCGAATTAAGTAGAAGTTCCTTCCAAGAAAATGGCTACATTCAACCTCAACATTGAGGAAGCCCACCCCCTGTTTCAATATCCAAAGTAAGACAGCCTGAACCTGACCAAATCTTCCAATAATTACTCAAATAGTATTAGTTAATTTACCAATTATATATTTTAAATGAAAACCAAACAATATACGTACTCTTTGCTTTGAACGTTTGCAACAAGTCTCGTCTGCTTCGTACCGTTTTCAAATAAGAATTTTCTAAAGAAAATCAGAATCAGGCGCTTAATATCTTAACAAATGATTCATACCATTAAGATAGGATTAAATATGACAATGATTAGTAATTAAGTTGTGTATTTTGTGGTTTAAAGCTGTCATATATGTTCGCGACCATGCTTGTAGACGATATACGCTTCCTTAGTAACGATGTGTCGGTCTTTTTATGCCCCACACTACTTAGTCGGGAGCAAATTGTTTTGTCTGTCTGTTGGTTTGTCCGTCTGTCCACAACTTTACCCTTGTCCATAACTCTGGGACTACATAGGATAGAAACTTTATACATTTGTATATATTTGGTATGTGTACTCAACTCAAGAAGCTCTTGAGCTCAGTACAACTTGGGTCATGCCCGATCGACAAATGTCTAGATAATTTGAGGTAAAATCCGGTGAAGTTAACTTTGACCATAACTTTGGAGCTGCATGTGATACAGACTTAATTATATTTGGAATGTGTACTCAACACTGCAAATTTTGAAATTAGGATTTTTCATGTCAACTTATGGAAGCCCTGCTTCAGTAAAAAATAAATAGTGAAAAAAAAAAGTAGTTATTTAGATCTGTTACTCTGAAATCAAGCACTACATACGAGTATATTCATGATATTGTAAAAGGTATATGTTTCTTTTTTGTCTAATAGAAGAGTTTTTGTGTTGGGAAGATGGATACTTATCACAAGACTTGAAAGATGCACGAATAGTCCACCTGTACAAGGAAAAGGGTGACAAATCTAGCTGTGACAACTACCGGGTGATCTCTCTTTTGAGCATAGCAGGCAAAATCCTCTGCAAAGTGATCCTTAACAGGTTGAATATGTTAATATCAATGAAAGCAATTATTCAGTTGTCATTTTTATGTAATAAATCATTATTTACATATTATTATCTGGCTTTTTCATTGAAACCTGCTTAAACGGAGAACCGTGTGATATTAATTTATAACCCACGGCGATAAGACTTAGTGGAGATTATACACACAGCAGGACGTCTGTTTTATTATCACAGTGATAAGACCTTGGGCAGATCACCGAAACACGTAATTTCCGGCAATCGGCGACCGGAGCCGAACATTATCAATTGTTATCTGTCATGTAGTGACAAACCGCAATGCTTATTTTGGCTTCTTTACTATGTGTATTTAAGGGACGCAATCCAGTGAAATTGACCAAAATAGTCCCTAATTCAAGAAGCCCTTGAGCTCAGTACAACTTAGGTTATGTCGGACACATGTCACGGTCATTTAGAGGTAAAATCGGGTGAATTAAACATTGGCCTTAACTGGAGCAGTATGTGATACAGACTTTATATTTGGAATGTGTACTCATCTCAAAAAGCCCTTGGGCTCAGTACAACTTTGGTCAAGTCGGACAAATGTCAATGTCATTTAGAGGTCAAATATGGTTAATTTAACATTGGCCGTAACTCTGGAGTTACATGTGATAGAGATTTCATTTTTGACATGTGTACTCAACTTAAGAAACTCTTGGCTCAGTAGAGTTTGGTCATGTCATAGGTCAAGGTCATTTAGAGTTCGAAAATAGTTAATTCAACACTAGTCTAAAATCTAGAAAAAAGACTTGCATCTTGCAAAATATGTCTTAACTCTTATATGTAGGCCTAATATACACTTTCTAAGTATCATATCATAGACATTACTTGACCTAGCATGGGTGGTAGCACCTAGCACCGTACAAAGTTTGAGTCAAAGCATGGAGATCGTCCGAGCATGCACTTACTGTGCTAGCATCTATGCAAATAATCATTCAGGCGTCTCATGTGAGGCACACACCTAATATTTGATAGTTTGGTTAGTAAAACCAGTTGAAAAAAACCTTGATATCTATCTATAGTATGTCAGGGCCTCTATTCAAAACTTCAGAGGGCTGGGTCGTTGCTTGCACAATTTCCTCATGCTTTACAGTTACTTTCATGCCTATTGAGATCAATGGGGGAGGAATCAATCAATGGAATGGGGTAATGTCATTAACTCATTCACACCCGATACTTCAAATGGACAATGCCAGTTATATAACTCTTTAACACCATGGGTATACCTGTTTACAATATAAACTAACCATTACATTTGCAAACAGTGTACACCCAGATCAGAGGGCTCCTGTATGAGCCCTCTGATCTGGATCTATACTGTTTGCTAATTTAGACCAGTATTCATTAAACTAATCAGAATTCCAATTAGACTGGTTCATGTTTTGGTAGCTTAAATTATTCACAAGGGAACTTAATAACCCACAAGATATACTTTGTGTTGAAAGGGTTAAGACCCAATATCTAGTTAAGTCAAGTCCATTTTTGACTATTTATGAATGTTTTTAACAGTTTATAGCAAAATGACAAACAGTGTAAACCATGATCAGTGGGATCCTGAAAACAGCTCTCTAATCAGGGTCTATTCTGCTTGCATACTACAAGTTTATTCTTGACAAGTTGACTGTAAATGATGTCTTAATAATGACTCAATGGGTTAACACAAGTTTGATTGTATAAAACTTTAGGTTGTCTGTCCAAGACATGTTTGGTATTCTCGGAGTATCCCTGTGTCTTCCCACACCATATATTGTACAATGTACTAATGTTTTCTTTTCTATGATCAAAATATGGTGGATAAAGTTTCAACTCTTAAGGTTTCTTGATTTTAGTCTGAGAATGGTGTTACATGTATGTATTGTTACAATTTTAGTCTGAGAATGGTGTTACATGTATGTATTGTTACAATTTTGGACACACGAAACAACAACATTTCACTAAAATATTCTTTTGATTTATTTCAAAGTGTTGATATGTGTAAATACAAATAACAATACCTGCCAACTCCTGGTCAGCATAACATGAATCTTTTCTAAAGTACAAACTGTGAAGTACATATATTGGTCTTTAACCAATTACTGCCATAAATACACCTTTTTACGCCTTTAAATTATTCCTCAATTGAATAAATAGTTAAAATTTAGCTTTAGCCTCAGCCTGCTTTAAGTGGTCACTTGTTTTCAAAACTAGAAACAGGCTATGGGTTAATGGCAGTCTAATGCGGGAAAACAAAACAACTGAAAATGTCCCTCTTTACATTGTCCAATTTTAATCCATTACTCCTCAGATATCTGTTTTAACACCTATCATGTATTCTTCCATTGAGAAAATACATGTAATTCCTATTTATACAGTCAGGAATATGTATCATAAGAAAAGTTTTCTATATTCTAGTAGATGGTAGCTTACAGCAGGCTAAAAGTAAAGCAGAATGTGCCTTAAAGCAACATTCAGCTTTGCTTTCAACTGCTTTAAGTGGTCACCTTTCTTCAAAACTAGAAACAGGCTATGGAGGAAAGGGTTAATACAAACCATTATTTCCCCCACCCCCTGTAGAAATGTGATGTAAATTATATATACCGGTGTATGTGTGCATGATAAATGGTATAAAATGAGAAAGACTCACCGGCTGACTAGTACAGAAGCTCAATACAACTAAACAAGCAAACCCTGACAGGCAATAACTTTCAAAAAACAGTATATATTCAACAAAAATCAATAAATCAACAAACATTGATGTTAATATACAAAACACATTTGTTCATAAAGGCAAACAATTTTGTTTCAGTTTGAGGCAATAGATGAGAGGGAGTACCAGTATATCAAACATTTATCTAAGGTATTTTCTCCCTTAGGTCTCAATCAAACCATTTATTATGACTACATGTACTCGCTAGAATCCTCTCGTTGCAATGATTTTAAAGAGCAGTGAAAAAATATGGTATGGGAAACAATGACATTAGTATTTGTTTAGAGCTACTAAGCAGGCACTGACATAGCAATCCGCAAAAACACAAAAATCATATCCAGGAATTCTGATGGAAGTCTAACTGTGTGGTAGTATTCATTATTGAAAGGAATGTATAACCTTTAACCAGAGCTCCAGATAACGATAGTATTTCACAATTTAAAATCTTTATTCATGCATCACATCCAATGGTGTTACAATCCATAAAAATTATCTCTTTCAGATGATCTAATGAGTACAAACTCCATAGGATTCTGTGCTGATATCAGGGCTACCATAAGTTTCTCATAAAAGTCCTAAGATTTCCAAATTTTCAAAGCTCGACATTTAAATTCACACTGATCTTGTGCTTTTGCGTTCAAAACTATCTTTTCAAAACAATGTATCACACCATTACAGCCAGGATCTTTATATCTTTACATAAAACAGCATGATAAACTTTATTTCAATAAAAACGAAGATTTTGGAAAACTTCCATAGGTCTGGAGGAATAAAAAAAATATCTGAATATTTCAGAAAAAATTGAAGACATGGCAACCTTGTGAAATGAGTGAGAAACTGTTGGATTTTTTCAGTTTTCTCCCTCTCGTCTGAAGTCCTGCCTTTAACGGTGTATAGGGGCTACTCAAAACGAGAAGTGTAGCCTAGGGGCTCATCAATATCACACTACATTACCTATTATAATACTGTTTCATTTCCTGATGTTAAAAACCGTATAACTCCAGGTTGAATTGAAAACAAAATTATGGCAGAGACCATCACATGTATAGTGTGTTTGCATCAGAATCCATGAATAAGCCTGAGAGGAGTGGTAAGACAGGCCAATCAACAGGCAGACAGACAGATACACTGATTCCAGGCCAATCAACAGGCAGACAGACAGATACACTGAGTCCGGGCCAATCAACAGGCATACAGACAGATACACTGATTTCAGGCCAATCAACAGGCAGACAGACAGATACACTGATTCCAGGCCAATCAACAGGCATACAGACAGATACACTGATTCCAGGCCAATCAACAGGCATACAGACAGATACACTGATTTCAGGCCAATCAACAGGCAGACAGACAGATACACTGATTCCAGGCCAATCAACAGGCATACATACAGATACACTGATTCCAGGCCAATCAACAGGCATACAGACAGATACACTGATTCCAGGCCAATCAACAGGCAGACAGACAGATACACTGATTCCAGGCCAATCAACAGGCATACAGACAGATACACTGATTTCAGGCCAATCAACAGGCAGACAGACAGATACACTGATTCCAGGCCAATTAACAGGCAGACAGACAGATACACTGATTCCAGGCCAATCAACAGGCAGACAGACAGATACACTGATTCCAGGCCAATCAACAGGCAGACAGACAGATACACTGATTCCAGGCCAATCAACAGGCAGACAGACAGATACACTGATTCCAGGCCAATCAACAGGCAGACAGACAGATACTCTGATTCCAGGCCAATCAACAGGCAGACAGACAGATACACTGATTCCAGGCCAATCAACAGGCATACAGACAGATACACTGATTCCAGGAAAACCAACAGGCAGACAGACAGATACACTGATTCCAGGCCAATCAACAGGCATACAGACAGAAACACTGATTCCAGGCCAATCAACAGGCAGACAGACAGATACACTGATTCCATGCCAATCAACAGGCATACAGACAGATACACTGATTCCAGGCCAATCAACAGGCAGACAGACAGATACACTGATTCCAGGCCAATCAACAGGCAGACAGACAGATACATTGATTCCAGGATTCAGCCCCCTCACTCATGTGATGATTTATTGAATAATTTTGTAGTACAGTAAAACCTCTTTATTACGACCAATAGAAAGAAGGCTAATTGCTGTTTAAAAGACAGGTGACAGCTTAAAGAAAGGTGCTTTCTGTTTAACCGACATCTTTGCTTTAAGTAGTCACCTACCTTAAAGATATAATAATTAACACAATTTAGTGGTTGTAATAGAGACGTTTTACTGTATTATACGAGGGTTGTTATTTAAGTTCGTAGACTTTTGTCCTTATTATACGCCCGTCTTCAGACGGGACGTATTATGTCGTGGCGCTGTCCGTCTGTCTGTCTGTCTGTCTGTCTGTCCGTCCGTTAACTTTTTCATGTCCGCTCTCTAACGCAAACAAATTTAGTCCAATCCTTTTGAAACTTGGTCAGAACGTGTATGGCCATAATATCTCGGTCAAGTTCGATAACCAGCAAGATCGACCCATACATTCAAGAGTTATGCCCCTTTTTCGTCAAAACCGGGCATTTTAGTTTGTGCGCTCTCTAACTCAAACAAATTTATTTTTAATCCTTTGGAAACTTTGTCAGCATGTGTATGACCATAATATCTCGGTCAAGTTAGATAACCAGCAGGATTGACCCAGACATTCAAGAGTTATGCCCCTTTTTCGCCAAAAACGGGCATATTTTAGTTTGTCCGCTCTCTAACTCAAACAAATTTATTTCAATCCTTTTGAAACTTTGTCAGCATGTGTATGACCATAATAACTCGGTCAAGTTCGATAACTAGCAAGATCTACCCAGACATTCAAGACATTCATTAACCAGCAAGATCTACCCAGACATTCAAGACATTCAATAACCAGCAAGATTGCCCCAGAAATTTAAGAGTTATGTCCCTTTTTCGTCAAAAACAGGCATATTTTAGTTTGTCCGCGCCCTTACTCAAACAAATTTATTTCAATCATTTTGAAACTTTGTCAGCATGTGTATGACCATAATGTCTCGGTTATGTTGCATAACCAGCTAGATTGCCACAGAAATTTAAGAGTCATGCCCCTTTTTCGTCAAAAACGGGCATATTTTAGTTTGTCCGCGCCCTTACTCAAACAAATTTATTTCAATCCTTTTGAAACTTTGTCAGCATGTTTATGACCATAATGTCTCGGTTATGTTCCATAACCAGCTAGATTGCCACAGACAGTCAAGAGTTATGCCCCTTTTTTCATCTAAATGGGCATTTTTTAGTTTGTCCGCTCTCTTACTCAAACAAATTTATTCCAATCCTTTTTAAACTTGGTCAGCATGTGTATTACCATAATGTCTCGGTTATGTTCCATAACCAGCAAGATTGCCCCAGACATTGAAGAGTTATGCCCCTTATTTTGTCAAAAACGGGCATTTCTTAGTTTGTCCGCTCTTCAATTCAAAGAATTTTGTTCAAATCCTTTTGAAACTTGGTCAGCATGTGTATGACCATAATGTCTCGGTCAAGTTTGATAACCAGCAGGATTGCCCCAGACATTCAAGAGTTATGCCCCTTTTATCATCAAAAACGGGCATTTTTTTGTTTGTCCGCACATCCAGGAGGCACATTATGGGGTCATTAACCTGGCAGTTTGGGTCATTAACCTGGCCAGTTAGTGATTCTGGGGTTGAAAGAGAGTATTGTGGGGTTAAAAAAGGCGTTTGTGGGGTTAGTTTTAGGGTTAGGGTTTATATAGCATCTAACCCCATAACACCCTCTCCTAAGAACGTCCGCTCTCCTTCTCAAACAAATTTATTCCAATCCTTTTGAAACTTGGACAGCATATGACCCCTAACTTTCAGGGTTCTTTCCCTTTTGTTCACTTTACCTTGATAGGGTTTTAGTATGACTACATTCTAAGATTGATTTGACGGGCGTATCATGTGCCCGGCTTGCGGTGCTCTTGTTTTTCTATGCAATCAGTTATGTTGTATCTAAAGGGTATTATTGATAAAGAAAGTCTTCTTGTTCCGAAGATACTTTATTTTCACAAAATAATTATTTGCAAGTGGTAATTTAATGTCTCCATAGCAACGCATGTAACGCTTCCCGGGGCACGCTATTTTCATATTTTGTTTCGTCTTAAATTATTCCCATAAGTATGTCATTTGACATTTAAATTCAGTGTAAAATAGAATGACACTAAAACGATGTTATGACGTAATGCCCTTGAACTTTGAATATAATTCACTGTTATCACCGTAAGAGTTTTATTTATTGAAAATGACGTTAACAGGTGACGTCGAAACAAGAGTGTTGATAAAAGTGTGTGTTTAATTAGGGAAATCACCTACAGAGACTTTGAATATGATTCGGAAAACTAGTCTAATATTAAGTTGTTGCCTGGCACTTGTTTTCAAATGGCATGGACGCTTTAAAACAAGACAAACATCAATGAAAGAGAATGAAGGATGCGAGTGTTTTGGAACTGTAAAGTAAACTTTCGCCTATGTGAACGAATTAGTGAACAGATCGAACAATATTGTGTCAACCTTAAATGAACAGGGGTATATATAGACACATATGACGGATAAATAAATCACCATGAGAAATGCTTGAAGTTACCGTGATAAAAAAGGAACCTCTAATTTGTTGTAAATAACACTTGACGTCATTTTGACGTCCCTTTATTGCTCAACCCTACCCAGGGTCTGCTAAGGTGCTTTTCTTCAAATCACTATAACTTTAACATGGCTTTATGTACTGATATGAAATTATGTCTTATAATCAGAAAAAGAACGTTTCCAGTGGTTTTTGTTTTATTTTTCAGCTACAAAAACTTAAGCTTTTGTGAAAAAAGTCTACGAACTTAAATAACAACCCTCGTACAAAAGTCATGTAGTCTAAAATATGCTTTCTGTACAACCTTTGATCTGTATCTGCCTTTCCAGTCTCTATGTGTGCTTATTGAGTGGCCACTGTACATGTGTACAAATAACATCGGCTGAGTTGCTAGAACAAGAAAAGTTGCAAACAGTGTAGATCCAGATCAGATGTTCTTGAGAATAGATATCAGAATATTGTAGTTACGAGTCAGTATTGAACAGAGTAGTCTAATACCAGCCTCAGCGTCAACACTGTTTGCAATAGTTCCAAGGGCCCATTTCATAAAACTTCACCATTTGTAATGAAGCCTGATAGCTTTTCCTTTGAATTAAAATAAAACAGGTGAAATTGAATTTCATCCTTTTTATTCTAAATCCATTCAAATTTGTAGTATAGCATGTAAACAAAATTGGAATATGACCTACTCTAGTATAGTAGAGTACATCAAGGGCAGATAACTAGAGCCTAAATAATACTAAAATAAAGCCTTTTTCAGAATTTCAAAGTATATCAAGGGCAGATATCTCTTGCCACAATGATCAGATTTCAACAATAATTGCACTCCTGCGAGAACTTATAGCTATATACATCATGTGCAAGTATAATTAAAATCCATTGAAAACTGTAGTTGCAAGAGTATAAACACTGTTAAATTTGACATTTTCAGCAATTCAAGGGTTAATAACTCTTGACCTATTTGTCTTATTTCAATCATAATCAATCTTAACTCTTATAGTCATATACAATCTGAGCAAGTTTAAGGAAGATTGGATAAAAATTGTGGCCTCTAGAGTGTAAACACCATTAAATATGGCATTTTCAGCAGGCAGTTCGAAGGTAGATAACTCTCGATCTATTAGTCCAATTTCAACCATAAGCAAACTCTTATTAAATATTATGGTCATATACAATCTATGCAAGTTTAAGAAAGATTGAATAAAATCAGTGACCTCTAGAGTGTAAACACCCTTAAATACAGCATTTTCAGCAATTCAAAGGTAGATACCTCTCGACCCATTCGTCTGATTTCAACCATAATCAAACTCATCTGAACTCTAATAGTCATAACCAATCTGAGCAAGTTTGAGATAGATTTGATAAATATTGTCGCCTCTAGAGTGTACACACTGTAAAATATGGCACTTTCAGCAATACAAAATGAGATAACTCTTGATGTATTTGTCTGAGTTCAACCATAATCAAATTCATCCGAACTCTTATGGTAATATACAATATGGGCAAGTTTGAGAAAGATTTGATAAATATTGTTGCCTCTAGAGTGTAAGCACCCTTAAATATGGCATTTTTAGCAATTCAAAGGTAAATAACTCCTGACCTATTGGTCCAATTTCAACCATAATCAAATTCTTTCGAAATCTTATGGTAATATACAATCCGGGCAAGTTTGAGATAGATTGGATAATTATTGTGGCCTCTAGAGTGTAAAAACTGTTTAATATGGCATTTTCAGCAATTTAAAGGTAATTAACTCCTGACCTATTAGTCCGATTTCAACCATAATAGAACTTATCCAAACTCTTGTGGTAAAATACAATCTGAGCAAGTTTAAGAAAGATTGGATAAATATTGTGGCCTCTAGAGTGTTAACACTAAAATTATTGACAAGGAACGACGGACGACACACGCCGGACATTCAAGGATTGCAAAAGCTCATCCTGAGCTAGCTCAGGTGAGCTAATAAAAGCTTAAATCATCATTTATTTCTCCACCTGATCCTGTATTGTGACATCTCTTTGGAATTGTCTTTTCAAGACAATTCCAAAGAGCACAAGTAAGGATAAGATAGAGAAATCAGAAGTTAAATGTATTTTAAAGTTGTGACTAACAACCGTTTTGTCGTACAAAGATTTATGGAATGGTCCCCAGATCTCCAGATAAGGGGAGTACTGTAAAATTCAAATCTTTATTTCTGCATTTAGCCCTATGGTGTTACTACTCATTAGAATCGTCTTTTTATTTGTCCAGTTTACTTCGGCCTCTTATCTGGAGCCCTTGACTCTGGCTTTCTATAGTTTCATTTTATTTGCACAGCGGCTTCAACCCCCTTCTATACCCTCCCTAACTGTGCCCCCCAAACATTTCTGGATCTGACCCTGCATTCCAAATGCAGTATCACAGCTGATGTAAGATAAAATATGTTCCTGGCTTCCTGCTATAACTTGGATTTCAGGGGATCTTCTGTGCGCACAACACCTTCTTGGGCTACAGAAATTGCCAAGGTCCCATCTTGTTTCCATATTCTTCCTAGAGAAAATGCTCTTCCATTGCCTGGAATAATGAATCATATAAAATTAAAATTAAGCAAGAAAATTGTTGGAAATGATGGATGCTTGGCAAAAAGAAATATCCAATGTTATGGCAAGTTAACCCATTACCCCATAGCCTGTTTCTACAAGTATTGATGATAGGTGACCACAGCAAGTAGGTTGAACGTAAAGCAGAATGCCACATAAGGTGCATTCTGCATTACTTTCAGCCTGTCATTATTCATCACATGCTGGGATATTGAAAATATTTCTTATTTATACATATTTGTGACTGTATGAATTTGGACTATTTTCTTCAGTGGAATAATGAATTAAACACTAACAAGAGCCCAATGGGCTCTAAGGTGCTCACCAGAGTACAAGGTTCCAAGATTTAACTAGACTTTATCACCTAATGTCACAACTCACAAGAAGCAAATGTGTCAGGATAATGTTGATGTGTGTACTCAATATAAAGCCTTTTTCTATGATTTGACCTAATGACCTACTTTTTTACCAGACATAACTCACATTCATACATTGCCTAGATTTTGTCTAGGTGAATATTTTCAGCAAGTTTAATGAGTTTGGGGCTAAAAACATGGCCCCTAAAGTGTTCAGAAGCCTTTTTAAGAGTCAGGTCCCTAGAGTACTTTAAAGCTTTTCCTGATTTGACCTACTGACCCACTTTTTGACCCCAAGTAATCCATATTAGTACATTGCCTAGATTTTGTCAATGTGATCGTTCTGAGCAAGTTGTGTGAAATTATGGCTGAAAATATTACTCATACAGTTTTTAGAAGCTTTTTCTAAGTTTTGACCTACTGACCTACAGTTTTATCCTATGTAAGCCATATTCACACAGTGCCTAGCTTTTGTCAAGACAATTATTCTAAGCAAGTTTCAAGAGGATTGGGCTAAAAACATTGCCCCTGGAGTGGCAAAAAGCTTTTTTTCAATAATTTTTCAAATATGCCATTTCCAGCAATTCGAGGTTGGGCACCCCGAAACCCAGGTTTAACCCCCCAGTGGTTGTTAATGGTTAATTAATTTATAATTAATTATTGATTGCTACTGACCGTACCAAGGCGGGCTCCTATATTCACTTTGCTTTATGTTTGTCTTGCGTGTTGTTTTCTATTTAGTGTGTAGATGAAGGAATGGTATTGCGTGTGTGTGTTTGTTGTGGTATGACTGTGTGTGTGTGTTCTGCGCTTGAGAGGTGGGTCTATTGTTTGTGTTACATTTCCTGCTTGAGTCTTTCGTATTTATTCAAAGGAAAATAACTCTCAATCTATTAATCTGATTTCAACCACATAATTATGTACTCATCTGAACTCTTATAATCATGTACAATCTGTGCAAGTTTGAGATAAGGTGGCTAACCAGGCCTCTAAAGTGTAAAATCTGCTAAATATGGAATTTTGAGCAATTCAAAGGTGAATAAATCTTTATCTATTGGTCCTATTTCAAACATAATGGAACTTATCTGAACTCTTATGGTAATATACAATCTGAGCAAGTTTGAGAAAGATTGAATAAGTATTGTGGCCTCTAGAGTGTAAACACTGTTAAATATTGCATTTTCAGCAATTCAAAGGTGGATAACTTGTGATCTATTAGTCCGATTTCAACCATAATCAAAATACTCTGAATCCTTATAGTAATATACAATCTAAGCAAGTTTGAGACAGATTGGATAAATATTGTGACCTCTAGAGTGTAAACACTGTCAAAAATGGCGTTTTCAGCAATTCAAAGGTACATGTAGATAACTGTTGACCTATTTGTTCAATTTCAATCATAATGGCACTGATTCAAACTCTTATAGTAATATAATACATGAGAAAGTTTTGAAAAAGATTGGATTAAGATTGTGGCCTCTAGAGTGTAAACACTAAAATTGTTGACGACAGACGCCGGACAATCAAGGATTGCAAAAGCTCACCCTGAGCTAGCTGAGGTGCGCTAAAAATCTAACTTTGATTGTTTGCGATTTAATCAAAGATCATGCAATAGATTTTAAGCAAAAGCCCAATGGGGCTTATTACACCTGAGAATAGCTGACAAAATGGAGATAATTTCCAGGACGGGGTAATTTTTTACCAGAGGGGGATAATTTGAACAATCTTGATAGAGGACCTGTAGATGATGCTATGTGCCAAATGTTTAAGATCAGGGTACAAGGGTTTTAGACAAGAAGATTTTTTTTGTTTCCATTGAAAAACTCCAGAGTTGTAGATAAGCAGAGTATCCGAGTACTTAGCCAATTGAAATTGGTGAAATACCCAATTATTTTAAAACTAATGGGTGACAGTACCCAACAAAAGCAAAAGGAAACCCAATTACTTGAAAGTGAATAGGTAAAAACCAAACGAATACTCAATTGCTTTTTAATAATAAATTAATTTCATCGGGTTATCAACTGAACTTTTACTTTAGTCGAACGTGTGTAAACAAAAGTTGCATATAGAACTATGTAAGGTAAACACTGAAAGTTAACAACAATACCCTGAATGCACTGTTGAAAGGACAAGGATAGGAAATCCAAGTTTATTAAGAGATACCCAATTATATTACAAAAATAATGGGTTCTAGACTGTGGATACCCAATCGAATTAGAAACCGTGGGGTTGTGGTCAATGCAATACCCAATGAATTTTCCAAAAAACCCAATTCTTTTAAAATACATGGAGTGATACCCAATTCCAAGACAAAGCTTATCTACAACTCTGAAACTCTATTTTTAGCTCCTGTGACTTCCATATGCAATAGGCTGGAACCATTTGAGAAAGTAGGTAAAGGACATCTAGAAGTGTCACCATGCTGAATATCAAAGCTCTGGTCATATTAGTTTCAGAGAAGAAGACGTTTCAAAATTTCACTATATAACTCTATGTAAAACTGTGACCCCGGGCGGGACCAATTTTAAGCCCGGGGGTATAATTTGAACAATCTTGATAGAGGACCTGTAGATGATGCTATGTGCCAAATATTTAAGATCAGGGTACAAGGGTTTTAGTAAAGAATTTTTTTTAAGTTTCCATTGAAAAACTCTATTTTTAGCTCCTGTGACCTACATATGCAATAGACTGGAACCATTTGAGAAAATAGGTAAAGGACATCTAGAAGTGTCACCATTCTGAATATCAAAGCTCTGGTCATATTAGTTTCAGAGAAGAAGACGTTTCAAATTTTCACTATATAACTCTATGTAAAACTGTGACCCCCGGGCGGGACCAATTTTGACCCAGGGGCATAATTTGAACAAACTTGATAAAGGACCTGTAGATGAACCTATGTGTCAAATATCTAGGCTCTGGCCCTTTTAGCTTTTGACAAGAAGATTTTTAAGTTTTTATAGAAAAAAAATATTTTTAGCTCCTGTGAGCTAGAAATGCAACAAACCGAAACCGCTTGAACAAAATAGGTAAAGCATATTTAGAAGTGTTGCCATACTGACTATCAAAGCTCTGGCCATATCAGTGTCAGAGAAGAAGACGTTTTAAATGTTCGCTATATAACTCTATGTAAAACTGTGACCCCCTTGGCAGGGCCAATTTTGACCCCATGGGCATAATTTGAACAAACTTGATAGAGGACCTGTAGGCGATGCTATGTGCCAAATATCTAATCTCTGGCCCTTGTAGTTTCAGACAAACAGATTTTTTAAGTTTTCATTGAAAAAAATCTATTTTTATCTCCTGTGACCTAGATATGCAACGGACCAGAACCATTTGAAAAATATTGGTATAGGACATCTAGAAGTGTCACCATGCAAAATATCAAAGCTCTGGCCATATTAGTTCCAAAGGAGAAGACGTTTGAAAATTTCACTACATAACTCTATGTAAATCTGTGAGTGAAATTGACCTAGTGACCTAGTTTTTGACCGGACTTGACTCACATTCAAACCTGACATAGATTTTATCATGACAAACATTTTGACTAATTTTCATTAAGATCGGATGAAATTTGTAGTCTCTAGAGTTTTAACAAGGTTTTTCCTATCATTTGACCTAGTGACCTAGTTTTTGACCGGACATGACCCACATTCGAACTTGGCCTAGATTTTATCATGACAAACATTGTCATCAAGTTTCATGAAGATCCAATGAAATTTGCAGCCACTAGAGTGTTAACGAACAATTGTGGACGGACATCCAGCGATCCTAATACCCCACCTTGGCACTTCGTGCCAGGTGAGCTAAAAACCAATTAATAACGATTTACTCTAAGTCAATCGAATCATTTCTAATGAAATTTCTTCTACACCTGTAATTATCTACAAAACCAATCACATCCTTTTTACTCTAATATCATCGAATCATTGCCAATGATACAAACACCCACCCAAATATGTTGTTGCAAATAACAGGTTTGGGGTTTCTTAATTATATAATCCGTAATTAATCAGCAAAATTCAAAGAAACTCGTCAAACAATTTATGCAAAATAACAACGCAAATTAACACCTGTTTGATGGTACCGTGGACATTCTTTATTGCCCTCGAACGTTTGCTAATTGCTTTGACACTTACGTTTGAGATGGGTACAAACGGTCGTCACATTAACACATTCAATTATTTTTTCAATAATGTGTGAATATGGCAATCATGGAATGTTTAAACAGTTTAATCAAACAACAACATATATTAATTTTGTTTATTAACTAGAAGAAACGGTTTAAATGCCTTCTCCAACACAAACAAACGGTTAGTGATTTAGTTTTCTAGGGGTGTCCTCTGTTACGATAAACGCATAATTATTCAGGAAAAGGTGGAGTAATAAGGTGAAATAAAACATCACATAGCAAACAGGGCGGTCCACGATCGGACTTCTCTGTTAAGAGACGTCTTATCTTGGGCTGCACTGTTTAAAGTTACCGTTACTTGTAGTGATATCAGTGTGGTTTATGTAAGCTTCAAGTAATTACTTGACACACCTTTATATAGTCGCCATATTAAGATATTGATTTATGTCCAGGACTGACCTAGATATGCAACAGACCGGAACAAAATATGTAAAGTATATTTAAAAGTGTCACCATACAGAATATAAAAGCTCTGGCCATATTAGTTTCAGAGAAGAAGATGTTTGAAAATTTCACTATATAACTCTATGTAAAACAGTGAACCCCGGGGCGGGGCCAATTTTGACCCCAAGGGCATAATTTGAACAAACTTAATAGAGGACCTGTAGGCGATGATATTAGCCATATATCTAAGCTCTGGCCCTTGTAGTTTTAGACAAGAAGATTTTTTAAGTTTTCACTGAAAAAATCTATTTTTAGCTCCTGTGACCTAGTTATGCAACGGACCAGAACCATTTGTACAATTTCGGTATAAGACATCTAGAAGTGTCACTATGTCAAATATCAAAGCTCTGGCCATATTAGTTTCAGAGAAGAAGACGTATGAAAATTTCACTATATAACTCTCTGTAAAACCGTGACCCCCGGGGCCGGGCCAATTTTGGTCCCAGGCGCATAATTTGAGCAAACTTGATAGAGAACCTGTAGGCGATTATATGTGCCAAATATCTAAGCTTTGGCCCTTGTAGTTTCAGACAAGAAGATTTTTTAAGTTTTCATTGAAAAAATCTATTTTTAGCTCCTGTGACCTAGTTATGCAACCGACCACGACCATTTGAACAATTTTGGTAAAGGACATCTAGAAGTGTCTCCATGCCAAATATCAAAGCTCTGGCCACATTGGTTTCAGAGAAGAAGACGTTTGAAAATTTCACTATATAACTCTATGTAAAACTGTGACCCCCGGGGCGGGGCCAATTTTGACCCCTGGGGCATAATTTGAACAAACTTGATAGAGGACCTGTAGATGATGCTATGTGCCAAATATCTAAGCTCTGGCCCTTGCAGTTTTTGACAAGAGGATTTTTTAAGATTTCCTTATTTTTTCAATTTGGTTGCCATGGCAACCAGAGTTCTGCATTGTTTTTAATTCTTTGAACAAATTTGAAAGTGCTTGACCCAAGGAACATTTCTGTAAAGTTTGGTTGAATTCTGTCAAGGGGTATAGGAGGAGATGTCATTTGAAGCAATTGTTAAAGACGACGCACATACGCACGACACACATACGCACATACGCACGACGCACGAAGCACGACGCCGGACACAGGGCCATCCCAATAGCTCACCTTGAGCCTTTGGCTCAGGTGAGCTAAAAAGAGAATCATTGAATGAAGTCATTTTAGTTACCATGTCACTGCAGAGCTGATTCGTAATCGTACGAAAAGTTTGCGAGTCCGAGCCATTTTGTAGGAGCTCAAACTCAACTTCATATGCTCCAGTTGCCATAAATCGCATATTTTTAGAATAATTTATCTTCAACTAATACTACAAGAAAGAACAAGAGGGCCATGGCCCTTAATTCGCACACCTGAGGACAATGTAGTTTGTACCTAAGTTGACTTGGCAAGGCAACATTTTAATATAACTATAAATGGAGTTATCTTCCAGACAAGAAAACATGACAAAAGGGAATTTTGTTGCCAAGCTTATGACCCTTATCCATGACACATCATCTTATCAAGCTATTTCCATTACCTTTAAATAAATGATATTTATTTCACTAACGTCGGAAGAACAGGAGTTATTTTCCTGACAATAAAATATGACAAAGGGGAAAAACAAAATATTGCTGCCTTTGTGCATGGCATTTTCTCTCATCAGTTTCTTTCCATACATAAAATTTCATTACAATAGCATCAGTAGAACTGGAGTTGTCTTCCGGACAAGAAAAATATCACAAAGGGAAATAACTCCAAAACAAGAGCCCCATGGGGCATATTTCGCTCACCTGAGAATAACTGAAACGCTCACCTGAGGTCATTGTGCCTTAGCTTAATAGGCAAGACAACATTTTAATATAGCTGTAAATGGAATTATCTTCCAGACAAAAAAACCATGACAAATTGGAATAACTTAAAAAAATATTGTTGGCAGAGTTATGGCCCTTATCCATGACACTTCTTCTTATCAAGCTACATATATTTCCATATGATTATTCATTGCCTATTCTGCTTTACTTTCAACCTGCTTTAAGTTATCATCTACTAAGATATAGATCCCATTTCTTATATCTTACATTTTTATGACTGTATAAAGTGGAATTATTTTCTTTAGAGGAGAAATAAATTAAAGGCATAAAAAGGCATATGTATGGGGTAATGGGTTAACATCAGTAGAACTGGAGTTATCTCAAAGACAAGAAAATATGACACTGGGAAATAACTCAAAAATGACATTGACCTTTGTAGAACATGACCTAAGTTATAAAGTTTCTAACTTTAACAAACTTATGGCTAAGATTAAAGTTGTGGACTGACAGACAAACAAATTGACAAACAGACAAAAAAAGCAGACAGACAAAAACAATATGCCCCCAACTGCAGGGGCATAAAAAATGTAGCAGACAACACCATATGCTGCTGTTAAAGTGAACCTCAGCTGACCTGAGTTCAGTTATGTAACTCTGCCAGTAGGAAATGTGGCTAGGGTCTAACTCTTATAATGCTGAATTGCTGTCTGCTATACATTTATTGAATGTGAATGTTGACCTAGATATTCAACCGACCTTAACCATTTGAACAAAATATGTAAACCAGAGTTCTGCATTGTTTTTAATTCTTTGAACAAATCTGAAAGTGCTTGACCCAAGGAACATTTCTGTAAAGTTTGGTTGAAAACTGTTCAGCGGTATAGGAGGAGATGTCATTTGAAGCAATTGTTAGCGACGACGCACGACGACGGACACAGGGCCATCCCAATAGCTCACCTTGAGCCTTTGGCTCAGGTGAGCTAAAAATGGAGATAATAATTTATGTCCAGGACTAACCTAGATATGTAACAGACCGGAACAATTTGAACAGATTATGTAAAGTATATTTAAAAGTGTCACTATACCGAATATAAAAGCTCTGGCCATATTAGTGTCAGAGAAGAAGACGTTTGAAATTTTCTCTATATAACTCTATGTAAAACTGTGACCCCCGGGGCGGGGCCAATTTTGACCCCAAGGGCATACTTTGAACAAACTTGAAAGAGGACCTGTTGGCAATGCTATGTGCCAAACATCTAAGCTCTGGCCCTTGTAGTTTCAGACTAGAAGATTTTTTAAGTTTTCATTGAAAAAAATCTATTTTTAGCTCCTGTGACCTAGTTATGCAACCGACCAGAACCATTTAAAATTTTTTAGTAAAGGACATCTAGAAGTGTCACCATGCCAAATATCAAAGCTCTGGACACATTAGTTTCAGAGAAAAAGACGTTTGAAAATTTCACTATATAACTCTATGTAAAACTGTGACCCCCGGGGCGGGGCCAATTTTGACCCCAGGGGCATAATTTGAACAAACTTTATAGAGGACCTGTAGGCGATATTATGTGCCAAATATCTAAGCTCTGGCCCTTGTAGTTTCAGACAAGAAGATTTTTTAAGTTTTCAATGAAAAAAATCTATTTTTAGCTCCTGTGACCTAGTAAGTTATGCAACTGACCAGAACTATATGTACAATGTTGGTATAGGACAGCCAGAAGTGTCACCATGCCAAATATCAAAGCTCTGACCACATTAGTTTCAGAGAAAAAGACGTTCGAAAATTTCACTATATAAGTCTATTTAAAACTGTGACCCCCGGGGCGGGGTCAATTTTGACCCCAGAGGCATAATTTGAACATACTTGATAAAGGACCTGTAGATGATGCTATGTGCCAAATATCTAAGCTCTGGCCCTTGCAGTTTTTGACAAGAAGATTTTTTAAGATTTCCTTATTTTTTCACTTTGGTTGCCATGGCAACCAGAGTTCTACATTGTTTTTAATTCTTTGAACAAATTTGAAAGAGCTTGACCCAAGTAACATTTCTGTAAAGTTTGGTTGAATTCTGTCAAGCGGTATAGGAGGAGATGTCATTTGAAGCAATTGTTAACGACGACGGACGACGGACGATGACGGACGCCGGACACAGGGCCATCCCAATAGCTCACCTTGAGCCTTTGGCTCAGGTGAGCTAAAAACAATGATGTCAGAGTTATGGCCTTTGCAAATGGCACTTCCTCTCATTCGGCTCTTTCCAAATATGCAATTTCATTTTACCCATAACCCCATAGCCTGTTTCTAGTTTTGAAAATAGGTGGCCACCTAAAGCAGGTTGAAAGTAAAGCATAATGCGTCTTAATGCACACTCTGCTTTACTTTCAAACTGCTTTCAGCTACAATCTATTAGGATATAGATACTTATTTCTTATCTTACATTTTCAAGACTGTATAAAGTGGAATTATTTTCTTCAGTGGAGAAATTAATTAAAGGCCTAAAATGCATATTTATGGGGTAATGGGTAACAAACATCAGTACTTGTTGAATTGGAGTTACTTCCTGGACAAGAAAATATGACAAAACATACAGATAACTCTGATAAAACCAATATTAAACATATGTATAAATATGGCATAAGACATAATTACATAACTGTCAGTGGATCACTTCCAGATCCTGTTTCTCTAAGTATGAAGCAGACTGAACCATTTCGAAACCTAAACGCGGGCCCTAAGTTCAAGGTCAAGGGGTCCAAATGTTTCTGTGCATGGAAAGGTCTTGTCCATATACACACACATACCAACTATGAAAGCAATACCTCAAGGGACATAGAAGTTATAGACATTTTTCGAAACCTAAACACAGATTTCGAAACCTAAACGCGGGCCCTAAGTTCAAGGTCAAGGTCACAGGGGTCCAAATTTTTCTGTGCATGGAAAGGTCTTGTCCATATACACACACATACCAACTATGAAAGCAATACCTCAAGGGACATAGAAGTTATAGGCATTTTTCGAAACCTAAACACAGATTTCGAACCTAAACGCGGGCCCTAAGTTCAAGGTCAAGGTCACAGGGGTCCAAATGTTTCTGTGCATGGAAAGGTCTTGTCCATATACACACACATACCAACTATGAAAGCAATACCTCAAGGGACATAGAAGTTATAGACATTTTCTTAAAATTGTTTACGCCGTTAACGACGACGCCGACGACAACAATGCCGACGACGACGACTACACCGGGGGTATTGCAATAGCTCGTCATGTACTTCGTACAGGCGAGCTAAAAAGCATATAATGTGGCAGCTAGTGGTAGGTGCCAGCACGCATATTACATACCCGCAACATAGGTGTGAAAAGCCTAATTGCTACATAAAAAGGTCAGCCATATGACGTTAAAAGGTCTACTATACAAATTAAGATCGTCCATAGGGAGGGTCGGTCATGTGACTAAATATATCAACCATGAAAACAAACAATATTAAATTAATGTTACCGGCTTTATGGCAGAAAAAGACCTTTTAAACAATTTGTTTATATCATTTTATGTGAATTGGAATAGCCTTTTCAGGAACGACATGTTGAAGAAAAAAAATCTGATTTTTTTTTCAAACTTGGGAATTATTTTTAAAAGATACTCAATGAGAATGTATCCGTTTAGTAAACCCAAAGGATGCACATAGAAAATATCTGCATTATCTGGGGAAAAAAACTTGATAATTATGACAAAGAAAACTCTTAGAACAAATTAACATGCATTATTTGGGTGGGACTATTTTCATGAGGCACAAAGTACCTTGCAGCGATTGTTTTTCTTGCTACAAGTGTCAATTTCAATCAAAAAAGTGTAATATACCTTAAACTATATATTTTACAGATGAAACGTTTCAGTTTCTCTATAAAAAAATATTTACTTTGACAAAAACGGCCATAAACAAAGCCGACACTTCCTTTTCAGAATAGTTACCAAACGTCTGGGACAAAAAGTACCGGCGCACCGGCTAAAATAGTAATTATGACCGTACGCTTTGAAAACAATTGAAAATTACAAGATAATGGTTGGTAAATATTCTTTGAACATTATATTTTTATAATCTTGGCGTTTTTTATGTTTAACCATCGTAAATCATTAAAAATTTACCGTTTAAAAACTTCAGTTTACATTTTCAAGCTTTCGATATCGTCTGTTGAGCACGAAACACTCAAAAACACTTAGCGCGAAGTTTTTTCTGTCTGCTGGAACAATTTTTTATTAAAGAAAACGATAATAAATGGCCTAAAATAACCGTAAACCAGACCACCTATTCCGGAACCACTTTTACAGTTAAGCGGAAGCCGGAGTTACTTCCCTTGTCAGTCCTATCTCTAATATTTGATTAAGAAAGATGAACAAGAGGGCATGATGGCCCTGATATCGCTCACCTGTTGTACTGAAGCCTGATAGCTTACCTTTCTGTTTCACCCGTTTTAATCTAAATCCATTTAAATTTGTAGTATAGCAAGTAAACAATTTTGGAATACAACCTCATAATCCTAGTATAGTAGGATACATCATGGGCAGATAACTAGAGCCTAAACAATACTGAAATGAAGCCTTTTCAAGCATTTTAAAGTATATCAAGGGCAGATAACTACATGTATTGCCAAAATGATCAGATTTCAACAATAATTGCACTCCTTCGATAACTTATAACTTTATAATTTGTGTGCAAGCATACCAAAATCCATTGAAAACTGGAATTGCAAGAATGTAAATGCTGTTAGATATGGCATTTTTAGCAATTCAAGGGCAGATAACTCTTGACATTTTAGTCCGATTTCAAGCATAATCGCACTTATTCGAACTCTTATGGTCATATACAATCTGAGCAAGTTTGATTAAGATTGGATAAATAGCGTGGCCTCTAGAGTGTAAACACAGTTAAATATGGCATTTTCAGCAATTCAAAGGTAGATAACTCTGGACCTATTGGTCAGATTTCAACCATAATCAAACTCATTTGAAATCTTATGGCAATATACAATCTGAGCAAGTTTGAGAAAGATTGGAAAAAAATTGTGCACTCTAGCGTGTAAACACACTTAAATATGGCATTTTCAGCAATTCAAAGGAAGATAACTCTCCACCTAGTAGTCAGATTTCAACCATAATCAAACTCATCCGAACTCTTCTAGTCATTTACAATCTGAGTAAGTCTGAGAAAGATTTAATAAATATTGTGGCCTCTAAAGTGTAAAAACTGTTAAATATGGCATTTACAGCAATTTAAAGGTAGATAACTCATGATCTATTGGTCCGATTTCAACCATAATTGAACTCATCCGAACTAACTCTTATAATATTATACAATCTGTGCAAGTTTGAGATAGATTGGATAAATATTGTGGCCTCTAGAGTGTAAACACTAAAATTGTTGACAACGGACGACGCACCACGGACGACGGGCATTCAAGTATTGCAAAAGCTCACCCTGAGCTAGCTCAGGTGAGCTAAAAAGAGGTAATTCTATTATTGATTTTGATAAAATTTCCATTATAAAAATTGTTTCTGTACATATTTTTGTAAGTACAATCACCCATATTAAAGGCACAGTACTACCAAATTGATGTTTAAAACGTGCAATTTCTTATATGTGTGCATTTTCTATGTATTAAAACTAAGTGAATTTGCAGGTTAGAAGCCTGACATATGCCCCCACTTCGTAAAGAATCCTACCTAAATGTGTCTTATTCTTATCATGTTGGTTTACATTTTAAGCGGGTTTGTTTAGATATGAGACTAACGGGCTGGTTCCAAGAATTTTCGTAGGATTGGGTAACGGTCACCTGATTGATATGAAGAGTGGCGGTAATTCATATACGTCTTCGATCTAATGTCAACAAAACAGATTTAAAAGTAGACTTGTTTCCACCAATTTCACAGGTTGGTTGCTTCCATAATCATTGGGGATAACTCCTTTTTATAGGTTAGGTTACGATTGTGCCTACATTTTCAGGTTTTAAAATTGCGCGATTTTGGAAATTTGACAGTAATGTTGGGACTTTAAGTCAATCAAAGGGAGATGATCTCGAAACGACATTAAAATTTTATGTTCGAGAACTGTTTTGATCCAAATTAGAAGTGAGATACACTATCAGAAAAAATACAGCCTACATGGGGCCTCCTTGAATTATAGTGACTGCCCAGTCGGCCCAAACATAGTTTACACCCTCAGCCTTGCCACTGGAAGTTTTGGGAAAGCAGACAGTGCTTTTTGAGTATGAGACCTTCCTGTTCCAAAGAAGATTATTTTAAAAGGTTTTCCTATATAAGTCTTTGTAAAACTGATAAGCCCAAGGGTGGGACCATTTTTGTCCCCGGGGTCATAACTTGAACAAGCTTGGGAGAAAACTATAAGGCGGAAGCTGCATGTCAAATATTACGGATCTTGGCCTTACGGTTCAGAGAAGAAGATTTTCAAAGGTTTTCCTAAGAAAATCTGATAAGCCCAAAGGCTGGGCCATTTTTGGCCCAGGTGTCATAATTTGAACAATCGTGGTAGAGGACCACAAGGCAAAACTATATGTCAAATATTAAAGATCTGGGCCTTACATTTCCAGAGAAGAAGATTTTTAAAGGTTTTCCTATATAAGTCTTTTTAAAACTGATAAGCCCCTGGGTGGGACCATTTTTTACCCTGAGGTCTTAATAATTTGAACAATCTTCATAGAAAACCATAAGACAAAGCAACATGTCAAATAATAATGAACTGGGCCCTACGGTTTTATAGAAGAAGATATTTAAAGGTTTTCCCAAGTCAAACTGATAAGCCCTTGGGCGGGGCCATTTTTGGACCAGGGGTCATGATTTGAACAATCTTGGTATAGGTTTTCTACATGATATTACATAAGAAATTTGATTGTTCTAGAACTTATGGTTTTTGACAAGAAAATCTTTAAAGTTTTTTACTCGGGTTGTCAAAATTATGTAAATAAGGAAAATGACCACGCCTTCTGGTGGCCATGTTTTTTTAATGGATCAAAATTCTTTGAACTACTTTGAAAGTCTATCAACTGACAAACATTTTGGTAGAAAACAAAATTGAAATCGCACCAGTATTTCTGGAGAAGAAGATTTTTCTAGATTTTGTGCACGGTTGACATGGCAATGAGAACAAGAGGGCCTGAAGGCCCTGATATCGCTCACCTCTTGTACTGAAGCCTGATAGTTTTACCTTTCTGTTTCACCCATTTTAATCTAAATCCATTCAAATTGTAGTATAGCATGTAAACAATTTTGGAATACAATCTCATAATTCTAGTATAGTAGAGTACATCAAGGGCTGATAACTAGAGCCTAAACAATATTGTTCAAAATGAAGCCTTTTCTAGCATTTCAAAGTATATCAAGGGCAGGTAACTATTGCCATAATGATTAGATTTCAACAATACTTGCACTGCTTCGAGAACTTATAGCTATATACTTTGTGTGCAAGTATAATCAAAATCCATTGAAAACTGTAGTTGCAAGAGTGTTTATGCTGTTAGAAATGGCATTTTCAGCTATTCAAGGGCAGATAACTCTTGACCTATTACTCTGATTTCAACCATAATCACACTTATTCGAGCTCTTATGGTAATATACAATATGAGGAAGTTTGAAAAAGACTGGATAAAAATTGTGGGCGCTAGAGTGTAAAAACGTTAAATATGGCATTTTCAGCAATTCAAAGGTAGATAACTCCTGATCTATTCATCCGATTTCAACCATAATCAAACTCATCTGAACTCTTATGGTCATATACAATCTGAGCAAGTTTTAGATATATTGGAATAAAATTGTGGCCTCTAGAGTGTAAACACGCTTAAATATGGCATTTTCAGCAATTCAAAGGTAGATAACTCTTGACCTATTGGTCAGATTTCAACCATAATCAAACTCTTATGGTAATATACAATCTGAGCAAGTCTGAGAAAGATTGAATAAATAGTGTGGCCTCTAGAGTGTAAACACTGTTAAATATGGCATTTTCAGCAATTCAAAGGTAGATAACTCCTGACCTATTAGTCTGATTTCAACCATAATCAAACTCATCCGAACTCTTATAGTAATATACAATCTGAGCAAGTCTGAGAAAGATTTAATAAATAGTGTGGCCTCTAGAGTGTAAACACTGTTAAATATGGCATTTTCAGCAATTCAAAGGTAGATAACTCCTGACCTATTTGTCCGATTTCAACCATAATCGAACTCATCCGAACTCTTATGGAAATATACAATCTGAGCAAGTTTGAGAAAGATTGGATACATATTGTGGCCTCTAGAGTGTAAACACTAAAATTGTTGACGACGAACGACGGACATTCAAGGATTGCAAAAGCTCACCCTGAGCTAGCTCAGGTGAGCTAAAAATTACCCCACCAGCTAACTTTTAACAACTTTTCGTTCCCTCACCCTACTGATCCTTGTGCTAAAGTTTGGTTGAATTTAGGCTATTAGTTTCAGAGGAGATGTCATTTGAAAATAGGAATGGAAGACATACGACGGAAGAAGGACACCGGACGGCAGACAAAGAGCAGTCACAATAGCTCATCCTGAGCCTTCAGCTCAGATGAGCTGAAAAGAAATGGAGAAACCTACAAAATGAGCTCAATGTTATGCGTCAGATCAGGTTTTGCTAGATTCATATACTGTGAGGTTTATAAATCTAGTCTACTGTAGATCTAGAATTTTAGAATCTATTAAATTTCAAACAAAGCATAGTCTAGATCTTTGATCTTACTAGAATCTATATTTTGTTTTAGATCTATTATTATACATGTATTTGATACATTTTCATTATAGAAATTGTTTCCATTACCTATGTTAGTATGATCATGCATATTAAATAAAACATTATCATAGTATATATCAAGTAGATGGCATAAGTCATTCAAATGGAGGTAATCGAGGGATGACATTAGAATTTTGTACAAACGTTCAAGTAATGGGTTAAAAGAAGATAATATGTCTTACCACACTGTGGACTTGTTGCCTCGTACAGCAGCCAGTCGTCTACTCGGAATGGATTGTGAAACCATATTGTATGATCTAGAGAGGTCATGAAGCTAATCCTTAAGTCTGGTCCACCTGGCTGTAGTGAGGTTCCTAGTAGTGAGAAATCCGACATGTATGCTGCAACACACTGGTGAATCTTTAAATCATCTCCTGGAAAACAAATAAATATAGTTATTTTCACAATGAAGATAAAAAAAATCCAAAAAGGAAATTAAGATAGCATAAAATAATTAAATTGATCTTATCTAATATTTCAGCCTGTACTTCAACTATTTTCTTCAGTGAAGGATTAAATTACATATGTTAAAATGTGCTACTATGAGGTACAGAGATAACATTGAGTTGTGGAAGTGCATTAGCGCTAATAAAATCTTCTCATTGTCACCGATTGACGGACATGAGCCCCCCAGGACACGAGCCCCCCGGCCGATTTTGCGCGGGCGGACACGAGCCCCCCCGCCTGTTTTGCGTGGGCGGACATAAGCCCCCCTGGTCGGATAGATAATTAACTAATGTTTTGTTAATATTTGTAGCAAAAAATAAAGTTTTTCTTCGGCTGAAAATATTGCCTTGCTTGTTAGTAGTAATTTGCCAATTATGAATTGTTTCATTTTAATCATGATACCGCGTAGGAAAAAGATAATGATGATATATCTAATCATTTATATTGTCAACTTGATTACACAATAGTGACAAAATAAGATAATCGTTGCCTATTAGCGAATCAAACTGTCGGTAACACTTTGATGCTACATGGAATTAATTATTTAATTGACTCTTTTTACTGAAGAAACACCGCCAATCAAACGTGTAAGTTTGATAGATTGATTGAATCTATTGTCCTTATAATCGTAAGTAAAAGGTGTTGTTTTTGTCTCATAATTCTCAAACATATCAAAGTTCTCAAACATTTGGGGTTAACGAGAGCACCGCAAACGGGTGCTGGACGCTCGACTTTCATAATACTTGAGACGGCTACATTTTTCAAACTTAAAGAATGTGTATGGGTGTTTAATGCCCTATTGATCATAGAAATTTGTAAGCAACAACAACTCAAACATACTTGGACAGTCTACATTCCATTTAAAGTAAACTATAAGTCAAAACAAGGACAATAACTCCGGAATGGCACATCCCCGGTCACCTTTCTTGTTTGAATGAGTTGCCCTTTTGATGTAACACAAGTATTTAAAGTTTCAAGTTAATACCTTTGACAGTTATTAAGATATTTCAATTTACAATTTCTAAGTAAAAAAATCAAGGGCAATTACTCTGGAATTACAAATCACAGAGTAATCTACCTTGTTGTAATGAGTTGTCCTTTTGATACTTAACAAGTATTCAAAGTTTCAAGTTAATATCTTTCATAGTTATTTAGATATGATAATTTATAACTTTTAAGTAGATAAAACAGGGGCAATAACTCTGGATACACAAAATTCAGGGTTACCGGTCTTATTGCAATGAGTTCCCCTTTTGATACTGAATAACTATTCAAAGTTTCAAGTTAATATCTTTCATAGTTATTTAGATATGTTAATTTACAATTTTGAAGTAAATAAAAAGGGCAATAACTCTGGAATTACAACTCCCAGAGTTAACTGCCTTGTTGTAATTAGTTGCCCTTTTGATACTGAATAACTATTCCAAGTTTCAAGTAAATATCTTTCATAGTTATTTAGATATGTTAATTTACAATTTTTAAGTAAATAAAACAAGGGCAATAACTCTGAAATGACAAATTCAAGGGTTACCTGCCTTGTTGTAATGAGTTGCCCTTTTGATACTGAACAAGTATTCAAAGTTTTAAATGGATACCTTTGATGGTTATTGAGATATGTTTATTCATAATTTTTAAGTAAATAAAACAAGGGCAATAACTCTGAAATGACAAATCCCAGGGTTACCTGCCTTGTTGTAATGAGTTGTCCTTTTGATACTGAACAATTATTCCAAGTTTCAAATGGATACCTTTGATAGTTATTGAGATATGTTAATTTATCACTTTTTAAGTAAATAAAACAAGGGCAATAACTCTGAAATGACAAATCCAAGGGTTACCTGCCTTATTGTAATGAGTTGCCCTTTTGATACTGAACAACTATTCCAAGTTTCAAATGGATACCTTTGACAGCTATTGAGAAATCAACTCTTACAAAAACCTTAAGCAAAAAACTTAACCGACGCAGACGCTGACGCAGACGACAGGGTGACGACAATAGCTCGACTTTTCGAAAAAGTAGAGCTAAAAACGTGATATATTAAGTGCAATAATGACAAAATAACACGTAAAAACACGTTTTGAAGTTTTAAATCTACAATTTTACACAATAAAACATGTATCTTATTATACGGTAGGTCGGGGGCTCATGTCCGCACGCGCACAACAGACGGGGGGCTCGTGTCGGCCCGCGCTAAATCTACTTACCATTGTCACCCTGTCTGTAAGCCAGATTGAACACATCTCCCCTTAAACACACCTGCCCTGTTTTTAACCTGTTTTTAACACATTCTCTTCTTTCTTTTATTCTTATCATTTTACTCTTTTAACAGTTTTGGCGATTGACGTGCAACAGTTTAAGTCCCTGCAAAGGGTTCAACTCAAACGGAAGATAGTTAGATAGATATAATTCTTAAGAACACAAACCAAGTTTTCCTTGAAATTTCATCCACAAGAGTCTAGTGGACTCTCCCTTTTTTCGCCTGTAGTAGGATTCTGGATCAACGGGCCGGATACACAGTGGAGCCTCATCAGCCAAGGTCCTGTTGATATAGTCTTTCTCCATGTCTGATATAGACTCACTTAAAATGACAAGCAAAAACTGTGAACAATGTTCAATAACAAGGAAATACTAAAACACTAGGAACTAGTCAAGTAAAACTAACGATCTTTGCAGGTTACAAGTAGACTTGTTGTTTTTATTTAACAACGTTTCGACCCTATCAGGGTCTTCATCAGGTTACAAATAATATACATATGATGGGTATAAGTACATGAAATTGGGTAGATCAAAATGTCACGTGATCGGTACTGCCGATTGTTGTGTTACTAAAAATAGAATGGGTAAAACATGATGATGGCGAGATAATGATACACAATTAAAAAAATGTGTGGGTAATGAAAAAAATGCTTGAAAGTCAGGAGTCTGAGAGGTATATCTAACTGGTTTTATCAAAGATGCCGTATATAGAGTATATAGAAATCTGGCAGTATTGGGTTTGTGGGATCGAATGTTCATCCATACAAAATGTATCGTCATGGCTGTCGGGGTTGATCGGTTCCGAATGTTCATAAGTCTGGTTTGGGGAGGTGATGGGTGTTAGTGGCTTCGGGTGTCTAATCATTTCGCGTAGGTACTTGTTCGTCGGGTTTGGCTCCTGGGGTGGGATGATACGTATTTTGGGCCGGGCTTCAAATGGTGGTATCCATGGGGCGATGGTCTCGATTGGTGGTGGTGACACAGTTCTGCGTTGAAAAATGTTAATTTCCAGGTCATGTTGTTTTAAGCAGTGGAGCTTTGTGTAGTCTTTTCTGCTAAACATTTTATCACATACGGGGCAGACGTACTTTCGTTTTCTGGTATTGTGCGTAGAGACGTGTCTTCTGACGTGGCATGGCTGTCCTCTGATGAATCGGTTGCAAATTTTACATTGGTAGAGATGTTTTTTCAAACGCATGGTAGGTATCTTCCTGTGGCTTCTGTTTTTCTTTTTTCGGCATTATTGTTTTAGGTTTAGACCGAGAGGGCTTCTAGATTTGAAGAGGCTGATAATACTTTCCTCTGTTCTGAGGCGGATGTTGATATCGCGCGGGGTAACCAGTAGGATGGTGACGTCGACGTCGTGTATTGAGTGTCCCGTGCTTGAGAAATGGTGGGAAACTGGCTTATGTTCGTTTTTTGTGCGGATGTCGTTTAGATGTCCATAAAGGCGTTCTCTGAGCGTATTTCCAGTTTGTCCAATATATTGGATGCCGCAGTGTTTGCATGTGATTGCGTATACTAGACTGGATGTCTCACAGTTGTGTGAGCCTCTTATTGAGAAGTTTTTTGCGGTGGTATTACACTTCAGTACATTTTTGCTGGTCATGTGTACGCATGCTGCACAGTTCTTGTTGCACGGATGGGATCCTATTTGGAACGTGTTTTGAAGTAGGTCTGATTTCACCAGGAGGTTCCTGAGGTTCGGGGGCTTTCTGTAGACTACCAAGATCTTGGAGTTTTTGAACATGCTGGTATCTGGTCCGATGTCTAGAAGGTGTCTGTTTTTCTTGATGGCTGTTTGGATGTTCGGGTTCTGGGGATTGTTAGTGAGGATTAAGGGGATCACGTCATTGGTTTTGATTTTAGGGTCGATTTGGAGGAGGGTGTCTCTGTCGAGAGCTCGGGCTTGTTTGATGGCTTGTTTGATCATTGTTTTCGGGTAGCCTCTGTGTTGTAGATTTTGCAGGAGGTCTTTGGTACAGAAGTTGTAGGTTTCTAGAGTGCTGCAGATTCGTCTGATGCGGACCGCTTGGCTGTATGGGATGCTTTTCTTCTGGTGACGAGGGTGGTATGAATCGAAATGTAGGTACATGTGGGCGTCGGTGGGTTTAGAGTATAGAATTGTGGTTAGGTATCCGTCTGCATTCTTTTGTACCGTGGTGTCTAGGAAGTTTACTTCTGTGTCGCTAATGTCGATCGTGAATTTAATTGTAGTGTGGAAACTGTTTAAGGCTATGACGAAGGAATCTAATTCCTCTCTTCCATGTAGCCATACCGAGAATATGTCCTCAATGTATCGCCACCACACTAGTGGTCTGAGGGATCTGTTTGCTAAGAAGTCTGTTTCAATTTTGTTCATAAAAAGGATAGCGTAGCTGGGTGCACATTTGGTTCCCATGGTAGTGCCGGAGAGTTGTTCGTAAAATTTTCCGTTAAAGGTGAAGGCTGTTTTAGTGAGTATAAAGTGTAGGAAGCGAAGTAAGATCCAAGTTTTGGGTTCTTTGTTGCATCTGGTTTCTAAAGCTTCTTTGACGGCTAGGATTCCTTCGCGATGTGGAATGTTTGTGTAGAGCGCGGTGACATCAATGGTCAGTAGGATGGCGTCTGAAGGTAGTCTTCCCAAGTCCTTGATTTTTTGTAGGAAGTGGTTCGTGTCCTTGATGTAGGAAGGTATAGTCTGTGCTAGGGGTTGGATGTAGTGGTCGACGAATTCAGAGAGTTTTTCTGTGGGGCCGCTACAAGCTGAAACTATCGGTCTCCCTGGATTATTTAGTTTATGAATTTTGGGGAGTAGGTAAAAGACTGGTGTCCTGCAGTTTTTTGGTGTGAGGTAGTTGATGTGGTTCTGGTCGAGCAGGCTGTGTTTTCTAAGATACGCTAGGAATTGGGTAATTTCTCTAGTGGCTTTGTTGGTCTGGTCTGTTTTGGTAGTTCTGTAGGTCTTTTGTTCTGCGAGTTGTCTAAGACCTTCGTTTATATAGTCTATTCGGTTTAAGATCACGATGTCTCGGTTCTGCCTTAGTTTTGACAAGGCGTCGAATTCTTCGGTAGAGAGGTTGTGCTGGTCCGTGACTGTTGAATTTTTGCCGAGGGTGTAGTGTTTGGTAACGGCAATGAATGTTTCCAAGTTAGCGGATTTTCCTGCTTGTGGTGTCCAACCTGATTTGGGTTTGAATGGGTCAGGAGGTGGTGTGTCCGTATTATTACCAAAGTGATGTTTAAGTCTTAGTCTTCTCTCGAACAGCAGGATGTCTCTGTGCAGTAGTAGGGGATCAAAGTTCCTAGGTGTGGGGCAAAATGCTAGACCTCTGCTAAGAATCAGTTTTTCCAGTGTAGAAGGCGTATAGTCTGAGAGGTTAGTGATACACTTGTCAAGGAAATAGTAAACAAAACTGTAAACAATGTCCAACAACAAGAAAATAATATACAGTGTAAAACAACAAGAACATAGTAAACTGTAAGCAGCATCCGACAACAAGAAAATAGAACATTTTGTAAACAAAACTGTAAACAGTGTTAAACAAGAGCACCGCAGTGCGGCAAAATACGCCCGTCATGGGCGGCGGGTGTCAAAGTCGTCCGGACTCAGGCCGACTGGAAAAAGTCGCCTAGAGTGTAGGCCCGACTATAGATCTAAAAAAGACTATGCTGTAGTATTGCGATAGCTCAAGTACTATCCCGATAGTATTGCGATAGTCAAGAAACTATTGCAATACTATCACGATAGTTTTTCTACCAACTGTTTTCTCATAAACAAATGCTCTTTGGGCGTATTTACATACTTTGGATATATCACGGAATTATATGTATAATAGATTGAGCAAGCATAATCGACATGATGAATCGATGTTTCGATGTTTCAATTTTCTTTACTTATACACATGTATAACTAACCTCATAGTTTTCCGCTTAACCCTTTACCTAATAGCCTGTTTCTTGTTATGAAGACAGGTAAGTAAAGTCTGCGAGTGTGATCAACCTTGCACTTTTCAGTCTTGCTCATTATTAGACTTAGTCATACAAAGATGAAAGAAAACTAAAAGTTATTGTCTGATAGTGTGGCTTATCTTAAATTTTAAGTATGTAAAGGGGCATAACTCGTTAAAAAATAATTTAACAGGAACCAAATATCAAATTTGAAATCAATTGAATAAAAAAGAAAAAAGTTCTGGGTTTTTTAAAAAATGCCCATTTTTTACAATAAAGGGGGCATAACTCTGCTAAAAATAGTCGCCAACGTCTGAAATTTAACAGGAACCAAAATTCACAGGTGCCTTCCCTGTATGATGAGAAACCTAAATATGAAATTTGGTTACAATAGACAAAATGTAAGTAAAATTATTATCAGGAAACAATATATTGTTAAAAAAAATTGTGTGAAGGGGCATAACTCTGAAAATACGGAGTCAAACCAAAAACCCGTAATATATGTTAAGTAACTTCATTCATTGTATCACCATATCAAATTCGAAATCAATTGAATAAAAAAAAAAAAAAAGTTCTGTTTTGTTTTTTAAAAAATGCCCATTTTTGACAATATAGCCGCCAACGTCTGAAACGAGAACTCGTCCGAACTATTGTGGTATGGAATATTTGTATGAAGTTTAATCAAAATCGGTAAATAAATAAAGGTGAGACAGCGCTAACAAGAAAAGTTAACGGACGGACGTACGGACGGAAGTTCTTACGGGAGGATACTTATGTGGCTATTTTCTATTGTTTTCTTTAGCATGGCTAGCCACACAACCGACAATTTCTTTTTGCTCTAACTTGAAAAATATTGATCTGGAGGCTAACCCTACCCCTAACCCTATGTCCCACAACTGTCCAGGTTAATGTCACAAGAAATGGCCAGGTTAATGTCACAAGAGACGGCCAGGTTAATGTTTTTCAATTATTGGGCTAAGAATTTTAGCCACGTAAGTACCCTCTCGTAAGCACGGACGGACGGACGGCGCTGGGTATACCATAATAAGTAGGGCTGCAACGGTTCAGGTACTTCACGGTTCGGTTCGGGTTCGAGTAGACCCCTTCGGTTTTCGGTTATTTCGGTTCGGGTATTATAAGAACTTGATAAAATCAACCAGAAAAAAATTCTCATTTACTGGCACTGATGTCTACGCAGACAATAGATCTTCACACTTTTTAGAAAACGCTATCACTTTCATCTATAATTTTATCATATGAACGAGAAAGATGTGCATTTCTTTCTACCATTTTAGGACAGATTGTAGCGAATTTAAGGCGTGGTTCGTCCCGACCTGTTTTTCATTGATGTTTCGTAACTAAGCTTTTAGCCTATTTTGTTTGTCATTCTGGCTCGTCTTCCTTAAATGCCTCATCAGCCTTCTATTTATAAGCGCTAGAAGAACTACCTAGCTCCAATTATATTATTATTTTACTGAAAAGTCATTAATATTTCAGTTTAATTATTTACATCGCCATTCGCAATTTGCGGTCGCTAAGTAATAGACTGGTTACCCTTTTTCTGATGCTGATTCGACTTTGGTACCTTTGAAGCCGGGCTATCAATCGTGCGCATGCGTTAAGTGCTGGGTTTCCCGGAATTATAAATAGCCGATATGAAAAGAATGAGACGGACGAGAAGCGAGCTATTTAAATTACTGCAAGAAGAAAAGGTTAGAACTGTGATTTAACCTTACATTTTGGAACGTCTGACCATCAAAAATATACACGCAGACTGCACGCTGATTGGTAAATTAGCGGTCTAGTGTAAATTACCATACATCGACGCACCGAACCGATAATTTGCGGTGCCGACCCGAAACTCGAACCGAGACAAACGAACCGAAAATAACCGAAATTCGGTGAACCGTTGCAGTCCTAATAATAAGTCCGTTGATGACGGGCGTATAAAAACAAGAAAATAGTAAAACAACTAGTGTAAAATAACAAGAAAATAGTAAACAAAACTGTAAACAGTGTCCCAAAACAAGACAATAGTAAACTGTAAGCAGCATCAAACAACAAGAAAATAGTAAAACAAAACTGTAAACAATGTCCAACAACAAGAAAACAGTAAATAAAACTGAAAATAGTAAACAAAACTTTAACCAGTGTCAACCACATGAAAATAGTAAACAACAAGAGCACCGCAGTGCGGCAAAATACGCCCGTCGGGTGTCAAAGTCGTCCAGACTCAGGCCGACTGGAAAAAGTCGCCCGGAGTGTAGGCCCGACTATCGATCTCAAAAAGACTATGCTGTAGTATTGCAATAGCTCAAGTACTATCCCGATAGTATTGCGATAGTCAAGAAAAAAGTTCTGGGTTTTTTAAAAAATGCCCATTTTTGACAATAAAGGGGGCATAACTCTGCTAAAAATAGTCGCCAACGTCTGAAATTTAACAGGAACCAAAATTCACAGGTGCCTTCCCTGTATGATGAGAAACCTAAATATGAAATTTGGTTACAATAGACAAAATGTAAGTAAAATTATTATCAGGAAACAATATATTGTTAAAAAAATTGTGTGAAGGGGCATAACTCTGAAAATACGGAGTCAAACCAAAAACCCGTAATATGTATTAAGTCACTTCATTCATTGTATCACCATATCAAATTTGAAATCAATTGAATCAAAAATAAAAAAGTTCTTGTTTTTTTTTTTAAAAATGCCCATTTTTGACAATAAAGGGGCATAACTCTGCTAAAAATGGTCGCCAACGTCTGAAACGCGAACTCGTCCGAGCTATTGTGGTATGGAATACTTGTAAGAAGTTTAATCAAAATCGGTAAATAAATGAAGGTGAGAGAGCGCTAACAAGAAAAGTTAACGGACGGACGTACGGATGGACGTACGGACGGACGTACAGCGCTGGGTATACCATAATACGACCGTCGATGACGGGCGTATGAAAAGGAGTAGACTGAGAAAAGTTAATTTCATGTACATGTTCATGTACCAGTATGTTCAAAGAAAGAATTAAGATAAGCTTTTTTTTTGCCTAATAAAAGTCAAATAGATCTATGCAGTCTATTTTTTTTTTAAAGAATTAAGTCATAACTCCTGACCTTGTGATGTGACCAAACATCTATCTCACTCCTATGTCAGTAAGCAAGACAAGCATGAAAGCTAATTGTTATGCCAGTGCTTTAACCCATTACCCCATAAATTCACCTTTTTACGCCTTTAAATAAGCTCTCCACTGAAGAAAATAGTTCAAATTCATACAGTCATAAATATATATCAAAAGAAATATTTCTATTTTAGCAGTTGATAGCTGAAAGTAAAGCAGAATGCACCTTTACTTACTTACTACCGGCGGTAGTGGCCCAATGGTTACACCATTGGACTACGGAACCAGGGGTCGTGATTTCGATCCCCCGCCGGACCAGCGGTCTGACTAGGGGATTTTTTCTAAATCCCCGATGATGTACAGGAATGTCCTTGAGCAAGGGGTACCTGTGAAGGGTCTGAGTCGGTACTGCGGCTGCATTTGACTGCGCCATATGTTAGCAGTGCTCATAGGCAAGATGGCTCAATGATCAGGGGAGTATATGTACAGTCTGCTGAGCGGTCATTCGGACTGAAAGTAAACTTTAACTTGGTATATTACTTTTTTATTTTATTACTTTCAACCTGCTTTAAGTAGTCGCCTGTATTCAAACCTAGAAAAAATCTATGGGGTAATGGGTTAAGCTACCATCTGCTATTAGGATATAATAGAAAATATTTCTTATTGTGCAAATGGATTACTGTATAGAGTAGAACTCATAATGTAATAATCTTCTTTCAAGGAGGAATTTAAATCAAAGGCCAAAATGACATACATATAAATATGGGATAACGGGTTAACTTGTTAAAAATGCAACAGGTTTAAGAATGGGCTCCATATAAGAGGAGTAAACAAAATAGTTCTAGTATGTTGGTTATCATGTTTGAAGTTTCCACCATATCTTGTTGTTACTACTCATTAGCGTTGTCTCCAAAAGAATTTTCTGATTACAGTGCTCCCTCCCTACAACGGCCCTCTGAACAACGATTCCCTCCTTACAACAACACTTGCCGCTGTTCCCCTAACAAGCCAATTTTGTCCAAACTTTTCACTGCATCAATATTGTCATTTGCTGTTTTTCTCCAAGTCGCACAATGGACATTTAACAGAAAATAAACATAATGACAAGTGACAAACAGTGTGAATCCAGATCAGGCACTGTGTTACGCGGAGTCTGATCTGGATTCAAGCTGTTTGCAAATGTAAGCAATTTTCCCTCCCTATAATGACTCCCTCCGAACAACATATACACATACAATTTGTGTCTCCCATTAAGTGTCATTGTAGAGAGGGAGCACTGTAGTAATCACAACAAAAAATTTAATTTAGTCAGAAAGATTCCAGTGTTTGAGCACAGATTTATATGCTGTTTACGATTCCAAAGTGTGAAAAACTGCTACAATGTAAAGAATTAAGTGAGACACATGATATGTTACCCTAGTCTTATCTTTAAAAGCTCTTGTGTATCACGGTAATTGTCTGGGTTTTTCACATCAGGCATAGTCCACTGGTAGCTGTAGTTTGACGTCTCATCCACCTTAAACGATGCCTGCATTGTAAATATTGCCTTTCCATCCTGAGAGGCCTTCACAGAACGACTGGAGTACGTCTCTCCATCACGGGTGCGATCAACATGATACAGAATAGGCCAGTTGGAATTTCCTTGCAAAGAGAGTAATAACATAAATATAAGAAAAATGCAGAGCTGCAGATAAGGGGAGTATTTAAAATACTAAAATCTTAATTTCTGCATTAAGTAGATCTGATTTCCTTTTTATGTTGCAAAGAAATATTGTATGAGCTTTCTTCATTACTAAGCATTGTCTGTACAACAAACTATCCATATTCTTTTAAGTGGCAATTGTACATGGGTTTAACTTTTAACCCATTACCCCATAAATACACCTTTTTACGCCTTTTACTGGAGAATATAGTTCCAATTTGTACAGTTATGGATATGCATCATAATTATTTTTTTCTATATTCTAGCAGATGGTAGCATAGAGCTTGACTTTCAACCTGCTTTAAGTGGTCACCTGTCTAAAACTAGACACAGCTACAAATGTACAGATACAAGAGACAACAAATGAATTTTGTCCAATCTCTGAACAGCTGGGTGATTGAATTAATTGATATGAAATAAAGTTGAATTATTTCTTATAATAATTTCCTATCTAATGAAACATAAGGAGGGGGAGGGGAGCATAGCAGACGCACATAACAGATTCTTTTATACCACATCCAGCTCAATACACCCAATCTATTTCAGCTAGAATTCATCCTCAACTTCTGTGAGATGTTCAAAGACATCATTTCACACCTAATATTTTTGAGTTGTTTATGCTGGGCATCAAAGGTGTGCTGTCTAACAGACTGAAAATAACTTTAACTGACATTCCAACATGGTTCTCCTCACTGTGTGTGCTTGCAAATGCCCTCACCATGCTGCTACATAAGCTTACTAAATAGTAAATACAGAGCTCCAGATAAGGGGGGGGGGGGGGGGGGGGGGGGGGGGGAGAGATAAAGACATGTATTTCAAAAACAAACTATAGAGGATAATTGTTTTTTCAGTATAAGATAGAAATTTAATCCATTGAAGTGAACATCAGACGTTATATTTTCACGAGTGGCAAAGCCACGAGTGAAAATATAACAGTCTGATGTTCACGAAATGGATTAAATTCGATCTTATACTGAAAAAATACAATTATTCTATTTATTTATGCTTTTAAGCCACTTTTTAAACGAAATTGTTCGACAATTGTGAAAGTGAAAGTACATGATTTACCCCTTGTTGAGCCCCAAGTTTATATCGAACACATTTTCGAAACAGTTTCCCGTACGATGACGTCACTGATTTATTGATTTGACATCATCCGAATTACGTTCCTGATTTTGAATTCGTGTTCTTCCGTTGAGTGGTTCGCGACAAATCAGACTGCCGGAATTTAACGATAAGACACGATTGACTACGATTCTTGGGGAGCCCTACGGGGAAAATTCATAATAAAAGCATGTGTGGCGATAATCCCACTGCTTAAAGCAGTGAAATTACCAAGTGATAATCCACTGCTATTTCGTGGTAATCCACCGAAAAGCATAAATAAAAAATCTTTATTTCAAAATTAAACCCTATGGCGTCACAACTCATAAGAATCACCTCTTTGAGACGATTCTAATGAGTAGTAACACCATAGGATTTGGTGATGAATTAGTGAGAAAATATAGGATTTGTTCAGCTTACTCCCACTTATCTGGAGCGCTGTCAATAGCTTTCCCTTATACTACATCCACTTACAATTTCTTATTATTTGATGGAAGAATATTAATTTTTACCTACCTCCCCTGAGAAAGTAGCAATGCAGACTGTGGACATGATGATCTGGTGACACTGTGTTACAGGCTGCCCCAAGGGCCTGACCCACTACTTGACCACCAAAAATGAAGCGACTCGCTGATGGGTGCCATAGATATTGTTTAGGTGCTCTGGAAAAATAAATGTCATAGATTTAAAGAGACTGACCACCAAAATTTAATGTAGTACAGAAAAAAATTATTTGTAACTGTGTGTCAAACGCTTATATAAACATGTAAATGTTTGTTTAATACAGGGTGTCCACAAAAACGGGGAGGTAAAACAAACCCTCATATCTCTCGCATTACTAAAGGTACATTGTTCATACATGACACAGTTAGGCTAGGGTGTATTCCCTTTCAATACACAACATTTAGATATTTAGGTAGCGCTTAAACACGAAGTGACGTCATATTTTGCAATGACGTCATAATCTGTAATTTTTTGATTTTCCTGAATTCTGTTTACAAAATTTCTAAAATTGCTTCATCAATTCTCAATAGAACGTTCTCAGTGTTATATTCCCTGTAAAGAAGGCTAAAATATTTGAAGATCATGGGGAAATCAGAAAAGTTTGTATGTTAATGGTCAACATGCTGCCAATCTGGGGACTTTTACTGGAAAAAAGGTTCTCAAAGGCTAACAAAACTGTCGAAAGTTATCAAGGAGCTGTTCAAAACGCTCGGCTAGGGTTTACAATTATTATTCCGCCACCAAAATCTTAGGGTTAGGGTAAACTTTAAAATATGTCTGCAGGTCTTTTTTGGTATTTTCGTAGAAATGAACTGGCCATCTCTTGTGACATTAACCTGGCCATTTATTGTAACATTAATCTGGCCATTTCTTGTGACATTAACCTGACCATAAAATGACATTTTTGGTGGCGCACTAATTGTAAAATTGCTCCAAACGCTCTAAGTAAAAGAGAGGATGTTCAACTACTAGAAAGATAAGTTAACAAAAGGGCCATGCGGGCCTAAATATCGCTCACCTGGAAAAACCAACACAAGGGTCACATGACCCCTGGGGCGGGATCATTTTTTACCCCAGAGACATAATTCCAAAAATCTTGCTGATGAACTTGAAAATTAAGTGTTCTGTCAAATATTTTGTACATGGATGGTTTCAGACAGGAAAACTTTTCATTGAAAAAAATCTATTTTTAGCTAATGTGACCCAGATATGCAACAGACCCGAACCATTTCAGCAATATTGGTAAAGAACATCTAAAAGTATGGAAGGCCGGTGCGCCATGCTAATTGCTAGTTGTAAAATGCCAAATGCTAAATGCGAAATGCTATTTGTGAAATATTAAATGCTATTTGCTATATGAGAATTGCTCTTTGCGAAATGCTATTTGCCAATGCCAAATGCTTAATGCTATTTGCGCCGAATGTCGAATGCTTTGGCGAACTCCTCAAATGGCGTTTTTTCTCAATCATTTGACATTCAGCAAATCGCTTTTAGCATTTAGCAAATCGCATTTAGGCCAAATAAAAAATTACCCGTGTTTCCTATTACATTGTACATGCAAAAAAAAAGTAGGGACAGACGGTCTGAAAATCTTTTTTTAACACGATCATATAATGATATAGACTATTTAACTTTTCTTATGGAGTATTTAATATAATCATATTCATATATGAAAACATATGAATGTATTTTATTTTGCAGAGCCCTGGGCTATACATTAAAAACCTTAAAAATATCAATTCAAATTATTAATTGATAGGTCCCATCAGTACCAAAATTACCTTAAAATTGAAACTGGTATGATTGTTAACCAGTATTGGTATACCAAATAAATACGAAAGAAGACTCAAGCAGGAAACGCAAAACAAACAATACACCCATCTCTAAAGCAGAACACACACACAGCCATACCATAACAAACACACATACATACACACACACACACGCAATCCCACAATCCAAACAGAAAACAATACGCAAAACAAACATAAAGCAAAGTGAACATAGGAGCCCGCCTTGGTACGGTCAGCAGCAATCAATAATTAATTATAAATTAACCATTAACAACCACTGGGGGGTTAAACCTGGGTTTAGGGGCGCCCAACCTCACACTTATCTCCTATATTCACCTATAAAGACGAACAGTGTACATAAAATATAAACCCTGTTCCACAACCTTACAATCAAAAAGACCGCCAGCACAGTAAGTAAATACATATAAAACATCTAACAAAATTCTCTGACAGGATTAGTCAAACCCGCAAAGTAGTGACTTATATATGGTGGGATAAAAAATATTTTGACATGTGTAGTATGCTTGTCAAATATGTCAATAAAATGCATTGTCTGCATGTTTAATATGTCAATGGTTAATTAAGTTAACTAGCAGATCATAACTGCACAGAAGGTACTTTATGGCAAATTGAGGTCAAATATCTTTTAGATATTTGTTTATCTAAAAATCAATTTTTAAAACACTCAAAAGACTATCGGAGGGGAAAACTAAGGTTGGTCGGGTTACCGGAAACAGAGGTATTTTTGTTTGGCCTTAGTACAGCAATTTGCATTTGGCATTAAGGAATCTGCGAATAGCATTTTTTTGCAATTTGCATTTAGCATTTTTGTAATTCGCAAATGGCATTTCACAAAACGCATTTCGCAATCAGCATTTAGCATTTTACAAATAGCATTAAGCATTAACACACCCTAATAGAGTTTTGTACTTAATTAGCATTTCGCGATTCGCATTTCGCATATAGCAAGTCGCATTTAGCATGGCGCAACGGCCTTCCATAAAAAGTGTCACTATACTAAATATCAAAGCTCTGGCCATAATAGTTTCAGAGAAGAAGATTTCACTATATAACTCTATGTAAAACTGTGACCCCTAGGGCCTTAGCAGTTTTGACCCAAGGGACATAATTTGAACAATCTTGATAGAGGACCTGTAGATGATGCTTTATGCCAAATATTTTCATATGAGTTAACATATAAAATTAAAACAATATTCAATATATCATTAAACTAATAAAATATGTCACCCCTGAATCTTCGAATGAGCATTGTCAGCCCCTGTTTGACAATATCTGGTTTGTTTTTGTTGTTGTGGTTTTATTTTGGTTTTGTGTTATATTTTTATTCGCAAATATTGTTATCAGTGCATACCTTGCACTGATTCCTATATTCAGCTTGATTGTTATTAACAAGATGAAAGCAAAGCAGAATGTTTATATAAGAGCTTAAAGCTGTAGATCTACTTTCATTTTGCTTTAAAAAACAATGTGAAATCAAGACCATCACAAGATATCTAACAAATTGTCAAGCGTACCGGACCTTAGAACAATAGACAGAACGAGTTTCGACAAGATCAACACCTTCACTGTCATGCCGTCATCTGCTTTAAACCTTTTCTCCATCGATAGAATCTACAATTTTTTACGCAATTACGAAATACTTCTATATCACTGCAGATGATTGCTTAAAGCAGAGTGCGCCCTTAGGCTCATTCTGCATTACACCGAATCTGCTTTAAGTGGTAATCTGTCTTCAAAACTAGAAACAGGCTATGAGTAAAAGGTTATAACAACTGTCGTTTACTTCTAAATTTCTCACTTTGAAAGTTCTAGGCAAGGTTACTTAAATAGAACTTATATCGTAATGAGTGTCAAACAGTTCGTTTCCTGATCAGAAGCCGAGTTATGCGTCTGATCAGGATCCAAACTGTCTGCAAAAACCTTTGTATAGATCTATTCAGGGTAAAGCGCTAATGATTGACCCTTTATCGATTCCGTTCGCTGTGCAGCGTCTTAATGGCGGACGGAGATATTGAAGAGTAGTTATCAGGGGAGATAAATCATGCAAAACTTTTAAATAGAATCGTCTATAATAAGGATTAAAATGTTTACGTTGCGTGACTGTCGGTGAAATTGTCCTTTAATCTTTTACAATAGAGACTCTCGGGTATACCAATAAAGCGTGAATGGAAAATTATGTTTGCATAACTTTCACGCGAGAATAAAGCGTGATAGGGATAATGATGATTACATAAGTTTTACGTTCACCTCAACACAAAATCGGGAAAGGATTACGGAAATCTTAATTCAAATGTAAGAAATTGGAAATTTAAAAGACAACAATACTATATAAATCAACATTTCGATATGGAAGGGGCAATATTTGACATTTCGGTACAAAAGGGGCAAAAATCCGTGTATGAAATAACGGGAAGGGGCAAAAGTCCGTGTACGTAAAATCAGGATGGGGCAAAGTTCCGTGTTGCTGTTTTTGAGGAAGGGGCAAAAGGTCGGAGGGGCAAAAGGCCGTTTACAGGGCCCAGCATGCAGGGGCAGAATATAATATCCTTTTATAATGAAGCCTGATAGCTTTACCTTTGAATTTCACCTGTTTTATTCTAAATCCATTCAAATTTGTAGTATAGCATGTACACAACATTGCAATATGACCCATTCTAGTATATATAGTAGAGTACATCAAAGGCAGATAACTAGAGCCTTAATAATACTGAAATGAAGCCTTTTCTAGCATTTCAAAGTAAATCAAGGGCAGATAACTCTTGCCACAATGATCAGATTTCAACAATAATCGCACTCCCTCGAGAACTTATAGCTATATACATTGTGTGCAATTATAATTAAAATCCATTGAAAATTGTGGCCTCTAGATCGAGTGCAAACACTGTCAAATATGGCATTTTCAGCAATTCAAAGGTAGATAACTCTTGACCTATAAATCCGATTCCAACCATAACCTAACTCATCCAAATTCTTATGGTTATATACAATCTGATAAAGTTTAAGAAAGATTGGATTAAAATTGTGGCCTCTAGAGTGTAAATACCCTTAAATATGGCATTTTCAGCAATTCAAAGGTAAATAACTCTTGACCTACAGGTCCGATTCCAACCCTAATCAAACTCATTTGAACTCTTATAGTCATATACCATCTGATGAAGTTTGAGAAAGATTGGATTAAAATTGTGGCCTCTAGAGTGTAAACAACCTTAAATATGGCATTTCAGCAATTCAAAGGTAGATAACTCTTGACCTATAAATCAAATTCCAATCATAATTGAACTTATCCGAACTCTTGCGGATATATACAATCTGAGCAAGATTGGGAAATATTGAATTAAAATTGTGGCCTCTAGTAAGTGTAAACACTGTTAAATATTGCATTTTCAGCAATTCAAAGGTGGATAATTCTTCACCTATATGTCCAATATCAACCATAATCGAACTCATCCGAACTCTTATGGTAATATACAATCTGAGTAAGTTACAGAAAGATTGGATAAAAATTGTGGCCTCTAGAGTGTAAACACCAAAATTGTTGACGACGGACGACGAACGACGAACGCCGGACGCCGGACATTCAAGGATTGCAAAAGCTCACCCTGAGCTAGCTCAGGTGAGCTAAAAATTGAGTCAGACATTTTACCCGCTGAGCCATCCCCGCTTTATTAAATTAATAGCAATCCATTTGACTTCCTGTATAGTGTACAGCGAAGTAGAAGGCATTATCCTTTCTGCATGCATGTGTGCAATGATATGAAACAGATTCAGTCAGACTAGTAGAGATGCCAGACGGCATTGAAATGAAAATGATATGACTTTTCTTGAGGATGTTTTTAAACTGATCATATTTTTTAACGCCAGATGTTAAGTAATGCTACAAATTTGATTATACTTTAGTATTTTCTTTTATATGATTTGCAAATACATGTACACTATTTAGTTTTCTAATTTAGCCTCTTTAAAACTGAAAAGATCTCGAATCTGCTTACCCCATTTAATAACTCATTAAATCTAAGAGAGATAGACAAAGACATACAGAGACAAAGGCAGAGAGAGACACAGGCTAAGAGACAAAGATTGAACAGACAGGCACAGAAATGTGTAGCATCTGGCATTCAAAAAAAAATATGTTCAGTCTAGAAACAACCTCAAGAAAAGTCTTCAAATCTTAGTTGTTTAGATATTTTCCATCGCTTTATTTGTTGGGTCAGCTAACGCAACACAAATTGATTATGGGCATAGACATTTTTATCTTCTTTTAATTGTATACTCTATTCTTGCTAAAAATTAACAAGACTTTTAACTATATTTCAACTTGCTCTTCTGTCATACTTTTACTTTTTTCTTAACTAATAAGCACAGACCATACTTGTATGAGGGTGCTGCAGTATAAACAGATAGATAGATAGACATCGCTACACACTGAAGAACGTTAAATCGATCTGAGCAATAAAAATAGACCTGCTGGTTGAGTGGGCTAAGGGGTCTTATTTTGATTTTCTGTTCCCGCATGACGCCGGTACCGGGGTACAATCCCACCAGAATTCTTTTTTTTTTCTTTTTTTTTTATTATCTAAATGCATTTTGTAAGATTTCTTATTGATCTAACCCGTTTATATTTAAGCTTTTGACATATATTTACAAATTACTATTTTTCACGCTAAATCTGGTTGCGAACCTCTTTTTATGGGGTCCGTACAATCACCCCACAACACCCAATTCACACCAACACATAACAACACTTACCAACATATACCAACAGCACCAAAATGAGTTGAATCTACTAAATATAGGCATTTGTATCCATTGAATAGTGTTGTAACCAATGTTTTTGACTATATTTAACTAGTATTTCTCCTTTATTTCCTCCACAATTCTCCATATAAACATACCGGTATATAGCAGCCATAACCCAAGCGTACCATATCTGGAAAAGACCCCAAACAAGATTTACTGTGTGGTTCGGGACCAAAAACGAGTTGAAGCTACTATCTGTAGACATTTTATCGATTTATTAGTATCGTAGACAAAGTGTATGACTATATTAAAGTTTTTAATTCTTTGTTCCCTACAATGCAAATATATATTTACAATTATGCAAGTCATAACCCTAGCGTACTAAATCTGGAAAATACCCCACACACGATTTGCTGCATGATACTGAACACGAGTTGTAACTACTACATGTAGATAATTATATCGAAGTAATATGGTTTAAACAAAGTTTATGGCCATATTAAAGTACTTTTATTCTTTTTTCCTCCATAATTGCCCATATTAACATATATAGCAGCTAGCATAACCCTAGCGTACCACATCTGGAAAATACCCCACACAAGATGTACTGTATGATACTGGACCAAAAACGAGTTGAAGCTACTACCTATAGACACTGATATCGATTTCATAGTATTGTAGACAAAGTTTATGACTATATTAAAGTATTTTGTTTTCTTTATTCCGTACAAAGCAAACATATGTACATTTAAAACAGTAATAACCCTTAGAATAAGCGTACCAAATCTGGAAAAGACCCAACACAAGTTTTGCTGTGTGATACTGGACTGAAAATGCGCTACTACCTAAAGACATTTAATTTTATTTTATATGATTTATATTTTATTCATTTATTTCCCTAAACATATACATATATACAAGTAAGTAATCGTTTATTTACCTCAACTTGTTTAATAAGAGTAACTCAACTAAAAGACGGATCCCCACTAGGTGATCACATATTTATCCGGCACACGTGCCGATAATAGCACTAACAGGATATATCTCACCTAGAGTTCACACCTTGTATAATGACCCTGCACACGTGCCGCTTAGATAGTACATGCTTAAAGCACGCTTTAGGACTGGGGTTTTATATTAGTAAAATAGATAAAGGCACTTGTCACATCATCTTATATACATGCTATATGCTGTGTACAAGTAGATGTGTCCAGGGCTCGGGACAAGGGCCCTGCCTTTTGAAGCCCCATAATTTTGAATTTTTAAGGATTGATTACCAAAATAAAAGCCAAACACTTCGAAATACATTGCCGAAAGAAGTGATATGAATATATTGAAATCTTAGTGTCCAGTTGTCTTCAAAAATACAACATGCTACAATATACGATTATTGAAAAGAAGAAAATCTGATGATCCTATGACTTATTAACAAAAATCGCCGTGTGATCAGTATCCAAATTGTATGGTACTCATAACGATTCTACTATATGAATAATAATGAAAATACTACGACAATTATTAATTTATACCATACGGTAACTTCTGACAAAGCCATTCTTACAAAACCACACTTATGCCTGCAGTTTGCATCCTTATCACATACTTTGAAGGCACACTTCTATCGGTAGGCGGGATTATTGTTAATCCAATTAAGGCACTGCTAACTCGTTAAAAGTGATAAACGTTGACGGTTTACCTAAGCTGATAATTTACATCAGCTAACATATCGATGATCCTATGTAAAAGGAAACGCGAACGATTAAATTCTTTCATGGTATGCATTAGATCTACATACTTTACTTATATTGTTATATTTATACATGACTTTTAGCATAAACAGTAATAAAATTTAAAATATTAGTATATAATTAAGGAATAGTAGCTTCAACTCTTTTTTGGTCTAGGACCACACGCAACCTTGAAATGTGGTATGATTAAAGTAAACCAGAAAAACATTTATCAATTTAATCTTATAAAATAAAAATAATTTCCTTATAATGGAATATAATGCCTTTATGTAGAAGTTTCAACTCGTTTTGCTACACTATATCTCACGGCAAAACTTGGCTATGGCTGGTCTAAATGTATATTATGTTCGATTTTTTTTGCGAATAAGGATACAAACTGCATTAATATGGTCTTAAGCTATACTATTAAATCGATATAAATGCACAGGACGTAGCTTTAACTCATTTTATGTCCAGTTTCATACAGCAAAACTTGTGTTGGGTCTTTTCCAGATGTGGGATGCTAAGGTTATAACTGCTAAAAATGTTTATTCGGTTCGATTTGTTTTGAAACAAAGTGTCCAACATAATTTGATATAGTCATTAACAAAGCTTATATAACTATTAAATGGCTATAAATGCCTACAATTAGTAGTTTCAACTCATGTTCGGTCCAGTATCACACAGCAAAACTTGTGTGGGGTCTTTTCCAGATTGGATACGCTAGGGTTACGACTCGCATAAATGTGATTGTATATATCATGGTTTGCTTTTTAGGGAACAAAGGATTGAAAACTTTAATATAGTCATACACTTTGTCTAGGATACTAATAAATCGATAAAATGTCTACAGATAGTACCTTCAACTCGTTTTTGGTCCCGAACCACACAGTAAATCTTGTGTGGGGTCTTTTCCAGATATGGTACGCTTGGGTTATGGCTGCTATATATGTTTATATGGAGAATTGTGGAGGAAATAAAGGAGAAATACTTCTACTTCTATGTTGATACTGCCCAGGGCCAAAGCATCGCGGGCAAGTGACGCCATCAAAAGGCTAAAATAACTCCATATTTACATTTAAAATCATAAAACCATAGCGTGTCTATGCTGCGCTTCTCTGTAGACGAGACTGGAACTCGTCTACAGTGTGGCTCTGGACCACTTCAGGTGGGAGGACATTCCATTCCCTGATTGTCCTGGGCATGAAGCTGTTTCTGTACTGCTCGCAGCTCACACCAACCTCAATGAAGGATAGGCTGTGTGATCTGGTGCCTTGTCTGACTGCAGGGGAGATGTAGTCGGGGATCTTTACCCGTATCGTGTTGTTGACTGCCTTGTAGAAAGTGGTGAATCTCTTGTCTTTTCTCCGGTCTTGAAGCGGAGGCCATTGCAGTTCGTTGAGTAGGGGTGTAACTCGCTGTCGGTAGGAGTATTTCCCTGTAACGAATCGGGCACCACGTTTCTGCACTTTTTCTAGAGATTTGATGTCTTGTTGGAAGTATGGGTCCCAAACTGAAGAGGAGTATTCGAGATGAGGACGGACAAATGCAGTGAACGCTTTCCTCTTCACCTCGCTGTTACAGTTGTATAGGTGGCGGCGTAGAAGGTTGAGAATCTTATTGGCTTTTCCGGTGATGTTGTTGATGTGTTGTTTCCAGGTTAAGTCTGAGATGAATTCAACGCCAAGGTATGGATGGTGGTCTACTCTTTGAAGGATGTGACTGTTCCAATAGTGTACTGGGTGTCTATGTAGGTGAGTTTCTTGGTGATCTTTAGTAGATTGCACTTTGCAGCATTAAACTTCATCAACCAGGTGTGTGACCATTCAACGAGTGATTCGAGGTCCCTCTGAAGCTGGGTCCAGTCAGCCACACTGTTGATGGTTCTGTATAAGAGACAATCATCGGCAAACAACTTGATCTTGGTCAGAGGAGACACTCTATCAGCGATGTCGTTGACATACAACAAGAACATTAACGGTCCAAGCACAGTGCCTTGGGGGACGCCGGAGATCACTGGTGAGTTGGTAGAGGAGGAGCCATCAAGTACAACCCTTTGTTGTCGCTGACACAACCAGGACTCTATCCACCTGTTAGTGCAACCAGTAATCCCGTAGTGCTGTATCTTATGTAGCAATCTCCTGTGTGGCACGGTGTCAAATGCCTTGCTGAAGTCAAGGATGAGGAGGTCTTCGACAGTGTTCAGTAGTTGAGTCTCGCAGGAATGGCCAGAATGGAATCCATGTTGGAAGTTAACAAGGATGTCATGTTCGTCAAGGTGGCGCATGACTTTGCTGAAGATGATGTGCTCCATGGTCTTGCATAAGATGCATGTAAGCGATACTGGCCGGTAGTTGGCTGGATTAGTTTTGTCGCCCTTCTTGTACACAGCAGTGACATTAGCATCCTTCCAATTATTAGGTACGGTGCCAGTTGCGTATGATTGCTGGAATATCACAGAAAGTATCGGTGCGACTTCTGTAGCTACCATCTTCAGTATACGGGTGGGGAGAAGATCAGGGCCGGATGCTTTGGACGGGTTCAAATTGAGGAGCAATTTTTCAATTCCGGGGGTGGTGAAGTTAATATCTGGCATCAAGGGAGCTGGAGGGCCATCCATAGTCGGTAGTTGGCCATCAGGTTCTCTAGTGAAGACCGATTTGTATTGCTCATTTAAGGCATTCGCCTTTTCGTCCGGGTCGCTTACTATCACATTGTTTCTTTTAAGTGCTGGAATGTTACTCTCGTCTGATCGTTTCTGTTTTATGTACGAATAAAACTTTTTGGGATTTTCAGTCACACTCGTGTTCAGGATGTTATCAAAGTAATCGCGATGAGCCTTCTCAAGGGCCTCCTTCACTTGTTTACTTAAGTCCAGATAGCGTTTCCAGGAGTGGCTATTTCTGTCGCTTTTACCCTGTTCCCAAGCACGTTTTTTCTGCTGACATAGTCTTTTTATTGATTGGTTGAACCACGGGAGATTCCAACGAGTTGTGATCTTCTTTTGTGGGATGTGCTTTTTCATAGAGTCTGTGAGTGCCGTTTTGAATGCGTTGCAATTGTGGTCAACACCTTTTGAAAGTGGATTATCTGCCATGAATGTCTTATAAAAGCGGCTCATATCCTGTTTGATATTGCCAATATCACCCTTTTTGTATAGGTAAACATAGCGATCAGGCTTCTTGTATCGTCTTGCTGTCAGGTCGACACCATATGTTACCACGTCGTGATCACTCATTCCAGGTTGAGTAGAAATATCCTTAACAATATCGGGGTTTGTCGTCAGAACTAGATCTAGAATATTAACATTTCGAGTAGGTTCATCCACCATTTGAGTCAGAAAGTTTGCGTTGACAAAGTCTAGCATACTAATTAAATATAGTCAAAAACATTGGTTACAACACTATTCAATCGATACAAATGCCTATATATAGTAGATTCAACTCATTTTTGTGCTGTTGGTATGTGTTGGTAAGTGTTGTTAAGAGTTGGTATGAATTGGGTGTTTTGGGGTGATTGTACGGACCGCTTTATGAAATCATATTAGATCTATCAATAGCTTTATACCATAAACTATACATGCGTTTACAACTGTGAATGTTTAAAAACAGCTTAGGTACCAAAATGTATACCAAAACTGGCAAAAGGATATACACCGGGACGAACTGGTTTCAGTCCGAAATGTTTTGTAATAACTTTTCCCCTTCTAATTAGCAATGCTGATTTCTACTGTGACAAGTTGTCAGCACAAACCTGAATATATTCGGGTCAATATTTTCCAGTTGGAGAAATGAACGCGTTATTTCTCCCTCAATGTTATGTTTCGTTACTGATGACATCGTTCTGAATTTTGACAGTAAACCGAAACTAACTCGCGACATAACCACTACTTCATGGATCTCACGCAGTGACGGCAAATGCCAATGAAGTCCGAATGTTGGTTTGGCCTAAAACACGAAATCATTAATGGAAATATTTTGGCGAAATGGACGGAATGGAAATTATGACGGTGAAATGGAAAATCTATTATATTCATAGAATGGGTTGGCCTAAAACACGAAATGGAAATATTTTGGCGAAATGGACGGAATGGAAATTATGGACAAGTTGGAACTATTCCAGAAAAGAATGTTAAAACAAATTTGCCAACTACCTACAAATACATCTGATGCAGGACTTTACTTAGTTACAGGCACAGGTACTTGACACATACTTTATTATCTATTAACCCCCCCCCCCCCCTTTTTAAAAAAAAAAAAAAAAAAAAAAAAATTTTTTTTTTACTATAGATCTACTTCTATTATAGATACAAGGTAAACAGCGCAATTCAACACCTAGTCTTTACTATCGATTTAAGCTGATGCTAAATAGACTCGATCGCCGATATTCTCTTGTCTCTTATTTCACATGACACGATCTACAAAATGTCGTTGTTCATCATATAGTCTGGTCACACGCTTACACGAGGTCGTTCTTCATTCGTGGTGCTAAGCTGCAAATTGCAGTAATTGTGATAAATTATTGTTTATTCATAATTGTTTTTCATCGTATCTAATGTAAATCTTTGGTAAAACCTAATGATACAGGTATCATCTTATTTGACTCTGAGTTAAATTTTGCCCCACTGACTCATAATTTGCAGAAGCTTTTCTCGCTGATATCCATCTCCCTGGAATCTTCATCTTCTTAAATGCAACATCTTCCTGAAGTAAAATTTGGTATTCAAAAAAGAAAAATACATCATTTTTATTTCGAATTAATTTCTGCTTTAACAGAATTCAATATTTGCCGATGATTTGAAAATCATCCCCCTAAAACTTCCAAGGAATCATCATCTTCTTAAAATCATCACCACCCTGATGTATAATTTGGCATACCTGTAGGATCTAGACATCCTCATTATATTTGATTTTGAATTAATTTCTGCTTTAAGGTGGTTCGCGGGTCAGCTTATTCTGTGTCAGAATTCTTTGAAACCTTGATTAAATTGAAATATACCATATGGAGAGTGAAAAATCGTTAAAATAAAAAAAAGTTACAGTGCCGTTTTTTTCTGACAGGACCTTTTGTCGAAAAAAGCTCCTTTTTTGATAAACAGGAATATTTTCTTTATAAAATGATATAACTCAATAATTTCTGTACATTCAAGTAAACTGTACATAGACTATAAGATATTGGGCAAACAAAAGTATTTTATGACATATTTGTTGGAAATATCAATATTTAAAAAAAGTCAAATTCTGAAAATCTCAAATTACAAAAAATCTAGCTGTTTAACGTACACTTATTTTACTCTTATTAGATAGATATAACTTAATTCTACTAGTCACAAAAATTTAATGAAAATCTACAGTGGAATTTACATTTTATACATGATTTCCTGAAATTCTGACAAAATATAAACACAAAACGAGTAACCTCCCTTGAGTTCAACTTTAAAATGCCGTCAGCTCTAAATAATACCATAAGTCAAACCTGTAATAAGGGACCATTGAAAACGGTAGCCTGTAGATCTTTAAAGGCAAGTGACTGCTTAATGCATAACAAAAGTAATGCATAAAAGCTCCTTTAGGATCTATCTTTTAGCATTATTTTTGTCCTGTGTTAAGGTGCCACCTGTCATATAGGCTATAAATACTCACAAATTTAGCTGTCACTTGACTATACTTGCATCTGATATTATTCATTATTACTTGACTAAACATAGCCTGTCCTTTGATCACTGCGTTATGAAATGACTAGTCACTAAAATCAGACAATTTGTTAAAAAAAAAGTTTTGAACCGAGTGGGAATCGAACCTAGAACCTTTGGATTGCAAGTCTATCACCGTATCCACTGCGCTAACAGAGCAGACACTGAGTAAGATCAAACTTTTCTTTATCTAAATTTTCTACTATAAGCACGTGCCGCAAAGATCAGGTGAAAGTCATCAGCATTTCCGGAACTCGAGATGCGGGCCGCCCGCTGTCGAACCACCTTAACAGACTTCCATATTTGCCGATGATTTGTATATCATCCCCCTAATAAAAAAATAAAAAAAAAAAAAAAAAAAAATCCCAGGAATTCTGACCTACTTAAAATCATCACCAACCTGACGATAAATTTGGCATACCTTTAGGATCTAGACATCTTCGTATTTGATTTTGAATTAATTTCTGCATGGGATTTGCCGATGATTTTGTAAAACAATCCACTGTTAAACCACCTCCCTGGAGCACTTATCTTTTTGTTATTAAATCATCATCCTTCTGTATACCTAAAGATGCTTTAGCTGACTTTAATATTTCAATTCTGCCGAGGATTTTGTAAATCATCCCCTTGAATACTACCGGTATCTCCTGGGAACCTCATCTTCCTTTAAATCAACATCTTTCTGATGTAAATTTGGTTTAGTTCAAAGATACAGGCATCTTCATATTTGATTTGAATTAAAATTTGCTTTAGTTGACTTCAGTATTCAATTCTGTGGAGGATTTTGTAAATCATCCCCCTTGAATACCATCTCCTTGGAATCCTCTTCTTTAAATCAACATCTTCCTGATGTAAAATTTGGTATAGTTCAAAGATACAGGCATCCACATTTTTTATTTGAATTAATTCTTGCTTTAGTTGACTTTGATTTTCAATTTTTCCGAAGATTTTGTAAATCGTCCCCTTTGAATACCATCTCCTTGGAATCCTCTTCTTCAAATCAACATCTTCCTGATGTAAAATTTTGCTTACCTAAAAGATACAGGCATCCTCACATTTGATTTTGAAATATTTTTTTGCTTAAATTTAATTTAATATTTCAATTTTGCCGAGGATTTTGTAAATCATCCCATTAAATACCATTTTCTTGGAATCCGCTTCTTCTTTAAATTGCCGAGGATTTTGTAAATCATCCCTGTAAGGACTATTTCCGACAAGGTTGTCTTCATCTTGAGTCTACGATGGCATATGCATTGTTCACTTTAACTGTCATCTTCGGTATTGTAACCACAGTGCACTTTTGTACTGCCCCACAAAAAACAAAAAGTTACTCTCAATGTAGCTATGTAGTGACTACATTCGTTAGCATGAAAGCAAGCCTTGTGAAACCCAAGTATCATAACTATGATCAAAAGTATCGGAAAAGCCTATATTTACTCAGTATAACCCAAAAAAGAAAAACTCTTATGATACTGCTAATCTTAATGTCTGGTGATATCCAGCTCAATCCAGGCCCTGGTAATGCTTCAGTTTTCCCTTGTGGTCAATGTGAACGCCCAGTAACATGGTCACAAAAAGGTGTATGCTGCAACAATTGCAGTATATGGCATCACAAAACATGTGAAGATTTGACCAGCAAAGACATGTCTTACCTTGCAAAGGAAAATGTTGTTTGGTACTGTTGCAAATGTCATAGTATGAATGTCGATAGCTTTACATTCAATAGCTTTGAACTGTATACTACTAATATGTTTTCCCCACTTTCAATGATATATTCAACAATGAACTCTGTCACATCTGAATGTCCTTTCAGCCCATTGCATACAAGTAGCCCATACCATACAAAAAACAAAAAAGTTAAAAAGGATAAAACAGCAAGCTTAAACCGGTCAAAAAATACCAATAGAACTTATTCAATCAATGAACAAGCAGATGAAACAAAACCTGACATACCAAAGAAAGCTAACTTAAGGCTCCTAACTGTAAACTGTTGTAGCGTCAGAGAAAACAAAGCTGAACTTAAGGCAGCTCTAGCATACATCAAACCTGATATTATCTGTGGCACTGAGTCATGGTTGCGTGGTGTTAAGCCAGGGAGAGATCCTACTAGCAATGCAATAAAAACAAGCGAAGTATTTCCGGAGGGTTATATGATACACAGAAATGACAGGGACACCCGTTTAGGTGGGGGTGTTTTCACTGGAGTATGTGACCAATATGTATCTGAAGAAAGAGCAGAACTTGTCACAGATTGCGAGATCTCATGGACAAAATTGAATATAAAGAAAAAGAAGGATTTATACCTCTGTTCCTTCTACATGCCTCATAGAAATATGAAAGATATTCATAACCTTGATCTCTCCTTGAGCAAACTCATGCAGTGTGCCAGGAACTGCTATGTTATCCTTGCGGGTGATTTCAATTGCCCCGACATTAACTGGGACAGACTATCGGTGAATGCTGGTGCTCCAGATAGGGAGGTCCAGCAAGCACTGATAGATGTAACAGTGGAACATGGGCTTTCACAAATGCACAATCAACCGACCCGCATGGTTAACATGTTGGATCTGGTTTTCACAAACAATGAGACCCTGGTCAAGTCATCAGTTAGTGTCCCAGGTATCAGTGACCATGCTATGGTTGTCACAGATATAGATGTCCTTCCTCGGAAGAATAGACAGATCCCTAGGAAAAAATACATCTTTTCTAAAGCAAACTGGGAAGAAATTCACAAAGAAGCCAACATCTTATCAAACCAGATTATTGAAAAACAAGCAAGAAAGTTGCCAGTGGAAGAACTCTGGTCTTCTTTTAATAAATCCATCACTTCTATAATGGACAAACACATTCCAAGTAAAATATGCAAGAAACACAAATTACTCCCATGGTTCTCAAAAGAGCTAGAACGCATGGTCAAAAGAAAAAAGAGGCTCTACAATCAGGCCAAGAAAACTTCACAATGGGCAGAGTTCAAACAATACCAGAAAAAATGTAAAAAGGCTTTCAAAAAGGCAGAGATTACACATATAAACAACACCATAGAAGAGGGTCTTAAAAACAATAACACAAAACCATTCTGGCATTATGTTAAATCACGACAGCAAGACAATTTTGGCATACCCTCACTCAAAAAAGATGGCAACCTTGTTAGTGACAGTAAGAGTAAGGCAGACATTCTACTAGAACAGTTCACCTCAGTTTTTACCAAGCCAGATTTAGACAAAATGCCTTCAATGAAAGAACAATTCAAACACAAACTTCCTCCTTTAAAGATTACAAAGTCAGGTGTCGAGAAACTACTCCTCAATAGTCAAACTTCTAAAGCATCTGGACCCGATAAGGTTTCAAACATTATGCTCAAAACATGTGCAACCCAATTAGCACCAGGGCTGAGTGTCATTTTCCAAGCGTCTATAGATACCGGCAAACTACCCCATGACTGGTTAAATGCCAATATAGCCCCAGTCTTCAAAAAGGGTGATGTACATATGGCCGAAAACTATAGACCTGTTTCCTTGACCTCAGTATCATGTAAGCTATTGGAGCACATTATTTGTAGACACCTCTTTCAACACCTAGAAAAAAACAACATCTTAACAAATTTAAATCACGGTTTTAGATCAGGCTTCTCCTGCGAGACACAACTTATAACAACTGTACACGACCTTTTAGAGAACAAAGACAAGAAACTCCAAACAGACATCTTCATCTTAGACTTCTCCAAAGCATTTGACACAGTACCTCACTCAAAACTTCTCTTTAAACTCAAAAAGTATGGAATCACTGGAAATTTGCTAGACTGGCTGGAGATGTTTTTGACTAAACGCCACATGCAGGTGGTGGTAGATGGAGCACACTCTGAATCAGCCCCTGTCGGGTCCGGTGTCCCCCAAGGGACCGTGCTTGGTCCGCTCCTGTTCCTCTGTCACATCAATGACCTACCTGACTCCGTTAAATCGCAAGTCCGGCTGTTTGCAGATGACTGCCTTCTGTACAGAACAATCCGGAGTCAGGAAGATCATGAAGTGCTGCAGAGAGACTTGAGTGGGCTGGAGGCCTGGGCCTCGTCATGGGGTATGCGTTTCAATGCCAAGAAGTGCTACCTCATGAGTGTCAATAACAGATCCAGTCATTTCTACACCCTAGACAATCAAATACTAAAGCAGGTCCAGGAGAACCCTTACCTAGGCGTGACAATATCAGAAGACCTGAGATGGGGTTCCCACATAAATAAAATAACTAAAAAGGCTAACTCCACCGTAGCCTTTCTTAAAAGAAATTTGAGACACTGCCCCCCACAATGCAGAAAGACAGCATATATATCTTTGGTCAGGTCAGTGCTGGAGTATTCTTCAGTTGTGTGGGACCCAATACTATCCTCGGAAATAGAACGACTTGAACGAGTGCAGATCGAGGCAGTCAGCAAGGTTCATCACGGGTGACTATAAATCACGAGAAACTGGTTGCGTCACCCGTATGCTTACAGACCTCGACTTACCAACACTTCAAACCAGACGGAAACACAGCAGACTTACACTTTTCTTTAAAATAACAGAAGGACTCTTACCAGCTTTACCACCTGCAAATTACCTCACCCCAGTTAGACAAAAACGACAGATCAAACCTAAAAAATTCATTGACTTCACGGCTAAAAACATTGTAGACAGATCCGCCAATAATAACAGCAAGTGTTTTCAGGTACAACATGGCCATAGTGACCAACTGCAAAAAACCTCTTTCTTTTATAGAACCACTGTTGAGTGGAACCAGCTTGAAGAAGACATTGTATGTGCAGACAGTGTGGAGAGCTTTAAGTCAGCTCTCCAACAGTGCTACGAAAGCACCCCTCCCTCTCCCGGTGCATAAATGCCGTAACAGGCCCTGCACTGTATTTAATCAGATTCAGATTCAGTTTCTATATATACTGAAATAATAATTTTGATTGAAAACTTTATTCTATGCTAATATAACTGATTTCATAAAAATAAATTTCCATTTCGCCAGTGCGGAAGTGAAATATTCTTCATATATAGGAATATCTCTACTCTCAAGTATGCAATGCCTATATAACTGATTTCCTTAATATAAATTTCCATTTCGCCATCAAAATTTCCATTCCGTCCATTTCGCCAAAACATTTCCATTTCGTGTTTTAGGCCTACCGTCCGAATGTAGGAAAAAATGGTTACGCCCCTTTTTAAAAGAAAGGGACGTAATCCTGCTGGAAACTTTTCTTTCTCTTTTTAGCATGTAAATATGGACGAAAACGACAATGCAACACAAGAGCAGTCTACTCAATGTTTAGAACTAAACGAACTTACGAAAGATTACGCTCGATTTTTAGACGTTGATGCACAGAAAGAGGTAAATTGTTCAAGCCACATAAGGTGTCACTCCTGTACAAAAGCCCTTCTTCTTCCTCCATACAGTAGAACTCTATAGTAAATTGGCAATATTCTCCTGTCTCTGTCCAGTTCCAGGACCTACCGGTCAATATAACGACCCTGTTTCCATGGAAAGCAATAACATGGCACCAGAATTAACAAAAGAAAAAGATACCATTAAGGTTCAACTTTTCCACAAATTTCACATTTCTAAGGTCACCGTCAATATTTACAAAATGAAAGTTGATGACCCGCCGCACCACACTCGCATCTCTGACCACATGTTCTCACAAATTAGTTCCCAAATAGAACCCAGAAACACCTTTGATTTATCAACAACATCACTATTTCAGCTCAAAAACAAATGCATCTGCAGTTAATCAGCATTTTCAATAAAAAATATGACCATGAACACGCACACATCAATTTTTCACTATATAAATTAGGAACTATTTAGGCACCCTACGACCCGGAAGCAACCCTACGACCCGGAAGCACTTCCGTACAGGTGTGACATGGGTCGTAAGCACTTCCGTACAGGTGTGACACCATAATGCTTTCATTTCGATTCCGGGTCATTTCGGCCCTAGAGTCGTTTCGGCCTGGGTCGTTTCGGCCTTTTATTTGGGGGGGGGGGGGGGGGGGGGGGGGGGGGGGGGGGGGGGGTCGTTTCGGCCAATTTTAATTTTTTTATGTGATTTAATAAAATTTCAGGAAATATATGTTGTCCTAAAACGTTGAACATTATCTTTGAGATGTATTCCCTAAACAATGATGATTTGCACTGCTTTAAATAGCGTGGGGTGTGTTCGATTATCAGTCCGGAATTGACGGAATCGAAATCGAATGGTCCGGAATTCAATTCCAGAACTGTTCTATCAGTTCTGTTCAAATAGGTGGTGTGAGCAGAATTGTGACGTATCATCATGGTTCCCGGCACAATTTGACAACGCTTCGACAGCAAAATTATACTAAACAGGGAACCAGACTACCATATGTGCAAGGGTTCAATTCCGTTTTCATTTGATTTACTAATTCCATGGAATCGTTCCAAACAGTTCTGGAACTGATAATCGAACATGCCCGTGATCAGGGGCGTGTCTCAGGGCTTACGCACTTACGCACGTGCGTAAAGTTAATTGACAAAGTCGAAAATTTAAAAAGGCTAAAAATGCAATAAAAATCACCACCTTACCCGGGTAAGGCAAAGATAAATTTTTAAAAGTGTCTTTACTCTTTAGTCTACTTCAAATTATACAATCATAATTCACCCATTTGATAAGGTTTCAGGTTGTCCACTACTCAGTTTACGAGAATATAGATTTTACCTGGTAAAATTGTCCATAACAATTTAAAGTGTTTCTTACAATTTTAACTATTAGTGGCAGAATTTTGACATAGATTTATGTTAGTATTGTATCTGTTTGAATGTGCGAAACGCCCCCAGAACGCACCAGAGACCATCTAGAAATCAAAATTTTCCCAGGGGAGCATGCCCTCTAGTAAGAATGTGTACACTTATTGGTGAGGGTGGGGGTTAGAGAAAAATGGCCAGAAGATAATCTATCAAAAATATAAAAGATTATGCAGTTCATGTTATTAAGGAGTCGAATTCTTACATCAATTTATGGTAGTAATTTACCTGGTTTGGGTGTGAAAAACGCACCAGAGACCATTTAGGAGTAAAATTTTCCCAGGGAGCTTCCCCTGGAACCCGCTCGTAAAGTTGCATATATACTAGTTAGTTCTAGTTTTGTTTAGCTACGCCCCTTACGTGTGCCCCAATCGTATTTTCCTTCATACAAAGGGGAGAGGTCAGGATACAAACATCTTTTCTCTGTATTTAGATATGCGTTTCACGCACTCATTTAAAAGTGTAAATAAGTTTTGAAAATGGATGTGCATGTTTGTAAATCAAGTACAATAGACGCGGTAAAGTTAAGGGAAAGTAAACAGACAAAAGCAAGACATGAATAGAGGGTAATGCAATTGTAGTTGGTAATATAAAAGGTCCTGGTGGAGGGGAGGAAGAGGCTAATACATGTCAGAACCGTACGGACAGAGTTGGTTAGTCAGGGAAATTTGATTTTAGTCAGGGAAATGTCAGGGAACTTAGCTTCACTAAAATTGTGGACACCCTGTTAAATAAATAGTTTAACAGTTTAATTCATGCAAAGAATATTCTTATAGCTCTAATATTGTGTGTCTTGATATGTATCTAAATATGATGTATGCATTTTATTACACCAAACAGCCGAATGTGCACTTTTGCGAGGGGTATTTACTATACCTTTCTAAAACGATAGTTTAACTATAATTTTAGAAAGGTTTTTTTTTATATTTTTTTATATTCTAAATACCCCTCAAAATGCACGTACGAAAAATCCAAATAGCAATGACGTCAATACTTTATCACACTTCTATGTGTCAGGATAGCTCTGATGGGTTATATTTACTTTCAGTGTTGGGGCAGGTGGTAGACTTAAACATTTCGAATTTATGAATTTTTGCAATTTCGAAAGTTTGGTTTCCCTGATAGATACATGGTAGTAGACAGACACATAATTAAGTAAGAAAACACCATAATCAATAACACTTCATATGTTTACATCAAGCATTTAGTTTTACAACATGTACATAATTTATCACTTATCATCCTTGAGTGGCGTAATTTTGCATACAGGTGGTCTGCATACTAATCGAAATCATATTTGTTGCTTTTCTTTAGGAAACAGATTCAATTCTTGTGTGAGACAGCTTGGATCCAGATCAGACGCCGCGCTTCTCGCCGTCCTTTCTTAATCAAAACGATATTCACCAATTAGCCGAGTCGCGCAGAATGCCTACCGATTCAATATACATCTTTTATTGTTAGACAATTAATGAAGGTGTTAAGACACGGTTTCTGCCTCATATCCAACGTACTTTGCCGACATGTGGCGATTAGTGGTGGCACGTGGTAGGTGATTAATTGCTTTAACGCCCGCTGTTACAGATTATTGTGTTTGTTAATGATGATCCGCTAAGGCATGGCATTTAGTTAAATTATACTGTTTCATCTTTTTGTGATTTTCAGAAATATTTCTTTTCAGCGTTATTGTTGGTATTGTTAAATAACTGAAAAATAACGTTATATACATATTGCAAATATACTCAATTTCCACCAAATTCTTCTAAAAGTTACTCATAAATTACGTTTGCCTCCACACCAGAAGCAAATAGAAGCCGGTCTCCCGGCTTGTGATTTGAATTCAACCAGCATTGATCAGCATTATTTTGATGATGAGAAACAATATTTTACCGTCTTATTTTCGTCTTATTGCTATTCAGTTCTTTCATCCAATACCCCATACTTTGTTTCCGTCTTTAAATATAGACCTGAAGCGCACCTTAATGTGTATTTTTTGCTTCACTTTCAGCCTAAGTTAACACATTTAACCCTATCGTCATTAAAGTAAAAAAAAATAAAAAATTAAGAAATCAGGACATCTTTTACACTTTTGTCATTAAGAGCTTTACAATGCAATTCAAAACATTTTATTGGCATTAAATACAACTGCTACCAGTGTCACTGTAATTAAGACCTTTACGACTTTTAATTTCAAATCATAGAAAAACCTTGTTAACACTCTAGAGACTACAAATCTAATTAAATCTTCATGAAAATTAGTCAAAATGTTTGTCATGATGAAATCTAGGTCAAGTTTGAATGTGGGTTAAGTCAGGTCAAAAACTAGGTCACTAGGTCAAATCATAGTAAAATCTTGTTAACACTCTAGAGGCTACAAATCTCATTTGATCTTCATAAAACGTGGTCAAAATGTTTGCCTCATTGATATATAAGTCAAGTTTGAATGTGGGTCATGTCCGGTCAAAAACTAGCTCACTAGGTCAAATCATAGAAAAACCTTGTTAACACTCTAGAGACTGCAAATCTCATTAGATCTTCATGAAACTTGGTCAAAATGTTTGTCTCATTGATATCTAGGTCATGTTTGAATATGAGTCATGTCTGGTGAAAAACTAGGTCACTAGATCAAATCATAGAAAAACCTTGTTAACACTCTAGAGGCTACAAATCTCATTGGATCTTGATTAAATTTGGTCAGAATGTTTCTCTCATTGATATCTAGGTCAAGTTTGAATATGGGTCATGTCCGGTAAAAAACTAGGTCACTATTTAAAATCATAGAAAAACCTTGTGAACACTCTAGAGGCTACAAATATCATTGGATTTTGATGAAACTTGGTCAGAATGTTTGTCTCATTGATATCTAGGTCAAGTTTCAATATGGGTCATGTCCGGTAAAAAACTAGGTCACTATTTCAAATCATAGAAAAACCTTGTGAACACTCTAGAGGCTACAAATTTTATTGGATTTTAATGAATCTTGGTCAGAATGTTTGTCTCATTGATATCTAGGTCAAGTTTGAATATGGGTCATGTCTGGTAAAAAACTAGGTCACTAGGGCAAATCATAGAAAAACCCTGTGAACACTCTAGAGGCTACAAATCTCATTGGATCGTGATGAAATTTGGTCAAAATGTTTATCTCATTGATATCTAGGTCAAGTTTGAATATGGGTCATGTCCGGTCAAAAACTAGGTCACTAGGTCAAATCATTGGTAAATCTTGTTTACACTCTAGAGGTTGATTGTGGGTATACATGTCCAGTCATAATCTAGGTCACTATAGGTCAAGTTTGCCATAGTGTACCAGGTGAGCGATTTAGGGCCATAGTGGCCCTTGTTTAGATAATTATAGGTGTAGAAGAAATATTATTGGAAGGCAAGAAATAAAGACACTTAATATAAGTTGGTTACTAATAATTTTCTGGTTGTATTGCTCACAATAGTGGATATACTTTACACATATAAATTCTGGAGTAGTTAAATAATTTAGAGACTAAATTAATAGATCTTGAGTGTGTGTTGTTCTTGTATGAGTTAAATATTGGACTAAGAAATTGTGAGCAAAAACAGTTTAGTTATATGCAGTGGTTGCGTATTGTGGTGATGGTTTCGCTGTGTATTGCATGCAATAAGGTGGTGAGGAATCAGCAGCAAGGTATAACATGTGACGGCTGCGATAGATAGCAACACAGGACGTGTAATACAGGTTAGTTATATCCCCTCAAACGAAGTTTGGGGGGGTATACTGGAGTCACCATGTCCGTCCGTCCGGCTTGTCCGGATCATAACTTCTAAAGTATAAGAGCTATTGACTTCAAACTTCATATACATATAGATCTCATTGACCAGGAGTGCAGTGCGCAAGAACAATAACTCTATAATAATTATTTTTGGAGTTATTGCCCTTTGTTAATTTTTAGCTCACCTGGCACGAAGTGCCAAGGTGAGCTATTGTGATCGCCCTGTGTCCGACGTCGTCCGTCGTGTGTCGTCAACTTTTTAGCTCACCTGAGCTAGCTCAGGGTGAGCTTTTGCAATCCTTGAATGTCCATCGTGCGTCGTTCGTCGTCAACAATTTTAGTGTTTACACTCTAGAGGCCACAATATTTATCCAATCTTTCTCAAACTTGCTCAGATGGTATATTGCCATAAGAGTTCGGATGAGTTCTATTATGGTTGAAATCAGACAAATAGGTCTTTGAACCTTTGAACTGCTGAAAATGCCATATTTAACAGTGTTTACACTCTAGAGGCCACAGTATTTATCTAATCTTTCTAAAACTTGCCCAGATGGTATATGACCATAAGAGTTTGAGAGAGTTCGATTTTGGTTGAAATCGGACAAATAGATCAAAAGTTATCTACCTTTGAATTGCTGAAAATGTCATATTTAACGGTGTTTACACTCTAGAGGCCACAGTATTTATTCAATCTTTCTAAAACTTGCCCAGATTGTATATGACAATAAGAGTTCAGATGAGTTCGATTTTGGTTGAAAGTGGACAAATAGATCGAGAGTTATCTACCTTTGAATGGCTGAAAATGCCATATTTAACAGTGTTTACACTCTAGAGGCCACAATTTTTATCCAATCTATCTCAAACCTGCTCAGATTGTAAATGACTATAAGAGTTCAGATGAGTTTGATTATGGTTGAAATCAGACTTATAGGTTGAGAGTTATCTACCTTTGAATTGCTGAAAATGCCATATTTAACGATGTTTACACTCTAGAGGTCACAAATTTTATCCAATCTATCTCAAACTTACTCAGATTGTATATTACCATAAGACTTCGTATGAGTTCAATTATGGTTGTTATCGGAACAAAAGGTCAAAAGTTATCTACCTTTGAATTGCTGAAAATGATATATTTAACAGTGTTTACGCTCTAGAGGCGACAATATTTATCCAAGCTCTCTTAAACTTGCCCAGATTGTATATGACCATAAGAGTTCGAAAAAGGGTGATTGTGGTTTGAATCGGACAAATAAATCAAGAGATATCTACCTTTGAATAGCTGAAAATGCCATATTTTACAGCGTTTACACTCTTGCAACTACAGTTTTCAATGGATTTTGATTATACTTGTACACAAAGGATGTAGCTATATGTTCTGGAAGAAGTGCAATTATTGTTGAAATGTAATCATTGTGGCAATAGTTACCTGCCCTTGATATACTTTGAAATACTAGAAAAAGGCTTCATTTCAGTATTGTTTAGGCTCTAGTTATCTGCCTTTGATGTACTCTACTATACTACAGTAGGTTGACAAACTTGAATGGATTTAGAATAAAACAGGTGAAATTCAAAGGTAAAGCTATCAGGCTTCATTACAAATGGTGAGCGATATTAGGGCATTCAGGCCCTCTTATTCTTTAAAGATCTTCTTCTGGGAAATTACTGGGTCAATTTCATTAAAACTTCATAGGATTGTTCCTTGTAGGGTACTCTCTCAGATTTCTTGAAATATAGGTCATCCAATTGAAATTGTGGTTGCCATGGCAACCGATTGAAAAAACTTTAAAAATCTTCATGTCAAAAACTACTGGTCTGAATTGAAAATAGTTTTACCCAAATGTGCCATTGGTGACCCTCTATAAGATTTCTTGAAATAATTTTGATATCTTTAAAAACATGGCCGCCAGTGGGTGGGGCACGTTTTCTTTATGATACTGTATAGTAAAAAATTAATAATCTTCTTCTGTGAAACTGCTGGTCCAAATTGAAAATAATTGTAGGCAAATGATCCATGGGTGACTCTCTACCAGATTTCTTAAAATAATTTTGATATCTTAAAAAACATGGCCGCCAGTGGGTGGGGCACGTTTTCCTTATGATACTGTATAGTAAAAAATTAAAAATCTTCTTCTGTGTAACTGCTGGTCCAAATTGAAAATAATTTTACACAAATGATCCATGGGTGACCCTCTACCAGATTTCTTAAAACAATTTGGATATCTTAAAAAACATGGCCGCCAGTGGGTGGGGCATGTTTTCCTTATGATACTGTATAGTTAAAACTTTAAAATCTTCTTCTGTGAAACTGATGGTCCAAATTGAAAATAATTTTACACAAATGATCCATGGGTGACCCGCAACCAGATTTCTTAAAATAATTTTGATATCTTAAAAATCATGGCCTCCAATGGGTGGGGCAAGTTTTCCTTATATTTCTGTATAGAAATTTTTCAAAAATCTTTTTCTCTGAAACTATTGGTCTGATTTAAGAATATTTTTAAAAAAGTAATGATGGGTGACCCTTTGCCAGTTTTCTTCAAAGAATCTTCCTAGCTCAAACAACATGGCTGCCTGTGGGTGGGGGTTAATTTACCGGTGATGGCTTATAGTGAAATTTTATCGTTACTGGTCCATTACCATGACCGTAAACATGTGTAACAGGTGAGCGATTTAGGGCCGCATGCGGCTCTTGTATCAAATTTAGGCTTGTCCGGAGCATAACCTTTGTTGTTGTAATTTTATCAAATTTAGGCTTGTCCAGAGCATAACTTAAAAAATATAAGAGCTATTGACTTCAAACTTCATATACAGATAGATCTCATTGACTAGGAGTGCAGTGCGCAAGAACCGTTACTCTGCCATGAGTATTTTTGGAGTTATTGCCCTTTGTTATTATAATTTTATCCAATTTAGGCTTGTCCGGAGCATAACTTCAAAAATATAAGAGCTATTGACTTCAAACTTCATATATAGATAGATCTCATTGACTAGGAGTGCAGTGCGCAAGAACCATAACTCTATAATAATTATTTTTGGAGTTATTGCCCTTTGTTGTTATATTTTTATCCAATTTAGGCTTGTCCGGAGCATAACTTCCAAAGTATAAGAGCTATTGACTTCAAACATCATATACAGATAGATCTCATTGACTATGAGTGTAGTGCAAAAGAACCATAACTCTATTATCAGTATTTTTGGAGTTATTGCCCTTTGTTGTTATATTTTTTATCCAATTTAGGCTTGTCCGGAGCATAACTTCCAAAGTATAAGAGCTATTGACTTCAAACTTCATATACAGGAAAATCTCATTGACCAGGAGTGCAGTGCATACGAACCTCTACTCTGTCATCCATATTTTTGGAGTTATTGTCCTTTGTTGTTATATTTTTATCCATTTTTGGGCGGATTGAAAATGCGGTCTATAGATTGGCGAATGCCGTCCGTCCGTCTGTCCGTCCGTCCTCACTTTGGTTGACCTTTTTGTTAGTGTCAGTTTTAGCCAAAGCTTAAGTCCTACAGCAACCAAATTTGGCATGTACAGTTATAGTGAGGTCATCATCACATGCTGTGGGTAACAAGGTCACTGTGACCTAGATTTCACGGTCCAATGACTTGAAGAATTTCGTTTGCGTCTTGGTTTACCTTTTTGTTAGTGTCAGTTTTAGTCAAGTTTAAGTCCTACAGCATCCAAATTTGGCATGTACAGTTGAAGTTAAGTCATCATCACATGCTGTGGGTAACAAGGTCACTGTGACCTAGATTTCAAGGTCCAATGACTTAATTAGAGAGTTCTTGGTTAACCTTTTCGTTTGCGTCATTGGTTTACCTTTTTGTTAGTGTCAGTTTTAGTCAAATTTAAGTCCTACAGCAACCAAATTTGGCATGTACAGTTGTAGTGAGGTCATCATCATATGCCATGGGTAACTATATTATATATATATATATATATATACAAAGCAAACGTGCAGACAATCCGGCCATACCGACATTGGCGGTTTCTCGTTGGAGTTGTTGCCCTTTGTTATATTCTTTTCCAAATTAGGGAGCACTTAAGTGCACACATCAACATTATCCAGAAACATTTACCTCTTGTGACAAGACCCTACTGGGGGTATGAATCACCATTTGTGATAGGCCTAGTTTGTTTTTAGTGTTATACTAAAACTATTGTTAACCCATTCACTGCCATGATAACAGTACACACTAATTGTCTTCAATCTGCATATGTAAACAAAAAATGACTACGAGCATATGCAGAGTAACTCGGCGTATGATCAGGATCAAAACTATTTGACAATAATTGACATATATTATTCACCCATATTAGTTTATATATTCAGCAATAATAATTTATAAAAATTGGCCAAGTTGGACCGTGGCCGAGTTGGACCGTGGCCGAGTTGGTTTTTGGCCGAGTTGACCCGTTACCCATAGGAGGCAGTAAACAGTTCTTTCTGAATTCTGTCTAAGCCGATCGCCCCTCTTCGTCTATTTATCTCCGTTTGACTTCCACACACAAACCAGCTGAAACAAATTTCAGCCCTAGTTTAGCAAAAATATCCCTAGGCATAACAAAACAGCAAAAAAACTCAACATAAACACATGTTCAGACAGTTCTGTGGCTGAATTTAAGGTTTGTTTTGGTCTCGGACACACATGACTTAAAAGCCTCAAAAGGCCCATTTTCTCCGAAAATTTCAAAAGTGCTAAAATACACCTATGGTTTAGTGGACAGTATCCTCTGACTCTCTGAACATGAGCTTTAAGAAAATGTAGCCTAAAAAAGGTTCCGTCCCTACCAATCTTACACAATTCCCATGTGAGACACCAACCCTTAAAATGGTGCTGATTCCCAGCTTATTTAGCCTAAACCACAGGTTTCCGGACTGCCCCCATTTTATACCCAACCACCTAGAAAAAGTTATCATCTTAGTGCGCATTTTATCATAAACATGCCACAAAGTAACATTTTAATGCATTCCCTCTTATAGTGGATTTTTTCATCTTCAAAAATACTTTAAACCTTAGCAATAGCCTTTTATTAAGAAATTTCACCGGGGCCAATTCGAACATTTCTCCCCCAAACTGTTGCATGCCTCCTTAATTATTGTGACTAATAAGTGACCACTAGTCTATTGATGAAAATTTCTTAATAAAAACAGATTAATATTTTTGTTTACTACTTGTATTCATGAGTCAACATAATTTTAAAGGCCCTTGGGTCCTGATATTAAGCCCAGACCAAAACGTGATTAGACGTCAATACTTCGAAGTCGGATCTATCTGTATCTGTATCCGTTACGTTGTAGAACCCAATGTCGGTTTTTATACAACGGTGAGGGAGATCGAGCGCGGATGACTATCTTATCGGGGATGGTTCCCCAGGGCGGCCTTGAAGACCCCTAGGGAAGTGGCGCATGCGATGTTTTCGGGCAGGTGGTTCCAGTGGATGACGGAGTTTTTATATTGTTGCGTTCTGCTGTCTGGGATCTTTAGGGCCCTACTATTATTGCAAATTTGCTTTTGTATAATGTTTGAGGCAATACACTCTTTGAAGTTTTTGCTCTGATTTTTAGCTCACCTGAGCTAGCTCAGGGTGAGCTTTTGCCATCCTTGAATGTCCGGCGTCCGTCGTGCGTCGTCAACAATTTTAGTGTTTACACTCTAGAGGCCACAATATTTATCCAATCTTTCTCAAACTTGCTCAGATGGTATATTGCCATAAGAGTTCGGATGAGTTCGGTTATGGTAGAAATCGGACAAATAGGTCACGAGTAATCTACCTTTGAACTGCTGAAAATGTCATATTTAACGGTGTTTACACTCTAGAGGCCACAGTATTTATTCAATCTTTCTAAAACTTGCCCAGATTGTATATGACCATAAGAGTTCGGATGAGTTCGATTTTGGTTGAAAGTGGACAAATAGATCGAGAGTTATCTACCTTTGAAAGTGTTTACACTCTAGAGGCCACAGTATTTATCCAATCTTTCTAAAACTTGCCCAGATGGTATATGACCATAAGAGTTCGAGAGAGTTCGATTTTGGTCAAAATCGGACAAATAGATCAAAAGTTATCTACCTTTGAATTGCTGAAAATGCCATATTTAACGGTGTTTACACTCTAGAGGCCACAGTATTTATCCAATCTTTCTTAAACTTGCCCAGATTGTATATGACCATAAGAGTTTGGATGAGTTTGATTTTGGTTGAATTCGGACAAATATATAGAGAGTTATTTACCTTTAAATTGCTGAAAATGCCATATTTAATAGTGTTTACACTCTTGAGTCACAATTTTTATCCAATCTATCTCAAACCTGCTCAGATTGTAAATGACTATAAGAGTTCATATGAGTTTGATTATGGTTGAAATCAGACTTATAGGTCAAGAGTTATCTACCTTTGAATTGCTGAAAATGCCATATTCAACGATGTTTACACTCTAGAGGTTACAAATTTAATCCAATCTTTCTCAAACTTACTCAGATTGTATATTACCATAAGACGTCGGATGAGTTCAATTATGGTTGTAATCAGATCAGATTGCCAAAAAACATTTGATAGTTAAACCTCTGGTGGTTCTGTGTCTCATGTGCCTTCACAGTCACTAGCTAATCTGCTTCATGTATATCTCATGTCTCTCCTCCAGCAGCTGTGTGGCTGGTTTATCCCAGTTTTGTGCCTGTTCAGGAGATCTTTAAAAATTACACTAGAGCAGTTCCTTCGAAATGATTTGTAACACAGGGAGTATTAAATAATTTTCCGCTTCTTCAGCACTGTTGAAATTGTCATTACTGTTCAGCTAGAGCAGTGTATGGTACAGTGACCACACATACTAAATGTGTTGATGTCTCAACAGTTGACTGCACGCCAAGATCGGCTTGTTCAGTACAGTTAGATAGCGTCGCTGCACTCATGGTTTCTGAAAAATAAAAAGTGGGAGGGGTAAGTTTTTCGTAATGAATTATGAAAAATTCTCGCTACTTTTTGTCTCATACATAACAACGGTATTATCGTTGTCGTTGTGGTTAATATCACCACTCGTTATACGCATTTTCAATCATTTGGAGCTATTAAAAACGTCAAAAAAAGTCGACAGATTTGATTTCTTGACACGAAACACCATAGAAACACGAGTGTTTTCGTTTCCATTCTGTGCCGATATTGTTCCATTTTTTCGACAGTTTTCTACCAGTCTGTCTCAATAATGTATCTGGCGCTTCTAAACTTGTAAAAAGAATCAAATAAATCAAACAACTTACGCTTTTGCACCAGAAAACTCGGATTGTTTTGGCAGCCTCGTCAAAAAGACAAATAAACGGGAATATGCGAGATTTGGGTTTCTTTTGACAGAAGAGCTTTTTAGCACGGGAGGTAATTCCTATGAGCATTTAAAGGTTAGGGAAAAATGGCGCTCTTACGCAGGTAGATCGCGAAATCGGGACCGAAAACTAGTGGCCGCTGGCTGCGTTAAGCAGGTGGCCGGCTTATACAGTAAGTTTATATAGTAAATTTGCATGGGACTGTTTGAACGTGGCGCTTTTAGACAGGTGGCGCTCTTATAAAGGTGGCCGTTAGACCAGGTTTGACTGTAGATCAAGAGATATCTACCTTTGAATTGCTGAAAATGCCATATTTTACAGCGTTAACACTCTTGCAACTACAGTTTTCAATGGATTTTGATTATACTTGTACACAAAGGATGTAGCTATATGTTCTGGAAGGAGTGCAATTGTTGAAATGTAATCATTGTGGCAATAGTTACCTGCCCTTGATATACTTTGAAATGCTAGAAAAAGGCTTCATTTCAGTATTGTTTATAGGCTCTAGTTATCTGCCTTTGATGTACTCTACTATACTACAGTAGGTCGACAAACTTGTATGGATTTAGAATAAAACGGGTGAAGTTCAAAGGTACAGCTAAAAGGCTTCATTACAAATGGTGAGCGATATCAGGGCCTTCAGGCCCTCTTGTTCTTTTTTGTTTGGCAATGCCGGCACCAGCCTCTCAACCACCCTATACATCAATATTAGTTGCAGGCTGAGCCGGTCTGTCTTCTAGTGTCTCAAGCTCAAGCTCTTATCTCATGCGTGTTATTGATCCCGTCTCTCTGCTTTTATAGTCTTTCTTAATCAATCCCAGATACATCTGTATCACATTGTTTTTAGCTCACCTGAGGGGACAGTAAATTAACCCTGTATCAATTCACCGAAATCCACCCAAAACCACTTTAAATACCATCAAATCCACCTTTTATCACACCCTATAGTCACTGAAAGTGTCATTTTCTGACATTTTATCACTGTTTGGATGTCAACTAGCTATTTTCAGCAATTACTTCCGATTTATCGTACTTTACGGAGTGTTTAAAAAAATTATACTTTTCAAGGGAGCTAATCAAGTGTGATTGTTCTTTTGTTGTTTTTGAGTTATCTCGAGGTGGATTTGGGTGAGCATTTCATAAATTATACAACATATAGTAGGTTCAAATGGCATAATTGACATTCAGATAATGAAAAATATAACATATAATGACCTATATAGTGGATTTGGTGCCTTTTTAGCTCACCTGGCACGTAGTGCCAAGGTGAGCTTTTAGGATCGCTGGATGTCCGTCGTCCGTCCGTCCGTCCACAATTATTCGTTAACACTCTAGCAGGTTCAAATCTCATTGGATCTTGATGAAACTTGGTCACAATGTTTGACTCAATGAAATCTATGTCAAGTTCGAATGTGGGTCATGTCCGGTCAAAAATTAGGTCACTAGGTCAAATTATCTAAAAACCTTGTTAACACTCTAGAGGCTACACATTTCATTGGATCTTCATGAAACTTCATCAATATGATTGCCTCAATGAAATCTAGGCCAAGTTTGAATGTGGGTCATGTCCGGCCAAAAACTAGGTCACTAGGTCAAATCTTCGAAAAACCTTAACACTCTAGAGACTACAAATTTCATTGGATCTACATGAAACTTCATCAAAATGTTTGCCGTAATGAAATCTAGGTCAAGTAAGAATGTGGGTCATGTCCGGTCAAAAACTAGGTCACTAGGTCAAATTATCGAAAAACCTTGTTAACACTCTAGAGGCTACACATTTCATTGAATCTTCATGAAACTTCATCAATATTATTGCCTAAATGAAATCTAGGCCAAGTTCGAATGTGGGTCATGGCCGGTCAAAAACTAGGTCACTAGGTCAAATCTTCGAAAAACCTTGTTAACTCTCTAGAGACTACAACTTTCATTGGATCTTCATGAAACTTCATCAAAATGTTTGCCTCAATGAAATCTAGGTCAAGTTAAAATGTGGGTCATGTCTAGTCAAAAACTAGGTCACTAGGTCGAATCATCGAAAAACCTTATTAACACTCTAGAGACTACAAATTTCATTTGATCTTCATAAAACTTGATGAAAAGGTTTGCCTCAATGAAATATAGGTCAAGTTCAAATGTGGCTTATGTCTTGTCAAAAACTATGTCACTAGGTCAAATCATCGAAAAACCTCGTTAACACTCTAGAGACTACAAAATTCATTGAATCTTCATGAAACTTGAACAAAATGTTTGTCTCATTGAAATCGAGGTCAAGTTAGAATGAGGGTCATGCCCGGTCAAAAAACTAGGTCATGCGGTGTACATGGTTACCAGGTGAGCTATTTAGGGCCATAGTGGCCCTTGTTATACGATAGAACCCTAGATTCGGATGGCTTTGGGTGAATAGATACACCGCATCTGAGTTAAAGGCTTAAATAGCCCTGTGTCCGTCTTCCGCCGTGCGTCTTGCATCATCGTTAAAAATTGCAGGGTTACAGATAAGGGGAGTATTTGGGGTATTTACCCAATTAAAATTGTGGAAAAAGCAGTTGTTTTTCACAACAAGGAGTAACAAAAAGCAAAGAAATGTAGCAAAAAGCAAAGAAATTTTGGAAACCTAATCAGAATATGAATAATACCCAATAACTAAAACTCCCAATACCCAATAAAAATTTCAAAAACCCAATTCTGTAAAATATCAAGGAGTAAATACCCAATTACATCAAAACCTTGCAGTGTAACCCTGCAATTGCTTCAAATGACATCTCCTCCTATACCACTTGGCAGAATTCAACCAAACCTTACAGAAATGTTCCTTTGGTCAAACTCTTTCAATTTTGCTCAAAGAATTAAAAACAATGCAGAACTCTGGTTGCCATGGCAACCAAAGTAAAAAAATAATGAAATCTTAAAAATCTTCATGTCAAAAACTGCAAGGGCCAGAGTTAGATATTTGGCACATACATGTAGCATCATCTACAGGTCTTCTATCCAGTTTGTTCATGATAGTGAAATTTTCAAATTAACGTCTTCTTTTCTGAAAATGCCAGTTATTTAAATCATTTGGAAAAAATGTTATATATTGTGGTTTGATTCCGATCTCGCTTTAAATAAAGGGTGTTTAAGCTAAAAACAATGTGCATATTGTTGGTTTGGAAGCAATTGAGTCAGGCATATTTCTATTTATTACTTCTATGTCATCAATTCTGATGATTATGAGAAGGGGCACTGAGACCTTTCACAGGTACCCATTTTAACCCCTGGGTGGAGAGGAGCAATTCACGGTACATGTCTTGCTCAAGGACATTCCTGTACATTGGGGATTCAGAAAAAATTCCCTAGTCAGACCGCTGATCCGGAGGGGGATCGAACTCATGAACCCTGGTACCGTAATCCAATGGGCAGGTGTTACCATTGGGCCACTACCGCCGGTTAACACTCTAGAGGCTACAAATCTCAATGGATTTTAATTCTATTTGGTCAGAATGTTTGCATAATTGATAGCTAGGTCAAGTTCGAATAATGACGCATGGCAGGTCAAAAATTAGGTCAATTCAAAGAAAAAGTGTTACTCTGGAGGTTACAAATCTCATGAGATCTTAATGAAATATTGGCAGATTTTTTGCCTTCATGATCATCTATTTTAGGTCAAAATCAAATGTGGATAGTGTCTGGTAAAAAAAACTAGGTCACTAGGTCAACTCATAGAAAAACCTTTTTAACACTCTAAAGGTTGTTTGTGGGTCATGTCCAGTCTTAATATAGGTCACCATAGGTCAAGTTTTACATGGTGTACCAGGTGAGCGATTTAGGGCCATAGTGGCCCTTGTTTTTAGTACTGTTAGCGGGAGATTTTTCGATGAATTGTTGGCCATTTTGGAAAATAATTATGTCCCATAAACCTTTATTAATCCTATAATAATACGTCCATATATGGAAGGTGTCGTAAAATCGCAGTGCATCAAAAACAGCTCCTAAATCAAAACAGGAAGTGGGTTGACACCAAATATTGCTCTTATGGTCTTCAGATGGGTTAGTTCTTTACCCAAGAAGGTTACAATATTAGTTAAAGAAAAATTATCAACTGTTCGAATATAAAATCTATAAACAACTGCTTCAGAATTTCGCGGGGCCATTGAAGAGATCCTATAGCCCGTTGTACATGTAGCTCTATTAAACTTTAGTATGTGCTTATCCTGACAATCAATATCATAGCTCTGTTAGACCTTGGTCTAGAGTTAGAAATACATTAGGTCAAGTACCCAGGTACCCGCGGGTAATGCATGGCTGGGTACCCGGGTCCAAATTTACTACCCATCCAGGCCCTAGACAGTAGCTCCCTCTCTACAACAACACTGAATGGGAGACATAGATTGTGCGTGTTGTCTCGGAGGGAGTTGTTGTTGGGAGGGACAATTAATTACCCTAAGAGTACATTTGTAAACAGTTTAAACCCAGATCAGATGTGAGCTGCCACATAACTAAGCATGTGATAGATCTGTGTTCAAACTGTTTGTCTTTTTTTTTTATACATGTATTTCTTTTTTCAAAATGTCCAATTTGTTACTTTGAGAGAAAAAGCAATCAAGCTTTTTGAGCAGACCATATTGCAGCAGCGAAAGTGTTAGACATAGTTGTTTTGGGAACAACAGTAAGCATTGTTGTAAGGAGGGAATAGTTGTTTGGAGGGCCGTTGTAGGGAGGGAGCACTGTAGTACATAAAAAGTTGAAATGTTTGGGCCTCATAGATTTAATATCTGCAGTATTTAGACATTAATGTTTATGTTTTACTTTCAGAGACAATGTTTCTACAACAGTATAGAGGAGATGCTTACTAAGCTGGATGAATTTGGGGGACTTGTTGATATGGTATGAACAACAATCCTTTAGTCACTTATTACAAAACTACATGTGAAATCTAATAAAACCACAGAACTCCAGAAATGGTGCATATTTCAAAACATAAAATCTTTATGCCCCCATAAAGTCCTATGTTGTGACCATTCATTAGAATGGTGACGCTTTGCAACGATTCTAGTGAGTGGTCACAACATAAGGGTTGTTGGAGGCATTTAGGAGAAAAACTTAAAAAAATAAAGGGTTTACACAATACACACTCTTATCTGTAGCTATGACACAGGCTCCTATTTTATAAAACTTGTGAGTTGAGTCTGAAGTCGTTCTCAAGCATTTAATTGGTCAGATTTGAGCCTAGGCTTTAGAACGGTCTAAGACTCAACTCAAACTCTTTATAACCTTGGACCCTGGGTGTTGTCATTTTATAAAGAAACCTCTCTATTATTGTGTTAATTATAAGGTTTTTATGACAGCTCCCAGGGGCCTCCGTGGCCTAGTGGTATAGTCACTAAGCCCCTCACCACTAAGAGTTCGAATCCCAGTCTTGAAATTATGATTTTTATGCCCCCGGCATCGACAGATGCGGGAGCATATAGTAATCGTCCTGTCCGTCCGTCCTTCCGTCCGTAACCAGGTTAACTAGATTTTACCGTTTCGTCTGGCATCAACACCGCTTACTCCAATGCTTGGATACTTATACAGTTGTTGCCTTGGACCATTCCCTATCCACCAATATCACCCAACCTTGATTTTGACCTTGACCTAATTTGGACTTATAATACTTTTAATGGGCTATTTCTTGGTTAACTAGATTTTACCGTTTCGTCTGGCATCAACACCGCTTACTCCAATGCTTGGATACTTATACAGTTGTTGCCTTGGACCATTCCCTATCCACCAATATCACCCAACCTTGATTTTGACCTCGACCTTGACCTAATTTGGACTTAGAATATTTTGAATGGGCTATTTCTTGGTTAATTAGATTTTACCGTTTCGTCTAGCATCAACACTACTTACTACAAGGCTTCTATACTTATACATTGTACAGTTATTGCCTTGGACCATTACCAACCCACCAGTAATACCCAAGCTCAGTTTGACCTTGACCTTGACCTAATTTGGACTTAGAAAAGATTCAGAATATATTGTCAAGGATGCCACCGGGGGCATAAGCGTTTATTGAACGCGCAGTCTTGTTCATGTGAGGATCACCTGTAATTAGCTGGACGTCGCGATATAACTGAAATACTGGTGAAAGTGACGTAAAATCATAACAAATCAAATCAAACCAATGACAGCTTCCTTCTGAGTTTTCTGTTTTACTGTCACCTTACTTTAAGCTGTCACCTATCTTTTATACTTAGAGGATATTGAATGAGTGTGGCTTGCAACATATTTTTTTATCCAACTCGTTCAATAAATTCACGACTGAAAACACCTATCAAACTGAAATAAAGAAAATCAATATCAATGTGTTGTGAAAAGACTTCTCTGATACCATTTTCAAATTTTAAATTTAATATTTGATTTAAAACTGTTCTTATTGACTAAAAATGATCATTTGACATTTAGAATCCAGTTTCGATTTCAAAATTACGTCATTATATAGCAACATGACGTCATTATCGTTGTAACATCTAAATTTGAAACTGAGTCACTGTTAATACTACTTTACTAGAGCTCTACGCAGCCTGAGTGTGTGGGACTGCTCGGGATAATGTTTTTAGGACACTTTGAAATGTTTCAATACCTAGTGGTGATCTTAGTTTGTCTAGATTCTCTTAACTGATTTACAGTCGGCGTAGTATAGTACAGTATTTTGGTGATTCGAAAATTAGTATAAAATATATTCCCAGTGGGCCGTACGATTTTTACGGACCTCTATATTTTACACGTTTATGTGGGTCATTCTCCGTGAACATGTTATATTATTGTCCCAGTTGCCTATTTTGTCCAAAATAAGTAAATGTGAACAAAGTCTAATATTAGCGATAAATTGTATTATAATGGAATCATAATATAATCTTAAACACATGCCTACTAACGTCATTATAAATCAAAAGAAAATTTTCCCTTGCTTGTTATTACCGTCACGACGTTACAAAATCGTGACGGTAGAGAGTTTAAACACCAAATTAGTGGAACAGAAATTAAGGATAGCAACTCTATAATACTCTTTGAAAGACAAAGGAATAGTATGATTGTATTTGGAATGGTTTTATTGCATATTAACAAACTTTAACATACATTCAAAAGCAATTCAAAAACACCTCAAAATTACCGTCACGGTTGCGACATAATTTGTCCCATTCTAGTATCACTGTTTTAATTCTTAAATGTTCAATATGTCAAATATAATACAAATTGATTTTTCTGGCACTATTATCAGGCAAGTCACACAAAATTAGTCCTGTCCATTGATATAGCTGTATGTTTCCTTCATATTAGATTTTTAGAACTCCAAACTTTGACATGAATTGTCCCATGTAAAAATTGTCTCTTCTGTCACTGTAGTGAAATGGCGCAGAGACAAAGTCTACTCGAAATTTGGGGCCGAGACAACGTAATTGTATGACGTCACATTGATTTGTATCTTACGTCATGTTTATATAATGGTGTCCCGATGGCGGCAGGAAATATAGCAATGAATCTCTTTTGCGAAATTCGTACCTTTTTCTGTTCTTTACCGAACGGTTGATAAGCAAACTATTAAATGTATGCTGAACAAACGAGTAGCACTTGCTCATGAAACAGATGTTTGTATTGCGATCAGATCATGTTTCACTTATGTTGGAGGTCACAGAGCAATAACTTCACATATTTTCATTGATTTGTCTCAACCGTAACAGTCTCTACCATCACGTGACACTAAAGACAAAGTCTCTACCGTATCGTGACGGCAGAGACAAGCAGTTGTTATGAGCTACACCTGAACCAATTGTTTACAAATATAAACTGACATATTTATTAAACTTTTGTTTTGAGATGTTTTTGTCATTGTTAAAGGTTTAAAGTCCAATACAGATGCTGTTTTTGGTCTTCACCGTCACATGCAATTCTCTACCGTTACATGGTGTCTCTACCATTACACGACAATAATTTATAAATTTTCATGGAAATTGTTGCATAGTAATTTGGAAAAAATAACTAGGTGATATGCACATTGTCTTGATTCTATAACAGAAAGAAAAACATTGAGTATGCACATTTGAAGTAATAACTAGAAGAAAAACACCACCATAATTGTTTTAAATTCATTTATTAGCGATTTATGGTAAATTTACCGATCATGTTCTGTCGTTTATCTCGCTTAAACGCTGAAAAAATTCAGTTCAATTCTTAATTACATGTTACATTGTGGTGTTTTATTTGCCCTGCAGGTTAGAAGTGATACCAACTTGTGTTTGAATGAAACTGTTCCCAGAATACAGACCAAGTGTGATGACATGAAGAAACTGTTTCACAGGATAGACCAGCTAGAGGCAAGTCTGTTGTTCTGTCAATGTGACATAGCACTCCAGATAAGAGGGAGTAAACTGAACTAATCCAACATTTTGTTACTTGTTTCAGCATTGAATCCTATGGTGGTACTACTGGTTAGAATTGTCTCAAAGAAACAATTCTAATGAGTAGTGACATTTTACGGTTTAATGCAGAAATGAATAATTTAGTCTATGAAACACTCCCTTTATCTGGAGTTCTCATTACAGCCTTTGTACATTTAACCCATTACCCCATAAATACACCTTTTTACGACTTCAATTTATTTCTTCACTGAGGAAAATAGTTCCAAATCATACAGGTTTCTATATTCTAGCATATTGAACCTTAAAGCAGGCTGAAAGTAAAGCAGAATGCACCTCAAGGTGCTTTCTGCTTTACTTTAAACCTGCTTTAAGTGGTTACCAATTTTCAAAACTAGAATCGGGCTCTGAGGTAATGGGTTAACCATAGTGACGTATATTGATGAGATGAAAACTCTGAACCAAAAACAGGAAATGTCAATCAAAGGAATGTGTATGCTTAACGAAACTTTGATAAAGGTCACGGAAAATGTGAGTCATGTAGCGGAAGTTACAAATGTACAATCAGAACTGCTTAAAACGCTAGCTTTTAAATCTATTGACATGGAAGCTCGTGCAAGAAGAAACAATCTGGTGTTTTTTGGCATTGAAGAGCGGCGTGGTGAGAATTGTTTCGAAACTATAAGGCAGTTTCTATGTAACACTTTGAACATAGATGGAAACAGCATGTATCTGTCAAGAGCACACAGACTTGGTCCGCATATTCTTCAAAATGGTCCCCGTTCAAAACCGCGTCCCATCATAGTTAACTTTAGGGACTTCTGTGACACTGAACACATAATGCACAACACATATATGCTGCAAAGGACACCTTTTTCTGTCGACTTGGATATACCAAAGGAGATCCAGGATGCCAGAAGAAGGCTCTGGCCGCATTATAAGAATGCCAAGGTAGACAGGAGGACACGCAAGGTTCAGATTGTCTATCCGGCAAAGCTTGTTGTAGATGGTAGGGTTACACATGACGAGATGCCAATATGGTCAAAATTCATCAATGGAAATCGCTTGCCGTTGTTGCAGCATGTTGATCCAGTGACTGATCCAGACTTACCGTTCAGGATGGGCGACATCATTGCTGAAAGTGAAACTAGCGACGTAAACATGATCTCACAGGACAAGTCTGAAAGTGAAACTAGCGAGGTAAACATGATCTCACAGGACAAGTCGGACAACCATTTACGTAGTCTGTTCGAGTCAATGATTGAGGAGGGCAACATGCCATCTCTATCACAAGAAACATGTGCTAGGCAGCCGTCAGCAACATCACAGGGTCACGTTTCACGCACCAAAGAGAGGAAACAGTATAGATCGTCAACGTCAAGCCCATACAGGAAAGAAAGTCCTAGTCTACCAAGATCGCGCAAATCGTCTAATATCAGCACAAGTATGGTCAACAGTGGTGTTAGAAATAGTCAAACGCTGGACAGTGATCGGCAGCTAGAAGATGATCATGTTCCACCTGATCCACCTGATAAAAGTTGTCGGGATAGTGTGAAAACCAGCTAGGATGCCTCGGAGAAGGTTCAAAGTTTACGGTGCGCGTTATTGAATGTTCAGGGCCTTGTTTCAAGACGTATAAATAAATTAGATTCCAGTGAAATGAAATATGTTTTTGATAATCATGATATTGTTTTGTTTACAGAAACATGGTCAGACGAGTTTAGTGAATTGGAAGTTAAAAATGTCCAACAATATGTACTACATAGGTCAGAATACAAGTTGTCCACAAAGCGTAACTCTGGTGGTATAGCTGTATATATTCGATCTCAGTATGTTAAGGAAAATACTTTGTTATTTCAGAGCCAGGATGATATATTGTGCGTTAGAATTGATGGGCGGCCATTGTCTTTACAGAATTACTTGTTAATTGCATTGTGTTACGTTATACCATCTGAGTCCAGTAGACAAGCCTTTATTGATATGAATACGTTTGATAGATTGTGCGACTTTTATACAGAAGAGTCTTCTAAAATTGACACTGAATTAAACTTTGTGCTTTTTGGAGATATGAATAGTCGTACCCGCTGAATATGCAGATTATGTTACTGATGATATTAATAGGCACACAAACTTTTTACCTGATGATTATGTTGTAGATGCTCAACTAAAGAGATATTCACAAGATAAAGGCAGAGTTAATGCAAATGGTCATAACTTTTTACAACTATGTCAACAGTTAGGGCTTAGAATATTTAATGGACGGGTTGGATCGGACAAAGGGGTGGGACAATTTACTTATGTGGGCAGTCAAGGTAGTTCCGTTGTTGATTATGTTGTAGGTAGTGTGAATATTATGCAACATGTTAATTCTTTCGATGTTTCAGACCCAAATATCATGTCTGATCACTGTTTAATTTCATGTGTTTTTGAATTTGAAAAGGATTTGCTTATTAGTGATTATGTTGAAAATACTGAATGTGAGCGGGTTAAACACAAGTATACATGGAAACCAGAGTTAAACGATCAGTTTATTGGAAGGTTATCTGACCCAGACATTGAACAAAAATTGAAAACATTACAGGAATCCATATGTAAAGCTAAGGATAAACATGATACTGACCGTTGTATTGATACGCTTGGAAATGTCATAGATGAAGTAGCTTCTCCTTTGTTTAAACATAATTTAAAGTATGGGGATTGTTCAAAAGGTAATACGTATGACTCGGATGAAGGAAAATCAAACAGTAAATGGTACGATGAACGTTGCATAGATAAAAGAAGCATTTTCTCAAGGGCCTTGAATAAATACCGGTTAAACAAGAGTGATGAAAACAGAAAAGCATTAGTCAGTGCTAGGTCAGATTATAAAACACAAATTAGAAAATGCAAATATGAATATGACAAAACACAAACTGACAAACTTTTGTCGGCAAGGAGTAAAAATGCAAAACTTTATTGGAAAATGCTAAAACAGTGTTCAGGTATTCGAGACCCTGATGTTCAACTTAATACTTTTGAACAGTATTTTAAAGCAGTCAACAACCCGTAGAACCCGTTTTTTACGCCAGATGAGGATGTTGTCCATTTTATCGAAACATTTGAAAGGGGGGAATTTGAAATTTTGTTTGATGATTTAAGGTACTTCGCATATGCGCGTAGTTTCCATACGATTGTTATGAAACTTTTCATGAAGAATGATAATAGTCTAAGAAACAATGTGTGTAAATATAGGCAAAATTTATCGTGTGGTTTGTCTTTAAGGTCTTTTTTCTGACAAAAACCTAGAATTTTGATGATTTTATTTTTCTTAAAAATGAATAAAGCTAATGACTATAATTCTCACCCAATAAGTAGTCCACAACATTCATTACAAGAAAAGCTAAAAACATTTTGAATAAAGGTGTTCAGAAAGATGTTATCAGCTATTTAAATTTTGCAAAATGCTAAAAAATTGAATTACAAAAAACTGACTCATTCAATGTATATTTGTTTTCATTTTATTCAAATATATGGTTGATGAACTAGTCAGTCTGAAAAAATATTATTATGGTTGATGAACTAGTCAGTTTGAAAAAATATTACAGTCAGGATTTGTTGTAATAACATATTTTCTTATTAAAATGTGGGATATTTGTTGTTTAGATACAGTTACCTACCTTAGAATTAAAACTTTGTCATTAAAATGCATTATTATTTATTCATGGACTTGCATACAAGGTTTATTATATTGTTTTAACATAATTATAATGGGCAATATCGATCTTGAAAAGGTTAGCGTATTGATAAGCTTCAATGTGTGGCTTTATAGTTTGATCAAATCGTTTACATGTATACCGATTTAATTGACTTGTAAGTCATTAAACTAAAACGTACAGGTAAGTGGACATATACTTGGACCGTAAACATCACTAGTTCTAATCAACAAAGACTAAACATAACATGTCTCTTGATTACTGCGTTATGGATTGACAAGTCAATAAATGGGACACTAAAAAAAAAATTTGAATCGGATGGGTCTCGAACCTATGACCTTTTGATTGCTAGTCAACCACTATACTAACTGCGCTATGAAGGATTATACTAATTCGTATCAACATTTCCTTTATATAAATTTTCTAGTATAAACACGTACGAAAACAGTCTGTGTCGTCAAGACGCATATCCGCTCACCCGCAAGACCGACTTCCGGTAGCCAAAGGCCTTAAATGTTTACATTTCAAAAGAGGAACTCATTAAGGCTAAACATCAGCTAAAGTCAGACCGATCCGGTGGTCCAGACATGTACATTAATGAGTTTTTCAAAGCTGGCAAAGATTTGCTATCATCTGTGTTATTAGAGTTGTTCAATAAAGCATTTAACGATGGTTATTTCCCAGAAGAGTGGTCTGAGGGTTATGTTATACCTCTGCACAAAAAAGGTCCTTTAAATGATGCTGGAAACTATCGCGGGATTACACAAGTTCTCTTGGAAAATTATTTACTAGGGTTTTGAACAACAGATTAACTAGCTGGGCAGAAAGCTTTGGTGTATACATTGAAGCCCAAGGAGGGTTTAGAGCAAAAATGGGAACTGTTGACAATATCTTTGTATTACATGGGTTAATTACACACTTTATCAATCGTAACGAAAAGCTCTTTTGTGCATTTGTCGACTTTACAAAAGCTTTCGACTATGTGGTTCGTGAAAATCTCTGGTATAAATTGGTTAACATTGGATTAAGGGGAAAGATTTTTAACATTATACACTCTATGTATGAAAGTTTAAAGTCAAGAGTTAAGTGTCGTAATATGCTAAGTGATGAATATCAATGTACTCTTGGTGTAAGACAGGGTGAATGTCTTTCTCCTTTTTTATTTGCTATGTATTTGAATGATATTGAAGATACATTTACGAGAAATGGAATTGAAGGTCTAGATGTAGACAATTTCAAATTATTCCTTATTCTATATGCTGATGACATAGTCATATTTGCTAAGTCTAGTGATGAGTTACTGAAAAGTCTTGATGCCATGCTTGAATATTGTAATAGATGGAAACTTGTGGTAAATACGTCAAAAACAAAAATTATGATATTTAGGAAAGGGGGCCAAATTCCGGGTGATTTAAGTTTTATGTATGATGGAAAAATTATTGATATAGTCAATAATTTTTCCTACTTAGGAATTTATTTCACACCTGGTGGATCTTTTTTGGAAGCCCAAACGTCGCTTGCAGGGCAGGCTCTTAAAGCAATTTTCAAAATGAATAAATACTTACACAAATTTACTTCTATTTCAGTGAAACATAGAATTGAACTCTTTGATAAGCTTGTGTTACCAATCTTGAACTATGGATCTGAGGTTTGGGGTTTGGGGTGATTCTATTGAAAGAATTCATACACAGTTTTGTAAGAAACTTTTAGGAGTGAAGAAGTCGACACAAAATGATTTCATTTATGGCGAACTTGGCAGGAAGAAACTTATTTGTGGAAGATATTTTAACATTATTAGATATTGGTTCAAAATACTTAGTACAAGTGATGCTAAATATGTTCGAAAAGTGATTAATATGATGTTAAAAGATGTGAATGAACACCCAACTAAAAAGAATTGGGTATCGCTTCTGCGTGATCTGCTTTATCAGTTGGGTTTTAATAATGTTTGGTTAGCTCAAGGCGTAGCTAACCAAAATGCATTTTTAGCAATAGTTAAGAGACGGATTCATGATGTTTTTATGCAAGGCTGGGAAAATAGTTTAAATGAATCGAGTAGAGCGTGGTTTTACAATAGTTTCCGTAAGTTTGAATTTCAGCCATATCCGTATGTTTGCAATACAGTCGAATACCGTTACCTCGAAGTTGAACGGACCGTGAAAAAATATCGACGTAGCCGAAGTTCGAGCTAATGGGAGTTTCTCATTTGAGATCTGTATCGTCATATCGAAGTTTTAACGTTAGACTCGATCCTAGTGTTTATTGACAGTTGATTGGTAATTGAAAATAAATGCGTAGGAAAGTAGAATCTGACAAAATCTTCAACTCATAATTTTCAAATTGATGAAGGTGGTCAGTATTTTTAAAAGTAGAGAATCTACGCGTCTATTAGATATGATATTCGGGAGCGAGTAAACAATTTTCGTATTTTAATACATTTGGTAGATCTACCTGTTTTCATCAGCATAAACATCCAGCGCATGGGTGCTAACACAATTTTTATAACATAAAATTAGGTTTACACATTTCATCAAACCAACACAGTGAACTATTTACACTTCCGGTGATGCTCTGGAAGTGTACGTTGTTTACATGTTTAATTTTCAAAAGGGTGTGTCCGACTTCGAAACGCCGGCAAATTATTTTGGCGTTTCAAACAGAAGCGGCGTGTTTGAACTGACTTAGATAAAAAATAAATCAGAAATGAAATGTAACTTTTGTTTGATCTCACTACACTTATTCGCCGTACGGCACCTTCAGTATGCACTACAAAGAATGCTGTAGTCTGATTTAAACAGCGCTGCCATAATTGACCCAGGTTTGACAGAATCGTCATCGAAAATATTTACGCAAACTTCGTAACCAAAGTTATTCGGGAATTCATTAATAATATTGATCCAGTGCAATTAAGATGGGATTATCTTTCGTGCAGATTGGTGCAATTTCGGACATGTTCACACATTTGGTGCTACAATCAGTCACGGTGGCCGAGAGCCATTTTCGCACCTCAATCCAATGTTTGCCGAATGTGCGATATGCGGTCACGGTGAAGCAGATATCGACGTAAGGGTGAGAAAATTTCTCTGGTTCTGAAAAATTACATCGACGTAACCGATAATATCGAGGAAACAATATCGAGCAAATGAGGGATTTACTATATAGATAAAGAAGGAATTTGCCGGGACCGGTGAAAAATATCGACGTAAGCGGAGTATCGACGTATCGAATATCGAGGTAACGGTATTCGACTGTATTACTAAATTTAGAATTGCATTCACTAAACTGAGAGTTTCATCACATAGACTTGAAATTGAGATGGGTCGTTGGCACAGACCTAACCCAACACCTAGAAATGATCGAAAATGCTTGAATTGTAACACTCTGGAGGACGAATATTATTTTGTTATGGAATGTGATTTGTACAAACAGTTAAGAAAACAGTATATAAAGAAGTTCTTTTGGTGTAGACCCAATATGCAAAAATTTGTACTATTACTTAATTCAACAAATTTTCAAGAAGTAAAAAGTCTAGCTATGTTTGTTGAAAAGGCTTTTGCTTTGAAATCAGCTGCTTATATTAATGTCATATAAGTGTATTTATGGTGAATGTTGCTGCATATTGTTAGAAACGTCCAAATATGTTAATTCATTGAACTTTTAAAATCTGAAAATGCAAATACCCTTAGAAACTTAGCCTTATTTATCTATAAGGGGTTTGAAATAAGGAACAGTACTAACTATATTAATTGATATACATGTACTGTCCTTCTCTCCTTAAAGCATTCTGCTTTACTTTCAGGCAGTCTTAATTAGCATTCAATGACTTTGATTTATATACTACCTGTAGAACAGTTACTGTGTTTTTAGCTCATTTCTAGTCTTGAAACCGGGATATAACATGAAGCCGATTGAAAGTACACCATAATGAGCTTTATGCTTTACTTTTAGTTGGCTATATGATTCTAATACTGTATTAATATTTGATGTATAAACTAAGAAATAGTTACTGTAATTTAGCTTGTTCCTGGTGTTGAAAACAAGTTTGTGCTTGAAGTGGACTGAAAGTTAAGTAGAATGAGCTTTCAGTGCATTCTGATTTACTTTCAGCCAGCTTTTAAGCTACTGTCATTAAAATATGAATGTAATTTATATACAACCGAATAGTTACTGAATATTTAGCCTGTTTCTAATCTTTAAAGACAGGTTATCACTTAAAGTGGGGCGAGTGGGGCGCAGAATGCGCCTATTATAAGATGCATTTTGCCTTACTTTTTAGTCAGTTTTAAGCTTAAAACTGAGTTAACTCTATATTTACTTTGATATATATTCTACAGAATGATTACTGTATATAAGTCTGATTATAGCCAAGAGCTTATAAAACAGGTTACCACTTGAGATTGATTGAAGGTAAAGCAGAATGCGCCTTAAGGAGCATTCTGCTTTAATACCTTCAGTCAGTCTAAAGGAAATAAATATTCTCTGTATTAAAATTCTGGTATTTTAGTCAAGTTCTAGATTAGGACAGTTAAAGGGAGATAACAGTGTACACATAGGGTTACTGGGTTATCTCCCTTTCCTTTCCTTTGTGAAATTTTTAAGTACATAATTATCTACTGTGTAGATCCTGATTGCTGTGACCATATAATTATGATAAATATGTTTTCTTGCATGTGAAGTGATAGGCAAATTGTCTTATTCCCGAAATAAAACATATATTAACCCTTAGCCTGCCACGCACGACTATAGCTCCATATGCAAACAGCTTGGATCAGGATGAGACGCAGAGTAACTCGGCGTCTCATCCGGATCCAAGCTGTTTGACACTCGGACAACATTTTCAGCAATTTTGAGCAACTTTGAAGCACTTTGAAACTTGAAGCAGACGAGAAATATAGCAGACGACAATTTATTTGGCGGGCTAAGGGTTAATTGATGTTTAAATGACATCTGCTAACTTTTTGTGGAACTCAAGTCACAACTTGGTAGCATTTGATTTTAAACACTTTTTAACATCTTGTGTCATATGTAGATCTCTTTATTTAATCATATGGTTATAGCAACCTTCTCCATAAATGTACATGTTTCAATAGTTACAGTTTATTATTTTATATGTTTGTTAAATAAGTTAAACTGTAAATATGTTTTGTTGTATACACATGTATACTGCCTCATGGGCCAATGGCCTAATGGTTTTGAATAAAAGAATCTTATCTTATCTTATATACCACCCTTCTCTGAAACAGTCCCTTGCTAGCAATGTAGCTCAAGATTAAAAGGCTCCTACAGGAGACCGTTTATTGCAACGTGATAGTAGGTCCTGATCAGACAGTGGATACCTACAGGAGACCGTTTATTGCAACGTGATAGTATAGGTCCTGATCAGACAGTGGATACCTACAGGAGACCGTTTATTGCAACGTGATAGTAGGTCCTGATCAGACAGTGGATACCTACAGGAGACCGTTTATTGCAACGTGATAGTAGGTCCTGATCAGACAGTGGATACCTACAGGGGACCGTTTATTGCAACGTGATAGTATAGGTCCTGATCAGACAGTGGATACCTACAGGAGACCGTTTATTGCAACGTGATAGTAGGTCCTGATCAGACAGTGGATACCTACAGGAGACCGTTTATTGCAACGTGATAGTAGGTCCTGATCAGACTGGATACCTACAGGGGACCGTTTATTGCAACGTGATAGTATAGGTCCTGATCAGACAGTGGATACCTACAGGAGACCGTTTATTGCAACGTGATAGTATAGGTCCTGATCAGACAGTGGATACCTACAGGAGACCGTTTATTGCAACGTGATAGTATAGGTCCTGATCAGACAGTGGATACCTACAGGGGACCGTTTATTGCAACGTGATAGTATAGGTCCTGATCAGACAGTGAATACCTACAGGAGACCGTTTATTGCAACGTGATAGTATTGGTCCTGATCAGACAGTGGATACCTACAGGAGACCGTTTATTGCAACGTGATAGTATAGGTCCTGATCAGACAGTGGATACCTACAGGAGACCGTTTATTGCAACGTGATAGTATAGGTCCTGATCAGACAGTGGATACCTACAGGAGACCGTTTATTGCAACGTGATAGTATAGGTCCTGATCAGACAGTGGATACCTACAGGAGACCGTTTATTGCAACGTGATAGTAGGTCCTGATCAGACAGTGGATACCTACAGGAGACCGTTTATTGCAATGTGATAGTATAGGTCCTGATCAGACAGTGGATACCTACAGGAGACCGTTTATTGCAACGTGATAGTATAGGTCCTGATCAGACAGTGGATACCTACAGGAGACCGTTTATTGCAACTTGATAGTATAGGTCCTGATCAGACAGTGGATACCTACAGGAGACCGTTTATTGCAACGTGATAGTATAGGTCCTGATCAGACAGTGGATACCTACAGGAGACCGTTTATTGCAACGTGATAGTAGGTCCTGATCAGACAGTGGATACCTACAGGAGACCGTTTATTGCAATGTGATAGTATAGGTCCTGATCAGACAGTGGATACCTACAGGAGACCGTTTATTGCAACGTGATAGTATAGGTCCTGATCAGACAGTGGATACCTACAGGGGCCCTCTGATCACTACCTACACCATGTTTCATTTTGCAACAGATTGTAGAAAACAACTCTAAATGGTAAAAATGCTCTAGACTTGATTGGAAACAGGAATTGTCCAATTGCAGAGTCAGGGGGTACCATAAATGTGTTAAACATTTGTACACTCAAAGTCTCACAGATAGTGTTTAACCATATCCCTCCCCAATAGCTTGTGTTTAGTATTGAAGACAAGTGGTTGCTTAATGCAGACAGGAAGTAAATCAGAATGCATTTTCAGGCACATTCTGCTTTACTTTAAACCTGCTTTAAGCTACAGTCTGCTAGGATATAGAACATATTTCTCACGGTACATTGTATAATAGTCATTCCTGCTGGTATAGCTGACCTACCGTATGTCTTTACTAAAGATGACATGTTATGATGTTGTGTAGGGGATATTTTATCTTATCCCACTATATTATTGTTTGTTTTAACCAATCACCCCATAGCCTGATTCTATTTTTGAAAAAAGGTGACCACTTAAAGCAGGTTGAAAGTAAAGCAGAATATGCCTAAGGCACATTCTGCTTTATTTTCAGCCTGCTTTAAGCTACCATCTGTTAGAATATAGAAAATATTTCTTATAATATATACATATTCATGACTGCATAAATTGGGAGTACTTTCTTGGGTAAAGGAATATATTAAAGGCGTATTTATAGGGTAATGGGTTAACAATTTTCCACATGCCGATATGAAGAGGGTCACTACTGTACTATTGTATTGGAAATACACTGCTTCTTTAGCCCATTACTCTATAGCCTGTTTCTAGTGTATTGAAGATTTGTGACCACTTAAAGCAGGTTGAAAGTTAAGCAGAATGTGCCTTAAGGCCCATTTTGCTTTACTTTCAACCTACTTGAATATTTATGACTGTATAAATGAAAACCATTTTCCTTAATGGAGGAATAAATTAAAGTTGTATTTATGGGGTTATAGGTTAAGGATTGTTGTGTTTTTGTAATTCCCAGGCATTTGTTGGGATTGTACGACAGAACATGGGTGTTATGGAGGAACTGGTAAACAAGGCAGAGCAAGACATGGGCTCCTTCAGCGTCAAGAACTTTTTCTCATCACTCCTTGGACAAGTAAATACTTAATCTCTTACTTCTTATGTCGAATTAACTAAGTACAGTGAAATCCCTCTTAACCGGGCATGTGTGGGGACAACATAAATTTTAGGTTTTCAGGTTTTTTTTAATCCATAGCTTATTTCTAGTATGGAAGATAGCTGATCACTTAAAGCAGGCTGAAAGTAAAGCAGAATATGCCTCAAGATGCATTCCGCTCTACTTTCAACCTGCTTGCATCTATCAGCTGCTAGAATATAAAAATATTTCTGATAATAAATATTCATGAACGTATTTTCTTTAGTGGGAGAATAAATCAAAGGCATAAAAAGGCATATTTATGGTGTAATGGGTTAAAATAGAAAGGGTTGGAAACGGGACCAATGTTTTTTGTCCGGTTTAGAGAGATCCTGTATTTAAAGGTTCTGGTTTGGAGGGGTTTCACTGTATAGGTATATGTACCTAAAGGGACTTGTTTGGAGGTGCATAATAAATTCTAACTGATAAACCTTTTCCCTCATATCTTAATGGCAGTGTTGCAAAGCAGGTCATGTGTAAAGTAGACATTTCCTTAACCCATTACCCCATAACTATGCCTCTTATTTATTCCTCCACTGAACAAAACAGTTCCAATTTATATAGTCATGAAATTATGTTCTATATTGTAGCAGATGGTAGCGTAAAGCAGGCTGAAAGTAAAGCAGAATTTGTCTTAAGATGCATTCTGCTTTACTTTCAACCTGCTTAAAGCAGTCATATGTCTTCAAAATTAGGAACAGTCTATGGGATAATGGGTTAAAGGCAAACTTTGTAAATATTTAAGTTACATCATAATCAATTTTTAGCTCACCTGAGCCAAAGGCTCAAGGTGAGCTATTGGGATGGCCCTGTGTCCGTCGTTAGTCGTGCGTCGTCCTAAACAATTGCTTCAAATGACATCTCCTATACCGCTTGACAGAATTCAACCAAACTTTACAGAAATGTTCCTTGGGTCAAGCTCGTTCAAATGTGTTCAAAGAATTAAAAACAATGCAGAACTCTGGTTGCCATGGCAACCAAAGTGAAAAAGTAAGGAAATCTAAAAAAAAATCTTCTTGTCAAACACTGCAAGGGCCAGAGCTTAGATATTTGGCACATAGCATCATCTACAGGTCCTCTATCAAGTTTGTTCAAATTATGTCCCTGGGGGTCAAAATTGGCCCTGCCCTGGGGGTCACAGATTTACATAGACGTTACGCACGGTGTTGGTACCAATTTCAAAATTGCGACGACATCGCGGGTTCATTACATCGAAACAAGAAATATATTTGACGTATCGTCATGGTTTATACCTCAAAACAACCGCATTGCAAATCTCTATCTAAATACGATATTTAAATTATAATCAGAGTCTATGCCTTTTAGCAGTTTGCAATTGAAAAATGAAATGAACGGTAAAATTGCGTGTAGACGCGTAACAAAACTTGACGGCTAATAACATAAAACTCAATACACCGAATCCTATTGTACATGAAATCGTCCAATATTTTGTCAAAAGTTACCGCCTATATGTACGTATAAGGACACAATGTTGTTTTAACGGTATCACATGCAGAAATCAAAACATAGTGAGAGATAAATGCATGCAACCCTGTAGACACTCAGATATTGTGCAGAAAAAATAGAGGGGTGGGTTTTAGCTTTATGTTTAGTTATAAAGAATTATTAATCATTTTCATAAAAAAGCATTTTTGAATATAGTCTCAAACCATTATTTATGGAAATATAATTGTTTTTAAAATTCTATTGTATATGCCCGAGATATTTATATTTTTGTAGCGTCTACAGAAATGTCCCTAAATCTAAAATGTAACGTAATTTACGTCAAATTTAAAGGTTATTAATGTTTATAGGGTACAACACAACCGACAAGATGGGAAATCTTAATTATTATCATTGTTTTCTAAATAGCATTTTATTTTTGTTCACAGAACTAATGCCAGTATGATGGTTAATAACCATACATTATACATAATTTTGTTTGTATACCGTCTACAAATATGTCCCCAAAACGTAAAAGTGTCGGGTTCGACGTCAAATGTTGAAGGTACGACTGATACATCAGAAAAATAAGACAGCATGCGACGGATAATTTATGATTTTATGGCTATAGAAGGTGAAATAAGATCTTGGAAAATTATCATAGTTCATTTAGATATTTTAGTTAACTGTATTTTTATGCCCCCAGCATCGACAGATGCGGGGCATATAGTAATCGTCCTGTCCGTCCGTCCGTGTGTGTGTGCGTCCGTAACAAGGTTAAGTAGATTTTACCGTTTCGTCTAGCATCAACACCTCTTACCCAAATGCTTGGATACTTATACAGTTGTTGCCTTGGACCATTCCCTATCCACCAATATCACCAAACTTTGATTTTGACCTTGACCTTGACCTAATTTGGACTTAGAAAAGTTTAAATAGGCTATTTCTTGGTTAACTAGATTTTACTGTTTCGTCTAGCATCAACACAACTGACTACAATGCTTTGATACTTATACAGTTGTTGCCTTGGACCATTACCAACTCACCAATAATACCCAACCTCAGTTTGACCCTGACCTTGACCTAATTTGGACTTAGAAAAGATTCAGAATATATTGTCAAGGATGCCACTGGGGGCATAAGCGTTTATTGAACGCGCAGTCTTGTTTAACATACACTTACATGAAAAAGTTAAAAAGCCGATAGTTCGTCGTTCGTTCGTTAACGTCGTATATTTGACTGATCATTTTTATCAACCACTTACTCACTCCCACTACTTTCTCACCCTACTGTCTGTATGTCTTACCTCCTTTCTTGAAAAGCAGTTATAGATAGATCGACTGATAAGGTCAAGTGGTGTGTTTGTTTGTTTTTTTCTTTCTTGAAAAAGAGCTACAGATAGATCGACTGATCAGGTACATTTTATTCTTTATTTATTTCTCAGTTTGATTATTTGCAGTTTCTTTCTTGAAAAGCAGTTATAGATCGTTCGACTGGTGAGGTGAACTAGTTTCTTGCTTTAATTTCCTTTTTTCTTTTTTCTTTCTCTCTCTCTCTTTCTTTCTTTTTTCTTTCTTTTTCTTTAAAAAGTAGTTATAGATAGACCGACTGATGAGATGAATTTGTTTATTTACCTATCTGTTTTTGTCTTTCTTTGTTTATTTCTTTCGTAAAAAATTCGTAAAAAACAGATGAGGAAAGATCGATTGATAATGTGATTTTCTTCCTTTTTCCCTCTCTCTCTCTTGAAAAGCAGTTATAGCTTGATCGATTGATAACGTGAATGTGTTTGAAATTCAGATTTATTATAACGAACTATCCGTAAAAGAACAATGCAAACAAAAACTGTTAGAAACAGAATACAGCTGAGTAGAGTAAAAGAAAGGAATTTATTTATGCTTTTCGGTGGATTACCACGATATAGCAGTGGATGATCACTTGGTAATCCACTGCAGTGGATTATCACCAATCGCTTTTATTATGAATTTTCCCCGTAGGGCTCCCCAAGAATCGTAGTCAATCGTGTCTTATCGTTAAATTCCGGCAGTCCGATTTGTCGCGAACTACTCACCGGAAGAGCACGAATCCAAACTCGGGAGCAACGAATTCATTCGGATGACGTCATTATACCGCCAACTGTCACGCGCATGTGTTCGACATAAAACGTGGGGCTCAACACGGGATAAATAATGTACGTTCGCTTTCAATTTTTAAACAATTTCGTTTAAAAAGTGGCTTAAAAGCATAAATAAATAGAATAACTGTGTTTTTTCAGTGTAAGATCGAATTTAATCCATTTCGTGAACATAAGACTGTTATATTTTCACTCGTGGCTTCGCCACTCGTGAAAATATAACGTCTGATGTTCACTCAATATATAATATTTACTACATTATAAACATTCTCATATTTATTTAGTTTAGTTTATCTTCCCGTGAAATAAGCAAGTTTTGCGACGAAAAACATAGTAAGCGACGTTTCCGTCGATTTTGACGTTTTTGACGTTACGTCAATTGGTACCGACACCGTGCGTAACGTCATAGAGTTATATAATGAAATTTTCATACGTCTTCTTCTCTGAAACTAATGTGGCCAGAGCTTTGATATTTGGGTATGGTGACACTTCTAGATGTCCTATACCGAAATTGTTCAAATAGTTCTGGTCGGTTGCATAACTAGGTCACAGGAGCTAAAATTAGATTTTTTTCATTGAAAACTTAAAAAATCTTCTTGTCTGAAACTACAAGGGCTAGAGCTAAGATGTTTGGCACATAGCATCGCCTACAGGTTCTCTCTCTTGTTTGTAAAAATTATGCCCCTGGGGTCGAAATTGGCCCCGCCCGCGGGGTCACAGTTTTACATAGAGTTATATAGTGAACTTTTCAAACATCTTCTTCTCTGAAACTAATATGGCCAGAGCTGTGGTATTTGGCATGGTGACACTTCTAGATGTCCTATACCAAAATTGTTCAAATGGTTCTGGTCGGTTGCATAACTAGGTCACAGGAGCTAATAATAGATTTTTTTGAATGAAACTTAAAAAATCTTCTAGTCTGAAACTACAAGGGCCAGAGCTTAGATGTTTGGCACATAGCATCGCCTACAGGTCCTCTATCTAGTTTGTTCAAATTATGCCCCTGGAGTCGAAATTGGCCCCGCCCCGGGGGTCACAGTTTTATAAAGAATTATATAGAGAAAATTTCAAACGTCTTCTTCTCTGACACTAATATGGCCAGAGCTTTTATATTCGGTATGGTGACACTTTTAAATATACTTTACATAATTTGTTCAAATTGTTCCGGTTTGTTGCATAAGTAGGTCAGTTCTGGACAAAAATTATTATCTCCATTTTTTCAGCTATTCGGCGAAATATGCCCCATGGGGCTCTTGTTTAATGATATACACAAGTAAAGTTTACCGCCTTCTCAGCCATTGTCTTAGTTTCCTATAGGAGCTTTTTGCTCTACTTTCATCTTCCTTTATTAAAGCATTAACCTGCCTGGATATATGTGATTTGCACTTTTGACTGTACAGGAAAATTTTCAAATTGTAAAATAAGATTGCTGACCAATAATCTTCAGAACATTACTTTTCATTTGTCATTAAAACTCTAGTGCATTAGTGGCTTACCAATGTAAGTTTTTGTTTTCGTCCCAGAAAAAGCCAGCACCTAGAGATGCCAGACCAACCTATGATGCTCCAAATATATTCGTCACTGAAGAATATCTGACACCAGACGTGCCTGTAGAAAAAGTTTCAGTTACTGAAAAGCAAGAAGAAGAAAGTGTGACTGAACAGTGTGAAAAACCTGAGACAAAAGATGCTAACTAGTACATCGCCCCTCTCTCTACAACAACACCCACTGGGAAACAAACATTGTGTGCATTGTTCCGAGAGTCATTATAGGAAGGGAACTGGGCTAACATTTGCTAACAGATTCAGGGTTACAGATAGGGTTTGATGCAACTCCTTGATATTTTACAAAATTTGGCTTTTGCAATTTTTATTGGGTATTGGGATTTTTTCGTAATTGAGTATTATTCATATTCTGATAAGGTTTCCAAAATGTTTTTGCTTTTTGCTACGATTCTTTGCTTTTTAGCTCACCTGAGCTAGCTCAGGGTGAGCTTTTGCAATCCTTGAATGTCCGTCGTGCGTCGTTCGTCGTCAACAATTTTAGTGTTTACACTCTAGAGGCCACAATATTTATCCAATCTTTCTCAAACTTGCTCAGATGGTATATTGCCATAAGAGTTCGGATGAGTTCTATTATGGTTGAAATCAGACAAATAGGTCTTTGAACCTTTGAACTGCTGAAAATGCCATATTTAACAGTGTTTACACTCTAGAGGCCACAGTATTTATCCAATCTTTTTAAAACCTGCCCAGATTGTATATGACCATAAGAGTTCGGAAGAGTTTGATTTTGGTTGAAATCTGACAAATAGATCAAGAGTTATCTACCTTTGAATTGCTGAAAATGCCATATTTAACTGTGTTTACACTCTAGAGGCCACAGTATTTATCCAATCTTTCTAAAACTTGCCCAGATTGTATATGACCATAAGAGTACAAATGAGTTTGATTTTGGTTGAAATCGGACAAATAAATCAAGAGAAATCTACCTTTGAATTGCTGAAAATGCCATTTTTAAAGGTGTTTACACTCTGGAGATCACAATTTTTATCAAATCTTTCTTAAACTTGCTCAGATTGAATATTACTATAAGAATTCAGATGAGTTTGATTATCATTGAAATCAGACTCATAGGTCGAGAGTTATCTACCTTTGAATTGCTGAAAATGCCATATTTAACGATGTTTACACTCTAGAGGCCACAAATTTTATCCAATCTTTCTCAAACTTACTCAGATTGTATATTACCATAAGACTTCGAATGGGTTCAATTATGGTTGTAATCGGATCAATAGGTCAAGAGTTATCTACCTTTTGAATTGCTGAAAATGATATATTTAACAGTGTTTATGCTCTAGAGGCCACAATATTTATCCAAGCTCTCTCAAACTTGCCCATATTGTATATGACCATATGAGTTCGAAAAAGGGTGATTATGGTTGGAATCGGACAAATAGATTAAGAGATATCTACCTTTGAATTGCTGAAAATGCCATATTTTACAGCGTTTACACTCTTGCAACTACAGTTTTCAATTGATTTTGATTATACTTGTACACAAAGGATGTAGCTATACGTTCTGGAAGGAGTGCAATTATTGTTGAAATGTAATCGTTGTGGCAATAGTTACCTGCCCTTGATATACTTTGAAATGCTAGAAAAAGGCTTAATTTCGGTATTGTTTAGGCTCTAGTTATCTGCCTTTGATGTACTCTACTATACTACAGTAGGTCGACAAAACTTGAATGGATTTAGAATAAAAAGGGTGAAATTCAAAGGTAAAGCTATCAGGCTTCATTACAAATGGTGAGCGATATCAGGGCCTTCAGGCCCTCTTGTTGTTACTCCTTGTTGTGAAAAACAATTGCTTTTTCCACAGTTGTAATTTGGTTAATATCCCAATGCGCACCTTACCTGAAACCATGCAGCTTGAATCCAGATCAGACACCGCATAGTGCAGTGTCTGATCTCGATTCAAGCTGTTTGCCACTCATCATTAAAAAAATTCTGTCAAAATGTCCATTATGTAACTTTGAGAAATACAGCAGGCGACAATTTTAAGCAGAAGACATTGCAGCTGTGAATAGGTTGGACATAATTGTTCTGTTTAGGGAGCTGCAACAAGGGTTGTAAGGAGGAGGTCATTGTTGGGAGGGCCGTTGTAGGGCGGGATGATCACAAAAGAAAGGTTTTGCTTAACCCTTTACCTCATAAACACGCCTTTAATTTATTCCTCCACTGAGGAAAATAGTTCCAATTTTTATACGCCCGTCTTCAGACGGGACGTATTATGTCGTGGCGCTGTCCGTCTGTCTGTCCGTTAACTTTTTCATGTCCGCTCTCTAACTCAAACCAATTTAGTCCAATCCTTTTGAAACTTGGTCAGAACGTGTATGACCATAATATCTCGGTCAAGTTCGATAACCAGCAAGATTGTCCCTGACATTCAAGAGTTATGCCCCTTTTATCGTCAAAAACTGGCATTTTTTAGTTTGTCCGCTCTCTAACTTAAACAAATTTATTCCAATCCTTTTGAAACTTGGTCAGCATATGATTTACAATAATGTCTCAGTTATGTACCATAACCAGCAAGATTGCCCCACACATTTTTTTCGTCAATAACGGGCATTTTTTAGTTTGTCCGCTCTCTAACTCAAACAAAGGACAATTGCAGGTTCACGAAGCCTCCGTTTTGGCCCTGTAAAATCTTCTTTTTTTTCCAATTTATGTTTTAGCTATATTTTCTCTTTATTTGTCAATTTCAGATGTTAGTTCTTCATATTATACATAAAACTCAACCCAAATTCAAGTTTTGACAACTTTATAGTTTCTTGTAAATGGACCATGAGGCCAAAAAAGGCCAAAATGGCAGATTTTTGGTACATAAACAATGAAGGCACTTATGCGACACAAAGATATTTTAAGTACATAATAAATATTTAAGTTGAAGTAACATATCCAAATTTTGAAGTGTCGCATGCGTGCCTTCATATTTTATTTTTAGGATTTATACCGAGAATTGTACCAAAAAACTGCTCTTTTTTTTTGGCCTCTCGGTTCATTAACAAGAAACTATAAAATTGTCAAAACTTGACTTTGGGTCGTTTGTGTGTATATTATGGAGTATTAGTATCCGATATTGACAAATAAACAGAAAATAAAGATAAAAAATCTTTTTTGGAAAAAATATTTTTACAGGGCCAAATCGGAGGCTTTGTGAACCTTGTCCTTTATTCTAATCCTTTTGAAACTTTATCAGCATGTGTATGATCATAATGTTCCGGTCAAGTTCTATAACCAGCAAGATTGCCATAGACATTCAAGAGTTATAACCCTTTTTTTCGTAAAAAAAGGGCATTTTTTAGTTTGTCCGCGCCCTTACTCAAACAAACTTATTCCAATCCTTTTGAAACTTGGTCAGCATGTGTATGACCATAATGTGTTGGTTATGTTCCATAATCAGCAAGATTGCCATAGATATTTAAGAGTTATGCCCCTTTTTTGTAAAAAACGGGCATTTTTGAGTTTGTCCGCTCTCTAACTCAAACCAATTTAGTCCAATCCTTTTGAAACTTTGTCAGCATGTGTATGACCATAATGTCTCGGTCAAGTTTGATAACCAGCAAGATTGCCCCAGACATCCAAGAGTTATGCCCCTTTTATCGTCAAAAACGGGCATTTTTTAGTTTGTCCGCTCTCTTACTGAAACAAATTTATTCCAATCCTTTTGAAACTGGTCAGCATATGACCCCTAACTTTCAGGGTTCTTCTCCTTTTTGGCAGGATTGTTGGCCGGATTGAAAATGCGGTCTATAGATTGGCGAATGCCGTCCGTCGGTCCATCCGTCTGTCCGTCAGCACAACCGAAATGGGTTAGAGGGCCTTTTCTGGCCAGATAACGGTAAACATAACAAAAGAAGAGAATAGAGTTCATTACGTAACAATAGAATAAGGGGCCGTGGCCCGTTATTCAAACAAAAGAAAATAACAAAAGAAAAGGCCCTCTAACCCACTTCGGTGGCACGTCCGTCCGTCTGTCCGTCCGTCCATCCGTCCTCACTTTGGTTGACCTTTTTGTTAGTGTCAGTTTTAGCCAAAGCTTAAGTCCTACAGCAACCAAATTTGGCATGTACAGTTATAGTGAGGTCATCATCACATGCTGTGGGTAAGAAGGTCACTGTGACCTAGATTTCACGGTCCAATGACTTAGAGAATTCTTAGTTAACCTTTTCGTTTGCGTCTTGGTTTACCTTTTTGTTAGTGTCAGTTTTAGTCAAAGTTTAAGTCCTACAGCAACCAACTTTGGCACGTACAGTTGTAGTGAGGTCATCTTCACATGCCATGGGTAACTAGGTCACTGTGACCTAGATTTCAAGGTCCTATGACTTAGAGAATTCTTGGTTAACCTTTTCGTTTGCGTCTTGGTGTACCTTTTTGTTAGTGTCAGTTTTAGTCAAATTTAATTCAGTCCTACAGCAACCAAATTTGGCATGTACAGTTGTAGTGAGGTCATCATCACATGCCATGGGTAACTATATTATATAATATATATACAAAGCAAAAGTGCAGACAATCCGGCCATACCGACCTTGGCGGTTTCTCGTTTCCACTTTACCTTGATAGGGTTTTAGTATGACTACATTCTAAGATCGATTTGACGGGCGTATAATGTGCCCAGCTTGCGGTGCTCTTGTTACAATTATGAAAATGTTTGATAATAAATATTTTCTATATTCTAACAGATGGTAGCTTAAAGCAGGCTGAAGGAGCTTTCTGCCTCACTTTTTTCCTGCATTTAGCTGCTATATTTATATTACCTTGTCAATTAAGAACGACTTTTATTTGGAACTATAGTTTTAATGTGGTGACTATGGTGACTTGACACCAGTTTTACTGTAAACAATATCTGTGGATCAGTAGAGCTGTGATTGTTCAACAACTGTGTATATCTCACATAACTACCCCTGTTATCTATTGCTAAAAATGATCATGAATATCCTTGTCTCCAACATGTCTGAGATAAATTTGATGACGTCATTCTAACATCACTATTTATAAAGACGTTATTACGACACTGGGATTCCAAAAAAGCCTATTGTTTTAAAAAATAACTTAAAATCATTGGTTATGTGAGAAAAAGAATCTGTCACTCGTAGATGTTTAAGACAAATCGATCTCAAACTCGTCTAGAATAAAAAAACTTGCCAAGGCTCGCTTAATAACATTTCAATTCTAGACTCGTTTGAGATTAGCTTGGCTTAAACATCAACTTATGACTGATCCTATATATCTTACAGGTCAGACAAGATAGGTTTTTAATACAGCGCTCCCACTCTTTAACGGCCCTCCCAACAAAGACTCCCTCCGTACAACAACACTGTTCCTTAGACAGGACAATTATGTCTAACGTTCTTACTGCTGCAATATCGTCTGCTAAAAGTTGTTGTCTGCTGTTACTTATCAATAGACATTTAACATAAAAATTTAATGACGAGTGACAAACTGCTTGAATCGAGATCAGACGCCGCGTTACGCGGCGTCTGATCTTGATTCAAGCTGTTTGCAAATGTAAGTCTATTTCCCTCGCTATAAAGACTCCCTCAAAACAACGCACACATTCTTTGTCTCCCATTGGGTGTTGTTGTAGAGAAGGAACGCTGTATACTCAGATCTTAATGTCTTATTGAGCAACCAAACCTTATGCAAGACAAACAACATGTGTTTGTGAAATACTCTCCCTCTTGGTGTGACCATAATCTTTAAATAACCTTGATTTTTGTTGGACATAACCCAACTTGTACTGAGCTGTAGAGCTTCTTGAGTTGAGCTCACATGCCAAATATGAAGTCTCTATCATATGTACATTGTAGTTCTCAATGAAGAAAATGCATTTTAATTCCAATTTATACAGTCATAAACATGTATCGAAATACAGTTTCTAACTCCTAGCAGATGTTGGCTTAGAGCAGGCTGAAAGTAAAGCAGTATCGCCCTAAGGGGCATTCTGTTTTACTTTCAACCTGGTTAGAGTGGTCCTGTCTTCAAAACTAGAAACAGAATACATGGGGTAATGGGTTTAAATTAAAACTTAAAAAGATTATATTTATTTATGTGATTATACTGATATGTATAAACTAAGTGCAATATAATACATTTGTATGGCCAAACTCGTGTTAAGCTGTTACTTAACCCATTACCCCATAAATATGCCTTTTTAGTTCACCTGAGCCAAAGGCTCAAGGTGAGCTATTGCGATGGCCCTGTGTCCTGTGGCCAGAGCTTAGATATTTGGCACATAGCATCATCTACAGGTCCTCCTTCAAGATTGTTCAAATTATGCCAATCGAGTAAAAAATGACTCTGTCCTGGACATAAATCTTTTTCTCCATTTTGTCATTATTCTCAGGGGAGCGAAATATGCCCCATGGGGCTCTTGTTTTGTTTAAAAGTACCCAACAGTACACAAAAATACCCAACAATAACAATAGGGCAATCACGGAATGAATGGAATCTATTGTTCTCCCTACCCAACAAAGGACCTTTCGTGCGCTCGGACGGACAGACGGACGGACAGCGCCACGACATAATACGTCCCGTCTGAAGATGGGCGTATAAAAATGACCCCATCCTGGACATAAGTCATTATCTCCATTTTGTCAGTGATTCTCAGGTGAGCGAAATATGCCCCATGGGGCTCTTGTTACAACTCTAATTTATTCCTCCACTGAAGAAAATAGTTCAAATGTATATAGTCATAAGGACTATTTTCTATATTCTAGTAGATGGTAACTTATAGCAGGCTGAAAGTAAAGCAGAATGCACCATAAGGCACATTCTGCTTTACTTTCAGCCTGCTTTAAGTCAGGTAATGGGTTAACAGATTGTTGTTTAGCAGCTTCGGGAAGAGAATGATTATCTTATCTGCCTTACTTCAGGCCTGAGTCCTGTTTTCAAGGTCTGAAATTACATATTTTCTGTATTAACTCTTTGAACCCTGGTCACGCATATATGCGTCATTTGCAAACAGTGTACCTATAATGAGTACACTTGTCCTATGCAAACAGTGAAGGAGCTATCTGACCAGGGTCTACACTGTTTGCCATTTTGATATATATTGTAAAAGTTAATCCTAAACAATAAAAAATGGGCTAAATTGAAAACAAGAATTGTGAATTTGTCCATGTGAGGTTTTAGGGTGGAAAGGGTTAAACACACATTTAAGTTTCAGGCTATGAAATCTAGATATTCAGGATTTTGAATTTATTGAGCCAAATTGCAGACCAGAAATTGGTGATTACATTCCATTGTACTTGTTTGTTGAGTATTGTGAATTACAAAAGTATTCAATGTGCTTCTGTTATGGCATATGGAGAGGAAATATGTGTTTACCCCATTACTCAATTAATATGCCTTTTTAGGCTTTTGATTTATACCTCCACTGAAGAAAAGTTATCTACTTTATAAAGTCATGTATATGTATCATGAAAACTATTTTCTATAATGTATTATACTTGCAAATGGTAGCTTAAAGCAGGCTGAAAGTAAATCAGAATGCATCTTAATTAGGTTCATTCTGCTTTACTTCTACTTGGTTAGTTTAAACATATTTATTTCCAGAAGTACATATGATTACAATTATACATGCTAACGTTATTTTACTATACTTAGGAAAAGGATTGAAACGAAAGAATAAACTTATTGAGTTTCTCTCCTTGGTTCAAGTGATCACATGTTTTCAAAACTTTAAACAATTATAGGCTATGAGGAAAAGGGTTAAATTGTGATTTCTCTATGTATGTGAATGTCAAGAGAGGAAGAATTAAATTATATTAATTTAATTAAGACTTTAATCATTTCTCCTCCAAAATACATGTGCAGTAAAGCCTCTCTATTACGACCACTAAAAATAAGGCTAATTATGCCCCCACACGTTGTCCGTATGTCGGTCCGTCGCGTTTTTCCGGGACTTTTGCCTTTTTAGCTCACTGGGCACGAAGTGCCAAGGTGCGCTATTGTGATCGCCCTGTATCCGTCTCCGTCCGTCCGTCAGTCCGTCCGTCGTCAAACTTTTTCTTTAACGATCTTCTTCTTGGGAACCAATGGGCCAATTTCTTCAAAACTTCATAGGATTGTTCCTTGTAGGGTACTTTCTCAGATTTCTTCAAATATAGGTCATCCAATTGAAATTGTGGTTGCCATGGCAACCAATGGCAACCAATTGAAAAAACTTTAAAAATCTTCTTGTCAAAAACTACTGGTCCGAATTGAAAATAATTTTACCCGAATGAGCCATTGGTGACCCTCTATCAGATTTCTTAAAATAATTTTCCTATCTTAAAAAACATGGCCGCTAGTGGGTGGGGCAGATTTTCCTTATATGGCTATATATAGTGAAAACTTTAAAAATCTTCTTGTCTGAAACTGCTGGTCCGATTTGAAAGTAATTTCACACAAATGATCCATGGGTGACCCTCTTCCAGATTTCTTAAAATAATTTTGATATCTAAAAAAACATGGCCCCCAGTTGGTGGGGCACATTTTCCTTATGTTACTGTATAGTAAAAACTTTAAAATCTTCTTCTTGGAAACTACTGGTCCGAATTGAAAATGATTTTACCCGAATGTGCCAATGGTGACCCTCTATCAGATTTCTTAAAATAATTTTCCTATTTTAAAAACATGGCCGCTATATATGGGTGGGGCAGATTTTCCTTATATGGCTATATAGTGAAAACTTTAAAAATCTTCTCGTCAGAAACCGCTGGTCTGATTTGAAAGTAATTTCACACAAATGATCCATGGGTGACCCTCTACCAGAATTCTTAAAATACTTTGATATCTAAAAAAAAAACCAGTGGGTGGGGCACATTTTCCTTATGTTACTGTATAGTAAAAACTTTAAAAACCTTCTTTTGGGAAACTACTGGTCCAACTTGAAAATAATTTTACACAATTGACCCATTTATGACTCTCTATTAGATGTCTTAAAGTGATTTTTTAGCTCACCTGAGCCAAAGGCTCAAGGTGAGCTATTGTGACCGCTCACCGTCCGTAGTACGTCTGTCCGTTCACTTTTACTTCAAACGACATCTCCTCTGAACCCGCGGATTGTAGGGCGGATTCAAACTGCTCATGATGTTCCTTGGATGCTTCTCTACAGAAGTTGTTCAAATGAAAGAGAAAAAGCAAAAACTCTGCTTGAAAAAGCAAAAAAGCAAAAAACTTTAAAAAATCTTCTTGCTAAAAACTACTAGGCCCTAAGCTTTGATATTTTTACAGTAGAATCTCCTGGTCGATCCCTCTATAGTTTGTTAAAATGAAATCCCTAGGGTCACACTTGACGCCACCCTGCGCAGTTTAAGTGCTGCTCTAGGCAGGTTTCACAGTATTTTTGATGAAGCATGCAGAACTGTATTTTACCTGAGTTACTCTTAATATACTAAGGGCAAATAGCCAATATTTGCAAACATTTTGGATCAAGATCAGATGCAACATAATCATAATGCTACATCTAATCTGGATCCAACCTATTTGCCACTCATTTACCAACTTAACATTTTCTAAATTGTTTTTAGCTCACCTGAGCACAAAGTGCTCAAGGTGAGCTTTTGTGGTCGGTCTTTGTCCGGCGTCCGGCGTCGTGCGTCGTGCGTTGTGCGTCAACAATTTCTTCAAACATCTTCTTCTCCAAAACCACTGGCTGGATTGCAACCAAACTTCACAGGAATGTTCCTTGGGTCAAGCTCTTTCAAAGTTGTTCAAAGAATTTGAAACAATGCAGAACTCTGGTTGCCATGGCTTAGATATTTGGCACATAGCATCATTTACAGGTCCTCTATCAAAGTTGTTCAAATTTTGCCCCTGGGGTCAAAATTGACCCTGCCCCGGGGTCACCGTTTTACATAGAGTTATATAGTGAAAAGTTCAAACATCTTTTTCTCTGAAACCAATATGACCAGAGCTTTGATATTTGGCATGGTATAACTTCTAGAGGTATTTGACATATATTGTTGAATTGGTTCCAGTCTGTTGTATATCTAGGTCACAAGAGCTAAAAATAGATTTTTTCAATTAGAACTTAAAAAATCTTCTTGTCTGAAACCATAGTACACTAAGCTTAGATATTTTGAATATAGCATCGTCTACAGGTCCTCTATCAAAGTTGTTCAAATTTTGTCCCTGGGGTCAAAATTGGCCCCGCCCCGGGGGTCACAGTTTTACATAGAGTTATATAGTGAAATGTTCAAACATCTTTTTCTCTGAAACCAATATGACCAGAGCTTTGATATTTGGCATGGTATAACTTCTAGAAGTCCTTCACATATATTGTTGAATTGGTTTCGGTCTGTTGCATTATCTGGGTCACCGGAGCTAAAAATAGATTTTTTTCAAAGAAAACTTCAAAAATCTTCTTGTCTGAAACCATAGTACACTGAGTTTAGATATTTTGAACATAGCATCGTCTACAGGTCCTCTATCAAAATTGTTCAAATTTTACCCCTGGGGTCAAAATTGGCCCCACCCCGGGGGTCACCGTTTTACATAGAGTTACATAGTGAAATGTTCAAACATCTTTTACTCAGAAACCAATATGGCCAGAGCTTTGATACTTGGCATGGTGTAACTTCTAGAGGTCCTCCACATATATTGATGAATTTGTTCTGGTCTGTTGCATATCTGGGTCACCGGAGCTAAAAATAGATTTTTTCAATGAAAACTTCAAAAATTTCTTGTCTCAAAACCATAGTACACTGAGTTTAGATATTTTGCACATAACATCATCTACAGGTCCTCTATCAAAGTTGTTCAAATTTTGCCCCGCCATTGGGGGTCACCTTTTACAAATCTTCTTTTCTGAAATCAAGTGACCCATCCTAGTGTCACCATGGACAGGTGAGCGATCAAGGGACATTCTGGCCCTCTTGTTTTGTACACTTTTCACATACAGTAGGTTTTAAGCAGACATCATTTCAGTCTGGTAAGGGTAAGCCCCAGAGCTCTAGCCACTGAGGTCAAATATTATGCAACTGCTATTAGGGAGTATCACAGAACTGGTCATGATCAGCTGAACATGTTGTCTGCTAAAGTTTAGATATGGTTCAGTCTGCTTCATACTTAGAGAAACAGGATCTGGAAGTGATCCACTGACAGTTATGTAATTATGTCTTATGCCATATTTATACATATGTTTAATATTGGTTTTGTCAGAGTTATCTGTATGTCTTTTCATTTTTTCTTGTCCAGGATTCAACCCTTTCCCCCCCATATACTGACGTTTGTTAACCCATTACCCCATAAATGTGCATTTTTAGGCCTTTGATTTATTCCTCTACTTAAGAAAATAATTCCACTTTAAACAGTCATGAAAATGTAAGATGCGAAAGTAAAGCAAAGTGTGCATAAACCCTTAGCCCGCCAAATAAATTGTCGTCTGCTATATTTCTCGTCTGCTTCAAGTTTCAAAGTGCTTCAAAGTTGCTCAAAATTGCTGAAAATGTTGTCCGAGTGTTAAACAGCTTGGATCCGGATGAGACGCCGAGTTACTCGGCGTCTAATCCGGATCCAAGCTGTTTGCATATAAAGCTATAGTCGTGAGTGGCAGGCTAAGGGTTAAGACACATTCTGCTTTACTTTCAACCTGCTTTAGGTGGCCACCTATTTTCAAAACTAGAAACATGCTATGGGGTAATGGGTAAAATGAAATTGCCTATTTGGAAAGAGCCTGATGAGAGGAAGTGCCATTTGCAAAGGCCATAACTCTGACATCATTGTTTTTTGAGTTATTTCCCTTTGTGATATTTTCTTGTCAACAAGACAACTTCAGTTCTACTGATGCTATTGTAATGAAATTTTATGTATGGAAAGAAACTGATGAGAGAAAATGCCATGCACAAGGGCAGCAATATTTAGTTTTTCCCCTTTGTCATATTTTATTGTCAGGAAAATAATTCCAGTTCTGCTGACGCTAGTGAAATAATTATCATTTATTGGAAATGGAAATAGCTTGATAAGAGGATGTGTCATGGATAAGGATCATAAGCTTGGCAACAAAATTCACGTTTGTCATGTTTTCTTGTCTGGAAGATAACTCCATTTATAGTTATATTAAAATGTTGTCTTGCCCAGTCATCTTAGGTACAAACTTCAATGTCCTCAGGTGAGCGAATTTAGGGCCATGGCCCTCTTGTTTTATCTTAAAAAGCATGGCTGCCAGTGGGTGGGGCAAGTTTTCCTTATATTTCTGTATAGAAAATCTTTAAAAATATTTTTCTCTGAATCTATTGGACTGATTTCAGATTATTTTTACACAAATAATGATTCATGGGTGCATGACCCTTTGCCAGTTATCTTCAAATAATCTTCCTAGCTCAAACATGGCCGCCAGTGGGTTGGGGTGAATTTACTGATGATGTCATATAGTGAAAACTTCACCATTACTGGTCAATTACCCAGACCATAACATGGGTACCAGGTGAGCGATTTAGGGCCGCATGCGGCTCTTGTTTAGCTCACCTGGCACGAAGTGCCAAGGTGAGCTATTGTGATCGTCCTGTGTCTGTCAGTCCGTTCATGCTTACGAGAGGGTACTTACGTGGCAAAAATTCTTAGCCCCATAATTGAAAAACATTAACCTGGCCGTCTCTTGTGACATTAACCTGGCCATTTCTTGTGACATTAACCTGGCCAGTTGTGGGACATAGGGTTAGGGGTAGGGTTAGCCTCCAGATCATTATTTTTCAAGTTAGAGCAAAAAGAAATTGTCGGTTGTGTGGCTAGCCACGCAAAAGAAAACAATAGAAAATAGCCACATAAGTATCCTCCCGTAAGAAGTCCGAGCGCACGAAAGGTCCTTTGTTGGGTAGAGAGAACAATAGATTCCATTCATTCCGTGATTACCCTATTGTTATTGTTGGGTATTTTTGTTGCTGTTGGGTACTTTTAAACAAAGAAAATACCCAACAAGTGTCCATCTGTGAGGACGTCAGTCCGTCCGTCGTCAAACTTTTTCTTTAACGATCTTCTTCTTGGGAACCAATGGGCCAATTTCTTCAAAACTTCATAGGATTGTTCCTTGTAGGGTACTCTCTCAGATTTCTTCAAATATACCGTAGGTCATCCAATTCAAATTGTGGTTGCCATGGCAACCAATTGAAAAAACTTTAAAAATCTTCTTGTCAAAAACTACTGGTCCGAATTGAAAATAATTTAACCCAAATGTGCCATTGGTGACCCTCTATCAGATTTCTTAAAATAATTTTCCTTTCTTAAAAAACATGGCCGCTAGTGGGTGGGGCAGATTTTCCTTATATGGCTATATAGTGAAAACTTTAAAAATCTTCTTGTCTGAAACCGCTGGTCCGATTTGAAAGTAATTTAACACAAATGATCCATGGGTGACCCTCTACCCGATTTCTTAAAATAATTTTGATGTCTAAAAAAACATGGCCGCCAGTGGGTGGGGCACATTTTTAGCTCACCTGAGCACAAAGGGTAGGGACCAGAGGCAAAATAGACGAGGGGAATTGCAGTACAGTGTCTCATTTCCAAAAGCCAGGCATGGAGAAGGAGTGGCGAAGCACATTAAGATAGACATGACCTTCCGTAAGATATTTTTTGTTTGTTAGACAGCCATTAATGATGACCTAAAGGCAATGATTACAAGTACTGAGGAAAAAAAATATATCGATTAAAGCTATTTATCCTATTCCAAGCAGAAAGAATAAAAAGATGCTGTTGCCGATAATTCACCATTTTAAAGCAGTTTATCTATATAGTGCTTCAAAGTGGTGAATTATCTGCACATTACATTACTTTTGCCGTTGCAATATTTTATGCGACTCTAACTACTTCTACTTATTAGGAAACTTTTTCAAATTGTTCTCATGTTTTAAATTTTCAGGGAGGTTACAGTTGTGTACAATTTCTTTAATTTTTAAAAAAAAACTAATTTTAACTCTTTCAATACTAAGGACCTGTTTAAAATATACTCATTTGAATGTGCAAAGAGTATAGACCCATATCAGAGAACCCCTAAAGAAGCCTCCTGATGAGGGTCTACACTGTTTACTAATTTTAACAACCCTGACTTACAAGTAGACTGGTTCAAGTTATTGTAACTTTAACATCCACAATGGAACCTAATTACCAACAATAGTTACTTTGTGTTGAGAGAGGCAAGACTACCAATGGTTCTTCTGATTGACTGTGCAAATCAGGGGCCCGTTTCATAAAAAATCGTAAGACAAAAACAGTCGTAAGTCAAAACTTTAAAGTATATTTAATTTCTGATTTTACTATCTAATACTGTCTTGTGACATCTCTTTGGAATCGTCTTTTCAAGATGATTCCAAAGAGATGTCACAGGAAATGATTAATGTCACAGGAAATGATTAAACATAGAATAAATAAGGACTTTTATAATCTGACTTACGACAACATTTGTTGTACAAAGTTTTATAAAACAGGCACCAGGGCTCCAGATAAGAGGGAGTAACTGAACAAATCCAACATTTTGTCACTCGTATCAACACCAAGCCTATGGTGTTACTACTCGTTAGAATTGAGACGATTCTAATGTGTAGTGACACCATAGGGTTTAATTCAGAAATAAAGATGTTTTTGAAAAACTCCCCAACTGGTTAGAACCACTGTGTACATGCCAATTAATTGCCATATCTGCTGAATGTGTTGTCAATTCTAATGAGACCTTTCTTTTCAGAGTACATAGAAGATTTGATGAAGGAGGTCATCTTCCTGAGAGAGGTCAATTGCTCCTATGCATTAGCAAACAGAGCACGGCAGATGGAGGAACCAGTGAGGCCACTTCCTTTGGCTCAAAGTACACCTCGTGCCAACAAAGCTGCCATTATTCAACAGCACAGGAGGAGGTTCAACCGCTGAATGTGTTTCCAAGCAATCCGCATGTTATTTGCAGGGCTCCAGATAAGAGGAGTATTTCAAAAACTAAAGTCTATTTTTGTTTTAAACCCTATGGTGTCACTACTCATTAGAATCGTCTCGAGGAGACGATTCTAATGAGTTGAAACACCATAGGATTTGGTGCTGTATGAGTGAGAAAATGTTGGATTTGTTCAGATTACTCCCTCTTATCTGGAGCCCTGTATTTAGATATTATGTAGAAAGCTTTTAAAAACCATTCAGTCCCAGGGGTCTGTTTTATAAAACTTCGTGCGACAAAAACGAATGTAAGTCAAAATATTAAAATACATTTAATTTCTGATTTCTCCATCTAATACTGCCTTGTGACATCTTTTTGGAATCGTCTTTTCAACAGATTCCAAAAAGATATCACAAGACAGGATTAGATTGAGAAATAAATCATAATTGAGACATTTATAAACTGACTTACGACAACATTTTCACATTTGTCGTAAGAAGTTTTATGAAACGGGGCCCAGGATTCTAAGCAAGTTTTCTCTGCCTTTATTAACAGTGCCACTGTAAAGAGTACAATTGTACTGTGCAAAAAGTATAGACCCATATCTTGGCATTCCTAATGAAGCCATTTGGTCATGGTCTGCCCTGTGTCATTATGCCATTACTTGTATATACACTCCTAAATAATTTTTATTGGCAACTGACTTTTGTCTTTGATTGGATGGGTTTAAGATGGTCCCGGTTTAAGAAATTTCTGCATATCTTTAAATAGTTCTGTGTAAAAAACCAAAGGAAAAGCTTTCTACATCCTGACAATTTTAGTTTTAGGAACAAATCATTGTGGATACTTGAAACCTGTATAACTTTCTGATGGAAAAGCATCCCTTATTGCTTTAACGGCACATGATGGAATAACTCTTCTGTTCTTTTTCCCAAGTAGCCCATATACCCATCGGGTGAATCTTCGGTAGGCAATATATCTGTACACTCTGAAATTAAGAGAGAACAATTCTAATAAATCTGTAAATATGTATAAAAATAATTCTGTAACCTGTCAAACAGTTAAGATTTTCTATGTTTAGTCACCATATGGCATTATGAAAGGAGTATTCTGATTTACTTTCAGCATAGCTCAGAGCTCCAGATAAGAGGGAGTAAACTGAACAAATCTAACATATTTCAGCACCAGGTCCTATGGTCTTATTACTCATGAGAATTGTCTGGAAGAGACAATTCTCATGAGTAGTGACACCATGGGTTTAATGCAGAAATAAATTTTTAGCTTTTGAAATGGTCTGCTTTACTGGAGCTCTGAGAGCTATAGTATGGATAAGTTACTAAATTGGGTATTTACCCTTTGATGTTGTTTAGAATTTGGTATTTACAATCTTTTATTACTTCATACATGCAACAGCCACCTACATTCAACTCTGTTAAGAAAGGTATAGCTTAAAGTAAGATGAAAGTAAAGCTATAAGTTCATTATGTAGGTTAGCTTTCTGCATTACTTTAACCCTGTTTTCCATAACCGGTTTCTAGTTTCAGGACTGGTAAGCACTAATCAGGCTGAAGTAAAGCATAATTTGCCAAAGACTCATCAAGTCATTTTGCTTTACAATAGAGTTTGCTTTTGGCTACTGTCTGTTAGAATAAAGTAAATATTTCTCATTGAGCACTGTTTAGAGAAAAGAAAAAAAATGATAAAATGTGTCAAATCGGATTTAATCTCAAAAGATTATCACAAACAGTCATATTCTCACATAACTATCCTTTGTATTCAAAAGCAATCAGCGATTGCGAATATCTTTATCCAACATGTTTGAGATCAATTTGATGGGTCATTATAAAGGCTTTTTGACGTCACAGGGTTCAAAGAAGGCTAATTGCATTAAAAAATAGCTTAAATCATTGATATTATGTGAGAAAAAGAATCTGGCACTCGTCGATTAGTGAGACAAGCTGATCTCATTCTTGTCTACAATAGAAAAATTATTATCGACTCTTCTGCAATCTTTAGGCAAATATAGATACAGTTGTTAAAATTGGGTTTCAGATGAGATGCCATATTATGTAAATCCTAATTGGATCAAAATCATTTACTTCTTATGATGCCATTTAACCCTTTATCCCATAGCCTGATCCTAGTTTTGTAGAAATGTGACCATTTAAAGCAGGTTGAAAGTAAGCAGCCTGCTTTGAGCTTTCATCTGTTGGAATTCAGAAAATATTTCTTATCATTTATTTTCGTGACTTAAATTTGGATCTACTTTCTTCAATGTTCTTAACCCATTACCCAATAGTCAGTTTCTAGTTTTAAGCAAATATGACCACTTAAAACAGATTGAAAGTAAAGCAGAATGCGGCTTAATCTGCTTCACTTTCAGCCTGCTTTAAGCTACCATTTACTAGAATATAGAAAATATTTCTTATGATACATACTCATGGCTTTATAAATTGGAACTATTTTCTTCAGTGGAGGAATAAACTAAATGCGCTAAAAGGCGCTTGTATCAGGGAAAGGGTTATACTTGTTGCAATTGAGATACAAGTGTGCTCAAGTTTTTAACTTTTTTCAGTTACCAATGGATATCTAGTTAGTTTCTTCAATTGTCATTTGGAACTTCTGTATCTTAAATTGTGCGAGAATAAACATTTTTATAATGAAGTGTCTTTAATTGTTTGTTATAATTTCAAAATTGCTTACTCATGGATAAACTCCTCCTCCTTGAGAGGTCAATTCTGCAGGACATGTTCATAGAATGATGTTTCCAACACATGGATGTTTGTACAGTTGACTATAAAGTCCTCATGGTCAGTAATGCATTCCAGCCCTTCACTTTTGCTGTCCACTATGTTGGTTTCTTTGCAGCATTTGCATTCAACAGCAGTGGACATGTTGATGCAGTTTCCACAGCTACACCTTAAAAAAACATACATGAGAATAGAATATTGAAACCACATGGTGAGCAGTAAAGTTTTTAGAGAATGAGATGAATGAGTCCTCGGGATTCACATTCTGAAAAACCAATGAGACAAACATTGAGTCCTTGAGGTGAAAAAAATTAACCCTATATCCCATAACTTTTATAAGTTTGAAGACAGATGGCCACTTAAAGAAGGTTGAAAGTAAAGCAGAATTAGACTTAAGACACATTCTGCTTTACTTTCAATCTGCTTTAAGCTATTTATTGCCTACGAGTAATAGGTTAATAAAGACAAGACAAGCTATGCGTCCATATGACTTGCAACTTTTTAAATAATGATCGAGTCCCTGGAAAATTTAATGAGTATAGGACTCGGGATGCACAGATAAAATTATCACTGGAAGAGAAAAATAAGCAGCCAGCTCGAGACCCATGCATTTCTTACAGGATATCCTGTAACTGCTATTCGGTATAGGCTTTCTGGACTGCTTGCACATTCTCTCATAATTTAACCATAAAGTCAACCTGGCGACACATCACATAGCAAGTGATCTACAGTCAGAGCTTTCGTAATCACTTGCACAACTCTCTCATTATATAGCCATAACTCAACCTGGCTCTATTATAGTATTCTGGATAATTACAGTAGGCCTACATCTAACCGACTGAGAAGCTCAGTGGGAGAGTGTCTGCTTGCAGAGCAGGAGGTTGCGGGTTCAATCCCTGGCCACTCAAACCAAAGACTAAAAATGGGAAGTAATGGCTTCTCAATGGAGCTCATGATGATTTAGGGTTAGCATTACGACTGGTTTGTCGTATCATGATAAAGTGACCTGCGGAGTACAGTCCCTGGTGCACCTCATAAGTGCCCCTGTTTATTTGAAAATGTCTGTTTCTGCCATCTATGGGCTAGTTGATGCCCCAGAGAACCCTGGTGCGATGCCCTACTCTTATTATCGAAAAAGTTCTCTGGTTCTTTTAGATGCCGAGTGTAAAGCATTATGCTTTCGACCTAATCATTTTGTACTGATATGTATTGTACATTTATAAGAATAAAATAAAGCACTCGTACATCAGACCACAGTTTATTAAGTCTCATCCGAAGGACTTGGTCCAGTGGGGGATCGAACTCGCAACCCCTGAAGTCGTAAGATGGTGCTTTACTCCTCGACTACGTCTGACAGTTGCCCCCGTTTTTGATAATCGAAAGATGTGTATAACAGTATAAATAACACATAAAAACTTAAACAAAAACATGTATCATTTTGAAAAAGTATCAGTTGGCAATCAATTGAATAAAAGTTCAAAAAGAAATAGGTGATCAATCCCAATAGTTCAAAATCTGACAAACCCTGTTATTTAATGGATGTTTTGTCCATTTCTTTGTATTTTGCAAATTGCATTTGGGACAATATAGAGGATACATGAGTGCAGTATAGACATAAACAATCGGACACAATTCTGAATCTCATACGCCATAGAATCCTATATAAGACGTTCACACGACGGCGAGATGAGTCTTCTAATTCGCCTTGAATTTATAACCAGCAAAAATAAGAAATGATATGTAATCTCCATTCCTGAATTTCCTGTACAGCACAAATTCAATCTTGGAGTTTACCCTGCTTGTTTCTATTTTTCTTTACTGATTAAATTGAGCAAGGCATGGAAGCGACGCCATATTGTTTTTCCAATAAAAAACTTTTTCTAAGTGGGTGGGGAAGTCAACTGTTTTCAACATTATACAGCCAGTTACACAAAAATAGAATGCTTGTATATTTCCATTATTGTATCGGCCTACTTGTTAGCAAGTAAACATATGGGGAAACGTTGGGGTAGAAGAAAATAATACCGATAGGCTTATGACCGACGCTTTGATATCCGTAGAACAAAGAATGATATCGGCGATCTTTTTTTCTTGGAGAAAGTAATACAAACACGAAATTATTTATATAAGAATTGTTACGGATCATAACTTTAAAATGCATTGTCAAAATGAATATTTTGTGTAATTACCAATCTTCAACCGGTGGAATGCCTAACGGTTCGTCCGAAACGCCCCCCTCTCATCTTCCGACTCCGAGGTGTCTGTATCGTCCGAAAGTTCGTCCGACTTTACAAATTTCACTGGCTCAAATGAATACGGTTGATAATGAACACTGTTAACAGACACATCTACCTCCAACATATCCTCCAACTCGCTATCGTATAATACATCCATTCTTTTCCAACCCGGCTTTCAATTTGTTACATGTACGAAAATTTACCACAGACCCAAGCAGAGTCTACTCTGACGTCACAGGTGCGCGCTGTACCAAGGGAGATAACAAAGGAAAATTTTGCCGAAGGCAATGGTCGGAGGTGTTAAAAAATAAAGTTTTATATAAAAAATATGCGTAAATGAATGCCTTTTTTGGCGTTTTTGTACATTTTAATAATATATACGTCCAAAATGATCAAAAACTCAACCTCTGTACTTGACCTTTAAGGTGAGCTATTGTGATCGGTTGCCGTCCGTCGTACGTCCGTGTCGTCTGTTCACAATTTCTTTCAAATAACTTCTTCTCTGAAACCAATGGCCCAATTTTAACCAAACTTGGTCAGATACATACTGTAGTTGTGATCTTCAAAAAGTGTTAAAAAAAAGTGGGTGGGGGCCATCGGTCTTGTTGCCATGGCAACCATGCACAATATCTAAAAAAATCTTTTTCTCAAAAACTACTGGTCCGATTTCAATTTGGTTTCACCAAAATGTTTCTCAATTAATATTCTTTCAAAACTGTTCAAAGAATTTTGATCCGTCAAAAAACATGGCCGCCACAGGGCGTTGTCATTTTCCGTATTTAGGTAATGTTGAAAAAGTTAAAGTCAAAACTTTAAACATCTTCTTGTCAATAACTATTAGTCCTAGGACAACCAAATTTCATATCTAGCATCATGTTGTAAACCTTTAGCAAGACTTCAAATAATGACCCCGGGTCAAAAATGGCCCCGCCCGGGGCTTATCAGTTTTTCATAGGAAAACCTTTTAAAACTCTTCTGCTTTGAAACTGTATGGCCTAGACCTTTTATATTTAGCATGTAGCTTTGCCTTATGGACCTCTACTAAAATTGTTCAAATCATGACCCCAGGTTAAAAAGTAGCCCCGCCCCGGGGCTTATCAGTTTTACATAGACTTATATAGGAAAACCTTTAAAAAAATTCTTCTCTGAAACCGTAAACTCTTAAAATCATTTTGTTATCTTTAAAATCATGGCCACCAGTGGGTGGGGCAAGTTTTCCTTATATTTCTGTATAGAAAATCTTTAAAAATCTTTTTCTCTGAAACTGTTGGTCTGATTTAAGAATATTTTTACACAAATAATGATTCATGGGTAACCTTTTGCCAGTTTTCTTCAAATAATCTTCCTATCTCAAACATGGCCGCCAGAGGGTGGGGATGAATTTACCAATGATGGCTTATAGTGAAAACTTTACCATTACTGGCTCATTACCGGTACCAGGTGAGCGATTTAGGACCGCATGCGGCTCTTGTCTTAAAAACTGTTTATGATACCATCTTCAAACTTGGTATACATTATCAATGTTATTTGGGGACGCTCATTGACAGGTTTCATAACTCTTGCACCAAATTTTACAGCCCCTTTTTAGCTCACCTGAGCTAAAGGCTCAAGGTGAGCTATTGGGATGGCCCTGTGTCCGTCGTCGTGCGTCGTCGTTAACAATTGCTTCAAATGACATCTCCTCCTATACCGCTTGACAGAATTCAACCAAACTTTACAGAAATGTTCCTTGGGTCAAGCTCTTTCAAATTTGTTCAAAGAATTAAAAACAATGCAGAACTCTGGTTGCCATGGCAACCAAAGTGAAAAAATAAGGAAATCTTAAAAAATCTTCTTGTCAAAAACTGCAAGGGCCAGATTTCAACCAAACTTTACAGGAATGTTCCTTGGGTCAAGCTCTTTCTAATTTGTTCAAAGAATCAAAAACAATGTAGAACTCTGGTTGCCATGGCAACCAAAGTGAAAAAATAAGGAAATCTTAACAAATCTTCTTGTCTGAAACTACAAGGGCCAGAGCTTAGATATTTGGCACATAGCATTATCTACAGGTCCTCTATCAAGTTTGTTCAAATTATGCTCCTGGGGTAAAAATTGGCCCCGCCCCGGGGGTCACATTTTTACATAGAGTTATTTAGTGAAATTTTCAAAAGTCTTCTCTTCTGAAACTAACATGGCTAGAGAATTGATACTCGACATGGTGACACTTCTAGATGTCCTTTACATATTTTGTTCAAATGGTTCCGGTCGGTTGCATAAGTAGGTCACAGGAGCTAAAAATAGATTTTTTGGAATGAAAACTTAAAAATTCTTCTTGTCTGAAACTACAATTAAGGGCCAGAGCTTAGATATTTGGCACATAGCATCATCTACAGGTCTTCTATCAAGTTTGTTCAAATTATGTCCCTGGGGTCAAAATTGGCCCGCCCCGGGGGTCACAGTTTTACATAGAGTTATATAGTGAATTTTTCAAACGTCTTTTTGCATAAGTAGGTCACAGGAGCTAAAAAAAAAATTTGTTGAATGGAAACTTATAAAAATCTTGTCTAAAACCTTAGTACCCTGATCTTAGATATTTGGCACATAGCATCATCTATAGGTCCTCTATCAAGTTTGTTCAAATTATGCCCCTGGGGTCAAAATTGGCCCCGCCCCGGGGGTCACAGTTTTACATAGAGTTATTTAGGGAAATTTTCAAACGTCTTCTTCTCTGAAACCAATGTGGCCACAGCTTTGATATTCGGCATGTAGACACTTCTAGATGTCCTTTACCAAAATTGTTCAAATGGTTGTGGTTGGTTGCATAACTAGGTCACAGGAGCTAAAATTAGATTTTTTCAATGAAAACTTAAAAAATCTTCTTGTCTGAAACTACAAGGGCCAGAGCTTAGATATTTGGCACATAGAATCGCCTACAGGTCCTCTATCAAGTTTGTTCAAATTATGCCCCTGGGGTCAAAATTGGCCCGGCCCCGGGGGTCACGGTTTTACATAGAGTTATATATAATTGAACTTTTCATACGTCTTCTTCTCTGAAACTAATATGACCAGAGCTTTGACATTTGGCATAGTGACACTTCTAGATGTCCTATACCGAAATTGTACAAATGGTTCTGGTCCGTTGCATAACTAGGTCACAGGAGCTAAATATAGATTTTTTACAATGAAAACTTAAAAAATCTTCTTGTCTAAAACTACAAGGGCCATGGAGCTTAGATATATGGCACATATCATCGCCTACAGGTCCTCTATAAAGTTTGTTCAAATTATGACCCTAGGGTCAAAATTGGCCCCGCCCCGGGGGTCACTGTTTTACATAGAGTTATATAGAGAAAATTTCAAACGTCTTCTTCTCTGACTCTAATATGGCCAGAGCTTTTATATTCTGTATGGTGACACTTTTAAATATACTTTACATATTTTGTTCAAATTGTTCCGGTCTGTTGCATATCTAGGTCAGTCCTGGACATAAATCAATATCTCCATTTTTCCAATTATTCTCAGGTGAGCGAATATGCCCCATTGGGCTCTTGATAACTTGATTTTTTTGTCTCTTAATTGAGAATTTTTTCTTGGAACATGCCATTTTGTTGAAAACTATTCATGATATTGTCTTCAAACGTGGTACACATTATATGTGATATATTGTGAGACTTTTCTTCAAGTATGACAACTCTTGCATAAAATTTGACATAGTTGTGTCCCTTTACAACTTGAAATTTAGTTCCTTAATATGCATGTACATGTATTATTCTTTCTACATGTCATTGTGGTGTTTGTGACAGGTCAGTTTGGAGTGGGGGTATTTATCACCTTTAGTGATAGCTCTAGTTGGTTGTATAAAAGACAGATGGCAGCTTAAGCAAGCTGAAAGTGAAACAGAAAGCTCCTAAATTAGCTTTAAGCAGCTACTTGCTCTGAATACCCTAATAATTAATCCAGTTTAGTGGCTATTATAGAGTTTTACTACATTCTAATTTTGGTTGGCCTTGCAGTTTTATGCCTTGTATCCTTCCGATGTCACACGTTATCATCCACAGCTCTTTTCAAACAAAGTGAGCTTTCAATTTAGCAACTGTAATATGCTGGAATATTCCACATCAATATTTCTTCAACATACCACGCCTGTGACATCATAAGTGTTTTTCCTGTATGTAGGGATAAGCTAAGTATGAAATTTGGTTTCAATAAGGCAATCAGATGTAGAGTCATCATCCGGAAAACAGTTTGAGCTGTAAAAATCTAAGTAAGTAAAGTGGAATAACTGCAATAAAAATCTCCAGACCACCAGTAAAATCAGTAGGTGTCTAACCTCTATGATGAGAAAGCTTACTATGAAATTTGGTAATAATACCTCATAGAACTAAAGTAATTGTCCAGATCTTTTTAATTTAAATTCTCTATATATAAAGGGGCATAACTCCAATAAAAATCATTGGACCAGAACCAAAATCAATAGGTGTTTTTCCTGTATCATAAGAAAGCTTAGTATGGAATTTGGTTTGAAAACGGCTAATAGAAGTAAAATCATCTGAAAAAAAGAGCCGTAAAATACTAAGTATGTAAAGGGGCATTCCTCCAAGAAATTCATTGTACTCATACCAAAATCACTAGGCATCTTTAGTGACCTGCATAGTAAGTAAGATACATATAAAATTTGGCCATAATAGGTAAAAAATATCTGAAGTTGTAGTCTTGAAACAATATTTCGTTTAACAAGAAATATCTTTAAAAAATATAGTCAGCGGAGAGCGTTTTGGAAGTAATGCTGTAGATGGGTTTGAAAAATGCATGCATAAAATTGAGGGCTTCAAAGAATTGTAATACCATGGATTGAAAAGCAAAACATTCAATTACGGTAACTTTCATGTAAAATAGGAAATATATCCCCCTCCCTGGAAATTACACCCCCACACACACACCAATTAACTTGTAAAGATCTTTCCCAGCATTTTAGCTATGGCATTATAAGAAACCCTCTGATCTTGGTCTACACTATTTGCATAGGACAAGTATACTCTTCACAGGTACACTGTTTGTTATTGATGTAAATATGTGGCACTAGATTTCAATGCGTTCGTTACAATTTATTGCAACATGACACACAGTGAAGACCCTGATCAGAGGGTCCCTATTAGGAAACCTCTGATCTGGGTCTACCTTGTTTGCATAGGACATGTGTACTCTTTATAGGTACACAGTTTGTTAATGATGTATATATGCTGCACTAGGTTTCACTGCAGAGTTTGTTACAATTTATTGCAACATGACAAACAGTGAAGACCCTTATGTGACACTAGATTTCAATGAGTTTGTTACAATTTATTGCAACATGACAAACAGTGAAGACCCTTATGTGACACTAGATTTCAATGAGTTTGTTACAATTTATTGCAACATGACAAACAGTGAAGACCCTGATAAGAGGGTCCCTATTAGGATCTTATAATCTGGGTCTACACTGTTTGCATAGGACATGTGTACTCTTCACAGATACACTTTTAGTTGATGTGTATATATATGGCAGTAGGTTTCATTGAGTTTATTGCAACATGACAAACAGTGAAGACCCTTATGTGGCACTAGGTTTCACTATGATCTGGTTCTTCATTGTTTGCATATGCTATAATCAAAGTAGAAATCTTCTACATGATATAGTTCTGCTTAAATTTCAAGTCCATTAAGCTTTCCCCCAATGACCCATCTGATCTTGATTTCCTGTTACACCATATCCTGCTGCATAAATCTGCTGGTCTATCACTCTTCATTCATGAATGGAGTTTCTTAAAAACAAAGATGTCATATCTAAAAATAGAAACATGCTGTCACTGTCTATAATTTTGCACTAACAATTCACATTCAATTACAGTAACTTTCACGTAAAATATAGCTACTAAAAATCTATCCTCTACAGAATTACCAAACAATAATTTAAACCGTATCCTGCTGCTCTGTGAGTTTGAAATGATAGACTCTTGTATAAATCTACTACTCTTCATTCATGAATTGAGTTTCTTAGAACAAAGATGTCATATTTAAAAAGAGAATCGTGCTGTCATAGCAATTGCAGACTGTGTCTATACTTTTGCACTAACAATTCATCTCCAGTAAAACTCGCTACCCAGGGTGTTTTTTACCCTGGACGTTTCGCTATCCGTACATTTTCGCTATCCCCAATTTTTTAGCTCACCGGTGAGCTTTTGCAATCCTTGAATGTCCGTCGTCCGTCGTGCGTCGTTCGTCGTCAACAATTTTAGTGTTTATTCTCTAGAGGCCACAATATTTATCCAATCTTTCTCAAACTTGCTCAGATGGTATATTGCTATAACAGTTCGGATGAGTTCGATTATAGTTGAAATTGGACAAATGGGTCATGAGTTATCTACCTTTGAACTGCTGAAAATGCCATATTTAACAGTGTTGACACTCTAGAGGCCACAGTATTTATCCAATCTTTCTAAAACTTGCCCAGATTGTATATGACCATAAGAGTTCGGATGAGTTTTATTTTGGTTGAAATCGGACAAAAAGATCAAGAGTTATCTACCTTTGAATTGCTGAAAATGCCATATTTAACGGTGTTTACACTCTAAAGGCCACGGTATTTATCCAATCTTTCTAAAACTTGCCCAGATTGTATATGACCATAAGAGTTCGGATGAGTTTGATTTTAGTTGAAATCGGACAAATAGATCAAGAGTTATTTACCTTTAAATTGCAGAAAATGCCATATTTAACAGTGTTTACACTCTAGAGGCCACACTTTTTATCCAATCTATCTCAAACCTGCTCAGATTGTATATGACTATAAGAGTTAAGATGAGTTTGATTATTGTTAAAATCAGACTTATAGGTCGAGAGTTATGTACCTTTGAATTGCTGAAAATGCCATATTTAACAATGTTTACACTCTAGAGGTCACAAATTTTATCTAATCTTTCTTAAACTTACTCAGATTGTATACTACCATAAGACTTCCGACGAGTTCAATTATGGTTGTAATCGGATCAATAGGTCAAAAGTTATCTACCTTTGAATTGCTGAAAATGATATATTTAACAGTGTTTACGCTCTAGAGGCCACACTATTTATCCAAGCTCTCTCAAACTTGCCCAGATTGTATATGACCATAAGAGTTCAAAAAAGGGTGATTATGGTTGGAATCTGACAAATAGATTAAGAGATATCTACCTTTGAATTGCTGAAAATGCCATATTTTACATCGTTTACACTCTTGCAACTACAGTTTTCAATGGATTTTGATTATACTTGTACAAAAAGGATGTAGCTATATGTTCTCGAAGGAGTGCAATTATTGTTGAAATGTAATCATTGTGGCAATATTTACCTGCCCTTGATATACTTTGAAATGCTAGAAAAAGGCTTCATTTCAGTATTGTTTAGGCTTTAGTTATCTGCCTTTGATGTACTCTACTATACTACAGTAGGTCGACAAACTTGAATGGATTTAGAATAAAACGGGTGAAATTCAAAGGTAAAGCTATCAGGCTTCATTACAAATGGTGAGCGATATCAGGGCATTCAGGCCCTCTTGTTTTATTACCTAACCAAAATTAATTTTTTTTGTTAATGACTTATCGTAGTTTATTTACCCTTAGTAGGGCCTACTCTAAGATTTAAAATGATTAAATTAAAAAGTTTAATGATCTGAAAGTTGCAGTTGAAAATGAAATTAGTTGTCAATTTTGAGTACTTTATTAAGGTATACAGCGGTTGTCAATTTTGAAAGGCGCTTCTGAAATTTTAATTCTATGCCATGACCTTTCTTTATGTGAGAGAGAAATTGTTTATTATAGTGACATGTGATATTTACATAACAAAATACAAATTATCAAAAGTAAACACATATAATCACCCGGCCCCATGGGCCTATATATCACCTTAATAATATAAACATACAAATTACAGTAAAGTTTCAGAGTGTTAATTAATAAACTACTAAAACATTGATCCGTTTTTGGAACCTACACCTGTAAATATATTGATCTATGTAGTTATGTCATTTCCCCATGCTGTATGTTTATACCTGGGTGATAATAAAACATTTGTTCTGTTCTGTTCTGTTATTCATCTTGGAACAGTTTAAACGTTTGTTATAAACTGACTCAAATAAATTGATTCAATCTTGCAACAGTTAAAACGTTTGTTATAAATTGATTCAAATAAATGATTTCATTCTTGCAACAGTTTAAACGTTTGTTATAAATTGACTCAAATAAATTGATTCAATCTTGCAACAGTTTAAACGTTTGTTATAAATTGTCAAGTATATACACATATACACTCAACGACATTTATAAGTGTGCAAGTATATAAATACCATTTATTCATTTATTCTTTAATATTTTTCAAACAAATTTGGCACATGCATTGTATACACCACTGCCAATATAACAAGAGCACCGCAGTGCGGCAAAATACGCCCGTCACAGCCGGCGGGTGTCAAAGTCGTCCAGACTCAGGCCGACTGGAAAAAGTCGCCCGGAGTGTAGGCCCGACTATCGATCTCAAAAAGACTATGCTGTAGTATTGCGATAGCTCAAGTACTATCCCGATAGTATTGCGATCGTCAAGAAAAAAGTTCTGTTTTTTTTTTAAAATGCCCATTTTTGACAATAAAGGGGGCATAACTCTGCTAAAAATAGTTGCCAACGTCTGAAATTTAACAGGAACCAAAATTCACAGGTGCCTTCCCTGTATGATGAGAAAGCTAAATATGAAATTTGGTTACAATAGACAAAATGTAAGTAAAATTATTATCAGGAAACAATATATTGTTAAAAAAATTGTGTGAAGGGGCATAACTCTGAAAATACAGAGTCAAACCAAAAACCCGTAATATATATTAAGTCACTTCATTCATTGTATCACCATATCAAATTTGAAATCAATTGAATCAAAAATAAAAAAGTTCTGTTTTTTTTTTTTAAAAATGCCCATTTTTGACAATAAAGGGGCATAACTCTGCTAAAAATAGTCGCCAATGTCTGAAACGCGAACTCGTCCGAACTATTGTGGTATGGAATATTTGTAGGAAGTTTAATCAAAATCGGTCAATAAATGAAGGTGAGAGAGCACTAAGAAGAAAAGTTAACGGACGAAGTGTGGCTTATTTTAAATTTTAAGGATGTAAAGGGGCATAACTCATAGAAAAATAATTTAACAGGAACCAAATTTCACAGGTGCCTTCCCTGCATGATGAGAAAGATAAATATGAAATTTGGTTACAATAGACAAAATGTAAGTAAAATTATTATCAGGAAACAATATATTGTTAAAAAATTGTGTAAAGGGGCATAACTCTGAAAATACGAAGTCAAACCAAAAACCCGTAATATATGTTAAGTAACTTCATTCATTGTATCACCATATCAAATTTGAAATAAATTGAATAATTAAAAAAAAAGTTCTGTTTTTTTTTTAAAAATGCCCATTTTTGACAAAAAAGGGGCATAACTCTGCTAAAAATAGCCGCCAACGTCTGAAACGCGAACTCGTCCGAGCTATTGTGGTATGGAATATTTGTAGGAAGTTTAATCAAAATCGGTAAATAAATGAAGGTGAGAGAGCGCTAACAAGAAAAGTTAACGGACGGACGGACGTACGGACAGCGCTGGGTATACCATAATACGACCGTCGATGACGGGCGTATAAAAAGCTATTTAATTTTCAATAAAATAGTCAACGAAACGCTCCATTGTGTAATTCAATTAAAACATAACAATGCACGTGCAAATCGAGCTGTGACCGGAAACGAAATTGCACGTGGCTGACAGTATGAGAAAATCACACTGCTATATGAAATCAAAAGATGCCACGATTGTCGCTTCAAGAAAGGGCTGTAGCTATTGGCTTAATTCAAGCCGGTGTTTCTTGTCTCGAGGTTAGTGTCTTGTTTGTTACATTTATAAACCAATCAGTTATTTTAAAGTATTAATTTCAACACTTATTAATCGCATATTATTGATTTACAGAATTGTCTGGTTAATTTTGCAAAATAATTTCCCATTTTTCTTAAAAATGCACTTTTAACCACTCAAACGGTTTAACATCTTGCACAATATTCGATTTACGTAGCGATTTATCTTTACGCTAAAATATGCTGGAAATATTAATGAATTAGTGTATAAAATACTGATTTGATAGAGTGCGTAGAAAAATTTATATTCACTTCTAAAGTTGTTTACTTTTTTCCATTAATGCCGGTTTAGTTTAAAGTGAAGTGAGCGTTGAATTAACTATGAAAATAAATCGAGCATAAAAAATCGATATTCGATGGTTTCATTAACTATTACAGGTAGCTAGACGAATGGCAGTTCACAGAAACACTATTAACAAACTGATACGCAAGTACAGGGCAACAGGAAGAGTTGAAAATCTGCCTAGAAGACCCCGAGGAAGAGTGACCACCAGAGCCCAAGATCATTTTATCATAACTTCGCATCTGCGCCAACGAAGTCTGATCGCAGCCGACACCGCCAGAAACGTACAGGGCCTACATGGAAGACCTAATATCAGCAGTGACTGTTCGCAGGAGACTGAAAACTCTGAGAGCATTGCGTGCAAGACGCACATTTAAAGGTTAGCCTTTCAGTTTATCAGTTTTGATTTGTTCATTAATTTATATGGCACTAGTTCGTACATTAATGACAATAAGTTTGAGAATAAAAGAAATCATACTAATAACATTAAAATTCAATGCCTGGCAGTATACAATATCAGAAAATCAAAAATATTCCCGATACTGTATTTATTTTAATCTTTGAATGACGCAAAAATAAATATATTGTGAGTACAGCGTCGCTTTCGATAGCCATATATACAGTGGAGAATCTGTTATTCTTTCCCGTTTAAACGCAAACGTACGCAAACGCAAAGCACTAAAACGTAGAAAAACTTTTGGACAATTCTGATATTTCATATTTATCTTGGTGGCAAACAGTTTGGAGCCTGATCAGACGCCGGGTTACCCTGCGTCTGATCTGGCTCCAAACTGTTTGCACTGCAAATTATAGTTTTAGCGTAAACGCGTTTATTGGGAAAGAATAACGTTTTCTCCACTGTATGTAACCGTTTATGACGACATGTGAGCACTGTACTAGCGAGTGTTGTGCAAAAAAACGCTGGGGTTAGTGTAATTTTAAAATAGTAATTTTAATTGGGGTTACTAGTTCGAATTTTATTGCTGAGAATATAATGTTCAATCATTAATTGTTTATTAATTATTTGTTTCTTATTCTTACGTTAACGGGTTTATATAAGTGTCTGGCTTTAACCCCTTCACTGCACAGCGGTTATTTTCAAACAGCTTGAGTCATGATCAGACTCCGAGTTACACGGCGTCTGATTAGGATCCACATTGTTTGACACTCATGTAGATATTTAAGTAAAATTATGTTTATTTTAGATTTGAGATATAAAAGCATACGATATTGTTTACAACTGTTGATGTCATTGCATTGAAAGGGTTAAGGTTGAGAACTCCGAATGAGATTGGGCCAATGTTGGTCAACATCGGTACTCTACGGAGACCGCTCGGTAATTCTTATTAAATTTCGGCTCATTCCGAACAATGCTAAAGCATGATTACGGACGGGATGTTAATTAACGAAAATGTTCGAGCGCTGTACGTAGAGTACTGTTTTTGGTCCGGTCTCATTAAGTGTCACCCGCTTTAGTTCAACACAGATTTGGACCTATAATTGGGTTCCTGTATTGGATATATTACAGATTCTTCAATTCTTTAATACAGGCATACCTCTTACACTTGGCCACAGACAGGCAAGATTTGTATATAGGAGGATTGGAGAACGCTATGCACCACCCTGCATTGTAGAACAGAACTCATATAGGGGTGTTTCAGTAATGGTGTGGGCGGGAGTTTAATTACACCACAAGACGAATCTAGTGTTCGTGGACGGAAACCTGAATGCTAACAGGTACCAGGCTGAAATATTAGGACCTGTAGTTGTACCACTTGTTAGGGGAAATAGAGGACTTAGACTTGTCCAGGACGGGGCACCTTGTCATACAGCCAGGACGACCATACAGTTTCTAAACAGAAATCGGATACAGTTTCTCCCATGGCCGGCAAAATCTCCGGACCTTAACATCATAGAAAATGTTTGGGCTGATCTACAACGCCGTGTTCGATGGAACGGTCCACAACCACAAACTCTCCAGGAACTCAGACGGAGAATCCCTACAGAATGGCGTAATATTCCTCAAGTCTGGTTCCGTAACTACGTCATGTCTATGAGGTCACGCTGCCGGGCCGTCATAAGGGCAAATGGAGGTCATACGAGGTATTAGTTGCTAACGCCAAATGTGTTTAACATTTCATTTTTTCTATGAAATTATTTGTTAATTTTGATTTACATGGCGTTATTTACGCGCCGTTGTTTTCGTTTATGTTTTATTGTTATTCAATAACATTAAGATCACTGTGGTGTCTTGTCTCCTGAGTACAGCTCCTCAAAATTTGACTTAGGCTAAATCAATTCATGCGTTATCAAGAATCTAATACCTGCACACTTATAAATGTCGTTGAGTGTATATAATATGAAATAGGCAAAGCCTACAACTGAGCGTAGCTGTCGAAGGCAAATAATAGAATAGTTGAACAAACACACCCATTACTGTAAGGTAGTAGGTTGAAAGGAAAGCAGAATGCGCCTAACGGCGTATTCTGCTTTACTAGCAACCTGCTTGAAAGCTTTAAGCTAGCATCTGCTAGGATATTAAAAATATTTTTTTTCTGACGTACGCCACCGGACATGCAAGGGTATCTAATGACCCTGATCTTTACTATGGTGAGCCAGGAATATACGTTCGTACCTGAGCTAAACATCTTGTGTGAAAATACCATGTTGATAGAAGTATTGTATTCTCGAAAGAAAAAAGATTGCTTAATGCAGGATTCACATATGATAGGGAAGAAAGCTAGAAAGTTGTAAGGAGTATGTTATCCTGCATGAAGCAAAAATGAGTATCCTCACTATCTTGAGTTTAAATATTACCATAGCAATTGTCCTTTTTTCCTCTGGGTACCTCATAATCTGTTCTATTGCTCCTCAGTTTTGTAGGAGCTGTAATGAATAAGAAGTAGGGGCCCGTCTTACGAAACTTAGTACAACAAATAATCACATTATACATGTAATTCTCCATGTAATCTTGTCTCGTGAAATCACTTGTGAATTATCTGAAAAAGAGAATTCCAAAGAGCTGTCACAAGATCAGTTAGTTGGAGAAATCAGAAATTAGTTGTATTTCAGTTTTTTGACTTACAACTATTTTGTTGTACTAAGTTTCGTAAGACGGGCCCCCTGATATCCAGCTTTTGAGTTTGATCAGATTTTGATTATTCACATTTGAGCTTTTTTTCTGAAGTGAGTTTTCGCCATTTTGATTTTTACCCTCCACTATCTGCAGAAGCACACCACAGACAATTATTTGTTTATAGGAGTTACAGGTTGATTTTTACAATGGAAATACATCGAATCAATGTAAATATAGACATTTTTTTCCTACAAATGAATAATATTCAGGAACATGAGATATTGGCCAACAACTAAGACATCAATACAGTGGTCAATTGACCAATGACTACACAAACGATTTGAAGAAATAGTTTTCCCTGAAAAACAAAGTTTTAATATGGACATAAAAAAGGGAAGTTTATATACAGCCTCACAGGGGTTTGTTGTCAGTTACAACTGGTGCTTCCAACTGTTTTGAAAATGACAGCTTTGACATGAATGCAGCGTTTGGGTCTGATACAGAAGAGTTTATTTTACTAATGGTACTTACATTTGTGATTATAGCAGTGCAACTAGACGAGATGTTCGCCATCAACAAAGACATCAATACATTGTAGCAATTATTGCTGGGATTGGGAATCAGACTCAATGAAATGATGACAATTGGCAACGTGACTTGTTGGTCATCAACAAAGAAATAAATATAGTGGTGGGTGGACCGAATAATACAAACAATTTCAGGAAATAGTTTTCGTAAAAAAGGGAAGTTTATATACAGCCTCACAGGGGTTTGTGTCAGTTACAATTGGTGCTTCCATTTGTTTTGAAAATGACAGCTTTGACATGAATGCAGCGTTTGGGTCTGATACAGAATACTTTATTTTACTAATGGTATTTACATTTGTAATAACAGTGCAACAAGAAGAGGTGTTCGCCATCAACAAAGACATCAATACAGTGTAGCAATAAAGAATTATTGCTGGGATTTGGAGTCAGACTCAATGAACTGATGACAATTGGCAACGTGACTTGTTGGTCATCAACAAAGACATAAATATAGTGGCGGGTGGACCGAATAATACAAACAATTTCAGGAAAAAGCTTTCGTAAAAAAGGGAATTTAATATACAGCCTCACAGGGGTTTGTGTCAGTTACAATTGGTGCTTCCAACTGTTTTGAAAATGACAGTTTTGACATCAATGCAGCGTTTGGGTCTGGTATTTACATTTGTAATAGCAGTGCAACAAGAAGAGGTGTTGGCCATCAACAAAGACATCAATACATTGTAGCAATAAAGAATTATTGCTGGGATTTGGAGTCGGACTCAATGAACTGATGACAATTGGCAACGTGACTTGTTGGTCATCAACAAAGACATAAATATAGTGGTGGGTGGACCGAATAATACAAACAATTTCAGGAGAAAGCTTTCGCAAAAAAGGGAACTTTATATACAGCTTCAAAGGTGTTCGTTGTCAGTTACAACTTGTGCTTCCAACTGTTTTGAAAATGACAGCTTTGACATGAATGCAGCGTTTGTATCTGATACAGAAGAGTTTATTTTACTAATGGTACTTACATTTGTGATTATAGCAGTGCAACAAGAAGAGATGTTCGCCATCAACAAAGACATCAATACATTGTAGCAATTATTGCTGGGATTGGGAATCAGACTCAATGAAATGATGACAATTGGCAACGTGACTTGTTGGTCATCAACAAAGACATAAATATAGTGGTGGGTGGACCGAATAATACAAACACTTTCAGTAGAAAGCTTTCGCAAAAAAGGGAACTTTATATACAGCTTCAAAGGTGTTTGTTGTCAGTTACAACTTGTGCTTCCAACTGTTTTGAAAATGACAGCTTTGACATGAATGCAGCGTTTGGATATGATACAGAAGAGTTTATTTTACTAATGGTACTTACATTTGTGATTATAGCAGTGCAACAAGACGAGATGTTCGCCATCAACAAAGACATCAATACATTGTAGCAATTATTTCTGGGATTGAGATGAGGCCCGGCTTTTACTAAACGTCTTAAACTGAAGCAATTCTCATGCTTATATTTCGTCTCAATCTTATGAGACATTGTCTCATTTGGGGCCATTCTCAATTTGGCTTTTACTAAATGGTTTAAGAATTTGCCACCCACATTCGATATGATGTTTCTAACCTTGTCAACATAAAACTTTTTTAGCTGCATGTGTATATTACATAGAGGATTCACCACTCTAATCATGCCCAGTGGATTTAGATCAACATAGATCTGTATGATAGTCTTACAGTGTTGACAGTGTCAACCGGTTTCAAAACACCTAGAAACCCAGTGCTATCAACTTTAAAATCCACCAATCCACGAAATAAGTCTTAGACTGACAATATTTTTATTACTGGCATAGGTTTATCGTCATTGAGACAGCTACATACGTGCCTCACATATTTTGAGCCAATTCCCATTCCTTGGGATGAGATCGGTCTCAAAATTGTTAGTAACCGATCTCAAACTTGTTAGTAAAAGCCAACTTGAGACAATTCTCATCCCATGACTAGAAGATTGAGCAAGATCTCATTTTTTGAGCATGAGCAAGGGTTTGAGACGTTCAGTAAAAGCCGGACCAGAACTCAATGAACTGATGACAATTGGCAACGTGAACTGTTGGTTATCAACAACGACATAAATATAGTGTAGGATGGACCGAATAATACAAACAATTTCAGTAAATAGTTTTCGCAAAAAGGGAAGTTTATATACAGCCTCACAGGGGTTTGTGTCAGTTACAATTGGTGTTTCGAGCTGTTTTGAAAATGACAGTTTTGACATTAATGCAGCGTTTGGGTCTGATACAGAAGACTTTATTTTACTAATGATACTTACATTTGTGAAAGCAGTGCAACTAGAAGAGGTGTTGGTCATCAACAAAGACATCAATACATTGTAGCAATTACATGTATTGCTGGGATTGCTTCGCGGTTTCATACAGTGTGATAAATTTTTTTCTCATACCTCCATGAATACAATACATATTTGAATTATTCCTGAAATAAAACTAAAGTTCTCAATTTATTTTTTTAATTATTTCACGACTTGTTCTTTTATCAATTTGAAGTTTATGCGACAAGAAAAATTCCCAATCTGAGGGATACCGGACCCATTCCAAATTGGGTGGAAAAAATAGAGTGATAGACCAAATATTAAAAAAACTAATTCAGAAGAAATAGTTTTCGCTAAAGACCTCTAGTATAGCTCAGTGTTATTTTGTTAGCTTGTAGTGTGGAAGGTTGGGAGGTTCACTCCATGGCCAGGTCAACGCAATGATTTAAAAATAAGTAGTAAGGGCTTACCTCTTTGGCACTCAGGATTTCGGGTTAGTACTACAACTGGTTCATCTGTGTTATGATAGTGACCGGCCGGATACAGTCCCAGTGGTGCACCTAAAAAGTGCTTCTTCTGATAATCATCAGTATTGCTGGAGAGAAGTAATGAATAGAATGTTTATATACAGCCTCACCGGGGTCTGCATCAGTAACATCTGGTGCTTCCAAATATTTGACAGTTTTGATATACATGTATCTATCTATCTATCTGAAATCATATGAATGCAGTATTCGGAACTGATACAGAAGAATTTAATTTACTAATAGCACCTATGTATATTTGTGGGAATCCATTTGTGATAGCAGTCCAGCAAGAAAAAGTATGTGTTGGTCATCAACGAAGACGAATACATTGTAGAAATTCTTGCTGGTCTTGAGAATACTTAAAACGGACTCTGTGGTCAAAACTTAGACTTTGATCACATGCTCTAGTTTTTACAAAAACAGGCTTAAGCCGATTTAATTAAGTAACCTGATTTGGAAATATTTTTTCAGTAGTAGAATTAGGTAGAATGTCAAACAATAGAACTCACGGTGAATTGACTTTTGTAATGTAGATCTACCACTACGTATTATACTTTTCTCACATCGTCTGTGGCGAACACCCATAACAATGAAGCTTGTCTTTAATTTAAATTTGATGACGTCACTCTAACGTCACTATTAAATGGCCTTATTACGTCACACGGGAATTAAAAAATAACCAATACATCAGCCCAATGCTATACCAAAATAGATCCAACCAGAAAGAGATATAGGCTAAGTGACAGCGGGAATCTATCTTGGTGACAGGAAGTCTGTAGATCGAGTCTATTGCTTTAAAAAAAATAACTTAAAACGTTTGATTATTGTGAGAGAAAGATTCTGTCACTCGTCGATGTTTATAGAAGACAGTCCCGTGTTCAAGATCACCGAGCACTTGCTGTCTGCTCGCAATCGTCCAACAAGCACAGCTTGCGCCCCTAGAGTGTACCCTAATACAACTAGCAACTTTTACGTACTGAACTACTGATACCTTCCGCTCGCCTAGCAAGTTCGTTCAAGAGTGAGCCACCGTCTGGCAAGCGGAAGGTTGACTGAACAGGCCTCCGGTTGGTATCACACGCGTCTAGAATAGATAGGCTAAGTTATTCCTTAATAACTTTTCAATTCTGGACTCGTTTGAAATCAGCTTGTCTAAACATCGACTCAGGACAGTTCCTATATATTATATAGTCGGTTATAAAAGCTCTTGAGAGCTTATATTATTTGTATATGTCTTGCCGACTGAAAATAAAGCTTATCTTATCTTATCTTTTCATCCATCATCCATCAGATGTGATTTTAGCAGACGGACCGGTGCATGTTAATATTCATGAAAAACAAGTAGTTTTTTCGGTTACTTCCGTAACAGTAAAAAAATATATTTGATTTTTGATGTCGTTTTTATAATCAGTAATTTTTAAACATTTCTGTACATATTGGTGATATGAGCAATTCCATAATAAATAAATAAATGAAAAGGAACATAAAGCCGAACATGACACGAACTGCAAATTCACGAGGTGAAGGGAGGCAACTCTATTTCTCATTTATAGATTCATACAACAGTCACTCCCCTTTCCTTAAACAGATATACTTAAAGCTGATGCTGCCTAAAAACTGCAATATGTCACTTGCCCATGAACCTGAACCTTACTAAGAATACCTTGCTTAGCTTGTGGTTTTTTTTACGGATCTGTAGAAAAACCAAGAATGAAGCATTTTAACAAAGTTACAAATTAACAAATTTAATCCTTTACAGCATTAACCCATAGGTGTATTTATAGTGTAATGGGTAATGAATTAAATGATATGATGCATTTTCATAATTTAATAGCAAATTCATAGCAACGGATCAAATGAATACCCTTTAAAAACTGAACAATAAAGCAAAAAACACACACAAAAAAACTTGATACAAACTTTGAAAACGTAACTTGAAACTACAAATTTCAACTTAACATTATCTTACTTTTCTTTTATTAAAAATGTTGAGGTAGATCTATAACAATCCAGGACTGTGACATCTTGTTGGTATTGTTTTGAGTTGTAGATTGGTAGATTACTGGCCTTCTAATTTTTCTTTAATACAGTACTTTTGTTATTTTGTTCTTTTATTGGATAGTGACTTTTATGTCACGCACTTGAATATTTGTGAAGAAGATATGAAATGGTTAGCGACGTTCATGTCACCCACCACTTTTTAGTAGTTGTAGATCTATAGGTAAATGATTGGCCTACTGCTTTTTATGTAATGTATGTGCAATTTTGTTCTTTTAATGGTTAGCGACTTTCATGTCACCCACCATTCTTTGATATTTGTTTAAAAAAAAAGAGCTTTTAACTTAACTGAACCGTGGTTATGACTAATGAATAATGTTATATGAATGGAATGTTTGAATATGTGAGTGAAATATTAATGTATTGGTTAGCGACTTTCATGTCACCTACCATACTTTATTCTATTTCTTAATTAAGAATGAAATAAAACACTGCTGAATTGTGTTGCAGAAATGCAGTGCTCAAGATAAAGAGAGCATTTCAAAAACTGAAATCTTTATACATGCATTAATTTCTATTGTGCTACTACTCATTAGAATTGTCTCATATAGACGATTGTAATGAGCAGTTGCAACATAGGATTTAGTGTTGAAATGAGTGGAGAAATATTAGATTCTTTCCATTTACTCCCTCTTATCTGGAGCACTGTGAAATTATTGTCATAGTGCAGAGAGTATTGAGCTACTGATATCACCCTTTTAACCCTTCTCCCATAAGTGGCTTATTTTTAGTATTGAAGGTAGGTTGTTGCTTAAAGGAATCTTAAAATAAAGCAGAATGCTCTTTCAGGGGCATTCTGCTTTACTTTCAGACAGCTTGGAGCTTAATAGGATACATTAATCATGATGTACATTCATAGGACAACTATTTTGTTCAGTGGAGGCATAACTTAAAGGCATAAAAGGCATACTGTATTTATTGGGTAAATTATTTGTCAAAATGGCAAGACAAAAAGATGTGTGTTAGTGCTGGTAGGTGTATATTGACAGATACTTGACAAATTAATCTTTTTGACCCATTCCTCCATTAATAGTTCCAATTTATACTGTTACAAATAAGAATCATAAGAAATAGTTTCTAAATTCTAGCAGATAATAGCTTAAAGCAGGCTAAAAGTAAATCAGAATGTGCCTTAATTAAGGCACATTCTGCTTTACTTTCAACCTGCCTTAAGTCAGTGGTCACCTAGCTGTCTTCAAAACTGAAAACAGGCTATGGGGTAATGGAATAAATATTGTCTATACACTATAAAACAGAACCCTTTTATATGGAATAGTAAATAAAAAAAAAGTGTGTAAAGCACCTGTGTATATTTGACTGTATGTGCACTGAGATAGAGACATCCAGAAACGGTGTACGATGGGTTGTGGTGTTAGAAACTTAACTCACATGTTGCTAATGCTGGTGATGATATGACTTTAAAGTTTAAGTAACTGGATATTAGCATGAAAAAATAACATTATAATGTACACTGATAATTTTCCCTGTGCATCCCGAGTCCTAATATCAACAAATTTGCAAGGGACTCATTATAGTAGCTTAAAGCATGTTGAAAGTAAAGCAGAATGTGCCTCTAGGCACATTCTGCTTTACTTTCAACCTGCTTTAGGTGGCCACCTGTTTTCAAAACTAGAAATAAGTTATTGGATACCGGGTTAATTTTTCACCTAAAGGACTCAATGTTTGTCTCAATTTAAGGACTCATTGTTTTACAGAATGTGCATCCCAAGGAATCATTCATCTGATTTCTAAAATTATCACTGTATGTAATGTGTTTACACATGTTTCTTATGTTTAACCCTTTCCTTATAATGTAGCAGCAGCATTGAAGAAGGTGTTAGACATAGTGAATCTAACACCACCGTGAGTGTCAGATAAGAATATCCCACCCGAGTTTTGAAGATATTTCCAAAAATATCTTCAAAATTCGGGTGGGATATTCATCTGATACTCAACTGTGGTGTTAGATTTATTTTCTCACCTCGTCAACCCTAAAAACGCGTTTAACTTGCTATACAGTGGCGAGTTGTATTTGTAGGGGCCAATGCATGCATGCCGACGTCATGACTACGTCAAAACAACGGCAATAACAACCAATCATAAGATAGTTCCATTAGTTCGGCTTGTCCGTCCGGACAGATAAGGTTATCTCATACCCCCAAGATTTCGGGATACCTCTGTCCGAGAGGTGAGAAATATGAAACATGTGTTAGAAATGCATCCAGAGTTGATTAGCATTAATACAATGGTATGTGAAGGAAACTTTAAATAGTAGTCTGTAAGAGTTACTAATTTCGCTTGAAATCCCATGACTCTGTTACGGTATCAGAGTCATTTCCATCATCAAAGTCATATTCATCATCAGCGTTAGCAACATCAGGCTTTAAAGACGGACAACGCAAGTCAGTTTCAATTGATCGGCAAAGTACAGAGAACCATTTGTTGCACAACCAGAAATCAGGATGAACCCCATCGTACATGTGCGTATAATTAAATTTTCTACTTTTTTTTTGAATTTTGACCATTTTTTCCTCTTTTTTTGATACACGTTTTCTGGATGTCTCTATCCCATCTGATAGTGGATAAGTTGTGTTGTGTGTTTATGTCTGATATGGCTGTATTGATGTGTGATATGTCCTGTTCTAAATGTTTTTGATTATTTTTGAATTCTGTGTCCGAAATGTGTGATTGGAATTTGCGTTGTTTATTTCTGAATTGTGTGTATTTTTGTAGTGATGCTGGTGGTATGGTTGCAATTTTTAAAGTTGTGTTGAGGTGTATTGAATGACGTTGATATGTCTGTAAATTGTTGAATGATGTCATTGATTTTGTGTTGTGAATGAGTGTATGTGATCTGTGTGCCATAAGTGTTTTGTGTTTTTTGAGTGAGGTTGCAGATACCTGCTAGAAGAGTAATGGATGTGCATGTTGATGTTGTGTGTTGAATTTTTTGTTGTATTGCATGTTTAAGTGTATGTAGTTGCGCTCCTGGTTTGCAAATGATTGAAATGTTGGTGTTTGGTGTAAATGGTTGATGTTGTGTAATGAATTTTTGTAGGTGTCTACCTCTGGAATCAGATGCGATTATGATGTTCATTATGAAGAAAAATTGATGATGGTTACTGGTAAAGTTAAATTGATGATGGTTACTGGTAAAGTTAAATTGATGATGGTTACTGGTAAAGTTAGCTACAAAAAAGTGAGAAAAGTATACTTTGGCTTTAATAACTGAATAACATTAGCATAAAGGGTTCTATTTTTAAGATATAATCTATGTTCTATCTTTGTTAAAAATTATTTTACATTTAGACAGTCGTGGTGCACAGGAATTGACAACAAAGGCCAATCGAATTTCTCAGTAGTCAATTGCTGCGCATCAAAACAACCTACCGTATAGTGTATATCAGCGATAGAACATATACTATTTAGATTCTAACATGACAAGATTAAAAGAAAACCATTAAAAAGAAAAAGAAATGTTTCAGACTTATTTCCTCAGCAGATGCATTGCCGAGTTTTAATACTGAATAACTTTTCAAGCAGTGTTTACAACTGTCTAACACCCAACAGAAAATTTAGTTATAACATAAAATGTTGCACACAGAATACATATTTATGGACAGAACAAACATTACATATAACAAGACAGAACAATGGGGAAATAACAGTAACATGACTGGTTAGAAGTATATGGTCTTTACATTCTATAGGAATAAGGTAAGACATTTAAACAAGAGAGTGAGAGGCCCACGTTTAGTTCACTTGAGGACATTGTACCATAGAAGCTGACTGGGAAAGACAACATTTTGATATAGTTATGATCTTGTGTCATAATTTGAACAATCTCAGTAGATGACTACAATGCAAAACTATATGTCAAATATTAATGATCTGGGTCTTACTGTTTCAGAGTAGAAGATTTTTAATGGTTTCCTGAAAACAAAACAAAATTGGTAAGCCCCATGATGGGGCCATTTTTGGCCCTTGAGTCATAATTTGAACAATCTTTGCAGAAAAACATTAATTAGGTCATGATACATACCAAATATCAAAGGTCTATGCCTTTTCAGTTTCCGAAAAGGATATTTTTAAAAATTTGTTCTGCATAAAAATTTGTCTATGTGGCCATGTCAGAAAATCTCGTCCCACAGCAAGGGGAATAACTGTATAGCCAAAAAAGTTGAACAGTATTGTGTTGTCACTTGTCACTGATACTTCTTTCAAAGTTTGCTTGAAATCGTGTCACTGGTTTCTGATGTTGTTTAAAAGTGTGGACAGACAAAGAGCGGTCACAATAGCTCAGCGTGAACCGAAGGCTCAGGTGAGCTAGAAACGTTATGTAACAACAGTCACATCACATCATTTAAGTACAGGAGGAGCGGGGTAGGGAAGAGCATTATAGAAGCGTCAGATATACCTAGATGAGCTTCCTCTATTTTTATACAGATAAAACATATATTAGAATCATCATTAATGTACAAAGCATGCACTGTTTGAAACTAGAAAGGAACTTTTTGAGTTAAGATTAAATGGTACAAGGAAAATGCATAAACAAATGAAAGTGATTCACTGTCTGTTTGATTTACCATTCAAACACATGTCATGCATATCCTAATATATATTAACAAAGAAGGAACATAGTTATGTTTAAAATCCGTCTGAAACATTCACAAGAAATGTAGTACTTGCTGTTGCGGCATTGCAAATTGTAGTTTATATTGAAGTGTTAGAAAGAAAATAAAACATTCATACCAATATTGAATTTACTACTTATTAGTTGCATAGAATAGTTGAGCATTACTCATTGAATGACAGGTTAGCGATTATCATATCACCCACCTCATTCACAAGTAATTGAATAAGAATACATTTATGTGCAAGGAAAAAAAGTAACAACAAATTTGACTGTTTTGGAAAGGTATAAAGTAAATGTATGCATTTTATTAAACATATATATATTATATACTGTTGATATTTAAGGTGACTGCTTGATGGAAGTTAATGTAAGAAAAGGTTATAGGAGGTATCTCAATGTAGCTCTTGTCATGGATCCTATAAAAAATACCCAACTAAGTGTTTTCTTAATACAGGTTTGACAGAAACGTGAAAATAAAACTGAAAACTGCTAAAGAACGTGGCAAGGCAAAAATTGCATTGAATGAGCCTATTAAATATTATCTGATAAATGTTGAATGATGTCATAGACCTCCAACAAGGTCAAAAGACTCAAAACACATTAATTTGAACCAGTAATTGATAGAAAGCTGTTATTCTTAATTTGAACCTGCTAAGTAAAAAGTGTTATTTTTTAAGTAAAAGGAATCAGGCATACACAGTGTGTGATACACTTATCAATGGTGATCGAGGTTAGCGATTATCATATCACCCACCTCACTGATCAATACGTCATGATTGTTGCAAAGGACACAGGACCGTTTAATGCAGCCCAAAGGGTAAAGCAGAATGCGATCCTTTCTACTTTACTTTTATCCAGCATTAAGCAGCTGCATGTAATAAATACTGAAATATTGTTTTCCTTTCAGTGAGCCCTATAAACACAGTGTAATCATTTGGGCAATTTGCACAGATAAAAGTGACAAAAATGATATATGTAATTTTGTCATTTAACCATTTCACACTCAGTGACGTTTTAAAGCATGTTCGTAAACAGTTTGGGTCCTGATCAGACGCCGATAAATGCCGAGACAGTCTTATGGATATTTGTTAAGTCAAACAACCTTACATCTAACTTTAAAATGTGACTTGCAGACAACAATAAGTACACATTACCAGTTGACAGTGCATTACAGAGTGATGTATTTAGCTCGAGACGATTTTGGTGGAAAAAGCCGATCTGACGAGCGCCTTGGCGCGAGTCTAATCGGTTGTTTCCGCCCAAAAACGCTGAGAGCTAAATACAACACTCTGTAGCGCACTGTCAACTGGTAATAAATGTGTTTATTATATGCCTTGAATACACACCAGAAACAACTAAATAGTTGTTTAAATCATTTTATATCCAAAATGTATTAGTTATATGAAGCAGAACAAGAATTTTTGTTTGCCACAATGAATAACGCGGCACTTGTACATGTACGTAAATGACGTCATGTTCAATCGCAAAGTTAATTACAAAGTGGCTGATAGAGACTCTTGTATTTTACTGTACAGATACACGCGGAAACGCTAGTTATCATACAAAGGCATATAATAATAAAGCAGACGACAATAAAGTGGTGAGGGCCGGTATAATAATAATTATTTGATCATGAAAGGGTTATATACTTAGGCCTTCACAAGCCTTCATGGACCTGCTGATGCTTTTGATATTGCCAAAGATTTTTCAAGAGGAAAAGCTAAAACTGTGATTTCAAGCCAACTTATGATGAGGACGGTGGAAGTCTTTATTACTGACATGTTGATGCTTTGCAAGAATGGCAAACATATATGAATACATGTAGAGTTTTAACTGCAACTGTTTGAACCTACTATGTAATTGAAAAAAATGTGTTATTTGTAAGGTAAAACAAATCATACACTCATCGTTGTAGAGGTTAGCGATTATCATATCACCCACCTCAATGACAAGTACATGAATATTAATACAATCCAACTCATGTTCATTTTAAGGTCAGTTTGAATAATTATGATGGTCTGTAAAGACAAGTGACCACTGAAAGCAGAACAAGAATATAGTACAAATCTGTGCTTTCTGTTTTAATTTTGTCTTGCAATAGGTAAAAACCTGCAATATAAACTGACACCATATATATTATCTTGTTTTAAGTTACCACTTGAATGATCTAATACTGACAGCAATGGAAAGTCTTCTCAATGATATGATATGCTGTTTGAAAAGGTCTGTATAGCTCTGTAATAAACATAATTATTATGCTGCAACAGTTCCAGCCCACTTTGATAAAATGTATTAATTTGAAACAGGAAATTCAAAGATTATTCCATGATGACTGTTTATAGACAGTGCCATGTGACCCATTTCAGATACAAACATGAAAGCATTATAGACTCATTGTTGTATTAACCAACCACTCAGGGCTCAAGATAAGAGGAAGTAAAGAAAACAAATTGAACACTTTCTCACTCATTTCAGCACAAAATTCTATAGTGTCATTACTCATTAGAATCATGTCAAAGAGACAATTCTAATGAATAGTGACAACATAGGATTTAATGCAGAAATGAAGATATTAATAGTCCCCTTGTCTGGAAGTCTGTTTGTATGTCAATTGATGGCTCTATGTAGGATAAAATAATAGACATAGTTCCTGTAGGAGGTCTTTGAATTATTTCTATCCCAGAATAGCCAGCCACTAGTCTGTAATGGAATATATAGTGAATCTAACACCACCGTGAGTGTAAGATAAGAATATCCCACCCGAGTTTTGAAGATATTTTTGGAACACGAGGCTTTGCCGAGTGTTCCAAAAATATCTTCAAACGAGGGTGGGATATTCATCTGATACTCAACTGTGGTGTTAGATTTATTTTCTCACCTTGTCAACCCTAAAGACGCGTTTAACTTGCTATACAGTGGCGAGTTGTATTTTAAGGTGCTAATGCATGCATGACGACGTCAAAACAACGGCAATAACAACCAATCATAAGATAGTTTCATTAGTTCGGCTTGTCTGTCCGGACAGATAAGGTTATCTCACACCACCTAGATTTCGGGATACCTCTGTCATATGCTAATTAAGCGCAAGTCCTGTTAACCCATCAAAACACCTTTTTACGCCTTTATTTGTTCCCCCATAAAAAGATTTCCACTTGATACGGTCATGAGTATATGGCTCATAAGAAATATTTTCAGTATCATAGCAGATGATAGCTTAAAGTAGGTTGAAAGTAAAGCATAATGCGCCTTAAGGCGCATTTTACGTACTTTACTTTGAACATGCTTTCTGCTTTACTTTCAACCTGCTTTAAGGGGTAACAATTTTCAAAACTAGAAATAGGCTATGGGGTAATGGGTTAATACAAGTTATGATAAAGACTAGCTTACTCAAAGTTACTCTTCACAGGAAAACAGTGTACCAGCAATGGTATTAATGTGACAAATAAGTTTTGTAGTACCATACAGATGCTGGAATTTTTTCTTAGTTTCAGATGCAAAGACTGCCAGTAATGCTATCTGTTGATCCTTTGCCCTAGTGGTTGGTGTGTCAACTGAATAATAAAGTCTATCCTCTTTTACCAGTACATATGCATTCCATGCAAAATCTGGGTCATTGAACCTATTTCCACTACACTTTGCACGAGATAGGGCAACATACATTGCACCAGAATTCCTAGATTCAAAGCTTCTAGTTCCTGGATGAATTACAATGTATCTATTAGGTTCATTTTGACCTACTGTCATACCTTGACAGCGATGTATTGTTGTTGCCCATCCAAGACGAAGTGGAATCTGTTTTCTCGTGCAGTTATGACACCTACAATCTATCTTTCTGGAAACAGGAACAATTGGAACAGCTTTTGGATCATCATTTATAAATGATGGGCCAGTGTAGCTATGGAAGCTTACAATGACAGCATCTGGAAAGCAATCAGGGGGTTTATGACCATTTTTGTAAACTATATCCAACACTTTACCAATTGCCCCATTAAACAGTCCAAACTTTACATTTAAATTGCAAGTTAACATTACCTGTGCATTTTTACACAAGAAAAGTGTTTGTAGGAGGCCACTAGCCTTTTCACTGTCACCAATGTTACAGTGAGGACCACGTCCAACTGCTTTGACTTTGGCAACAGGATGCCACTGATTAAAATCTAACAAGCGGGCAGTGTTACGCTGACGTTCTTGCTCACTTGATGGAAAAACAAACAGACCAGATTTTTCCATCCTGTGCATTAGTTCTTGACCATACTTTGACTTTAAACTATCCCATTGGAACTGTTGCAGCCATAATGCCTGTTCTTTGCTAGTTTTATATTCTCTCATTGACAAAAGAACATCTCGAAAAACTTGTTCTTCACTGCCTTGTCTAATGATGTTTTTCAAGGTAACAACTGTATCAAACTCTTTCCAGACCAAGACTCCGTGCATTGCTGCAGGAATTTTGCTGCTGCATTTATACACAGGGGAGTCAAGGACTGGTGGAAGCTGTACATCATCACCAAGAAAAACAACAACAGGCAATCCCCCCAGGAAGTTTGATGGTTGAAGTTAGTATCCATCCCATGGCAACACATGAATTCCATCCAGCCTAAAGTTGTTGCCCCAATTAATGATCTTCCATCAACAAGTAAAACTTTTAACTCTGCACAGTTTTCTTGAAGGGTCAGTCCCAGTGAGCCATCAGGGGCTTTCATATCACCACCTTTGCCATAGGTGGGTATTTTAAGAAAACTGTGTAGAGTTACTCCTGATATCAAATTTGCACTATTACCAGTTCGGCAAACAACTTGTACAGATTTATTTGACTGAAAGAGAACTCTGACAGCTTTCACCAGGCATTTTATTAGATAAGACTTGCCTGATCCAGCTGTACCACTTACAACCATACGAAGTGGCTCATAAGGATCTTGGTTAATGAATTTGAGGATAGTTTCAATAACAATATTGAAAGCAAATGTCTGATCCTCATTCATCATTGAAATGTCAACTTCAGGAATGTCAAGACCGTCACCTGTTTCAGCAGATAATGCAGTAAGACTTCCCCAAATCATCTGGATACTGATTTGAAGTATTCGACCAGTCATAATCTGGATCACCGTAGTCAAAGGATATATCTGGCTGGATTTCAAAGTTGGCCATGGGTTTAACTAATTCCATCCACTCGGGTTGCTCTAGTTCGTCTATGTCCTCAGTTTCAGAGTTCTCAAATTCTTCAGCTTTATCTTGCTGTTGCTTGACTCTTTCAATTTGGGCAATAACAAAATTTGGACAAGCCGGCATTTGTAAGAAATCCTGAAATTTTTCCGTCCATGACATTTCAGAATGTTTTATATCAGAGATTACCCGCCAATTAGGCCAGTGGAGGAGGAGCATTGTTCGACAATACTCTTTCTCTATAGGTCATGTGGCTTGTGTTGAAGGTCCATTTATAACAGGAACTTTGCCAGTCTTGCATACAAAATTGTAAAAAGAAGTTATATCATTATTTTTTCTTTCCAAATACTTGTCAAGTGCTGTATTTTTTGTGAGTGTAGAGCCATTATTTTCAAGAACTCTAAATCCTGATAAACTTACTGACTGAAATCTATGACTACAACGATAAAGAGGAAGACCTGACAACTCATAAGAAGCCTCAACAGCAGATACATCTCGTTTCACCGTCCCCATTAAAAGTTTTGAGCAAAGGGATTTCGCTCCAACTGCATCATCTATGCTGTTGACCATATCACTGAACAGGTCTGCAATGGCACCAGTTGGCTGATTGCCCTTGCAAGCATATCCAGTGATATACCTCTCAGTGGCTATGATGTCATTCACTGAGGGGTTTTCTGTGCCACTTTTTGACAAAATAATGGAAATGTCCCCATTAGCTCTCTAAGCCTGAGTGTGCCATTTGGAATGTTGCACTAGAGATGGATGATCTCTAGGCATTTCCAGCCGCATTGCCTTATTTCTGTCTCTAACAATTGCTGGTAAATGCCGCAAAGGCTTTGGAAACTCCATGCGACAGACTTTCTTTTCAGATTTTGACTTGGAATTTGTTAGGCAATAATCTGAACAGCGATGCAGATTGAAGCGGTTTGAGAGTAACAAGTGATCTTCTAATAAAGACGCTTGAGAAGAACTTACGTCCATCAACAGTTTCAGAAGTGGGTTTTTCTCCTCCGGGGGTGGTGGTGCATTTCCCTCAGGAGGAGGCCAGAGATCCTTCGAGGTTGGCCATTCTCATCCTGACCTGCAGGATGCATGGCTGTCAGTCCAGTGTTGGATTGTGCCCACTGTGAAAGCTTTTCAGCAATGTTGTCATCAGACAATCCATTTTGAACAGCTTCAAACAGAAGGTCATGTGGCTGTTTATCTGACCGCCAGCATAGACCATGCCAATGTACCATACCCCTAGATTTTGCAAATTCTTGACGATACCAAAAAGCATCAACACCAAATACTGGACTCATGACATTTTTAAAGTAAGATTGTGTCCTTAAATCAAAATACTTTGCTACAATATGAGTGTTATGCTGTAAAGCTTCAAATAGCACTGTGCGGTTAGACAAGGCATGTTCTTTACCAGTAGCTGCCTGAGTATACGGTGAAATTAATCTATGCAACGGTTTAAAGTGAAACTCAGCACAACTACCAGTACAGAAATAAGAAGGAAGACCAGAGCCTTCATTAATTTTGAATTGAGTCAGTGCTCTCAGTTCTTTCCCTCTTTGAGCCCAGTACTGTGATGTGATATCTAACATTGAAGAGCATGTTCTTGGTCTGTTGGAAAAAAAGTCTCCTGTACCAAAAGGAAATAATGTAGGAAAAGCCAATGTGAAAAGTTTTGTTGTTGTGTATTCAGAAAGAGGAATGTCACCTCTTGTAGGCCAAGGAACAATAAGTTTTTTTTTGTCATAGCATACTTCACCACTGGTGCCAAGAACATCTTGGACTGCAGATCGGACTTCATGTTGTATATTTACTGGAGGATTTGGTAAAATAACGCTTGAATGTGTGGTGCCATCAAGATCAACGGGGTTTAACTGTTCAGGTGCAGGACCTTGATCATTACTATGTACAGTATGTTCATTGAATGTAACAGTTGTGACATCACTATAATGTCCATCAAGTGGTAAACTTTGCAATCTTTCATTAGAAATAGTTATATCTGTGTACGCGGGATTATTATTTTTAAGCCATACTAGTATTAAGGCATTTTCAACAGTGTAACGGCGTACCTTAAAATCTTTCGAAGAGTCATCTTTGCCTTGCCTGCGTACTTTAATTATTTCAATTTCATTTGGTAATCATGGAAAAATTTGGGCAGGTTCATTTACTTCCTGTGGAAATGTAACACAATGTCCACTGGAAGCAATGCCACCATGTTTAATCATGTGAATATTTATGCATGGAGATATTCTACAGATTAGTTGTTGTTCAATGATTTTATTGACAGATTTTCCAGTTCTTTGGGTATTTCTTTAGGGTCCATATTGTTTTCAGACGAAAACATTTTAATGTTGTCTCTATCATTATTACATCGTAAACATGTTGTTGCGTAAGACATTTTCATTTCAATCCTACGCTCATGACAAATTGTACATGAATTAATTTTATATGACATTTCCTGAAGTTCAAATGCTCGTATGGAATCTAATACATTGTCAATATTTAAATTACCTGAGGATGGAGGATGTTCTGGTATTGAAATATTGGACTCTGCTAATGATTTTTGGTGCCTTGAAATGCGATAATTAATGCGTCTTTTTCTATTAGTTTCCTGAAGTTTGCTTTCATTTACACGAGGATATTCATATGCAATGCCCATTTTCCTACTTGAGTTGAGGAGCTGACTTTCAGTATTTTTTTAAATTGAGTCGGATTGCTTACTTTTTTTAATTCTATAATAAATCTTTCTTACGCGTCGTTTTTGTTGAAATGTAGTTTCATTTGTTGTTGGAAAATCATATTTAACATTAAATTGATTGCAAATGGAGATTAGTTCCGCTTCTTTGTCATTAAGTTTGGAATAATTCTGTGTCGATTCATTTTCTGACACACAGTAAATATCAGTATGATCCTGAGTATTTTTTTGGTCAGAGTCATCATAAAGTTTAGAATAATTCTGTGTTGATTCATTTTGTGACGCACAGTAAATATCAGTATCCTGAGTAAAAAAAAATTCAGAGTCAACATTAAGATCCTGAGTTTCTTTAGATAATTGTGGTACAGAAGTGACATGCGGTTGGGGTTGTTTTTGGAGATCTAAATGTTTAGAATCCTTATTTGTACGTCTTATTTCATTTGACTTGGGTGAGTAATATAAGTTTGGACCAATGCTTGTTCTTTTTCTATCATCATTAAGACTACATGTTTTTTTCTGTTCAGCATTAACCAAATTGCAGTTGTCTTTTAAACCTTTTTTATGTACAGGTTTTTTTCCTGTTTTGTTCCCAGGTAATGGTACCGACCGATTTTTTTTTGAATTTTTTTCAAAACAAAATCGGTCGGTACCATTACCTGTGGTTTTGTTGTGTTTAAAATAAACATTTTCAATTTTAGCATATGTATGGTCTAAGGAAACATTGTCCTGACCATGATGTTCACAATTAGAAGTAGACTCTGATGGAGTTTTTGTTGGTTTTCCATCCTGACTTAGATGTATGCTATTTAAGCTATTTTCAGTGTGATGCACTGATTTATTTTCATTTGTTCTTTGATTTATTTCATTTTTGTTTGTTGCAAAATTTTGATCCTGCAACTCATGCAAGATTTGGAAATGGTTGTTATCCAACAGCAAGTGTACATTTCTCTCTGAATGTTGAAGGCCAAATGATGTCTGAATGAAGTGATTGTCACTACCTTTTAAACACACATTTATACTGCAACCCATAATTAAGGCAGCTGCTTCAATTTCACAGGCAGTGGCCGTTTCATTTCGTTTAAGCATTTTGCCCTGGTAATCAAACTGTGTGACTTTATTGCCATGATGTAAAGCCACTTTTTCCTTCCAGCTATCCCAATGATTTAATACTGTTTGGCATACTAAGTTCCTATATTCTAGGGTATGTGTGAAATTACCATAGATGGAAGCAGATAAGGCATGGAAAAAACAATTTCCATCACCCGGCACATTTTCAACAATATATTTATTGCCTCGTATTGAGATCTGGTTAACAAGTGAATTCATTTTCTGTAAAATAATTTAGAAATCAAACAGTTGATCCAAAATACTGTGCGTTTATGTGTTGTTTTAAACTTGATACAAAATAAATTGGTTGAAAGAGGATAGACAGAAAGTTTCAAGTGGTGACAGATATTTTTTTATTTTATAAACTTTAACATTTACCAACACTTAACACTTAAAAAAATTGCGTTTCTGCTATTAACCAATTTATAGTGTATTTTGCTTTTCGATGCCTTTTGCCTTTCAGTTATTCTAACCACAGCAGTCTAAAAGAGAGAAAGATAGAGAGAGAGAAGAGAGTATATGCAACAATAGCAACCAGCTGCAACAGTATAAGTAAAAAGTTACTGTGCCTATTATAAGTGTGTGTGTGTGTGTTAAAGTTGATCCAAAATAAATTGGTTGAAAGAGGATAGACAGACAGTTTCAGAGGGTGACAGATATATATATTTGTATTAATGAACTACATTTACCAACACTTAACACACAAAAAATAGAGTTTCTGCTATAAACCAATTTAGAGTCTTTTGCTTCTCGATGCCTAATTTTTGCCTTTCAGTTATTCTAACCAGGTCCACAACAGTAGACTCAAAGAGAGAGATAGAGAGAGAGAGAGAGAGAGAGAGAGAGAGACGGAGAGAGAGTATAAGCGATAATATTTTAAGTTATCAGATAAATCTAAGTAAGAGATCGACAGATTCTACTCAATCAATTGATTTTATAACAATATCAGCAGTATTTTGTATAGTAAACAACGAACATCTCTTGCTATATAACAGTATCAGAAGCAGATACTATTGTTTGCGTAAGTTTGACACTGACACACAGTAGAGTACAGTGCAGTAGAATTTACAGTAATTTTAAGTTAACTTAAGCTAGATATTAATTAATTATAATTAATTACAGTATTTCAGCAGGCTCATGTAATCCAAGTTAAGAAAATAGGTTAAAAGATGCTCTGAATTACTCACAAACAGCGCTACGATTTCTGTGACTTTCTGTTTTGACAGCAGTTTGACAGATGACCAAACGACAATAGAAGGTGACGTCATTCGTACGATACGTCATAGCTGAGAGGTCGAAAGTGATAGACAATAACTTCCGGGTCAACCTATCGGTAACCGGAAGCAAAAATTTTAACGAAACTTTTTTTGTTCAACAAGTTCATAATAAAACGCGAGCAGGGTGGATCCGGACCAGTCAGTGAAAAATAGCTGAGAGATCGCAAATGATAGACACTAATTTCCGAGTCAACCTATGGGTAACCGGAAGCAAAAATTTTAACGAAACTTTTTTTGTTCAACAAGTTCATAAATAAAATGCGAGCAGGGTCGACCAGTCTAACCAGACAATAACTTCCGGGTCAACCTTTGAGTAACCGGAAGCAAAATATTTAACGAAACTTTATTTGTTCAACATGTTCATAAATAAAACGCGAGCAGGGTCGACCAGTCAGTGAAAAATAGCTGAGAGGTCGCAAGTGATAGACAATAACTTCCGGGTCAACGTATGGGTAACCGGAAGCAAAAAATTTAACGAAACTTTATTTGTTCAACATGTTCATAAATAAAACGCGAGCAGGGTCGACCAGTCTGTGAAAAATAATGTAGCAAGTAGATCCGGCGGAAGTACAAAAAACCTACGAAGAAAAATCTATTCAATGTACATACAGGTCTAAAAATGTGAATTTTAACTTGAAATTTATAGTATACATAGCTGTAGTAGCTTCGCTACGCTCAGTATAAATGAGTAAGAAAGCAGATAAAGTGTAGAAGGGGAGGAGACCTTTAGTAGGTACGTCAACGAGATTTCTTATCGAGGCTCCCGTACTGTGTCACCTATATAAACCCGCATTTTCATCTTTTCGTTTTGCACTTTTTTTAAATGAAAGGTGCTAATATTTAGACTTGAACGAATAAAACAAACTTTTAATCATTGGATGAAATGAGTTTCAATTCTGTATGACGGCGCTGAGCGCGTTTTTTCGATCGTCGAATGTGATACCTGAGCATTTCGGCAGAGCAAAATGGCGGGTTGGATACGAGACATGGGAAAACCCCTCTTACATTTTTCGCTAAATATTTCCAAAATAAAGAGTTATTTTGTGTAAAACGTCATCAGAATCTGTTCTTCAAGATGTGTGCCAACAACTCCTTTTCTCAGACTAAAAAAAAAATATTTGTAAAAAATGAATTTAAAGAGTTAAATATAGCCTATTTTTAAGCTTCAATAATTCACAATTTACTCTTTTGCAACTAAATGCAACATATTGTCCATATGTTATGAACATTTATGAATGTTTTGAGCTATTTACCTGTTTGATATCTTTTGCCCCTTTTTGCCACGGTGCAACCAAAGCAGGGGTGTGATTACGCCTGAGACGTAATTTGCCACGTGGCGGCGAATTGAACACTATTTCGGATAACCCTAGTTTTCGGACAATACACTATGATTTGAAAAGAAACCAAAAAAACAACACGTGTCGTCTGAATCAAACTTTTTTCAGGATTTTTTATTTGTTTTTTTTTAACACAATTCAATTTCACGATGAAAATTACAATAACAATGAATGGAAAATATGTCACATATAAACAGTGATATAATTATACAAATGTATGAAATAGATCTACAAACACTTAAAACATTCACACAGTGCCAGAGCTGCCAATTTCCCCTTATATGCGGAGTTTTATTCTACCTGATCGTAGCTTAAAGCATGCTGAAAGTAAAGCAGAATGCGCTTAAAGGTACATTCTGCTTTACTTTCAACCTCCTTTAAGTTTCATCCTAACTGGAAAATATGTATACAATGGGGTAAAGGGTTAAAGATTTTCATGGTCAACTAATGACAGCTCTTCAGGGCAGGCATACAACCATACAGTTAAAACTCCTACTGCGACCACCACAGTAAACGACACTATGAAAGACAGGTGACAGCCTAAAATACCAGATATTCCCTAAGGAGTCCTCTGTTTCACCCCATCCCGCTCTAAGGCAATCACCAATATTAAGCACGTAATGATCAACAGTATTATAAGTGGTCATTATAGGTAGGTTTCACTGTATTTACCATATATGCATGTATGATTATAAAGAAAAGTACATATGCATCTATCCCTCCATGGAGAACTTTGATAACCAGGACTTTTGTCAGCAGTGTGGATCCAGACAGGACGGCTAGTGACTGTGCGTATAATCTGGATCCGTGTATCCAAACTCTTTTACACTTGTCTCTGAGACGTTCTCAATTAAAATAAGTACAAATCATATTTAAATATTGTTTGCAGACAACAATTTAAAGCAGACGATATAACTACAGGGTAAGGGTTAAACATACAGATTGTAGATTGAAAATTGATGTTATCGGTTTTCTTTTACTATTTTTTTTAATTTGGGGTCTTATAATAAACAACACAACAGTCAGATAATATTCTTCGTGTACAGATATGAACATTTAGTGCTAATAAGATAGAAACAGCTGTGGGTGTTTAACTATTTTCTCCTTTTGTATTTAACACATTACTCCATAAATGAAACTTTTACGCCCTTATTTTGCTCCTACACTGATGAAAATAGTTCCATTACTATACAAAACATATTCTTTATCCTAGCAGATATTTGCTGAAAGCAGGCTTTAAGCATGTTCTGCTCTACTTTCAACCTTCTTCAAGTGGTCACCTATTTAAGCAGGTATATATTACTCTGACTTTCTGTACCATACACCATATATTGTTTATAAAATCCTAGCAGATGGTAGATTGAAGCAGGCTGAAAGTGAAGCACAAATTTGCTCTACTTTCAACCTGCTTTAAGTGATCACCTGTGTTCAAACAAAGGTTAATCTTCTCCGAAAAGTGGTATACATATAATATGACTGTATTGGACAATTAGTTAATAAAAAAAAGTTGCTAATAAATGTAATGGAATATTCCATTACTTGATAATATATTGATTAAAGAAAATTATATTTCATCAAAATTTGTGTTTTAGCCCATCTGACACGAAGTGCAAAGGTGAGCTTTTAGGGTGGCGGGATGTTCGTCGTCTGTCCGCCCGTTCACCATTAGTTCGTGAAAACTCTAGCGGCTTCAAATCTCATATAAGTTCGAATGTGGGTTATCTCAGGTCAAAAACTAGGTCTAAAGGTCAAATCAAAGAAAAAAGTTTTAAACCTCTGATTGTGTCTGATGCAATGGCTACAAATCTGATAAGTTCTGAATGCAATATTGTCAGAATGTTTGCCTACATCCAATCTAGGTCAAACTCAAATATGGACTGTGTCTGGTCAGAAACTAGGCCGCTAGATCAAATACAAAATCTTGTTAACACTCTAATGCCCCCATTCCACTAGACGGCGATCTACGGTGCTCTGTGAGAGCGCCACAGGTAGCCATATAGAGCGCCTAGATCGTCAGGAGCGCTACCAGAGCGCAAATGGGTCGCTATCTGATCTCAATGAGCGTCAATGTCGCCGTCGGTTTACTCCCCTGCACAAAGATCCGTGGCGCTCCGATCAGAACGCCATCATATCGCTATTTGATCGCATCAATCGCCACCGGAGCGCTACTTGATCGCCAAGATCGTAACTAGAGCGCTATCGGACCACATTAGAGCGCTACCATCATGCAACAAAGCAAATCAGTAGATACTTCGCGTTCCGTGGCGATCTGATAGCGAGTCTTTGCATTTTAAAAATACCCGATAGTATTTTCTATCAATAGATCCAAATTGCATGATGTGCTCGACGTTTCATCCGGATCCAAACTGTCATACACCCATACAATGATGTAACAGAAAAGTGTGTTAATATAATGGCGTTCAACATTTATTTTGATGTCCGTTAGAACATCTGTAGTAACTATTAAATGAAAAAAAAACACAGATTTCTAAAGACTTGTGGTAGTACGAATATAATGCAGAAAGCTCTTATAGTAATATCGTCTGTATTACTATGCTACTGCATTAAGTGGACACATGTCAAAAAGAAATCATCTATATGTATGACTATTTTTCTAAACATCTGCTAGCGAATCTAAAACGAATGAGCGCGACAGAGCGCCACAGGTCTTCATAGAATATCTCCCTAACAGAGCGGTAATGGATCTCCATCGGTCGCCGACATCGCTATAGGATCTCTTTTGAGCGTCATAGATCGCAGTGGTCGTCATCGGAGCGCCAATAGAGCACAGTTGATCGAATCTTAGTCGCCTTTGAGCGCCTATGGAGCTCAATCTGATCATACAAGATCGCATTGTTTTTTATGAATTGGGTGGCAACCAATGACCATGAAGTCGCTATCGGATCCTACAGATCGCTAACGGATCACCATCGGAGCGTAATCGGATCGCAATCGGATCGTTAATGCCGTTAGATCGCCTCATCATGAGGCGACATATGGCGCTCAGTCGGAGCGCGGAGATCCCCATTGTCGGGAATTGCACGTAACGTCATTTGGCGTTACCGCAAATGGCTCGTGCGGCACGTTGACGTTGACGTCATTGGTTGTTGTTGTTTTTACTTGATTGATATTTTCAGTGTAAATAAAAGGACGAACCTGAACACAACGTCGTTGTATACAATCTACTATCTTTTCGAAATTGGTGCCGTGAACGAAGAAAGAATGAATTTACAGAAACTACTCACACTGCGTGCGCACGAGGTACTGTCACAGACGGAGTTAGAAGGACTAGAAAAAGAGGTTGTTTCAACCGGATTGTACACAATGGAGTTAGAGCTACACTTAACCAGGTTACGAAGATATCAAGACAAAACAAGAGAGGAGTGGACGAAACGAAGAGGAGAACATACATCGCAGCCGCAAGCAAAAGTAACATTGGAGATCACAGACGAGCGAGAGAGAGATAAGACGACAGAACGAGCCAATGTAGGAATTATTCAGAGAGAGGAGGTGCCCAAAAGCAGAGGAGATGAGTCGGAAAACACAGGAGAGGAGTCAGAACATGATCAGAAGACAAAAGGAGAAGATGACGGAAGTATTCAGAGACAGGAGGCACAGACAAACGGAGAGGAAGAGGGAGAAAACGAGAAGACGAAAGAAGGAGAAGAAGAAGGAAGTATACAGAGAGAGGAAGTGTGGACAAGCGGAGGAGAGGAGCGGAGTGAAAATCGAAGTGAGTACATGTATTGTGGAGACGGAATAAGCAAGAGAAATCAGGAGCTAAGGTCATACGTTAATCGAGAAACTGTATTGGAAACTGTGAGTAACGTTTCGTTTTCATCCGCCAATGAACAATACTTTAAATTAAAAGTACCGTCCATTCCCACATTTGACTGTAATGTACTAAAGCATGCTTCAGAAGCAACTAGAACAATAGAGGGTTTCACCCAGACTAAATCTAAACAAGCGATAGAACATTCGCATGAGAGGACTGTGTTTACTCCATCTTGTCTCTCGAGTGAGAGTAATATCAGCATCAGTTATAACATAAAAATGGGACAGTCTAACTACTGCTGGGAGAATAGCCATAAATACGACAAATGCACGATGAACAACAAAGCGACTAATGCAATACAGCCCAGCAATGATATTCTACAGGGATATTCCGTAGGCTCTAGAAATTCATATCCCACCCAGAAGAAAAGAAGAAGAAAAGAGAAAAGGATGAGAAAAAAGACAAAGAGAAGCGGACACAGACTGACTAGTTTGCCATTCGTTACCATAGAAACACTACAAACTGTTGTGACAGAAATCGAAGCTGTCCTAAAGTAAACGATAGACCAATAACATATGTATCATCAAGCTTTGATGATATGGAGCCGTTAACTCCGTCACATTTGCTATACGGACGTAAGCTGACGTCACTTCCGCAACACGACGTCGACACAGATAGGGAGGCACACTACGGTTTTTTCTGAAATCTCGGCACCGGTGGTCTACTTGACATCTATATTTATCTCCTCCTGACTTTCACGCACAAACCAGAATCAAAACTCAGTCCTATATCAGTAAATACATCCCTAGGCATAACAAAACAGCATAAACCATCCACATAAGCACACGTTCAGATTCCTCTGTGGCCAAATTTAAAGTTTGTTATGGTCGCGAAATCCCATGACAAAAAAGCCTCAAAACCCATATATTCTCCGAAAATTTCGAAAGTGTTCGCCTAGGGCTGGTACTTAGTGAAAAGTATTTTCAGACTCACTGAACCTGTTGCTTTTAGGATCTTTGGCCCAAACAATAGCGATTCCTGGTCGATTTCGCACAATTTTCATGTGTCTGCACCCACCAGTAAAATGTACAGGTGTACTCTCAGACCAGCTGAAACATGAAAATGTACATGTATTTTAGTAAGCCTACACGATTACCTACACATTTTGAATCAATTTGATGCTATCGAATAACTTACGATTGAAAAAGTATCTATTACTCTTTAGGGCCGCACTATATTACCTGGTGAGGCAAGCACCGCCCCATGATGAATATTTATAGGACACGTGGTCAATTTTGGTCTATGAAATTTACAAAATTACAACGTGGGCGGGACAAGGTGCGAGCATGTAAAATAGCTTTACTGGTGCAGCCTTGAAGATAACCGACTGAAATAAACTTCGGTGATGGGTGGTGAACATCTGTCAAACGCCTGATCATTGTTATCGTATAAAGAACAATATGTTCTTTATATACCTACTCATTTTGTATTTTAATGTTTCTTTATATGCGAAAAAGTGTATTTTGATGTTCTTTATACGTGAAATATTTTATTTGCAGTACTTCAATTTAATTAAAAATAAAGAATTTATACCTAGGATATGTACGATTTGCACCGGGAAGCTTGAATGGATCCCTTGTTCATCCGTCTGTCTGCGAGTTTGGAATCATAAAGTTAATGTTAAACTTTCAGTTAAATCTGTTTAATCCACTCGGAACCATTTTGCCTCCTAGGTGCGAAACGGATTTATTCTATAGTAGTATGCTTCTAAAGTCCTGATGTTACTATTAACGTTTACATGTCTGTACATTTATGAGATACACTAGCCTGATTCAGGTTTGTCATAACACATTAATGCCTCCGGTTAAAATATTGATTTTAGGTATCTGTTTCTGTCCGTGTGTTCGTCCGTCTGATCGACTGGATATTTTAAAAGTCTCGCTTATTTAAATACAGACTTTTGATCAGTGTATGGTGGAAGCATGTTGAAACCCCTATGGGGGGTTTCTGCACTGCTTTTGTCATTCACCGGGTAAACAAGTTTGCTGGTTCCATATACAATATACAATGTGTCTATTTGTGAACTCAACAATACTCAATTTGAAATGAATTGGTGTGCTCTGATACTTTATTCAGTTAAATAAATACTATATTATTACTTTCTATTTGGCCTAATCTGAAGGTATTATCTTATCCGTGCCGATAGAGATAACGAAGAAAGCTCTCTGAGAGGCTTTTTACATTACCTCTATATGAGTCACGAGGATAGCGTGCAGGCAAAACAATACATTTAGATTTTTTTTGTTGTTGTCATTATGTTATAATTTTATTGATTATAAAGACTTAAACAAATTAAATACCAACCCAAACCCAAAATACGACATGTTGTCAATGTACAAAGCTACAGGAGTAGTTTTTGTATATATTTGTTTTTCATACAGATTTGTAAATATGTTTTTGTTATACTTCTTCTTTTTCTCATTTTCTGTCTTTAACTGTTTCTTTCTCTCTCTCAAGCATCCCAGAAGTAGGTATGTGCTGTTAAACAGACCCATTGGAGATTCTAACACATTGATTGTAATAGTGTTTCCACACAGGTAGTGATTTAAATTCCTGGAGAATCTCCATCGGTCTATTTAATAACAGGTCCTGTCGCTTCCAAAAGTATTTGAACTTCCAAGCAACACTACACTTTTCTATATTTAAAATATTACTGTGGTGTTCAATTTATATACTCTCATGTTTATCCAGTCTATTTATAGGTTTAATAAGTATCACCCAAAACCTACAATTCACTTTACTGTTGATATTACTCATGTTGCAAGATGGGGATATAGAAACTAATCCTGGTCCTTTTAATTTTAGTCACTGTTTATCCATAGTCCACTGCAATATCAGGAGTGTTAGAAACAAATTGGACTTCATAAAAGATACGTTTTTAGACTTTGATATTCTCTGTTTTACTGAAACACATTTGGATGGTACTGTATTTAACGAAAATTTAAAACTCTCAGATAAATTCGCACAACCTTATAGAAGGGATAGAACAAACCACGGCGGTGGGCTACTTGTATATCTTTCTAATGAACTGGTTCACTCACGGCTTATAGACCTTGAAGTTTTTTGTGATGAATCAATTTGGGTTAAAGTTAACTTAAAAGGTGAATCCTATTTAATAGGGCTATTTTACAGTCCAAAAACATCGGATGTAATCTTTTTTAATAATCTTAATAGAAATATAGAAAAAGCTCTAGACATTTCGAAAAATATTGTTATACTAGGTGATCTTAACGAAAACCTTATTAATAATCCATCAAATAACTTACAACACATTATATTGTGTAATAACCTCATTGAAACTGTAAATCAGCCGACAAGAAATAATGCCTTACTTGACCCAATACTTATACCTAGTGATATGAACGTTTTCGATTCAGGGACAATTGCCACTCCTAGTCATATTAGTGACCATAAAGCAACCTTTATCCATCTGCCTTTCTTATATGAATTGAATTCTTCTTACAAAAGATTAGTTTGGCTTTATAATAGAGCCGATTTTGATACTTTAAACCATAAAATTGCTAGTTACAACTGGAACTGTTTGAAAAATGGATCAGTTAGTGAGGTCTGTGACCAATTCACGTCAATTTTTATGGGATTTGTAAAGCAATGCATTCCGTCTAAAATGGTAACGGTGAGACCTAACGACAAACCCTGGTACGATTCTTTAATACGTAGTGTTTCAAGATCTAGAGATAGACTTAAAGCCATAGCAGTTAAATCTAACAAAGCTTCTGATTGGTTGAAATATAAAAAGTTAAGAAACAAAGTTAATAACCTGAAAAAAAATGCAAAAGAAATGTTTTATAGCAATCTGGATGCATCTCTTTCTGAACTAAACCTAAACGATAAAAGAGGATTCTGGAAAATTATACGTCACTTTGTTAAAAACAAAGATTCCTCTGCGTCATTGCCACCATTATGTACAACCTTACCTGATGGCACTTTAAATTTTTCTATTTCAATGCAAGATAAGGCAGATTGTTTAAATAATTATTTTTCTTCAATCTCCAATATTAATGATGATAACGAGGTATTTAATAACCTTATCACCAAAACTAACCAATCTTTGAATAATATAAATGTTAATGAAACTGAAGTCCAAGATATTTTGTCAGGACTAAATGTAAATAAAGCAAGTGGTCCAGATTTGATAAGCCATAAAATGTTAAAAGGATCGTCAATGACTGTTTCTAAGCCACTAGCAATTTTATTTAACCGATCTTTAAATGAACACTCATTTCCTGATTCATGGAAACTTGCTTTTGTTACACCCATATTTAAAAAGGGTGATCCATCAACACCTTCAAATTACAGACCCGTTTCTCTTTTAAGTTGCTGTGGAAAAGTGTTAGAGAGAATCGTCTTTAAATATATATATAATTTTCTTTTAGACTGTAACTTGCTATACAAATATCAGTCCAGTTTTTTACCAAACCACTCAACAACTTATCAGCTAATTGATATTTATCATCACATCTGTGAAGCCATCGACAATAAACAATATGCATGTATGGTATTTTGTGATATTTCGAAGGCGTTCGACAGAGTTTGGCATAATGGTCTTATTTTTAAACTAAGAGAAAATGGTATTGGGGGGAATGTTTTAAACTGGTTAACAAACTACTTAAGTGGTAGAAAACAAACAGTTGTTCTACAGTCTACAAAATCCAAATTAAACTCTACAAATGCAGGCGTACCTCAGGGCTCAGTCTTAGGACCTCTTCTATTCTTAATCTATGTGAATGATATAGCCGATAAATTGTTAAGCCTGACCAGATTATATGCTGATGATAGCTCTTTGTTTTATTCTACAGCGTCTATTGAAGATATGGAAGGGATTATAAATCACGATTTACGTTGTATTTCATCTTGGGCTAAGCAATGGCTAGTAACTTTTAACCCCAATAAAACCGAGGCAATGTTTTTCTGTTTAAAAAATTATGATCATTCACCTAACTTGATATTTGAAAATACCAATATAGACTTTGTCGAAAACCACAAGCATTTGGGTTTGACAATCAATAACAAAGGTAAATGGAATACACATATTGATAATATTTTAAGTTCTGCATGGAAAGTTGTTGGTATAATGAGAAAATTGAAATTTGTTTTAAATAGGCAAGCATTAAATCAAATATATTTATCTTATATAAGACCAGTTCTTGAATACTCATCAATAGTTTGGGACGGGTGCTCAATTAGCTGCTCAACTTCGCTTGACCTATTGCAAAATGAAGCTGCACGAATTGTCACTGGCCTCACAAGATCTGTTTCTCTAGAAAATCTATACAATGAATGTGGATGGGAATCACTGTCAGTCAGGCGTAATAACCAAAAATTGTGTTTTATGTACAAAGCCTTTAACAATAGTGTCCCGTCTTATATCACAGACTTACTACCGTCGCAAAGAAATAAGTCAAATTACCCACTAAGGGATAGTGAAAATTTTACTTTACCTTTTACAAGGACTAGTTTATTTAAAAAATCTTGTATTCCATCGTCAATAGTAATCTGGAACTCTTTAGACACCAGTATCCGAAATATTTCTACTTTTTCATCCTTTAAAGCAAGGATTTGCGCAAATCCAAACAAGATAAATGTAAAAGATCGTTATTTTCATGGTAAACGCTATCTAGCTGTCTTACATGCAAGGTTACGTAATAATTGCAGTGATCTAAATAATGATCTCTTTAATAATCATATTGCTATAAATCCTTATTGTTCATGTTTTAATGTGGTTGAAAATAGCGATCATTATTTTTTCCACTGTACAAAATATAGAGAACAAAGACAGCTCTTGTTGCAGAAAACCAGAATTTTCCAACCTTTAAGCTGTGAACTTTTTTTATATGGAAATGATCAATTGTCTTACAACGATAACTTGGTGATTTTCGAAGCAGTGCACTATTTTATTAAAACAAGTGGCCGGTTCAAATATACATAGAAAACAACCTTTGGTCTCTGAACGAGCCAACGGTTCCTTAAATACTATGTTTGGATGCTCTCTCTCTCTTTTCCTTTCTCTCTCTTTCTATCTATCTCTCTTTCTCATTCATTTACACTTTCTATCTCTCCCACTCTCGATATGCAGCAATTATATTATCATTCAGAAATTAAAATATAAGGTCTAAATATTACAAATGCGTGGCTTGACCATGACCTTCAAATTCAAATACTATATTATGATCTTATAATTTACAAACGAGTCTTGGTGCTCAGTTTATACATGCGAAATACAGTAGTTTAATGGTTTATTGGTACAAGAGGCGGGTGGCGGCTGAATGCAAGACAATGGTAATGCAGTTGTTAGTCTGTATTACTTTTGCTTTGCGGTTAGCAGTCACCTTCACAAGTACATGCAACATGTTCACAAAGCACTATTTTGCCTTTTATACCTTATGTTTGCTGCATTTCCTACCTATATTGCAAATTTTGTTTTGTTTATATATTTATGTTAACAATGTCATTATTGTCCATTCTTTGTGTTATCAAACATTAGGGGGAGGGCTGTAACTAAGTGGTGAGCACTTGTAGCCCGACCCCATTTCTGTAAATATTCGAAATAAAATATGTTTAAACTTAAACCAGTAAAATGATGCTGATTCCCAGTTTATTTAGCCCGAACCACTGCTTTCCAGACTGCCCCAGTTTTATACCCATCCGACTACAAAAAGTCATCATCTTAGTGCGCATTTTATTTAAATCATGCCACAAAGTGATAATATTAATGCATTCTCCCCTAAAATAATTTTTTTCATCTTCAAAAATACATTAAAACTTACCAATAGCCTTATATTAAGAAATTTGAGGCCAATTCGAACATTTTCCTATGAAACCGTTGCGTGCCTCCTAGGGCAATGACATCAGTCACAAGTGATCGATCCACACTTATCCGTAGGGCGAATAATCAGGCCAACCTAATCGAACATTTCTGGCGACGTTGGACTACAGAGTATTTAATCGCTCTTCGTGAGCACCATGGAACCACCGGTTCAAATGAGACACAAATTCGAGTAGGAGACGTAGTACAAATCCACGACGAGGGACCAAGGCTGAGATGGAAAATCGCAGTCATCAATGACTTGATCTATGGCAACGGTCGAGCCGCCCAGATCAAGACTATGAATGGTCTAACTACAAGACCTGTAGTGAAACTTTACCCACTAGAAACAGTATAATATGCAGCTAACTTTAGCATTCACGTATTAAAGCATTCATGTATTAATTCTAATTATCTCTTTATGTCTGCATCAACGTCAACGTGCGTATAGCAAATGTTACACATTTTTCATATCTTTCATAATCTAATTTAATCATTTTGAGGCCCCGAGAATGTCGGGAATTGCACGTAACGTCATTTGGCGTTACCGCAAATGGCTCGTGCGGCACGTTGACGTTGACGTCATTGGTTGTTGTTGTTTTTACTTGATTGATATTTTCAGTGTAAATAAAAGGACGAACCTGAACACAACGTCGTTGTATACAATCTATTATCTTTTCGAAACCCATCGAGCACCGTCTAGTGGAATGGGGGTATAAAGTTTGAGTGTGGGTCATAGGTCATGTCCAGCCGTAATCTAGGTCAGTCACTCACTATATGTCAGGTTTTACACGGTGTACCAGGTGAGCGAGTTAGAGCCACGGTGGTCCTTGTTATGAAATCCCATTCTTATCTCTTAAATAATTGCATTACAATCAGCTAGATCACTTACACATGTGGGAAGGTATTGACTTATTTTAGAATTTTACCATGAAGAATTCTAGAAGAGGCTATTTAACGTTCATGAATATTCTGCAAAAAATCTAGAAATTTGATGGTTTTAGAATCATTAGTCTAGATTCACAAACGTTCTTAAACTCATTTTATAGAATTGGTAAACTAATTCGTCAAGCTCCTAATCAATTCTAGGTGCAGCCAATTAACGTTCATGAATATTCTAAAATCCTCAAAAAAAATTATCGTGATCGGCTCACTAGAACAAAAGTTATTGTCCGGAAACCAAAGCGAAGCCAACAATCTATTTTTAGTAACAGATCACGTGACCTTTGACCTACCAAATTAAAATACAATCGTTAGCATCCTATTATCATTAGCAAGCCGTTCGTCAAAATGATTGTGATCGGCTAATCAGAACAAAAGTTATTGTCCTGAAACAGAAACTAAGCAAAGAATCTATTTTTAGCTCGACTTTTTCGAAAAGTCGAGCTATTGTCGTCACCCTGTCGTCTGCGTCTGCATCTGCGTCAGCGTCTGCGTCTGCGTCAGCGTCTGCGTCGGTTAAGTTTTTTTATTAAGGTTTTTGTAAGAGTCCATTTCTCAATAACTATCAAAGGTATCCATTTGAAACTTGGAATAGTTGTTCAGTATCAAAAGGGCAACTCATAACAACAAGGCAGGTTACCCTAGGATTTGTCATTTCAGAGTTATTGCCCTTGTTTTATTTACTTAAAAATTATAAATTGACATTTCTCAATAACTATCAAAGGTATTCATTTGAAACTTGGAATAGTTGTTTAGTATCAAAAGAGCAACTCATAACAACAAGGCAGGTAACCCTTGGATTTGTCATTTCAGAGTTATTGCCCTTGTTTTATTCACTTAAAAATTATAAATTGACATATCTCCATAACTATCAAAGATATCCATTTGAAACTTGGAAGACTTGTTCAGTATCAAAAGGGCAACTCATAACAATAAGGCAAATTACCCTGGGATTTGTCATTTCATAGTTATTGCCCTTGTTTTATTTACTTAAAATTTATAAATTAACATATCTAAATGACTATGAAAGATATTAACTTGAAACTTTGAATACTTGTTAAGTATTAAAAACGCAATTCATTTCAACAAGACAGGTAACCCTGAGATATGTCATTCCAGAGTTATTGCCCTTGTTTTTTTTACTTAAAAGTTGTAAATTTAAATATCTAAATAACTTTGAAAGATATTAACTTGAAACTTGGAATTCTTGTTAAGTATCAAAAGGGCAACTCATTACAACAAGGTAGGTTACTCTGTGATTTGTAATTCCAGAGTAATTGCCCTTGTTTTATTTACTTAAAACTTGTAAATTGAAATATCTTAATAACTATCAAAGGTATTTACATGAAATTTTAAGTATTTGTGTGATATCAAAAGGGCAACTCATTCAAACAAGAAAGGTGACCATGGATGTGAAATTCCAGAGTTATTGCCCTTGTTTTTATTAGCATAAAACTTGTAAATTGAATGTTCTCCATAACTACCATAGGTATTTACTTGAAACTTTAAATACTTGTTAAGTATCAAAAGGACAACTCATTACTAGAGGGCAGGTAACCCTGGGTATGTGATTCCAGAGTTATTGCCCTTTGGTATTGACTTTTTAGATTTTAATTAGATAGGTATTAACTTGAAATTTGAATACTTGTTCAGTTTCAAAAGGGCATCACCTTTCAACAAGGCAGATAACCATGGGATTTGTCATTGCAGAGTTACTGCCCTTGTTTGGCTAAGAATTTGTATATGAAATTATTCAGTAACTGTAGAAAGTTATTAATTTCAAACTTCCAATATATTTGAATTCTTGTTTAGTTTCAAAAGGGCAACTCATTACAACAAGGCAAAGATATTGTCCTTGTTTTGACTTATAGTTTACTTTAAATGGAATGCAGGCTGTCCAAGTATGTTAAAGTTGTTGTTGCTTACAAACTTCTATGATCAATAGGGCAATAAACACCCATACACATTCTTTAAGTTTGGAAAATGTAGCCATCTCAAGTACATTTGTATATGAAAGTCGAGCGTCTGCGGTGTTCTCGTTAGTAACAGATCACGTGACATTCGACATACCAACTTAAAATGAAATAATAAGTATTCCCTCCTCATAGGCAACCAGATGACCAAAATTGATCGTGATCGGCCCATTAAAACAAAAGTTATTGTCCTTAAACCGTAGGGTGACACAGATCAATTATTTGGCAATACTACTTTCGTAACCATAGTAACTTCAAAACATCATAACTTGATAACCGATGGTGATAGAGTTTTCATTTAAAGTGCATTGATCTGCAATTGAATATACCTTTCCAATGGTGTATGACACTTAGTATTATTATTATTCCCGTTTGAAACAATGCGCTGTCCTACCTACCCTTAGGCCCTGTTGTAGAGGGAATCTCGCCTGTAACAAAAACTTTGCTGTTTTACGGGTATACTCAATAAGAAGAATTTTCAATTTATCCGTATTAGAGCTCTGTATGAATCGTCCATTTGTTATAACGTTGCCAAATATCTGCTTTCGTACTTCCTTAAACATGTACTTTGGACAGCATCACAGAAAATGCAGCTCATTTTCAAGAGTTATTCTCACAAAATTTACAAATTCTGTCCTCTATAGGTTCATTGGTATAACGTCCGGTCTCAACTCGCAGAGGTAGTATTCCGCATCGGAATTGAGCCAAAATTGATCGCTCAGTTTTATTTAGATTAAGCAGAACAAAGTTATCGGTCTCAAAATGATTTTAAACCGTCTGTATGTGCGTAATTTACATGTATTTTCCACATTACCAAGCCATAGTTGGTTAAAGAAGTCAGTCATACGTGAATTAGCTATTTGTAGGTTAACTCTAGTTTGGTTGTTAAAACAGTCAACTTCACCGAAGATTTCCATAACAGACTTAGTGTCGCTGCACCAGTTATTGTTACACACATTATTATAAGTCATATAAGAACACAGGCTTTGTGATTCTGTCATCTGTGATACAGATAAGCTTCCGCAAAAATCCAATCAGTAAATCATTTTCCGCATTGAGAAGAGTAAATAATTAAAATATTCTTTTATGGAGATTCCAGTGGTTTTGAACCAAATTAATAATTATAAATCACTCATGTTGATGCGTGGCGTCTGCACAACTAGTTCATCAAAATTATATAGAGGATAACTGTTTTTATGCCCCCGGCATCGACAGATGCGGATGCATATAGTAATCGTCCTGTCCGTCAGTCAGTCCGTCCGTCAGTCCGTGCTTACGGGAGGGTACTTATGTGGCTAAAATTCTTAGCCCCATAATGAAAAACATTAACCTGGCCGTCTCTTGTGACATTAACCTGGCCATTTCTTGTGACATTAACCTGGCCAGTTGTGGGACATAGGGTTAGCCTCCAGATCATTTTTTCCAAGTTAGATAAAAAATAAATTGTCGCTTGTGTGGCTAGCCACCCAAAAGAAATGCATAGAAAATAGCCACATAAGTATCCTCCCGTTAGAACGTCCAGGTTAAGTAGAATTTACCGTTTCGTCTAGCATCAACACCGCTTACCCAAATGCTTGGATACTTATACAGTTGTTGCCTTGGACCATTCCCTATCGACCAATATCACCAAAATTTGATTTTGACCTTAAGCTTGACCTAATTTGGACTAAGAATATTTTAAATAGGCTATTTCTTGGTTAACTAGATTTCACCGTTTCGTCTAGCATCAACACATCTGACTACAATGTGTTGATACTTATACAGTTGTTGCCTTTGACCATTCCCTATCCATCAATATCATCAAACTTTTATTTTGACCTTGACCTTGACCTAATTTTAACTTAGACTATTTTAAATGGGCCCTTTCTTGGTTAACTAGATTTTACGTTTCGTCTAGCATCAACACTGTTTACTACAATGCTTTGATACGTATATAGTTATTGCCTTGGACTATGGAAGAGTATCTGGGCAAATATTCTATTATGCTTGATGCTTTGTTCCTCATTGTAAAATACATGCTACCTTGCTTCATTCTTTCTCCACAATGCGTGAATTCAACTTCGGAATTCCACTTCACTTTGTGCTTTATGCATTATGCTTGATGTTTTGTTGCTCATTGCAAATTTCATTATATTTTGCTTTATGCTTTTTTCATAATGCTTAGTTCTTGATTGCTTATTTTACCTAGCACTTCCATCATGACTTCAAACATTCCACATTGCTTTATTCATTGTGACTCATGCTTCGTTGCTCATTGAAACATTGCAGTATCAACATGCCAACAACCAATACGGCATCTAGCACTAAGCATGTTCCACAAGCCATAAGGCAGTATCGAAGTACGCACTTACAAGTGTAGAATTTACAAATCAAGAATACAGTGAAGCCGGGGCAATGTTTTAGTTACGTATACAAAGCAGGGTACTAGAATTTCAAAATGGCAGACAATGCATTGATGGTTTGAAGTTATAGAAATAATGAAAATGACTTTGTCAGACAGAACTACAGCACGACGCTTCACCAGATGATGTCTAAAGACATTGCCGTGGAGGTAAAGTGAAATATCGTTGCTTATTTTCCCTTACAATAGACCCAGACTAGATTGCAATGTAAATTTGATCGAAGCGGACGACACATTCAGCAAAATTCCAATTTAAAAAAAAGTCTAGTCCATTTTTGACTATTTTGGGTTGATTTTAACTTTTTATATTTCAAAATGACAAACAGTGCAGACCTTGATGTGTTAATTTAAGTTTGTAATTGTGTTTGGAGCGGGTATTTAGTCTTTTCATTAACCTTTATTTAACTAGGCCTATCTGTAGTAAACTTATTTGTCTCATGAACATTACTAGTGTTTTTATCAATATTTAGCTACCTGTCACTGGTACACTTGGAATTTAATAAATTATGTTGTTTTGAATCACTGTGTAGACCTTGATCGAAGTTTTCATTTATCATTATGTATAATTTGTGTATATTTGTCTTTTCAGGGTGAATATGCTGCCAAGTTTATGTTTTGATAGTCCACTCTGTGAACAGTAAGAGACAGCGAGCTATTTTAGACCGAGGACTGAGGATGGCACCCATCAAAAGTTAGATTGTCGTCACAGGGGTTCATTGATGAGAATAATGTTTTGAGTGATCTCAGGAGAAATTTCTGATGTAGCAAATCTGGATCCAAGGATTCTCAAATCATTCACCAAGAAATTCCACACTCAACACATAAAATGACATTGATGGCATCATTGTGTACTAGGGGTGTTTGTGGGTATATCCCTTAGTGACATTCCGGTTAGGGTTGATGTAGTTTTCTGATAGCTTTATTTTAATCCTGGAAATCCAGTGTACCGTTATAAACATACGTGATAATCCAACATAAGTATATTAAACACGAACTGTTCAATAGTAGCAATTTGTTAAGGAAATCACAAGTGTAATGTCCGAACTATATTTTAGTTTCGTCGGGAAATCTCCGACCGACGCCGGGTGGCGGATGCCACCCGCGTTATTAATTTTACATCTTTACTCGCCGAAATCTGAATCTAAACTCTAGTGTCTACACCGGCTAAATCACGCCTGGTTCGCATCACGTGACCCCAGCGGAATGGACACTGATCTCATGTAGTGAGACTAACAAAGGTGACAGCTTTGGTAGGAAATGCCATATGATAATCCCAAGTTGACTGGGCGATACATATTAAGACACTAACTACTTCCAACTGTGATTTCCTTATTACTGGTGATAAGAAACGTAATGCACATGTCAAACCATGATTGCGGTGATTAAACATGCTGTCACAGTAATAACAACAACTTGGCTTAGCGAACAGCTGATGACCAGAATTATTGACTTTAAACAAAAAGTGTTGGAGCAACACTTCAAATGAGAAATTTCATACTTATCGGTGCTACAAATCCCCCCAACCTGGAAAAGAATGCGTCCCCACATCTAAGACAGAACTGACGTATGCAAGTACTATGATATCATATGTAGACCGATAAATATGAAAGTTACATTTCTAGTGTTTAAGAAATGCTATTTAAAGAGAACATATTACGAAATTAACGCTGGATGAAGGATATGTATTAGCTATGTATTTCGTTCTAAAACCCGTACTGTATAATCCAGGAGGCTGAAAAAGAATTGGCCTGCAACGAGCCGTATAATAATCCCTGGAAGCAATGCTCCGTAAAGGGAGTTAGGGAGCTATATGTCCCGAAAATCAAATGGATTTGCTGTACGCATAGTTATTAATTGAAGTGAAATACACAACTAAATACGATTACGTTCACGCAACAGTATACATGCATTGTAAATTACAAATACAAATATTGACTTATGATAATCGAAAATGAATCGTAGTTGATATTCTAATAAACATACTACTTGTTAATGAAGATACAAGGCAAGTATATACAATATGAACAATTAGCTACATATTCCATTCGTAATTAACCCGTATAGCATATTCCAAATACGTAAATTACTGACCTGCACATCGGGTCGTGATAGTAATTATATAACGGGAACAGTGTATGTTCCTTGACCGTTACAGATTGAATGTGAGAGCATTGTCTCGAACAAGTAATTATGGAATTACAAATACGTAAGGTATTCAATGAATTGGAATATATAACTAATAATATGTACAGTCGGCTGAGCGGTCATTCGGACTGAAAGTAGACTTTAACTTGGTATATTATTATTTTAATAATGTTTTCTTAGTGAGCAGTCAAGTTCAGGGCTATACACTTTGACAGTCATACACATGTATGGTTTTGCTACATGATAATGGATTGATCTGTTTGGATGATCCGTATGTGGTTCTAGAACTAGTAGTACAATGATATAGTGCTATATAAACTTCATCCCTAGATAAGTCGGTGAAGAGCTCTCAACTGGCGATCAACCAGATCAGTCCCATGAAAACAGCTATGGTGATAATAGACGGGTCTAATGCTAAGAAGAAACGCTGCATTAACTCACACTCACTCACACATACTCACTCATAAAATTGATTTAACATAAAGAATAAGTTCCCTAAAGAATTTGAATAGGAAGTTCGCCAACCCCATACTCTAGCACTATAAGACAATAACTAATTCTATAATTATTAGGGATGTTTAGAAAACTTGCTCTGTATGTATAGCTATAAGTATTTTAAAGCTATAATGACCATAGCATTTTAAAGGGAAATGAGCTTCACCCACATACCAATATAAGGACACATGAATGTAATGCACTAATCAATGCATGAATAAAAATAAGCAATTACATAGAAGATTGTATGGCGCCATTTCTAGTAATATAGCCATGTTTGTTTACATAATCAGATGTCAATTTGTAATGTTTATTCTTTGTACTTATTATTGTTTTTAATTCTGTTGTAGATTTTCCTTAACATTCTTGAACTCCAGTCATCGAGTCAATAAATCATTAACGTTTCGGGAGTGTTGATACTTCTTCAAACCCAATTCATCCAGCCGTGGGCTGAGGCCCGGTCGGGGTCACCCTGAGAACCCATAAGAACCCAAAGCTCTACGAAAATTGCATGAACTACTTGTAAAGTAGTGTAACATCGAGTGAGAAGTAATTATATTGTATGGAATACAATATGATACTGACTACTTGATAAGTAGGAATTATAGACTACCTGACTACTCAGTAGGGTATATGGACTACCTGACTACTTGATAAGTAGGAATTATAGACTACCTGACTACTCAGTAGGGTATATGGACTACCTGACTACTTGATAAGTAGGACTTATAGACTATCTGACTACTCAGTAGGGTATATGGACTACCTGACTACTTGATAAGTAGGAATTATAGACTACCTGGCTACTCAGTAGGGTATATGGACTACCTGACTACTTGATAAGTAGGAATTATAGACTACCTGACTACTCAGTAGGGTATATGGACTACCTGACTACTTGATAAGTAGGAATTATAGACTACCTGACTACTTAGTAGGGTATATAGACTACCTGACTACTTGATAAGTAGGAATTATAGACTACCTGACTACTTAGTAGGGTATATATAGACTACCTGACTACTTGATAAGTAGGGTATACATAAAGGTTATAAGTAACCGGTGTAGCAAGTACACATATGAAAATGTATGTACATGTAGTAAATCACTCATATAAGTATTTTCGAGTGTATAGTGGCTGAACTGATAATTGTGTAAGCCTACTATTTACAACTAATGTACAATATTGTGAAGACAGAATCAATATTCCTTCACAGGTAATACAGAATATACAATTACATACAATATAGGAGTATAAACAGAAGAGAATTGACTGTCTATAAATAAATACGAAAGAAGACTCAAGCAGGAAACGCAACACAAACAATACACCCATCTCTAAAGCAGAACACACACACAGCCATACCATAACAAACACACACACACACACACACACACATACATACACACACACGCAATCCCACAATCCAAACAGAAAACAATACGCAAAACAAACATAAAGCATAGTGAACATAGGAGCCCACCTTGGTACGGTCAGCAGCAATCAATAATTAATTATAAATTAACCATTAACAACCACTGGGGGGTTAAACCTGGGTTTAGGGGCGCCCAACCTCACACTTATCTCCTATATTCACCTATAAAGACGAACAGTGTACATAAAATATAAACACTGTTCCACAACCGTACAATCAAAAAGACCGCCAGCACAGTAAGTAAATACATGTAAAACGTCTAACAAAATTCTCTGACAGGATTATTAGTAACACGGGAAAGAATTAAACATTCAAGCCCGTGTTAAAAATAACCCACTATGGCAACGGTCAAATTGTACTCAAGCGAATAGTCTGTAGTCACGAGTAACTGTAAGACATAGGAGGGTTTAGGGTACGACAGAGAGGGAGAGAAAAACCAAAGCACGAAAATCCGACATAACTCTCCCGGTTAAGGACGGCTTTAGAGATACATCATCATGTAGTGCTAAGCCCTGTCTGTCGTCGCACAACCAAAGAGGAAAGCATAATTATCAATTGTAGATTGATCGATAACCAAACGTGAAGTGCGCAGCAATATAGTTGGATCATAATCTTTTTTGAGGAAAAATCTAATACGTTTCACAAATAGGTTTTGAAAATGCATATGTCCAAGAATCTTACGAAGTCTGTAAATCACATCACCATCACGTCATATTGTAAATTACCTACGTTTAAACTATACTACATAGGTAAATAAAGTGTGCATTTTGCGCTTGTAGTGATAACTAACTATTGTATATACATACTGGTGGTAAGGAAATGTCGAGACAAAACCTTAAAATTATGGAAACGATTACAAGTGAAAATGTACATAAACAGTATATATAAGTACACCCTGAATGCTGTGACATACATTTGGAACCAATAGTGAAATTGCTATAATTTAGAATTTCTGCGCGAAGCAGTAAAATGATATTTACGAATTTGAAATAGTATTGATTAACTTGTTCAAGAATTATATATTCAATCAAATGAATGTAAAAACCTCAAGGTGTACGGCAGATAAGAGTATCTTTTTAACATGCATTTAAGCTTAAATATAATATCCAATTCAGTTCCTTTTCGGCTTTTTAGCTGATAATGTCCGAATGTCTGTAAATCACGTGGAGACTTCAGGAAAGTTTGTCATTCTACTCCATGTTGGTTTTAATCACTCGCTTCACTGGGAAATTGTGGATTCAATAGTCAAAACGTTTATAGAGTCACTCGCTGAACTGGGGAAATAAGGAAAGGGAAAGTCCGACATCCAGATAAAACGGCACAAAACTGTCGTATGGTACTCCATTCATCCTGATTGTATTTCGAAGAAGTAGTCCGTGAGGTAAATCCAATATGTTTCGGAATTTTGGGGAATATTAGTTCACATGGTAGAGTTCACTCGCTTGTCGATGAAAGGTCCAGGCTCGCGCACAAACAAAATATATACTCAGCAAAAATAGAAACGTCCCACATTTTGAACAGACATATCTCTGACGTTATTAAAGTTATACATCAAGTGAATGTACTTGTAGGATACTGGTAAGTTGAAGTTACACATGTGTAAAGTTTTCACAAAATAACACAGATAAAAACCGTTAACGTAACGGAATCATGATTTGCACGTTTTGCACGTGCACGATACACACGTTTCAATAAAGTAATTATGTCAACGTCGTACGATACACACGACACATGCTAATAAAAAAATGAAAAACACCATATGAATTCAATCCATGCATCATGCCACGCTCGTCTGAAGTTGAAAGAAATTAGGCAATGACGGCCATTGACGTCGCATGCTGGTTCGGTTGCTGTCGAAAGACCAAACAGAGGCTTGCGACCCGGTACCATCAGGCTGGGACTGTTCACAATCGTTTTCGCCTTGGTCACCCCGTTTTTCCTCCGTCAGAACTGACCATTACGGCACGTCAACGCACTTACGTCTACGTCATTTTCCAGCCACCGGAACGGCTAGTCATCACAGACCGTTGTAATCCAACGCTAAACCAATCAGAGCATGACGCCCATATTCCGGTCAAATTTGGACGACACGTCACCGTGGTTCTAAGTTATCTGTCGTCACGACGTCATTTGAATTGGAGGCAAACTGACTGGTACCAAGTTCTTTTTACTGATGAATCTCGATTCACACTTAGCAATGCAGATGGTAGACTACGCAAATTGATTACATTTAAGATTCAGCATTCAATATTTGACACAGACCTCACTGCAAGAGTAAATGTCTGACGTTCTCATTAAACGTTACGTTACGCCGTAGAAATGGAGCGTTTATTGGTGCAAACGGTGGCCGTTCACGATATTTATCTTACTGAATACAACTTTGGGCCTTTTATGAAAATTCAGTAATCAACTAAACATTTTTTTAAAAACAAACATTTATTTAGATTTTTTATTTTGACCCCTACCAACTTCTTCATTACATCACTCGAAAAGTTTTTATCTCAGCAATATGATGTCAACTGATATGGATTCAAAAAGGAATAAACTTGATTTTCTGTATAGGTTTTACTTCCATCAACCTTATAACTTTCAAGAAAGTTTCCCTGTAATAGGGTGGGACGTTTCTATTTTTGCTCAGTATATGAATGTACCATGGATTCTACAACCAACTGTACTAAGGGTGTTTCTGTGTGTGTCCCTTAATGATATTTCTGGTTGGGGTAGAAAATGAAAACTGTGTTGATGTAGTTTTCTGATAGCTTTATTTTAATCCTGGAAATCCAGTGTACCGTTCTCTAACTCAAACAAATTTATTCCAATCCTTTTGAAACTTGGTCAGCATGTATATTACCATAATGTCTCGGTCAAGTTTGATGTCCAGCAATATTGCCCTTAGACATTAAGAGTTATTCCCCTTATTTTGTCAAAAACGGGCATTTTTTAGTTTGTCCGCTCTCTAACTCAAATAAATTTATTCCAATCCTTTTGAAACTTTGTCAGCATGTGTATGACCATAATGTCTCGGTCAAGCTTGATAACCAGCAAGATTGCCCCTGACATTCAAGAGTTATGCCCCTTTTATCGTCAAAAAAACGGGCATTGTTTTGTTTGTCCGCTCTCTTTCTCAAACAAATTTATTCCAATCCTTTTGAAACTTGGTCAGCATATGACCCATAACTTTCAGGGTTCTTCCTAGTGGGGCAGATAAAATGCAAAGGCACAGGTGCAGAAACTATACATTTCAGCCCTACAAAAATCTTATTTTTAAACATCAGAATTTGAACATTTAAAACATGCTGGTGATACAAGAAGACGTTTTGTTATCATAAACATATTAATTTTTGTTAATAGAAGACCGAAATCGTTTAGAAATAAAGCATTTATCGACCATGATTTTGTGTTTTCATGTAAAAAACGAACAAAATAAGAGTTAGAAAGACGATTTTTTTCTATGGCGCCACCCTTCAACCAAATTTACATTTTGTTATTTGTTATTCTTATTCTAAAACAATTAATTTGTTATATTTATATTTTTGGTCGAGGAGTGGCGCCTATGCCAAAAACTGTGAAAATGTTCCAAAATATGGGAAAAAACACAATTTTGAGATTTTCTGATAGCTGGTTGCTATAGCAACATACACATATCTCTATCAATTTTACTATTTTTTAAAAAGTATTATCATTGTTTGATTATCAGTATATCAATTATGCTCAAATACTATGTTTTCCTGTTGATATGATAAAATTTTGAAAATATACGGCATTTTTATGTTATTATAAGTACATTGTATTTGGTTGCTATGACAACATGGAAGTGAATATGGAGAAAATAAAGTTGTTTTTTCTTATACCACATACCTATCCATAATCTGTGAAAATTTGGTGTACATTTGACATAGGGCCAATTTCACCCCTTTTTGAACCTATGCCTTTGAGCAGAATCTTTCACTTCCGGAAACAAGCACCAAAATTGACACCCATACTCCTTTAGGGTTGCTCTTTTGAAAAAACCCGCTGGCCACTTGAAAATTTCAAAATGGCCGCCATTTTTCAAGATGGCTGCCAAGGAATATACAGAAATATTGCTTTTCGCCATAACTATGCAAAACCTTGTCTGTTTCAATGGTCTGTGTGTCAAATAATGCTTTTTGATTGTGTAGAATTCAAATTGGAACTACGGAATTGCTCTATGACTACATTTTACCCACTTGAAATTCAAGATGGCCGCCATTTTCAAGATGTCCTCATCAAAATACTGGGTTTTGCATTATATTCGCAAACAATTGTCCTATATCAATGATCTTTGTTTGAAATGATATTGTTGACCATGTAGAATTAAGCAACGGAGTGACTCAACGGCTTCCTTGTACAATTAACAGCTTGAAATCTCAAGATGGCAGCCAATTTGTCAAAATAGTCATCACAAATATATATGCATTTCGAAAAAACACTTGTCCAATATCATTGATTTTGTGTCAAATATACTTTTGTAAAATTCAAGTTTGAACCATAATTTGCACAATTGCTTCCTTGTACCAGTTAGTTGTTTAAAATCAAGATGGCGGTCATTTTTCAAAATGGCCGCCATAGAAATATTGCATTTCCCCCAAAAATGCATATACCAGTATTCGTCCTAATTCAATGATCTCTGTGTCTAATTATACTTTTCCGACTCCGTAGAAATCAAATTTAGAACAATGGGATAACTCATTGGCACACATTCTCCTTGGGAATTGCTCTATTGTAAGATTCTGTTTACCACTTAAAAAACCAAGATGGCCGCAGATGGTTATACAGAATTATTGTATTTCGCAATAAAGTTGCAAAGATTTGTTCTTAATGATTGGTTTTTGTGTCAAATAATACCTTTTGACTATGTAAAATAAAATAATGTGGGCATATGAAGTTATTCAATGTCTTCTTTGTACCTATTTAGTCGTTTACGATTTAAGATGGCTGTCATCTCTCAGTTTTAAGATGGCCACAATAAAAATATTGCATTTCTTAAAAATGTACATTAAGACTTGTCCTATTTGGATGATTTAGTTTCAAAGAATTCCCCTCTGACTATTGACTATTTAAATTTAAAACAATTGAATTACTCACTGACTTCCTTTTAGCTTGAGCAACTTAACATTCATGATGGCTGTCATTTATCAAGATTTCTACCGTAGAAAAAGTGCATTTTGCAATAAAATTGTAAATATATTTTTTATTTCAATGAGTTTTTATGTCTAATCACAGTATTGTGATTAATGTAGAATGCAAGATAAGATCCATGTATTTACTACTAACTTCCATGTACCAGTCAGCTCTTAAAAATCATGATCGTAGAACAGAATAGAACATATATGTTATTAGTTACATTTTACAATAGAGTGTAGCAGCATGTTATCATGATACAATACATGTATTTTCAATATCAGACCACTGTTTGGCTATACTGCTAGTTAACAGCAAAGATTGGCACCCGAACGGGATTAAGAAACCCTCCATCAAATGCTTGACTGTAGAAAACGTGTGGGTCTTATCTCGGAGCAGAGACAAAATTGATGTTATGCTGACTTCAAATAGCTTTGCTCTCTTCTGTAAGGCATAGTGGGTAGACCAAGTCATAATTATCCACAATCCCATTTGTCACCATGATATTCTCCAGCCTTTCATGTATAATCAATTGACAGTTGTGACCTCAGCAGACTGGTGTCTGGGTGTTTCAAACAATTTCGAGGAGGACACAATTCTCCTGTGAAGAAAGGAGGTCTCACATTGGTAAATGTTAGGAAAAGTCTATATGACTGTCTCAGTTTAACCTCCCCAAACTTCAGCTGTCCACCTTTGCTCGTTCTAAGGGTGCTGGAAAACAGAAATGCTGGTTTCATGGAAAGAATTGATCAAAGTCGTTGCACTGGGCTTGTAGTCTATGTTGTCTATAGTTGGTATGGCAAACAGGTTTTTCGCGTAAATGGTGGTCATACTTACCCATCTTCCGTTTACTTGCTGTCGGTTGCATCTCTTAGCTGTACATATACTAATACTATGCCAAACTTCCAACGCAACACACCGGGTATTCCCATTACTTACAGTGTTAAACATGTCTGAAGTTAGTCTGGTCTATTCTGTAATGTGTGCATATCCTGAATAAATTTCTTCTGCAATTCATATAGGGATCAATGGACAATACTCTTGGAAAACAAAAACAAAATGAATTGGCATTTTGTTCCCCAAAAATAAAGAATTTTGTGAAAACAAATTTTCATTAATTTCATTCCAATGCATTTTCAATGGGGATGGTTAACCAGAAATTAGCGATACAATTAGATAGATGGTTATTATTCGTCAGAAGTGTCAATGAAAATTCGTTGCATATATTAACAACATTGTGGAAAGTACGTCAATTTACAAACACAAATAGAAATATTTAATAATTTTGTGTCAACTTTTCCATCGATTTAAAACACCCGCTCTGATATGAAAATAGAAGGGAACTCGGATGTGTTGCGTTGGCAGTTTGGCATAGTATATATCTCAAACAACATGTCGCATAGGAAGCTCCACAAATGTTCTGATTCTGGTCATCCCTGTCTTGTTGTTGTTATGTATTTGGTAATTTGAGCTTTTTTGATTTTCTTCTTCTGGCAAGACATACTTTGCTCATTTCAGTCAGGATTTGGGATCATCCCGGATTTATATTTGCCTTCTTTGTGAATGATAAATAATTGAAAGAGTTAGATGTTAAGGCACTTCAACACTGAACATGTCATATATTCAAAACCTTAGCTCGGCTTTCTCGCGCTGGCACACCATGTCAATTCAGGCACGACATTTAATTACACACTATGTAAAGCTATATCTAAACTAAATGAGCTAACTGATGCGGTTCTTATTAAAGAGCATTTTGGAATACAAACTTGTCAGCTAATACTATAACCCATGCAGTAGTGAGTAAAAATCTGAATAAGGGGAGATCCTTTGAAAGCACCGAAAACAAAGCAAATACTGAAAATTGCAGACTCGGTTTAATTGAGTCTGTTCATGAGCAATACTGAAATATGCAACAGTGCTCACGCCCCCTAGCACCGGCTTAAGCGGAATTCAACTTTCAACTGTAAATGCCCTGAAATCAATGATTCCAAAGGACCAAAGAGTATAACAACACTGAGAATGAAGTACGGGGCGACTTTTTACAGCCGCCACACAGGCACTTAACATCTGCTGTTGTGAATTATAAAAATCGTTCGTGGTTCTAAATTTGGACTATATAATCTAAGGAGTAGTATTTGACACAAATAGCATTGTATAGGACATGTCTATGTCGTTTTGTTCCACAAGTTCTAAAGGCCTTTCTTGAAAGATGCCCAATATCATGAATTTAGAAAGTTGCTAACATGTAAAAGTACAAAAGTGAAATATTCCATGTTTCCAAAATTGAAGTATAATTAGAGACAAAAGTCATTGATATAGGACAAGTATTTGTGATTGTGTTGCAAAATGCAATATTTCTGTGGCGGCTATCTTGACTTTTAATAGGCTACCGGTTCCATGATTCCATGGTTTCAAACTTGTAACTTACAGAGTAAAAGAATTACATGTGTATTATTTTATACAAAGACCATATAATATAGGACAAGTTTTGGCCATTTTATTTCTAAAAATGCAATTTTTCTGTTATAGTTATCTTAAACAGTGACGGCCATCTTTAACTTTTAAATGGTTAATGGGTACAAGGAATCCCTGGAGTCATTCCATGACTCTAAATTTGAATGCTGTACAGACAAAAAAGTATTATCTGACACAAAGACCAATGACATACATGTAGGAGAGTTATTTGCAATTTTATGGCGAAATGCAATATTTCTATTATGGCCATTATGAAAATTCCGATCAACATGAATTTTTAAGCGGCTAACGGGTGCAAGTAAGCAATTCCATTATTCTAAATTGAATTTTACGTAGTAAAATAATATTCAATTTATTTGACACAAAGATCATTGAAATAGAACAAGTATTTGCAAATTTATGGCGAAATGCAATATTTCTGTTTATTCCATGGTGGCCATCTTGAACATGGCGTCCTTTTGAATTTTAAGTAGCTTACGGGTACAATAACGCCAATGAGTACCCCCATTGTTCCAAATTTGATTTCTATGTAGACGGAAAAGTATTATTAGACACAGAGATCATTGAATTAGGACAAATATATGAAATTTTATTGGGAAATGCAATATTTTTGTGGTGGCCATCTTAAAAAATGGGTGCCATCTTGATTTTAAGTGGCTACTCGGTACAAAAAAGACACTGAGCAAATTCGATCATGCTTTCAATCTTGAATTTTACAAAAGTATATTTGACACAAAACCAATGATATTGGACAAGTATTTGCCTTTTTATTTCGAAATGCCTATATTCCTGTGATGGCCATCTGGACAAAATGGCTGTCATCTTGAAGTTTCAAGTTGTTAAACGGTACAAGGAAGCCGTTGAGTCACTCGGCTGCTCAAAAACTTGAATTCTGCACGGTCAAAAATATATTTTAAAACAAGGATCATTGATATAGGATAATAATTTGCGAATATAATACAAAACCCTGTATTTCTGTGGAGGACATCTTGAAAATGGCGGCCATCTTGAATTTTAATTGGGGAAAAGGAAGCCATAGACCAATTCCATAGTTCAAAATTGAATGCTTCATAGTCAAAAAGCATTATTTGACATACAGATCATTGAAAAAGACAAGGTTTTGCATAGTTATGGCAAAACCCAATATTTCTGTACATTCCTTGGCGGCCATCTTGAAAAATGGCGGCCATTTTGAAATTTTCAAGTGGCCAGCGGTTTTTTTTCAAAAGAGCAACCCTAAAGGAGTATGTGTGCCAATTTTGGTGCTTGTTTCCGGAAGTGAAAGATGGTTACAGTTATCTGCTCCGCTATCCCCTTTTGTTTTACCTTGATAGGGTTTTAGTATGACTACATTCTAAGATCGATTTGTCGGGCGTATAATGTGCCCGGCTTGCGGTGCTCGTTGTTATTTCATCAAATTCCGTCCAGTAACGCCACATTACGTGAATTATAACGAAAATGTGCATCAAAACGTTTTATGTCGTTTTCACGTTCCTCTCCCCGTGGCAACGGGCCTACATGTACATGTATGTAGGTGTGATCTGTTACGTGTTCACAGTTAACGACCTATGCCACTTGAACACTCACCAAATATTATAAATCATCTTTAAATGAAATATATTCAGTTTTATATAATTTACATGTATTTAGAATGCAAAATTAAAAGAAGCTTTTACCTGTGTAATTTTGGCCAATGAAATCGCTCCGTTCATTCGATCCATTCCGGTATTCAAAATGGCATTGAAAATGAAATGAGTCTTTCACTTGTCAATTTCATGCCAAATTACATGTATATTTCATATAGCTGAGAGTGAAGAGGGTCATGTTCCGACATAAACGCATTTGCTCTAATGAAATTATGTGAAAGTTCCAGCCGTAAAGGCCGTTAAATGTGCAAACCGACTAGATTTCCCTTTATTTTGGGCAATAAAAACTGGACCTTGAAAACGACATAAAACTTTTTGATGCACATTTTCGTTATAATTCACGTAATGTGGCGTTATTTGACGGAATTTGATGAAATAAATAGTAGATATTGATAAATTAATCATTTCCCGAGGGTACCACACGAGAATATCGGCGATGAAGTCTATTTTAGCATCAGTTTAAGTCGATAGTAAAGACTAGGTGTCGAATTGCGCTGTTTACCTTGTATCTATAATAGATGTATAGTGAAAAAAAGGTTTTGTTTTTTTAGCTCACCTGAGCTAGCTCAGGGTGAGCTTTTGCAATCCTTGAATGTCCGGCGTCCGTCGTGCGTCGTCCATCGTGCGTCGTGCGTCATCAACAATTTTAGTGTTTACACTCTAGAGGCCACATAATTTATCCAATCTTTCTCAAACTTGCTCAGATGGTATATTGCCATAAGAGTTCGTATGAGTTCGATTATGGTTGAAATCGGACAAATAGGTAATGAGTTATCTACCTTTGAACTGCTGAAAATGCCATATTTAACAGTGTTTACACTCTAGAGGCCACATTATTTATCCAATCGTTCTAAAACTTGCCCAGATTGTATATGACCATAAGAGTTCGGAAGAGTTCGATTTTGGTTGAAATCGGACAAATAGATCAAGAGTTATCTACCTTTGAATTGCTGAAAATGCCATATTTAACAGTGTTTACACTCTAGAGGCCACAGTATTTATCCAATCGTTCTAAAACTTGCCCAGTTTGTATATGACCATAAGAGTTCGAATGAGTTTGATTTTGGTTGAAATCGGACAAATAGATCAAGAGTTATCTACCTTTGAATTGCTGAAAATGCCATATTTAACGGTGTTTACACTCTAGAGTTCACAATTTTTATCAAATCTTTCTTAAACTTGCTCAGATTGTATATTACTATAAGAGTTCAAATGAGTTTGATTATGGTGGAAATCAGACATATAGGTCGAGAGTTATCCACCTTTGAATTGCTGAAAATGCCATATTTAACGATGTTTACACTCTAGAGGCCACAGTATTTATCCAAACTTTCTCAAACTTACTCGGATTGTATATTACCATAAGACTTCGGATGAGTTCAATTATGGTTGTAATCGGATCAAAAGGTCAAGAGTTATCTACCTTTGAATTGCTGAAAATGATATATTTAACAGTGTTTACGCTCTAGAGGCCACAATATTTATCCAAGCTCTCTCAAACTTGCCCAGATTGTATATGCCCATAAAGAGTTCGAAAAATGGTGATTATGGTTGGAATCGGACAAAATAGATCAAGAGATATCTACCTTTGAACTGCTGAAAATGCCATATTTTACAGCGTTTACACTCTTGCAACTACAGTTTTCAATGGATTTTGATTATAATACTTGTACACAAAGGATGCAGCTATACATTCTCGAAGGAGTGCAATTATTGTTGAAATGTAATCATTGTGGCAATAGTTACCTGCCCTTGATATACTTTGAAATGCTAGAAAAAGGCTTCATTTCAGTATTGTTTAGGCTCTAGTTATCTGCCTTTGATGTACTCTACTATACTGCAGCAGGTCGACAAACTTGAATGGATTTAGAATAAAACGGGTAAAGCTATCAGGCTACATTACAAATGGTGAGCGATATCAGGGCCTTCAGGCCCTCTTGTTAAAGGGGGGGGGGGTTTAATAGATCTAGATGTATGTGTCAAGTACCTGTGGATAAATTAAGCAATGTAATAGAAGTATCGTCAATTATGGTAGCTTCGGACAGTCTGGTAGCTTCGGACACTTTACAAATTACACAAAATGGAACACACCCACTCGCTTCAGCATGACAGAATTCTGTCAAAACTTTGGAATGAAAGGCATTTGACTTTTGATGATTATTGGCTTTTCATAGAATTTAACTGATTGATCATCCATTATCAAAATTATGGTATTCAAATTACAATACAAAATTACCGTTACCTACAGTCACGTTTGTCTTAAGAAAATTACTTCCACAAATGTTTTTTTTCTCTGACCTTCGTGTGGACACGAATGAAGAACGTCGTTCTTCATTCGTGGTGTGGAAATAATAAATATCTCGTAGAGTCGATCCGGCTAATTTCGTACATGCGTGAAATCTCGTACAGTTGCCTTCTTGTATCCTAAAAGTGAACTTAAGTTTCAAACGTGACGTCACAAGCCTTCCTATGACGTCATAGATAAAATCGTCCGAAGGTACCAGAAAGCTTCAGTGATAAACAAGAAATATCTTTAAAAAAGATATTCAGCGGAATGAGTGGTTGAACTAAGGCTATATAGATGCATGGGTGTGCAAAATTAAATGAAATTGAGGTTTTCGGATTGAAAAGCAAAAAAAATTGAAACAGTAACTTTTATTTAAAATGCAAAACTATCATGTACAGAAATGCAAAACAGAACAATAATTTAACTCATATCCTGGCTACTGGTAGGAGATCCTCACATTAATCTATTGTTCTAATAGTATATCAAACTTCATTCATAGAGTTTCTTGAAACAAACTATAGCATACACAAATGTACAGATACAACAGTCTGCTGAACTTCACTCTTGTAAATAATGATGAAACAACACGATTGTGTTTAACTCACTGGAGGCCATTAATTTTATATATAATATTGCTTTTAATGTATAGTATTAAAATGTGTACAAATAGTTAACAATGCAAACAAATTGGTAGTAAACAATTACAAAACACCTAGCTTCCTCTGTATATCTATAAAAAGATTTCAGATGTCATATCTTAAAATAGAAGTATAATTGCATCATCCCAGTGTGTAGTAAACAGTGCAGTCTGTATCTCTAAATTTTACACCCACAGTCCACATCTGGTAAAACTGTAATTGGACATAGACCAGCCTACAGGGCTCCAGATAAGAGGGAGTAAACTAAACAAATCACATTTTTTCACTCCTTTCAGCACCAAACCCTATGGTGTAACCACTCATTTTGTTTGTCTCGAAGAGACAATTCAAATGTATAGTGACACCACAGGGTTTAATGCACAAATAAAGATTTTAAGTTTTGAAATAATTCCCTTATCTGGAGCCCTGGCTACTATCCAATCAGACTAAACAGTTTCAACAGGTGCTCTTAATTCTAAATTTCTGATCAAATATAATTGGTTGAAATGTGTGGCCAAATAGAAAGTGTGTCTAAATAGAAACCAGTCAGCTCCGCCGAAAAAATGACCAGGGGGCATGTTTGTTTACGGTATGTACGCATTTTTTAATTTTCATTTGTTGGATTCTCTGTTGATTATTTTAAAGACTTTTTGTTGGGTTTGAGTTTTGGAATAAAAAATGTTACATTCATTCAAGGTGTAAGTGCGCATGCGCGGATAAACGGTTAAGGTGTCCGAACCTACCCCACGCCAGGCTATATATTTTTTTAAAGGGGGGGAGGGGGGGGGGGGGGGTTAATAGATCTAGATGTATGTGTCAAGTACCTGTGGTTACAGGGTATGGAACATTAGATAGTATTAAAATTTTAGTCTCAATGTCCCCAGAGTCGGGACTGTTAAAACTGACAGCTAAAAGCAAGGACACAGAAAGTGAAACGGAAAATTCCTAAAGGTTTTTTAGCTCACCTGGCACGTAGTGCCAAGGTGGGCTATTTTGATAGTGCTGTGTCCGTCGTCGTCGTCGTCCGTCGTCAACAATTTCTTCAAACGACTTCTCCTCCTAGACTACTGGATGGATTTTTACCAATCTTGGCAGAAATGATCCTTGTATGGTCCTCTTTCAAAGTTGTTCAAAAAGTTCCGGTCCGTTGCATATCTAGGTCACAGGAACTAAAAATAAATTTTTTCAATGAAAACTTAAAAAATCTTCTCGTCTGAAACCACAGTACCCTGAGCTTAGATATTTGGCACATAGCATCATCTACTAGTCCTCTATCAAAAATTTTCAAATTTTGTCCCTGGGATCAAAAATGACCCCGCCCCGGGGGTCGTAATTTTACATAGAGTTATATAGTGAAATCTTCAAACATCTTCTTCTCTGAAACTAATATGGCCAGAGCTTTGATCTTTGGCATGGTGACACTTCTAGAAGCCCTCAACCAATATTGTAAATATGGTACCGGTCCGTTGCATATCTAGGTCACAGGAGCTAAAAATAGATTTTTTCAATGACAACTTAAAAAATCTTCTTGTTTGAAACCACAGTACCTTTTAGCTTAGATATTTGGCACAAAGCATCGTCTTCACGTCCTCTATCAAGATTGTTTAAATTATGTCCCTGGGGTAAAAAAATTACCCCGCCCCGGGGGTCGTAATTTTACATAGAGTTATATAGTGAAATCTTCAAACATCTTTATCTCTGAAACTAATATGGCCAGAGCTTTGATATTTGGCATGGTGAATCTTCTAGAAGCCCTTAACCAATATTGTAAATATGGTTCCGGTCTGTTGCATATCTAGGTCACAGGTGCTAACAATAGATTTTTTTCATTGAAAGCTTAAAAAAATCTTCTTGTCTGAAACCACAGTACCCTGAGCTTAGATATTTGGCACAAAGCATCATCTTTAGGTCCTTTTTCAAGATTGTTCAAATTATGTCCCTGGGATAAAAAAAAAATGACCCCGCCCCGGGGGCCGTAATTTTACATAGAGTTACATAGTGAAATCTTCGAACATATTTGTCTCTAAAACTAATTGGCCAGAGCTTTGATATTTGGCATGGTGACATTTCTAGAAGCCCTTAACCAATATTGTAAATATAGTTCCGGTCTGTTGCATATCTAGGTCACAGGAGCTAAACATAGATTTTTTCAATGAAAACTTAACAAATCTTCTTGTCTGAAATCACAGGACCCTGAGCTTAGATATTTGGCACAAAGCATCATCTACAGGTCCTCTATCAAGATTGTTCAAATTATGCCCCTTGGTTCAAAACTGCCAAGGCCTTAGGGGTTACAGTTTTACATGGAGTTATATAGCGAAATATGAAGGGGTATAAAAGCCGGTCCCGGCCCGAACTTTGCCGAACCGAAACGTAAATTGCCGTACCGAACATTTTTTGGGAGTTTGAATACAAGCATAAACAATTCTTAAATTTGAAAATTCTGGTACGGATTAGTTCTTATACATATTATTTATATCCTGAATAAATATTATAACCATCAGAAGCATGGGCGTTGAGAAAAAGGTGATTTTGTAATTTCAGGGGGTATAAAAGCCGGTCCCGTATATATTGTATTTATCCTGTTTTTTTCTTTAATTACAAAATAATGTTATTATGTCTGTTGATACATTTGATCAAAGTGTGTTTCTTTATTACATTTACCAAAAATTTATTATATATGGTGGAGTATAACTCTTAAAATCACATTTGAAGTGATTTTATAAAAGCCGGACCTGAATATAGCGGTCTCCCGTAATATTTACCTTTCCGTAAGAGTTTCACAATCTGTATTTTCAGTCGTTTTTTTTTTAGATATGATTGCAGTATGTTTATAGAATCATATATTGGATATCAAAAGTAAAAAAAAAACAAAAAAACATTTGATAAGTTTAAAATTGATTTATATTATTAAAAAGTTATTACGAGTGCTTAGAGTGGAGAACATAATACGAAGTGTGAACAATCATAGCTTTTTTTTCTCAAATACTATTAAAATCTCAATTTAAAAATATAAACGGACTTCAAAATTACGGACTTGTTCCTGTTAAAAAAGAGCGTAAATGGAAGTATGGCCTTAAATTGTTATCATTTACAGCACCCTGTGTACAAATTCACCATACAGGTGAGGATCACTGGATCATGTCTTTTCAGCATGAGGACGATGGGACTGTTTTTGTTGTTGATTCAATGTTAAGAAAAAATGAAAAAATAAGCGCTTCTACAGAAATCCAATTACTCCAGTTATATGGAAATGGTAAGAATAAAATTAATGTGTCTCTTCTAAAAGTCCAGCAGCAGGATAACGGTGTCGATTGTGGAATATTTGCAATTGCATTTTGTACTGAATTTTGCTTCAGCGGGAGAGAAGGCGTTATTCAATCTTCATTTGATAAGTTAAAAATGAGACAACATCTTCTCTCCTGTCTTGATAATTTACAATTTTCGCCATTTCCTAAAATTAAACAAAGAAACACACTCAGAAAAAAGAAATTAAACATACCTATTGACCTGACTATCTCTGTTGACTGTGAATCTAATTGTGGTTTTCCAAATACTTATGAAGACATGATCCAGTGTGAGAACACAGATTGCTGTAAATGGTTCCATTATAAATGTGCAAATGTTAGCACCGTAACAGACAGTTAAATTTGGTTGTGTAAATTTTGTGCACTGTAAATAAAACGCACCAGGATTAACATGTAAATATGTCATGAGTATTACCATGTACAGTCGAACTTCGATATCTCGAAGTCGTTTAACTCGAACTATCCTATAGTTCGACATATGAACTGCATTATTTCATGCTCGGTCAAGTCGAGCATACCCGTATTTCAAAGTTTGAAACTTTGAAATACGGGTATATTAGACACAACCGACTAATGATGACTTTCTTTGATTTTGTCTTCAATTCATTCACGCGGCAAAATGACATTGATCGGATTGCTCCTTCACTAGCCATATGATCTGGGTCTACACGGATTGCACAGAACACGTTTACTCTACGTAGTCGTGTATATAGCAACCACTATTGATTGCCGGTATATGCCTACAGTTTGATAGAAATGAGGCAGAGAACTGCAATAACTTAGTGCTCGCTTGATACAAGATTGACTGTACATGAATGAAATTTAGCCTCACATTCTGTTTAATCTTAATCTGTAAAAAACAAAATGAAACATATATGAATCTCTCTCCCTGCCTTCTTTTTGAGAACATCTGATTCTAAGCCTAATTCTCATATAAAATAGGCATGATTATACAGGTTGTGTAATTCTTACGGAACTGAATATATTACGGGGAACCGTTATAATCTGTTATATTCAGGTTCGGCAATCACTGCAACGGTAAATTTAAGCGCTATTTTGATATTACATGTCTTATTTTTCAAGAACATACCAAAAAACATATTTTGATAAAGTTTATCATCAAGTTACATAATAAAATTCGGTAATTAAGGAAACAAACAGGATAAACTGAAATCTATACGGGACCGGCTTTTATACCCCCTGAAATTACAAAATCACCTTTTTCTCAACGCCCATGCTTCTGATGGTTATAATATTTATTCAGGATATAAATAATATGTATAAGAACTAATCCGTACCAGAATTTTCAAATTTAAGAATTGTTTATGCTTGTATTCAAACTCCCAAAAAATGTTCGGTACGGCAATTTACGTTTCGGTTCGGCAAAGTTCGGGCCGGGACCGGCTTTTATACCCCTTCGCGAAATATTCTTCTCTGAAACTGTTATGGCGAGAGCTTTGATATTTAGCATAGTGACACTTTTAGATGTTCTTTACCACGAATGAATTATATTAATAATTCATCCGTGTCTTTACCAATATTGCTGAAATGGTTCGGGTATGTTGCATATCTGGGTCACATTAGCTAAAAATAGATTTTTTTCAATTAAAAGTCTTCCTGTCTGAAACTACCCATGTACAAAATATTTGATAGAACACTTAATTTTCAAGTTCATCGGCAAGATTTTTGAAATTATGTCTCTGGGGTAAAAAGTGATCCCTCCCCAGGGATCATGTGACCCTTGTGTTGGTTTTTTCAAGGTGAGCGATATTTAGGCCCGCATCGACCTCTTGTTTTGTTTTGTTTGTTTGTTGTAACACATTCTAGTGTTTATCTTACAAACGTGTACCTTTTACGAAAAAGGGTAATTAATTTAACGGAAACAAATCGGAATAAAGTTCGGCACTTTCCGTGCGTAATTATCTGTGTAAATTGTTACTATAAATAACCTATTGTTGCCTTACTTTCGTTTTCAATGTCACCTGTTCATGGATTAGGATCCTGGGAACGGTGTCAGCTCTGGGACTTTCGAATGGAAGTTGCAAATGGTGTGGGTATTTAGATAGATTATAATGATCCTGGATATTATGTCTACAGTGTAAGATTTTGGATTACAAAAGGATTCACGAACCGAGACGAAGATGTCTAAAAGATATGTGCGAGCGCACAGTATTTTGGGGGCCGACACAAGATTTTCCAAAATGGCTGCATACGATGAAGTCTCTGGAAAGGACCAGAGGCAAGATTTAGATCAACAATATTTAACTTGTGAGTAGTCGCTGTATGGTTTGAGCATTATTTTCTTTATACTGCACCAAACGTCCGTCACTGTTTGCATTTGCATCCATTTCCACTTGACATTGAGTTTATTTTGCCAGGGTCAAGGTCACGGCAAGGGAATAAATGTAAACATTGCCAAGCCTAAACTAAAGATGACATCCCCAAGGCTTATTTGTTTTTGTACATATCATACATATGGAAATTAAGAAATAAACATTGTGCATAATATGTGATTGGTCAGTTAATCATGAGTTATGTTTCCCTGTTCTTTTGTCTGTATATAAAACTGCTTGTCACTGCCTTCATATATGTGTTTCTCTATTTCTTCTCTCTATCACCCTTTTCTCTCTCTCTCTCTCTGGTCCCGTCTCTACATATCTCTTTTATGTGCTCAGTAGGGCTGTAACGAATACACCATGAAGGGAATACGAATACACATCACGATTATCGATATAGGGTGACAAATACGAATAACTTTCTTTATGTGAAATCTCTAATTAAACTGTATAGTATTCAATGTAACTACTGATTTGTATTCTCTTCGTTTTTATTTTATTTATCCCTTTACCACCATTATTCGAACACAACCAAAAATCGAACACCTAAATCATTTCACGTGATATCTATGGTTACAAACAATTTTGCATAACCGTGTACGTGTGACATTTTGACAGCAACACCAGTAGAAACGTCAAGAACACAAGATCGGCAAAAATTATCAGTAAACAGGTAAAAGGGCATTTGTTGGACCTCACTGACTATAAATATTGCAATTAGACCTAACCCCAAATTTTCCAATGCATGAATATGCCATAGACTACATTTTCTGTGAATAAAAATGATGACCAGTGGTGTATCGGCTGCATTACTTTTACCTTGTTCCTAGTGGTCCGGACAAATTATATTCTATTTCTATATATTACTTCTACGCCATCAATCTGATGATTATGAGAAGGGGCACTTTATAGGTGCACCATTGGCAGGGCTGCCATAAGTTGACATGAAAAATCCTAAGATTTCTAAATTTGCATTTTTCAAGTGCGATTTTACGAATCGTACCTTTACCCCATAGCCTTTTTCTTGTTTTGTTGACATGCGACTACTTAAAGCAGCCTGTAAGTAAAGCAGAATGCGCCTTAGGGCGCATTCTGCTTTACTTTCAGCCTGCTTTAACCCTTTGAGGCCTAGTCCCGCATATAGGCGTGCTTTTCAAACAGTGTACATGTGAATAGTACACTTGTCCTGTGCAAACAGTGAAGACCCAGATCAGAGGGCTCCGAAAGGAGCCCTCTATTCAGGGTCTTCACTGTTTGTCATAATTCCAAACAAAGGCAAAAACAACCCTTAAAAGTCAGAAATGAACTTGACTAAAATGGAAACTGGTATTGTCCATTTAAAGTTTTAGGGAGGAAAGAGTTAAGCTACCATGAACTTGAAAAAAATCCGGAGATTTAGGAAAAATCCGGAGAAATGGCAGCCATGCATTGGGACTGTACCCAGCCAGTCACTTTATCCTGACACCAACGAACCAGTCGTAATGCTAAGCCGAAATCCTGAGCGCCAAGGAGGGAAGCCATTACTACCAATTTTCAAGTCTTTGGTTTGACCCGGTCAGGGATTGAACCCGCAACCTCCCGCACTGCAAGTGGAAGCTCTACCACTGAGCTGTACAGGCGGTAACCCACTTATATTTAGGGTTACAGACCACTAAATTTGACCAAATCTTAAACTAGGGGTCCTTATCACTTTTTTTCCCTTTTTTAGCTCACCTGAGCTAGCTCAGGGTGAGCTTTTGCAATCCTTGAATGTCCGTCGATCGTCCGTCGCTCGTCGTCAACAATTTTAGTGTTTACACTCTAGAGGCCACAATTTTAATCCAAACTTTCTGTAACTTGCTCAGATTGTATATTACCATAAGAGTTCGGATTAGTTTAATTATGGTTGAAACCCGACCAATAGGTCAAGAGTTATCTACCTTTGAATTGCTGAAAATGCTATATTAAACAATGTTTACACTCTAGAGGCCACAATTTTTTTCCAATCTTTGTAAAACTTGCTCAGATTGTATATTAACATAAGAGTTCAGATGAGTTCGATTATGGTTTTAATCCGACCAATAGGTCAAGAGTTATCTACCTTTGAATTGCTGAAAATGCTATATTTAACAATGTTTACACTCTTTAAAAGTGTCTTTAGTCTACTTCAAATTATACACAACGCATATAATTCACCCTCTGATAAGGTTACTCAGTTTACGAGAATGTAAATTTTACCTGGTAATATTGCCCATAACAATTTAAGGTGTTTCGTACAATTCTAAATATAATTAGTGGCAGAATTTTGACATAGATTTATGTTAGCATTGTACCTGTTTTGAATGTGCGAAACGCCCCCAGAACGCACCAGAGACTATCTAGAAATCAAAATTTCCCCAGAGGAACATGCCCCTAGTAGAAGTATGTACACTTACAGTTTAAACATATTCTATTTTCCAAATTTACATTGTATGTACACTTATTGGTGAGGGTAGGGGTTAGAGAAAAATGACCAGAAAATAATCTATCAGAAATAAAAAAAGATTATGCAGTTCATGTTATTTAGGAGTCGATTTCTTGCATCATAATGTATGGTAGTAATTTACCTGGTTTGGATGTGAAAAACGCATCAGAGTCCATTTAGGAATAAAATTGTCCAAAGTTGCATAATTACACTAATTTTGTTTAGCTACGCCCCTGACGTGTGCCCCAATCGTATTTTCCTTCATACAAAAGGGGAGGTCAGGAGAGCAAACAACTTTCTCTGTATTTTGATATGCATTTCAAGCACTCATTCAAAAGTGTAAATAAGTTTTGAAAATGCATGTGCATGTATGTAAAACAAGTACAATAGAAGGTAAAATCAAGGGAAAGTAAACAGACAAAAGTGAAATATTAATAGAGGGTAATGCAATTGCAGTTGGTAATATAAAAGGTGGAGGCAGGAACGTATATACACGTATATAAAGTGTATACGTTCCTTGTGGAGGGGAAGAGGGGGGCTAACACATGTCAGAACGGTACGGACATAGTTGGTTAGACAGCGAAATTTGATTTTAGTCAGCGAAAAGTCAGGGAATTTTGCTTCACTAAAATTGTCAGGGGTGTAGCTGCTATTAGGCACAACAGGCCCGGTGTCCTATGGTATTTTGACTCCATTGTAATTTAACCCCGGGGTTAATCTACAATATAGTGGATTAACCCCGGGGTTAATCTACAATATAGTGGATTAACCCCAGGGTTAGATTTCAGCCATTGTAGATTAAGCCCCCCCTATTGTAGATTAACCCACCCTCATGAAATTTTTTTGTCTAATATTTTTTTAAATCCAACTATCAGAAATGAAAATACATGTGTACACGACCATGTTGCAACTGTTGTTAACATCGTAACTCAAAATTTTACGTTTGATACCCCCAAACCCCCTGACCAAGGGGCAACCGCCCCTTGGAACCCCATACGGGCCTACAACTCAAATTTAGCCAGCTACGCCTCTGATTGTGGACACCCTGATAATTAAATAGTTTAACAGTTTAATTCAAACAAAGAGTGTTCTTATAGCTCTAATATTTTGTGTTTTGATAAGTAACTAAAAATGAATTATGTATTGTATTACATCAAACAGCCGTATGTGCATTGTGAGGGGTATTTAGAACATAAAAAAACACTTTCTAAAACGAAAGTTTAACTATCATTTTAGAAAGGTTTTTTATATTCTAAATACCCCTCAAATTGCACGTACGGCTTTCCAGCGAAAAAAATTCATGCTCCCCCGGACCCCCCTAGCCATGGTGCGTAAACTCAAAATTTGTCCAGACACGCCCCTGCCTGGGGTTAAAATTGGTCCAGACACGCCCCTGCCTGGGGTCAAAATTGGCCCTGCCCCTGGGGTCACAGTTTTACATAGAGTTATATAGTGAAATTTTCAAACGTCTTCTTCTCTGAAACTAATATTGCCAGAGCTTTGATATTTGGCATAGTGACACAGGCCATTCAATCTAGCCCAAAATAGGGCTTGACCTAGACAAAATTGCAAAAGATTTCATTCTGTCATAATATGATCCCCATATACCTGTACTACAACATACTAAAATTTGCATTTCCAAATATTGGGGGAAAGTTCGAAATTCAAGATGGCCGACAAAACGGCCGCCAATTATGTACATAAACACATATGGATCAGTTATTACCGATATTATCATAATTTTCAATACTCTGAGGTACTTTGTGGTATTTTTACTTCATCAGTACTAAATTTCAATGCATATTATACCATTTTTATATGAATTAACATGTATTTCAGACGAAAATACTCTTTATTCGTGGAACAGAATGGACAAAAAGACAAACTTTTATGACATATTCATATTTTATTTGTGTTTTAAGTATATAAATATTTTTGTTCGTCAATTGCATGTCAAATTTTATTTAAATATATTAATAATTCATCATATTCATTATTAAAATATCTATAAACAATTACATTTGAAGCTTTAAAGTCCATTTAGTGGGTGGGGTAATTTAACGCTAGGAATAGTGGATAAGACACTTTTATGAAGCATACGTATTTTATGTGTTTTTAGCTCACCTGAGCCAAAGGCTCAAGGTGAGCTATTGGGATGGCCCTGTGTCCGTCGTCCGTCGTCGTGCGTCGTCCGTCGTGCGTCGTCGTTAACAATTGCTTCAAATGACATCTTCTCCTAAACGGCTGAATAGATTTCAACCAAACTTTACAGGAATGTTCCTTGGGTCAAGCTCTTTCACATTTGTTCAAAGAATTGAAAACAATATAGAACTCTGGTTGCTATGGCAACCAAAGTGAAAAAATAAGGAAATCTTAAAAAATCTTCTTGTCTGAAACTACAAGGGCCAGAGCTTAGATATTTGGCACATAACATTATCTACAGGTCCTCTATCAAGTTTGTTCAAATTATGCCCCTGGGGTCAAAATTGGCCCCGCCCCGGGGGTCACAGTTTTACATAGAGTTATATAGTGAAAATTTCAAACGTCTTCTCCACTGAAACTAATATGGCCAGAGCTTTGATATTTGGCATGGTGACACTTCTAAATATCCTTTACCTAGTTTGTTCAAATGGTTCTGGTCGGTTAAATATCTAGGTCATAATTCACATTCAAAATATGTATAGCAGACAGCAATTCAGCATTATAAGAGTTAGACCCTAGCCAAATTTCCTACTGGCAGAGTTACATAACTGAACTCAGGTCAGCTGGTCAGCTGATGAGGTTCACAGCATATGGTGTTGTCTGCTATATTTTTATGCCCTGCAGTTGGGGGCATATTGTTTTTGTCTGTCTGCTTTTTTGTCTGTTTGTCCATTTGTTTGTCTGTCAGTCCACAACTTTAATCTTAGCCATAACTTTGTTAAAGTTAGAAACTTTATAACTTGGGTCATGTCCTACAAAGGTCAATGTCATTTTTGAGATATTTCCCAGTGTCATATTTTCTTGTCTTTGAGATAACTCCAGTTCTACTGATGTTAACCCATTACCCCATACATATGCCTTTTTACGCCTTTAATTTATTCCTCCTCTAAAGAAAATAATTCCACTTTATACAGTCATAAACATGTAAGATATAAGAAATAGTATCTATATCTTAGTAGATGATAACTTAAAGCAGGTTGAAAGTAAAGCAGAGTGCGCAATAAATAATCATATGGAAATACATGTAGCTTGATAAGAAGAAGTGTCATGGATAAGGGCCATAACTCTGCCAACAATATTTTTTTAAGTTATTCCAATTTGTCATGTTTTTTTTTGTCTGGAAGATAATTCCATTTACAGCTATATTAAAATGTTGTCTTGCCTATTAAGCTAAGGCACAATGACCTCAGGTGAGCGAATTAAGGGCCATGGCCCTCTTGTTTTTTATTTTCATGAATAACAAGTCAACTTAATTTGACATGGTTATGGTTTACATCTTTATAAACAATTACATTTGAAGCTTTAAAGTCAATTATAGTGGGTGGGGTAATTTGACCCAAGCCATAGTGGTCGATTGAACGACTGAGTCGGGTTTTACGGCACCGAGACACATAACATGGTAACATTTAAGATAGATACAGATAGCTGTCATTTAGACATAGATATTATGCAAATCATCATAATTGAAAAATATTCACGTTATTGAATTGCATATTAATCTTTCTTTTATACCGCCACCCCCTGCTGTTGGGGCTATATAGGAATCCACCTTGTTCATCCGTCTGTTACGTTTTTCCGGGTCCTTTGCCTTTTTTAGCTCACCTGGCACGTAGTGCCAAGGTGAGCTTTTAGGATCGCTGGATGTCCGCCGTCCGTCCGTCCGTCCGTCCACAATTGTTCGTTAACACTCTACCAGGTTCAAATCTCATTGGATCTTGATGAAACTTGGTCACAATGTTTGCCTTAATGAAATCTAGGTCAAGTTCGAATGTGGGTCATGTCCGGTCAAAAACTAGGTCACTAGGTCAAATTATCGAAAAACATTGTTAACACTCTAGAGGCTACAAATTTCATTGGATCTTCATGAAACTTCATCAATATGATTGCCTCAATGAAGTCTAGGCCAAGTTCGAATGTGGGTCATGTCCGGTCAAAAACTAGGTCACTAGGTCAAATCTTCGAAAAACCTTGTTAACACTCTAGAGACTACAAATTTCATTGGATCTTCATGAAACTTCATCAAAATGTTTGCCTCAATGAAATCTAGGCCAAGTTTGAATGTGGGTCATGTCCGGTCAAAAACTAGGTCACTAGGTCAAATCTTCGAAAAACCTTGTTAACACTCTAGAGGCTACAAATTTCATTTGATCTTCATGAAACTTCATCAATATGATTGCCTTAATGAAATCTAGGCCAAGTTCGAATGTGGGTCATGTCTGGTCAAAAACTAGGTCACTAGGTCAAATCTTCGAAAAACATTGTTAACACTCTAGAGACTACAAATTTCATTGGATCTTCATGAAACTTCATCAAAATGTTTGCCTCAATGAAATCTAGGTCAAGTCAGAATGTGGGTCATGTCTGGTCAAAAACTAGATCACTAGGTCAAATTATCGAAAAACCTTGTTAACACTCTAGAGGCTACAAATTTCATTTGATCTTCATGAAACTTGAACAAAATGTTTGTCTCATTGAAATCGAGGTCAAGTTAGAATGAGGGTCATGCCCGGTCAAAAACTAGGTCACACGGTGTACATGGTTACATGGTTACCAGGTGAGCGATTTAGGGCCATAGTGGCCCTTGTTTTAAAGTCTCATAACTCGATGTTGCAAAATGTTTGACAGAATTATGCCCCTTTTAAATTTGAAATTTTGTTCCTTAGTGTGGACATCTTTCTTGGTACACAAATAAAATAAATATAATCTTTATAATGTAAACTTGGAGAATAATTCTTCCAACACAACACTGAAATGATTTTTCAAAAATATACAAGAGAACTGAAAAAAAATTGCTTAACTATAACAAGTACAAGAGCACATATGCTTCGGGACTAAATGAGTTTAAGAATATACAATTCTAAAGAAAATTAATGGTCAAATGTCCAGCACTTCAATTTGATTAAGTTTTTGTGTTTAACCCTTTCACCCATAGCCTATTTCTTTGTTTTGAAGACAGGTGACCATGGTTAGGCTTTTTGGTTAATGTCTGTTATTTGTATTCTGTTGCACATATACTAAGGAATATCAAGCTTTTACTTGGTATTTATGACATTATATGGGGTTGTGACAATGAAGTTTAGGGTGGGGTATATGTTACCTTTAGTTATAGTTGTCTAATTGTATGCAGGCTAAGTAATAAATGCTGTCGATACCGCATTCCAAGGATAATCGATTGTTGGACTAGCATGCTTGTTTAAATATGATAAACATTGTAATTTTACACATTTAATTTCATTGCTGATGTTGTTCGCGACAACCTCAACTTCATCATGTATGGGTTCGAAGACCCATCCATCTGAACAAACTACACCACAACACGGAATAAATGAACACAGAGAAGAAACTAGCATGCTTGCGATTTATCTTGTCTTCCAGAGGACCATTCATCAAACCGGTCATGATTGATAAACTGCTCACGAGCAAACAAACTGCCTTCCGTTACAAAAAATTCAATAAATTTCTAAGTTTCCTTCCGATTCTGTAAATAATGGCCTTGATAGATAACCAAGACACGTAACTTTCGGTTACAGAAAAACATGCGTTTGTTCTTGCAGTAAACAAGTTAAGTTATGGTGACCTATAGGGCTGTAGAGAATTACGTGTGTAAAACACACAAAGATCCATTGTCTGTAAATGGGTCATTTTAAACTCATGATTGTGAGAGTATATTCAAAACAATTTTTTAAAAATAATGTATGAAGTGAAAGAACAACAACATTGTATAATTGGTATTACAATAGAACAAATTTTGAGTGAAACGAAAACGAATCTATGTCCGTGTCCCTAAAAATGTTGTCGAGAAATCACCATTTTCACGGCTTCACTCAACTAGAAATTACCTAACTAATCGCCTTAAATATGGCTTAGCGCAACAGATCATGATCTCATTAAGTTTCAGTGTTAAATTCAGAAGAAATACATTACAGAAAATGCACTTCTATGAACCCACAATACCATATAGGTACCTGGTACACTTATAATGATTTTTTTCTAGTCGCCATATTGTGTTGAACATCGCATTTTGTCATAATTCTCGTTTATCCGCCAATCCATTTGGCAACACCTCTTACTCACCATAAAATCTTTTTAGTTAAAAAGAATAAACTGGAGAAGCTTTAAAGCCGTTTTAAGACCATTATTATGAAATTTATGCGGAAAATGAGGATTTTGTGTAACTTTAGCTATCAGTAGGTAATAATAACACATTGGTGTCTTCGGCGTACTGAATTATCGATCGATTGAGCTATGTCGCGTTTACAGGTATCGGATTTCTAACGGACGACAAGGGTTTTGGGAAAATGCATAGGTTATATAGGTAATTTCTTCTCCGTGTGTATTTACTCCGTGTCCACGACGCATGACACGTGTAGCGCAAACACAAGAAGACATCTTATTGCTATTATTTTCACTATTTGTTTCAGCATTTCGTTTGTGAATAAAGTCACGTTTACAGCTTGAATGAATACACTAGTCATGTTCTGTTTTGATGTCGGCATTTTTACGCAAGCTTGCTCTGTTAAGACTCTCACTCAGTTCCCTTATCCCCCAGGTTTACAACTGGTTGGTCCCCAATTTCAGTAGCTGTTCTCACACAATGCACGTTTTGTCCATCTGAAACAAGAACAACAATGCAATAAGTCTATATGATCGACACATTTTATCCGTATTAGTACGATGCAACTCAAAAGACCTTGGATAGATTTAAACTGAACCATTGTCGAAAGTGCCTTTTAAAACAAAATAAATAAGTATTAATCTTTCAGAGACAGTAAACAAAACCTGTATCAAACATACCTTTGCAATTTATGCAATCGTATAACATACATGTATACAAATTAAACGTAACTGTAAAATTCATGTTCTATCTCAAAGCATAGATTAAGCAGATGGACGGATAATTTTCATAGTTTTATGCTATACCTTCACCTTCACATCTGAACTCATCTAGAATATGGTTAATAAGGAAGCAGTCAATGGCTAGAAAATATGGACAGAACGTTTTGTTTGTACTGTTGCGCAATTGTATAGATAAAATTGTATTTTAATCTAATAAACCAAGAAAATCCTTTTAAACATAAATACATTAGATTTGATATAAACGGAATATCCCCATAGTGTGTGATCCGGGGTCTTGTTTCAGTTTAAGTTGGTTGTGTATTCCAGATCTGGAATACACAAACCAATGATGACTGATACAAGACCCCGGATCACAAACTGTGATAATATTCCTTTTATCATAAACATTAACTTTATATAATTTTCTGATTTTACTTTATCTTATTAAATAAAAGTTAATTTAAAACTAGCTTAAAATCTGGACTATATCTTCTTCTCAATCGAATGACTAAATACATGCATATGGTAAACTTATGTCATTCAAAACGTCTTTATTTATATTGATGACGTAAATTTATTTGTTCTCGACTTGGTCCGCTTATTTTCATCAGCTCGATTGAGAAGTGTTTATTTCCATATAAATGTCGTTTAAGCGTTTTACAGCATGCATTAAACTGTTTAAAGCTTTATCCTTTCAAGGAAAATATAAGTGGAAGTGAGTGCTGTGGAGTATGCACGCTTCAAACGGAAATGAAATGTTCAAAAGTCATAAACGCTTGGTTTCAACTTAAAAAAAAAGCAGCATCAAAACAGGGAATACCGAACGTCATGCGCAAAGCTTCTTTATATAAATCAGAATTATGTGAGATAAGCATAATGAAATTACCTTCTACATAATGGTGTTTTCTGTTTGTCGGAGTTTAACTTTCAGGTGCTGACATCGACATAATGAGGTAGGCTATCAGTTTCTGTTAAATCTGAAAAAAGACATAAGTGTAAATCCGTGCAAGTCAATGTTGTTGAAAACAATATAGTATCGCGAAATTCCAGTGAATAATGACAGAAATGTGCTTCCGTAGTTTTAAAAATCGAACAAGAGGCCGTTTTATTTTTCATCATAATTTCGCTTTTATCGCTCTTTTCCACATAATTCTTATACCGATGTTCATGTCTTAAAATACCATTACGCAAAACCCCAGTTATTTCATAAAAAATGAACCAAAACCTGCAAGATTGAAATCAACAAATGTGCGGTGAAACTCGCCATTTTATTAAATTTCGTGTAATAATAATAAATACACAGACGAAATCATCCGTCTTCAGTATTGCAATTGTGATACAAATGTACTAATTTTGACTTACCAGTAATGTCCAGTATCGCTTTTATCGGCCTTTTTCGAAATAATTTACACCCGGAAGTAAATTTAAAACCTTGCGATCGCCATTGTCTTAGGCATAATGATGTCATATTGATGACGTCATTAGCTTTTACGTTAGGAAATACTTCTATGGTGTACTGTACAGGCCATCGGATTTTGCGTAAAGTAGAGCGGATTTTATTTAACTTTCCCCACCTACTCCAACTTCCAACTTCTTGCAGTGAGATAATATACATATCTAGTTTCGCCGACAACAATCAGAAATTCTTTTGCAATTTTGTCTAGGTCGAATTTTATATTGAATGGCCTACACTTCTAGATGTCCTATACCAAAATTGTACAAATGGTTCTGGTCCGTTGCATAACTAGGTCACAGGAGCTAAAAATAGATTTTTTTCAATGAAAACTTAAAAAATCTTCTTGTCTAAAACTACAAGGACCAGAGCTTAGACATATGGCACATATCATCGCCTACAGGTCCTCTATTAAGTTTGTTCAAATTATGTCCCTAGGGTCAAAATTGGCCCTGCCCTGGGGGTCACAGTTTTACATAGAGTTATATAGAGAAAATTTCAAACGTCCTCTTCTCTGACTCTAATATGGCCAGAGCTTTTATATTCTGTATGGTGACACTTTTAAATATACTTTACATATTTTGTTCAAATTGTTCCGGTCTGTTGCATATCTAGGTCAGTCCTGGACATAAATCAATATCTCCATTTTTAGCTCACCTGAGCCGAAGGCTCAAGGTGAGCTGTAGTGATCGCCCGTCGTCCGTCTGTCCGTCCGTTCAAATTTACTTCAAGCGACATCTCCTCTGAAACCGCGAGTTTGAGGGAAAAACTAAATTGCTGATGGTGTTCCTTGGATGCTTCTCTACAGAAATTGTTAAAATAAAATTCATTGGTGTACTACTTATTGAAATTTATTAAAAAAAGTGAAAAACATTTAACAAGTTTTTTGTAAAAATCACTGTTCCCACACCTTAGATATTGCATGAATAGTATCTTCTACTAAATCACTTTCAAAATTGTAAAAAATCAAAACCCTAGGGTTAAATTTGACTCAACCCTGGCCATATCAGTGCTTTTTGATGCAGGTCTGACAGTAAAAACTCTCTAATGATCCGTTTTTATACAGACCCATTGTATCTTCCAGGCTAAGAAGCTACCCTTATACTAAATGCAACATTTTTGCAAACAGTTTGGATCCAGGTCACAGATGCCAAATAATGCTGCATCTAATCTGGATCTAAACTATTTGCCACTCATTTACATATTTTCTTATATTTAGAAAATATAAGTTATTATTTTTTACATATTTCACATACAAACATTTGGAGCAGACAACAGTTCAGCATGATAATAGTCATTTCTCTGAGACCGTCTCCTATTGCATAACTGACCCATAGCTAGCTCTGAACTCAGGTCACTGAGATACATAACAGAAATGATAGTGATGTCTGCTATTTTATGCTCAAGCATAACTTAGTTCGAGGCATATTACTTTTGGTCTGTCTGTTTGTTTGTTCGTGTTTTGTTTGTTTGTTTATCTTTCTGTCTATCAGTCCACAATTAATTCTTGGCCATAAACAGTATGGATCCATGTCAGATGCCACATAATGCTGCATCTAATCTGGATCCAAACTATTTGCCACTCATTTACATATAGTTTCTTATATTTAGAAAATGTAAATAATGATATTTATTAACCTATTAACCCATACATATTCCTTTTTATGTCTTTAATTTATTAGCTCACCTGAGCCGAAGGCTCAAGGTGAGCTGTTGTGATCGCCCACCGTCCGTCGTCCGTCTGTCCGTCTGTCCGTCCGAGCGCACGAAAGGTCCTTTGTTGGGTAGGGAGAACAATAGATTCCATTCATTCCGTGATTGCCCTATTGTTATTGTTGGGTATTTTAGTGTACTATTGGGTACTTTTAAACAATAAATATACCCAACAAATGTTCAACTGTGAGAACGTCCGTCCGTCTGTCCGTCCGTTCAAATTTACTTCAAGCGACATCTCCTCTGAAACCGCGAGTTTGAGGGAAAAACTAAATTGCTGATGGTGTTCCTTGGATGCTTCTCTACAGAAATCGTTAAAATAAAATTCAAATGTTGACTACTTATTGAAATTTATTAAAAAAAGTGAAAAACTTTAAACAAGTTTTTTGTAAAAAACCACTGTTCCCACACCTTAGATATTGCATGAATAGTATCTTCTACTAAATCACTTTCAAAATTGTAAAAAATCAAAACCCTAGGGTCAAATTTGACTCAACCCTGGCCGTATCAGTGCTTTTTGATGCAGGTCTGACAGTAAAAACTCTCTAATGATCCGTTTTTATACAGACCCATTGTATCTTCCAGGCTAAGAAGCTACCCTTATACTAAATGCAACATTTTTGAAAACAGTTTGGATCCAGGTCAGATGCCACATAATGCAGCATCTAATCTGGATCTAAACTATTTGCCACTCATTTACATATTTTCTTATATTTAGAAAATATAAGTTATTATTTTTTACATATTTCACATACAAACATTTGGAGCAGACAACAGTTCAGCATGATAATAGTCATTTCTCCCTGAGACCGTCTCCTATTGCATAACTGACCAATAGCTAGCTCTGAACTCAGGTCACTGAGATACATAACAGAAATTATGATGTCTGCTATTTTATGCTCAAGCACAACTTAGTTCGAGGCATATTACTTTTGGTCTGTATGTTTGTTTGTTTGTTTATCTTTCTGTCTATCAGTCCACAATTAATTCTTGGCCATAAACAGTATGGATCCAGGTCAGATGCCACATAATGCTGCATCTAATCTGGATCCAAACTATTTGCCACTCATTTACATATAGTTTCTTATATTTAGAAAATGTAAATAATGATATTTATTAACCTATTAACCCATACATATTCCTTTTTATGTCTTTAATTTATTCTTCCACAGAAGAAAATAATTTCACTTTATACAGTCATTGTTGTCTTTAACAATTGCTTCAAATGACATCTCCTCATATACCGCTGAAAAGATTTCAACCAAACTTTACACGAATGTTCCTTGGGTCAAGTTGTTTCAAAATACAAACTATGCCCCTGGGGTCAAAATTGGCCCCGCCGGGGGAGGGGGGGAGGAGGGGGGGGGGGGTCACAGTTTAACATAGAGTTATATAGTGAAATTTTCAAACGTCTTCTCCTCTGAAACTAATATGGCCAGAGCTTTGATATCTGGCATGGTGACACTTTTAGATGTCCTATACCAATAAGGTTCAAATGGTTCTGGTCGATTGCATATCATCTACAGGTCCTCTATCAAGTTTGTACAAATTATGCCCCTGGGGTCAAAATTAGCCCCACTCCGGGGGTCACAGTTTTCAAACGTCTTCTTTTCTGAAGCTAATATAGCCAGAGCTTTGATATTCGGCATGGTGTTACTTCTAGATGTCCTTTATCTATTTTGTTCAAATGGTTCCAGTCTGTTGCATATGTAGGTCACAGGAGCTAAAAATAGATTTTTTCAATGGAAACTTAGATGTCCTTTATCTATTTTGTTCAAATGGTTCCAGTCTGTTGCATATGTAGGTCACAGGAGCTAAAAATAGATTTTTTCAATGGAAACTTAAAAAAAATCTTCTTGTCTAGAACCCTAGTACCCTGATCTTAGATATTTGGCACATAGCATCATCTACAGGTCCTCTATCAAGATTGTTCAAATTATGCCCCTCGGGTAAAAAATGACCCCGTCCTGGACATAAATCATTATCTCCATTTTGATGTACAGCTATTCTCAGGTGAGCGACATATGACCCATGGGGCTCTTGTTCCAGCTATTCTCAGGTGAGCGAATATGCCCCATGGGGCTCTTGTTTAAGAAACCCCACTATTTTATGGATCACAGGTTTGCACAATTTGCTCTCCTAAGAATTCTCAATGCGACCTCACAAGTGCGATTTATACCGCCAGAGGAGACCCCACAATAATTTGGGAAAAAAATTTGCACAAGGTGCCCTCCGGCTGTATGTCCGTCCGTCGTCAAACTTTTTCTTTAACGATCTTCTTCTTGGGAACCAATGTGCCAATTTCTTTAAAACTTCATAGGATTGTTCCTTGTAGGGTACTCTCTCAGATTTCTTCAAATATAGGTCATCCAATTGAAATTGTGGTTGCCATGGCAACCAATGGCAACCAATTGAAAAAACTTTAAAAATCTTCTTGTCAAAAACTAATCATTTTACCCGAATGTGCCATTGGTGACCCTCTATCAAATTTCTAAAAATAATTTTCCTATCTTAAAAAACATGCCCGCTAGTGGGTGGGGCAGATTTTCCTTATATGGCTATATAGTGAAAGCTTTAAATATCTTCTTGTTTGAAACCGCTGGTCCGATTTAAAAATAATTTAACACAAATGATCCATTGGTGACCCTCTACCAGATTTCTAAAAATAATTTTGATATCTAAAAAAACATGGCCGCCAGTGGGTGGGGCACATTTTCCTCATGTTACTGTATAGTAAAAACTTTAAAAATCTTCTTTTGGGAAACTACTGGTCCGAATTGAAAATAATTTTACCCGAATGTGCCAATGGTGACCCTCTATCAGATTTCTTAAAATAATTTTCCTATCTTAAACACATGGCCGCTAGTGGGTGGGGCAGATTTTCCTTATATGGCTATATAGTGAAAACTTTAAAAATCTTCTTGTCTGAAACCGCTGGTCCGATTTGAAAGTAATTTCACACAAATGATCCATGGGTGACCCTCTACCAGATTTCTTAAAATAACTTTGATATCTAAAAAAACATGTCCGCAAGTGGGTGGGGCACATTTTCCTTATGTTACTGTATAGTAAAAACTTTAAAAATCTTCTTCTTGGAAACTACTGGTCCGAATTGAAAATAATTTTACCCGAATGTGCCAATGATGACTATCAGATTTCTTAGAATAATTTTCCTATCTTAAAAACATGGCCGCTAGTGGGTGGGGCAGATTTTCCTTATATGGCTATATATATAGTGAAAACTTTAAAAATCTTCTTGTCTGAAACCGCTGGTCTGATTTGAAAGTAATTTCCCACAAATGATCCATTGGTGACCCTCTACCAGAATTCTTAAAATAACTTTGATATCTAAGAAAACATGGCCGCCAGTGGGTGGGGCACATTTTCCTTATGTTACTGTATAGTAAAAACTTTAAAAATCTTCTTTTGGGAAACTACTGGTCCAACTTGAAAATAATTTTACACAATTGACCCATTTATGACTCTCTATCAGATGTCTTAAAGTCATTTTTTTATCTTAAAAAGCATGGCTGCCAGTGGTTGGGGCAAGTTTTCCTTATATTTCTGTATAGAAAATCTTTAAAAATATTTTTCTCTGAATCTATTGGACTGATTTCAGATTATTTTTACACAAATAATGATTCATGGGTGCATGACCCTTTTGCCAGTTATCTTCAAATAATCTTCCTAGCTCAAACCGCCAGTGTGTTGGGGTGAATTTACTGATGATGTCATATAGTGAAAACTTCACCATTACTGGTCAATTACCCAGACCATAACATAGGTACCAGGTGAGCCATTTAGGGCCGCATGCGGCTCTTGTTGATATTTTGGTCGGTATGTGGGTTCCATATTGGGGATGCATACTCAACAATTGGTCTGACTAGTGTCTTGTATGCAGTGAGTCTGGTCCCCTTTGGTGTATAGCACAAGTTGCGTCTGAGGAAGCCGAGTGTTTTGGTGGCCTTGCTGGCCACAGTGCTGACGTGATCTGACCAATCAAGGTTGCTGGATATTGTGACCCCTAGGTACTTGGGGGAATCGACCAACTCTAGTTTCTGGCCGTGTAACAGATAATCGTGCTTGATCGTGTTGACCTGTCTGTGCCTACTCACTCTCATAACTTCACATTTCGATATATTGAATTTCATCAACCAAGACTGCTCCAATTGTTGTAACCTGTTTAAATCGTTTTGGAGTAAGATGCAGTCTGCGTATGAGAGTATATTACGGTATAGGACACAGTCATCTGCAAAGAGGCAGACGGATGAAGATAAGCCTTGTGGCAAGTCGTTAATGAATAGTAAAAATAAGACTTGGCCAAGCACAGTTCCCTGTGGCACGCCAGATACTTCGGGAGCAGAGTCGGATTCAGTACCTTTCAGAACAACCACCTGAGATCTATTACTTAGCCATGCTTCCACCCATTTAAGGGTTGTACCCCGGATGCCGTAATGATTGAGTTTATGAATGAGTCCCTTGTGGGGCACTTTATTGAAGGCTTTAGCAAAGTCCATGATCAGAACGTCTGTTTGTGTATGTTTATTAGTTTTATACTACTGTCTAGGTTACTGGCTAAGTCATGCACAAATTGGACTAGTAGAGTTTCACAGGATCTGCCTGCAAGGAAACCATGCTGCATATCAGATAGGATATTATGTTTAGTGGCAAATCTCATGACGTTGCTGACAATTACATGTTCTAGGACTTTGCAGGAAATACAGGTAAGGGAAATAGGTCGGTAGTTGGCGGGGTTATATTTATCGCCTTTCTTAAAGATAGGAGCGACTGAAGTGTTGCGCCAGTCGCTGGGGACTTGACCAGATCTCAGGGATCGGTTGTAGATCACTGTCAGCATGTCTGCAAGTTCGGCCGAACACTCTTTCATAATACGGGCGTTGATTCCGTCTGGACCAGAGGCTTTATTCGGATTAAGTTTTTCCAGGAGGTTGGACACACCTTTACTGTCTACATGTATATCTGGCATTGAGTGGGGGTTTGGGGATCCCATACTTGGCATGTTAGCATTTGTTTCGTCTGTAAAGACTGAGAAAAATTGTCGGTTGAGTATGTCAGCTTTCTCCTTATTACCAATTCTAAGAATGCCATTTTCCCTAAGGGATGCAATACTTTTGCAGCCACTCTTGAGGTTGTTTATGTAGGACCAAAACTTTTCACAATTTGTTTCAAATAACTTCTTCTCTGAAACCAATGGCCCAATATCAACCAAACTTAGTCAGATACATACTGTAGTTGTGAGCTTCAAAAATTGTTGAAAAAAAAGTGGGTGGGGCTATCAGTCTTGTTGCCATGGCAACCATGCACAATATCTAAAAAAAAATCTTCTTCTCAAAAACTACTGGTCCGATTTCAATTTGGTTTTTACCAAAATGGTTCTCAATTGATATACTTTCAAAGTTGTTCAAAGAATTTTTATCCGTAAAAAAACATGGCCGCCAGAGGGCGTGGTCATTTTCGGTATTTACATAATATTGACAACCAAAGTCATTTTCGGTATTTACATATAATATTGACAACCAAAGTCAAAACTTTAAAAATCTTTTTGTCAATAACCATAAGTCCTAGGACAACCAAATTTCATATGTAGCATCATGTTGTGAACCTTTACCAAGATTGTTCAAATAATGACCCCTGGGTCAAAAATGGCCCCGCCCTGGGGCTTATCAGTTTTACATAGAGTTATATAGGAAAATCTTTAAAACTCTTCTTCTCTGAAACTGTATGGCCTAGACCTTTTATATTTGGCATGTAGCTTTGCCTTCTGGTCCTCTACAAAGATTTCCAAAGCATGACCCCGAGTCAAAAATGGCCCCGCCCCAGGGCTTATCAGTTTTACATAGAGTTATATAGGAAAACCTTTAAAACTCTTCTTCTCTGAAACTGTATTGCCTAGACCTTTTATATTTGGCATGTAGCTTTGCCTTATGGTTCTCTACAAAGATTGTTCAAATCATGAACCCCGGATCAAAAATGGCCACACCCCAGGGCTTATCAGTTTTAAATAGAGTTATATTGGAAACCTTTAAAAGTCTTCTTCTCTGAAACTGTATGGCCTAGACCTTTTATATTTGCCATGTATGGCTTTGCCTTACGGTCCTCTACCAAGATTCTTCAAATCATGACACCCATGTCAAAAATGGCCCCGTCCTGGGGCTTATCAGTTTTACATACATGTAGACTTATATTGTAAAACCTTTTCAAATCTTCTTCTCTGGAACCGTAAGGCCCAGACCTGTTATATTTGGCATCTAGCTTTGCCTTATGGTCCTCTACCAAGATTGTTCAAATCATGAACTCAGGGTAAAAAATGGCCCGCCTTGGGCTTATCAGTTTTACATAGACTTAAACAGGAAACCCTTTAAAAATCTTCTACTCTGAAACTGTAACCATTGTCAGAATTCAATAATATTTCGAATGAATATTATTTAAAACACCCTTTATATTTCCTTTTTGCTCAAACAGTAATATTGACAAACGGATTCTGAGTTACTTCTTCATGCAACAGTCCACTTCCATGCAATGAAAAACTTCATTTTGCATTGAGTATTACACAATGGGTCCTCAGGTGAGTGATTTAGGGCCCCATGTGGCTCTTGTTAAAGTGTTCAGCTCTGCCAGGTTACTTATAAGGGGACCCCTTCTACTGCCCTGCCTGTGGCCATTAAAAGTTGATAGTTTACCTGTATGTATAAACTACTGTAAATTATATGAAACAGGTTGACTTTTACTTTTTATGATTCTACAGACTCTTGTTTTATGTTTTTCTTGGCATAATATATTCGATGACGGGCCGATATCAATCCGACAACGATATAAAATTATCAATCCAACCAGAAAACGATGTGCAAACCGACATCCAGCCGATATCATTTTAGATATTCATCTGATATTCGGTGTGCTGAGTGGGTAGAGAAATGTTTTATCTTGCACCTATTGGGAACAGCGATCACGGTTTCGTTCAGTTATATTACCCAACAGCAAGACTATAAAAGTTTAGATATGGCAAGGGTAACTATAGTGAAATGTGTGCAAACATCTTTAACTTAGACTGGAATCATGAATTGAAAGACAATAGCACTCAAGAAGCATGGGATAAATACAATGACATTATATGCAAAGTGATTCAAGATTACATCCCAACTCACACCCTGGGGAGAAGGAAAAATAAGAAACGCCAGTCTTACATGGACAAATCTGCTATGAAACAGGCTAAGGCTAAACAGAGAGCTTGGCAGAAGTACATAGAATCTCAGGACTAATGTATGACTATGAACAGATGGACTGCAACCTAGGGTCCTTCATGAATCCCCAGTTACATTTGGATCCCAACATGGTTTCTGTGACATGTATGTACTCCGAGTTCAACCCCCAGTCGTTCTATTATAATACCCAAATTTATGTAGAGTTGTCTATCCTATACCCTTTATGTACATGTATAATTTTAGTTGTATCACAGTTTGGTGACTCTTACCTCTTTGAATGTGGTTAGGCTTTTGAGTTTAGGCCAATTTAGTGTTTGTATTAATATGTCAGAGGTATCAGTGTTTTAAGATACAAACACAATTCTAAGTAATTTTACATTTATAGAAAGTATGACAGAAATGGATATATAAAGACGATCCTATGGTCTGACTAGGACTTAGTTTGCAAATTGTTGAGTGCTTGTATTGGTTGCCAAGTTGAGAAATGTAAAGCATAGTTCCCCTGCGAACTGGAACCATGGTCAACCTTAATCATGCAACTATGGTTAAACCAGGGTTATAAATTGCAAAACATGGTAAGTACAGTTGCACTGGTTTTTAGCTCACCTGAGCACAAAGTGCTCAAGGTGAGCTATTGTGATCGGTCGCCGTCCGTCGTACGTCGGTGTTGGTGTCGGTGTCGGTGTTGGTGTCCGTGTTGGTGTCGTCTGTTCACAATTTGTTTCAAATAACTTCTTCTCTGAAACCAATGGCTCAATTTTAACAAAATTTGGTCAGATACATTCAGTAGTTGTGAGCTTCAAAAGTTGTTAAAAAAAGTGGGTGGGGCCATAGGTCTTGTTGCCATGGCAACCATGCACAATATCTGAAAAAAATCTTCTTCTCCAGAACGACTGCTCCGATTTACATTTGGTTTTCACCAAAATGTTTCTCAGTTAATATACTTTCAAAGTTGTTAAAAGATTTTTGATCCGTCAAAAAACATGGCCGCCAGAGGGGGTGGTCATTTTCCGTATTTACGTAATATTGACAACTATAGTAAAAACTTTAAACATCTTCTTGTCAATAACTATAAGTCCTAGGACAACCAAATTTCACATGTAGCATCATGTTGTGAACCTTTAGCAAGATTGTTCAAATAATGACCCCCGGGTCAAAAATGGCCACGCCCAGGGCTTATCAGTTTTTCATAGGTAAACCTTTAAACCTTCTTCTCTAAAACTGTATGGCCTAGACCTTTTATATTTGTCATGTAGCTTTGCCTTGTGGACCTCTACTAAGATTGTTCAAATCATGACCCCAGGGTCAAAAATGGCCCTGCCCCGGGCTTATCAGTTTTACATAGACTTATATAGGAAAACCTTTAAAAATCTTCTTCTCTAAAACCGTAAGGCCCAGACCTTTTATATTTGGCATCTAGCTTTGCCTAATGGTCCTCTACCAAGATTGTTCAAATCATGACCCCTGGATCAAAAATGGACCCGCCCCGGGGCTTATCAGTTTTACATAGACTTATATAGGGATAAATCTTTAAAAATCTTCTTCTCTGAAACCGTAAGACCCAGACCTTTTATATTTGGCAGCTAGCTTTGCTTTATGGTCCTCTACCGAGATTGTTCAAATCATGACCTCCGGGTCAAAAATGGCCCTGCCCCGGGGCTTATCAGTTTTACATAGACTTATATAGGAAAACCTTTAAAAATCTTCTTCTCTGAAACCTTAAGACCCAGACCTTTTATATTTGGCATCTAGCTTTGCCTTATGGTCCTCTACCAAGATTGTACAATTCATGACCTCCGGGTAAAAAATGGCCCCGCCCCGGGGCTTATCAGTTTTACATAGACTTATATAGGGATAAATCTTTAAAAATCTTCTTCTCTGAAACCGTAAGACCCAGACCTTTTATATTTGGCAGTTAGCTTTGCTTTATGGTCCTCTACCAAGATTGTTCAAATCATGACCTCCGGGTCAAAAATGGCCCTGCCCCGGGGCTTATCAGTTTTACATAGACTTATATAGGAAAACCTTTAAAAATCTTCTTCTCTGAAACCTTAAGACCCAGACCTTTTATATTTGGCATCTAGCTTTGCCTTATGGTCCTCTACCAAGATTGTACAATTCATGACCTCCGGGTCAAAAATGGCCCCGCCCCGGGGCTTATCAGTTTTACATAGACTTATATTGGAATAAACCTTTAAAACTCTTCTTCTCTGAAACCTTAAGACCCAGACCTTTTATATTTGGCATCTAGCTTTGCTTTATAGTCCTCTACCAAGATTGTTCTAATCATGACCTCCGGGTCAAAAATGGCCCCGCCCCGGGGCTTATCAATTTTACATAGACTTATATTGGAATAAACCTTTAAAACTCTTCTTCTCTGAAAATCTCAGACCCAGACCTTTTATATTTGGCATCTAGCTTTGTCATATCAAGTTATGGTCCTCTACCAAGATTGTTCAAATCATGACCCCCGGATCAAAAATGGCCCCGCCCCGGGGCTTATAAGTTTTGCAAAGACTTATGTAGTAAAACCTTACCAAAACCTTTACCAAAATTGTTCAAATCATGACACCAGGGTAAAAAATGGACCCGCCCCGGGGCTTATCAGTTTTACATAGACTTCTACAGGAAAACCTAATTCCGAGTTGTTTCAGTTTCATGCATCAGTCCAAATACATGCAATGACAAACTTCATTATGCATCGAGTATAACACAATAGTTCCTCAGGTGAGCGATTTAGGGCCGCTTGTGGCTCTTGTTGGTATTTTGTACCATAGTCAACAATGGTCTGTAGAAACCATGTTCATAACCATGGTTACATCGGTTAGTGCGATGGGGCGTTGAGACCAGACACCGTTACATCCCACATAACCATGGTTATATACAACATAACAATGATTAACCATGGTCATTTATCTCAAGTGTTGACCTGTCTGTAAAAGGACAACAAAATATGATAAAGGGGAATAAATCCAAAAATACTGATACAAGAGTTAAGCTTGTATTTGGCAATTCCTTTCATTTAGCTCTTTCCATTTATGAAATTTCATTTATCTAGAATCAGCAGAACTGGAGATATTTTCTGGAAAATGAAATATGACAAAGGGGAATACGTCTAACAATAATGATGCAAAGTTATTGTCTTTCTCTCATCCATAAAATTTCATTTCACTAGTATCATCAAAACTGCAGTTATCTTCTGCAGAAGCAAGTACATGATAATATAGTTTCAGTTTCATTTTTATTGACAATCAGCATACATCGATGCCTTTGGTGATTTACAAAACAAATTATCAAGAATGACCAAGACAGCCTCATGAAATTTAAAGGGTTACAGATCAACTATAAGTTTTCACAAATCAGTGAAAATCATATTCTAAAAGTGTAATTTTCACCCCCAGTGAATATTATGGGGGTGATACATGATATCACAGTTTTAAAGTTTAATATAATTTTTTGTATTTTTAAACTTTAAACATGAATGTGACAAAAACTCCAAACCAGTTCAAACTCTGTTTCAGTCTCTGTAAGCCATATACATTTATTGAGACTTTATCCTTATACAGCGATCCAGATAAAGGGGTTTCTTCAAAAAACTACATGTAAAATCTTTATTTTTGCTTTAAACCCTATGGTGTTACTACTCATTGGAATCATCTCGAAGAGACGATTCTAACACAGTAGTAACATCATAGGATTTGGTACTAAATCAGTGAAAAAATGTTGGATTTGTTCTATTCACTCCTCTATTTCTGGAGCCCTTCTTTATTATACATTTAATATTGTAATGCCTGACGACAAACATGATTCTGTTTATATTTCAGTGAAGAGACAGATATTGAGATATCAAAGTCCGACTCTTGGATTGTTTCCTAGAGTGGGGCTGACAGAAGAGCCAAGTAAACTAGGGTATGTGAGAGACAGTGTTTACTGTGCTGCAGCATCCTGGGCCCTGTCACAGGCTTACAGGTAGGTCGTATTTAAGCACCTGTTTTTCTGGCGTTTTGTTGTCGGAGTTTTTTTTGCCAAAGTGCCAACACAAAACCCATAATATGATAAGTACATGTACCTTTAAGCAAACACCCCATAGTTTGTTTCTAGTTTTGAAAACATGTGATCTGACTTCAAGCAGGTTGAAAGTAAAGTAGAATGCCCCTTAAGGCACATTCTGCTTTACTTTCAGCCTGCTTTAAACAATTTTAACCCTGCTCTAGTATAGAAATTATTTCTTATGGCACATATTCTTGACAGTATAAATTGGAACTGTTTTAGGCAATGGATGAATAAGATTGAGGCGCTTCTATGGGGGGGTACCGTAAGGGTTATAAAGCCTTTAATTGTTTCATAATACACTGAAGAAATCGCTCCACTTTATACAGACATGAATATGTACTTAAGAAATATTTCTTGTAGAGCAAATGCGGGTATTATCGGCATGCGGGTATTATCGGCACTCCCAGACAGCATCTAGTATTTCGCTCACATACAAATACATGACTACGTCATCCGAGCTTTTAGATGTGACTATGACGTCACTTTTATGTTGTATAAGATTTACAGTACACTGCGGCCTTGTTTAATCTTTAATGTGTTCTTTTTTTTTATATGACCTCATATTTCAGATTGTAAAATAATGTATCTTATCAACTGTGTTAAGCTTGGTCCGATGAAAACACGTGCATATGTTTGCTTCAAAAGTAACTTGCAGAGTCACTACAGTTTCACACCTACTTAAGTCTGTGCTCTTTACATGAGAAATGATCAGAAATTATGAAAAACAAAGGGAATGGAGGGAATGTAAAGGTGCCGACAATTACAGTCAATATTTGTAACAGTTGTCTATTATCGGCACCCTCTGCTGGTGATCGGACACCATACAATATTATTCCGGTAAGGGGTAACCAGCACCTTTTCAGGACCCAACTGTCTCTTACCTCGGTTAATTCTTGTAAAAACAGTGTGCTTGGCCGTGCGTGTAATTAGCAATGTTGTCAATTTACCAGTGCTGGGAGATAAACAATTAAACTTTATAAACATTTTCCATACCCAACCCTATTTACCTACTGTATTAAACAGTTAGGGGACTGCCAGATTAAGAGTAATCCCTGAATACACGTGTTATGATTTATGTCGAACATGTAATAATAAACGCAGAATCAAACTGTTGAACAAGTGTCTGGCTAGTGTGTTCTGATCATTTCCCTGGTTATATACCACAAGGGCATTGGGCAATAAAAGGAATTCAGCACCGTAATATAGCCTATAGCATAATACATGTACTGTATTTTTTGTTTGTTTCATGTCCTTGTGGGATTTAGTTATGAACAGATGGTCTAATTCCGTTTACACAAAAGGATGTCGGTCAGATCAAAGGAGTTAGGAATGGTGAGACCGTCTTCAAGCCTAGTGACGAGTTCCCATGGCAGTGTAGCTGCAATTTTTGTGTAAAATATATAGATATATATCTATAGCCAGAACTATACTATTGAATACTAAGTAAATTATTAAATGGGCGGGGCTCCTCAATTCTGCTGTGATGTTTTTGTCACCTCGTGTGTAAAAAGTGTCTGTGATAATGTGCGTTTGTTAAGTATTTATATATGAGAGGATATTAATGCTATTAGAGGCGAAAATTCAAGGTGATTATCTGATATATTTTATTTGCAACTTCTTTTTACTGCCAGCTTTTTCGGCGGAGCTGACTGGTTTCTATTTAGCCACACTTTCTATTTGGCCACACATTTCAACCAATTATATTTGATCAGAAATTTAGAATTAAGAGCACCTGTTGAAACTGAATAGTCTGATTGGATAGTAGCCAGGGCTCCAGATAAGGGAATTATTTCAAAACTTAAAATCTTTATTTGTGCATTAAACCCTGTGGTGTCACTATACATTTGAATTGTCTCTTCGAGACAAACAAAATGAGTGGTAACACCATAGGGTTTGGTGCTGAAAGGAGTGAAAAAATGTGATTTGTTTAGTTTACTCCCTCTTATCTGGAGCCCTGTAGGCTGGTCTATGTCCAATTACAGTTTTACCAGATGTGGACTGTGAGTGTAAAATTTAGAGATACAGACTGCACTGTTTACTACACTGGGATGATGCAATTATACTTCTATTTTAAAATATGACATCTGAAATCTTTTTATAGATATACAGAGGAAGCTAGGTGTTTTGTAATTGTTTACTACCAATTTGTTTGAATTGTTAACTATTTGTACACATTTACCATACATTAAAAGCAATATTATATATAAAATTAATGGCCTCAAGTGAGTTAAACACAATCGTGTTGTTTCATCATTATTTACAAGAGTGAAGTTCAGCAGACTTTTGTGTATGCTATAGTTTGTTTCAAGAAACTCTATGAATGAAGTTTGATATATAGAACAATAGATTAATGTGAGGATCTCCTACCAGTAGCTAGGATATGAGTTAAATTATTGTTCTGTTTTGCATTTCTGTACATGATAGTTTTGCATTTTAAATAAAAGTTACTGTTTCAATTTTTTTTGCTTTTCAATCCAAGATATTACAATTCTTTGAAAACCTCAATTTAATTTAATTTTGCACACCCATGCATCTATATAGCCTTAGTTCAACCACTCATTCCGCTGAATATCTTTTTTAAAGATATTTCTTGTTACTGATGCTGCCAGCTTTTTACTGATGCCTTCAAATGCTGCTGAAAGTTTGATTATAAAAATCAAACTTTCAGCAGCATTTGAAAGCATCAGTTGTTAAAAGATGCCGCAGATTCGTTTTGATGTTCGGCCATATTGGCATGAGGGGAAACAATACTTCATTAAGGATAATTTTTTTACTATTTCTATGAGTATGGACACAGCTACACAGTATGTGCAAATCAAGTACATCATAATGTCCAAAGTTGTGTTTAAGGTCTGTGACATTTAACCCATTACTCCATAGCCTGATTCTGTTTTTGAAAGTGGATGACCACTTAAAGCAGGTTGAAGGTAAAGCAGAATGTGCCTCAGGCACATTATGCTTTACTTTCAGCCTGCTTTAAGCTACCATCTGTTAGAATATAGAAAATATTTCTTATTATATAGATTCATGACTGCATAAATTTGGAGTATAATATTCTTTGGTAAAAGAATAAATCAAAGGAGTTAAAAGGCGTATTTGTGGGGTAATGGGCCAAGCAAGATGGTGGTAATACAGAAAGCTCCTATGGGATCTCAGAGCTTTACTTTAAGCTGCCACTTGTATTAGTAATTACCATAAATAACTACAGCATTCCCCCTCTACAACGACAATCAATGGGAGACAAACACTGTGTGCATTGTTTGGAGGGAGTCATTATAGGGAGGGAAATTGGCTTACATTTGAATACAACTTGAATTCAGATCAGACGCCAGTTAACGTGGCGTCTGATTTTGGATTGAACCTGTTTTTCACTCATCATTATGTTTTTTTCTCAAAATGTCCAATAGTCAGAAAATAGCTTATTTAGCTAATGTTACCCATTGTAAACCCGAATTTAAAGCGACTTGCAACCAGACGGTGTATTTGCAAAAATAAAAGAAAACACTCAAATAAAACCAAATGTGTAGTATTATTGTGCATCTGGCATTAGAAACATATGATCAGTCTAACAATATGTCTTAGAAAAGTCTTCAAATCTTATTTTTTAGATATTTTCCATCCATTTATTCGTGGGCATCGTAAGACGCAATAGAAATTGATAACGGGCTCAGACATAAACCTGAGCCAAATTATGTAATCTCCGTCTCATCACACTGAAGTGCATTAAATCGATCACAGATATATAAATAGTCCGATGGGCTACATGGTTTCCCTATTTTTATCCCCTGCCGAAAGGCAGAGGGATACTGTTTTAGGTCTGTCCGTCCGGCTGTCCGTCCGAGCGCACGAAAGGTCCTTTGTTGGGTAGGGAGAACAATAGATTCCATTCATTCCGTGATTGCCCTATTGTTATTGTTGGGTATTTTAGTGTACTGTTGGGTACTTTTAAACAAAAAATATACCCAACAAATGTCCAACTGTGAGAACGTCCGTGCGTGCGTCCGTCACGTTTTCCGTCCGCAACTGTATCTCCGAAACCGATAAACAGATTTGGATGAAACTTGGTATACTTATTTGTCATCATAGGAGCACCGTGGGAAATCAAATTTTATCCCCTGCCAAAAGGCAGAGGGATACTGTTTTAGGTCTGTCCGTCCGCACGCACGAAAGGTCCTTTGTTGGGTAGGGAGAACAATAGATTCCATTCATTCCGTGATTGCCCTATTGTTATTGTTGGGTTTTTTTGTTGCTATTGGGTACTTTTAAACAAAAGAAAAACCCAACAAGTGCCCAAATGTAAGGAAGTCCGGCTGTCCGTCCGTGCGTGCGTGCGTCCGTCCGTCACGTTTTCCGTCCGCAACTGTATCTCCGAAACCGATAAACAGATTTGGATGAAACTTGGTATACTTATTTGTCATCATAGGAGTACCGTGGGAAATCAAATTTTTTTTCAGAAAATTTTAGGAATTTATGAGTTATCTGCCCTTTTTGTGTTAAAAATGCCATATTTAACAGTTTTTACACTCTAGCAACTACAGTATTCAACATATTTTGTTTATACTTGCACACAATGTCTATAAGTACAAGTTCTTGCAGGTGTGCAATTATTGTAAAAAAAGGATACTTGTGACAAGAGTTATCTGCCCTTGATGTACTTAGAAATGCTAGAAAATGCTTTATTTTGGTAATGTTTACATACTAGAGCCTATAAATATGCATGGATTTTGAAAAAACTTTCTTGAATTATGTATGGCTATTAGTTTTCAAATGAATTTGATTATTGTTGAAAACGGAGAAATTAGTCATGAGTTATCTGCCCTTGATAAGTAAAAAAAGCCATATTTAACTGTTTTTATACGCCCGTCTTCAGACGGGACGTATTATGTCGTGGCGCTGTCCGTCCGTCCGTCCGTCTGTCCGTCCGTTAACTTTTTCATGTCCGCTCTCTAACTCAAACAAATTTAGTTTAATCCTTTTGAAACTTGGTCAGAACGTGTATGACCATAATATCTCGGTCAAGTTCGATAACCAGCAAGATTGCCCCAGACATTCAAGAGTTATGCCCTTTTTTGTCAAAAACGGGCATATTAGTTTGTCCGCTCTCTAACTCAAACAAATGTTTTTTAATCCTTTTCAAACTTTGTCAGCATGTGTATGACCATAATATCTCGGTCAAGGTCGATAACCAGCAGGATTGCACCAGGCATTCAAGAGTTATGCCCCTTTTTTCGTAAAAAACGGGCATATTTTAGTTTGTCCGCTCTCTAACTCAAACAAATTTATTTTAATCCTTTTGAAACTTTGTCAGCATGTGTATGACCATAATATCTCGGTCAGGTTCGATAACCAGCAGGATTGCCCCAGACATTCAAGAGTTATGCCCCTTTTTTTGTAAAAAACGGGCATATTTTAGTTTGTCCGTTCTATAACTCAAACACATTTATTTTAATCCTTTTGAAACTTGGTCAGCATGTGTATGACCATAATGTCTCTGTCAAGTTTGATAACAAGCAGGATTGCACCAGGCATTCAAGAGTTATGCCCCTTTTTTCGTAAAAAACCGGGCATATTTTAGTTTGTCCGCTCTATAACTCAAACAAATTTATTTCAGGCCTTTTGAAACTTGGTCAGCATGTGTATGACCATAATGTCTCGGTTATATTTCATAACCAGCAAGATTGCCACAGACAGTCAAGAGTTATGTCCCTTTTTTCATCTAAAACGGGCATTTTTTAGTTTGTCCGCTCTCTAACTCAAACAAATTTATTCCAATCCTTTTAAAACTTGGTCAGCATGTGTATTACCATAATGTCTCAGTTATGTTTTATAACCAGCAGGATTGCCCCAGACATTCAAGAGTTATGCCCCTTATTTTGTCAAAAACGGGCATTTTTTAATTTGTCCGCTCTATAACTCAAATAAATTTATTCCAATCCTTTTGAAACTTTGTCAGCATGTGTATGACCATAATGTCTCGGTCAAGCTTCATAACCAGCAAGATTGCCCCAGACATTCAAGAGTTATGCCCCTTTTATCGTCAAAAACGGGCATTTTTTTGTTTGTAGCTCTCTTTCTCAAACAAATTTATTCCCATCCTTTTGAAGCTTGGTCAGCATATGACCCCTAACTTTCAGGGTTCTTCCCCTTTTGTTTTTACCTTGATAGGGTTTTGGTATGACTACATTCTAAGATCGTTTTGACGGGCGTATAATGTGCCCGGCTTGCGGTGCTCTTGTTACTCTCTGGCAACTACAATTATGAATGGATTTAAATGAAACTTGCACACGATGTCTATAAGTAAAAGTTCTTGAAGGTGTGCAATTATTGTCAAAAAAGGATACTTGTGGCAAAAGTTATCTGCCCTTGATGTACTTTGAAATGCTAGAAAATGCTTTATCTTAATATTGTTTACATCCTAGTATCTATAAATATGCATGGATTTTGATAAAAAAAATTCTTAAACTATGTATGGCTATTAGTTTTCAAATAATTGTTATCATTTTTGAAAACGGAGAAACTTGTCAACAGTTATCTGCCCTTGATGAGTCGAAAAAAAACATATTTAACAGTTTTTACCATCTAGAAACTACAGTCTTTAATGGATTTTGAATTAACTTACACATGATGTATATAAATATAAGGGTTGCAATTATTGTCAAAATAGGATACTTTGTGGCAAGAGTTATCTGCCCTTTATGTACTTAGTAAAGCTCAACATGGCTTTATTGTTTACACGCTATTGTGTACAAATGTGAATGGATTTTGAAGAAAAAAATTAAATCATATAAGGCTATTATTTATAGAATGAGTTCAATTATTATCGAAAATGTGCAAATTAGTCAAGAATACTCTGCCCTTGATGAGTTGAAAATGTGTTTACACTCTAGTAAATTATACAGTTCTGAATTTTTTTTAATAATACTTGCACACAATTATAAGTTCTTGAAAGTGTTTAATTACTGTTGAATTTGAATCAAGAGTTACCTGCCCCTGTCATACTTAGATTTATAATGCTACAAACGGCTTTATTTTTTGTATTGTTTAGGCTTTAACATGTACAAAATTGAATGGATTTTATAAAACTTTGTTAAAAGCTTTTGAATGTTGATCTTTAAAGACAGGTGATCACCATTTGTCCCTTCCTCCCACAATAAAGTTTGCCACTTTCTTCTGGACAATCGCTGCGGCAGGGGATATCAGCTCTAAGGTGCTTGTTGCATGTCTTTTCCTGCATGGCAGGTCCCGGATTCGAATCCCACCAGAGCTCAATATTTTTTTGATTGAAATGCATTTTTTAAACAGAATTTCTTACCCTACACTTATTATATATTACCCGTTTATATAAGCGTTTGACATATATTTACAAATTACTATTTTTAGCTCACCTGAGCTAGCTCAGGGTGAGCTTTTGCAATCCTTGAATGTCCGTCGTCCGTCGTTAGTCGTCAACAATTTTAGTGTTTACACTCTAGAGGCCACAATATTTATCCAATCTTTCTTAAACTTGCTCAGCTTGTATATTACCATAATAATTCGAATGAGTTCCATTATAGTTGAAATATGACCAAAAGGTCAGGAGTAATCTACCTTTGAATTGCTGAAAATGTCATATTTAACAGTGTTTACACTCTAGAGGCCACAATTTTTAGCTCACCTGAGCACAAAGTGCTCAAGGTGAGCTTTTGTGGTCAGTCAATGTCCGGCGTTGTGCGTCGTGCGTCAACAATTTCTTCAAACATCTTCTTCTCCAAAACCACTTGCCTGATTGCAACCAAACTTCACAGGAATGTTCCTTGGGTTAAGCTCTTTCAAATTTGTTCAAAGAATTTGAAACCATGCAGAACTCTGGTTGCTATGGCAACCAAAGTGAAAAAATAAGGAAATCTTAAAAAATCTTCTTGTCACAAACCACAAGAGCCAGAGCTTAGATATTTGGCACATGTCATTACCTATAGGTCCTCTATCAAAGTTGTTCAAATTTTGCCCCTGGGGTCAAAATTGGCACCGCCCCGGGGGTCAACGTTTTACATAGAGTTATATAGTGAAATGTTCAAACATCTTTTTCTCTGAAACCAATATGTCCAGAGCTTTGATATTTAGCATGGTATTACTTCTAGAGGTATCTGACTTATATTGTTGAATTGGTTCCGGTCCGTTGCATATCTGGGTCACCGGAGCTAAAAAACAGATTTTTTTCCATGAGAACTTAAAAAATCTTCTCGTCTGAAACCATAGTACACTGAGCTTAGATATTTTGCACATAGCATCGTCTACAGATCCTCTATCAAATTTGTTCAAATTTTGTCCCTGGGGTCAAAATTGGCCCCGCCTTGGGGATCACAGTTTTACATAGAATTATATAGTGAAATGTTCAAACATCTTTTTCTCTGGAACCAATATGACCAGAGCTTTGATATTTGGCATGGTATAGCGTCTAGAAGTCCTTCACACATATTGTTGAATTGGTTCTGGTCTGTTGCATATCTGGGTCACCGGAGCTAAAAATAGATTTTTTCAATGAAAACTTCAAAAATCTTCTTTTCTGAAACCATAGTACAATGAGCTTAGATATTTTGTACATAGCATCGTCTACAGGCCCTCTATCAAAGTTGTTAAATTTTGTCCCTGTGGTCAAAATTGGCCCCGCCCCGGAGGTCACCGTTTTACGTAGAGTTATATAGGAAAATGTTCAAACATCTTTTACTCAGAAACTAATATGACCAGAGCTTTGATATTTGGCATGATGTAACTTCTAGAGGTCCTTCATATATATGGATGAATTGGTTCTGGTCTGTTGCATATCTGGGTCACCGGAGCTAAAAATAGATTTTTTCAATGAAACCATAGTACACTGAGTTTAGATATTTTGCACATATCATTGTTTACAGGTCCTCTATCTTAGTTGTTCAAATTTTGCCCCTGGGGCCAAAATTGGCCCCGCCCTGGGGGTCACCTTTTACAAATCTTCTTTTCTGAAATCACGTGACTCATCCTAGTGTTACCATGGTCAGGTGAGCGATCAAGGGCCATTCTGGCCCTCTTGTTATCTTATCTTTCTCAAACTTGCTCAGTTTGTTTATTTCCATATTAAGAGTTAGGATAAGTTTGATTATGATTGTAATCGGACAAATAGGTCAGGAGTAATCTACCTTTGAATTGCTGAAAATGCCATATTTAACAGTGTTTACACTCTAGAGGCCACAATTTTTATCTTATCTTTCTCAAACTTGCTCAGTTTGTTTATTGCCATATTAAGAGTTACGATAAGTTTGATTATGATTGTAATCGAACAAATAGGTCAAGAGTTATCTACCTTTGAATTGCTGAAAATGCCATATTTAACTGTATTTACACTCTAGAGGCCACAACTTTAATCCAATCTTTCTCAAACTTTCTCAGATATTATATGTTTATAAGAGTTCAAATGAGTTCGATTATGGTTGAAATCAGACAAATAAGTGAAGAGTTATTTACCTTTGAATTGCTGAAATTGCCACAATTAACAATGCTGGCACTCTAGAGGCCACAATTTTTATCAAATCTTTCTCAAACTATCTCAGATTGTATATTACCATACGAGTTCGGATGAGTTTGATTAAGTTATAATCGGACCAATAGGTCAAGAGTTATCTACCTTTGAATCACTGAAAATGCCATATTTAACTGTGTTTACACTCTAGAGGCCACAATTTTAATCCAATCTTTCTTAAACTTGCTCAGATTGTACATGGCCATAATAGTTCAAATGAGTTTGATTATGGTTGAAATCAGACACATATGTCAAGAGTTATCTGCCCTTGAATTGCTGAAAATGTCTTATCTAACACTTTGTTTACACTCTTGCAACTACAGTTTTCAATGGATTTTAATTACACTTGCACACAATGTTTAAAGCTAAAAGTTATCGAGGGAGTGCGCTTATTGTTGGAATCTGATCATTGTTGCAAGAGTTATCTGCCCTTTATATACTTTGAAATGCTAGAAAAGGCTTCGTTTTAGTATTATTTAGGTTAGTTATCTGCCCTTGATGTATTCTACTCTGCTAGAGTAGGTCGTATTCCAATGTTGTTTACATGCTATACTACAAGTTTGAATTGATTTAGAATAAAACGAGTGAAATTCAAAGGTAAAGCTGTCCAGCTTCATTATAACAGGTGAGCTATATCAGGGCCTTCAGGCCCTCTTGTTAATGCTAAATCTGGTTGTAATTCTCTTTAAATAAAGCTTCTTGTATCTTGTTTATTGTAATATTTAAATTTTAGAAAAAAGCAGACGACAGTTTTAAGCAGATGATAATGCAGCAGTGAAAAGGATGGGCGTAATTGTCGTGTTTGGGGAACAGCAACACGTGCTGTTGGAAACTCGCTTTAAGTTAACCCATTACCCTATAAATATGCCTTTTTAGGCTTTAATTTATTCCTCTACTGATGAAAATAATTCCAATTTATACTGTTACAAATAATAATCGTAAGAAATATTTCTATATTCTAGCAAATGGAAGCTTAAAGCAGGCTGAAAGTAAAGCAAAATGCACATAAAGGTGCATTCTGCTTCACGTTCAACCGGCTTTAAGTAGTCACCTGTCTTCAAAACTAGAAAAAGACTTTGGGGTAATGTGTTAAGTATTCACCTATCTTCAATGCTAGAAACATACCTTGCAGTAACGGGTTCAGTAAGAATTAGTTTGTGGAAGCATTGTTAGTTTGATATCTGGTATTTCAGGCGTATTGATAATGACAGTGGGCACTGTCAATGCTAGAAACATACCTTGCAGTACAGGTTCAGTAAGAATTAGTTTGTTGAAGCATTGTTAGTTTGATCTCTGGTATTTCAGGCGTATTGATAATGACAGTGGGCGGACCCATGAGTTGGCCCAGGTGGCAGTGAAATGTATGAGGGGAATTCTCTACTGCTGGATCAGACAGGCCGACAAGGTATGTACTCACTCACTCACTCGCCGACGTCCTTGGGTAGACATGGATCTCCAAACTTCTTTGTCTAGCATACATTTTGCAACTTCTTCTGTGTTACTCATCCTGGTGTCATCCAAAAGACTGTCTACGTAGGTCATTTTTTGCCCACCCCTACTACGAGTTCCATGTTTTGGCTACCAAAATCGGGACCGGAAAATGGTGTACGCTATAGCCGAAGTTTCGTTATAACTGAGTACGCTACAACCGTATTATTTTATATAGAACAAAGAAGGGTAAGATTCGGTGATTTTAAAACTGTTCCTTATAACCGAGTGTACATTATAACCGAGTTCGTTATAAGTGAGGTTTACTGTATTTGTGACTGAATAAATTGGAACTGCTTTCTTTAGTAGAGTAATAAAAGGCGTAAAAACGTGTATTTCTGGGGTAATGGGTTAACTCAGTTCTCCTCTGAAACATCAAATAGACAGTTTCCAATTAAGTCATGTCTAAATTTGTTTCTTTGTGGATGTTTTTTTACAAAGCATTTCATAATGACAAACAGTACAGACCCTGGTCAGAGGGCTCATACCCTGTTTACATAGGGCAGGTGAACATTTCATAGATACACTGCTTGTAAGTGACATATGTACATGTATGCTAAAAAATGCAAGGGAAAATGCAATGAAATAAAGAATATACATGTAATATAAAAGTCATTTGACAATTCAGACTATCAGTTTTAATCTGAGTGGCAAACAGTTTGGAACCTGATCAGATGCCGGGTTACCTGGGCGGGCTGGCGTCTGGCTCCAAACTGTTTGGAATGGAAATAATAGTTTAAGTGAACAGGGTTATTTGGAAAGAATAAGCGTAACCGGTGTTATTTGGAAAGAAAAAGTTTTCTGTACTGTACTCTTCACACTGAATGGGGGGGGGGGGGGGGGGGTTAAACTGCTAACCTAGACAGCAAATAATGGTAATTGAAAGTACTACAGGATCCAAACTGTTTGCCATTATTAATTTTTTATACTGAATTTAAAAAGAAATTTTGAAAAATCTTAATTTAAGAACAGTAACTGTTGTAGACGACGACTGTTGCAGACAAAAGATTTACCCGCCTGTACGAAAAAGTACGCCTGGAACTTAGCAGGAATACGCCCGGAATCTTAAGCGTTTTCCGTCTAAGACTTGCAATAGAGAAAGAACAGCTCTTAGGGAGAATAGGGCTCAAAATATGCAAATCTAGACAGCAAATAATGGTAATTGAAAGTACTACAGGATCCAAACTGTTTGCCATTATTAATTTTTTATACTGAATTTAAAAAGAAATTTTGAAAAATCTTAATTTTAGAACAGTAACTGTTGTAGACGACAACTGTTGCTGACAAAAGATTTACCCCTGAGCATGTAAAGGGTTAAGAAAATGTTTGATGATAGGAAATATATATCAAACAAAATATACAGTCATGTATATAATTAACAGGAACATGACCCATGTAATGAAGGTAAAACAAGTTTACATCAGTTGATTAGCTACCTAACGATATAGCAGGGCCATGATGAAATGATTCTTCAAAGAATAAGGAGGGTTATTGCCCTGGCGTCAGCGTTGCTCTCAGATTTAAGATTTTTGACAACACTGACTATATTTTTGTCACCTATGCCTTCATCAATTGACAACGCCATTCATGCGTTCAGTGTAATCTGACCTATATACAGCAATAGGTCCTACAACTCTTTTTACAATATTTTTAGCTCACTTCCATGAAGTGAGGTGGCTTATGCTATACCCCTGGCGTCGACGTCTGGACTGGATATCATAAACTGTAAGGGCTAGGTCTAACGACTGAACCTACGGTCACAAAGTCTCATATGCTACTCGCAGCTACTGTGTCTCAATGAGAAGACCACATGATGCACTGCAGTTTGGTGACTTTGACATTTAACATTGAATTCTAGGGTCAACGTTAAGGATTTGCACAACCACTGCACCTACTGTCAGGAAACATCATATGCTAAAGCCCCTCAATTAGTAGACCACGATGCACTCAAAGTTTGGTGACCTTGACCTTTGACCCTGACCTCTAGTGTCAATGTTAAGGTTTTGCATTAAAGTCTTTAGTGAGCAAACAACTGCACCTACAGTCACAAAACTTCATATACTAATGTGCCTCTATAAGTTTTGCGTTGAAGTATGTTCTTTGAAGGAGGTGAGCTTAGTTCTGGTTATGCATTTAATTAATTCTTCCATTGAAGAAAATAGTTCCAATTTATACAGTAATGAATATTCACCATAAGAAATGATTCCTAAACCCTAGCAGATGGTAGCTTAAAGCAGGCTAAAAGTAAAACAGAATGCACCTTAACCCAGAACCAAATAGCCTGTTTCTTGTTTTGAATACAGATGACCACTTAAAGCAGGTTGAAAGGAAAGCAAAATGCACCTTAAGGGGCCTTCTGCTTTACTTTCAGCCTGCATTAAGCTACAATTTGCTTAGGTATAGACACTATTTCTCATGGTACAACTACATATTAATGTCTGTATAAATTGGAATTTATTCTTATGAGGAGGAATAAATTAAAGGCGTAAAAAGGCATATTTATTATCCCCTGCCGAAAGGCAGAGGGATACTGTTTTAGGTCCGTCCGTCTGGCCGTCCGTGCGTGCGTGCGTCACGTTTTCCATCCGCAACTGTATCTCCGAAACCTATAAACAGATTTGGATTAAACTTGGTATACTTATTTGTCATCATAGGAGCACCGTGGGAAATCAAATTTTTTTCAGAAAATTTTAGGAATTTATGAGTTATCTGCCCTTTTCGTGTTAAAAATGCAGTCCGTGCGTCCGTCACGTTTTCCGTCCGCAACTGTATCTCCGAAACCTATAAACAGATTTGGATTAAACTTGGTATACTTATTTGTCATCATAGGAGCACCGTGGGATATCAAATTTTTTTCAGAAAATTTTAGGAATTTATGAGTTATCTGCCCTTTTTGTGTTAAAATGCCATATTTAACAGTTTTTACACTCTAGCAACTACAGTATTCAACATATTTTGTTTATACTTGCACACATTGTCTATAAGTACAAGTTCTTGCAGGTGTGCAATTATTGTAAAAAAAGGATACTTGTGACAAGAGTTATCTGCCCTTGATGTACTTAGAAATGCTAGAAAATGCTTTATTTTGGTATTGTTTACATACTAGAGCCTATAAATATGCATGGATTTTGAAAAAACTTTCTTGAATTATGTATGGCTATTAGTTTTCAAATGAATTTGATTATTGTTGAAAACGGAGAAATTAGTCATGAGTTATCTGCCCTTGATAAGTAAAAAAAGCCATATTTAACTGTTTTTACTCTCTGGCAACTACAATTATGAATGGATTTAAATGATACTTGCACACGATGTCTATAAGTAAAAGTTCTTGAAGGTGTGCAATTATTGTCAAAAAAGGATACTTGTGGCAATAGTTATCTGCCCTTGATGTACTTTGAAATGATAGAAAATGCTTTATTTTAAAATTGTTTACATCCTAGTACAGTCAAACCTGTCTTATGTGACCTTCAAGGGGAGAGACACAATAAGGTCACATAAGACAGGTAGTCACATAAGTCAGGTTATCAGTTTTCAAGGGTAAATTAGTATACAAGTGAACACCATTATGCATGTTTCTCTGAATAAACTGATATATTAACCCTTCCTTCCAAAAGCAATAATTAAGATCATTTTCTATATCTTCAGAAAAAATTATTAATTGCTATTTAACAAATACATACATAACGTGTTGACTATTCATCCCCAAATGATCAAATACTATCAATATCCAATCAATCACCTGAAATATTCGTCGGTCTTGTGTTTTTTAAATTTTATTCTGTAACAGGTTCGACGAAAATGTTCAATTTTTTTCTTCAATTCCGTTGTATCTGATAAACATGTGTCCATTTAGGATCGCTTTCTCAGTCTATTAACTGTATAATTCATATTCAGTATCGCGTCTCAAGGAGTAAGAATTCGATCCCGACGTGTGTTAGTTGCTTTTTGTCTTTGTTGTCTCTCTCACACGTAAATCTTTCCCGAAATGTCCACGTTTAGTGTCACGTCTATAATGTCCACCATTTTATCGCGTCGCAATTTTGTTCAAGTCAATTTCAAAATATGACAGCGCTATCTTTAACCCCGTTTTATTTGTCAATATCTCCTATTTAAAACACAGTCTTGCAAAGTAGAAAAAGAAAACAAACTTTGTAAAACCGACGAAAGAAAAGACGCTTAAGAACCATCTTTTTTACTTGTATCATACGTAATACACATATGCCAAAATCCGAGTGTTCGCAACTGCATATAGGAATGTGCATAGAAATTCTGCTTCACAGTTTCGGCATATCGCTTTGTTTTCTAATGGGATTTTTTTTATAATGTATCGTTGGAAAATCAATTCAAGAAGTTAACTGTCGGTTTACATTCATATAAAATGTTCATTACATGGGTATTTTCGCAAAAAGTTACGATTATAATACGCCGGAGTTTATACGACATAATTCCCCCCCACCCGTTCTTTCGTAATGGAGTGTTGGATTGGGTATGACTTTTTAACAGTAAATCATCACCGGAATAGCTATTTTCGGGGTAAGAAAAGCATTATTAGTCGAGTTCTAATAATAATTTTTATATTTAATTGCTTTTTGGTAGCTCAATTCTCCAAATTCATTCCCGATCGCCGTTGAACTATTTACCACAATTGTCTACTCACAAATTATAACATGCAGTTACACCTGTTCTGTTCTGTTAAAGTAAGTGTTACTCTTGCCGAAATACAAACAAAAGAATATTCGCCTCCCGGAAATGAAAACTGAAAATCGATAATGACCGGCAATTATCGAGTCGCTGCAAACAGGTGCGTTTAATAGCGACATGGGACTTTGGGAGCGGCATATTACGGTCGTTAGTCACGTAACACAGGTTTGTCGTTATGCACAGTCTGAACATAGAGGAAAATGTGTTGGGAGGAATTTTTAAGGTCGTCTAAGACAAATAGTCGTTATATAGGGACGGTCGCTATGACAGGTTTGACTGTATCTATAAATATGCATGGAATTTGATAAAACAAATTCTTAAACTATGTATGGCTATTAGTTTTCAAATAATTGTTATCATTTTTGAAAACGGAGAAACTGCCCTTGATGAGTCAAAAAAACCTTATTTAACAGTTTTTACCATCTAGAAACTACAGTCTTTAATGGATTTTGAATTAACTTACACATGATGTATATAAATATAAGGGTAGCAATTATTGTCAAAATAGGATACTTTGTGGCAAGAGTTATCTGCCCTTTATGTACTTAGTAATGCTCAACATGGCTTTATTGTTTACATGCTATTGTGTACAAATGTGAATGGATTTTGAAAAAAAAATTAAATCATATATGGCTATTATTTATAGAATGAGTTCAATTATTATCGAAAATGTGCAAATTAGTCAAGAATACTCTGCCCTTGATGAGTTGAAAATGTGTTTACACTCTAGTAAATTCTACAGTTCTGAATTTTTTTTAATAATACTTGCACACAATTATAAGTTCTTGAAAGTGTTTAATTACTGTTGAATTTGAATCAAGAGTTACCTGCCCCTGTCATACTTAGATTTATAATGCTACAAACGACTTTATTTTTTGTATTGTTTAGGCTTTAAAATGTACAAAATTGAATGGATTTTTATAAAACTTTGTAAAAAGCTTTTGAATGTTGATCTTTAAAGACAGGTGATCACCATTTGCCCCTTCCTCCCACAATAAAGTTTGCCACTTTCTTCTGGACAATCGCTGCGGCAGGGGATATCAGCTCTAAGGTGCTTGTTGGGAAATTGGTTAAGGTGCATTCTGCTTTACTTTCAGCTTGCTTTAAGTGGTAACCTGTCTTCCAAACTGAAACAGACCATGGTTTAATAGGTTAATTAGTTCAAATACTATTTAAGTGTATTTGGCCGCAATGATTGTGGTGGGGCTTTAACCCTTTATCATATAAGCCTGTTTCTGGTTTAGTAAATAGTTGACTACTTAAAGCAGGTTGAAAGTAAAGCAGAAGGCACCTTAAGACACACTCTGCTTTACTTTCAGCCTGCTTTAAGCGACCACCTGCCAGAATAAAGAAAATATTCCTTATGATACATGTTCACGACTGTTTAAATTGGAACTATTTCTTCAGGGGAGGAATAAAATGAATCCACTAAAAGGCGATTCTATGGGGTAAAGGGTTTATATGTATGAGATATTTGAGGCATTTGTTTTCAGGTAGAAAAGTTCAAGGCCAACCAGAGTGCTGATCATGCTCTACACAGTGTGTTTGACCTACTGACAGGTGACCCAGTCTTCAAAGATGATGAATATGAACACCTACAGGTACACTTACATGTTCTTAGCACACTTTCCTAAACACACAGCTTCAGATGAGAGGATATAATCAAAACATTTCCTACAAGTTCATGTAATATATACATCAACTGTTTTTAGCTCACCTGAGCCGAAGGCTCAGGATGAGCTATTGTGATACGTCCGTTGTCCGGTGTCTAGCGTCCGTCGTACGTTCACATTTTCAAACAACATCTCCTCAGAAACCACTGACCCGATTTCAACCAAACTTTGTCAGAAGCATCAGTGGCAAGGGGGAACGAATTAGTGTTCAAAGTTTTTGGCTAGAGGTATTCCCCTTGCTGTGGGACCAGATTTTCTAATATGACCGTATAGACATTTTTTAATGCATAAGAAAATCTTAAAAAAAACCAAAGGCCCAGACCAGATATTTGGTATGTATCATAACCTAATGATCTTCTAGCAAGATTGTTCAAAGTTTGACCCTGGGGCCAAAAATGGCCCCGCCCTGGGGCTTATCAGTTTTTCTGAGGAAAACCTTTAAAAATCTTCTTCTCTGAAACTGTATGGCCTAGATCATTAATATTTGACACATAGCTTTGTTGATGGTCCTCTACCAAGATTGTTCAAATTATGACCCCCGGGTCAAAATTGGCCCTGCCCCGGGGCTTATCAGTTTTACATAGACTTATATAGGAAAACCTTTATAATCTTCTTCTCTGAAACTGTAAGGCCAAGATCTTTAATATTTGGCACATAGCTGTGCCTTGTGGTCCTCTACCAAGAGTGTTCAAATTATGACCCCCGGGCCAAAAATGGCCCCGCCCTTGGGCTTATTAGTTTTTCATAGGAAAACCTTTAAAAATCTTCTTCTCTGAAACTGTATGGCCTAGATCATTATTATTTGACATGTAGCTTTGTCTTATGGTCCTCTACCAAGATTGTTCAAGTTATGACCCCTTTATCAAATTTGGCCCCGCCCTGGGGCTTATCAGTTTTACATAGTCTTATATAGGAAAACCTTTAAAAATCTCCTTCTCTAAAACTGTAAGGCCCAGATCTTTAATATTTGACATATACGTAGCTTTGCTATGTGTTCTCCACCAGGTGTGTTCAAATTATGACCCCCAGACTAAAATCTGAGATGTAGCTTCACATTGTGGTCCTCTACCGAGATGAAATTATGACACCTGGGTCATAGCTATATCAAAATGTTGTCTTGCCCAGTCAGCTTCTAATGTTCTCAGGTGAACAAAATGTGGCCCTCTGGGCCTCTTGTTACTGCTACCATTGTTGCACAAGGCTTTAAAGTTATTCCCATCATTGAAACATTTAATTTAAATTGAACCTTTTTTATTAGCTCGACTTTTTCGAAAAGTCGAGCTATTGTCATCACCCTGGCGTCTGCCTCTGCGTCAGCATCTGCGTCGGTTAAGTTTTTAGCTTACCTGAGCCATAGGCTCAGGATGAGCTATTGTGATCCCATTCAGTCCGGCGTCCGTAGTACGTTGTACGTCGTCCGTCCACATTTTCAAACAACATCTCCACTGAAACCACTAACCCGATTTCAACCAAACTTTATCAGAAGCATCAGTGACAAGGGGAACAAAATCTTGTTCAAAGTTTTTGGCTAGAGTTATTCCCCTTGCTGTGGGACTAAATTTTCTAACATGACCGTATAGACAACTTTAAATACATAAGAAAATCTTAAAAAATCTTCTTCTCAGAAACCCAAAGGCCCAGACCTTTGATATTTGGTATGTATCATTACCTAATGATCTTCTACCAAGATTTTCCAAAGTTTGACCCTGGGGTCAAAAATGGCCCTGCCCTGGGGCTTATCAGTTTTTCTTAGGAAAACCTTTAAAAATCTTCTCCTCAGAAACTGTATGGCCTAGATCATTAATATTTGACATGTAGCTTTGCCATATGGTCCTCTACCAAGATTGTTCAAATTATGACCCCCGGGTCAAAATTGGCCCTGCCCCGGGGCTTATCAGTTTTACATAAGACTTATATAGGAAAACCTTTAAAAATCTCCTTCTCAAACTGGTAGGCCCAGATCTTTAATATTTGACATATAGCTTTACCTTGTGGTCCTCTACGAAGATTGTTCAAATAATGACCCCCCCTGGGCCAAAAATGGCCCTGCCCTCGGGCTTTTCAGTTTTTCATAGGAAAACCTTTAAAACTCCTCTTCTCTGAAACTGTAAGGCCTAGATCACTTATATTTAACATGTAGCTTTGCCTTATAGACCTCTACCAAAGTTGTTCAAATTATAACCCCTGGGTCAAAATTGGCCTCGCCCCGGGGCTTATCAGTTTTACATAGACTTATATGGGAAAACCTTTAAAAATTGTTTTCTCTTAAACTGTTTGGCCTAGATCTTTAATATTTGACATATAGCTTTGCCTTGTGGTCCTCTACCAAGACTGTTCAAAATATGACCCCGGGCCAAAAATTGCCACGCCCTCAGGCCTATTAGTTTTTCATAGGAAAACCTTTAAAAATCTTCTTCTCTGAAACCGTAAGGCCAAGATCATTTATATTTGACATGTAGCTTTGCCCTATGGTACTCTACCAAGATTGTTCAAATTATGACCCCTTGATCAAATTTGGCTCCGCCCCGGGGCTTATCAGTTTAACATAGACATATATAGGAAAACCTTTGAGAATCTTCTACTCTGAAACTGTAAGGCCAAGATCTTTAATATTTGACATATAGCTTTGCCTTGTGGTTCCCTACCAAGTGTGTTCAAATTATGACACCTGGGTCAAAATTGACTCCACCCAGGGGCTTAACAGTTTTTATAGGAAAACCTTAAAAAATCTTCTTCTCTTAAACCATAATATAAGGCCCAGATCATTAATATCTGACATGTAGCTTCACATTGTGGTCCTCTACCAAGATCAAATTATGGCACCTTGGTCATAGCTATATCAAAATGTTGTCTTGCCCAGTCAGATTCTATGGTACAATGTCCTCAGGTGAGGAATATGTGACCCTCTGGGTCTCTTGTTAGAATAAGGTTTTTGTAAGACATAATTTCTCAATAACTATCAAAGGTATCCATTTGAAACTTGGAATACTTGTTTAGTATCAACAGGGCAACTCATTACATTAAGGTAGGTAACCCTTGGATTTGTCATTCCAGAGTTATTGCCCTTGTTTTATTTACTAAAAAATTGTAAATTAACATATTTAAATAACTATGAAAGATATTAACTTGAAACTTTGAATACTTGTTAAGTATCAAAAGGGCAACCCATTACAACAAGGCAGGTAACCATAAGATTTGGCATTCCAGAGTTATTGCCCTTGTTTTATTTACTAAAAAATTTGTAAATTAACATATTTAAATAACTATGAAAGATATTAACTTAAAACTAAATTCTTCTCCTCTGAAACTAATATGGCCAGAGCTTTGATATTTGGCATGGTGACACTTCTAGATGTCCTGTACCAATATTGTTCAAATAGTTCTGGTCGGTTGCATATCTAGGTCACAGGAGCTAAAAATAGATTTTTTTGAATGAAAACTTAAAAAATCTTCTCCTCTGGGCCAGGGCTTAGATATTTGGCACATAGTATCGCCTACAGGTCCTCTATCAAGTTTCTTCAAATTATGCCCCTGGGGTCAAAATTGGCCCCGCCCCGGGGGTCAAAATTTTACATAGAGTTATATAGTGAAATTTTCAAACATCTTCTACCCTGACATTAATATAGCCAGAGCTTTTATATTTGGTATGGTGACACTTCTAAATATCCTTTACGTATTTTGTTCAAATGGTTCTGGTCTTTTGTATATCTAGGTCACAGGAGCTAAAAATAGATTTTTTCTTTAAAAACTTAAAAAATCTTCTAGTAAAAAATTACAAGGGCCAGAGCAAAAGTATTTGGCACATAGCATCATCTACAGGTCCTCTATCAAGTTTGTTCAAATTATGCCCCTGGGGTCACAGTTTTACATAGAGTTATATAGTGAAATTTTCAAATGTCTTTTCCTCTGATACTAATATGGCCAGAGCTTTGATATTCGGCATGGTGACACTTCTATATGTCCTTTACCTAGTTTGTACAATTGGTTCCAGTCTGTTGCATATGTAGGTCACATGATCTTAAGATAGATTTTTCCAGTGGAAACGTTAAAAAATCTTCTTGTCTAAAACCCTACTACCCTGATCTTAGATATTTGGCACATAGCATCATCTATAGGTCCTCTATCAAGAGTGTTCAAATTATGCCCCTTGTGTAAAAAATGACCCCGTCCTGGACATAAATCATTTTCTCCATTTTTCAGCTATTCTCAGGGGAGCGAAATATGTCCCATGGGGCTCTTGTTTACTTAAAAATTGTTAATTAACATATCTAAATAACTATGAAAATATTAACTTGAAACTTTGAATATTTGTTTGGTATCAAAAGGGCAACTTATTACAACAAGGCAGGTAACCTTGAGATTTGTCCTTCCAGAGTAATTGCCCTTGTTTCATTCATTTAAAATTTGTAAACCGAAATATCTTAATAATTATGAAAGATATAAACTCGTAACTTTGAATACTTGTTAAGTGTCAAAAGGGCAACCCATTACAATAAGGCAGGTAACTCTGTGATTTGTGATTCCAGAGTTATTGCCCTTGTTTTGTTTACTAAAAATATATTAAATTAACATATCTAAATAACTTTTAACTTGAAACTTTGAATACTTTGAATGCTTGTTAAGTATCAAAAGGGCAACCCATTACAACAAGGCAGATAACCATAAGATTTGGCATTCAAGAGTTATTGCCCTTGTTTTATTTACTCAAAAATTGTTAACATATCTAAATAACTATGAAAAATATAAACTTGAAACTTTGACTATTTGTTTGGTATCAAAAGGGCAACTCATTACAACAAGGCAGGTAACCTTGAGATTTGTCCTTCCAGAGTTATTGCCCTTGTTTCATTTATTTAAAATTTGTAAATGGAAATATCTAAATAACTATGAAAGATATTAACTTGAAACTTTGAATACTTGTGGTATATCAAAAGGGCGCTCATTCAAACAAGAAAGGTGACCTGGGATCTGTCATTCCAGAGTTATTGCCCTTGTTTTTAGTTACATAAAACTTGTAAATTGAAATTTCTCAATAACTACCACAGGTATTTAGTTGTAACTTTAAATACTTGTTTAGTTTCAAAAGGACAACTCATTACAAGAAGGCAGGTAACCCTGGTATGTTTGAGTTGTTGTTGCTTACAAACTTCTATGATCAATAGGGCATTAAACACCCATACACATTCTTTAAGTTTGAAAAATGTAGCCGTCTCAAGCAGGGTTTTCCCGGACGCAGGTTTCCTGCATCATAGACTCAATTCTGTCACCTGGGACTCTTATTTGTCCAACCCCAGGAGTCCCCAGGACCCTCAAATCTTTGACCACATTTTACTCCAAACCTGCAAATCATCAGATATGTAAATCCTAGGTGCTGATGTGGGGTATGCTCAGGTCAACAGAGATCATGAACCTGCACTGTTTTAGTGTTTACAAAGGTTTAACAAGTTATTTGTCAACATTGTAAGGCATTTTATACACATCAAATTAATTTGGGACCCCCAAATATGCTGAAGGACTCTCAACGTGTAAGTTTCGAGGGTCCTTAGGACTCTCAATTACAAAATGCAAGGGAAAACCCTGCTCAAGTATATGAAAGTCAAGCGTCCAGCACCTGTTTGCGGTGCTCTCTTTATGCCCTAAACTTATTCTTCCACTGAAGAAAGTAGTTCCATTTTGTACAATCATGCATATGCACCTTAAGAAATAATATCCTATAAGATTGTAGTTTAACCCCTAACCCAATAGCCTGTTTCTAGTTTTAAAGACAGGCACTCAAACTAAAACTCAACTAATAATTGAAAAGAATTAAAGTTGATGTGTAGATCAAATGACTTAAGGTTTGATGTTGACTAGGGGGGGGGCAATTTTGATGTCATCAAATTTGGACCCCCCTCTCCAACTGAAATAATTTGCAGGGCATAGAAACCTCAGGATAGGAGTTAAAACATCACTTAAACTACTTAATAACTAATTGAAAAGAGTTAAAATTGATGTGTAAATCAAATGACTAAAGGTTTGATGGTCTCTTCGACAAAAAACTGCTGACCTTCTCCAGCACATCTTCGAGGAGGGCATTGACCTCTGTGTGATCTCTGAAACTTGGCTACAGCCTGAAGGGGATGCCACTGTCAGGGCGGAGTTATCTCAGGATGGCTTCTGTTTTGATGATGTCCCGAGAGCTGATCGTACAGGTGGTGGACTTGCCCTAATGTACAGAAGCAATCTCAAAGTGTCAAAGTGCCCTGCTAAAACGTTTCAGTCATTTGAGTGTGTAGAATGGAAAGTTTGTAGTCAATCTTTCATCTTTTACATCTTTGGAATATATAGACCACCGTATTCGGAGAGTCATCCAGTGACGCAGGCTATGTTCATAACCGAATTCACTGAGTTTCTTGAGCAAATAACAACCAGATCTGAGTCTCAGGTTCTGTTAGGTGACTTTACCATCCACATGGACAATAAGTCAGATTGCTACACCAAGCAATTCCATAAGTGCTTGAAAACGTATGGTCTGATTCAACATGTTAAGGTTCCAACTCATTCTGGTGGTCACATTCTTGACCTGATAATCTCAAAGCTTGAAGACAAACGGGTTAATCTCTCAGAACCATTGGCAGACTATTACATCTCTGACCACTGTTTTGTCAGTTGCAACATTGAACAGTGTCGTCCTCCTTTAATCAGGAAAGAAATCAAATCTCGCAATTGGAAAAATGTAGCCTGTGACATTTTACAAGTTGATTTCTGAGAATTGAACAACATTGTAAACAACTTGTCCAACGTTAATGAGCTTGTGTCTGAATTTACAAGAACCACATTATACATTGTCCAGAAACATGCCCTGTTAAAGAAAGAACTATTGTCTGTAGACCGACAGTTCCATGGTACTCAGGTTACCTCAAACAGTACAAACGATCTATTGAGAAAATCTTTTTGTAAGACAAATCTGATCTGTCAAAGAGTGTACATAAGGGTGTAAGAAACATTTATAGCGCAGAACTTTCTAAGGCGAAGGACGACCACTACCAGACCAAGATTGGGGAGGCAGCAGGGAATGTGAAGAAGTTGTATTCTGTAACATCAGACTTACTAGGAAGGTCAAAGGACAATCCACTCCCATTACACACAAGTGCAGTATCATTAGCAAATGACTTCTTGCAATACTTTTCCAATAAGATAACGAAGTTAAGAAATGATCTTGACAATATACCAAATGAAAAACTCAGCAATTGTAATTGTCCTGCTCAAGTCCACCTGTGATCACAAACACATTTACTGAATTTAAACCACTCTCGGAAAGTGATGTTATGCATCAAAATCTACAACATGTCAACTTGACATAATTCAAACTTCAATACTAAAGTTGCACATTTCACAACTTGCTCCTGTTGTAACGGAAATAGTAAATTGATCACTGCTGTCCGGTGTGTTCCCTGATGAGTGGAAAAGTGCTGTGATTAAACGTTTGCTGAAGAAGAAAGGTCTTCCACTGGAACTGCAGAATTATTGTCCTGTGTCGAATTTAACATTCCTCTCCAAAATCCTTGAAAAGGCTGCATTAAATGGAAACAATGAACATATTGAAGCTAACAATCTTCTCCCGGCTTACCAAAGTGCCTACAGAAAATATCATGGGGTTGAAACAGCAATGGTCAAACTATATAATGATCTTTTGGAAACCATAGATAAAAGTCAAGTTACAATTGTGGTTATGATAGACTTGAGTGCAGCGTTCGATACCATTGATATCCCTATACTGATTCAAATCCTTCAAGACGAATTTGGTATTCATAGCACTCCCTTGAAATGGATCAAATCTTATCTCATGAACAGAACAATTAAAGTCTTAGTTGAACAGTCAACATCTGACACTGAGCCATTGCGGTTTGGAGTCCCTCAGGGTTCTTGTGCCGGGCCTGTGATGTTTACCCTGTATATATCAGCTCTCAACAGAGTGGTGCAGAAATATCCATCTGATGTTGCGTTCAGGATTCAAGTTGGAAATTCTCAAGATGAGGCAACAGTTCTTCATCAACTTGACAGTTGTCTCAGTGACATTCTTAAATGGATGACAACCTTCAAATTGAAAATGAAATAATTGTATACGGAACCAGACAACAACTAGTGAAATTAAACATCTCAAGTGTAAATGTTGGTGGGTGTGACGTAAAATGCGTTGATAATGTCAGAGATCTAGGTGTTATCATGACCAACACACTCAATTTTTAATAAATCACATCCAGAAAAAGTGTCAGATAGCTCATGTACAGTTACGAAATCTTAGAGCTATAGGTAAACATCTCACACAAAAGTCTACTGAATCATTAGTACATGGACTGGTTCATTCCCATATTGACTTCTGTAATAGTCTTTTTACTGAAATTCCGGCTTACCAAATCACCAAACTGCAGCGAGTCCAAAATCATGCAGCTAGAGTAGTTTTGAATGCTTCCTATGAACAATCAAGCGCTGAACTTTTAAAACAGTTGCATTGGCTTCCAGTAAATGCTAGGATCAAGTACAAAGTCTTAGTAACTGTCTTCCGTGTCATCAATGGAACAGCACCATTATATTTGAGGGAAATGTTTGTACCCACTCAAGGTCGGTACAGACTTCGATCTCAAAGTGACACTTGTTTCAACATCCCGAGACGGCGTACAAAATTAGCAGACAGATCTTTAATTTTTGCGCTATATAAATGCCATGTAATTGTTGGCCGGATTGAAAATGCGGTCTATAGATTGGCGAATGCCGTCCGTCCGTCTGTCTGTCCGTCCGTCCTCACTTTGGTTGAACTTTTTGTTAGTGTCAGTTTTAGCCAAAGCTTAAGTCCTACAGCAACCAAAATTGGCATGTACAGTTATAGTGAGGTCATCATCACATGCTGTGGGTAACAAGGTCACTGTGACCTAGATTTCACGGTCCAATGACTTAGAGAATTCTTGGTTAACCTTTTCGTTTGCGTCTTGGTTTACTTTTTTGTTAGTGTCAATTTTAGTCAAAGTTTATGGCAATTTTAACGCCATAAAATTTGGAACACCCCCCCCTCTCCAACTGAAATAATTTGCAGGGCATAGTAACCTCAGGATAGGAGTAAATCATCACTCACTTAAACTCAACAACTAATTGAAAAGAATTAAAGTTGATATGTAGATCAAAAGATCAAATGACTTAAGGTTTGATGGTTGGGTGTTGAGAAGGGGGGGGGGGGGGGGGGGGGGGGGTGTGTGTTCAAATTCAAACGCCATAAAATTTGGACCCCCCTCTCCAACTGAAATATTTGCAGGGCATAGTAACCGCAGGATAGGATTAACCAATATTTTGCATTAGGGAGAAGCATTACCAAACTTTGAGGGGGGTTCCAAAATTTATGAAGGGGGGGTCCATATTCAGCTATCAAAATTGGACCCATGGTATTTTGACACCCCCCCCTTTTGAAGCATATTTAATCTTTTAACAATCATCTTTCAACCATAGATTTAATGTCAAAGTCATTTGAATAAAACCAACAGCAATTCCATGCCCATAACAATAATTTTGAATTTGGGTGTGAGGTGGGGGGGGGGGGGGGGTGGGGTCTGTTAATACCGCAGGTAGATTAGCCATGGTATTTTGACCCATCCCTCCCGCCTTTGAAGCAGATTAAATTATTTTTCAAAACATTTTACAACCATAGTATAATGTAACAGCATTTCCATGCCCATTACAATGATTTTGAAGTTGGGTGTGAGGGGGGTCAAAATACCATAGCGGTATTTTGACCCGCGGGTCATAATACCGCAGGTAGATTAGCCATGGTATTTTGACCCACCTTTAAATTAGATGAAACTCTCACGTAGTGCCAAGGTGAGCTATTTTGATAGTTCTTTGTCCGTCGTCCGTCGTTCGTCCGTCCGTTCGTCGTCAACAATTTCTTTAAACGACATCTCCTCCGAAACTACTGGATAGATTTTTACCAAACTTGGCAGGAATGATCCTTGTATGGTCCTCTTTCAAAGTTGTTCAAATAGTTCCGGTCTGTTGCATATCTAGGTCACAGGAGCTAAAAATAGATTTTTTCAATGAAAACTTAAAAAATCTTCTTGTCTGAAACCACAGTACCCTGAGCTTAGATATTTGACACAAAGCATTGACTTCAGGTCCTCTATCAAGATTGTTCAAATTATAAAATGTATGTCCCTTGGGTAAAAATTGACCCCGCCCCGGGGGTCGTAATTTTACATAGGGATATATAGTGAAATCTTCAAACATCTTTATCTCTGAAACTAATATGGCCAGAGCTTTGATATTTGGCATGGTGACACTTCTAGAAGCCCTTTACCAATATTGTAAATATGGTTCCAGTCCGTTGCATATCTAGGTCACAGGAGCTAAAAATAGATTTTTTCAATGAAAACTTAAAAAATCTTCTTGTCTGAACCCACAGTACCTTGAGCTTAGATATTTGGCACAAAGCATCGTCTTCAGGTCCTCTATCAAGATTGTTCAAATTATGTCCCTGGGGTAAAAAATGACCCCACCCCAGGGATCGTAATTTTACATAGAGTTATATAGTGAAATCTTCAAACATCTTCTTCTCTGAAACTAATATGGCCAGAGCTTGGATATTTGGCATGGTGACACTTCTAGAAGCCATTGGCCAATATTGTAAATATGGTTCTAGTTCGTTGCATAACTAGGTCACAGGAGCTAAAAATAGATTTTTTCAATGAAAACTTTAAAAATCTTATCGTCGGAAACCCCAATACCCTGAGATTAGATATTTGGCATAAAGCAGCATCTACAGGTCCTCTATCAAGATTGTTCAAATTATGCCCCTTTGGTCAAAACTGCCAAGGCCCTAGGGGTCACAGTTTTACATAGAGTTATATAGTGAAATATTCTTCTGAAACTATTATGGCAAGAGCTTTGATATTTAGCATTATGAAGTGACACTTTTAGATGTTCTTTACCAATATTGCTGAAATGGTTCGGGTCTGTTGCATATCTGGGTCACATTAGCTAAAAATAGATTTTTGTTCAATGAAAAGTCTTCCTGTCTGAAACCACCCATGTACAAAATATTTGGCAGAACAGTTAATTTTCAAGTTCATCAGTAAGATATTTGAAATTATGTCTCTGGGGTAAAAAATGATACCACCCCAGGGGTCATGTGACCCTTGTGTTGGTTTTTCCAGGTGAGCGATATTTAGGCCCGCATGGGCATGGGCCTCTTGTTAATCTTTTAACAATTATCTTTCAACAATAGAGTAAATGTTTGTGACTGTATAAAATGGAATTATTTTCTTCAATGTAAGAATACATTGTACAAAATGGAACTACTTTCTTCAGTGGAAGAATAAATTAAGGGCGTAAATAGGCATTTTTATTGGGTAATGGGTTAAGCTACCATCTTCTAGGATACATAAAATATTTCCTATACAGTAAATGTTTGTGACTGTATAAAATGGAAATATTTTCTTCAATGTAGGATTATACATGGTACAAAAAGGAACTACTTTCTTCAGTGGAAGAATAAATTAAGGGCGTGAAAAGGTATATTTATTGGGTAATTGGTAAAGCTACCATCTTCTAGGATACATGAAATATTTCCTATACAGTAAATGTTTGTGACTGAAAAAATTGGGATTATTTTCTTCAGTGGAAGAATAAATTAAGGGCGTAAAAAGGCATATTTATTGAGTAATGGGTTAAAATATTCATTGGTTTCTTGATTCTTAACTTTTTATTATGTTTTTTTATCATTCTAAATTTTTGCATGGGGGGTCCATTTTTTACAGGGGGGGTCCAAATTTGATAGCGAAATATGGACCCGCGGGTCCATATTTCGCTATCAAATTTGGACCACCGGGTCCATTTTTTATGGGGGTCCAATTTTGATATGACACCGGGCCAAAATTGTCCCTGCCTTGGGCTTATCAGTTGTTATTTTTACAGGAAAACACTTAGAAATCTTCTCATAAACCGAAAGACCCAGACCATTAATATCTGATATGTAAATTTGCATTGTGGTCCTCTACCTGGATTGTTCAAATTATGATGCCTGACAACTATATCAAAATGTTGTTTTGCCCAGCTAGTTTCTATGGTACAATGTCCCGAGGTGAGCGAAATGTGGCCCTCTGGGCCTCTTGTTTCTCACAGTTTCTTATAGGACATTTTGACAGATAAAAACCATAAAGACAAGTGAAAAACAGTTTGAATCGCGATCAGATGCAGCATTATGCTGCATCTGTCTGAACAGGATTCAAACTGTTTGCAAATGTTAGCCAAGTTGCAGTTACCATACTAATTTTCTCTCCCTATAATAACTCTCTCCAGACAACACTTACAATGTTTGTTTCCCATTGGGTGTTGTTGTAGAGAGGGAGCACTGTAGCTATGTCGTACACTTTGTTTCAGATTGATGTGGTTGGCCTCTACTTGATATTCCTGGTACAGATGATCACCTCAGGACTTCAGGTTTGTAAAACAAGTTACTATTGGTCTTGTGTAAAACAGCCTGTGATAGGGTCTATGTCCAGCCTTCTGACCAATGACTGCCATCCAGGGCCCAAAATCTATAACATGTTCAAATAGTTTACATTCAAACTTGTATTTTGGCAACAGTTCAAAAGTTGCAACAGGTGTTTAGACAGATTGTCATCTAATGCAGGGCAAAATAATGCAGATTTAACAGGACTCCAGATAAGGGGAGTATTTAAAACTATTCATTAAACCCTATGGTGTCACTACTCATTAGAATCGTTCCAGTTACATTTAATTTTTAGCAGTAGGCCATTTCTTTTGAAGATGGCCATTACCGAAAATCCGCGAAAACTAATGACAAACTCATTAGAACATGGATTGTTTGCTATGTAGTACAGGAAAAATATGTGCTTTGTCAACTGTGAAAGATGTTTCTTAGAAAAAGCTCCATTATTTTAACTCAAAATACAAACGTTCCAGTCATGTAGAAAAAACTGCTGTCTTGATTTTTGTATGTCTTCGGTAGAGGAATAATTTAAATGCGTAAAAAGGTGTATTTATGGTATAATGTGGTTAAGAGGTATAATTTGATGTGTTTTATAGATCATCTTTACCACTGATGAAGTAAACTTTGTACAGAATCTTGTTTTCTATGTGGAGAGAGCATACAGAACGCCTGATTATGGCATGTGGGAACGAGGTAGTAAATATAACAACGGCTCCACAGAAATACACGCCAGGTGAGAATACTAATCAGCCAAGAAACAGTTTGAAATGTACCATCAATATGATTTACGCTACCATCTTCTAGAAGATAGAAATTATTTCTTATGATATATATTCATAACTGTATAAATTAGAACTTTTTTCTCCGCGTGAGCTTTTCTGATCGTGCTATTTCTGTCATCCGTCCGTCGTCAACATTTTCTTTAAATGACATCTCATCCTAAACTAATGGATGGATTTTAACCAAACTTGGCAGAAATTATCCTTATATGGTCCTCTTTTAAAGTTGTTCAAATGTTTCCAGTCCGTTGCATATCTAGGTCACAGGAGCTAAAAATAGATCATTTCAATAAAAACTGAAAAAATCTTCTTCTCTGAAACCACAGTACCCTGAGCTTAGATATTTGGCACAAAGCATCATCTATAGGTCCTCTATCAAGATTGTTCAAATTTTGTCCCTGGAGTAAAAAATGGCCCCGCCCTGGGGGTCACAAATTTACATAGAGTTATATAGTTAATCTTCAAACCTCTTCTTCTCTGAAACTAATATAGCTAGAGCTTTGATATTTGGCATGATGTAACTTCTAGAGGTACTTTACTAATATTGTTCAAATGGTTCCGGTCTGTTGCATATCTAGGTCACAGGAGCTAAAAATAGATTGTTTCAATAAAAACTTAAAAAATCTTCTTCTTTGAAACCACAATACCCTGAGCTTAGATATTTGGCACAAAACTACATCTATAGGTCCTCTATCAAGATTGTTCAAATTATGCCCCTGGGGTCAAAAATGGCCCTGCCCTGGGGGTCACAAATTTACAAAGAGTTATATAGTGAAATCTTCAAACCTCTTCTTCTCTGAAACCAATAGTTCGGCTCTAAATGACCTTTTTGTGTCGATGGGCCGTAAAACACCATTCATTCATTCATTCATTCATTCTGAAACCAATATAGCTAGAGCTTTGATATTTAGCATGGTGTAACTTCTAGAGGTACTTTACCAATATTGTTCAAATGGTTCCGGTCCGTTGCATATCTAGGTCACAGGAGCTAAAAATATATTTTTTCAATAAAAACTTAAAAAATCTTCTTCTCTGAAACCACAGTACCCTGAGCTTAGATATTTGGCACAAAGAATCATCTATAGGTCCTCTATCAAGATTGTTCAAATTTTGTCCCTGGGGTCAAATATGGCCCCACGCCGGGGGTCACAAATTTACATAGAGTTATATAGTGAAATCTTCAAACCTCTTCTTCTCTGAAACTAATATAGCTAGAGCTTTGATATTTGGCATGGTGTAACTTCTAGAGGTACTTTACCAATATTGTTCAAATGGTTCCGGTTCGTTGCATATCTAGGTCACAGGAGCTAAAAATAGATTTTTTAAATAAAAAGCTTAAAAAATCTTCTCTTAAACTATAGTACCCTAAGCTTAGCTATTCTGCACTCAGCATCATCCAATCAGCAATTGGCACAATCATATTGTCATAATTTCTCCGCTTTCCAAGATATGTTACATTTACATCAATGGTCCCAGGTGAGCGATTTAGGGCCGTATACGGCTCTTGTTACACATTTAATGTATTCCTCCACTGAAAATAATAGTTCCTATCTATACAGTCATTAATATGTATCATAAAATAATATTTTCAACATTCTAGTAGATGGTAGCTTAAAGCAGGCTGAAAGTGAAGCAGAATGTGTCTGAAGGCACATTCTGCTTAACTTTCAACCTGCTTTAAGTGGCCACCTGTCTTCAAAACTAGAATGGGCTATCGGATAATGGGTTAAAAAGTCTTCACTGTTCTCCACTGGTCTATGTGTAACTGTTGCAAACAGTAGAGTGCCTGCCCAACTTGATTATTGATCTGGGTGAACACTGTTTGCAATCTCTTGTTCTTGTTTTTTCACATGACGTTAAGCACTATTGATTGTACTTTGTCATACTACATTTATTTGTAGGTGATAGCATTTATTGTATGCTATATAATATGTCAATGGATTGTATAATATATTATTTTACAGAGTTATTTTTGCCATTTTGATATCAGAAAAATGGCAATTCACCACTGCAAAACTTTGAACTTTATGTGAACTATTTTTTTAACTCACCTGAGCCAAAGGCTCAAAGTGAGCTATTGGGATGACCCTGTGTCCGGCGTCGTTAACAATTGCTTCAAATGACATCTCCTCCTATACTGCTTGACAGAATTCAACCAAACTTAACAGAAATGTTCCTTGGGTCAAGCTCTTCCAAATTTGTTCAAAGAATTAAAAACAAATCAGAACTCTGGTTTCCATGGCAACCAAAGTAAAAAAATTAGGAAATCTTAAAAAATCTTCTTGTCAAAAACTGCAAGGGCCAGAGCTTAGATATTTGGCACATAGCATCATCTACAGGTCAAAATTGGCCCCGCCCCGGGGGTCACAGTTTTACATAGTGAAATTTTCAAACGTCTTCTTCTCTGAAATTAATATGGCCAGAGCATTGATATTTGGCATGGTGACACTTCTAGATGTCCTATACCAAAATTGTTCAAATGGTTCTGGTCGGTTGCATAACTAGGTCACAGGAGCTAAAAATAGATTTTTTTTTCATTGAAAACTTCTTGTCTAAAACTACAAGGGCCAGAGCTTAGATATTTGGCATATAGCATCGCCTACAGGTCCTCTATCAAGTTTGTTCAAATTATGCCCCTGGGGTCAAAATTGGCCCGTCCCGGGGGTCACAGTTTTACAAAGAGTTATATAAAGAAAATTTCAAACGTCTTCTTCTCTGACACTATTATGGCCAAGGCTTTTATATTCGGTATGGTGACACTTTTAAATATCCTTTACATATTTTGTTCAAATGGTTCCGGTCTGTTGCATATCTAGGTCTGTCCTGGACATAAATCATTATCTCCATTTTTTCAGCTATTCTCAGGTGAGCGAAATATGCCCCATGGGGCTTTTGTGTTTAAGTGCTTTTGAACGCACAACCCCTGTGTGAGAGGAGCGCTATATTAATCTGGTATAATAATAATAATGTAATAATTTCTGTTATTGTTTATTTTTATAACACAAATTGACACAAATCTTCACTTGTACATTACATGTCAGACCTTTGCAATATTACAACATGGTACAGACAAGGGTTAAAGAATTATTTTAGATATCTTGGAAATGCCATGCTCTGCAAAGAAAACACTAAATGCCTTTTCATACCTTTAATTTATTCCTCCACTGAAGAAAACAGTTCCAATTTTTAGTCATGAATATGTATCATAGGAAATATTTTCTATATTCTAGCAGTAGATGGTTTAAGGCAGGCTGAAAGTAATAAAGAATATGCCTCAAGGCACACACTGCTTTATTATCTACCTGCTTTAAGTGGTCTACTGTCTTTTAAAGTAGAAACAAGTTATGGAGTAACGGGTTAACCCTTTCTATGCTAAATATTTCAAGTTTTGCAACATGATCAGATTATGTTGATATTAAAGAAATATTTCATACAAATAAAAGTGAAACCAGCGGTGCAGACCCTGATCAAAGGGCTCCTGAACCCATAAACCCCATAGCCTGTTTATAGTTCTTATGGTATACATTCATGAATGTATAAGATGGAACTATTTTCTCCATTGGACGAATAAATGAAACATGTGAAAAAGCATATTCATGGGGTAATGTGTTAATGCAGGGCAACAGTATCACATCTGATTCTGCCAGTTTTGTGTATTGGTTTTATCCTGCATTTCTTATTGTTGATTTTCATATTTATGGATTATGCCAGTTTGAAACATGCTATCAGTGTGTGTTTTTCTTGATGGTTGTCCAGTGGATTTGAGATTTGATAATCACGTCATGTGAGCGCTTATATTGATGAAAAAGCATCAATTTCTGTATCGAAGTCAAACTGATTGATCACCCATTTATACAAGTTAATTATCACTTAATAAGCTATACTCACCTGATATAAGTGCTCCAAGTCATTTAAATCCCTTAATAATTCAAAAAATAAACTCAAGTCGACAAAAATATGAAGGACAAAGCGGAAATATTCCATTGTTGTCAGGTGACACATGATCTTTTGAAATCTCATATGTTTACGAGAAGTCAGACTCTCGCCTATTTAACTTTATTGAGTTGCGATTCCGTGTGTGTTTAATTTTAATACTAGAAGGACTTGACTGTATGAGGCACTTTGTCAGTAAAGGGTTCTGCATGGTATTCCTTTTTTTGACAGAGCTCCAGATAAGGGGAGTATTTCAAAAACTAAAATCCTTTATTTCTACATTAAACCCTTTGGTGTTAGTACTCATTAGAATCCTCTCTTTGAGACGATTCTATTGAGTAGTTACACCCTATGATTTGGTGCTGAAATGAGTGAGAAAATGTTGGATTTATTCAGTTAACTCACTCTTATCTGGAGCCCTGGTTTGATTGCTTGTAAGTTGTTTGTAGCAAGAGAACAACTGTGATTGACTTGTCTGTGTCCTGCCTGACAATGAGTTGTAGAACCCATGCTTTTGAGGAAACCAGTCTATGTTAATTTCACAAACAGTGTAGACCCTGATTAAAATGCTTCTTGCAAGAGTCATGTCATCATGATCTAAACTGTTTGAATTACTTTACTTAAAATTTTTCTGAATTATTTTTCTAAAAAGTCATTAAAATAAACATAAACCGGTCATTTTTAGCTGACAATGAGCTCAGGGTGATCTTTTGCAAGCCTTGAATGTCCGTCGTTCGTCGTCAACTATTTTAGTGTTTACACTCTAGAGGCCACAATATTTATCCAATCTTTCTCAAACTTGCTCAGATTTTATATTACCATAAGAGTTCAGTTGAGTTTGATTATGGTTGAAATCGAACTAATAGATCAAGAGTTTTCTACCTTTGAATTGCTGAAAATGCCATATTTAACAGTGGTTACACTCTACAGGCCACAATTTTTATTCAATCTATCTCAAACTTGCTCAGATTGTATATGACTATAAGAGTTCAGTTGAGTACAATTATGGTTAAAATCAGGCAAATAGGTGGAGAGTTGTCTACCTTTGAATTGCTGAAAATGCCATATTTAAGGTTGTTTACACTCTAGAGGCCACAATTTTATCCAATCTTTCTCAAACTTGCTCAGATTGTATATGGTCATAAGAGTTCAATGAGTTTGATTATGGTTGAAATCGGATTAGTAGGTCAAGAGTTCTCTGCCCTTGAATTGCTGAAAATGCCATGTTTACACTCTAGAGGCCACAATTTTTATCTAGTCTTTTTCAAAATTGCTCAGATTGTATAAAACCACAAGAGTTCAAATAAGTATGATTATGGTTGAAATCAGACCAATAGGTCAAGAGTTATCTGCCCTTGATTTGCTGAAAATGCAATCTTTAACAGCGTTTTCACTCTTGCAACTACAGTATTCAATCGATTTTGATTATACTTGTATACTTGCACACAAAGAATGTAGCTATGAGTACAATTATTGTTGATATCTTATAATTGTGGCAATAGTTATCTGCCCTTGATATACTTTAAATTGCTAGAAAAGGCTTCATTTCATTATTGTTTTTGCTCTAGTTATCTGCCCTTGATGTACTCTACTACACTAGAATTATGAGGTTGTATTCCAAAATTGTTTACATGCTATACTACAAATTTGAATGGATTTAGATTAAAACGGGTGAAACTCAAAGGTAAAGCTATCAGGCTTCATTACAACAGGTGAGCAATATCAGGGCCTTTAAGGCCCTGTTGTTCAAAGATAGAATAGTTCAATATTAAAAAATTGCATTATAAAGGGTTAAGAAGTGGTAGTTGTTTTGTCTTATTAGTTGTTTGAGCTGTATGAGACAACTAGTGTGAGACATGCAGGGCAGGTAGGGGCCCGTTTCATAAAACGTTGTACAAAAATGTTGTAATTAAGTCAGATTATAAAAGTCTCAATTATTATTTATTTCATCTAATCCTGTCTTGTGACATCTTTTTGGAATCATGCAGGACATAAGAATAACAATTAAACCCTATAGGAGCCTTCTGCATTATTTCTATCCTGCTTTTAGCAACCATCTGTATTAACCCTTTACCCCAAAATATGTTTTTAGTTTTGAAAACAGGTCACCAATTAAAGCAGTTGAAAGTAAATCAGAATGCAGTTCAATGCACCTAAAGGTGCATTCTGCTTTACTTTCAATCTGCTTTAAGCTACAATCTGCTAGGATATACCCGTTAGAAGAAATTTATTATGGTACATATTCATGGTTGCATAAAGTGAAAATGTTTTCTTCAGTGGAGGAATAAATAAAAGGCATAATTATGGGGTAAGAATGCTGTTTGGTCTTCAGTTATGACTTTTGAATCCTAGGGATGAGTATATGAGTCCTTCATTAATTTTATGCCTGAGAAGTGTACATTTGTCCAATGCCAACAGTGTAGATCCCTCTGATTAGGACTTGTCCTGTTTGTCATTTTGCCCTGCTTAGTCTCACTTTAGTTTCTTCATAGTAGTGGGGCATCTTCAGGACTCCAGATAAGGGAAGTATTTCAAAAACAAAAATTTCTATTTCTGAAGTAAACCCTTTGGTGTCACTACTCATTAGGATTATCTCTTCAAGATGATTCTTATGATTAGCCATAGGATTTATTGCTGAAATAAGTAATGAAATGTTGGTTTTGTTCAATTTACTTCCTCTTTTCTGGAGCCTAGCATCTTATTATGTAGAATTTTGTATTTTTTCTGTAAGTCTGTTTTAATTGAGATTGTTTGCACTTATTATCAGTCCATGTTGTGTTAGTGACGTTTCACTGTTTTCTTGCCTGCATAGTTCAATAGGTATGGCCAAAGCAGCATTGGAGTCCATAAACGGAATGCAAACATTTGGTGTTCAGAGCGCATGGTGGTCTGTAGTATTTGTAGACCACGATGCCCATAATCGCAATCGGACAACACTTAACCACCTGCTTCCTAGAGAGTCAAACTCCAAGGTAGTATACCCCCACACAAGCTGAATGTGCACTGGCTGTAGTTTGTTGGCATAGTAACGGGTCAAAGAACAGATTTCTATACACAATGTCCATAAAACATTCTTCCTTTTCACCTTATACTCCATAAATACCCCTTTTTATGCCTTTATTCATTCCTCCTCAGAACAAATTATATTACTGTTAAAAACGTTCAGCATAAGAAATGGTTGCTAAACCCGACCAGATGGTAGCTTAAAGCAGACTGAAAGTAAAGCAGAATGCATGGGCCTTAAGGCCCATTCTGTTTAAGGCCAATTCTGCTTGACTTTCAGTCTGCTTAAAGGAACCATCTGTCTTCAATACTTCAAACAGACTATGGGGTAATGGGTTAAAGAAGAAACTGTACATGACAGCCACTGTAACCCTTTCCTCCATTGTCATCAGTGGTAATCACCTCTAGCCTACTGATACAGCCTGTATAGTACTGTCCTCCTTTACCCCATACCCTATTCCTAGTTTAAACAACAGGTGACCACTTACTGTAGGTTGAAAGTATAGCAGAAAGCACCTTAACCCATTAACACATTGCCACTTTATAGTTTTACAGACAGGTGATTACTTATAGCAGGTTGAAAGTAAAGCAGAATGCACCTGCTTTAAGCTACTATCTTCAAGAATCTAGAGAATATTTCTGATGTTGATTATTCATGACTATATAAAGAGGATTTTTTTTCTTCAGTGCAGGAATAAATTAGAGGTGTAAAAAGGTGTACTCATATGGTAATAGGTTAAGGCACTTTTTGCTTCAAGAAGCATTCTTCTTTACTTTCAAGTTGCTTTAAGCAACCATCTGTCTTGTGTACTGAAAACATGTAATGGGGGGAAGGGTTATTAACTCATTACCATCTAGGTTGTTCCTAGTTTTGAAGATATGTGACTACTTAAAGCAGGTTGTCAGTAAAGAAGAATGTGCCTTATGGCACATTTTGATCTACTTTCAGCCTGCTTTAAGCTATCATGTACTAGAATATACTAGAAAACAATTATTTTGGTACATATTCATCACTGTATAAAGTGAAACTATTCTTCAGAGGAGGAATGAATTAAAGGCGTAAAAAGGCGTGTTTTTGGGATAATGGGTTAAAAATGAAACCTTATTGCTCCTGCTACTATAACATTAGCCAGCATAATGACGCTGTGTAATTTTGGCTTTGGCTGTGTACTTAGCTTGTGTATGGTATATGTATGTGCTGTTAAGTGATATTGAGCTGTTAGCGTAGAATTCTGACAAAAAGTGACATGCGTAGACAAATTCTGACATGAGTACACCAAAATTTTGCATAACACTTCAGGCAGTACAGAATAGAATTCTGACATCAGTACACAAACTTCTGCATAGCTCGATAAAATTTTACATATTACTTCAGGCATTACAGAGTAGAATTGTGACAGGAGTACACAAAATACTGCATACCTCTTCAGGCAGTACAGGGTAGAATTCTGACATGAGTACACAAAATACTGCATATCTCATCAGGCAGTACAGGGTAGAATTCTGACATGAGTACACAAAATACTGCATACCTCTTCATGCAGTACAGGGTAGAATTCTGACATGAGTACACAAAATACTGCGTAACTCTTCAGACAGTAGAGGATAGAATTCTGACATGAGTACACAAAATACTGCATACCTCTTCAGACAGTACAGGGTAGAATTCTGACATGAGTACACAAAATACTGCATACCTCTTCAGGCAGTACAGGGCAGAATTCTGACATGAGTACACAAAATACTGCATACCTCTTCAGGCAGTACAGGGTAGAATTCTGATGTGAGTACACAAAATACTGCATAACACTTCAGGCAGTACAGGGTAGAATTCTGACATGAGTACACAAAATATTGCATACCTCTTCAGGCAGTACAGGATAGAATTCTGACATGAGTGCACAAAATACTGCGTAATTCTTCAGACAGTACAGGGTAGAATTCTGACATGAGTACACAAAATACTGCATACCTCTTCAGACAGTAGAGGATAGAATTCTGACATGAGTACACAAAATACTGCATACCTCTTCAGACAGTACAGGGTAGAAATCTGACATGAGTACACAAAATACTGCATACCTCTTCAGGCAGTACAGGGTAGAATTCTGACATGGGTACACAAATACTGTGTAACACTTAAGGCAGTACAGGATATAATTCTGAAATGAGTACACAAAATACTGCATACTTCTTCAGACAGAACAGGGTAGAATTCTGACATGAGTACACAAAATACTGCATACCTCTTCAGGCAGTACAGGGTAGAATTCTGACATGAGTACACAAAATACTGCATACCTCTTCAGGCAGTACAGGGTAGAATTCTGATGTGAGTACACAAAATACTGCATAACACTTCAGGCAGTACAGGGTAGAATTCTGACATGAGTACACAAAATATTGCATACCTCTTCAGGCAGTACAGGATAGAATTCTGACATGAGTGCACAAAATACTGCGTAATTCTTCAGACAGTACAGGGTAGAATTCTGACATGAGTACACAAAATACTGCATACCTCTTCAGACAGTAGAGGATAGAATTCTGACATGAGTACACAAAATACTGCATACCTCTTCAGACAGTACAGGGTAGAATTCTGACATGAGTACACAAAATACTGCATACCTCTTCAGGCAGTACAGAGTAGAATTCTGACATGGGTACACAAATACTGTGTAACACTTAAGGCAGTACAGGATAGAATTCTGAAATGAGTACACAAAATACTGCATACTTCTTCAGACAGTACAGGGTAGAATTCTGACATGAGTACACAAAATACTGCATACCTCTTCAGACAGTACAGGGTAGAATTCTGACATGAGTACACAAAATACTGCATACCTCTTCAGGCAGTACAGGGTAGCATTCTGACATGAGTACACAAAATACTGTGTAACTCTTCATGCAGTACAGGATAGAATTCTGACATGAGTTCACAAAATACTGCATACCTCTTCAGGCAATACAGGGTAGAAATCTGACATGAGTACACAAAATACTGCATACCTCTTCAGACAGTACAGGGTAGAATTGTGACACGAGTACACAAATTACTGCAGTACAGGCAGTACAGGGTAGAATTCTGACATGAGTACACAAAATACTGCGTAACTCTTCAGACAGTAGAGGATAGAATTCTGACATGAGTACACAAAATACTGCATACCTCTTCAGGCAGTACAGGGTAGAATTCTGACATGAGTACACAAAATACTGCATACCTCTTCATGCAGTACAGGGTAGAATTCTGACATGAGTACACAAAATACTGCGTAACTCTTCAGACAGTAGAGGATAGAATTCTGACATGAGTACACAAAATACTGCATATCTCATCAGGCAGTACAGGGTAGAATTCTGACATGAGTACACAAAATACTGCATACCTCTTCAGGCAGTACAGGGTAGAATTCTGATGTGAGTACACAAAATACTGCATAACACTTCAGGCAGTACAGGGTAGAATTCTGACATGAGTACACAAAATATTGCATACCTCTTCAGCCAGTACAGGATAGAATTCTGACATGAGTGCACAAAATACTGCGTAATTCTTCAGACAGTACAGGGTAGAATTCTGACATGAGTACACAAAATACTGCATACCTCTTCAGGCAGTACAGGGTAGAATTCTGACATGGGTACACAAATACTGTGTAACACTTAAGGCAGTACAGGATAGAATTCTGAAATGAGTACACAAAATACTGCATTCTTCTTCAGACAGTACAGGGTAGAATTCTGACATGAGTACACAAAATACTGCATACCTCTTCAGACAGTACAGGGTAGAATTCTGACATGAGTACACAAAATACTGCATACCTCTTTAGGCAGTACAGGGTAGCATTCTGACATGAGTACACAAAATACTGCCTAACTCTTCATGCAGTACAGGATAGAATTCTGACATGAGTTCACAAAATACTGCATACCTCTTCAGACAGTACAGGGAAGCATTCCGACATGAGTACACACAATTCTGTATAACACTTAAGGCAGTACAGGGTAGAATTCTGACTTGAGTTCACAAAATACTGCATACCTCTTCAGGCAGTACAAGGTAGAATTCTGACATGAGTACACAAATACTGCGTAACTCTTCAGGCAGTTCAGGGTAGCATTCTGACATGAGTACACAAAATACTGCATACCTCTTCAGACAGTACAGGATAGAATTCTGACATGAGTACACAAATAATGAATACCTCTTCATGCAGTACAGGGTAGAATTCTGACATGAGTACACAAAATACTGCATACCTCTTCAGACAGTACAGGATAGAAATCTGACATTAGTACACAAAATACTGCATACCTCTTCAGACAGTACAGGGTAGAATTCTGACATGAGTACACAAAATACTGCATACCTCTTCAGACAGTACAGGGTAGAATTCTGACATGAGTAGACAACATACTGCATACCTCTTCAGACAGTACAGGATAGAATTCTGACATGAGTACACAAACTACTGCATACCTCTTCAGGCAATACAGGGTAGAAATCTGACATGAGTACACAAAATACTGCATACCTCTTCAGACAGTACAGGGTAGAATTCTGACATGAGTACACAAAATACTGCATACCTCTTCAGGCAGGACAGGGTAGAATTCTGACATGAGTACACAAAATACTGCATAACACTTAAGGCAGTACAGGGTAGAATTCTGATTTTTGATGTAAAGTAACGAATTATTAAAATATGTTCAACGTAATACAGCTGTCAAAAACAAGAGAAGTTTGTAAATTCTTATCAATGTTTCTTCTGGCATAGTTGTTATGAAATCTGTTCTTTACCAGTTTGTGTTTTCTTGTGATAATGGTTGCTGTGTCTGCCTAACTAAGCTAACACCTGTCTGTGGTAACACTGCAAACACTGGACATTTTCTGGGTCAACTAGCGAAGGGTCTTGATTTGCTAGCAATGTACTAATCAGGGGTCCATTTAAGAGGGAGTAAATTACTCATTTCAGCACCAAATCCTATGGTGTAACTGCTCATTAGAATTGTCTCGAAGAGACGATTCTAATTAGTAATAACATCATAGGGTTTAATGCAGAAATAAAGATTTTAGTTTTTGAAATACTCTCCTTATCTGGAACCTTGCTAATGAAACAAGAGTTGGCAGAGTGAGTGAGTGAGTTGGGTCTATTTCCCCAACTACAGTATTTCAGATGTATGATTGTTAGAAAGGTGACATTTTTTACACCCTGTATGACTTAGTCAGACGTAAGTATTTTGGTTTTGCTCCATCTGTTTATCTGTGCTCAACTTTAACTTTGGCCATAACTTTAGAACTACATATGATAGAGACTTAATATGTGTAATGTACATATACTAAACAACTCAAGAAGCTCTTGAGGTCAGTACAACCAACTTGGGTCATGTGTGACGAAAGTCAATGTCATTTAGAGGTCAGATAGGATTCATTTAACTTTGGCCATAATTTGGAACTATACATGTGATAGGTAGACCCCTTATATGTGTAATGTACATACTAAAATCAAGAAGCTCTTGAGGTCAATACAACTTGGGTCATTTGTGACAAAAGTCAAGGTCATTTAGAGGTCAGGTGTGAAAATCTAAATTTGGCTATAACTTTGGAACTACGGGTGATAGAGACTTCACATTTGGCCTGTGTACTCAACTCAAGAAGCTGTTGAGCTCAGTATAAATTGAGTCATGCAAGATAAAGGTCAAAGTCATTTAGAGGTCATGATCACATCAGAGGGCACAGTGTTTCAAACACATTTTTTTAATCAATTGTTTTTTTGGGTGATTTTGGTTTTATTATCTGTGCAGTTCACTTTTTACAAGCATTGGCTTTACATTTTATTTTACGATGAACATTAATAGCAATGTTGTACATCTATTTGTTTTTCACTGTGTTAGATCTATGTGCCCTTTTCGTAATGTTTGTTTAATTCCATCATGTTGTTTAGCTCACCTGAGCACAAAGTGTTCAATGTGAGCTTTTGTGGTCAATCAATGTCTGTAGTCCAGTGTCGTGCATTGTGTGTCTTGCGTCAACAATTTCTTCAAACATCTTGTTCTTCAAAACCACTTGCCTGATTGCAACAAAACTTCACAGGAATGTTCCTTGGGTCAATCTCTTTCAAAGCTGTTCAAAGAATTTGAAACAATGCAGATGCCATGGCAACCAAAGTGATTAGATATTTGGCAGATGTTATCATCTATAGGTCTTCTATCAAGATCATTCAAATTTTGCTTCTTAGGTCAAAATTGGCCCCGCCCTGGGGGTCACTGTTTTACATAGAGTTATTTAATGAAATGTTCAAATATCTTTTTCTCTGAAACCAATATGGCTAGAGTTTTGATATTTGGATTGGTGTATCTCCCAGAGGTCCTTCATATATATTGTTGAATTGGTTCTGGTCTTTTGCATATCTGGGTCACCAGAGCTAAAAATAGATTTTTTCAATGAAAACTTCAAAAATCTTCTTGTCAGAAACCATAATACACGGAGCCTAGATGTTTTGCACATATCATCGTCTTATCAAAATTGTTCAAATTTTGCCCTTGGGGTCAAAATTGGCCCGACCCCAGTGGTCACCGTTTACATAGAGTTATATAGTGAAATGTTCCATCACCAGAGCTAAAAAAAATTTTTTTCAAAGAAATCTTAAAAAAAATCATCTTGTCTGAAACCATAATACACTCAGCTTAGATATTTTCCATATAACATCGTCTACAGGTCCTCTAATAAAATTGTTCATAACTTGCCCCAGGGGTCAAAATTTGCCTGGCCCAGGGGGGTCACCTTTTACATAGAGTTATATACTGAAATGTTCAAACATCTTTTACTCAGAAACCAATAGGCCAGAGCTTTGATATTTGGCATGGTCTAACTTCCAGAGGTCCTTTACATATAGTGTTTAATTAGTTCCAGCCTGTTGCATATCTGGCTCACCGGAGCTAAAAATAGATATTTTCAAAGAAAACTTCATAAATCTTCTTGTTTGACATCCCTTGATCCATCTTAGTGTTACCATGGTCAGGTGAGCGATCAAGGGCCATTTAGGCCCTCTTGTTGTTTAATTGTGCATTGTTTTTATTTCTGAGGTTCAAATGGATTTGTGTCTCCTACTAATATATTGAAATGTTTGCTAGCTTTTAGCTTTATCCTTTCCACTTTGTTTTATAGAAAATATTTCAGGTAAATAAATAATGGACCAAGTCGGTTGAAAATATCACAGGGAAATTATGATGGGGGAAATTTCTTTGTAGATGAAAAGGCTTCACATGCGAATAAATAAGGGGAAAATTTACAACCAATAAATCCATTAATCCATATTGATGTATATATGTGTTATTTACAGTGTACAAATGAAAAAAACACTTGTCCTATGCAAATAGTGTAAACTCGTGTAAAATGGACTAGACTTAATTTGAAATTGAACATTCCAGTAGATGTATCAGGGGTCTATGAGATAACAGTTTCTCAAACTATAGCAGTTCACTACCTTACTACAGTTAGTTTGGTCAATGAGCTGCTATGATGTCATGTTAGTGTTGGGATGGGCAGGGCAGGGCTCCAGAGAAGAGGGAGTAAACTGAACAAATCCAATAATTTCTCACTAATTTCAGCACCAAATCCTATGGAGTCATACTCATTAGAATCCTCTTGAAGAGACGATTCTAATGAGTAGTGACACCATAGGGTTTAATTCAGAAATAAAGATTTTAGATTTTTAGCTCACCTGGCACGAAGTGCCAAGGCGAGCTTTTAGGGTCGCTGGATGTCCGTCGTCTGTCTGTCTGTCTGTTCACAATTGTTCGTTAACACTCTACCGGCTACAAATCTCATTGGATCTTCATGAAACTTGATCACAATGTTTGTCTAGTGGAAATCTAGGTCAAGTTCGAATGCGGGTGATGTTGGGTCAAAAACTAGGTCACTAGGTCAAACCATAGAAAAACCTTAACACTCTAGAGGCTACAGATCTCATTGGATCTTAATGAAACTTGGTCAGAATGTTTGTCTCATTGATATCTAGGTCAAGTTCGAATGTGGGTCATGTCCGGTCAAAAACTAGGTCACTAGGTCAAATCATAGAAAAATCTTGTTAACACTCTAGAGGCTACACATCTCATTGGATCTTTATGAAACATGGTAAGAATGTTTGTCTCATTGATATCTAGGTCAAGTTTGAATATGGGTCATGTCCGGTAAAAAACTAGGCCACTAGGTCAAATCATAGAAAAACCTTGTTAACACTCTAGAGGCTACAAATCTCATTGGATCACGATGAAACTTGGTCAGAATGTTTGTCTCATTGATATCTAGGACAAGTTCGAATATGGGTCATGTCCAGTCAAAAACTAGGTCACGAGGTTAAATCATAGAAAAATCTTGTTAACACTCTAGAGGCTACAAATCTCATTGGATCTTGATGAAACTTGGTCAGAATGTTTGTCTCATTGATATCTAGGACAAGTTCGAATATGGGTCATGTCGGGTCAAAAACTAGGTCACGAGGTTAAATCATAGAAAAATCTTGTTAACACTCTAGAGGCTACAAATGTCATTGGATCTTGATAAAACTTGGTCAGAATGTTTGTCTCATCGATATCTAGGTCAAGTTCTAATATGGGTCATGTATGGTCAAAAACTAGGTCACTAGGTTAAATCATAGAAAAATCTTGTTTACACTCTAAAGGTTGATTGTGGGTCATGTCCAGTCATAATCTAGGTCACTATAGGTCAAGTTTGCCATGGTGTACCAGGTGAGCGATTTAGGGCCATAGTGGCCCTTGTTGAAGTACTCCCCTTCCTGGAGCCCTGGATGGCTCTATCTGGGATAGCCCCTAATCCAAAAGTAGCTGACCCTACTACGGTATTATTATAATTTGTTCATAGTTGTTAACAAAACCTGATCCAAAGGTATTTGACCTTGGCAAGTATTTAACCCTTTACTTCATTGCAGGTCATCATTTCAAGCACCTGTTGAGAGAAAAGCACAATGTAGTACAGTCAAACCTGTCTTACATGACTTTTAAGGGAAGAATCAAAATAAGGTCACATAAGACAGGTAGTCACATAAGTCAGGTTATCAGTTTTTAGAGGTAAAATATCATATATTTACATTCACCCTGTAAAGTCTTTATGTAATCCTATTAAAAAATATGCAGTCATCTGCCGATGAACCTACACTTTGAATCTTGATTTAGCCAGTTCGGATTTCGCCCGTGCTATTCGTGGACTTCTTCAAATAGACTACATCGGGCACTTAACACTAAGCTCCCATTGGTTGACGGTCATATGACACTAGCGGAGTGATACAGACCCATAGGTCGTTGCCATCGCGTTGCTATGTGTGTAAATGGGTTAAGAAAACAACCGCGACCTGTAATTTTAGAATGTGCTTTGGCAATAGATATTCAAGTTGCACTGTTATTTGTTTGCTTTGTAAGTCTTTTCCATTCACAGAGAGAAAGTTTACTGGAATAATTCCTGAATTTTAATACAGTTAGAGTACATGTAGTTGGGACTACTTTCTCACCATATTTAGAAACTGGAATGGCTATTACATCGACATTACATCTATCAAACCTCTTTGACCGGTATATGATAAGTTCTTATACAGAAAAACAAATCTGGCCAATAAACACATTAAATTGACAAGACAGAAAATATAAATATAAATATAAGGAATAAACAACATCTCTTTGCCGCTCATGACGGTATGACTACATTAGCTTCGGGGAGTAAATTTAACAAAAACGCCCTTCGGGCGTTTACGCAATTTACCCCCTGCGAAGCTAATGTAGTCATACCGTCATGAACGTCAAAAATATGTTGTTTATTCCTATAATCAATGAACATCAATATGCTTGTTTCTCTGAATAAACTATGTTTTAATCCTTTCTTCACCAAGCATTGATTTAGAACCATTTGTATATTTTGAAGCCATTTTGAAAGTATTATGGGAAACAGTAAATTGAACCGAAGAGCTAATGTTCAATTTTCGAAAATATGTTCATAAACCCTGTACATTGTAATTGTTCCTTATGTCTGTGAAGGAAAGGAATATTAGTGTAATTCTAAGTCGTATATATAATTTCATGCTTTCGTTTCAATAGGTTTTGTATCTAAGCTTTTCCAACACCAAGACTTTCTGCAACATTAAAAGCCGCTTACCCCTATCTATTTCCTTTATCGCATCGTTTTTTTAGCTCACCTGAGCCGAAGGCTCAGGATGAGCTATTGTGACCGCTCTTCGTCCGTCGTATGTCGTCTGTCGTCCGGCGTCCGTTCTTCTCTGAAACTACTGGTCCGATTTCAATTTTGTTTTCACCAAAATGTTTGTCAGTTTATAGACTTTCAAAGTTTTCAAAGAATTTTGATCCGTAAAAAAACATGGCCGCCAGAGGGCGTGGTCATTTTCCGTATTTACATGATATTGACAACCCAAATCAAAAAATTTAAAGATCTTCTAGTCAAAAACCATAAGTCCTAGAAAGACCAAATTTCTTATGTAGCATCATGTAAGAAAACCTTTACCAAGATTGTTCAAATTTTGACCCTGGGGCCAAAAATGGCCACGCCCTGGGGCTTATCAGTTTTTCTTAGGAAAACCTATAAAAATCTTCTTCTCAGAAACCGTTTGGCCTAAATCATTAATATTTGACATGTAGCTTTGCCTTATGGTCCTCTACCAAGATTGTTCAAATTATGACCCCCGGGTAAAAATGGCCCCGCCCCGGGCTTATCAGTTTTACATAGACTTATATAGGAAAACCTTTAAAAATCTTCTTCTCTGAAACCGTAAGGCCTAGACCTTTTATATTTGGCATCTAGCTTTGCCTTATGGTCCTCTACCAAAATTGTTCAAATCATGTCCCCATGGTCAAAAATGGCCCTGCCCCGGGGCTTATTTGTTTTACATAGACTTATGATGGAATTTTTTTTAAAAACAATAATTGCTTCTCTGAAACCATTGTCAGAATTCAATAATATTTTGAATGAATATTATTTAAGTGACCCTTTATTAGCACTATTTATATCATTGCCGTATTTTCCCCATTTTGCTCATATAGTAATAATGACAAACAGATTCCGAATTACTTCTTCATGCAACAGTCCACATACATGCAATGACAAACTTCATTTTGCATTGAGTAATATATAACACAATAGTCCTCAGGTGAGCGATTTAGGGCCGCATGCGGCTCTTGTTAGAGACATACTTTCGGAGAAAGCAAAAAGTGCCACATTTCACAGGGTGCCGTTAAATTCAGGTTATCATGTTTGGGACATTTATAAGTATAGGGTAGATTAAAATATACTTCTAAGTTAATATTATGTATTAAAATGTGTGTTTAGCTTAACATTTCTGCAACAATATGATTTGTTTTCATAAAAATATTGAAAATATATTTCATAATTTACTGAAGGAAAGTGCAAACAAAGATAAGATGTGGCAACCAAACATTAGGTAATCGCTTTGTTAATTTGGCAACTGGTTTGTTACCAATCAATTAATCCCTTAATTGAGCATAGAACCACTAGTTCTAATTCACACTTGTTTGTTTAAGGTGTTATAAATAAAGCACTCTGCCAATATATAAATTAAACCTTGCCTAAGGGAAAGACATAGGTCTAGGGTATGAACTGAATGGGTAAACGGCCTTTTGCCCCTTCGGCCTTTTGCCCCTTCGTCAAAAACGCCTACACGGAACTTTGCCCCTTCTTGATTTTACGCACACGGCCTTTTGCCCCTTCCCGTTTTTTCATACACGGAACTTTGCCCCTTCCAACACGGACTTTTGCCCCTTCCATATCGAAATATTGCCCCTTCTTTATCAAAATTCAGATTTATATATAGTAATTTTGTCTTTTACAATTCAAATTTGTCTTTTACAATTCAAATTCTTACTTTTCAGTAATCATTTCCCGATTTTGTCTTGAGGTGAACGTAAAATTCATGAAATCATCATTATCGCTATCACGCTTGATTCTCGCGTGAAAGTAATGCAAACATAATTTTCACTTCACGCTTAGTTGGTTCTCTATTGAATAGGCAATTTAAACGTAAAGGAACTAAAAAGACTCCGACACAACGTACACACTTTAATCTTTATTAAATAATCAAGTTGCTTGATAATAATGATTGGTAATAAGGTTGTTTGCTAATTACTTTGTCTGTTTGACCCAATTAACAATATGAAAAGAATAATTAATATCATACTCTTCGCCTTTCGACCGGACGGATAATGATAAAAATCGGCCACAACAGAACAGAACACATATTTTATTCACCCAGGGTTTTACCGACAACAAGAGGATGTATTAAAATTTGTAAGTAATAAAAACTTTATGTTTCCATTTCGATAACGAAGAACAAAATAAAAGTGTAAGGTATGTGTATAGATAATTGGGCCTCGCGTTTTGTTTACTATGGTTATTTTGACTGGGATACAGGTATATATGCACCGGTCGGTGTGTGTTGAAGTGAATATTTCTCACGCGAAATAAATACAATGTTGCGTTCGTTTCATTTCATCCGAAAAAAACCCAATTTAGTGTTATAAATAAATATATACACGGAAGATATTATCGGATTTAACAGGAAATGAATCCGTCAGGTCAGTAGACTATATTAGAGTAAGCCGGCCATAAATAGTAGATAGATCAATATCAAGAAAAAATATTCTAGCAAATTTCTACTCTCAATGATAAGAAATGGGGAGGCTGACGAAGTCGAAGGGGCAGATTTCTGCCTGCCAAAGTGCAGACTTCCATCCGTGGGAAAATAGGGAAGGGGCAAAAGTCCGCCCCTTTGAAAAAACAGAAAGGGGCAAAAGTCCGTGTTGGAAGGGGCAAAAGTCCGTGTTGGAAGGGGCAAAGTTCCGTGTCGGCGTTTTTGACGAAGGGGCAAAAGGCCGGTATTCACTGAAGAACTGAATGCTTTAACTCTTAACGTATTTAAGTTTTCATAAATCCCATAGTTTCCATAATCATAATGAATTAAGCTGCATATTGTCTTGATATTGAATATAAAACTGTCTGGACTCCGATCAGACAGCTTTTATATTTTACATGAATCCTTTAACTTTATCAGAATTTGAGACTTTTTATATTGAGAAACTGCATAATTTAAACAAAAATGAAAAAAAAAAAAAACATGTGTCTCTGAAAACAGGTTAAATACTGTGTTGGGAGTTGAAATTTAGTGTTGCATTTCACATCTCACAGTGTGCCTTTATATACAGGTTAAATATATAGAGAAATGCATCGGGAGGAGAGAGCCACTGCCAACATCTGACAGTGTGCCTTTAAAAACAGTGTGCCACTAAGACAGGTTTGACTGTATGTTACTCTTTTTTCGCTGACATTTTTAACAGCTAGCATACAAACAAAGAAATGTTCGCCTCCCAGAAAATGAAAACTGAAAAATCGATAATGACCCGCAAATAATAAGTCACTGCAAACAGGTGCATTTAATAGCGAAATGGGACTTCAGTAGCAGCATTTTATGGTCGATAGTCACATAACACAGGTTGTGGTTATAAGCAGTCATATAGGAAAATGTGTTGGGAGGAATTTTTTAAGGTCGCCTACGAAAGGAATTTGCTATATAGGGACGGTCGCTATGACAGGTTTGACTGTACCTTAATTCTGCAATATTTTCAGCCTGCTTTAAGGCTTAAGCTACAATCTACTAGTATGTAGAACATTTTTTTTAGCTTGACTTTTTAGCTCACCTGGCACAAAGTGCCAAGGTGAGCTTTTAGGATCGCTGAATGTCTGTCGTACGTCCGTCCGTCCGTCTGTCATTCCGTTCACAAATGTTCGTTAACACTCTAGCGGCTACAAATTTCATTCAATCTTCATGAAACTTGATGACAATGTTTGTCTTGATGAAATCTAGGACAAGTTTGAATGTGGGTCATGTCGGGTCAAAAACTAGGTCACTAGGTCAAATCATAGAAAAATCTTGTTAGCACTCTAGAGGCTACAAATATCATTTGATCTTCATGAAACTTGGTCAAAAGGTTTGCCTAATTAATATCTAGGTCAAGTTCGAATGTGGGTCATGTCGGGTCAAAAACTAGGTCACTAGGTCAAATCATAGAAAAATCTTGTTAACACTCTAGAGGCTACAATTCTAATTGGATCTTAATGACACATGGTCAGAATGTTTGTCTCATTGATTTCTAGGTCAAGTTTGAATATGGGTCATGTCAGGTCAAAAACTAGGTCACTAGGTTAAATCATAGAATCACCTTGTTAACACTCTAGAAGGTTCAATTTTCATCCGATCTTTATACAATTTGGTCAGAGTGTTTGCCTAATTGATATCTAGGTCAAGATTGAATGTGGTTCATGTCCGGTTAAAAAACTAGGTCACTAGGTCAAATCATAGAAAAACCTTGTTCATACTATAGAGGCTACCAATCTCATTGTATTTTAATGCAACATGGTCAGACTGTTTGCCTAATTGGTATCTAGGTCAAATGTGAATATGGGTCATGTTGGGTCAAAAACTAGGTCACTAAGTCAAATCAAAGAAAAACAGTGTTTACCCTCTAGAGGCTACAAATCTCTAGAGATCTGAATGAAATATTGTCAGAATGTTTGCCTGCATCAAATCTAGGTCAATATCAAATGCGGATTGTGTCTGGTCAAAAACTAGGTCACTAGGTCAAATCATAGAAAAATCTTAACATTCTTAAGGTTGATTGTTGGTCATGTCCAGTAGTAATCTAGGTCACTATAGGCCCTTGTTAAAAAGTCGAGCTATTGTTGTCACCCTGTCGTCTGCGTCAGCGTCTGCGTCAGTTAAAATTTTTGAATCAGGTTTTTGTAAGACATCATTTCTCAATAACTATCAAAGGTATCCATTTGGAACTTGGAATACTTGTTCAGTATCAAAAGGGCAACTCATAACAACAAGGCAGGTAACCCTCATTCCAGAGTTATTGCCCTTGTTTTATTTACTTAAAAATTGTAAATTAAAATATCTAAATAACTATGAAAGATATTTACTTGATACTTTGAATACTTGTTAAGTATCAAAAGGGCGACTCATTACAACAAGGAAGGTAACCCTGAGATTTGTGATTCCAGAGTTATTGCCCTTGTTTTATTTACTTAAAAATGGTAAATTAACATATCTAAATAACTGTGAAAGATATTAACCTAAAACTTTGAATACTCGTTAAGTATCAAAAGGGCAACTCATAACAATAAAGGTAGGTAACTATGTGATTTGCAATTCCAGAGTTATTGCCCTTGTTTTATTTTCTTAAAAATTGTAAATTTACATATCTAAATAACTATGAAAGATATGAACTTGAAACTTTGAATGCTTGTTCAGTATCAAAAGGGCAACTCATTACAACAAGGCAGGTAACCCTATGATTTGTGATTTTAGAGTTATTGCCCTTGTTTCATTTATTTAAAATTTGTCAATTGAAATAACTTAATAACTATGAAAGATATTAACTTGAAACTTTAAATACTTGTTAAGTATCAAAAGGGCAACTCATTACAACAAGGTAGGTAACTCTGTGATTCCAGAGTTATTGCCCTTGTTTTATTTACTTTAAATTTGTAAATTGAAATATCTAAATAACTGTCAAAGGTATTTACTTGAAACTTTAAATACTTGTGTTATAGCAAAAGGGCCACTCATTACAACAAGACAGGTGACCCGGGATGTGCCATTCCAGAGTTATTGCCCTTGTTTTTATTTACATAAAACTTGTAAATTGAAATTTCTCAATAACTACCATATATAGGTATTTACTTGAAACTTTAAATACTTGTTTAGTATCAAAAGGACAACTCATTACAAGAAGGCAGGTAACCCTGGGTTTTGTGATTCCAGACTTATTGCCCTTGTTTTGACTTAGAATTTAATTAGATTTCTCAATAACTACCGTAGGTATTAACTTGAAACTTTGAATACTTGTTCAGTTTCAAAAAGGCATCACCTTACAACAAGGCAGATAACTTTGGGATTTGTCATTGCAGAGTTTTTGCCCTTGTTTTGACTCAGAATGTGTAAATGAAATTATTCAGTATTTGTAGAAAGTTATTTATTTCAAACTTCCAATATTGAATACTTGTTTAGTATCAAAATGGCAACTCATTACAACAAGGCAGGTAAAGCAGGCAAAGATAGTTTACTTTAAATGGAATGTAGACTGTCCAAGTATGTTTGAGTTGTTGTTGCTTACAAACTTCTATGATCAAGAGGTTTGGAAAATGTAGTCGTCTCAAGTATATGAAAGTCAAGTGTCCAGCACCCGTTTGCAGTGCTCTCGTTTGATAGTGCATTTTCATGACTGTTTAAAGATAGGAACTACTTTCTTTAGTGGAGGAATAAATTAAATGTGTAAAAAGGCATATCTATGGGGTAATAGATCAAAGGGCTTCAGATTTACAGATTATCACTAGCTAGCTAGCCTTGGGTTGCTGTCTTTTTCAGTCCTTCCATTGGATTAATGTGAGTTAAACATTCATGTGTCAGTCACTGCATTAAGAATTATTTGAACATAATTGATATCTAAGGGAGGTAAGCAGATAAGGCATATATATGCAGTAAACCACTATTATACAGTCCACTATTCCAATCAGTCGGATACGGCAGCAGCGCCTAGCTAAGACACACAGTGCATTAATTACAACAAAGTGGTAGCTAAACCACCCAATAGAATTGCTTCACCACCGGGCATCCAGTGTTTATAATATAGCTGGTGGTGAAGCAATTCTATTGAGTTGTGTAGCTGCCAGTCTATTGTTATGCACTGTGTGTCTTAGCTAGGTGCTGCTGCCGTATCCGACTGATCAGGGTAGGGAACTGTATAAGAGTAGTTTACTGCATACATATAAGTTATCGGATTATCATAATATTTTAATAAGTTGAATAAGTACATTCATTCTTGTTTTAATTGACCACTTGTTGAATTAGTGATTAGATCACTTAACTCATTACCCCATAAATACGCCTTTTTACACCTCTTACTATTTCCTTCACAGAAGAAAATAATTTAATTTTATGTGGTCATGAATAAGAATCACAGATATTCTTATACAACCACCCCTAAAGGTGGTTGTTTATTGGCCTGGCCCTGTCTGTCCGTCCGTGAATACGTCCGTTCGTTCATCCATCAACATTTTGTTTGTCCGGAGTTTTTTCGGTAAACTATTTTATACCCCCATTCCACTGGACGGCGATTCCACTGCGATCATGTCGATTCTCCAAAATCATCCAAATCGCCGTAGAAGCACCGCCATGTGCATACTTTTGGGACCTAGGGGGTTTCCAGTACGCTTTTAGTACGCTTTAACTATGTCCTCGCTGCGCTCATCACCATCCCGCCACGCTGTTGCTGCGCTTCTAGGGCGCTTTAAGTTTCTCCAAGACGCTTCTACTACGCTTCCACTACGATAAAGGATTTCTGACTTGCTTCGACCTAAGCGCAGGGGCTACGCTTCTGTTGCGCTTTTGGAACTTTTCTGTATCAAATATGCTATTTCACCGTTTTGCAGCAGTTGACCATCATCCTTCGAAGAAAATTCCCACAAGTTGGCTTTTTGACAAACAGTATCTTGTGGAGTAGAACATTTAGATTGCACCACGTGAGGCTCATGCTGCCTGCTAATAGTATGTGCAGATCTTGATTTGTCTTTCGTCTCTGACAGGGTGGTATTTTGAATTATCGATGTGAACAGTTTTAAGTGCAAACGAATAATGGAGATAAGGTAGAAATGATGCATATTTATACACCGATCGGCAAGCGCGAAACGTAAATCGCCATGGTCGTAGCTCAGTTGTCAAGAACGTAGCAGAAGCTAAGAGGATACCCAGTCATAGCGTCAACAGCGCAGGGAAAGCGTAGTAGAAGCGCCATGGTTTTACGATTCATAAATGGCCGAATTGTCGTGAAAACGCTTTGATCGTCGCTAAAGCGTACAGAGCGTAGTGTGAGCGCCGAGAGCGTACGAGAAACGTAGCGGAATCGCGGGCAAATATCTCTACGTTTTTAGTATGATGCGACTACGCTTGCGCTACGTCAACCACGCTGCGACTACGTTGCTACTATGCTCATGAATTTCTTAGTACACTTCTTCTGCGCCTCTGCTGTGCTTGGAGTCAACGGCGATGCCACTACGTAAATTTTGAGCAGGGTCAAAACATTCGCAGTTAGGTGGCGATCAAGGAGCTTCTGTTACGCTTCTACTACGATCAGGGCGTTTCTACTGCGCTGTTGCCGCTCCTACTACGATTCGCGGCGATTTTACCAAAATTTCAAACGTAGATCGCCGCTAAGTGGAATGGGGGTATTAGGGATATTAATGAAACTTCACACAAAAGTTATATGTTCATCTGGACATGAGTCGAAGCTTATTCGAATTTTCGTTACAGAGTTACCTACCCTTGATGTACTCAAATATGCTATAAAAAGCTTGTCTGGAGTTTTCTCGGAAAACTGTTTGAAGGATATTGATGAAACTTCACACAAATGTTATATGCATAAAGATCTGGACCTGAGTTGAGTTTGAGGTTCATTCAATTTTTCGTTACAGAGTTACCTGCCCTTGATGTACTCAAATATGCTATAAAAAGCTTGTCCCGAATTATTTGAAGGATATTAATTAAACTTCACACAAATGTTATATGCATCAAGATCTGAAGCTGAGTAAAGTTTGAGATTTATTTGATTTGTCGTTACAGAGTTATCTGCCCTTGATGTACTCAAATAGGCTGTGACAGTGTTAATACACTTACCAACTACAGTTTTGAATCGATTTTGATATTTACCCACAGTATATTTATAGAAGTATAAGTTCATGAAAGGGTTGATTATTATTGAAATGGGGTCATTGTGTCAAGAGTTATCTGCCCTTGGTGTACTCAGATATGCTAGAAAAGGCTTTATTTCAGTACTCATGCTCTCAGAGCTCTTAAGTGTCTACAAATTAGAATGCCTTGCCTTGCCTAAATTGCCTTGTCTTGCCTTGGTCCCTAAAAGCTCTGCGTTGAACCGTTGGGGCACCTCATTGCAGACTTGTAAACCAGCCTCCTCCATTTGTCACGATCGTGTGCTGCTGCTTGTGATTCAGCAAATGTCAACCCTGTCCATTCTTCAATGTTGTCTGACCATTTTTTCTTCTGTCGTCCTCTTTTCCTCGTCCCCTCCACCTTTCCTTGCATACTAGTTTAGGCTAGGGCCTGGGATCTTACTTTCTTCTGTGGAGGAATAAAATAAAGGCATAAAAAGTGTAAAGGGTTAAACCTCATGGACCATAAACGGCTATGATTATTTATATTGGATATGATAGTTGGTACTTATTATAATATTAGGAGGCATGTACAGCTTATGTTAAGAGCTCTTTGTGTATGTGTAAGTGTATGACAAACATCATAGTTTTGGGACCCAATTCATTAAACCTCGTATGACAAAAACAGTCATAAGTCAAAACTTTAAATAACATTTACTCGGTAATTCCTGATTTCTCTATATATATAATCCTGGCGTGTGACATCTCTTTAGAATCGTCTTAAAAAGACAAGATTAGATGGAGAAATAAATAATAATTGAGACTTTTATATTCTGACTTACGACAACATTTGTCATACAACTTTTTATGAAACGGGCCTCAGGAATTTAAGATGATCTCAGTCATCTAATCATCACCATCACCCTGTGTTGGCAGGCATTTGAACTTTACTGTTGTTATTGAAAGAGTAAGTCACTGTTCTGTTCACGTTCTGTAATCTGTTAGATACATATGTCTTTATTATTTTTTTATATAACCATGTTTTGTTTTGTTTTTTGCAGAAATTGGAAATGGTCTCTTAATATGTGTGCGCATATAGATAATAACCTTATTTTTCTTTCTTTTAAAATTAGTTTTTCCCCCTGTTCAGGTAAACAAGGCTTTTGAAGATCATTTTGTCTTAATCCTTTACTCAATAGCCTGTTTCTTGTTTTAAAGGCAGATGATCTCTTCAAGTTGGTTGAAAATAAATTCTGATATAATACTTTTAATAATAATTTCAACCTGCTTTAAGCTACTATTTGCTAGCTAGGATATAGAAACCATTTCTTAGGGTACATATCTATGAATTGCTTTTGTAGAAAGTATTGTAGGATGAAACTCTATCAGCAAAAATTAGTACCCCATTTCCCCACAAATATGCCTTTTTACACCTCTTTTTTATTCCTCCACTTTAGAAAATATAGTTCAAATTTATACAGTTAGGAATGAATACGATAAGAAATATTTTCTATATTTTAGCAGATGGTAGCTTAAAGCAGGCTGAAAGTAAAGCAGAATGCACCTTAATGTGCATTCTGCTTTACTTTCAGCCTGCTTTAAGTCATCACATGTCTTCAAAACTAGAAACAAGCTATGGGGTAATGAGTTAAAGTACTTTACTCGCCATCAGCCCAATAGGAAATCTCTGCCTACTCCTGTATAATAGCATGACAGATGAATATTTGCTGATGATGCTGAAAATAAGTGACATCTAAACCCATTACCCTATAAATATGTCTTTTTACGCCTTAAATTTTTCGTCCACTAAGTAAAAAAGTTCTAATTCATAGTCATGAATATGTATCGTAAGAAATAATTTCTATATTCTAGGAGATGATAGCTGAAAGTAGAGCTTTAAGTGGTCACATATCTTTGAAATTTGAAACAAGCTATTGGGGTAATGGGCTAAGTATTTGTTATCCCCTGCCGAAAGGCAGAGGGATACTGTTTTAGGTCCGTCCGTCCATCCTTCCGCGCCACTAAATTTAAAGTGGGTTAGAGGGCCAGATAACGGTAAACATAACAAAAGAAGACAATAAGAGTTCATTCCATAACAATACACTAAGGGGCCGTGGCCCGTTATTCGAACAAAAGAAAATAACAAAAGAAAAGGCCCTCTAACCCACTTCGGTTACATGTCCGTCCGTCCATCTGTCCGTGCTTACGAGAGGGTACTTACGTGGCTAAAATTCTTAGCCCCATAATTAAAAAACATTAACCTGGCCGTCTCTTGTGACATTAACCTGGCCATTTCTTGTGACATTAACCTGGCCAGTTGTGGGACATAGGGTTAGGGGAAGGGTTAGCCTCCAGATCATTATTTTTCAAGTTAGAGCAAAAAGAAATTGTCAGTTGTGTGGCTAGCCACGCAAAAGAAAACAATAGAAAATAGCCACATAAGTATCCTCCCGTAAGAACGTCCGTCCTTGCTCACAAAATGATAGTTGCGTGGCTAAAATTGTGTCCATAACCTAGCTAGACACATAATTGAAAAAATTAACCTGGCAGTTTCTTGTAACATTAACCTGGCCATTTCTTGTGACATTTTAACCCTTTCCTCCCTGAAACCTCAAATGGACAATTCTAATTTTCAATTTAGTCTAGTCCATTTTTGACTTTTTAGGGTTGATTTTTACAATATATGTCTAAATGACAAACATTGTAGACACTGATCAGAGGGCTCCTTATGGAGGGTCAACACTGTTTGCATAGGACAAGTGTACTCTTCGCAGGTACACTGTTTGCAAATGACGCATATATGCGTGACTAGGGTTCAAAGAGTTAACCTGGCCAGTTGTGGGACATTGGGTTAGGGGTAGCCTCCAGATCATTCATTTATGTGGCTAACCACACGTATTTTAGCCACATAAAAGAGATACAATAAAGAAGGATATGGCCACTTAAGGTAGCTCACGGGTTAGCTTAGTTTCCATCAAAGGTGTTATGAAACTTTGCTTGAAGAATGATAATAGCCTAAGAAACAATGTGTGAAAATATAGGCAAAATGTATCGTTTGGTTTGTCTTAAAGCTAGGTCTCCTTTTCTGTCAAAAACCTGAATTTTGGAAATTTTATTTTTCTCAAAAAAGAGAGTAGTTAATGACTATAAGTCTCGCGCAAATTAATAAATAGTACACAACATTCATTACAATAAAAGCTAAAAACAGTTTGAATAAAGATGTTCAGAAAGATGTTATCAGCTATTTAAATTTTGCAAAATGCTAAAAAATTGAATTACAAAAAACTGACTCATTCAATGTCTATTTTTTTCCCATTTTATTCAAATATAATTATAGTTGGTGAAATAGTTGGTCAGAAAAAATTAGAAAATATTACAGTCAGGATTTGTTGTAATAACAGATTTTCTTATTAAAATGTGAGAAATCTGAAGTTGAGATACAGTTACCCGCCTTAAAATTGAAATTCTGTCATTAGAATGCATCATTATTTATTTATGGACTTGCATACAAGGTTAATGATATTGTTTAAACATTATAATAGGCAATATCGATCTTGAAAAGGTTGACGTATTGATAAGCTTCAATGTGTGGCTTTATCATAAGTTTGATCAAATCTTATACATGTATACCGATTTTATTGAGTTATAAGTCATTAAACTAAAACGTGCATGTAAGTGGACATGTATAATTGGACCGTATATAGCATCACTAAACATGTCCCTTGATCACTGCGTTATTGATTGACAAGTCAATAACATCGGACACTTCATTTAGAAAAATATATTTGGACCGAATGGGACTCGAACCAGCTATGACCTAAGGATTGCTAGTCAATCACTCTACCGATTGCGCTATGGAAGGATTATACTGAAACGTATCAACCGTTCCTTTATATAAATGTTCTAGTTTAAGCACGTGCGGGAAAAGTCTATGTCGTCAAGACGCATTTCCGCTCGCCCTTAAGACCAACTTCCGTATGCGAAAGGCCTTAAATGGAGATTGACGGTATGTCTGTCCTTCAGTCCGTCACATTGTCCGTCCACAACTGTATCTCTGAAACCTATAAACAGATTTGGATGAAACTTGGTTTAATTTTGTCATCATAGGAGCACCGTAGGAAATTTTTAAAAAATCAGAAAATTTTAGGAATTTATGAGTTATCTGCCCTTTTTGTGTTAAAAATGCCATATTTAACAGTTTTTACACTCTAGCAACTACGGTATTCAACATATTTTGTTTATACTTGCACACAATGTCTATAAGTAAAAGTTCTTGAAGGTATGCAATATTGTCAAAAAATGCATTTCAAAAAAAAAAAAAAGAAGCTCTGGTGGGATTCGAACCCGTGACCCTCCATGCAGACACAAACACAAAAATTATGGAATCCCTTAACCCACTTGACTACGGGCTCTATATTTCTATGGTATCGAATTAACGTACTTCAGTGTGTAACGATGGATAGTAAATTATTCGGCTCGGGTTTATGTCTGAGCCTGTGTTCAATTTCTGTAGAGAAGCAGGGATTATTCTGTCGCAGAATGCAAGTGAGAGAAATTCTCTCATTTGTCAAAAAAAAGTGAGAGATTTTTTTAGACGATGAGAGAAATTTTAATTGGTAGTCTGTTTGTACCAACAAGCACTACTACTATATCTACTGCTTGAGAATTTTGTGTAAATAAAATTTATATGACATGGAACTGTTATTCTTCTTCTCCTTATCGAAATCTAGTGAAAAGATTTAATCCATACCATAAATTGATAGTTTACCGCACGCGCCATTAGCGTATATGTTATCGGCAGATTCATTTTCGTCTGTAGAGGGTCAGTTCGCGAAAACTAGTGACAAAAATTATCGGCGCGGTTACGACGATAACTTAGGAATAAAATTAACGATATTTTGGTGCATTGTGCAGTTATTCAATCCAGTGAAGGGAAATTACATTCCTGTTTTCGAAAGAAAGTACGATCCAATGACAGAGGACATAACGTGTACCGGGCCGACGGTAATCCCTGCTGGTCACCCATCCAGATTCTAACCTCACAGGACGTTGCTTAACCAATTAGTCTATGTGCGGTCTGGTACACGTTTTATTCTGAACCGGATGTGTTTTGATTTTATATACAAAATTCGGAACTCTCGGTCCTTTCCGTTTATTGGTTTGCTGTTATACTTATTGGTGTGCGGGATGCTGCGATTACGATAAGGCGTTCGACGAAATTGATCAGAAATGTTTGTAAATATCGGAAATAAATCGAGAAGAATAAACTTTAGCTCGCAAGTATCTGAGAAACGAGTGCGAGAAATATTCGCGTTATACAAATTTTGATGCGATATCTGTCATTTTCGTGCGAAATATCGCGGAAATCTCGGCCCAGAATGATCCCTGGAGAAGCAACAACAACAACAATACCGTCGACTGGCGCTATAGAAAAACGATGGAAAATATCTAAAAAACTAAGATTCGATGATGGTTCTTGATACCTTTTTTGGACTTACCATATTTTTTTAATGTCAGAAGCCCAATAATGCCACACATTTGCTTTTATTTGAGTATTTTATTTAATTTTGACAAGTACACTATCCGGTTGCGATTCCCTTTAAAGTCGTTGGTTATGTGAGAAAAAGAATCTGTCCCTCGTCGATGTTAATAAGACAAGTTTATCTCAAACTCATCTAGAATAGAAAAGTTATTTAGCTCGCCAAGGCTCGCTTAATTTAACATTTCAATTCTAGACTGGTTTGAGATCAGCTTGTCTTAAACATCGACTCATGAAAGATCCTATATATCACTGTATCAGTTCAGTATAGGTGATGTGTGCTGGTGGCTGTATGTGGAAATGGTTGATAAAGCATTGTGGGTATGATATGAAGCGCTAGGTCTGAATCCTTACAATTACAGTTCAATTGGTCTGGCTAAGGCAGCCCTTGAGGCCATTAATGGTGTGAATCTCTATGGCAACCAGGGGGCATCATGGTCTGTCATATTTGTTGACATAGATGCACATAACAGGAATAGGACCATCTTTGAGTCCATTCTACCCAGGGAATCAAACTCAAAGGTATTGTTGTATTGAAGTTTTACATTTTTAGCTCACCTGAGCTAGCTCAGGGTGAGCTTTTGCAATCCTTGAATGTCCGGCGTCCGTCGTTCGTCGTTCGTCGTCCGTCGTCAACAATTTTGGTGTTTACTCTCTAGAGGCCACAATTTTTATCCAATCTTTCTGTAACTTACTCAGATTGTATATTACCATAAGAGTTTGGATGAGTTCGAATAAGGTTGATATTGGACATATAGGTCAAGAGTTATCCACCTTTGAAATGCTTAAAATGCAATATTTAACAGTGTTTACACTCTAGAGGCCACAATTTAAATTCAATCTTTCCCAATCTTGCTCAGATTGTATATGACTATAAGAGTTCAGATGAGTTTGATTATGGTTGGAATTGGATTGATAGGTCAAGAGTTATCTACCTTTAAATTGCTAGAAATGCCATATTTAAGGTTGTTTACACTCTAGAGGCCACAATTTTAATCCAATCTTTCTTAAACTTCATCAGATTGTATATGACTATAAGAGTTCAGATGAGTTTGATTAGGGTTGCAATCAGACCTGTAGGTCAAGAGTTATTTAAATTTGAATTGCTGAAAATGCCATATTTAAGGGTGTTTACACTCTAGAGGCCACAATTTTAATCCAATCTTTCTTAAACTTGCTCAGATTGTATATTACCATAATAATTTGAATGAGTTAGGTTATGGTTGGAATCGGTTTTATAGGTCAAGAGTTACCTACCTTTGAATTGCTGAAAATGCCATATTTAACAGTGTTTGCACTCTAGAGGCCACAATTTTCAATGAATTTTAATTATAATTGCACACAATGTATATAGCTGTAAGTTCTCGAGGGAGTGCAATTATTGTTGAAATCTGATCGTTGTGGCAAGAGTTATCTGCCCTTGATTTACTTTGAAATGCTAGAAAAGGCTTCATTTCCGTATTATTTAGGCTCTAGTTATCTGCCTTTGATGTACTCTACTATACATACTAGAATGGGTCATATTGCAATGTTGTGTACATGCTATACTACAAATTTGAATGCATTTAGAATAAAACAGGTGAAATTCAAAGGTAAAGCTATCAGGCTTCATTATAAAAGGTGAGCGATATCAGGGCCTTCAGGCCCTCTTGTTTCACATTTATTCGCATTGAGTCAACCCTTAGTATGATAACCTTGTGGGAATAACCGCAGCTCTAGATATAGGTAGCTTCAATAAAGCGTTTAAGAGCCTCAAAATATTTGCCTCAAATCATAGCTGCATATTTGACAAAAAATTTAGAAAAGTGGTATAAAAGGCTCATTTTTAGCTCACCTGAGCCAAAGGCTCAAGGTGAGCTATTGGGATGGCCCTGTGTCCGTCGTCGTTAGTCGTCCGTCGTCCGTCGTGCGTCGTCGTTAACAATTGCTTCAAATGACATCTTCTCCTAAACGGCTGAACAGATTTCAACCAAACTTTACAGGAATGTTCCTTGGGTCAAGCTCTTTCAAATTTGTTCAAAGAATTGAAAACAATATAGAACTCTGGTTGCTATGGCAACCAAAGTGAAAAAATAAGGAAATCTTAAAAAATCTTCTTGTCTGAAACTACAAGGGCCAGAGCTTAGATATTTGGCTCATAACATTATCTACAGGTCCTCTATCAAGTTTGTTCAAATTATGCCCCTGGGGTCAAAATTGGCCCCGCCCCGGGGTCACAGTTTTACATAGAGTTATATAGTGAAAATTTCAAACGTCTTCTCCATTGAAACTAATATGGCCAGAGCTTTGATATTTGGCATGGTGACACTTCTAAATGTCCTTTACCTAGTTTGTTCAAATGGTTCTGGTCGGTTAAATATCTAGGTCATAATTCACATTCAAAATATGTATAGCAGACAGCAATTCAGCATTATAAGAGTTAGACCCTAGCCAAATTTCCTACTGGCAGAGTTACATAACTGAACTCAGGTCAGCTGGTCAGCTGATGAGGTTCACAGCATATGGTGTTGTCTGCTATATTTTTATGCCCTGCAGTTGGGGGCATATTGTTTTTGTCTGTCTGCTTTTTTGTCTGTTTGTCCATTTGTTTGTCTGTCAGTCCACAACTTTAATCTTAGCCATAACTTTGTTAAAGTTAGAAACTTTATAACTTGGGTCATGTCCTACAAAGGTCAATGTCATTTTTGAGATATTTCCCAGTGTCATATTTTCTTGTCTTTGAGATAACTCCAGTTCTACTGATGTTAACCCATTACCCCATACATATGCCTTTTTACGCCTTTAATTTATTCCTCCTCTAAAGAAAATAATTCCACTTTATACAGTCATAAACATGTAAGATATATCTATATCTTAGTAGATGATAACTTAAAGCAGGTTGAAAGTAAAGCAGAGTGCGCAATAAATAATCATATGGAAATACATGTAGCTTGATAAGAAGAAGTGTCATGGATAATTTGTCATGTTTTTTTTTTGTCTGGAAGATAATTCCATTTACAGCTATATTAATATGTTGTCTTGCCTATTAAGCTAAGGCACAATGACCTCAGGTGAGCGAATTAAGGGCCATGGCCCTCTTGTTTTTAAAAATGAAAGAAAGTGTAGTGTTAGTGACTTAGTGTCTTATCTACCCTTTTACATTGCAATTAAAAGGCGTGTTTTCTTTTAAATCAGAAAAGTAATTATTAGTGAGTAGTGACCATATTTGTTTTGTAATTTGAACATTATAAAAGGTAGAAGTTTACTGATACTCAATCATGCTCTAAGTACTCCTATACCGGATGTTGGCAAACACTGTAGACCCAAGTAAGAGGTTGTATATGTAAATAGTAGAATCTTGTTCCATCCAGGTGTTCATTTAAAGCAGGTTGAAAGTAAAACAGAATGTGCCTTATTCTGCTTTACTTTCAGCCTGCTTTAAGCTAACATCTACTAGAGTGTAGAAAATCATTTTTATGATTCATATTTATGACTGTATAAATTGGAACTATTTTCTTCAGTGGAGGTATTAATTACAGGTGTTAAAAGACGTATTTATGGGGTAATGGGTTAAGAGAAATTTAAAAGGTGGATATGCTTGTCATATGTTGGTGGACTAAGAAACTTGGATACATTAAGAAACTCTGTGAAATAAACGTGATTATTTTGAATATTTATGGAAGCCTAAAGTAATGATTGGAAGTAAAGCATTTAAAGGCTGAAGGATCTTTCTGGTTTACTTCCATGTTGCTCTAAGCAGTCTCATTGCCTTTAACTCTTTGCTTGCTGGGTAATATTTTCGTCTGCAACTCTTTGCTTGCTGGGTAATATTTTCGTCTGCAACAGTTTGTCGTCTGCCATTGTTCTAAAATTAGAATTTTCAGAATTTCTTTTAAATTCAGTGTCAGAATAGCAAACAGTTTGGATCCTGATGAGATGCTGCATTATGCGGCGTCTCATATGGATCCAATCTGTTTGCAGAGATAATCACTATGACAGGTATATCCGCCACTAGTGTGCAAAGAGTTAACACAGTAAGATTGTATTATTGTCCAAGGGAGGAAACTCAGGGTTTATAAATACTTGACAGAGGTATGAATCAGAGGAAATTATAGGAAGTATTTAACAAGGGTTGACTGAATGTCAGTTGTATGTATAGAAATGAGAACATAGTCATTTATATGCCTTGTTGAGGACAGTGTGTGTAGTCTGTATGCAAACAGAGCTCCAGATAAGGGGAGGACATGTATTTCAAAAACTAAAATCCTTATTTGTGCATTAAACTTTATTTGTCACAAAGAGGTGATTCTAATGAGTAGTGTCACACTACTCATTAGAATCACCTCTTTGTGACAAATCTAATTAGTAGTGACATCATAGGTTTTGGTGCTGAATTGAGTGAAAAAATGTTGGATATGTGCCTTGTTACATAACTCCCTCTTATCTGAAGCCCGTCTTACGAAACGTCATGTGACCAAAAACTGTTGTACTTGTCAAAATATTTAAATATGTGTTATTTCTGAATTCTCCATCTAATCTTATCTTGTGACAACTCTTTATAAGCGTCTTTTCAAAAGGATTCCAAAGAGGTGTCACAAGACAGGATTAGATGGAGAAATAAATTATTATTTATTTTTGCTGGTATTAATTTTAGAATCTGACTTACGACCATTCTGTCATACGATGTTTCATAAAACGGGCCCTTCCGATGCAAAGCCTGTGTGATAATTAATATACCTTGTATGTTTGCATGAAATGGCATACCAGTAAGTTACCATTCTTGTTTGGTACTGTGATTGCTGGTCTGAGCATGAACTACATTATCCTGTAGTACCATGTATGTGCATCCTAGAAATATACCTGTAAATGCTGATTAGATTTTATACCACATGTTTGTTGGATGACAAAAATGACTGACATGACTTGTACTAATCTATAAAGTAAAACCTCTCTATAACAACCACAATAGATAAATATTATGTGTTGCTTAAAGCTGCCACCTGTCTTTTATGCAATCAATTAGCTGTTGTTTTAGTGTAGTAGAGAGGTTTAACTGCTTTGTCAAACTTGGGTTAAATGACCATTTGTAACCTCTTTACTTCACAGCCTGTTTCTAGCATTGAAGACAGGTGATTACTTAAAACAGGTTGACGCACATTCTGCTTTACTTTCAGCCTGCTTTAAGCTAACATCAGCTAGGATTTTGAAAATATTTCTTACGATGACTGTATAAAATTGGAATGTTCCTGACTGAATAGATTTTCTTCAGTGTAGGAATAAATTCAATGTGCTAAATGGTGTTTCCATGGAGGAAAGGGTTAATTGATTATAGAAGGATTATTGTTAAAGACATAATTATTACTGTTGAGTGCACTACAAAAGTTATGCAGAAATGTTCTATATAGAAATAGGAAATTGAAATTACTGTTGTTAGCTCACCTGAGCCAAAGGCTCTGGATGAGCTATTGTGATACCATTCCGTCCGTCGTCTGTCGTCCGGAGTCTGGCGTCCGGCGTACTTGTACATTTTCAAACAACATCTCCTCAGAAACCACTGACCTGATTTCAACCAAACTTTGTCAGAAGCATCAGTGGCAAGGGGGAACGAATTGTTGTTCAAAGTTTTTGGCTAGAGTTATTCCCCTTGCTGTGGGACCAGATTTTCTAACATGACCGTATAGACAACTTTTAATGCATAAGAAAATCTTAAAAAATCTTCTCAGAAACCCAAAGGCCCAGACCGTTGATATTTGGTATGTATCATTACCTAATGATCTTCTAGCAAGATTGTTCAAATTTTGACCCTGGGGCCAAAATTGGCCCCGCCCTAGGGCTTATCAGTTTTTCTTAGGAAAACCTTTAAAAATCTTCTTCTCTGAAACTATATGGCCTAGATCATTAATATTTGACATGTAGCTTTGTCTTATACCCGGCTATACTTTTTCCTAGGTTTTATGAAAAAAAAACATGGAAAAAACCACGGAGTATTCGGACGGTCATATTACAAAAACCTTGGAAAAAAGACGAGAAAACCTTAGAAAATACAAGACCTTGGTTTTTACATGGTTTGACAAAATACCTCGGAAAAGTTTACGAGGAATCCTTGTAAAATATTTAATTTCCAAGGTTTTCTCCAAAAAACTACGGAAACAAAAAATCCTCGGAAAAGTTTACGAGGAATCCTTGTAAAATATTTAGGAAAAAACCATGGAAATATTAGAACCATTTTACGTGGTTTCGACAAAATACCATGGAAAAGTATATATATACATGTATACGAGGAATAGTTAACTACTAGTGGGTGGGGTACCACATGCTTTTGTTTGTATCATGTAAATATCCAAAATATATTATGATCATGATAAAATTGTATTTATGTAAGTTATGTAACTTACCATGAATCTTTTGTCAGGAGTCTGAACTGGTTTGGAGTCTTTAATTTTTGCCACATTCACATTTTAAAGTATAGATAAACAGACAACTTAAATCTCTGACCTCTGATTGTTGTGAGCTGGTGTCCTGGGTGTGTATACTATTCACTGTTTTGTGAAACTTACAATTGTAGCAAATATTACTTATATTTATAATTCACTAAGTTGTACTTCCAAGGTTTTTCCGTGCTGGAAAATGTCTAAGTACAATTTTTACGAGGTGCAAATTGTTTAAGTTATTATTTTACAAGGATTTTCCGTGCTAAAAAATGGTTAAGTTCTTATTTCCGAGATTGTTCCGTGTTTATTTTTGCCAAAGTCCAATTTTTCCGAGCTTTTGCCAAGGTTTTAAGAGTTTCCAAGGTTTTTTCTTGATATTTACGTGGTTTTTTGTTCATAAGCATGCATAAACCATGGAAATTTTGGTGACTAAACAAAAACCTTGGAAATTGTTACGAATAACCATGGAACTTTTAGAATTCCATGTAAATTCCACGTAAATTATTCATATTCCATGGAAATTTTACACTGAACCTTGGAAAAAGTACAGCCGGGCGGTCCTCTACCAAGATTGTTCAAATTATGACCCCAGGGTCAAAATCGGGCCCACCCCGGGGCTTATCAGTTTTACATAGACTTATATAGGAAAACCTTTAAAAATCTTCTTCTCTGAAACTGTAAGGCCAAGATCTTTAATATTTGGCACAAAGCTTTGCCTTGTGGTCCTCTACCAAGATTGTTCAAATTATGACCCCAGGGCCAAAAATGGCCCCACCCTGGGGCTTATTAGTTTTTCATAGGAAAACCTTTAAAAATCTTCTTCTCTGAAACTGTATGGCCTAGATCATTAATATTTGACATGTAGCTTTGTCTTATGGTCTTCTACCAAGATTGTTCAAATTATGAACCCCGGGTCAAAATTGGATCCGCCCCGGTGCTTATCAGTTTTACATAGACTTATATAGGAAAACCTTTAAAAATCTTCTTCTCTGAAACTATAAGGCCAAGATCTTTAATATTTGGCACATAGCTTTGCCTTGTGGTCCTCTACCAAGATTGTTCAAATTATGACCCTGGGGCCAAAAATGGCCCCGCCCTTGGGGTTATTAGTATTTCATAGGAAAACCTTTAAAAATCTTCTTCTCTAAAACCGTAAGGCCCAGATCATTTATATTTGACATGTAGCTTTGCCCTATGGCCCTCTACCAAGATTGTTCAAATTATGACCCCTGGATCAAATTTGGCCCCGCCCTGGGGCTTATCAGTTTTACATAGACTTATATAGGAAAACCTTTAAAAATCTTCTTCTCTAAATCTGTAAGACCCAGATCTTTAATATTTGACATATACGTAGCTTTGCTATATGGTTCTCTACCAGGTGTGTTCAAATTATGACCCCGGACTAAAATTGGCCCCACCCTGGGCTTGTCAGGTTTTTTTTACGGGAAAACCTTTAAAAATCTTCTTCTCTTAAACCATAAGGCCCAGATCATTAATATCTGAGATGTAGCTTGGCATTGTGGTCCTCTACCGAGATCAAATTATGACACCTGGGTCATAGCTATATCAAAATGTTGTCTTGCCCAGTCAGCTTCTAATGTTCTCAGGTGAGCGAAATGTGGCCCTATGGGCCTCTTGTTTTTCTACTTGAAGTGTGTTCGCCTTTAAACTTTTATCATAAATATAAGAGTTAAGCATAAAGCAGGGTAAAAATGAAACAAAGCTTAAGATCCTCAAAAAGCTTTCTGCTCTACTTACACCAACCACCTGCCTCAAATTCATAAAGCAAAATAACTGTTGTTATAGAGAGGTTACACTGTAATACTACATTCATATGAAATATCTGACATTAGGCAAGTTACTTTAAGTACAGTGTTCCCTCTCTACCCTGTGTTTAATTTGTGTATAATTGATTTCGCTTTGAACGAGCTTCTGCACTGACATGACTTGTACTAATCTTTTGAGTAAAACCTCTCTATAACAACCATAATAGATGAATATTATTTGTTAACGACAGATGACTGCTTAAAGCAAGATGACAGTAAAATAGAAAGCTCCTATAGGAACTTTCTGTTTTAACTCATCATGTTACTGTTGAGTGTCAACACCTTGATTTCAATGGTGACACAAGTGTCGTAGTAGATATAGTTAGTTATATTGTATAGTAAAACCTTTGTTAGGCAAATACTCAATCGGTCATAATGCATGGAGGTCTCCAAACACAAGTTACTGCTTAATGCAGGACAAAAGCGATGCAAAAAGCCCCAGAAATGAGCTTTCTGCATTACTTTTGTCCTGCATTGAGCTTTTACCTTTATAACAAACCTGTCAATAAATCATGGTTTTAGTGGCTGCTTAACACAGGTTTTACTGTAGTTTGTAGACATGTATGCCTTTGGTAGTTTAACCCATTACCCCATAGCAGGTGTCTAGTTTTGAAGACAGGTGACGCTTAAAGCAGGTTGAAAGTAAAGCAGAATGTGCCTGAAGGTGCATTCTGCTTTACTTTCAGCCTTCTTTAAGCTACCATCTGCAAAAATGTACAAAATATCTTTTGTGGTAAATATTCATGACTGTTTAAATTGGAACTTTGATTGTTTTCAGTGGAGGAATATGTTAAAGGTGTACAGAGTGTAATTTAGGGGTAATGGGTTAAGTCACGTAGTTGTTGACTTTGGGTTGGGAATTGTTCAAAACAGACAAGCTTCTAACCCTCACAGGTAATGGTTCTGCATGTCAAAATTGGATCTAAGCTAGAGACAAGATATAAATCTGTTCCGACTTTGAGCAAAAACAGAATTTCATTGAAATACAGGCAATCAGGGAAGTTGAGCGAAGAGTGCTGTCTTTAATTTATGTAGATATACTGCAACTACCAGATGCCCTCTTCTTTCATAAGGTTATCTAATCTTAGTCTACACTGTCTGCAATATACATAAAATCTTGTGAAATGATTTATTTTCCAGCATTGTGCAGTAGAGTAGATATTCTAACATAATAGTCCTACTAATTCATTGTACAATGCAGGGCTGCTATAAGTTGATCATGAAAGAATTACTAATATTTCCAAATTTCCTATTTTTTAAGCTTGATTACTTAAAGCAGGTTGAAAGTAAAGCAGAATGAGGTGCATTCTGCTTTGCTTTCAGTCTGCTTTAAGCTACCATATGCTAGGATAAAAATCTGAAGATTTTGGAAAAATCTGGAGAAATGGCAGCCCTGACAATGAATTTGGCATCTAAATAGTTTATGGTGTTAATGAAATACACTAGCTATTATTGAAGCATGGTTTTAATAAATGATGGCAAATAAAATATTTATTTTGCTTTAACTTTTCATGTTATTCTTCAAATAGATATAGAATTAAGAAATGATTGATTAAATAATGGATTTGTTTGAAATATTAATGCAATTTTATACAATATTCACAGTTTGTATAATAATAACTGTTCTTACACCTTGTAGAACACAGATGCCTCTTTGCTTCCTACAGTGTCCTGGCCGGCCTTCAGTATCCATGAGGAGCCAATAAGGTCAAGGACAATTGACAAGGTCATTCGAAAGTTACTGGGTCGCCGTGGCATCAAAAGATTTATACGAGATGGTTACAAAACCGTGATGGAAGATAAAAACAGAAAATATTACAAACCAGCAGAGATCAAGGTATAAAGTGCCCTTCTTGTCCATTTCAAGCCAAAGGCTCAAGATGAGCTATCGTGATGGCCCTGTGTCCCTTGTCAGTCATCGTTAACAATTGTTTCAAATGACTTCTCCTCCTTTACCGCTCGACAGCTTTTAACCAAACTTTACGGGAATGTTCCTCGGGTCAAGCTCTTTCAAATTTGGTAAACAAATAAAAAACAAAGCAGAACTCTGGTTGCCATGGCTAAAAATAGACTTTTTCAATTAAAACTTAAAAATTCTTCTTGGTTGAAACCCTATTTTACAGGACTTAGATATTTGATGCATAGCATTATCTACAGGTCCTCTATTAATATTGTTAAAAGTATGCATCTGGGATTAAAATTGGCCAAGTCCAGGGGTCACAGTTTTGCATAGAGTTACATACTGAAATTTTCAAACACCTTCTTCTCTGAAACTAATAAAGCCAGAGCTTTGATATTTAGCATGGTGACACTTCCATATGTCCTTTACCAATATTGTTGAAATGATTCCGGTCTGTTTCATATCTAGGTCACAGGAGCTAAAAATATTATTTTTCGTTGAAAACTAAAAATCTTCTTGTCTCAAACCTAGTACCCTGAGCTTAGATATATTGGCTCATTGCATCATCTACAGGTCCTCTATCAAGATTGTTCAAATAATGCCCCTGAGGTAAAAAATGACCCTGCCCACCGAGACATAAATGGTTTTTTTAGTGATATATGGCCCATTGGCCTCTTGTTGGTGTAACCAAACTCAGGATGAGGAGAGTTTTCAAAAACTAAAATCTTTATGTCTGCATTAAACCATATGGTGTCACTACTCATTGGAATTTTCTCCTTCTGTTCAACTTTCAGTCTGCTGTCAGAAACCACCTGTATACAGGTCTGTATATGAAAGCTATGAAGGAGGATTTGATGATGAAAGATCATTAGGGCCCCACCGAGAGGTGGGTGCCCTATAGTAATTGCCATCTCCTTCAGTCCGTCCGTCAGTCCGTACACACCCTAGGATACTTATGTGGCTAAAATTCTTAGCCACATAATAGAAAAACATTAACCTGGCCGTCTCTTGTGACATTAACCTGGCCATTTCTTGTGACATTAACCTGGCCAGTTGTGGGACATAGGGTAAGGGGTAGGGTTAGCCTCCAGACCATTCTATTCCAAGTTAGAGCAAAAAGAAATTGTCTCTTGTGTGGCTAGCCACGCAAGAGAAAACAATAGAAAATAGCAACATAAGTATCCTAGCGTAAGTACGTCCGTCCGTCAGTCTGTCACACTTTTCCTTGTCCGCTCTCTAAGTCGAGTAATTTTTATCCAATCTTCGCCAAACTTGCTGAAAATATGTATTAGTATAAAATCTAGGCCAAGTTCGATAATTACCCAAATCGCATAAAGCATGTTGGAGTTATGCCCTTGATTTATTAAAAAATGGCTGTTTCAGCCTTGTCCGCTCTCTAACTCAAGTAATTTTTATCCAATCTTCACCAAACTTGCTGAAAATGTGTATTAGTATAAAATCTAGGCCAAATTTGATAATTACCCAAATCGCATAAAGCATGTTGGAGTTATTGCCCTTGAATTATTAAAAAATGGCTGTTTCAGCCTCGTCCGCTCTCTTACTCGAGTAATTTTTATCCAATCTTCACCAAACTTGCTGAAAATGTGTATTAGTATAAAATCTAGGCCAAGTTCGATAATTGAACAGAACAGAACAGAACAGATGTTTTATTTTGACTTAAGCATACAAGCTCATCATCATAACATATATACATAATAACATAAACTGATGGTTATGAGATACAAGGCATGTTTAACAGAAATATCAACATGGACCATGTATCCCTAGAGTGCTCATCATTAGCACAGGGCTTCTACTAGTTGACTAGAAAATTCTAAGATTTTCAATTTTATCATTTTTTTTTTTTTATTTTTTTAAACGCGATAACTTAAAGCAGGCTGAAAGTAAAGCAGAATACACCTTAAGGCACATTCAGCTTCACCCTCAATCCGGTTTAAGCTACACTCTGCTTAGTCTGCTAGTATAAAAATCCGAAGAATTTTGGAAAAATCTTGAAAATGGCAGCCCTGTTAGCAACATAAGAAAAGAAATTTTCATTCTCACATTAACCCGAAGTCAGCGCAGCACCACCGCATCTGCGAGTAGCGTTACTCGAGGATACGGCAGTATTGCACTGAATAGATTAATTTAAAACTATACTAGTTAAACGCATTTAACACAATTAAGAAACTATTTGATATAGTAATGCACATCAACAAACAAATCACAAATATTTCACTAAGTTATTAAAATTTGACCTTGCTTATAAATTAAGATTTAGATAGATCTATATAAATCTTTAAACCCACAAACATTTTCCCCCACTACACATCACGTCATCGTATATGTAGCAATGATGACGTACATAGATGACGCCATAATTGCCCAAATGGCATAAAGCATGTTGGAGTTATTGCCCTTGAATTATTAAAAAATGGCTGTTTCAGCCTTGTCCGCTCTCTAACTCAAGTAGTTTTTATCCAATCTTCACCAAACTTTATGAAAATGTGAATTAGTATATAATCTAGTCCAAGTTCGATAATTACCCAAATCGCGTAAGGCATGTTGGAGTTATTGCCCTTGAATTATTAAAAAATGGCTGTTTCAGCCTTGTCCGCTCTCTAACTGGAGTAGTTTTTATCCAATCTTCACCAATCTTAATGAAAATGTGAATTGGTATAAAATCTAGGCCAAGATCGATAATTACCCAAATCGCATAAGGCATGTATGAGTTATTGCCCTTGAATTATTAAAAAATGGCTGTTTCAGCCTTGTCCGCTCTCTAACTTGAGTAGTTTTTATCCAATCTTCACCAAACCTTATGAAAGTTTCTATTGTTATAAAATCTAGGCCAGGTTTGATAATTACCCAAATCGCATAAGGCATGTTGGAGTTATACCCCTTAAATTATTAAAAAATGGCTGTTTCAGCCTTGTCCACTTTCTAACACAAACACTTTGTATTGGATATTTATCAAACCTACTGAAAATGTTTATATAATCTAGGTCAAGTTCAATAATTACCCAAATCCCCTATGGCACATCAGAGTTATTGCCCTTCAATTATTAAAAGATAGCTGTTTAAGGGTGTATCAATGTCATGACTTTGGGAACTTTTCAAAGTATATGAAAACACTCTATGATGGTTTTGTATTGAAGAGCTATTTAAGATGAATGAAAAAATAGAAAAAGTGTACATTTTGGTGAACAACAGTTGGCTCTACGGCCATGTAAAATTTACCCCACCCACTTCCTCTTATTTTGTCCTTTTCAAACAGCCCGCTTCAATAAAACCCATTTTAAATGAAAACAAATATGAAAATTTGGTTTTGTGTTATTTATTTCCTATCTATGGTAGTATTTCTTCATACAAAAACTAATTTAAGAAAAAAAAGGCACCAAATGTGAAATTTATAAAGCTCTAAATATCATCGGTATGGTACATTTTTGTAAATTTTGTAAGGGGCGATAACTCTTTTTACTTTAATAACTCAAAATTTTCAACACTGACCTTTCAATTTCTTTTCATATTTTGAACTGCCTTAGTATGGGCTTTCATCTGGTAGAATATAAGAAAAAGTTAAATACTAGAACTATTTCATTTTCAAACTTTTTTACTTTTTTTCATAAAATAAAAAATCTAATAAAATCATGCCCTATATAAAACATATTTTTGATATTCAAGGATCCATATTGTTCAAACCTGGTGCCTGCTTTGTCTAAATTTGGTTTATATATGTGAATATACCACCATAGACATGAAATAAATAAAGAAAACCCAAATTACCATGTTTGTTTTGTTTTGAAATATATTTTACTGAAGCTTGTACTCTGAATGGGTAAAATTTGAAGAAAAAAATCCAAATTTGACATACCTTTTTCAAATCGCTGTAGCTCAAAAAAAAGGACACCACCATATATATTTTTTTTCATTTTTTCATTCATCATAAATAGCTCTTCCAAAAAAACAATGATAGAACAAAAGTTAAATACTTTGAAAAAATGGCTCATGACATTGATACACCCTTAAGCCTTGTCCGCTCCCTTACTGAAACAACAGTTTCTATCTGATCTTCACTAAACTTGCTGAAAATGTTTATTGGTATGAAATCTAAGCCGATTTCGATAACTACTCAAATCGCATAAGGCAATTCAGAGTTATTGTCCTTGAATTATACAAAAATGACTGTTTCAGCCTTGTCCGCTCTCTTAACTCAAACATTTTATTTTGGATCTTTACAAAACTTGCTTAAAATGTTTATTAGTATAAAATCTGCAGTTTTATCTTGTGCCTTTCTCCTCCAGACTCCTTTTGTGGGTCCCTTTCTGACTGGTCAGTATTCTAGTTTCTATGTTGTTGTTTTGTTTCAGAACTTTGATGGCATTGAGTGTGAATGGCCAATGTTCTTTGTATACCTCCTCATAGATTGTGAGTATTGTCAGTCAGTGTTCTATCAGTGCCAGAATGATGGTACAGTGCCCCCTCCCTACAACTCGATCGCTTAGCGGAAAACTATCGTAACTCACTTTTTTTCAGAAAAGGGTTTTTTGTGATTTAACAAGTCAGTAGAATGAAATACACATTCTGTCAAAAAATTGCCCTCATATCTGCATTAGTTCTGAAATAAATGAACATTTGCAAAAGTATTGTAACTCATATGAATAATTTCATAATTGTAAAACTATCGTAACTTGACTTACGATAGTTTTACAAATAATTTTTTGATGTGTTTCTATTTTTTCATTAGTGGAAAACTATTGCAACTCAAGTTACAACAGTTTTCCAGTAAAGTAAGCATCAATTTAGTATGGAACATTTACTGGAAAACTATCGTATCTCAAGTTACGATAGTTTTTCAGGAAAGATAAGCATCAATGTTCTATGGAACATTTACTGGAAAACTATTGTATCTCAAGTTACAATAGTTTTGCAGTAAAATATATATGATTGGTTTATGGAAAATTATGTTGAAAACTATTGTAACTGGACAAACAACAGTTCTGCACTGACTATAAGTAACAAACAAACTGATTTTTTTGTGTTTATGAGAAATGAATGACATAAAATGATCTGCAAATACATGAATTGTGCTAGTGATTCATGTTTAATCATATTTGTGATACCTTCTAACATTAATACATTTTATCCTTAATGTAGGTCACAAAGATAACACAAAAAGTATGTGCCCAGAAAGGAAAAGTCATAACTGCATAATTGAAGCAGTTTGCTATTGGATCGCAACAAAATATGTTCCACTATACACATTAAACATCATCAACTTGACAATGGTGCAAATAATGCCTATTTGAATTCAGTTTTATATTACATCATTTGAATCTTACTGCCCTCTTAATAATGATTCCCTCCTTACAACAACACTTGCCGCTCTTCCCCCAAACAAGACAATTATGTCAAACCTATTTACAGCTGCAATGTTTTCTGCTTAAAATTTGTTGTCTGCTTTTTAGCTCACCTGAGCTAGCTCAGGGTGAGCTTTTGCAATCCTTGAATGTCCGGCGTCCGGCTTCAACAATTTTAGTGTTTACACTCTAAAGGCCACAATATTTATCCAATCTTTCTCAAACTTGCTCAGATTGTATATTACCATAAGAGTTCGGATGAGTTAGATTATGGTTGAAATCGGACTAATAGGTCAGGAGTTAAGTACCTTTGAATTGCTGAAAATGCCATATTTAACACTGTTTACACTCTAGAGGCCACAATATTTATTCAATCTTTCTCAAACTTGCTCAGATTGTATATTACCATAAGAGTTCGGATGAGTTCGATTATGGTTGAAATCGGACCAATAGGTCAGGAGTTAGCTACCTTTGAATTGCTGAAAATGCCATATTTAACACTGTTTACACTCTAGAGGCCACACTATTTATTCAATCTTTCTCAAACTTGCTCAGATTGTATATTACCATAAGATTTCGGATGAGTTCGATTATGGTTGAAATCGGACCAATAGGTCAGGAGTGAGCTACCTTTGAATTGCTGAAAATGCCATATTTAACACTGTTTACACTCTAGAGGCCACACTATTTATTGAATCTTTCTCAAACTTGCTCAGATTGTATATTACCATAAGAGTTAGGATGAGTTTGATTATGATTGAAATCGGACCAATAGGGCAGGAGTTAGCTACCTTTGAATTGCTGAAAATGCTATATTTAATAGTGTTTACACTATAGAGGCCACAATATTTATCAAATCTTTCTTAAACTTGCTCAGATTGTATATTACTATAAGAGCTCGGATGAGATCAATTATTGTTGAAATCAGAATTATAGGTTGCAAGTTATCTACCTTTGAAATGCTGAAAATGCCATATATAAGGGTGTTTATACACTCTAGCGGCCACAATTTTTAGCTCACCTGAGCCGAAGGCTCAAGGTGAGCTGTTGTGATCGCCCGCCGTCTGTCTGTCCGTCTGTCCGTCCGTTCAAATTTACTTCAAGCGACATCTCCTCTGAAACCGTGAGTCTGAGGGGAAAACTAAAATGCTCACCGTGTTCCTTGGATGCTTCTCTACAGAAATTGTTAAAATGAAACTTTCAAGTGGACTACTTATTGCAATTTATTTAAAAAAGTGAAAAACTTTAAACAATCTTCTTGTAAAAAACTGCTAGGCCCACAGCTTTGATATTTGTTTTTTAGTATCTCCTGGTGATTCTCTCTCAAAATTGTTAATATCAAAACTAAAACTGACCATAGGGATTCACCATAGGGATTTTTTCATTGCCGCTTTATGCAGGATTCATTGCCGCTTTATTCAGGTTATACTGTTTTACTGGAGGTTTAAGCAGGGTTTCAAGCACCCTTATACTAAATCACCTATATTTGCAAACAGTTTGGATCCAGGTCAGATGCTACATTATGCTGCATCTAATCTGGCTCCAAACTATTTGCCATTTACTTACATAGTTTTTTTAATTTAGAAAATGTAAGGTATGATTTGCTTTGCAAAATTCACGTACAATATGTATAGCAGACATCAATTCAGCATTATAAGAGTTAAGTTTCCAGCTAGTGGCAGAATTGCATAACTGACCTCAGGTCAGCTGTTGTACACCAACAGAACTGTCTGCTGGACATGTTGTCTGCTAAAGTTTAGAAATGGTTCAGTCTGCTTCATACTTAGAGAAACAGGATCTGGAGGTGATCCACTGACAGTTATGTAATTATGTCTTATGCCATATTTATACATATGTTTTAATATTGGTTTTATCAGAGTTATCTGTATGTCTTGTCATTTTTTCTTGTCCAGGAGATAATCTAATTAAAAACCCATTCCTCCATAAATACTGATGTTTGTTAACCCAATCACCCTATAAAAATATGCATTTTTAGGTCTTTAATTTATTCCTCCACTAAAGAAAATAATTCCGCTTGATACAGTCATGAAAATGTAAGATAAGAAATAAGTTTCTATATTATAGTAGATGGTAGCTTAAAGCAGTTTGAAAGTAAAGCGGGTGTGCCTTAACCCTTCCCCACATAGAAGCACCTTTTAGCACATTTAATTTATTCATCCAATGAAGAAAATAGTTCCCATCTTACAGTCATGAAAATGAACCCTAAGAAATATTTTCTTAATTCTAGAAGATAAAAGCTTTAAACAGGCTGAATTTAAAGCAGAATTTACCTTAAGGCACATTCTGCTTTACTTTCAACCTGCTTTAAGTTGTCATATACCTTCAATACTAGAAACAGACCATGGGGTAAAGGGTTAAGGCGCATTCTGCTTTACTTTCAACCTGCTTTAGGTGGCCACTTATTTTCAAAACTAGAAACAGGCTTTGGGGTAATGGGTAAAATGAAATTGCATACAAATGTATTTGGAAAGAGCCTAATGAGAGGAAGTGCCATTGGCAAAGGCCATAACTCTGACATCATTGTTTTTAGCTCACCTGAGCCAAAAGCTCAAGGTGAGCTTCGTCGTGCGTTGTCGGTCGTGCGTTGTCGTTAACAATTGATTCAAATGACATCTCCTATACCGCTTGACAGATTTCAACCAAACTTTACAGGAATGTTCTTGGGTCAAGCTGTTTCAAATTTGTTCAAAGAATTAAAACAATGTAGAACTCTGGTTGCCAAGGCAACCAAAGTGAAAAAATAAGGGAATCTTAAAAAATCTTCTTGTCTGAAACTACAAGAGCCAGAGCTTAGATATATGGCACATAGCATCATCTACAGGTCTTCTTTCAAGTTTGTTCAAATTATGCCTCTGGGGTCAAAATTGGCCCCACCCCTGGGTCACAGTTTTACATAGAGTTATATAGTGAAATTTTCAAACGTCTTCTTCTCTGAAACTAATTTGGCCATTGCTTTGATATTTGGCATGGTGACACTTCTAGATGTACTTTACCTATTTTGTTCAAATGGTTCTGGTCGGTTGCATACCTAGGTCACCGGAGCTAGAAATAGATTTTTCAATGAAAACTTAAAAAATCTTCTTGTCTGAAACTACAAGGGCCATACCTTAGATATATGGCACATAGGGTCCTTTATCAAGTTTTTTCAAATTATGCCCCTGGGGTCAAAATTGGCCGCACCCTGGGGGGTAAAAGTTTTACATGGAGTTATATGGTGAAATTTTCAAACATCTTCTCCTCTGAAACCAATATGGACAGAGCTTTGATATTCGGCATGGTGACACTGATAGATGTCCTTTACCTATTTTGTTCAAATGGTTCCAGTCTGTTGCATATGTAGGTCACAGGAGCTAAAAATAGATTTTTTCAATGGAAACTTATAAAAAAAAAAATTCTAAAACCCTAGTACACTGATCTTAGATATTTGGCATAAAGCATCATCTACAGGTCCTCTATCAAGATAGTTCAATTTTAATAATGCTCCTCGGGTAAAAAAATGACCCTGTCCTGTACATAAATCATGATCTCAATTTTTCAGCTATTCTCAGGTGAGCGAAATATGCCCCATGGGGCTCTTGTTATCCAATCCATCTCAAACTTGCTCAGATTGTATATTACCATAAGAGTTCAGATGAGTTCGATTATGGTTGAAATCAGACAAATAGGTCCAGAGTTGTCTACCTTTGAATTGCTGAAAATGCCATTTTTAACAGTGTTTACACTCTAGCGGCCACAATTTTTATCTAGTCTTACATGCTATACTACAAATTTGAATGGATTTAGATTAAACGGATGAAACAGAAAGGTAAAGCTATCAGGCTTCAGTACAACAGGTGAGCGATATCAGGGCCTTCAGGCCCTCTTGTTTTCCTTGCAGTTACATAATGGATATTTTGACAGAAAAAGCTTAATGACGAGTGACAAACAGCTTAAATATAGATCAGCCACCTCCTTATGTGGCATCTGATCTGGATTCAAGCTGTTTGAAATTGTACGCGAATTTCCCTTCCTACAACGACTCCCTACGAACAAAGCACATACTTTTTGTCTCCCATTGGGTGTTGTTGTAGAGAGGGAGCACTGTATTCATTCTATTTAACAGGACTCAAGATAAGGGGAGAATTTCAAAAACTAAAATATTTTATTTCTGCATTAAACCCTATGGTGTCTAGTGCTGAAACGATTACCCGGGTAACCGTTAACGGTTATGAACTGCCGATTAACCGGCTACAAAGTCGGTAACCGGTTACTCGGAAGCCATTTTGTATAACAAAAGTGAAGCCCCCTTTGTCGGGAGCTACAGCCTTGAGATATGTTTTCCGTTCTATTGGAGTCCTTTACTCTAAGATATACCTAATATTTAAGTTTAAAATACAGTAGCATATAGAAATAACCATGCTGTCTGGCGTTTCCTGATTTTGTTAACGTGTACACGTAGCTCAATACACAAAACGATGCCGTAAGTGTTAAATGTGTATAATTCAATATACTTTTCAGGTGTTCCCAGCACTGAATACTCGCTGCATTGTGTCATTTTATTTTAAGAACCCTTATTTCACCTGTCTGTACAATAAATGCTGATTGAATAGTTTTAATTTACAACAAACTTGTCTTCGAAATAATGTTTCCTTCGCTAATTTGACAGTTGAACTTGACACGCTTATTAACCTTTTGACCTACAAATATTCGGTTTGCTTTGGATTTCTACCCTAGTAACTATATATGACGTTCATGTAGGGAATTTCCAGGAATATCTGCATGTCAATTTCAAATATATTCATAGAACATCCAATAAAAAACGATGAAATAATAAAACCCGATTAGCTTATCTACACTTCAATCAGATCGTCTCATATTTTGCCCAGGTTTCAAATAAGAAAAGCATGGGGCCAAATAATTATCTATAACACAATGCGGGATTAGTCTTAATAAATTTAGCCGCACACAATTATTCCGTGTGTTGGAGTTATTAGTTTACAAAAGCAACTTATTTTTTAGAGAAGACATCGTATAGCCTCTCTTTTAAACGATTTATTGGTCAACAGATTCATGCAGTATACACGTAAGTGCATTTTATAAGATCAATATTTATATTCTCTTTGCAATTTAATTATTATGGACCTACGTCGGTATGCATGGTAAAGTATTTAGAAAAAATATAACGTTCATACACAATTATTCGGCATCAATATTTTATTATTGTATTATCGTTTATACACACGCAAACGGTCTCCAAAGTTGTAAATGTTTATATTGGTAAAACATAATGTTCAGTGTACACATGTAACATCTGACCCTTACTGATTTATGCTGTGTCAGTCGGCATTTTCAAGTTACGATTAACCAGTTAACCCCGGTTACGAGCAACGATTAACCGGTTACACATTTCTGGTAACCATTTCAGCACTAATGGTGTCACTACTCATTAGAGTAATCTCTTTGAGACAATTCTTATGAGTAGTCAAATCATAGGATTTGGTGCTGAAATGAGTTAGAAAATGTTGGATTTGTTCAGTTTACTCCCTCTTATCTGGATATGTGATATTATTCTCAATAGCACAACAAATGAGTATTCCATCATGCTGTTTAATACAGGTGTAATCTTACAGGGAAATGGACAGCTCTGGTAAAGTTGGTCTTAAATTGTAGATTTTGTCTAAAAACAACATATGTCCAAATCCCTTTGTCGTTGGGATTCATATAAGAGTAAAAAATAGATTTTACACTATCCAGGTGAGCCTTCCCTAATGAGATAGGAGGCCGCCATCTTTGCATACTCGCTAGCGGAACCCCTCAGTCTTTATCCTAATTGTGACGTCATAAATCCCATTGCATGTTGGGTACTTTGGGTGTACAGGGTACATATAGCTAAAGTAATTATTTCTCTGATAAAAAGCCTTGAAACTCTAACTGATTTTCAAAAAATAACTAGCTAAACTGTTGATAAAAATACAATTAGACTTAATAATACAGGGGGAAATTTTAAAGCAAACTGCTTTTTCCACGTTTTGTTTAAACACGAAAAGGCTATCGCAACTAAACACACATGCACACAATTCAGGCATTTATGTGCATTAACATTGGCATGGTGTATCATGATTGCAATTAGTCAATCCCTCGTGATAATTGCTGTCCATACCAAAGGGGAAAAAACCCATTAATCCGATTAGTGACACTAGAGTTATCAACCAGACCCATAAGGCCATAAACCACCCGTCACGACATACTTGCTATTTCGCCGACAGAGGCGCTCGCCTCTAATAGAAATGTGTGATAACAACTGCTTTATTTACTTGCCGCGTGAAAAGTCGGAACATTTGATGTCTCGCTCACTATGTTTATGACCCGTGTCAATATTTCAAGAGTATTCTTTAGAAAATTAAAGGCACTAAGCCGCGAAACGTAATGTAAAACTATGGTTAATTTCGGACATTTCAAAGGATTTTTGTGAATTAAAATGTTATTTTGTAAATAAATAAAAAAAAATCGAAATACCAGGAGCTTTCAAGGAACATGGGTATTCTCAAATACACCAACATGAAAAGGTTTTAATTGATCAAGTTATTCAGTCTTCTTTGTTGTAAACATATACCGATAAGGGATAAATGATGTCACACAGGTAATCAAAATGGAAAATGCTATAAAAAAATTCTTGTATTTTGAATCCACGAACTTTTGTTTAAAACAAAGTTGTAATCAGCTGTCCATTTTCCTTTAAAGCAAGATAAAAAGTAAAACAGAAAGCTCCTAAATGAGTTTTTTACTAAGCTTTACTTTAATCTTGCTTTAAGTAGTATCCTTCCTTAACCCTTTACCCCATAGCTTGTTTCTTGTTAGCTCACCTGAGCCAAAGGCACAAGGTGAGCTATTGGGATGGCCCTGTGTCCGTCGTTCGTCGTCCGTCGTCGTTAACAATTACTTCAAATGACATCTCCTCCTATACCACTGAACAGATTTCAACCAAACTTTACAGAAATGTTCCTGGGGTCATGCTCTTTCAAATTTGTTCAAAGAATTAAAAACAATGCAGAACTCTGGTTGCCATGGCAACCAAAGTGAAAAAATAAGGAAATCTTAAAAAATCTTCTTGTCAAAAATTACAAGGGCCAGAGCTTAGATATTTGGCACATAGCATCACCTACAAGTCCTCTATCAAGTTTGTTCAAATTATGCCCCTGGGGTCAAAATTGGCCCGCCCCGGGGTCACAGTTTTACATAGAGTTATATAGTGAAATTTTCAATCAAACGTCTTCTCCTCTGAAACTTATATGGCCAGAGCTTTGATATTTGGCATGGTGACACTTCTAAATATCCTTTAGGTTTTTTTATCAAATTGTTCCGGTCGGTTGCATATCTAGGTCAAAGGAGCTAAAAATAGATTTATTCTATAAAATCTTAAAAAATCTTCTGGTCAAAAACTACAAGGGCCAGAGCTTAGATATTTGGCACATAGCATCATTTACAGGTCCTCTATCAAGATTGTTCAAATTATGCCCCTCGGGTAAATATATATAATGACCCCGTCTTGGACATAAATCATTATCTCCATTTTGTCAGCTATTCTCAGGTGAGCGAAATATGCCCCATGGGGCTCTTGTTTTAAAGATGAGTGACCACTTAAAGTAGGTTGAAAGTAAAGCAGAAAGTATCTTAAGTTACATTCTGCTTTACTTTCAGCCTTTAAGCTACCATCTACTAGGATATAGAATTATTTTTTTTTACAATACATATTCATGACTCTGAAAAGTGGAATTATTTTCTTCAGTTGAGGAATAAATTTAAGGTTGAAACAGTGTATTTATAGTGTAATAAATTTAACAAAGCTGGGTGTAGATGATTTAGCTGTGGAGGATAGGGCTCAGCAGCCAGCGTTTTACACAGGTGGAAGTATAATGCAGTGATAATTTTAGAAATATGGTAAACAAGTCCTCGGGATGCACATTCTGTAAAGCAATGAGTCCTTGAGACTAACATTGAGCCCTTGAGGTGAAAACTTAGCCCAATATCCCACAACTTATTTCTAGTTTTGAAGACAGATAACCACTTAAAGCAGAAGCAGATTGAAAGTAAAGCAGAATTGTGCCTTTGCTTTAGAATTACCTCAAACTCAACTCAAACTCTTTGTAATCGTGGGGCCAGAACATTTGTAGATTTTATAACATGTTTGGTTCTTGGAAACAGAAATGAAATTGGTTAAAAATGCTAAAATATTCGTATTAAGAGTAAAGTTAATTTTGCAGTGTAACTTTGCATGATGGCACATGTGTGGGCATTGATCTGGACCTGAACTGTTTGCCAAGTTCTGCAAAACTGAGACTGAAAACAATACATACACATTTACTCCTACATAATAACACAATGACGTTACTAAGCATTCTGTGATTATAAATGTCTTGCAGGCATATTCCATGGCGACAAGGAAGGGGTAGAGAAATACTCCAAGATGTTAGAAGTGGTTATGTGTAGAACCAATGATGGTGAGTTCACCTGTGTTCTTTATGAGACCTTGTAATGTTCTGTATTAGACCTATGTTCTGTATTAGACCTGTGTTCTTTATGAGACCTTGTAATGTTCTGTATGAGACCTTATAATGTTCTGTATTAGACCTATGTTCTGTTTGAGACCTTAAAATGTTCTGTATTAGACCTATGTTCTGTTTGAGACCTTAAAATGTTCTGTATTAGACCTATGTTCTGTTTGAGACCTTAAAATGTTCTGTATTAGACCTATGTTCTGTTTGAGACCTATGTTCTGTTTGAGACCTTAAAATGTTCTGTATTAGACCTATGTTCTGTATTAGACCTATGTTCTGTATGAGACCTTATAATGTTCTGTATGAGACCTTATAATGTTCTGTATAAGACCTATGTTCTGTAGTAGACCTATGAGACCTATGTTCTGTATTAGGCCTATGTTCTGTATGAGACCTTATAATGTTCTGAATTAGACCTATGTTCTGAATTAGGCCTATTTTCTGTATGAGACCTTATAATGTTCTGAATTAGACCTATGTTCTGAATTAGGCCTATTTTCTGTATGAGACCTTATAATGTTCTGAATTAGACCTATGTTCTGTATTCCGCCTATGTTCTGTATTAGGCCTATGTTCTATATGAGACATTATAATGTTCTGTATTAGACCTATGTTCTGTATAAGACCTATGTTCTGTATTAGGCCTATGTTCTATATGAGACATTATAATGTTCTGAATTAGACCTATGTTCTGTATTAGACCTATGTTCTGAATTAGACCTATGTTCTGAATTAGACCTATGTTCTGAATTAGACCTATGTTCTGTATGAGACCTTATAATGTTCTGAATTAGACCTATGTTCTGTATGAGACCTTATAATGTTCTGAATTAGACCTATGTTCTGTATGAGACCTATAATGTTCTGTATAAGACCTATGTTCTCTATGAGAAGTTACTGGAGGAACTCTGTGTATAGTAGATGGCAGTCAAACTACTGTACAGTTGAGACTGTCTTCAGCGACCTTCCGAGGGAGAATGGAAAAAAGGTCACTGTAGACAAACGGTCGCTATACACAAATTCCAAGTTTTCCCCCTATAGCTATTGATTCAAAATGGAAAAAGGGGCTTACAGTGTATTACTATACAGGTAGTCATTGCAAGTATGAAAAAAGAAGAACGTGAATAAATTGTGATAAACTGCATTTGATTTGTGTTCATTGCCATAAACAGACATCAGAATTTAATTTTTACGTTTGCTTTCTTCATCATGATTGTTTCCGCAGAACGATACCGCTGGCCATCCATATTACACACCCCACTTATCACTACATGTACTTAGTTAGCTTTGTGTGTTGACTTGTAATCACCGTTAATGGATTATAATAATTGCCAGTACACACTTGTTTATGTGCCTTTGAAGTTTGATTGCATATAAAAATTGCGCCTCGATCTGCAATTAACAACTCCATCATTCAAACGTTTTTCTTCGTCGGAAGGCTTCAAGCTAAATGTGTAAACCCGCTAGCTATTCTCTCAGTAAAGAATGTCAGCGAACATAAGTCGCGCAAATAAACCAGCAAAATTTCATAACTTATGCGTATAATCGCGTAATCAAGAAAACATATGTCGTAGAAGCAGTTTCACTGTGTAAACACTCAGTCTCGTGTAATTAGGTCAGACGATAGGCGACTTTTTCAGTAGCAGCTGATGTATGATTTTCTAGTGTTTGAGTAAATGAAGGCGGAGCTTAGTTTGATTGACAGCTAATCATTGCCAGTAGATTGACTATTCTACCAGCGTAGTACCTACCCATATATGTTTAAGTGGCAGTTTACACGACGTAGCGTTACGAAACATGATGTTGGTTTTTTTTTTATGGCGGCCATTACGAAAGTTGCGAAAGTCGCTATAGAAGTCCAAAACGTCGTTTCGGGAGTTGAAAATCATGGTCGTTGTACGGATTTCGCAGGGAGTCGTTATATACAGAGCCTTTTCAGTGTAAAACGCATTTGGGGGATCTAAAAGGGTCGTTAAAGACAAACCGTCGCTGAACACAAGGGGTCGCTAAGACAGTCTCGACTGTATATATATAAAGTTGTGAAACCGTTAAACCTGTCTACAGTGGAGAAGGCATTATTCTTTACCAATATTATAAGCATGTTTATTCTAAAGTCCTTATTCTATTACAAACAATTTGGATCTTGATCAGATGATGGGTGTTTGGATAGTGCAGTGGTAGCACACCAGCTTCTCACCAATGTGGTCACTAGTTTGATCCTTGGTCGGGGCAGTATATGACAGGGTACATTGGTCGCCCGTCCAAACTCGTGGGTTTTCTTCGGGTGCTACGGTTTCCTCCGACAGAAATGGCCAAATACTCCACCATTCAATTAATCAAGAATGATTTGTATTAGTTAATGATGCTTGTTTACTAATCGATGTAAAAGGAATAAAGTTTAAACTTTAAACTGTTTGCAAATCATGCATATTTAAAGTAAAGTTGTCATATTCTAGAAGAAATTGACATTTACACCCAAAAGAATAACATCTTCTGCACTGTTTAACCATTTACTCCATAGATACAAATGTTTACGCATTTTATTTATTCCTCCATTATAGAAAATGGTTCAATTTTATACAGTCATGAATTTGTATGATAAGAAATATTGTCTATATTTTAGCAAATGGCAAATTTAAATATGACATGTCAACTGAGATCTAGGGCTAATCTTGTGGCTGTGACATTCCATCCTAGGTATGATTCTATCCTTAATAATTGATATGCTGTTATTTGTTCAGGCTTACTGATGCCCCAGTATTTCTACATATCTGAGGACAGTATAGAGATGGAGCGGGCCACACCCAGATCAGCAGAGAGGATACCCAGTGATGTGGGCTCTAGGGAGGGGGTGTTTCTGTGGGGACAGGCAATCTATTTTATATCCCAGCTACTAGGTAAGCCTTACACTGTCTTGATGCTGTAACAATGTAGTACAGTCATCATTTACCCATTACCCCCATTGCATGTTTCTAGTGTTGAAGACAGGAAACCACAGGTTGAAAGTAAAGCAGAATATTTCTTGAGCCAAAATACCTCATTTTAATATGAGAAAGAAAAGCAGAGGACAATTGGTAAAAGCAGATGGTGTGATGGCAGTGATGAGGTTAAAACTCTGATAATTGTCAGGCTTCCAGATAATAGGGGGGGGGGGGGGGGTTAATCTGATCAAATCCACTAATACTGCACCAAATCCTTAGAATCGTCTCTTTGAGAGGGTTTAATGCAGATATAAAGGTTTTAGTTTTTAGCTCACAGGGTGAGCTTTTGCAATCCTTGATTGTCCGGCGTCAACAATTTTTAGCTCACCTGGCACGAAGTGCCAAGGTGAGCTTTTAGGATCGCTGGATGTCCGTCGTCCGTCGTCTGTCTGTCCGTCCGTCCACAATTGGTTGTGAACACTCTAGCGGCTACAAATTTCATCCGATCTTCATGAAACTTGATGACAATGTTTGTCTTGATGAAATCTAGGCCAAGTTCGAATGTGGGTCATGTCGGGTCAAAAACTAGGTCACTAGGTCAAATCATAGAAAAACCTTGTGAACACTCTAGAGGCTACAAATCTCATTGGATCTTAATGAAACTTTCTCAGAATGTTTGCTTCATTAATATCTAGGTCAAGTTCGAATGTGGGTCATGTCCCGTCAAAAACTAGGTCACTAGGTCAAATCATAGAAAAACCTTGTGAACACTCTAGAGGCTACAAATCTCATTGGATCTTGATGAAACTTGGTCAGAATGTTTGTCTCATTGATATCTAGGTCAACTTCGAATGTGGGTCATGTCCGGTCAAAAACTAGGTCACTAGGTCAAATCTTAGAAAAACCTTGTTAACACTCTAGAGGCTACAAATCTCATTGGATCTTGGTGAAATTTGGTCAGAATGTTTGTCGCATTGATATCTAGGTCAAGTTTGAATATGGGTCATGTCCGGTCAAAAGCTAGGTCACTAGGTCAATTCATTGGAAAATCTTGTTTACACTCTAGAGGTTGATTGTGGGTATACATAATAAATAATAATAATAATACATGTCCAGTCATAATCTAGGTCACTATAGGTCAAGTTTGCCAATGTGTACCAGGTGAGCGATTTAGGGCCATAGTGGCCCTAGTAGTGTTTACACTCTAGAGGCCACAATATTTATCCAATCTTTCTCAAACTTGCTCAGATGGTATATTGCCATAAGAGCTTGGATGAGTTCGATTATGGTTGAAATCAGACAATTAGGTCATGAGTTATCTACCTTTGAACTGCTGAAAATGTCATATTTAACAGTGTTTACACTCTAGAGGCAACAGTATTTATCCAATCTTTCTAAAACTTTCCCAGATTGTATATGACCATATGAGTTCGATTTTGGTTGAAATCAGACAAATAGATCAAGAGTTATCTACCTTTGAATTGCTGATAATGCTATATTTAACGGTGTTTACATTCTAGAGTTCGCAATTTTTATCCAATCTATCTCAAACTTGCTCAGATTGTATATGACTTTAAGAGTTCAGATGAGTTTGATTATGGTTTAAATCAGACTTATAGGTCGAGAGTTATCTACCTTTGAATTGCTGAAAATGCCATATTTAACGATTGATTACACTCTAGAGGCCACAAATTTTATCCAATCTTTCTCAAACTTACTCAGATTGTATATTACCATAAGACTTCGAATGAGTTCGATTATGGTAGTAATCAGATCAATAGATCAAGAGTTATCTACCTTTGAATTGCTGAAAATGATATATTTAACAGTGTTTACGCTCTAGAGGCCACAGTATATATCCAAGCTCTCTCAAACTTGCCCAGATTGTATAATTATGACCATAAGAGTTCAAAAAAGGGTGATTATGGTTGGAATCGGACAAATAGATCAAGAGATATCTACCTTGAATTGCTGAAAATACCATATTTTACAGCTACACTCTTGCAACTACAGTTTTCAATGGATTTTTAGCTCACCTGGCACGAAGTGCCAAGGTGAGCTATTGTGATTGCCCTGTGTCCGTCGTCCAATGTCATCCGTCGTCAGTCGTCCGTCGTCAAACTTTTTGTTCAAAGATCTTCTTCTTGGAAACCACTGGGCCAATTTCATCAAAACTTCATAGGATTGTTCCTTGTTGGGTACTCTCTCAGATTTCTTCAAATATAGGTGATCCAATTGAAATTGTGGTTGCCATGGCAACCAATTGAAAAAACTTTAAAAATCTTATTGTCAAAAACTACAGGTCCGAATTCAAAATAATTTTACCCAAATGTGCCATTGGTGACCCTCTATCAGATTTCTTAAAATAATTTTCCTATCTTAAAAAACATGGCCGCTAGTGGGTGGGGCAGATTTTCCTTATATGGCTATATAGTGAAAACTTAAAAAAATCTTCTTGTCAAAAACTACTGGTCCTTCTTGTCAAAAACTACTGGTCCGATTTGAAAGTAATTTTATGCAAATGATCTATGGGTGACCCTCTACCAGATTTCTTAAAATTATTTTGATATCTAAAAAAACATGGCCGCCAGTGGGTGGGGCAAGTTTTCCTTATGTTACTGTATAGTAAAAACTTTAAAAATCTTCTTCAGCGAAACTGCTCGTCCACATTGAAAATAATTGTACACAAATGATCCATGAGTGACCCTCTACCAGATTTCTTAAAATAATTTTGATATCTTAAAAAACATGGCCGCCAGTGGGTGGGGCACGTTTTCCTTATGATACTGTATAGTTAAAACTTTAAAAATCTTCTTCTGTGAAACTGCTGGTCCAAATTGAAAATAATTTTACACAAATGATCCATGGGTGACCCTCTACAAGATTTCTTAAAATAATTTTGATATCTTAAAAATCATGGCCGCCAGTGGGTGGGGCACATTTTCCTTATGATACTGTATAGTAAAAACTTTAAAAATCTTCTTCTGGGAAACTGCTGGGCCAAATTGAAAATAATTTTACACAAATGATCCATGGGTGACCCTCTACCAGATTTCTTAATATGATTTTGATATCTTAAAAATCATGGCCGCCAGTGGGTGGGGCACGTTTTCCTTATATTTCTGTATAGAAATTTTTCAAAAATCTTTTTCTCTGAAACTACATGTATTGGTCTGATTTAAGAATATTTTTTAAAAAGTAATGATGGGTGACCCTTTGCCATTTTTCTTTAAAGAATTTTCCTAGTTCAAACAACATGGCTGCCTGTGGGTGGGGGTTAATTTACGATGATGGCTTATAGTGGAATTTTATCATTACTGGTCCATTACCATGACTGTAAACATGGTAACCAGGTGAGCGATTTAGGGCCGCATGCGGCTCTTGTTATTATACTAGTCCGGCAGAGGGCTGACCTGACCTGGAAATGCCGTCCTAAGTTTTTTTCTCGACTGATTCTACTTCAGCATATGTTAATTATTAAAAAACCACCGGGTGCCACTTTGTCACCCTTGAGCATTTTCATATATTCAAGATGGCGGCCAAAATGGCTGCCGAAAGGCTTTTAAACAAAATTGCACAAGCATCAGCATTCATTTTTCCCTTTTTCATTGATTTGACCTCACCATAATGATAGTTATTTATCAAAAGACGATTCATGTTTTCAAAATGTTACGGGTGACATCTTGTTACTCTCAGTATATTCAAAATGGCGGCTAAAATGGCTACCTAATGCATTGAAACAAACTACTCTAAACTTCAGCATTCATGGTTTGGTTTTCTTAACTGAATTGACCCCACTATAATGATAGATATTACTGTAATGATGATACATATTATTGAACTGTTACGGATAACATCTTTCCACCCTTTAGCGTTACTGTATATTCAAGATGGCGGCCAAAATGGCTGCCAAATTTGCTTTTAAAACAAAATAGTCCAAAAATCAGTATTCATTGTTTCTTTTTTTAAACTTATTTGACCTCACCATAATGAGAGTTATTATTGAAAGGACAAATCATGTTTTAAAAATGTTACGGGTGACATCTTGTCACCCTTCAGCATTTCCGTTTATTCAAAATGGCGGCTTAAATGGCTATTCAAATGCGTTTAAAACTACTCTAAACTTCAGCATTCATAGTTTGGTTTTTTAAACTTATTTGACCCCACCATCATGAAAGTTTTTACTGAAATAATGATACATAATATTGAACTGTTTCAGATGACATCTTGTCACCCTTGAGCATATCTGTATATTCAAAATAGCGACTAAAATGGCTACCAAAATATTTTAAAACAAAATGGTCAACAAATCAGCATTCATAATTTCTTTTTATTAATTGATTTGATCTCACCATTGTGATATTTGTTATTGAAATGATCAAACTAATTATTGAAATGTTCCGGGTGACATCTTTTTATCAGTGAGCGTTTCCGTATATTCAAGATGGCGGCCAAAATAGTGACGGAAATTTTGTTGAGCAAAATGAGTTCAAAAACAAACATTCATACATTTTTTTATTCATAACTTACTCGATATCAACGTAATTATACTTACTATTTGAAATATAGGACGATTCGTTGGTGCCTTATGCTCTACTGGGAGTGAAGAGGATTAAGTAAGTCTTGTCACCCTTTAGAATTTCCATATATTCGAGATGGCGACGAACGCGTTGACCGAAATGCTTTAAATCAAAATAATTCCAAACAACAACATTCATTTTTTCTTATTTTTAAATGGTTTGACCTTACCAGAATTATACTTATTATTGACAGAATGATACTCACAAGAGCGCTTTTACATTTATCCCAAGAGACCTTCCTACCTAATCGTTGTTCTGGGGCTTAATTGTCATAGGAATATTTCTGTGTATTTGACCGAGATAATGCCCGCTGCCAAGAACTAAAAGGAAGGCAGGTCAGTGGTTTTGATCCCATGCGCTGATTCGCAAAGAATGATACTAGTCGAAATCATCTTTCTGAAATCATCATCATCTCATCTCATCACCTCTCATCATTTATCGGCGCTATATGATCTATTCTGTGTTGCAGTACCCTAAAATCCAACTCGTCCATGCATGCATTTACATATTGATATTTACGTTCTACATGGCTTGCTACCTTGACAGTCACACATTGCTCAGTGTAAAAATTAACTATAGCGTTATGACAAGGTTTTCGGTCCAAGTCGCTGGCTGTGAAGATGTGATCCGTTGTTCTGTCCTCCAGCCAAACCCTGCTGGGTCAAGATAAGGTAGATTGTTTCCTCTAATAAATGCCAAAATCAAGGTAGCAAAGTTTTGCTGATGTTTCATCGCTAAGCTATGTGGTCTATACTTGAACGCGTGTTTCAGATATGAACTCGAGGAAATACTGTCGCTTGTGAAATGTAAGTTTCAATAGAAAAATCACGTCAACCGATAAGTTAAAACACACAGTTGGACCACAATTCTTTCCTTGCAGCAGTTCAAGTTCCAATTTCAAAGCTGTTTGCAACTGTGCTACATCCCGAGAGGTTATGTGCAGGAAGAATGTCCTCAACAATGTCCATATGCTTGTCCCATGCAATATCAATATCAATAATAGATTTGATTAACATTTTTTTTGCCCTTCTTGTTTTATAATATGACTGACAGCTTACCGGTAGGATTCGAATAATTTCTTGTGCATGGGAATACCTACTACACAATGATGTTGTCTACCTCTTAATCTGTTGCTTTCAAATGTTTTCTTTCTGACATAATACATCGGCTTGTTTAAGCTTATGTTTCATTTTTACCTATTATCTCTAGCTTGTTAATTTATGTGTGCTGTATTTGAAAAGTCTCAGCATCTAGAATGTATGAGATAATCAGCATTATTAACTTTTTTTTCAGTGACTGTAAGATACACTGTTTTTGGTAATATGCTGTTAGAATGCAACTGATAGTAATCGATTTTAACCTGTTGCTCTCATACACCTATAGAAATGTCAGTGCTGTATATACATGTATAGGTCAACATTGTTGTTCTCCTCAAACTTAAATGTTGGCGATGTAGTTCTGCACAGAGCCTTTTGTGAGGTATGTCATAAACCCATAATAACAATATTGATCCGTCTATGGTGACTGTCTACTGGTCCTATTTTTGTGTCAGAAACCCCCTATATCTGGACTTTGTTTTGAATTGCTTTATCAAACTGTGTAACTGTCATATCATTATGATCACCAAACAGTGCTGCTGTAAAAGGTGTCAATTCATCGGAAAGAACATCTCTGATATCAACATCATGGCTGCTAGCTTGAAGACTTTCCAAGACTATTGAGTAGATTTCACATGATTTGACCTACCATCACATTCTTTTGGTCACGGTGATTTGTTCTCTGAAATCTTGTTTGTCCAATTCTATTAGCAGTCCCTAACCTGGTTCCAAGCTGTTATGCACATCATCTGATTCGATATCTTCAGTAACAATGTTGAATACGCCATCTTTATCAATTTCTTTATCAATCTAACAACTGCCGTTTTTTAAATGCACTTTCAACTGACTTGCTCACAGTGAATATTACTGTAAGTCCTTCCATACGTTGGAGTTTGGGTGCAATAGAACCCCTTTGTCAAGAGTTATAAATCCTTGATTTACTCAGATTTGCTCGAAAAGGTAAGACTTTAACAACGTTTGCACTCTAGTGTCTACAAATTTGAATATATATTTTCAAAGCGTTCACAAGTTGAGTAAGGTTTTAAGTTTTAGGAAGATTTTGATTATTGATGAAACTTAAAGATAAAACTACCAGATTCAATTCAATTGAGATATTTTATGGCCATCATGGTCCTCTTGTCTTACCGTGTCTTCCATGTCCTTTGCGTTATTTTCTAGTTTCCATCTCCCTTGTGCCCCTCAAAGTCAGTTTAAGGATCATCCCTGTGAGCCACAATGATATCAAATTTTGCTTGCAGCTGATTGTACATGTGAATGTCCAAAGCCTATGAGTATTTCTACTTTATCATAATCTTAATTATGCAATCGGCCCGTGCCCATGGTACATAAAGGGGATTTCATTGAACATATGACATATTCACTTTTATATACCTCGTCCATGCCTCATCAAATCTTAGTTTTCAACAATATTCTGAACACTGCTTTTCGGAGAGCCTCCATTTCTTTCAGGAAAGCCGATCTGAATCGGAACTTTAAGACAGCATTTCACTATAATTGTACTACACCCTTTCAAGGCATCAGCAAATATAAAGGCTATGCCACTGTCTGCCATCAATCTACCATCATCAGCAACTAAGCTGATGAGTAAGTGTATGCCAACAAGCCTATATGTTAAGAACAAAATATTTTGATGCACAAAAGCATGTGCAGTTACATGTCCCTAGCTGCTGGTACTTAGTCCAACACTGACCAAAAATGAAAACATTATCTAGGACACAGAGGTCAAGGTTAAAGGTCAATGTTAGTAATGTACTATTGTAACTAGTTTTACTCGTTGAAGTGCACATACACGTGATGATATGTGACCGTAATTGAAGTACTTAGTCCAAAATTGACCTATTAAACGCAAAACAATTTACTAATGTCACAGAGGTCAATGGCAAAGGTCAAGTTTATCAAAACTGCAATGCAACATGCTACTCACATTAAGGGGTATCTATGGTTTAAGTTTCATTGATATAATACTTAAACTTTCAAGGAATTTACCCGGTATTCGATGCCGGGGTATAGCATAAAAGGCCAAATTTCGTGGAAATGAGTAAAAAATGGTGGGTGGGGTAAACCGGAAATATATCAAAATGCTCAAGGGTGACAAGGTGGCACCCGGTCAATTCTGAATAACAATGCTTTGAACTATCAATATCAATCAAGAAAAAAACTTAGGACGCAATTTCTAGGTGGACCTCAAAATCCTCATTTCTCTGCCGGACTATACTTGTACGCAAAGGATGTAGCTATACGTTCTGGAAGGAGTGCAATAATTGTTGAAATGTAATCATTGTGGCAATATTTACCTGCCCTTGATATACTTTGAAATGCTAGAAAAAGGCTTCATTTCAGTATTGTTTAGGCTCTAGTTATCTGTCTTTGATGTACTCTACTTATACTACAGTAGGTCGACAAACTTGAATGGATTCTGAATAAAACTGGTGAAATTCAAAGGTAAAGCTATCAGGCTTCATTACAAATGGTGAGCGATATCAGGGCCTTCAGGCCCTCTTGTTTAAATACTCCCCTTATCTGGATCCCTGATTGTGATAAAATGATTGTATTTTCAGTGAAAGAATTGCTCAACATTGGTGAATTAGACCCAATCAGGCGACACCTTCCAGCTTCAGAGAGGCCAAAGTTTAATACCAGATACTCATCATTTCAGGTCAGTACGTGTAGCCTTGTTTTCTACTGTCAATTTACAATATATTCCAGTGTAACCATTTACAGCATGTTTGATTTTCAGTGTTGTTTATACAGTTGGCTACTAAACCCATTACTCCATAATTCACTTTTTAGCTCACCTGAGCCAAAGGCTCAAGGTGAGCTATTGGGATGGCCCTGTGTCCGGCGTCGTGCGTCGTCCGTCATCCGTCGTCATTAACAATTGCTTCAAATGACATCTCCTCCTATACCGCTTGACAGAATTCAACCAAACTTTACAGAAATGTTCCATGGGTCAAGCTCTTTCAAATTTGTTCAAAGAATTAAAAACAATGCAGAACTCTAGTTACCATGGCAACCAAAGTGAACAAATAAGGAAATCTTAAAAAATCTTCTTGTCAAAAACTGCAAGGGCTAGAGCTTAGATATTTGGCACATAGCATCACCTACAAGTCCTCTATCAAGTTTGTTCAAATTATGCCCCTGGGGTCAAAATTGGCCCCGCCCCTGGGGTCACCGTTTTACATAGAGTTATATAGTGAAATTTTCAAACGTCGTCTTCTCTGAAACCAATGTGGCCAGAGCTTTGATATTTGGCATAGTGACACTTCTAGATGTCCTTTACCAAAATTGTTCAAATGGTTCTGGTCCGTTGCATAACTAGGTCACAGGAGCTAAAAATAGATGTTTTCAATGAAAACTTAAAAATCTTCTTTTCTGAAACCACAGTACCCTGAGCTTAGATATTTGGCACATAGAATCGCCTACAGGTACTCTATCAAGTTTGTTCAAATTATGCCCCTGGGGTCAAAATTGGCCCTGCCCCGGGTGTCACAGTTTTACATAGAGTTATATAGTGAAATTTTCAAACGTCTTTTTCTCTTAAAACTAATATGGCCAGAGCTTTGATATTTGGCATAGTGACACTTCTAGATGTCCTATACCAAAATTGTACAAATGGTTCTGGTCCGTTGCATTACTAGGTCACAGGAGCTAAAAATAGATTTTTTTCAATAAAAACTTAAAAATCTTCTTGTCTAAAACTAAAAGGGCCAGAGCTTAGACATGTGGCACATATCATAGCCTACAGGTCCTCTTTTTAGTTTGTTCAAATTATGCCCCTAGGGTCAAAATTGGCCTGCCCTGGGGGTCACAGTTTTACATAGAGTTATATAGAGAAAATTTCAAACGTCTTCTTCTCTGACTCTAATATGGCCAGAGCTTTTATATTCTGTATGGTAACACTTTTAAATATACTTTACATATTTTGTTCAAATTGTTCCGGTCTGTTGCATATCTAGGTCAGTCCTGGACATAAATCAATATCTCCATTTTTCCAGCTATTCTCAGGTGAGTGAATATGCCCCATGGGGCTCTTGTTTAATTGAAGAAACTATGAATATGAGTGTAAAATAGTTTTGATCCAGATAAGTTGCCAGGTAATGCGGTGTCTGATCTGGATCCAGACTGTTTTCAAATATTAGCAATGTCACGCTTGGCATGATAAGGATTAAGACATGAAAAGTCTAATATGAGAAGGTTGGAAAGAGTTTAACTTATCACGACTCAACTGTTATTGTTTTGATATGTTTGTAGCTGACCCCACCTGATCTTGTTGTTCAAGTTGTTCTGATCTCAGAGAGCTCCCGTCTCCAACAGCTCCTGGCTACCTATGGGATTCAGACACAGACCCCTCACCAGATAGAGCCCATACAGATCTGGTCCCCTAAAGAGCTTTCAAGAGCCTATGAGTATTTAGGGATCAACAAGAAGTTGGGCATCACTGGCAGACCCAAGAGGCCTTTTGGTGTACTAAGTACTTCCAAGGTGAGCATTTAACCCAGTACTCCTTAAATTGGCCTCTTTACATCTATAATTATATCTACACTAAGGAAAGTAGGCCCCAACTAGGAAGTTCTGAAAACACAGAAGGCATTTAGAGTATCTTCCCAGATGGAAGCTTAATCCATTACCCCATGGCTTGTTTCTAGCTTTGAAAATAGGTGACCACTTAAAGCAGGTTGAAAGTAAAGCAGAATGTGCCTTAGGGCACATTCTGCTTTACTTTCAGCCTGCTTTAAGACACTTTCTAGTAGCAAATAAAAAATATTTCTTAATGACTTTATGAAGTGGAACTATTGTCTTCATTGAAGGAATGAATTAAAGGCGTATTTATGGGGTAATGGGTTAAAGCAGGTTGAAAGTAAAGCAGAATGCTGATTTAGGAGCATGCTGCTTACTTTCAACCTGTTTTAAGTGTTCACACGTCTTCAAAACTAGTAACAAACTTTGGGTAAAGGGTTAATATGAAGACTGGCACAACAGGTGCCTGATATATTTCTGTACTAGTACAGAATGATACCACCCTACTACAGCAAAGACAGTTGGCTTTCTGTGTTTAAGCAGAATGGAAGTAAAGCAGAAAACTCCTGCAGAAGCTTGCTACTTGTCTTTCAACTTGCCTTGAGCTGTTACTGTCAGCTACATCAACAGCAACAACAGATGGTGTTAAATACAGCTGACAGCTTGATTAAAGGGAAATGGACAGCTCCGGTGAAGTCGGTCTTAAATTGTAGATTTTGTCTTAAAAACAACTTATGTCCAAATCCCGTCATTGTTGGAATGCATATAAGAGTAAAAAAAGATATTACACTATCCAGGTGAGCCTTCCCTAATTAGATAGGAAGCCACCATCTTTGCATATTCACTAGCGGAACCCCTCTGTCTTTATGCTATTCCTGACATCATTTATCCCATTGCATGTTGTCGGGTACTTTGGCTGTACAGGGTACATACAGCTTAACTAATTATTTCTCTGATAAAAATGCCTTGGAACTCTTAACTGATTTTCGAAAAATTACTAGTTAAACTGTTGATAAAAGTACAATTAGACTAAATGATAGACGGGAAACTTAGCAAACACACATGCACACAATTCAGGCATTTATGCGCATTAACATTGGCATGGTGCATCATGATTGCAGTTAGTCAATCCCTCATGATAATTGCTGTCCTTACCAGCGGAAAAAAACACTAATCCGATTAGTGACACTAGAGTTATCAACCAGACCCATAAAAACATAAACCACTTGTTGAGGCACACTTGCTATTTCACCGACATGGCGCTCGCCGCTACCGGAAATATGTGATAACAACTGCTTTATTGACTTGCCGTGTGAAAATTCGGAAATTTGATGTCTCGCTCACTTTGTTCATGACCCGTGTCAATATTTTATGAGTATTCATTAGAAAATTAAAGGCATTAAGCCGCGAAACGTTATGTTAAAATACATCTGGTCGGTTTCGGACATTTCAAAGTATTTTTAGCTCACCTGAGCTAGCTCAGGGTGAGCTTTTGCAATACTTGAATGTCCGTCGTCTTTCGTCAACAATTTTAGTGTTTACACTCTAGAGGCCACAATATTTATCCAATCGTTCTCAAACTTGCTCAGATTGTATATTATTATATGCCTTCGAATGATATCCAGCGTTTCCACATGTATCTGCTCAGTAAAATACAGGAGTCTCTATCAGCCACTTTGTATTTTACTCTGACGTCGCTTTCGATTTAACGTGACGTCATTTACGTACATGAACGAGTGCCGCGTTATTCTTTGTGGCATACAAAAAATCTTGTTCTGCTTCAAATAACTAACAAATTTTGGATATAAAATGATTTAAACAACTATTAAGTTGTTTCTGGTTTGTATTCAAGGCATATAATAAACACATCACCAGTTGGCAGTGCGCAACAGAGTGCTGCATTTAGCTCTCGACGTTTTTGGCGGAAACAACCGATCAGAATCGCACCAAGGCGCTCGTCAGATCGGCTATTTCCGCCAAAAACGTCTCAAGCTAAATACATCACTCTGTATCGCACTGTCAACTGGTAATGTGTATTTACCATAAGAGTTCGGCTGAGTTCGATTATGGTCCAAATCGGACCAATAGATCAAGAGTAATCTACCTTTGAATTGCTGAAAATGCCATATTTAAGGGTGTTTACACTCTAGAGGCCACAATTGTTATCCAATCTATCTTAAACTTGCTCAGATTGTATATGACCATAAGAGTTCAGATGAGTTCGATTTTGGTCGAAATCAGACTAAAAGGTTGAGAGTTATCTACCTTTGAATTGCTGAAAATGCCATATTTAAGGGTGTTTACACTCCAGAGGTCACAATTTTTATCCAATCTTTCTCAAACTTGCTCAGATTGTATATGACCATAAGAGTTCAGATGAATTTGATTATGGTTGAAATCTGACCAATAAGTTGAGAGTTAGCTACCTTTGAATTTCTGAAAATGCCATATTTAACCCTTAGCCTGCCACTCACGACTATAGCTCCATATGCAAACAGCTTGGATCCGGATGAGACGCCGAGTAACTCGGCGTCTCATCCGGATCCAAGCTGTTTGACACTCGGACAACATTTTCAGCAAATTTGAGCAACTTTGAAGCACTTTGAAACTTGAAGCAGACGAGAAATATAGCAGACGACAATTTATTTGGCAGGCTAAGGGTTAAGGGTGTTTACACTCTAGAGGCCACAATTTTTATCCAGTCTTTTATTTCTAGATGGTCTCTGCTGCATTCTGAGCGTGTTTCCAGCATTCCAAACAGGTATAAGGAGAACATAATTCTATGTAAAAAATGACTCCAAATGACCCCAAATTATTAATCTAAGATAGCATTTTTTAGGCAGGTTGCCTTCCAGTATTGGGCCTGATTTATGAACACAGGATCGAGTGGGAACATACAATAATTTAGGAACCAGGGGTCCGTCTTAAGAAACCCCGTACGACAAAAATGGCCGTACGTCAGAACGTTACCTTACATACAACTTCTGATTTCTCCATCTAATCATGTATTGTGGCATTTCTTTGGTATCGTTTTTGTTTTCAAGACGATACCAAAGAGATTCAACAAGACATGTTTAGACGGAGAAATAAAAAATAGATCTAATTGAGAGGTTTTTTTTTAATCTAACTTACGACAATAATTGTCGTACGGCGTTTTGTAGGAGGAGCCCCTGATAAAGAAGTGAAAACTGTTTTTTTAAGCTTTTTATTTACCATCTTTTCTCTATAGATTTATTTTCTACCTGTCTATAAATATATATATATATCTTTTGCTAACAAATAATATCATATAAATTGTCTCTAGTCAACCGTTTCACTGCCAATTTAACCGTCCGTTTTGAAAGCAAGAAACAAAATAGTTAGTTTTCTCTCTTGTTTAAATCATTGATCCCTGAGACCAAAAATGGATATTCCAACAAAGTTCATGTGTATAGTACAATTATTGTTTATGGGTAGTTTTGCCATAAACTGCAAAGTGACAATCAGTGCAGACCCTGTGCAGAGGACTCCTGTAAGCCTCCCTGATCATCATCTAGGTGTACATTGTCTGCTACAGCTTAAGTGACAAACAGTGCAGACAACAACATCTCTCTAGTCGGATTTACACTGCTTGCATTTGGCAAATGTAATTCCTTTAAAAAAAACTGTTCAAAAAGTAAGCATACAATCGTATTGTGAATCTTTCACATTAATACTATGGTTTTTCTTCTTTAATCTTCAAATTAAGTGAAGAGAGGCAGGCAGACAATTTTTTTTTATCATACATACCTCATCATAATGAAGCCACGAATGGGACGTGAACCACTGTGGGTTAAATGAACATAGTTCAGGCGATTTCTTCCCAAATGAGCGTTTCGGAAACTTAAACTCGTGAGGTTGGTTAGCTACAGACGTATTGAAGAAACTCAAAAGAGTGAACGAAACAATATTTCTTACGTTTTTCTTCATTTTTCTCGAGTAATAACAATTTTCACAGTTTTTAGTCTCATTAAAATATAACACAAACAGTTTAAGATCTAGCCGCTTTAATCGTTACCAATCAGTTAGAACCACTATTGATCATCCGCCTGTAACCAATCAATTAAAGCAAGCACTGACCACCCGTCTTCATGGGCCACTCGGCTATAGGGGATTAACAATTTATTGCCAATTAAAGATAACTATGCTATCGGCGATCGCACCTAACGTTTTGCAATACACGTGTCATAAAGTGGTTACGTAACTGCTGAATCTGGCCTTCGCTGTGCCACTTTAACAGAAATATTTTGGTTTTGACAAATTTGCGGGGGGGGAAAAATCGCAGTTGCTTGCCGAATTATTGGGGCGGCGATCGCCGCCCCTGCCACCCCAGGAGCGGCGCCTCTGATCAGGCGCATTTATACAAGAGAACCCGCTGAGAACAAGTAAAACATCGGAAGCAGTGTTCCGGAGGCAGCCGAATGATAACGGAGCATTCGTGATTTCTTATCAAGGCTAAAGGCGAACAAGCGAATCGATTATTGATATCCCGGACCACGGGAGATAATGGTTTACGTATCACCAACACGGCTGAACAAGGGAGACAACTATGCAAATATGTCCTGCATTCTTGGACATGTTTGGATTTTTTTTTCAATTCTTGCATTTTGAATACATGAACTTTCGTTTAAAAAACCAAGTTGTAATCAGCTGTCCATAAATACCTTTAAATACCCCCCCCCCCCCCCCCCCATAGAAGCAGCTTTAAGCATATATTATTTATTCTTCACTGAAGAAATTAGTTCAAATTTATAAGGTATATACATGTACCAAATGAAATATTATCTATATCCATGCAGATGGTAGCTTAAAGCAGGCTAAAAGTGAAGCAGAATGTGCCTTAAGGCACATTCTGCTTTACTTTCAACCTACTTTAAAAGATAATGAAACTGTCTTTAAAACTAGAAACAGGCTGTTGGGTAAAGGGGTAAGTTGCCTACCTCACTCCCAGTTGTTTACAGATGATAGCACAGTAAAAGGCAAAGGTAAATAGTTATTTTATTGAGAGTTCTGCTTCTCTTCTAGTCCAATCAGGATGATTTTGTTGGTGATATTGGGTTTACTTATCTTTAGATAACTGTTTTTCGACTTCACAGATATACCGAGCGTGTGGTGCAACTGTTCTGTGCTATCCTCTACTGTTTGAGGTATCAGACTTCTACATGGCCCAGGATGTCAGTATCATCATAGATGACTTAAAGGTACAGTACAGTCCTACTAGTGTACAGACTTCGAAAAACATTTATATTCAATGTTAAACCTTTTATTTTGCTCCGGCATCTATAGATGCGAAGGCATATAGTGATCCTCCTGTCTATCCCTACATCTGTTTGTCTGTCCGTAACAAGGTTAACTAGATTTTCACTCAGATACTTAGATAGGTATACAGTTGTTGCCTTGGACCTATCCTGCAATATCCCCCAACCACATTAAAAATTTGACCTTGACCTAATTTGGACTTAGAATATTGTAAATGGGTTAATTCTAGATATTACTGTTTCAGAATATTGTAAATGGGTTAATTCTAGATATTACTATTTCAGAATATTGTAAATGGGTTAATTCTAGATATTACTGTTTCTGAATATTGTAAATGGGTTAATTCTAGATATTACTGTTTCAGAATATTGTAAATGGGTTAATTCTAGATATTACTGTTTCAGAATATTGTAAATGGGTTAATTCTAGATATTACTGTTTCAGAATATTGTAAATGGGTTAATTCTAGATATTACTGTTTCTTCTTGTGTAAACACATCTGACTAAAATGCTTTGATAAATGTACAGTTGTTGCTTTGGACCACTACCAATCCACCCATATTACCCATTCTTAATTTTGACCTTGACCTAATTTGAACATAGAATATTTTAAAAGGGTTATTTCTTGGTTTAACTAGATTTTACTGTTCGTCTCACATCAACATTACTTGCTACAATGCTTGGATACTGAAACAGTTGTTGCCTTGGGCCATTACCAAATCACTCATACTACCCAACCTCATTTTGACCTTGACCTTATTTGGACTTAGAAAAGATTCAGTATATATTGTCAACTATGTATCTGGTCAGAGAATAAGTGTTTATGAAGGCTTTATAAAATCTTGTTTGCAGTATATAACCTTTTACTCCATAAATACACCTATTTACGCTTCTTATTCTTCATACATTAAGAAAAATAGTCACCAGCTAGGAAGTCTTGAACATAGATAAATTATAAAAAAGGCATTTCAGTACATTTCCAAATCAAATCTTAAAGCAGACTGAAAGAAAAGCAGATTGCTCCTTTACTCTAAACCTGCTTAATGTGGTAACCTTTTCAAAAATAGACACAGGCTACGGGTAACAGGTTAAGACAGGTAAGCAAGCTGAAAGTATAGCAGAAATCTCCCATTGGCTTTACTTTTGGCCTACTTTAAGCAGCCGTCTGTTATGATGCAAAATAATTTTCTCATCTATTTTATCATGACAGATTAGATGCATGGAAAGGCATGAGGAAAAATAAAGCACAAAAAGGCACTTCTATTTTGGAAAGTTTATCATTTTAGACCCATCTTGTCCGCATTGCGGCCCAAAATACAGAAATGATTGCTTGCAATAAACCTTTGTTTATAGTGGAGTTGATTTGTTTCAGAATGATCTGGCGTTTTTGTCCAAGTGTTGGAAGCTTGCTGGCAGACCAACATTCTGTATGCTCATACGTGAGAACAACATTAGAGGGCAAAACTTCAGTGAATTCCTCGACCTACTTGCTCAGTTTAAGTCTGGTGATGTGGACGGTGTTAAAGTGAGAGTAGGTCGACTCCAGGTAAGTGGTTCTAAAGTAACGAATTGTTATGTCACGAAAAACATATTATAGTCAACTGCATATGGTTTAACTTCTCTGTACGTCACACCTGTTCTTCAGGATAAGGTTTCCAGCAAGTTGTTTTTATGCCCCCTTGCATTGATAGGTTCTGGGGGGACATAGTGATTGCCCTGTGCGTCCCGACCGTAAGAGGTTAACCAGATTTTACAGACAACTAACTAGAATGCTTTTATACTTATACAGTTTTTGCCTTGAACCATTCACAATCCCCTTATATCACCCAACCTGAAATTTGATGAGACATAGTAATAATGATTTTGTTTGTGCACATACTTATGAAAACAATGCCACATAACGTCATCAGGATCCAAACCCTGAATTTAAAAGAAAATTAGAAATTTCTAATTTTAGAATATTTTCAGACAACAATTGTTGCAGACTAAAATATTCGCCAGCATGCAAAGAGTTAATGACTCCTAATTGATCTTGTTGTTTGTGACCAGTTATCACATGTTTACCTATACATGTAGTATTTTCATACCCTGCCATGTGTTCAGTAAAGAAATGGATGGCCATCGATTGCGAGTTGGCTACCGGTCTGAAATACAGTGGAGAAAAAGGAAAAAGTTATTCTTCTTTTAAACGCAAGCGCTTTGCAATGAAATATAGAAAATGACAACTTTTTGACAGTTCTGACTACCAGTTTTATTATGAGTGGCAATCAGTTTGGAGCCTGATCAGATGCCGGTGTAACAGTCCAGTTTTTCCCCAGTCAGTTTTTTCCCCGGGGAAAAACTGGACTAGTCTAGTTTTTCCCCGGGGAAAAAACTGACTAGTCCAGTTCTTCCCCGGGGAAAAAACTGACTAGTCCAGTTTTTCCCCACCCAGTCAGTTTTTTCCCCCCTATTTTATTAAATGAAGGGGGAGAAATTCTGGACTAGTCCAGTTTTTCCCCCCTATGATTTTTAGCTCGACTTTTTCAAAAAGTCGAGCTATTGTCGTCACCCTGTCGTCTGCGTCTGCGTCAGCGTCTGCGTCTGCGTCAGCGTCTGCGTCTGCGTCAGCGTCTGCGTCGGTTAAGTTTTTTGCTTAAGGTTTTTGTAAGAGTCCATTTCTCAATAACTATCAAAGGTATCCATTTGAAACTTGGAATAGTTGTTCAGTATTAAAAGGGCAACTCATTACATCAAGGCAGGTAACCCTGGGATTTGTCATTTCAGAGTTATTGACCTTGTTTTATTTACTTAAAAATTATAAATTAACATATCTCAATAACTGTCAAAGGTATCCATTTGAAACTTTGAATAGTTTTTCAGTATCAAAAGGGCAACTCATTACAACAAGGCAGGTAACCCTGGGATTTGTCATTACAGAGTTATTGCCCCTGTCTTATTTACTTAAACATTATAAATTAACATATCTCAATAACTATCAAATGTATCCATTTGAAACTTTGAATACTTATTTAGTATCAAAATGGCAACTAATTACAATAAGGCAGGTAACCCTGGGATTTGTCATTTCAGAGTTATTGCCCTTGTTTTATTTACTTAAATATTGTAAATTAACATATCTCAATAGCTATCAAGGGTATCCATTTGAAACTTTGAATAGTTGTTCAGTATCAAAAGAGCAACTCATTACAACAGGGCAGGTAACCCTGGGATTTGTCATTTCAGAGTTATTGCCCCTGTTTTATTTACTTAATTTTTTTAAATTATTATATCTCAATAACTATCAAAGGTATCCATTTGAAACTTTGAATACTTGTTTAGTATCATAAGGGCAACTCATTACAACAAGGCAGGAAACCCTGGGATTTGTCATTTCAGAGTTATTGCCCATGTTTTATTTACTTAAAAATTGTAAATTAACATATCTAAATAACTATTTAAGATATTAACTTGAAACTTTAAATACCTGTTAAGTATCAAAAGGACAACTCATTACAACAAGGTAGGTTACTCTGTGATTTGTGATTCCAGAGTAATTGCCCTTGATTTATTTACTTAAAACTTGTAAATTGAAATATCTTAATAACTGTCAAAGGTTTTAACTTGAAACTTTAAATACTTGTGTTATAACAAAAGGGCAACTCATTCAAACAAGAAAGGTGACCGGGGATGTGCCATTCCAGAGTTATAGCCCTTGTTTTTATTTACATAAAACTTGTAAATTGAAATTTCTCAATAATTACCATAGGTATTAACTTGAAACTTTGAATACTTGTTCAGTTTCAAAAGGGCATCACCTTTCAACACAGCAGATAACCATGGGATTTGTCATTGCAGAGTTATTGCCCTTGTTTGACAAAGAATTTGTATATGAAATTATTCAGTAACCGTAGAAAGTTATTAATTTCAAACTTCAAATATATTTGAATACTTGTTTAGTTTCAAAAGGGCAACGCATTACAACAAGGCAGGTAAAGCAGGCAAAAATATTGTCCTTCTTTTGACTTATAGTTTACTTTAAGTGGAATGTAGACTGTCCAAGTATGTTTAAGTTGTTGTTGCTTACAAACATCTATGATCAATAGGGCATTAAACACCCATACACATTCTTTTAATTTAAAAAATATAGCCGTCTCAAGTATATGAAAGTCGAGCGTCCAGCACCCGTTTGCGGTGCTCTCGTTTATTACGTAGGAACTGGAGAACTTCTGGACTTGTCAAATTTCCCCCCACTATGTTTCTTTTTAACATTTTAGAGGCCACAATTTTGGGCCAATCTTCATCAGATTTGCACCTAATGTTGATCATGATTCAATCTATGTCAAATTTAAAAGAGAGTCATGTTGGGTCAAAAATTTGCACTAGGTCAGATCATACAATCAAAGTACTGTAGTACTGCAGGCTCGGACTTTCAGTTTAATGTAGAATAAAGTAATGCAGAAAGCTAATTATGGAGTTTCTGCATTACCATTGGCATGCATTAAGCCGAAACCGGCAGCGCTTAAATGTAATGTAATGTGCATGTCTTATGCATCGTCTGCTATGACTACTAGGTGAATGTTTATTACAAGGGAGTAAATACGGTGTTTAAATCACCACAGGTACATACTCAGGATCCTGAGTTTAACTCAGTGCTGCTACACGGTTTATCTGATAGTGACGTATCCACCAACTGAAGCTCCGTTAGATAGCATATGTAAACCCCGTATGACAGGATTTGTTTGTAGGGGGAGCTAGACTCGCACCAATTTTTTTCTTAAGGATTCGATATAGGCTCTCCGAGCCAAAAACCTTGTAAATGTGCTAAAAAGCGACACTTTTAGGCAAATCTTCATCATACTTGCATCAAATGTTTTCTCCCTCATTATTTGACTACTGAAGTGATGGCAGGAAATTCTCAGCTAGTTCTTTTTTTTCCCTTATCTTACTAACTATTTTATATGAAGTTGAGGAAATTAACTACTCACAGTGGAGGTGGGGAAATTCTGGACTAGTCTAGTTTTCCCCCCCTCACATTTTGATTAATGTAGATGTACCCAAAGTCTTGGCTAGTCCAGTTTTTCTCCCCTCTCTAACAAATTACTTTGGAGGTGGGGAAATTCTGGACTAGTCCAGTGTTTTCCCCCCATCATAATTTGATTAATGCAGATATTGGCAAAGTCTTGACCATTATAACTTATTTCCCCTCTCCAAACTTACTTTTGTCGGGGTGGGGAAATTCTGGACTAGTCTAGTTTTTCCCCCCTCACAATTTGATTAATGCAGATGTACGCAAAGTCTTGGCTAGTCCAGTTTTTCTCCCTCGATTCTGGGCTAGTCAAGTTTTTCCCCCCTCACAATTTCATTTATGCAGATGTACGCAAAGTCTTGGCTAGTCCAGTTTTTCACTCGTCTCAAACAAACTAACTCAGAGGGGGGGGAATTCTGGACTAGTCTAGTTTTTCCCCCCCTTACAATTTGGTTAATGCAAATGTACGCAAAGTCTTGGCTAGTCCAGTTTTTCTCCCCCCTCAAACTTATACTTCGGAGGGGAGAAATTCTGGACTAGTCTAGTTTTTCCCCCCTCACAATTTGATAAATGCAGATGTACCCAAAGTCTTGACTAGTTCAGTTTTTCTCCCCTCTCAAACAAATTACTGTGGAGGTGGCTACATTCTGGGCTAGTCAAGTTTTTCCCCCCTCACAATTTCATTTATGCAGATGTACACAAAGTCTTGGCTAGTCCAAATTTTCACTCGTCTCAAACAAACCAACTCAGAGGGGGGAAATTCTGGACTAGTCTAGTTTCCCCCCCCTCACAATTTGATTAATGCAGATGTACGCAAAGTCTTGGCTAGTCCAGTATTTCTCCCTTTTCAAATATAAGAAAGATTAGATTAGTCCCTTTTCAAACAAATTACTGTGGAGGTGGGGAAATTCTGGACTGATGTACGCAAAGTCTTGGCTGGTCCAGTATTTCTCCCTTCTGAAACAAATTACTGTGGAGGTGGGGAAATTCTGGACTAGTCCAGTTTTTCCCCCCATCACAATTGTATTTATGCAGATGGACACAAAGTCTTGGCTAGTCCAGTTTTTCACTCGTTTCAAACAAACTAACTCAGAGGGTGGAAATTCTGGACAGTTATTTGTTTGAGAGGGGAGAAAAACTGGACTAGTCCAGAATTTCCCAACATTCAGTTTCTTGTTTGAGAGGGGAGAAAAACTGGACTAGCCAAGAATTTCCCCCCTTCAGCAGTACTCATATTGTGATGGGGGGAAAAACTAGACTAGTCCAGAATTTCCCATCCTTAACAGTATATTTTAGGAGGGGGAAAAACTAGGCTATTCCCGAATTTCCCCACCTCTGAAGTATAAGTTTGATAGGGGAGAAAAACTGGACTAGCCAAGACTTTGCCAAATTCTACATTAATCAGGTTGTGAGGGGAGGTGGGGGGGCAAAACTGGACTAGCCGAGCATTTTCTACCTCTGAAGTAGTTACTTTAAGAGGGTAGAAAAACTTGACTAGCCAAGACTTTACCAACATCAGCATTAATCAAATTGTGAAGGGAAAAAACCTAGACACCTAGACTAGTCCAGAATTTCCCAACATTCACAGTTACTTGTTTGAGAGGGGGGGAAAACTGGACAAGCCCAGAATTTCCCCACCATCAAGTTCAGTAAGAAGGGGGGAAAAACTGAACCGGGTGGGAAAAAACTGGACTAGTCAGTTTTTTCCCCTTGGAAAAACTGGACTAGTCCAGTTTTTCTTCAGGGAAAAAACTGACTGGGGGGAAATTCTGGGCTGTTACACCGGGTTAGGGGAAGGGTCGAATCTAATGTTGTGAGAACTTGTGACCCGACCCCATTTCCTTATGTATATGGAAATAAAATATGTTTAAACTACCCGGCGTCTGATCTGGCTCCAAACTGTTTGCAGTGAAAACAATAGTTTAAGCATAAACACGGTTATTTAGAAAAAAAATGTTTTCTCTACTGTACTCTGCATGCTGCACACAGGGCACAAACTGCAAACAGTGGTAATTGAACACGCTACAGGTAACATACATGTGTTTGTGTGTTGCAGTCTTTGATCTCGTCTTCGTGTTTGGAGCACCTTGACTTTCTCTCCACTCTTCCTGATCCCTCCATCTTCCAGCCCTTTGAGGGCAGAAGCTATAGTGGTACATCAAGCTTCAAGAGTCTAACAGACATCCCACAAGTCACAGAGCTTAGTGATGAATCTACCCTGGATGAGCAGGTAGGAACAGCTCCAGATAAGGGGTGTATTTCAGAAATCTTACATCTTTATTTCTGCATTAAACCTTATGGTGTTAATACTCAATTAGAATCCTCTCTTTGAGATAATTTATATCAAAAGTAACACTATAGGATTTGATGCTGAAATGAGTGAGAAAATGTTAATTTCTTTATCCTTTCTCCTTTTCTGGAACCTACCGTAGGTCTTCTCTTTCTCTACCCTTTGTGAATGCTGATAAATGTTGTACGCTGTAATTCTGAAATTTACACGTTTCTTAGTTTATAACCAGACTAATTCAAAGAGATGATTCAAATGTGTAGTCACAACTGAGACTTTGGAGCTGCAAGGATTTAAGTATTGAAGATACAGTTGAACCTTGATATCTTACCCATAAATACACCTTTTTAGCTCGCCTATTCGGAGAATGGGGGGGCTTATGGAATCACCCCGGCGTCGGCGTTGGTTTTTATGCCCCCGGCATCGACAGATGCGGGAGCATATAGTAATCGTCCTGTCCGTCCGTCCGTCCGTCTTTCCGTCCGTCCGCTCTCATGGGAGGGTACTTGTGATGATACCTACATGTACAGACTGAACTTGTGAGGATATTTGCCACTTGTGGGTTGCACCCCACAAGTGACCCCAAAAAACTCACAAATTTGGACAATTTGTCCCATAAGTATTGGATTTTTTTTTACACCCCACAAATTTTCGGACAGTCGGCCAAATCGGACAGCACGGCCGAGATCATAAATTTCCATTATTTAGAAATCTATAACCCGGTCTCACGCACATATCTCCCCTATGCCGCGAAAAGGGAACCAGTAAACCACGTGATTGCATGGGCTATAGCTAGCTAATCGCCGATTGGTTTATATCCTACCTAGAAGCCAATCAAATGTCTAATAACATGCTAGCGGCCATTTTGAACCAGGCTACAACAACATGGATAGTAACAGTTTAATAAGCTCAAATCGAAGGTAAGTGAGTATTTGATGCCGCTGTAACGTTCATGTATGTTCATGAAGTGATTTGGAAAAAGGTTGTGGTTGAAATTTTGCAAGCTCTTCGTTTAATCACTTGATTTCAGTGTTCTCGTTAGTTCGTTGTATTCATGTCATCGTGCCACGATTTGTGGGTTAATTTCGTCGATTCATTCAATTATTCGATCGATTTTCGGTTCAATTTGAGAATCCAGTAATAGATTTTATCAGATTCGATAAGAAAAAGTTGTCGGCTCTCATTTCAAGTTAAAAACAAAGATTTTCGAGCATCGGCAACGAAATCAGCTATTTTTTTTTATTTGTTGTTGTCGCTGGAAATTGACAGAAAAGTTTGGTCGCCATTACTACTTGCTCGACGCTAAACCACGTGAGATCTCGCGATAAGCAAGATGGCGACCCTTTCTTCCGGTTTCAAAAAGTTTTCTAAATATGATAGAAAATATGGCATTTTCGGCGCTTTCTTATTAAATTGAAGCCGATATGTGGCTGAAATCGGTAAGCAGAATATCGTGCCACAAGTCAAACAACTGTTTTGATTGATTTTGACTGAAATTAAGTTAGAAAACATTGATCGTTCATAACAACATGGATTAAGATAGCAGGAAGAGGAGATCAAAGGTAGCGAGGTCACATAGTTACATAAATGATTCTAAAGGTCACTGATATTGATAGAAATTGGTTTTCTATCTGCCACCAGCTTAACCTTTGAGCCATTTTCATGTCTGTCTTCATCTCATTATGAAATAATTATAAAACTTAGAAATGCACATGTTGTTTCTCATTGAAAATATACTCTGAAGTTCTAAACCCCGGTTCTACCAGTACCTTAGTCCCGAATCTGTAGAGCGCCCTAAGATTTAGCTTGATTATCTGTATGTAAAGCTCAAAATATGTTCTTACGTGACACTTCCACAGTTTCATGTATCATTTTTAGCTCACCTGAGCCAAAGGCTCAAGGTGAGCTATTGTGACCGCTCACCGTCCGTAGTACGTCTGTCCGTCTGTCCGTCTGTCCGTCTGTCCGTTCACTTTTACTTCAAACGACATCTCCTCTGAAACCCGCCGATTGTAGGGAGAGTTCAAACTGCTCATGATGTTCCTTGGATGCTTCTCTACAGAAGTTAATCAAAAAAAATGAAAAAAAGCACAAACTCTGCTTGAAAAAGCAAAAAAGCAAAAATCTTTAAAAAATCTTCTTGCCCAAAACTACTAGGCCCTAAGCTTTGATATTTGTACAGTAGAATCTCCTGGTGGATCGCTCTATAGTTTGTTAAAATGAAATCCCTAGGGTCACATTTGACACCACCCTGCACAGTTTAAGTGCTGCTCTAGGCAGGTTTTACAGTATTTTTGATTTAGGCAGAACTGTATTTACCTGAGTTACCCTTAATATACTATGGGCAAATAACCAATATTTGCAAACAGTTTGGATCCAGATCAGATGCAACATAATGCTGCATCTAATCTGGATCCAAACTATTTGCCACTCATTTACCAACTTAACATTTTCTAAAAAATAAAAATGTACATTTTTTACACACAGAAGGTATTTAGCAGACATCATTTCAGTCTGGTAAGGGTAAGCTCCCAGACTGCTGCTGCTACAGTTCTCTTACATAATATTTGACCTCAGTGATCAGGCCAACAGAACTGAACATGTTGTCTGCTAAAGTTTAGAAATGGTTCAGTCGTTTGTTCAGACATTTGTTAACCCATTACCCCATAAATGTGCATTTTTAGGCCTTTGATTTATTCCTCCACTTAAGAAAATAATTCCCCTTTAACCCTTTCCCCCATAGCATATCTCTAGTATTGAATGTAGGTGTCCACTTAAAACAGGTTGAAAGTAAAGCAGAATGCGCTTTAAGCGCATTCTGCTTTACTTTCAGCCTGCTTTAAGCTATCATCTACTAGAATATAGAAAATATTTTGTATTATACATATTTATGAATGTATAAATTGGAACTATTTTCTTTAGAGCAAGAATAAACTGAATGTGCTAAAAGGCGCTTCTATGGGGGAAAGGGTTAAACAGTCATGAAAATGTAAGATGTGAAATAAGTTTCTATATCCTAGTAGATGGTAGCTTAAAGCAGTTTGAAAGTAAAGCAAAGTGTGCATTAAGACCCATTCTGCTTTACTTTCAACCTGCTTTAGGTGGCCACCTATTTTCAAAACTAGAAGCAGGCTATGGGGTAATGGGTAAAATGAAATTGCCTATTTGGAAAGAGCCTAATGAGAGGAAGTGCCATTTGCAAAGGCCATAACTCTGACATCATTGTTTTTTTTAGTTATTTCCCTTTGTCATATTTTCTTGTCAAGAAGACAACTCCAGGTCTACTGATGCTATTGTAATGAAATTTTATGTATGGAAAGAAACTGATGAGAGAAAATGCCTAGTGCATAAGGGCAGCAATATTTTGTTTTCCCCTTTGTCATATTTTATTGTCAGGAAAATAACTCCAGTTCTGCTGACGCTAGTGAAATAATTATCATTTACCGGAAATGGAAATAGCTTGATAAGAGGATGTGTCATGGATAAGGGTCATAAGCTTGGCAACAAAATTCACTTTTGTCATGTTTTCTTGTCCGGAAGATAACTCCATTTATAGCTATATTAAAATGTTGTCTTGCCCAGTCAACTTAGGTACAAACTTCAATGTCCTCAGGTGAGCGAATTTAGGGCCATGGCCCTCTTGTTAGGTTTGAAGCCATAACAGTCATTTTTCTCATCAAAGCTAAATGTGCTCATAATTACTATGGTCAAATATTTCGTTATTGACATGTTGAGCATGTATAGTCTTGTGTTTGCTACATTTAAAGAAATTATTCATTGGGTCTTTAATTAAAATACGCAACTTGCCAGAGTCTACAATATTTGAATTATTTGGTTACTTTACTTTATTCAAAACTAAATATTTCTTTGCAATGCCTTAAATTCTCAGATTGAACAGTAGAGTTTGAATATTAGAGAGGTTCTATCCACAGTATGCAAACTCCTCTTACTTCCGGTCGAATAGGCATACAGTGTCTTTATGCCTAGTCTTAAGAGCTTTGAAATACTGATATAATTTACCATGTCAATTTCAAATTATGCGACTAGGAATACAGATACTGTATGCCTAATCGACATGAAGTAAGTGGAGTTCGCATACTTTGGTATCATAAAAGAATGAAGACCAAATCAATGATCCACTTTTTAAACTTAAAATGTCTGATCAATTTAAAAACGAAAATCGACTTCGCTCTCCATGATGTAAACACACCAATGACCAATGATAAACCCATTTGAGCTAGAGCTTTGGCCTCTGTTTTCACTACTTTATCGATTGTTTTCTCCGCCCTCTTCTGAATGCAAAGTATACAATTGGTCTATTGGTCGGATTATAATAAATACAATGCTTAAGAAGTTGGAATTTTATACCGGTGAATTACAGCAAAGCAGAGAAAATATAAGATCTGTTGCCGGTGCGCATGTAATTTTCTCTTAGGTAAAAATACCTTATGATTGAATTTAGTAAGTTTGCTTAAAATCAACCGATTTCAATCGCTGGTTTGCCCGAGTAATCAGTTTCAATTAAAAACTCTGAAAGAACGAAACTTCACATGATATTATATGAAGAGTTCATTGTGAGAATGAATGAATGAATTCAATATATCAAGTTGTTTATTCCAGATCAAAGGTAAAAGAAAAAATCAAACAAGTTGCCATGACATGGCAAAAGTTCCAAAGAGGGAATTCCAGGTAATTGAACATGCTTTTTTCATCTATTATATGGCTGTTCAGTTAAGATTTTTAAATGAATGATACTTATTAAGCTATTTTTAGCTCACCAGACTTTAGTCCAGAAAAGCTAGTGTTGTCGCCCAATCACTGGCGTTGGCATTAGCAAATTTTGCAAAATGCTAATACCTTCTAAGTTCCTTGAGGTATTGCTTTCTAATTGGGTATGTATGTTGGTATGGAAACGGTCATTCAACCTTGACCTCAGACCTTGTGTTTAAGTTTCAAAATCTGCATTTAAGGGCGTTAGTAATTTGGAAAAATGCTCATACCTTATGTCCCTTAAGGGTTTATGTTTCAAAATCTGTGTTTTGGTTCAGCAGAACGCACCCACGATCGAGCTGTATTGTCCTTAGACAACTCTTGTTTTACTCCCTTGACGAAAGATAATAGTCCCTTTGATTGATAAAATTCCGATGTTTTAAAATGGATGGACCCCTTTTCAGGCGTATACGGCCTTTTGGTTTAGAAAAAATGAAAGTACCCATAAATGATGTAAATTATTGCCCAAATAACTATTAGAAAGTTGAGTTATCAATAATGACCAATGCATTTGATAATGTCATCATGACGTCAGGGAGTAAACAAACTTAGCGTTGACGATGTTAAAAGGCTAAAGTTTCAGAAAACAACGGCTCGGTTGAAAATGTTCCGGAAGACCAACCGTGCAATACTTACATGTATGATAATTAAGTGTTTTTTATATTATCTTTGCATGTGTCAAAAATCGTGTCGGTTGTTGGACCTGAAGACCATCAGCAAATAAAAAATACCACTCAAATTTCTCATTTTTTGCTGTTTGACTACGTCAACTCCAAATTTGCCTACTTCGCGACGTCATCGTGACATCATTATGATGATGATATCGATTTCATTGGTCAATATTGGTCATTCAACTTTTAAATAGTCCTTTGAGAAATATTTCCCATAATTTATTGGTACTTTTTCCTAAAACGATGGGCCAAATAGGCGTCAAAAAGGGTCAACCCCTTTGGCTATAACTTTTCAACTAGTTAAGATAGATACTTCATATGTGGCATGCATGTATAACACTCTCATGGAGCTCCATTCTGTGTGGAGACATGTCAGTGTCAAAGGTCAAAATACCATATTTTAATATTGATTGAACTATTCAAGAGAAAAATGAGCCATGATCTGGGAAAAGGGGGCTTATGCCTTTCTTCATTGAAGCCGAGAAATTTTCTCTCAATAATCTGCATACTTTGAGTTGTGTCATGTCAATGTCTATATCAGACACTAAGGTCTCAGTCAAATGTTAAGGTCTAAACTTGTGTTTCGAAAACATTTATTGTTTCTACAGGAAAAGGACTTTGTCTGGATGAAAATTCCAGGAATGCAAATGATGTGGCCGGCGCAAATGGTCAAGCTGTGCAGCAAACTTGTGGTCGCATATGTGAAATCAGATGATGACAAGTAAGAGCTATTCAAGTGAGTACCTATATTTAACTAATTAATGAGATATATCACGAAAGAAATTCATCAGGATAGCATATTATTCAGCTATAAAATTAGTTTCCATTCGCATATCCAATTAAGTTTTAATTGTCATGTAAGTTAAAACTTAATTGGATATGCGAATGGAAACTAATTTTATAATGGAATAATGAGATATAATTGACTTGATTATACCTTTTTTTTTATTAAATACAGTTTGTGCAAAAGGTAGCACTTATTGACAGTTAGATGGCCAGGGATCTCAGTAAACATTCACCTATTAACCCATTACCCCATAGCCAGTTTCTAGTTTTGAAAACAGATGACCACTTAAAGCAGGTTGAAAGTAAAGCAGATTGTGCCTTAGGGCACATTCTGTTTTACTTTAAACCTGCTTTAAGCTACAATTTGCTAGATATTAAACTATTTATAATGGTACATATTCATGACTGTATAAACTGGAACAATGCTCTTCTGTGGAGGAATAATTTAATGGCGTAAAAAGGCGTATTTATGGGGCAGTGGGCTTAATAGGCCTAAAGGCTAGTCCGTTAATAGACCTGCTGTATGGTAGTTGTAATTTTTTTTTTTAATTTTTTCTCAGACACTTCTGGCCTGATCTCAAAATAATTTCACAAAATTTATTGTTGCCATGGTCACCTTTGCCAAATTCCTGCAAATTAATTTAAAGTTAAGAAAAAATATTGCTGCCAGGGAGGGTAAAAGATCAAGGAGTAAATAAACCATACCTGTAACTCTGAAAGACACTGTAAATTAAGATTGATTAACTGTCAAGGTATGAGCATCTCAAAAAAAAATATAGACATATTTTTGCAATTTGGAATTTTTCCTGTCAATTGGGAATTTTTAGTACCGTTTTTTGGAGTCTGCTTTAAAAGGAGATATTTCAACTCATGAGTTTGTCCGATTTTCCCACATATTTGGCAGAATTAACTTACAAGTTCTGACAAAATGAATAATTTTGCAAACTTTAGCTTCTGAGGTACTTCAGTTCAAAAGTTTGTCTCATTACACCCCACAACTTTGGAAGAATCAACCCACAAGTTCTGACCTTTTTAGCACATAGACAAAGTTCAGGGAGGCTGACCTCTGAAATATTTCAACCCACAAGTTTGGCAAAATGAACTCACAAGTTTGTCAAAATGAACCCACAAGTTCTGACATGTTTTTATGTACACAGGATTTATATTATTTAGTTAATGAGTTAGTCTCATTACACCCCACAAGTTTGGAATAAGAAAACCACAAGTTATGACTTATTTTTAGTTCCAGGGAGCTAATGTTATCACGAAGTCGTTGGCGCCCGCGTTAGCAATTCCTCAAAAAATCTCATAACTTGCAATTGGGAATTTTTCCTGTCAATTGGGATTTTTTTAGTACCGTTTTCTGGAGTCTGCTTTAGAAGGAGATATTTCAACTCATGAGTTCGTCCAAATTTCCCCACAAATTTGGCAGAATTAACTCACAAGTTCTGACAAAATGAATATGCAAACTTTAGCTTCTGAGGTACTTCAGTTCAAAAGATCGTCTCATTACACCCCACAACTTCGGAAGAATCAACCCACAAGTTCTGACCTTTTTAGCAAACAGACAAAGTTCAGGGAGGCTGACCTCTGAGATATTTCAACCCACAAGTTTGTCTGAATTCGCCCACAAGTTTGGCAAAATGAACCCACAAGTTCTGACATATTTTTATGTACACAGGATTTATATTATTTAGTTAATGAGTTAGTCTCATTACACCCCACAAGTTTGGAATAAGTAACCCACAAGTTATGACTTATTTTTAGTTCCAGGGAGCTAATGTTATCACTAAGTCGTTGGCGCCCGCGTGTTCTTGCGTTTAAGTTTTGAAAATGCCCATAACTTCTTTGCTCCTTTGGGCATTGCTTTTATATTTCTTGACCTTAGACCTTGCGTTTAAGTTTCAAAATGTGCGTTTATGTTTCGTAAAATGTTTAGTTAGTAACTTGTATGTTCCTGGAGGTATTGCTTTCCCATGTATGTAAAATATTTCACCCCGTGTGTCCTTTACCTCGACCTTAGATGTTGCGTTTGAGTGCCAAAATCTGCATTTAAGGTCAGCAGAATGCATCCACCGACCCTCTTTGTTGTCCTCAGACTCGTTATGAACAATTTATTTATATCATAATTTAGCCTTAACCTTACCTTTTAGTTTAGTTGGCCTTTTAGTTGGTTGTGTTTCTTTTTCAAATTTTGTAACCTGGGATACAACCCACAAATTGGTCCAAATTCACCAACAAGTTAGGCAGAATTAACCCACAAGGTCTAACCCATTTTTAAGAACCAAATTTATTTGCGTTCTCTAGTTTCCAGTTTTGTTAGCTCACCTGAGCCAAAGGCTCAAGCTGAGCTATTGGGATGGCCCTGTGTCCATTGTCGTGCGTCGTCGTTAACAATTGCTTCAAATGACATCTCCTCCTATACCGCTTGACAGATTTCAACCAAACTTTTCAGGAATGTTTCTTGGGTAAAGCTCTTTTAAATTTGTTCAAAGAATTAAAAACAATGTAGAACTATGGTTGCCATGGCAACCAAAGTGAAAAAATAAGGAAATCTTAAAAAAAAAATCTTGTCAGAGCTTAGATATTTGGCACATAGCATCATCTAGAGGTCCTCTATCAAGTTTGTTCAAATTATGCCCCATGGGGTCAAATTGGCCCCAACCCGGGGTCACAGTTTTACATAAAGTTATATAGTGAAATTTTCAAATGTCTTCTCCTCTAAAGCTAATATGGCGAGAGCTTTGATGTTTGGCATGGTGGCACTTCTAAATGTCCTTTACCTATTTTGTTCAAATGGTTCCAGTCTGTTGCATATGTAGGTCACAGGAGATAAAAATACTTTTCAATGGAAACTTGAAATAATCTTCTTGTCTAAAACCCGAGTACCCTGATCTTAGATATTTGGCACATAGCATCATCTACAGGTCCTCTATCAAGATTGTTCAAATCATGCCCCTAAAGTAAAAAATGACCCCATACTGGACATAAATCATTATCTCCATTATGACAGCTATTCTCAGGTGAGCAAAATATGCCCCATGGGGCTCTTGTTAATAAAAGTTGTGGTTTATTTGTATAATTTAGGTGACAAACTTTGAACCAGAGTACCTCAAAAGGCAGAGAAATAATTTGAAAGCTTCTCTCAAAGATGTCACTTGGGCAACCAATTAAAGTTTTTGTGCTGAACTGATGGCGGTCAAACAATTGATTTAGGGGAAAGCATGCAGGAAATGGCAATGAAAGTTTGTGTGCTGATGAGAACAACCAGAATACTGATGGCAGTCAAACAAGTGAATTAGGGGACAAACGTGCAGGAAATGACAATGGGAGTTTGTGTGCTAATGAGAATAACAAGAACCCTGATGGCGGTCAAACAAGTGATTTAGGGGACAAACATGCAGAAAATGTTGTGTGTGCTGATGGGAATAACCAGAACACTGATGGTGGTCAAATAATTGATTTAGGGGACAAACGTGCAGGAAATGGCAATGAAAGTGTGTGTGCTGATGAGAATAACAAGAATACTGATGGCCGTCAAACAAGTGATTTATTAGCTGTAATGTTGAAATCAATCATACAACTTGTATAAGTTTTGTATTGGCACTGAGGATAATGTTTATTCTAGGGTCGTGCATAAGCAAATAAAGTGTACCCTTGTTAGACAACTCCTATAGGAGCTGTCTGGTCAGGGTATACTTTATTTGCAAAAGATGACTCAAGGCGTCATCAGGGCTAAATTGGTTAAGTTCCAAATGTTTGTCTGTTTTACCATAAAGTAGTGATGCACTGTAGAAGTTAAAAACATTCCTAGTGTTCACCATCTGAAACACCCATTATTTGATAACAAAAGGTTAAGTACTGTAAGCATTGTATATCTTAATCTAACATAGAGCATTGGGTTTAGAATTTATTAAGCTACATAGGGTGGATCTGATTCAGTTGACAAATCATTGACGCTGCTGCAGTGTTCTGGCGAGGATTGAAAATATTCGAGACATTGTCCTTTTGGCAATTACAATAGAGGGATATTTTCCATTTTCCAGGGACATCAAATAGCGGATAAGTTCCCCATAATTTTTTAAATGGGACAAATGTCTCACCTCAACAATTGTTTCGGGAACATTTTTTATTTAGAGGGGAGAATGTCCCCAAATCTCGCCCTCGCCAGAACAATGCAGCGGCATATGTTGATCTTCATTGTGTGCACTTTCATGTTTGAAAATAGCATTTATCCTAAACTGAACTTACATAGTAATGGCGATGTTATGCTCTTTTGCTAGTCATTATTGTTGATTTCCTAGCTAACCCTTCCCCCCAAAGAAGCGCTTTTCAATTTATACAGTCATGAATACATGTATGTATCACAAGAACTAGTTTCTATATTCTAGCGGATGGTAGCTTAAAGCAGGCTGAGAGTTATGCAGAATGCACCTTAAGGCAATTCCTGCTTTACTTTCAACCTGCTTTAAGTGTTCACCTGTCTTCAAAACTGGAAACAGCATATGGGGTAATGGGTTAATGTTAAGACAATTATAGTTCACACAATTGTATGTTTATGGTGGCATAAGTTCCTGAAAGCTGTTGTTTTCTGTTTGGTGTTCTACAATAAAAATCAATGTTAAATATCGTGTTAACTCTTCTCTAAAACTGTTTAGCCTAGAGTTTTGGTTCAGTACTGAATCTTATTAAATTAACATTTTTTGTGATTCGCTTGCAATTCGATGGCAATTCGCTTGCAATTTGATGGCAATTCGCTTGCGATTCAAAATACTAACTTTACCCTCGGATAAGTTTTCTTGAATGGTGTATCTCACAAATGTTCGCAAATATGCCTTGGTTAATTGTTACGTTTCCAATTTTGTCAAAACCGCTTCGGAAATTTCGCGTAAAATATTCAAACGTAGGATTTGTTTTTGAAGCGTCCGATTCGATGGCAATTCGCTTGCGATTATCAATTTAATTTAATAAGGTTCAGTACTGTGTTAAGCATCTCCTTATAGTCCTCTATCAAGTTTAATAAAATTATGACATGGCCATTAGATCACCCGAGCACAGCTCCGGGGGAACTTTTAGGATCTTAGGATGTCCGGTGTACGTCGTCAGTCAACAATTAGGTTGTGAATAAGCTAGAGGCCACATTTGTTGACCCAATTTACCTCAAACTTGCTCAGAATGATCATCTGTGTCAGGACGATTTTGGAATTGGGTCAGCTCGGATCAAAATGTAGGTCACTAGATCAAATCTTAAAAAAAGCTTGTAAACAAGCTAGAGGCCACAGTTTTCCTATTGCTCAAAATGAATTTCTTGATATATCCACAGATGTTTGACATTGGGTCAGAGTTCAGAAAGTTGATCACTGGGTTAATTCTAACAAACCTCAGGTGAAGTATATAGGGTCATCATTGGCTCTCTTATATTAGTTCACCTGAGCTCTGCTCGAGGTAAACTATTAGGGTCCTTAAATGTATGTCGTTCGTCGTCTATGGTTTATCAACAATTTTCTTGTTATCACTCTAGAGGCCACAATTGTGATCCAATCATCATCAAACTTGCTCTGAATGTTTGTCTTGATAATATCTTGAACAAGTTTGAATATGGGTTGGATGGGGTAAAAAGCTAGGTTAAATAGAGGTCAAATCTTGTTACCACTTTAGAGACCACTATTTTGATCCAATCTTCATCAAGTTTGCTTAGAATGTTTGTTTTGATAACATTAATGACCTGTGCTTTAATGTGTTTATTTGTGGGGTGCACCTCACTAGTTGTATACATGTGTACTTTCAAACTATATATTACATAGTTACAAGAGACTTTTTTTAGTGTTATTCGATTAAAACTTGAAATGGACTGGACATTACTTGCAAAGTTTTCAATTCACGTGTTGGTGTTAATACAAGTATGGTCGATCAACCTCATAAGTTGGATGGGTATCCTCACATGACGGCCAACTAAAATGCACCACACAAGACACCTTCTGACATTTTTGCAACCCACAAGTCGCAGTCCCCACAAGTACCCCCTCATTCGTACGTCCGTGCATCCGTCCGTCCGTAACAGGTTAAGTAGATTTTACCGTTTCGTCTAGCATCAACACCGCTTACTCAAATGCTTTGATACTTATACAGTTGTTGCCTTGGACCATTACCTATCCACCAATATCACCCAACCTTGATTTTGACCTTGACCTTGACCTAATTTGGACTTAGAATATTTTGAATGGGCTATTTCTTGGTTAACTAGATTTTACCGTTTCGTCTAGCATCAACACTACTTACTACAATGCTTCTATACTTATACAGTTATTGCCTTGGACCATTACCAACCCACCAGTAAAACCCAAGCTCAATTTGACCTTGACCTTGACCTAATTTGGACTTAGAAAAGATTCAGAATATATTGTCAAGGATGCCACCGGGGGCATAAGCGTTTATTGAACGCAGTCTTGTTCATGGTTAAAGTTTTGGGGTAAGTGTCGTTATGCACTAATACATCATGACATATTTACGTTAGGAAGCTAATATTTGGATTGGAGGTGCCCTGTGGGTTGAACATTGATGTTGTGTATTTAAAATTAAAAAAAAATAATTAAATTTAGTCAAAATTTCACCTTTTGTGGACTTAGGTTTTTTGGCTGATTTCTCATGGTTAAAGTTTTGGGGTAAGTGTTGTTATGCACTAATACTACATGAAATATTTGTATTAGGATGCTGATATTTGGAATGGAGGTGCCCTGTGGGTTGAACATTGATGTTGTGTAGTTAGAATTAAAAAAAGGTTTAAATTTAGTCAAAATTTCACCTTTTGTGGACGTAGGTTTTTCGGCTGATTTCTCATGATTAAAGTTTTGGGGTAAGTGTTGTTATGCACTAATACTACATGAAATATTTGTATTAGAAAGCTGATATTTGGATTGGAGGTGCCCTGTGGGTTGAACATTGATGTTGCGTAGTTTAAATTTAAAAAAAAGTTTAAATTTAGTCAAAATTTCACCTTTTGTGGACTTAGGTTTTTCGGCTGATTTCTCATGGTTAAAGTTTTGGGGTAAGTGTTGTGATGCTCTAATACTACTTGAAATAATTGTATTAAGAAGCTGATATTGGGAATCAAGGTGCCCTGTGGGTTGAACATTGATGTTACATAGATAAAATTTAAAATAAAGTTTAAATTTAGTCAAAATTTCACCTGTTGAGGACTTAGGTTTTTCGGCTGATTTCTCATGGTTAAAGTTTTGGGGTAAGAGTTGTAATGCACTAATACTACATGAAATATTTGTATTAGGAAGCTGATATTTGGAATGGAGGTGTCCTTGGGTTGAACATTGAAGTTGCGTAGTTATTTTTTTTTTAAAAGTTTAAATTTAGTCAAAATTACACCTTTTGTGGACTTAGAGTTTTGGGACTGAAATTTCAAAGTTAGTTAAGGAGTAAGTGTTGGAATGCACTTATACTACATGACATATTTGCATTAGGAAGTTGATATTTTGAATGGAGGTTCCCTGTGGCTTGAATATCAATGTACTGATACACTTTTCTTTTGATAGTTACCTATTTAAGAAAGGTTTAAATAGGCGAGCTTTGCTGTTCTCCGACAGCTCTTGTTATGCCTGTAGTTTATTCCTCCACTGAAGAAAATAGTTAAACTATATGCAGTCAGGAATATGCAACATAAGGAATAATATTATATCAGATGATATCCTAAAGCAGGTTGAAATTAAAGTAGAATGTGCCTTAAGGTGCTTTCTGATTTACTTTTAACCTGCTTTAAGTGGTCACACATCTTCAATACTAGAAACATGCTATAGGGTAGTGGGTTAAGAAGCAGTCATACTATAATGATTTGCAGAACGTATTCAAAGGTTTAAGAAATTTATCCAAATTCTCTGAAACATCAGCATACGCTCTCAATGTATGATTTTCCAAGTTTGGGAGCTTTTATGGTAAAAGTCAGTTGTGAAGATCATGCACCCTTTACAAACTTATAAAATATACCAACTTGCTGTTAACTCATACTTATAATGGCTAATTTAAAAGTACATGTAATGTGTGTAAACGATCATATAACTTACCTACAACCTTCCAAGCGTATACAGAATGTATGCAGAACATAATTAAACCAACATGCACTATTATCTTATACAAAACATACTCATAACTTACACCATGTACACAAGCATATTTAGTAAATATTTTATACCTTGGCATACACTCGCTAAAACGTTATAGCGTTTCTGCGCCTTTAAGGTGTACTTTGTCTCATTTAGTTGAATTTTATTATACCTGTATTTCAAAGTTAAAACATGGTTGAACTACATTTTTACTTTGAAATAGAGATTATGTTTGACCTAAGGATGTTTGAGATATCAAGCTTGAACTGTACTTCCCTGACTGTTCAGGATATTATTTTTATACGCCCACCTCTAGACGTGGTCGTATATGGCGTGGCCCTGTCCGTCCGTTCGTCCATTTGTTCGTTCGTCCGTCAACATTTTGTTTGTCCGGAGTTTTTCTGGAAAACTATTGAAGGGATATTAATGAAACTTCACACAAATGTTATATGCATCAAGATCTAAAGCTGAGAAGAGTTTGAGGTTCATTTGAGTTTTTGTTACAGAGTTATTTGCCCTTGATGAACTCAAATATGCTATAAAAAGCTTGTCCAGAGTTTTCTGGGAAAACAATTAGAGGGATATTAATGAAACTTCACACAAATGTTATATGCTTCAAGATCTAAAGCTGAGTTGAGTTTGAGGTTCATTTGAATTTTCGCTACAGAGTTATCTGCCCTTGATGTACTCAAATATGCTATAAAAAAGCTTGTCCAGAATTTTTTGGAAAACTATTTGAAGGATATTAATGAAACTTCACAGAAAGGTTATATGCATCAAGATCTGAAGCTGAATTAAGTTTGAGATTTATTTGATATTTCGTTAAGAGTTATCTGCCCTATGTGTACTCAAATATGCTATAAAAGGCTTATTTGACAGTGTTAACACACTTAGCAACTACAGTTTTGAATTGATTTTGATTATGTTTGTATAATTATAGAAGTATAAGTTCATGAAAGGGTTAATTATTATTGAAATGGGATCATTGTGTCGAGTTATCTGCCCTTGGTGTACTCAGATATGCTAGAAAAGGCTTTATTTCAGTATTGTTTATGCTGTCAGAGCTCTAAGTGTCTACAAGTTTGAATAAATTTTGATAAAACTATATATTTCTTTGCCAGTGGACATATAATGTACCACTTGCGGTGTTCTCGTTTTTGTTACAAACACCTGTAAATAAGAGGGAGTAAACTAAGTATTTCCATCATTTCATATTTTATCTCTGCACCAAACTATATGTTATTCATTATACTTGCCTCAAAGAAATAATTCTAATGAGTAGTCACAACATAGGGTTTGGTGAAAATATATGGGTTTTAGTATGCAAGATACTTCCCATATCAGGAAATCTAACCAATACTGCATTGATACACGTTTTTACACATTTAATTAACTTCTCCACTGAAGAAAATAGTTCCACTTTATACAGTAATGAATGTGCAATATAAGAAATATTTCCTATATTCTAGCGGATCAGAGCTTAAAGTACTTAAAGTAGGCTGAAAGTAAAGCAGAATTCTTTAAGTGGTCTCCTGTCTTCAATACTAGAAACAAGCTACGGAGTAAAGGGTTATCATAGGGTACATTGTAACTTTTAGGATCTGAAAAGTAAGCCAACCTGGGATCTGGTGAACATTCTCAAGTGTGTTGAATCTCTACAAGCCCAGAGCCAGATCCTGAAGACATTACTGTTCAGGGAAGGGCTCAACTTCCACCTAGAGGGTATCACAATCAGCCGAAAGCTGGAGGAGCTAGTCACTAGGGCCAGTGTCCACAAGAGATGGGAGGTGGTCAGATTATGCTCAGCGCTACTGGGAAAACTGGTAGACAGTCTCGCTCCTTCTGTGACAAGTATTTTAGTCAGAGGAAAACATGTGAGTGACAACAGAGAATGACTTGATAGTACAGGTGTATACAAACTAGCAGCGGAAAGTGCCAAAAGTGTCGTACTATTTAAAGTCACTGCTTACTGCAGGGCAAAGGTACAGCATAGAGTGCTTAAAATAGCTTTCTGCTTTACATTTGTGCTGCTGTAAGAAGCCACCTGTAAATACTGACAAATCATCACCTTATCAGTATTTCGACTCTGGATCTATTTGTCTTGTCTTTTAACACAATTTTAGCTGTACATGTAGTTCTATTTGTCTTGTTTTTAGCTCACCTGAGCCAAAGGCTCAGGATGAGCTATTGTGATCCCATTTCGTCCGGTGTCCGCCCTCCGTAGTATGTCGTACATCGTGCGTCCACTATTTCAAACAACATCTCCTCTGAAACCACTGACCCGATTTCAACTAAACTTTGTCAAAGGCAGGGCTGCCATATCTCCGGATTTTTCCTAAATCTCCGGATTTTTTTCTCCAGTACATGGTAGCTTAAAGCAGGCTGAAAGTAAAGCAGAATGTGCCTTAAGGCGCATTCTGCTTTACTTACAGCCTGATTTAAGAAGTTGATTGTCAATAAAACAAGAAACAGGCTATGGGGTAAAGGTACCATTCGTAAAATCGCACTTGAAAAATGCAACTTTGGAAATATTAGGATTTTTCATGTCAATTTATGGCAGCCCTGCAAAGGCATCAGTGACAAGGGGCAACGGAATCTTGTTCAAAGTTTCTGGCTAGAGTTATTCTCCTTGCTTAGGGGCCAGTTTTTTAGCTCACCTTTTGTGCTCAAGGTGAGCTATTGTGATCGGTTGCCGTCTGTCGTACGTCGGTGTCCGTGTCGTCTGTTCACAATTTGTTTCAAATAACTTCTTCTCTGAAACCAATAGCCCAATTTTAACCAAACTTGGTCAGATACATACTGTAGTTGTGAGCTTCAAAAATTGTTAAAAAAAAGTGGGTGGGGCAATCGGTCTTGTTGCCATGGCAACCATGCACGATATCTAAAAAAATCTTCTTCTCAAAAACTACTGGTCCGATTTCAATTTGGTTTCCACCAAAATGTTTCTCAATTAATATACTTTCAAAATTGTTCAAAGAATTTTGATCCGTCGAAAAACATGACCGCCAGAGGGCGTGGTAATTTTCCGTATTTACGTAATATTGACAACTAAAGTCAAAACTTTAAACATCTCCTTGTCAATAACTATAAGTCCTAGGACAACCAAATTTCACATGTAGCATCATGTTGTGAACCTCTAGCATGATTGTTCAAATAATGACCCCCGGGTCAAAAATGGCCCCGCCCGGGGCTTATCAGTTTTTCATAGGAAAACCTTTAAAACTCTTCTTCTCTAAAACTATATGGCCTAGACCTTTTATATATGGCATGTAGCTTTGCCTTATGGTCCTCTACAAAAGGTGTTCAAATCATGACCCCAGGGTGAAAAATGGTCCGCCCCGGGGCTTATCAGTTTTACATAGACTTATATAGGAAAACCTTTAAAACTCTTCTTCTCTGAAACCGTAAGACCCATACCTTTTATATTTGGCATCTAGCTTTGCCTTATGGTCCTCTACCAAGATTGATCAAATCATGACCCCAGGGTCAAAAATGGCCCCGCCCTTGGGCTTATCAGTTTTACATAGACTTATATAGGAATAAACCTTTAAAACTCTTCTTCTCTGAAACCCTAAGACCATTTGGCATCTAGTTTTGCCTTATGGTCCTCTACCAAGATTGTTCAAATCATGACCTCCGGGTCAAAAATGGCCCTGCCCCAGGGCTTATCAATTTTACATAGACTTATATAGGAATAAAACTTTAAAACTCTTCTTCTCTGAAACCCTAAGACCCAGACCTTTTATATTTGGCATCTAGCTTTGCCTTATGGTCCTCTACAAAGATTGTTCAATTCATGACCCCCGGATCAAAAATGGCCCTGCCCCGGGGCTTATCAGTTTTACATAGACTTATATAGGAATAAACCTTTAAAAATCTTCTTCTCTGAAACCGTAAGGCCCATACCTTTTATATTTGGCATCTAGCTTTGCCTTACGGTCCTCTACCAAGATTGTTCAAATCATGACCCAGGGTTCGACATTGGCCTACGTCCGATAGACATTCACTAGTAACGGCGATGTTCGGTCTAGTGATCCCTCGCAGTTACTAACCCGAATGGTCTAGTTAAAATCTGAGGATGATTTTTTTAAATTCACGCATTTAGAAAATGACATCATTATGTTCAAGCTAAAAATCCTACCCAGTTCGCCACTGTGGTTTCAGACAAGTAGGTTGCTCAGACCTCAAAACTGTTTCCGCATCTAAATAAAGCACGCAGTCGGGAAATCCTTGTTCTAAAATTAGCAGTAGTAACTATCCCGCAGTAATTAGGGCGATGAGTAAAATCCGGTTCAGTTACGAAAAATATCGGTGTGATTAATTGATCATCTCGCGCTATACTTAAAACACCTGATTGTGTTGATAACAGTTACGTTTTGAATGTTTTTAGAATTGATCATTTTTAATTAGAAAGGTACAATATCCGAAAAGGTAACTGCAGTCTCAGCTTTTGGGATTGAAAATGACAATTTATTCTGCGAACCGATATTTCTCGGTAGTTACCGGATATTACACTTTCCCATGCTTTTCACTACCATGATTGTCGTAAGTATCTTCAATGCAATTATTTTACCTAAAACACAATTTTGTATCAATTTTTACGTGCGAAACCGAAATCAATCCCAATTCTGATATATTATTTGTTTATCCATTTTTCTGCCAAGTATAAGTACGACATTGAGCGAACGCTTTTTTGTTTGTGTACATCGTAACGTCAAATCATGTCAGATTTATTCAGCTTCGGTTTTAATGGTAAGAAAAAGGAAGAGAAAGAGGCGAGTACAGCTACAGCGGAGTCAAAGACACGCTATGAAAAGCAAAAAAACAGAGAAAGTTTTGCGAAATTATTGAAGTTTACCAAAGATTCAGTTGTTTCTGTTTGGTCTACCAACTTTTTGGTCTGGTCTAGTAATGTTTGCAGGTTACAAGACCGAATGTCTAGTGAAAAAAAAAGTTAATGTCGAACCCTGTGACCCTAGGGTCAAAAATGGACTCGCCCTGGGGCTTATCAGTTTTACATAGACTTATATAGGAATAAACCTTTAAAAATCTTCTTCTCTGAAACCGTAAGGCCCATACCTTTTTAGCTCACCTGGCACGTAGTGCCAAGGTGAGCTTTTAGGATCGCTGGATGTCCGTCGTCTGTCTGTCCGTCCGAGCGCACGAAAGGTCCTTTGTTGGGTAGGGAGAACAATAGATTCCATTCATTCCGTGATTGCCCTATTGTTATTGTTGGGTATTTTAGTGTACTGTTGGGTATTTTTAAACAAAAAAAATACCCAACAAATGTCCAACTGTGAGAACGTCCGTCCGTCCGTCCGTTCACAATTGTTCGTTAACACTCTAGCAGGTTCAAATCTCATTGGATCTTGATGAAACTTGGTCACAATGTTTGCCTCAATGAAATCTAGGTCAAGTTCGAATGTAGGTCATGTCCGGTCAAAAACTAGGTCACTAGGTCAAATTATCGAAAAACCTTGTTAACACTCTAGAGGCTACGAATTTCACTGGATCTTCATGAAACTTCATCAATATGATTGCCTCAATGAAATCTAGGCCAAGGTCGAATGTGGGTCATGTCCGGTCAAAAACTAGGTCACTAGGTCAAATCTTCGAAAAACCTTGTTAACACTCTAGAGACTACAAATTTCATTGGATCTTCATGAAACTTTATCAATATGATTGCCTCAATGAAATCTAGGCCAAGTTCGAATGTGGGTCATGTCAGGTCAAAAACTAGGTCACTAGGTCAAATCTTCGAAAAACCTTGTTAACACTCTAGAGACTACAAATTTCATTGGATCTTCATGAAGCTTCATCAAAATGTTTGCCTTAATGAAATCTAGGCCAAGTTCGAATGTGGTTCATGTCCGGTCAAAAACTAGGTCACTAGGTCAAATTATCGAAAAACCTTGTTAACACTCTAGAGGCTACAAATTTCATTGGATCTTCATAAAACTTCATTAATATGATTGCCTCAATGAAATCTAGGCCAAGTTCGAATGTGGGTCATGTCAGGTCAAAAACTAGGTCACTAGGTCAAATTATCGAAAAACCTTGTTAACACTCTAGAGGCTACAAATGTCATTGGATCTTCATAAAACTTCATTAATATGATTGCCTTAATGAAATCTAGGCCAAGTTCGAATGTGGGTCATGTCCGGTCAAAAACTAGGTCACTAGGTCAAATCATCGAAAAACCTTATTAACACTCTAGAGACTACAAATTTCATTTGATCTTCATAAAACTTGATGAAAAGGTTTGCCTCAATGAAATATAGGTCAAGTTTAAATGTGGGTCATGTCTTGTCAAAAACTAGGTCACTAGGTCAAATCATCCAAAAACCTCGTTAACACTCTAGAGACTACAAACTTCATTGAATCTTCATGAAACTTGAACAAAATGTTTGTCTCATTGAAATCGAGGTCAAGTTAGAATGAGGGTCATGCCCGGTCAAAAACTAGGTCACAGGGTGTACATGGTACATGGTTACCAGGTGAGCGATTTAGGGCTTGTATATTTTGCATCTAGCTTTGCCTTACGGTCCTCTACCAAGATTTTCAAATCATGACCCCCAGGGTCAAAAATGGACCTGCCCCGGGGCTTATCAGTTTTACATAGACTTATACAGGAAAACCTAATTCCGAGTTGTTTCAGTTTCATGCAACAGTCCACATACATGCAATGACAATCATCATTATGCATCGAGTATAACACAATAGTTCCTCAGGTGAGAGATTTAGGGACGCATGTGGCTCTTGTCTAACATGACCGTATCAACAACTTTTAATGCATAAGAAAAGCTTTAAAAATCTTCCCCTCAGAAGCTGAAAGGCCTAACCTTTGATATTTAATATGTACCATAACCTAATGGTCTTCTACCAAGGTTGTTCAAATTCTGACCCTTGGGTCAAAAATGGCCCGCCCTTGAGCTTATCAGTTTTTCATAGGAAAACCTATAAAATTCTTCTATGAAAACGTAAGGCCCAGATCATTTATATTTGACGTGTAGCTTAACCTTATAGTTCTCTACCAAGATTGTTCAAATTATGACCCCTAGTCAAAAATGGCCCACCCCGAGGCTTATCAGTTTTACATAGACTTATATAGGAAAACCTTTAAAGACCATCTTCTCTTAGACCATCTTCTATTTTTAGCGCCAGATGTTAGGCTGCTCACATTTCACTGTCTTGTTAAACTTGAGTTTTAGTGTTAAATAGTATTAATATTGACATTCAGTCATTGATGAAAGGAGGCACAAACAGTACAACTGTGTGCTGAATGTAACAGTTATAAACTATCAGAATTTTGACTTTCTGAGCACGTTTATCGATCGTCAACAGTATTCGTGTACATATCTACAGTTTGTTTTGATCTGGATAAATCTCAAGATTTCTGTTTCTATACAAATGATTCAACATTCCGCGTAATAACTACGGAAGGACACTGACATGAACTTGATGTTGAGGTACAGTTCTTTTTAAAAGTTTGAAATAAACTGAAATTGTGACTTTGATAGGAAGATAATTGTCATGTGTTTTCGCGACTATGACGTCATAATAAGGAGGTTCATGACGTCACACTCGTCACGCATGAGTGGTTTTAGTTCGTGAGCTCGGGATTAAAAAACATAAACAATTACCCACTATGGGGTAGAGCTACTTACATGTAGCGCAATTTACTTTTAGACAATCTCATTAAACTGTGACTATAGAAACGGAATATTTCACATACACATCTATGAATATATTATCATCATGAACATTTGTTTCATTTTGGGGATTTCACTTATATTATTGACGGATATTGAGCTGAACCTATACGAACTTGACAATAGATGTTCAACTCTACCAGTAATCTTTTTGACTAGGGTGAGCAATACTTCAGTGTTGGGCATCATGGATAATACATTGACATATATACAGTATAGTAGAAAACAATTATTTAATTTTCACTCAGTAGTGCCTAGATCATCAATTATGTTGGACAAAGGTGTTTTAACAACTTTGAAGCAGTATGGTATACTCAACAAATACAGAGGTAAAAGAGCCGGTCGCCCAAGAACAAGAACGAATGCTGGAGTTCATTGGAGCAATTTAAAACAGATTAATCCAGACCCGACAGTTATTATGAATGAGCACAGAAAAAGAAAGTTGAAAATAGCAACGGTTAATACCAGATCAGTTAAGGGAAAATCAGCTGAGCTTTTACAACATGTTCTTGAAAAAAATATTGATATCTGTGTAATCACTGAAACTTGGCTTAAGGCTGATGGAGATGACGTCACAAGGGGAGAGCTAACGCAGGAAGGATTTAGCTTCGACGATGTTCCACGAGGTGATCGTAATGGCGGTGGATTGGCCCTTTTATATCGCAGCAACCTGAAAGTGGCTAAATGTTTGTACAATGACTATCGATCATTTGAATGTGCTGAGTGGAAGATTTGTAACAACACGCTAAAATTCTCTGTCTTTGGGTTATATCGTCCACCCTATTCTGATAAACACCCAGTTACTCTAGCCACGTTTATTCAAGAGTTTACAGAGTTTCTTGAGTTAATTAACTTACACTCGAGTCCAATTGTGATCATGGGAGACTTTAATATCCATATGGACAATTTATCGGATTGCTACACAAAACAGTTTTTGCAATGTTTGAAATCATTTGACTTAGTTCAAAACGTCACTAGTAGAACTCATATAGGTGGACACATTCTTGACTTGATAATTACTAGAAAGGGGGATAAACACCTTAATGTGACAGAACCTCTGCCGGACTATTACATATCAGACCATTGCTTCGTGAGCTGTTGTATTGAACAATGTTGCCCTCCTTTGATGCAAACTGTTGTTAGATTTAGAAACTGGAAATCTGTAAATACAGATTCACTGCAGCTAGATCTCACACAGTTGAACAGTCTCTCTGCCAAATCCTCAAATGTAGATGATTTAGTTAGTGCATTTTCAATAACAACATCAGAAGTCATAAATAAGCATGCCCCCCTTGTGGAAAAGACTTTCATCAACAGACCAAATGTACCTTGGTATTCTTCTTACCTAAGGATGCTTAAACAGTATAAAAGGACAATTGAAAAACTCTATTTAAAAGACAAAACAGGCATAATGAAGGACATTTACAAAAGTGTTAGGGACTCGTACACTGCTGCAGTTTCAAAGGCAAAAGACAGATACTATCAGGAGATGATTAGTGGAGCAGAGGGTAATGTAAAAAAACTATACAAGGTAACCTCAAATCTTTTAGGTCGGTCGAAGGAAAATCCATTGCCAACTCAAACTAATGACGTGTCATTGGCTAACGACTTTTTGCGCTACTTTTCTGAGAAAATCAACAAATTGCGAGACACTCTTGACAACATACCGCTAATTAACTCATACAAAGACTTGGCTAACACAACGCCATTGTCAACAACATTCAGTGTATTTCGGCCTCTTGTAGAGAATGATGTTGTCAAACTGATTCAAAACTCTAAAGCAACGACATGTGAACTAGATATCATTCCTACGTCAAGGTTGAAGGAAAACTTATCCCAATTTGCACCTATTATAACTGACATTGTTAATAGGTCTTTGGCATCGGTTGTTTTTTCCAAAAGAATGGAAAGGTGCTTTGATTAATCCACTTTTGAAGAAGAAAGGTCTCCTTTTACAACTCCAGAATTATCGGCCTGTATCGAACTTGTCCTTTCTTTCGAAAATTCTCGAAAAAGCAGCACTATCTCAAATAACTGACCATGTTGAAACCAATAATCTCTTACCACCATACCAAAGCGCTTATCGCAAATTTCATAGCGTAGAAACAGCAATGTTAAAAATGCACAGCGATATCCTGAAAGCAGTTGAACTGAATCTAGTGACGATTGTTGTGATGATTGACCTCAGTGCAGCATTTGACACTATTGACATTCCTATAGTACTTCAACTTCTCTGTGATGAATTTGGCATTATCAATACTCCTCTAAATTGGATTAAATCCTACTTGACCGATAGGACAATGAAGGTTAAGATTGGAAACTCAGCTTCAGACACCGAACCGTTAAAATTTGGCGTTCCACAGGGCTCTTGTGCTGGCCCAGTTATTTTCACAATGTATATTGCTGCTCTTAATAGAGTTGTTAAAAACTATACAGCAGATCTTTATGGGTACGCTGATGACCACAAAGTTGCTTTTAGGGTTCAAGCTGGTGATCATCAGAGTGAATCCTCTATCTTTCACGATCTAAACAACTGCCTTGATGACATTATTTCGTGGATGACAAAATATAAGCTTAACATGAATAATGCAAAGACTGAAATTATCGCATATGGAACAAAACAACAATTAAATAAACTGAATATTACTAGTATGACTGTTGGTGGCTGCGAGGTGAAGTGTGTCGATCATGTGCGTGACCTTGGTGTTTATATGACAAGTACTCTGAATTTTGATTTGCACATTCGTAAAAAGTGTCAAATAGCACATGGTCAGCTAAGAAATTTGAGGTGTATCCGTAAACATTTATCACAAAAGTCAGCTGAGACTCTCATACACGGACTTATTCATTCACACCTCGATTTTTGTAACGGACTATTTGCTAACATTCCAGCATATCAGCTAGATAAACTTCAAAAAGTCCAAAATCATGCTGCCAGATTAGTAATGAAAGCAACATATGAGCAGCATAGCTATGACATTCTTAAACAGTTACACTGGTTGCCTGTTCGTGCGAGGATCATGTTCAAAGTGCTTGTCATTGTTTTCCGAGTTGTACATGGGACCGCACCGAGTTATCTCAGAGACTTGTTCACTAGGGTGCGAGGGAATTACCGCCTGAGATCGTCTAGCGACATTCAGTTTGTTGTACCTAGACATAGGACGAAGATCGCTGAACGGTCACTTGCGATGGTTGGCCCAAAATGGTGGAATATGATTCCTAGAGACTTAAAAGCAGTAAAAACTGAAACTGCTTTCAGGAAAAAACTTAAGACACACTTGTTCAGTCAATTCTACAATGAATGACTAGTGTTTATTAGTGTTCTTAGTGACTTTGATACCTATTGCCTGATATTGTAATTATGTAATAATTAGTATGATCAATTGTAAAGCGCAATTGAATATTTATACTTTTTGCGCTATATAAGTGTTTCTGTATTTGTATTTGTATATTTAAACAGTAAGGCCTAGATCTTTAATATATGACATGTAGCTTTGTCTTGTGGTCCTCTACGAAGATTGTTCAAATAATTACCCTTGGGTCAAAAATGACCCCGCCCTTGGACTTATCAGTTTTTCATAGGAAAACCTTTAAAAATCTTCTTCTCTGAAACAGTAAGGCATATTTGATATGTAGCTTTGCCTAATAGTTCTCCACTAAGATTGTTCAAATTATGACCCTTGGCAAAAATGGCCTCGCCTGGGGCTTATCAGTTTACATAAACTTATATAGAAATCATTTAAGAGTCTTCTTCTTTGAAACTGTAAGGCTCAGATCTTTAATATTTAACATATAGCTTTTCCTTGTGGTCCTCTTCCAAGATTGTTCAAATTATGACCCTCCAGGCCAAAAATGGCCCCGCCTTTGGGCTTATCAGTTTTTCATAGGAAAACCTATAAAAATCTTCTTCTCTGAAACAGTAAGGCTCAGATCATTTATATTTGACATGTAGCTTTGCCTTATGATTCTCTACCAACATTGTTCAAATTATGACCCCTGGCGACCCTGCCCCGGGGCTAATAAGTTTTATAAAGACTAATATAGGAAAACCTTAAAAAATCTTCTTCTCTTAAACCGTAAGACCCAGATCATCAATATTTGACATGTAGCTTTGCATTGTGGTCCTCTACCAAGATTATTCAAATTATGACCCCTGAGTCATAGCTATATCAAAATGTTGTCTTGTCCAGGTGAGCGAAATGTGGACCCTGGCCCTCTTGTTTAAGTTATATTCATCTTTAACATGTATTCAGTGACTAGAATGACAACCTGACAATGCTCCAGTAAAATAAAAGAGCTTAAACCAGGTTGAAAATAAATCAGACTGTGACTTATGGTGCATACAAGTGTACTTTCAACCTGCTTTAAGTGGTCACCTATCTCCAGCACTAGAAACAGGCTCTGGGGTAAAGCGTTGAAGACTTAACACTGACGTATTTCTAGTGTCTGGGTTGTAAAGGTTTCACTGCATCCTGTTGTTGTTTATGGTTGTTCAGGTGTTGTAGGCTGTATTCATTCCTGATCTATAGTGCAAAGAAAGAATCTTTTTCTGCTTTACCCATTTCCCAATAAATATGCCTTTTAACGCCTTTCATTTATTTCTCCACTGAAGACATGTAGTTCAATTTTTTACTGTCATGAATATGCATGATAAGAAATAGTTTCTATATGCTTGCAGATAGTAGCTTAAAGCAGGCTGAAAGTAAAGCAGAATGTGCCTTCAGGGGCATTCTGCTTAACTTTCAACCTGCTTAAAGTGGTCATCTGTCTTCAAAACAAGAAACAGGCTATGGAGTAAATGGTTAAAGCAAACCAAAGGAAAAGCAGAAATCTTCTACATGAGTTATCTGCTTTACTTTCTATCAGCTTTAGGCAATTTAACTCGGTCTTAAACTCAGTATACTTTGGAGGAAAGGATTAATCCTGAATGCAATGTGTATAGATGTAATCTTGAAGGCCATGTGCATAGATGTATTTGTGTGTGTTGTTTAGTTGACAGTTGGTGTGTTTGGTCATGAGGAGGAAGTACTAGACAAGCCAGTGAGTCCCAACGAGATCAAGTATATACTATACAACAAGTGTATGCCGTATGACATCTGTCAGGCTGTGCTGCAACAGGAACTCATCCTGGCCATAGGCAAACACATAGCAACCAGTCCCGAACAGTATGATGGTATCCTGAAAATCAGAATTGGGTGAGTAGTCATCTGTGTAAATACTTGCCCAGTCATTACACACTTAACCCCTTTACCAATTGCCTCATAGCTTATTTATAGTTTTGAAGACAGATCCTTGCTTAACCTTTTGAACCCTAGTCCCGCATATAGGCGTCCTTTTCAAACAGTATACATGTGAAAAGTGCACTTGTCCTATGCAAACAGTGAATACCCAGATCAGAGGGCTCCTTACGGAGCCCTCTGATCTGGGTTTTCACTGTTTGTCATAATGCAAAACATTGACAAAAACAATCCTTAAAAGTCAGAAATGGACTAGACTAGAATGGAAACTGGGATTGTCCATTTGAAGTTTTAGGGAGGAAAGAGTTAAAACAGGCTGAAAGTAGCGTTTTGATTATTGGTGGGGAGGCAGGGAGCATATTGATTTAGCCCTGTTTTTTTCTTTGTTTGGCAATAACTTTTGAACTATAACCAATGTAGGCTCATTACATGGCATATGTGTTGCCACTATGAAGAGGTATATGAATAAGCAGGATTTGGCTTGTCAGGTCAAAGGTTGAGGTCACAGAGGTCGAAAGGTCAAATGTTTGAAATGGCAATTTATAATCAATGTGAATATGCACCTCTGATGTTTCTATATTGTGGCAAATAAGCAGGCTGAAAGTAAAGCAGAATGCGCTTTAACCCTTTACCTGACAGACTATTTCTAGTATTGAAGATAGGTGACCACTTAAAGCAGGTTGAACGTAAAGCAGAATGCACCCTAAAGTGCATTTGGCTTTACAGTCAGCCTGCTTTAAGCTTCCATGTGCTAGAAAATAGAAAATATTCCCTATACTATATATTCATGACTGATTAAATTTGAACTATTTTCTTCAGCGGAGGAATAAATCATAGGAGCTGAAAGGCACTTCTATGGGGGGAAAGGGTTAAGACTCATTCATTGGGCTTTACTTTCAACTTGCTTAAAACTAGAAACAAGCTATAGGATCATGGGTTTAACAGCCACCCAAGACAGTTTAATTAGTAGTTTATAGGACAGATGGCAGTTTAACCAGGGGCTATAATAACACAATGCTCCTATATGAGCTTTCTTTATCTTGCAGTGCCATTTATCATGAAAGGGTAGAGGCATTCATATGTGTTTATAGGAAGGAAAGAGTTAAACCTATAAACCTCCCTGTGACACATATATATGTCCTTTATAAATGGTGTGCCCGTGAAGAGTATTCTTATCCAATGCAAACTGTGTACACCCAGATCAGTCCTACAGGAGCCCTCTGATCAGCGTTTGCACTGTTTGAAATTTTGAAATATTTAGAAAAACCAACCCTTAGTAGTTATTTATAAATGATCTAGACTTGAAAACTGAAATAGTCCATTTGAAGTTCGAGGGAAGATTGAGTTAATGTTGACTGTTTATATTTCAGCTGGTTTGTTCAGGCCATGGAAATGGAGCTGGAGTTGCAGGATGAGGGGGTGAAACTTGCTAGTCTGTCTCCATACCAAGTCAAACAGCTCATGCTGAGTATCCTTACAAAGAATGAACAGTCTGACATGAGAACTCCCCTACAACGAAGACAGCTTGATGGAGCCTTGAGTCGAGTGCCAAAGGACTTCTACGAGAGAGTATGGGAGATCCTGGAGCGCACACCAGGGGGCATCAAAGTGGCTGGCTACCTGCTTCCTCAGGTAAATGTTACTATGCTGGAAACCAGCAAATGCAAACAGTGAACACCATCATTAGAGGGTCCCTAAAGCAGCCCTCTCATCAAGGTCTGCACTGTTTAATTTCATTTACATTAATGTCAAACACACCTTAAAAATATATTAACATAAACTGGATTTATTTCAAAGGTGAATTACTTATATTGTCATAAATCCCTTACATACATAGTTTGTAGGAAAAGTCAGATTGTTTGTTGGGTATTCAGAAAAAAGAGTAGACAGTTTTGAAGGCAGGTTGCTGCTTATAGCAGGAGAAAAGTCTCTGCATTACTTAAGCTCTGTCTTAAGCTTCCACCTATACAACATTATTTACACTAAAAACGTACATGTTCACCACTGTCAAATACTAATAAGATGGAAGGATTTAGCAACTGTGCATATTAAATTTTCATTAGAAAATATAAAAACAAACTTATCATTATCATTCCTAGAGTTAAAAAGAGTGTCAACTTCAGAAGCCTTAATAAAAATATAATTTCTAATATCATTATAAATATCACATTTCATTATAACATGGAATTCTTTTTCCACACAGTTTTTGCAAAATGGACATTGTTACATTGATTTAATTTCTTTGCAGCACCCAACTCTGTCAGATATGACGATGCAGGAATTGAACTTTTCCCTATTGGTAGAACAGATGCTTAGTAAAATTGTAGACCCAGCATACAGACAGATCATGGTAGAAACATTCATGGTTGTATCAACAATCCTCCGCCGAAATCCAGAACTGCTCTTCCATCAGTCAGTACACATGGATAAGGTAAGTGAATCCAATCAGTACACATGGATAAAGTAAGTGTATCCTGTCAGTACACATGGATAAAGTAAGTGAATCCAGTCAGTACATATGAATAAAGTGAATCCAGTTGGTACACATGGATAAAGTAAGTGAATCCAGTCAGTACACATGGATAAAGTAAGCGAATCCAGTCCGTACACATGGATAATGTGAGTGAATCCAGTCAGTACACATGGATAAAGTAAGAGAATCCTGTCAGTACACATGGATAAAGTAAGTGAATCCAGTCAGTACCTATGGATAAGGTAATTGAATCCCAGTCAGTACACATGAATAAAGTGAGTGCATCCTGTCAGTACACATGGATAAAGTAAGTGAATCCTGTCAGTACAAATGCATAAAGTAAGTGAATCCTGTCTGTACACATAAATTAATTAAGAGAATCCAGTCAGTACATGTGGATAAAGTAAGTGAATCCAGTCAGTACATGTGGATAAAGTAACTGAATCCTGTCAGTACACGTGGATAAAGTAAGTGAATCCAGTCAGTACTCAAGGACAAAGTGAGTGAATCCAGTCAGTACACATAGATAAAGTAAGTGAATCCAAGTCAGTACACATGAATAAAGTAGGTGAATCCTGTCAGTACAAATGCATAAAGTAAGTTAATACTGTCAGTACACATGAATTAGTTAAGTGAATCCAGTCAGTACATGTGGATAAAGTAAGTGAATCCAGTCAGTACATGTGGATAAAGTAAGTGAATCCAGTCAGTACATATGAATTAATTAAGTGAATCCAGTCAGTACATGTGGATAAAGTAAGTGAATCCAGTCAGTACATGTGGATAAAGTAAGTGAATCCTGTCCGTACACATGGATAAAGTAGGTGAATACAGTCAGTACTCAAGGACAAAGTGAGTGAATCCAGTCAGTACACATAGATAAAGTAAGTGAATCCAAGTCAGTACACATGGATAAAGTATGTGAATCCAGTCAGTACACATGAATACAGTAAGTGAATCCAGCCAGAAATCAAGGATAAAGTGAGTGAATCCCAGTCAGTACACATGGATAAAGTATGTGAATCCATTCAGTACACATGAATAATGTGATTGAATCCAGTCAGTACACATGAATAATGTAAGTGAATCCTGTCAGTACACATGGATAAAGTGAGTGAATCCAGTCAGTACACATGGATAAAGTAAGTGAATCCAGTCAGTACACATGGATAAAGTAAGTGAATCCAGTCAGTCTACATGAATAAAGTGAGTGAATCCTGTCACATGGATAAAGTAAGTGAATCCTGTCAGTACACATGGATAAAGTGAGTGAATCCTGTCACATGGATAAAGTAAGTGAATCCTGTCAGTACACATGGATAAAGTAAGTGAATCCAGTCAGTACACATGGATAAAGTAAGCGAATCCAGTCAGTCTACATGAATAAAGTGAGTGAATCCTGTCACATGGATAAAGTAAGTGAATCCTGTCAGTACACATGGATAAAGTAAGTGAATCCAGTCAGTACACATGGATAAAGTTAGTGAATCCAGTCAGTACACATGGATAAAGTAAGTGAATCCAGTCAGTCTACATGAATAAAGTGAGTGAATCCTTTACACATGGATAAAGTAAGTGAATCCTGTCAGTACACATGGATAAAGTAAGTGAATCCTGTCAGTACACATGCATAAAGTAAGTGAATCCAGTCAGTACATGTGGATAAATTAAGTGAATCCTGTCAGTACACATGGATCCCAGTCAATACATGGGGATAAAGTAAGCGAATTCAGTCAGTACATATGAATTAAGTAAGAGAATCCAGTCAATGCACGTGGATAAAGTAAGTGAATCCTAACACATTAAACCTTAGCCAGTATGAGTATTCACATACATGATGAGTGCATGAATGACGAGGGCACTGATTCTATGTAGATAGTGTAGATCCTTCTCTGATTAGTGTCTGCACTGTTTGTTTTGTCTTTCTGTAATATATTGCAACAATCAACCTTAAATATGTATAAAGGACTTGACTCAATTGTAAATTTGAATTGTCTAATTGAAGTTTAAGGTTTGAATTGTTTAATATTTTCCCTTGTAGCTCGTTTTTAGGAGTTAACAAACACTGTTTACCTGTATTTTAGACCTTTGCAAAGAGTTTGTATCCAGGTCAGGCTCCACTTAACATGGTTATATTTTTTAAAAGATAATTTTTTCTATGTCGATTATGTTTTGTCCATATTTTGTTTACTTTCCTGTTGATCAGGACTGACATTGAAGTAATCTATTACTTGTTAGCTCACCTGAGCCATTGGGATGGCCCTGTGTCCGTCGTCGTCCATCTTGCGTTGTCCGTCGTCGTTAACAATTGCTTCAAATGACATCTCCTCCTATACCACTTGATAGATTTCAACCAAACTTTACAGGAATGTTCCTTGGGTCAAGCTCTTTCAAATTTGTTCAAAGAATTAAAAACAATGCAGAACTCAACCAAAGTGAAAAATAAAGCAAATCTTAAAAAATCTTCTTGTCAAAAACTGCAAGGGCCAGAGCTTAGATATTTAGCACATAGTATCATCTATAGGTTCTCCATCAAGTTTGTTCAAATTATGCCCCTGGGGTCAAAATTGGCCCCGCCCCGGGGGTCACAGTTTTACATAGAGTTATAAAGTGACATTTTCAAACGTCTTCTTCTCTGAAACTAATATGGCCAGAGCTTTGATATTTGGCATGGTGACACTTTTAGATGGCCTTTACCAAAATTGTTCACATGGTTATGGTCGGTTGCATAACTAGGTCACAGGAGCTAAAAATAGATTTTTTTCAATTAACACTTAAAAAATCTTCTTGTCTGAAAATACAAGGGCCAGAGCTTAGATATTTGACACATATCATCGCCTACAGGTCCTTTATCAAGTTTGTTCAAATTATGCCCCTAGGGTCAAAATTGGCCCCGCCCCGGGGTCACAGTTTTTCATAGAGTTATATAGAGAAAATTTCAAATGTCTTCTTCTCTGACACTAATATGGCCAGAGCTAATATTTTCGGTATGGTGACACTTTTAAATATCTTTTACATATTTTTAGCTCACCTGAGCCAAAGGCTCAAGGTGAGCTATTGGGATGGCCCTGTGTCCGGCGTCCGTCGTCGTGCGGCGTCCGTTGTACGTCGTCCGTCGTCGTTAACAATTGCTTCAAATGACATCTCCTCCTATACCGCTTGACAGAATTCAACCAAACTTTACAGAAATGTTCCTTGGGTCAAGCTCTTTCAAATTTGTTCAAAGAATTAAAAACAATGCAGAACTCTGGTTGCCATGGCAACCAAAGAGAAAAAATAAGGAAATCTTAAAAAATCTTCTTGTCAAAAACTGCAAGGGCCAGAGCTTAGCTATTTGGCACATAGCATCATCTACAGGTCCTCTATCAAGTCTGTTCAAATTATGCCCCTGGGTCAAAATTGGGGCCGCCCCGGGGGTCACAGTTTTACATAGAGTTATATAGTCCGGGAGTCAAGGGGTTAAACGTGGAAATGCCGGATGAACTTTTTTTCTCTGCAGTTTTCAATAGTCTAGGGGGTCCTCATCAAGATCAAAGAGGGTGCCCGGTGATATCCCTTGAGCATTTCTCAAAATATGCTAATTAAGTCAGCCATTACTGAAATGCCGTTATTTGGCCATATCTCAATTAGTATGCATCCTACAATGATGAAATTGGTGTCTATTATCAGGTTATCAGGGTCTACGAACATGATAAACCCATCATTTCAGGAATTAAATGTTTTGGACATATGCAACTAATGCAAATTATGCAAATGAGGTCGGCCATTACTGAATGTCCGTTATTTGGACATATGTCAATTAGTATGCATCCTACCATGATGAAATTGTTGTCTATTTCCAGGTTATCAGGGTCTACGAACATGATAAACCCATCATTTCAGGAATTAAATGTTTTGGACATATGCAACTAATGCAAATTATGCAAATGAGGTCGGCCATTACTGAATTTCCGTTATTTGGACATATGTCAATTATAATGCATCCTAGCATGATGAAATTGTTGTCTATATCCAGGTTATCAGGGTCTACGATCATGATGAACCCATCATTTCAGGAATTAAATGTTTTGGACATATGGAAATTATGCAAATGAGGTTGGCCATTACTGAATTTCCGTTATTTGGCCATATGTCAATTAGGATGCATCCTACCATGATAAAATTGGTGTTTATATACAGGTTATCAGGGTCTACGAACACGATAAACACATCATTTCATGTATTAAATGTTTTGGACATATGCAACTCATGCAAATTATGCTAATGAGGTCGACCATTACTGAATTTCCATTATTTGGCCATATATCAATTAGTATGCATCCTACCATGATGAAATTGGTGTCTATTATTATTATATAAACCAGGTTATCAGGGTCTACGAACATGATAAACCAATCATTTCAGGAATCAAACTTTTTGGACATACATTGTATATGCAAATAGTGTAAATTATGCAAATGAGGTCTGCAATTACTGATTTTCCGTTTTTTTGTAATATCTCATTTTATTTAAGTTCATATGCTGCCATCTTTTATATACTCAGCCAAAAAGAAAGTACCTATTTTTGTATTTTAAATTATCAGCATCTCATACATAAACTGTATTTAAATTTTAGTTTATAGAAAGAAGCAGACGATATGAAATCAATGTGGCTAAATAACTGGCACACTGTATTGAAAATGAAAGGTCTATAACTCTTTTTCCTGAAAACAGCTGTTTTGCTAAGAATTCTTTTTCATAGAAGAGAAACAAGTGTACTCATATTCAGCAGCTAGAACTTTTTCTTAACCCTTAGCCTGCCAGTCACGACTATATCTCCATATGCAAACAGCTTGGATCCGGATGAGACGCCGAGTAACTCGGCGTCTCATCCAGATCCAAGCTGTTTGACACTCGGACAACATTTTCAGCAATTTTGAGCAATTTTGAAGCACTTTGAAACTTGAAGCAGACGAGAAATATAGCAGACGACAATTTATTTGGCGGGCTAAGGGTTAAAGAAAAAAAATCACCTTAGACTTTCATTCATCACAAAACTCACGGCGTTATTAAGATTAGTATGTCCTATAAGATCAAATTACCTCCTTTTGATTTAAAATAAGAACGAAATGTAAGTGTTTCATTTTCGTTGCATGTGTCGTTAATCTGAATTTTTTACTGGAATACATTGGTGATCGTATGAGCCTTTTAAACCTCAAATAAAACTGGAATTGATAAAGTACTTTAAAAGATATTGAGCTTGAAAATTCACTTAATCTAAAGTAAATGTAACAAGTAGGAACCTTCGATTTTGGCTGAGTTTATTAGACTGGCCTGCGAATATTCCCGATTTAAATTCTATATAACACGTGTGGGACGTACTAGGACGTCGTTTTCGAACAAATCACACTATCAACATGGTAAATGACTTGGCATCAGCGTTACAAGTTGAATGGAACAATTTGCCTGCATCATTAGTTACAACATTACGTCAACAGCATGCCCCGCCGACTCACGACATGCTATGGATAAACTTGTTGACACATGAGATACTGACTCCAAATTCAATACTTACAGCCCATTTTGGGTGCTTATACGACATTCAAATGATATAAAACCTTTATTTGTGAACCCAGTTTTATCCAAGAACGTGTCCATTTTGAAATCGACCCCTATGTCATTTCGCATATTTTGCAATAAAAAAACATCGCGTCGACTTCATTTTTACACAAAATGTCACTAAGAAATTATTCTACAATCCAGATAAAAGAAATAGTCAGAATATATTCCAGTTGCTATGATGGGTACTTTCTTTTTTGGCTGAGTATAGTTGCTTGATTTACTAATATATATCTTTTATTTTTCCAGGTCCCCCACCACGAAAAGTTGAACGGGCAGGGAGATTACATGGGTGGTATAGGGACATTGTTTTATTGGTTTGCATCCTTAAACGGGTATACCCCTATTGAGGAACTGGGGGTTTAAAGTATGCTTATGCCATATTATTACACAAATTTCACTTACGAATGCTCTGAAGTTCCCATTCACTTCCCTACTTCCGCGCCAAATAATTACCATTATATGCCTGAAGTTAGAGCGCCATATATGAGACTATTCATATGGGTGGCAGACGCCATTGGCTTTGAATATATTTCTTTTATTCTTCCAGGTTGATTATCATGGGCCTGATCCTGAAGAATGTCCGTATAACAAAAGTTGTCATATAACAAACATAATACGATGTAGCAAGTTATATGGTGATGATTAACTTTTAGAGCTTCAGAATGCATTAGACAAGAACAGTTCAACACAGCAATATTTTTAAAATATCACAAAAGCTGTGGGTAATCCTACACTTCAAAATCCAATACTGTTCGCCACAAACGCCATAGCGATGATCAAACTGAGTTCACTCATCATAAGGTAACTAAACGTTCCATATAACTTGCTACATTATATTATGTTTGTTATACGGACAGATTTTGCAGCAATGAAAGGTTCCTGCTTGTGCTGGCTATTGAACTTCCAATTGAAGAAACATTCTTCAGGATCAGGCTCCATGATAATCAACCTGGAAGAATAAAAGATATATATTCAAAGCCAATGGCGTCTGCCACCCATTTGAATAGTCTCATAGATGGGGCTCTAACTTCAGGCATATGAATGGTAATTATTTGGCGCGGAAGTAGGGAAGTGAATGGGAACTTCAGAGCATTCGTAAGTAAGATTTGCATAATAATATGACATAAGCATACTTTAAACCCCCAGTTCCTCAATAGGAATATAAATACGAAAGACTCAAGCAGGAAACGCAACACAAACAATACACCCACCTCTCAAGCAGAACACACACACAGTCATACCATAACAAACACACACACACACGCACAATCTCATTCCTTATACCCGTTTAAGGATGCAAACCAATAAAAAAAAATGTCCCTAGGCTATACCACCCATGTTATCCCTCGCCCGTTCTACTTTTCGTGGTGAGGGAACCTGGAAGAATAATATGTATATATTAGTAAATCAAGCAACTATAAAAGATGGCACCCCATGAACTTAAATAAAATGAACTTAAAGAGATATTACAAAAATACTCCGGAAATTCAGTAATGGCCGACCTCATTTTCATAATTTGCATAAGGTGCATATGTCCAAAACATTTAATTCCTGAAATGGTGGGTTTATCAGGTTAGTAGACCCTGCTAATCTCGTTATAGACACCAATCTCATCATGGTAGGATGCATACTAATCGATATATGGCCAAATAACGGAAATTCAGTAATGGCCGAACTCATTTGCATAATTTGCATAGGTTGCATATGTCCAAACCATTTAATCCCCGAAAAGATGGGTTTATCATGTTCGTAGACCCTGATAACCTGGTTATAGACACCAATTTCATCATGGTAGTATGTATCCTAATTGACATATGGCCGAATAACGGAATTTCAGTAATGGCCGACCACATTTGCATAAGTTGCATATGTCCAAAACATTTAATTCCTGAAATCATGGTTTGAACATGTTCGTAGACCCTGATAACCTGGTTATAGACACCAATTTCATCATGGTAGGATGCATACTAATTGACATATGTCCAAATAACGGAAATACAGTAATGGCCGACCTCATTTGCATAATTTGCATTAGTTGCATATGTCCAAAACATTATATTCCTGAAATGATGGTTTTAACATGTTCGTAGACCCTGATAACCTGGTAATAGACACCAATTTCATCATTGTATGATGCATACTAATTGACATATGACCAAATAACGGCATTTCAGTAATGGCCGACTTAATTAGCATATTTTGAGAAATGCTCAAGGGATATCACCGGGCACCCTCTTTGATCTTGATGAGGACCCCCTAGACTATTGAAAACTGCAGAAAAAAAAAGTTCATCCGGCATTTCCATGTTCAGCTTAATATCGGCCTTTGACTCCCGGACTAATATAGTGAAATTTTCAAACGTCTTCTTCTCTGAAACCAATGTGGCCAGAGCTTTGATATTTGGCATGGTGACACTTCTAGATGTCCTATACTAAAATTGTACAAATGGTTCTGATCTGTTGCATAACTAAGTCGCAGGAGCTAAAAATAGATTTTTTTCAATGAAAACTTAAAAAATCTTCTTGTCTAAAACTACAAGGACCAGAGCTTAGACATATGGCACATATCATCGACTACAGGTCCTCTATCAAGTTTGTTCAAATTATGCCCCTAGGGTCAAAATTGGCCCCGCCCCGGGGGTCACAGTTTTACATAGAGTTATATAGAGAAAATTTCAAACATCCTCTTCTCTGACTCTAATATGGCCAGAGCTTTTATATTCTGTATGGTGACACTTTTAAATATACTTTACATATTTTGTTCAAATTGTTCCGGTCTGTTGCATATCTAGGTCAGTCCTGGACATAAATCAATATCTCCATTTTTCCAGCTATTCTCAGGTGAGCGAATATGCTCCATGGGGCTCTTGTTTTCAAATGGTTCCGATCTGTTGCATATCTAGGTCAGTCCTGGACATAAATCATTATCTCCATTTTTCAGCTATTCTCAGGTGAGCGAAATATGCCCCATATTTAAATTTAATATTCATCATTATTTATTCGGCTCTAAATGACCTTTTTGTGTCGATGGGCCGTAAAACACCATTCATTCATTCATTCATTCCACTTAACATGGGGCCACATTTTGATCCCGACTGTTTGTCACTGGGATCCTGTCTCTGTAGTTTCAAAATGAAGGTCAACAAGCAATTGCAGAATTTTACACACTAGATATTTAGCAGATGATAGTTACTCAGTCTTAAAAGAGTTGAGACATGTGGATGCTTACTCATTACACCCTTGCCCCAATAGAAACTCCTTTTAGCGTATTTAATTTATTCCTCCACTGAAGCAAATAGTTCCAATTTATACCATCATGAACATGTACCATAAAAAATATTTCATAGCTGATGGTAGTTTAAAGCAGGATGAAAGTCAACCAGAATGCACCTTAATGCACATTCTGCTTTACTTTTAGCCTGCTTTAACCCTTTCAATCTCAATGATGCCAAAAAGTGTGTTTAAAACCAGTTTTGTTACCTGATCAGAATTTCTTCAGTCATTCTGCCTTAAATTTAACATCAAACTGATTTTGCAGACAACAATATTGAAGCAGACGCCAATGAAACAGTGAAAGGGTAAAAACCATACAATAAATTTGATCATGAAAGGGTTAAGTAGTCACCTGTTTTCAAAACTAAGGACAGGCTATGGGGAAATGGGTTAAGAACTTGTATGTCCTTTTTAGCTTTCATGTGAGGGTAAATGTTGTTTTCACACTCAATTTTGCAGTAGTAGGAGTTGAGTCTCAAACTGTTTAAGTCCACATCAGGTCCCATATTTGCTTAAGATCCAATTCCAGAATATCAACATATGACATTTTCACAAAATGGAAAACAATTTGGATCCTGATCATACCCCACGTTTAGATCCAAACGGTTTGGAAGGGCCTTCAGTGTTTTTCCATGTTTGAAAGTGTTAACTCTTAGCCCACAGCCAGTTTCTAGTTTCAAACACTGGTGACCATTTAAAGCAGGATGATAGTAAAGCAGAATGTGCGTTAAGCTACCATCTGCTAGTGTATAGAATATACATGTAGTTCTTATCGTGCATATTGATTCCGGGTCGTTTCGGCCCTAGGGTCGTTTCGGCCCTGAGTCGTTTCGCTCTGAGTCGTTTCGGCCTGGGTCGGTTTGGCCTTTTTTAGGGGGTGGGTCGTTTCGGCCCATTTTAATTTTTTATGTGATTCATCAAATTTCAGGAAATTTGAACATTATCTTTGAGATGTATTCCCTTAAAAATGATGATGTGCACTGCTTTAAATAGCGTGATAAAGTAGATCTAGATACTATAGAATTAATATAAAATTAGTTCTCCCTGTCGCGTCAGTCACTGATGTAAAGTTTATCACAACAGTGTTTCCAGTTGGCACCAATGAAGAGGTGTTTGTAGGACTTGAAACTATATCAATATATTTACTTTTTGTATTTTTAAACGTACGCTGGTCAGAACAGAACATATATTTTATTATTCATCGTTTACAACAGAGTGTAGCATCATGTGATCATGATACAAAATATTCAATATATGGCAGTGGTAACATTGTTATTGAAAATGCACTTAATTAAAGGTCAGACTCGAGAGTCAAACTCCGGTCTTACTATGGGTCAGACTAGCACTGATGGATTATACTTACTTTCAGTGTTGGGAAAGGTGATAGACTTAAACATTTCGAATTTATGAAATTTGAAATTTCGAAAGTTTGGTTTCCGTGATAGATATACACATCAATAGCAACTCATACGTTTTCATTGAAGCATTTGGTTCTGTATCTGTATAAATATGCTGCAGTACTGTAATTACAGCGTCCGCGCAACGGTAGACAGCAGGGAAACTAAGTAAGTCCCACTTAAGGACAGCTGTTCTAAAGCTGTTTACTGACTGCGCGCATGCAACGCTTTCATCCAGATGATTCCAGTCTATAATTGTCTTTGGGAAAAATGACTGTCTGATTTGATTATACAACATGTACATAATTTATCACTTATCATTCTGGAGTGGCGTCTGCGTACAGGTGGTTTGCATACTAATCGAAATCATATTTGTTGCTTTTCTTACATATTCAATTCTTGTGTGAGACAGCTTGGATCCAGATCAGACGCCGAGCTCCTCACCGTCCTATCTTGGTCAAAACGGTATTCACCAATTCGCTCAGAATGCCTACCAATTCGATATACATGTACATCTTTTATTGTTAGACAATTAATGAAGGTGTTAACACACAGTGTCTGCCTCATATCCAACGTACTTTGCCGACACGTGGCGATTAGTGGTGGCGCGTGCCAAGTGATTAATTGCTTTAACGCCCGGCTGTTACAGATTGATGTCTTTGTTATCCGTTAAAGCATGACACTTAGCTAAATTATACGATTTCATCTTATTTGGATTATCAGAAATATTTTTTAGCGTTATTGTTGGTATCGTTAAATAACGGAAAAAATAATGTTATATACATATTGCCAATATACTCAATTTCCACCAAACTTTGCTAAACTCGTCTAAAACATTACTCATAAATTACGTTTTCCTCCACACCAGAAGCCATAAGAAGCCGGTCTCCCAGCTTGTGAATTGAATTCAATCAGCATCCGTCTTATTTTGTTGATGAGAAACAATATTTGGACAATTGTGGATTTATACGAGTAGTGTTATTACTATTTAGTTCTTTCATCCAATACCCCATACTTTGACCTGAATCGCACCTTATTGTGCATTTTTTACTTCACTTTCAGCCTTAGTGAACCCATTCAACCCTATGGACGAGTACAATCGTCAGTAAAGTGAAAAAAATCAAAAAGAATCAGAGCAGCGTTAACACTTTTGTCATTAAGACCTTTACAATACAATACAATTCAAAACATTTTATTGGCATTAAATACAACTGCTACCAGTGTCACTGTTATTAAGACCTTTACGACTGCAAGTACTATTTAAAACATATTAAACTTAAATACTCTTTATTTGTGTTTAACACTTTCAAGCCGCCTACAGAAGATTATGAGCGTCATTACTTTAATAAGTGACACTTGAATTCAATTCAGTACAAGTTTTCTATGCAAATAGTGTATACCCTGATAAAAACGCTCACAAAGGAGCCCTACGACCACGGTCTAAATTGTTTGTCATTTTGCATTATATTCGTCAACTGGGTCATGGCTAAAAATAAACTAGACTTAAATGGAAAGTAGATTTGGTGGTTCAGGATGAGGGTGCTTTTTAAAGACATTACTTCCAATTCAATTTTATTACAGTAAAATTATTAAATTAGATCTACATGTACATATTTTATGTCAAATTTATCAGATCAGGGTCTATACTCTGTTTTTACAGCATGTTCATGAGGGAACCATCAGGGTCTGCTCAGTTTTTACAGTGAAGGGACGCAGTTGTGCTTCATATGTTAATATACCTTTCTACATAATAGGCCGAAACGACTCACCAAATGGGCCGAGGCCGAAACGACCCACCAAATGGGCCGAAACGACCCACCCCTATAAAAAGGCCGAAACGACCCAGGCCGAAACGACTCAGGGCCAAAACGACCCGTTACCTGCATATTGATGACTGTATAAATTGACACTACATGTGTTTTCATCAGTGGAGAGAAAAAGGGCATATTAAATTTTATGGAGTAATTTGTAAATATTTGCAATACTCGCCTAATTGTTTGTTTCATATTTGCAGACTATCCAAGATGCCTTTGATGAGTTCCAGCGTGACCTGAGTCGCCTTGAGGGCCATGAGAAACAAGATGATATGAAGCGTTTCTTTAACACCCAGCCCAATGTGAAACATGGCACCACAAGCTACCTCGTCAAGGCTGTTGTAAAGAATCTGCTTGACGGTGACATTAAAGTGTCTATGGACGATATGTGCTGTATCTCATGAGTACAGTGTTCCCTCTCTACAACCACACCCAATAGGAGAAACAGAGTATGTGTGTTGTTCGGAAGGAGCCGTTATAGAGAGGGAAAAGAAGGACTTGACTTACATTTGTAAACAGCTTGAATCCAGATCAGACGCCGCGTAACGCGTCGTCTGATCTGGATTCAAGCTGTTTGTAACTCGTCATTATATTTTTTTATTCAAAATGTCCACTGATAAGAAAAAAAGCAGACGATATTGCAGCATTAAAAGAGACATAATTAGGGAATTGCATGCAAAGGTCATTGAAAGGAGGGAGTCGTTATTGGGAGGGCTGTTGCAGGGAGTGAGCACTGTATTGTGGAAAAGATTTCACTTAGTCTCCAGATTAGAGTGCATAAACCACTTATTTCAAACAGTTTCTCCTTTATATAAAAACCTTCACCAAATCCTATATTGTGACTACTCGTTAGATTTGTCACTTTGTAAGGACTTTAATGAGTAGTCACATAGGGTTTGGTTGAGGGATAAGGAATTTAGTGTTTGAAATACTCACCTTATCTCAAGCTGATGAATATTCATGACAGTATTTGACATTGAGTTAAGAAATACAAACCAAAATCACCCCATTGTAGAGGTGCCAAGTTATTGCTGTCTGCACCTAAATCCCCAGTGTGGAAACCAAGAATACACACTCAGTGCAAATAGTGTAGACCGAGAGCAGGAAGCTATACACTATTAAACTGTCATCATTGTAGATATTGCGGGGAGGTGTCATTATTGGGAATCATCCTGCAACAGGTGTAAACAGGCAAAAAATGGAAGGGTGCATTTGAAAATTAAAAAAAAAATGATTTGAAAATCATTGTTATAGTTAACGGTTTTATCCTCCAAGTGTTGAATATAAATTGTTTGTGTATATAAATTGTTTGTGTATATAAATTGTTTGTGTATATAAATAGTTTGTGTATATAAATTGTTTGTGTATATAAATTGTTTGTGTATATAAATTTATCAAACAGCTTGAATAGAAACTGTTTGGAACCACAGTATTAGCCTGGAGTGTTTCCTCAACCCATTACCCCATAGCCCAATTCTAGTACTGAAAATAGGTGACCACTTAGAGCAGGTTGAAAGTAAAGCAGAATGCACCTTAAGGTGTATTCTGCTTTACTTTCAACCTGCTTTAAGCTACCATCTACTAGGATATCAAAAATATTCCTATGGTTCATAATAATGACTTCTTAAATGGATGTATTTGCTTCAGTGGAGGAAAGAATTAAAGGCATAAAAGGGTGTTTTTATGGGGGTAATGGGTTAACTGGTCTATAGGTGTACCATTCTATAAACAGATATTGTTGGGTAGGAATTGGGAAATATTCTTCCCTATTGATTGTACAGTCAACCTGTATTTACCCATTACCCCATAGCCAGTGTGACTACTTAAAGCAGATTGAAAGTAATGCAGAATGCACCCTAAGGCACATTCTGCTTTTCTTTCAATCTTGTTTAAGAAAATATGTTTTATGGTGCATATTCATGACTGTATAAAGTGGAACAACAATTTTCTTCAGTGGAGGAATAAATTAAAGGTGAAAAAATGCATATTTATGGAGTAATGGGTTAAGCAACCTTTCATTCAGTAAGTGTAGCGGTAATCAAAGACAGCCGCCGAATGCAGGATAAAAATTGAAGCAGAAATTGCAAGAGTTTTCAAAGTTAGATATAGCCTGCATTAAGCAATAAAACTATAAGAGACTTAAAGGGACTCGCAACCGGATGGTGTACTTGTCAAAATAAAATAAAATACTCAAATAAAAGCAAATTTGTGGCATTATTTGTCTTCTGACATTAAAAAAATATGATCAGTCCAAAAAAAGTTTCAAGAATCGTCACCGAATCTTAGATTTTTAGATATTTTCCATCGTTTTTCTATACCGACTAGTAGACAGTATAGTTGTTGTTGTTGCTTCTCTACACGGGCTCAGACATAAACCCGAGCCGAATTACGAAGTTGTATGCACTTTCGATCGCTACACATTGAAATACGTTAAATCGATCCGAGATAAACGGATAGTTCCGTGGTAAATTGGTCTAAGCGGTTTCCCCTATTTTGCCTTCTGTCCGCCAATGCCGGGCCCCGGGTTCGAATCCCACCAGAGACCAGTATTTTTTTTTATTGAAATACATTTTTTTAAACAGAATTTATTATCCTAAACTAATTCTTTACCATTTATATAAGCGTTTGACACATATTTACAAATTACTATTTTTAATGCACCATCTGGTTGCGAGTCGCTTTAAGGCCATTGTTGCTTAACCCATTCCCCCATAGCCTGTTTCTAATTTTGAAAATAGGTTACCACTTAAAGCAGGTTGAAAGAAAAGCAGAATGCGCCCTTTACTTTAAGCCTGCTTTAAGGTACCATCTGCTAGATTATAGAAAATATTTCTTATCATACACATTTATAACTGTATAAATTGGAAATATTTTCTTCAGTGGAGAAATAAATTAAAGGCATAAAAAGGTGTATTTATGAGGTAATAGGTTAATACGGGTTTGACTACATTGTATACATTGAAAATGATTTTGTCAGGCTTCATTGTATAATCATTTTGTCATTTATCAAATAGAGCTGGTGCTGCTTCTGTCTATGAAGATGAGTGTCTCTTGTAATGGACTGACAGTTTACCCTTTACTCCACAGTAGCACCATAGTGTGCCTCTAGCTGCTTCTCCCCATAAGCACTACAGTTTGAGTTTATATGATGGTTTTGAATACAAAGGGCAACTCAACCCATTACTCCATAAACACACCTTTTAATGCCACTCAAGTATTCCTCCACTGAAGAAAATAGATCCACATTATACAGCCTTGATTATGCACCCTCAGAAAAAACTTTTCTTTCATTCTGCTTTAAGTTGTCCCCTATCTTCAAAATTAGAAACAGGTTATGGGATAATAGGTTAAATCAAGATGAAAGTAAAGTAGAAAACAGGTATAGAATCTCTCCTATATGTTTTCTTCCTTACTTTCATCTTGATTTAAGGATACAGTGACATGCCTTAACACCATTGGTTATGGGTGATTTGTCACTTTGACTTGGCAGGAAAACACTGTTTATGGGATTACTGTCACAGATCTCATTCCCCAAACATCTTGTCTGCTTCTCTTTCTTAATTTTTAGCTCACCTGGCACGAAGTGCCAAGGTGAGCTATTGTGATCGCCCTGTGTCCGTCGTCGTCCGTCAGTCCGAGCGCACGTCAGTCCGCACAACCGAAATGGGTTAGAGGGCCTTTTCTGGCCAGATAACGGTAAACATAACAAAAGAAGACAATAGAGTTCATTCCGTAACAATAGAATAAGGGGCCATGGCCCGTTATTCAAACAAAAGAAAATAACAAAAGAAAAGGCCCTCTAACCCACTTCGGTGGCACGTCCGCCCGTCCATCAGTCCGTCCGTCGTCAAACTTTTTCGTTAAAGATCTTCTTCTTGGAAACCACTGGTCCAATTTCTTCAAAACTTCATAGGATTGTTCCTTGTAGGGTACTCTCTCAGATTTCTTCAAACATAGGTCATCCAATTGAAATTGTGGTTGCCATGGCAACCAATTGAAAACTTTAAAAATCTTGTCAAAAACTACCGGTCCGAATTGAAAATAATTTTACACAAATGTGCCATTGGTGACCCTCTATCAGATTTCTTAAAATAATTTTCCTATCTAAAAAAAACATGGCCGCTAGTGGGTGGGGCAGATTTTCCTTATATGGCTATATAGTGAAAGTAATTTCACACAAATGATCCATGGGTGACCCTCTACCAGATTTCTTAAAATAATTTTGATATCTAAAAAAACATGGCCGCCAGTGGGTGGGGCACTTTTCCTTATGTTACTTAGTATAGTAAAAACTTTAAAAATCTTCTTCTGTGAAACTGCTGGTCCAAATTGAAAATAATTTTACACAAATGTGCCATTGGTGACCCTCTATCAGATTTCTTAAAATAATTTTCCTATTTTAAAAAACATGGCCGCTAGTGGGTGGGGCAGATTGTCCTTATATGGCTATATAGTGAAAACTTTAAAAATCTTCTTGTCTGAAACCGCTGGTCCGATTTGAAAGTAACTTTACACAAATGATCCATGGGTGACCCTCTACCAGATTTCTTAAAATAATTTTGATATCTAAAAAAACATGGCCGCCAGTGGGTGGGGCACATTTTCCTTATGTTACTGTATAGTAAAAACTTTAAAAATCTTCTTCTGTGAAACTGCTGGTCCAAATTAAAAATAATTTTACACAAATTATCCATTTATGACTCTCTACAAGATTTCTTAAAATCATTTTGTTATCTTTAAAATCATGGCCGCCAGTGGGTGGGGCAAGTTTTCCTTATATTTCTGTATAGAAAATCTTTAAAAATCTTTTTCTCTGAAATTATTGGTCTGATTTAAGAATATTTTTACACAAATAATGATTCATGGGTGACCCTTTGCCAGTTTTCTTCAAATAATCTTCCTAGCTCAAACATGACCGCCAGAGGGTGGGGATGAATTTACCAATGATGGCTTATAGTGAAAACTTTACCATTACTGGTTCGTTACCATGACCGTAACCATGGGTATCAGGTGAGCGATTTAGGGCCGCATGCGGCTCTTGTTTTTTTTAGGCATTTTGACTCTGGTACCGGTATTTCTTTAACCCATTACTCCATAAATACCCCCTTTTACGCCTCAGATTTATTCCTCCATTGAAAAAAATATTTGAAATTTATACAATCATAAATGTGCATTATAAGAAATATTTTCTATATTTTGACAGATGGTAGCGGTAGCTTAATGCAGGCTGAAAGTAAAGCAGAATGCATCTTAAGGTGCATTCTGCTTTACTTTCAACCTGCTTTAACTGATCACCTATATTCAATGCTAGAAATATGCCATGGGCTAATGGGTTAAGTCAAGTTGTTGCTTAAAGCTGGATGAAAGTAAGACAGAAAGCTTTGTAGGACCTTTCTGTCCTACTTTCATCCTGCATGAAGCTACCAACTGTGTTCCACAGCACTTTGTTGAGTCATCATCTATAGAGAGCTCACCATGGTACTGTGTATATATAGTGGTGCCATAATGCTGTTTTGTTGGGTAAAGGAATTGGACAATTTTCTAGGGGTGTTTATTGATGGTAATATATATTGGGACTCCAGATTAGAGGGAGTAAAATTAACAAATCCCAACATTTTCTCACTTAATTCAGCATCAAATCCTATGGTGTTACAACTTATTAGAAGTGTCTCGAAGAGATGATTCTAATGAGTAGTGATACCATTGGGTTTAATCCAGAAGTAAAGTTTTTGATTTATGAAATGCTTCCCTTATCCGGAGCTCTGATATATGATAAATATTTGTTGAATAAGCTTGTGTACGTTACTGAGCTATTTATGTGAAAAGAAATGTGCTGTATTTATTTTTCCCAAATGTTTACTTCATCCTACTTTTTGTTTCCATACCATGAAATGTTGACACAAGAAGTATTGTCCAGTTACAATATGTTATATTTGCCATTTTGTTCTGTGTTTGATGTTGCCATAAGCCTCTCACCCATTCTTTGTACATGTATTTAACTTTTAAGACAGGTGATTACTTAAGGTAGCGGCTTACGATCGATACTTCAAGCGGATTTTTCTAATTTATTGTCATGATTGATGATTTTTACCCCAATTTTATAGCTGACGGGTGAAAATGGTACACATCCCATCAGAATATGCCAATTTACAAAAAATATTTTAATTTTTTACGATTTTATAAGAACATTTAAAAAGATTTCAAACAACCATATCAAAGCCATCTTTATTTGTAACATGATTAAAATTGCCCAAATACTCTTTATAAACATATCTAGGGATCCGTGTCTCAGATTTTTAGCTCACCTGGCACGTAGGGCTTTTAGGATCGCTGGATGTCCGTCGTCTGTCTGTCCGTCCGTCCGTCCACAATTGTTCGTTAACACTCTAGCAGGTTCAAATCTCATTGGATCTTAATGAAACTTGGTCACAATGTTTGCCTCAATGAAATCTAGGTCAAGTTCGAATGTAGGTCATGTCCGGTCAAAAACTAGGTCACTAGGTCAAATTATCGAAAAACCTTGTTAACACTCTAGAGGCTACAAATTTCATTGGATCTTCATGAAACTTCATCAATATGATTGCCTCAATGAAATCTAGGCCAAGTTCGAATGTGGGTCATGTCCAGTCAAAAACTAGGTCACTAGGTTAAATCTTCGAAAAACCTTGTTAACACTCTAGAGACTACAAATTTCATTGGATCTTCATGAAACTTCATCAAAATGTTTGCCTTAATGAAATCTAGGTCAAGTTAAAATGTGGGTCATGTCCGGTCAAAAACTAGGTCACTAGGTCGAATCATCGAAAAACCTTATTAACACTCTAGAGACTACAAATTTCATTTGATCTTCATGAAACTTAATGAAAAGGTTTGCCTCAATGAAATATAGGTCAAGTTCAAATGTGGCTTATGTCTTGTCAAAAACTAGGTCACTAGGTCAAATCATCCAAAAACCTCGTTAACACTCTAGAGACTACAAAATTCATTGAATCTTCATGAAACTTGAAAAAAATGTTTGTCTCATTGAAATCGAGGTCAAGTTAGAATGAGGGTCATGCCTGGTCAAAAACTAGGTCACACGGTGTACATGGTTACCAGGTGAGCGATTTAGGCCATAGTGGCTCTTGTTAAAATACTGTTTCATACCTTTGTAATGTAACATCAAAGTTTGTTTACGGTTTAAAGTCGACCACTATTACGTAACGCTTTATAACGGATCACTGGAGCTACTTATAAAATTTCTGAGACATGGTTCGCTCGAGGAGATAATACCCTTTCATCTGCTTCAAACCGCGCGAAAATCGAACCCCAACTGTGAAAGTTAGGGGTGTTCAAAAATACTGCTTGCTTCAAATTATATAATGCCGGAAACTCCTATTAATTGACTGATGTGTCAATTAGGCTCTCGTGACCGCCCGGTATTTAATTAAGACCTTCTTTTTCAACAAATAACATGCCCCAGCTTATCATCAACCATTTGGTTAAACTCCGCCCCAAATTTACAAAGCCAATCATATAAAAATAACGATTTTAATACGGTAAAAGTCGTAAATCACCTCTGACAGCTTAGGAATAAACCACCTATCTAGTCACGTAAGCTACGCAATTGAGGCACCCAACGGGGATTCTGACGCGTGATTTACTGGTAAAATGACCGAGAAAGCGTCTGTTTAAGCAAGAGAGAATTTGTTCCTTGTAGAAAATACCTTTATCTATCAGGATTTGTAAAAAATGTATAAAACGACTATTTTACCAATCATTTCGTAAAACGCTACCTTAAAACAGCTGAAAACAAAACAGAATACATATACTCTGCTTTACTTTCAGCCTGTTTCAAGGTTCCATATGTGCAGACAAATTATTAATGATGTATTAGAATTGTATGAAATGAGTAGCATTCTTTTAGGCCTAGATAAACACTGGGTTAGAACTACCAACCTACAACAAGCTGGCAGGAAAGATTCCATCCATGTTAACCCATTACCCTATTAAAATGTATGCCTTTTTACACCTTTAATTTATTTCTCCACTTAAGAAAATAGTTCCACTTCATACATTCATGAATAATATGTACCAAAAGAAGAAGTGTCCATGTCCTAGCAGATGCTGTAACTTAAAGCAGGCCATTGTTACTCATTGTAACACATTTCATCCATTTCTCCACTAAAGAAAAGTGTTCCACTTTATGATTAGCTTGTATGCTTAAGTTAAATAAAACATCTGTTCTGTTTTATGACGAGTATGTGCTGTAATAAATTTTCCATATATCCTAGCATGTGGTAGCTTAGAGCAGGCTGAAGTAAAGAAGAATGTGCCTCAAAGCACAATCTGCTTTACTTTCAATTTTCTTCAAGTGGTCACCTATCTTCAAAACTAGAAATAGGGTATGGGGTAATGGGTTGAATCTGAATGCCAGCAGCAGGATTTGAACCTACAGCATTGAGGGGATAAGCAATTTGCTAGTCATCAACTATAACCCCAGGCCAGGGAGTAAGTCTCCTGAAACATTAGGCGTATTCGACTGGCAAAATGTTAGCTATTCCATCAATTGAGATTACACCACGAAAACAATCTGACCAATCAAACAATTGTTTATGGATTATGTTTGGCGTTTGTTGCTCAACTAACTCAACAAGGGTTTACAACCGATATCTTTCGTACTCCACGGCGTATCGGACCATGACGTCACACTACCAGTCGAACATAATATGTGCTCCAAGAGATTTGATTGCTCCACGAAAATTAGCCAGTCAAAAACGCATATGGACACAAATGTCTGTTAAATGGCTTCTCTGTTTACCCTTTACCTGATAGCCAGTTTCTAGTTTTGAAGGCATGAAGTTTCTAGTTTTGAAGGATTGTGACCAATTAAAGCAGATTGAAAGTAAAGCAGAATGTGCCTTAATGCACATTCTGCTTTACATTCAGCCTGCTTTAAGCTGCTAGGATATAGAAAATATTTCTGTTGGTACATGTTTATGAATGTATAAATTGAAACTATTTTCTTCAGTGGAGGAATAAATTAAAACTCGCTAAAAGGCGTTTTTATTGGGGGGAAAGGTTAAACATCTGAAATGTTGAAACAAATTGTGATGAATCGTTTACTGTTTAACACTTGAATGATGAGTGTGTGTACGGATTATTCCACTTTGGGAAATGACCAGTTTGTGTTGAAATATTTCAGAAATATAAAAACAAATCAATTACAGACGTACAGGTAGCCTGGTTTAGAACATAAAAAGGTTTAATACTAGTAAAGCTTTAGGAAATGTTGACCCACATGACTACTGATCCTATCCTTCATGGCGTCAGTGTTCAAGAAATAGTTGCTTAACCCTTCAAGATTCTAGTTTTGAAGACAGGTGACCAATTAAAGCAGATTGAACGTTAAGCAGAATGACATCTGCTATGATGAATGCCATCTGCTATGATATAGAAAGTATTTGTTATGTTACAGCTTATGCCTGTATAAATTGGAGCTATTTTCTTCAGTGGCAGAATAAATTGATTTGCGCTAAAAGTTGCTTCCTGGGCTGCCATTCATCCGGATTTTTCTTAAGTCTTCGGATTTTTATCCTAGCAGATGGTAGCTTAATACAGACTGAAAGTAAAGAAACAGACTATGGGGTAAAGGTACGGTTAGTAAAATTGCATTTGAAAATTTGAAATCTTAGGATTTTTATTTTCACCTTATGGCAGCCCTGTGCTTCTATGAGAGAGAGGGTTAAAACAGGCTGTAAGTATCCTCTTGTTGTCACCCTCCCTTTAGTTGAAATAACTGAAGGATTTTATATATGCATATACTTGTCAAATTTACTTATATTTCCTTGTATGTGGTTGGACTTAAACCTTACTGTTATTTTTTGTTACAGAATAAATTTATATAAAACTAACTATATTGATTGCCTGGTTTATTGGAGCATCCTAACACTAATTTACTTCCCCAGACGAGTTTAGAGGGTATATAGGAATCACTCTGTCTGTACGTCTGTCCATTCACGTAAACGCAACTCCTCCTACACCGTTCATTTGATTTTTACAATAACTTTGCTGGTTGATAGAGATGTGCATCTCCATTTCCAAGGGGGAGATAACTCAACTTTATTATTATTGTAACAGGCTTTATACCGCGTAAACGCAACTCGTACACTGTTCATTGGATTTTCAAAATAACTTCAAATGTTAATAGAGTACCATGGAAAGACGTGTGCATGAAGAAAGTTCTTTCTGTTCCTCCATTTCCAAGGGCAGATGTTTCCAAGGGGAGATAATAAAACTTTGCTGTAATAGGCTTTGTGCCTCGTAAGCGCAACTCCTCCTACACTCTTCATTGGATTTTAATAAAACTTCACAGGTTGATAGATATGCATAAAGAAATATTATTTTTTCTATTCTGTCATTTTCAAGGGGAGATAATTTAACTCAATGTTTCATGCATTATAATTCATAAGCGCAACTCCTGCACTGTTCATCTGATTTAAACAAAAAACTTCACAGGTTGATAGAGTACCATCTACAGATGTGCATGAAGAAACACTTTTCCATTCCACCATTTAAAGGGGGAGACATTTCCAACGGGAGTTGGGTTTCGCATCCGTGCGGCGGGGATATGTGTTAGCCCCTGGGCTCACAGGGGAGAAACTCTGTCACATGGTAGTCGGCAACGAGACGACGCTAGGTCGGGCATGCAGGTCGATCAACATTAGTTATTTTGTAAACACGTGCCGTTTGTGCACTCAGGTATGCAGAGGCTCAGGTATGTTTAAACGATCTTTGATTCAACCACGGAGGATTCAAATAAACTTGATGAAAAGTAAGATATTGTTTTAGAATAATCGTATTATGCGATTGACCTGTAAGAATGTATTTGGTGCTATGTTTGATACAGAATTATCTGTTCAAAGTTATCGTTTACTATAGAAATGTCAATTTAACATTGTATTTGCGACCATAACACAGAAAATTTCCTTTTGAAATTCTAAAAACAGTTTTAGTTAGTAGATTAATGCAATTTACCAGTAAAATCAATGAGTTAACTCATATTTGCTTTGCCCAATTACGAGAAAATGAGCATCCGAGGCTGATAGACAGCCAGTGAATGCTGTGTATGTAACGCACACCGTAGACGACGTTGTTCGTTGTGTAACGCCTGCATGTCGACTCTGTTCAGACACAAGACGATCATGGATATCAGTTTCGTTGACGAGGAGTTGGACGTGTCTTTAAACGTGTCTGTTTCTGCAGAGGAGAGCGACATATATAGGTCCGCTACGGGCTTCAACAACTAGCAGGGCACAGAAGCAAAGAAAGACATTTTCCTGTAAGGATTGTAGTTACTCGTCGTACTCAGCATAACCAAATCTCAGACGCTATCAATTCATGCGACAGCTAGTGGCTTTTAACGAAGTACGATAAATCAAACATCTTTACTCAACAAAATCGTGCGTATCTGTTACTTCCCGTAGGTACTTTCGGTTTCAAACAATCTCCATTAATCGCGTGATATAAACGTTAAATACATGAAATTGTACTTGGTAAATGAACGTACGTGAATCTTGGCAAATACTCTATCTAATATGGCTAAGTTAATAACCCAGAACTTCAATAACATTGAATATTAGCGTGAACTCGATAACACATAGAAAAAGCCGTCTGCTTATTTAGGCCATTGGTATAATTATGTATGTGAAAGTGCCTATAGTTTCAAAAGAACCATTATAACTTATGCTATTTTACCATTTTCTTATTATTCACACATAGATTTCATTTTGTGAGAAGTTTCATCAAATTCTTTCGGATACATTAATGTTTTCATTGAATTTGAGCCGAAAATGCATATATATCATGCAACACACTATACTCTTTGCATCATGCTTTAAGTAAGCATCACTTTATAACAGTTTTCGTGTTTGTCTGTGCCAATTATTACTTTACATTATTTTAGAAAGGCAAAATAGCACATGCCGACTCTTTGCTGAGAATGGCTACATTATACATTTCAAATGCCTATAGACATAAAAAGACCATTATGACCTATGTTTTTCTTTTTGCCATGGTACTAAGATATGTTTGAAGAACCTATGCTGAAATTTTAGATTTTATTTGGTCGCGTATGTCCTCAAATGATTGGCTTTTTACTTTGCTATTGAAAAACAGCTGCAGTATTACACGTACAGTGTAATAAAGTGACGACAGGTACATTCAATCTTGCTAATTAATTCGGCATGTATATGTGTACGTGTAGGTAGTATTGGCAACGCCATGGACGGTTGCTATGTAAACGTGTTGTAGGCAGAAAAAGAACACCCATATTTCAATCTTTTTAAAAACAAACCCCACTAGTGCATGTAAATGGGAAAAGTTTGAACAAACAGTGAAAATAACATGTAGCGGTGGCTTTCTAATATAGTAAAACCTCTCTATTACGGCCATTACAACGAATACTTATTGATTGTTTAAAAGACAGGTCACAACTTAAAGCAAGGTGGCGGTAAACAGAAGGCTCATGTAGGAGTTTTCTGTTTTATTGTCACCTTGCTTTAAGCAACCACCTGCCGTAAATACCTGATAGTTAACACAATTTAGAGGTCGTTTTAGAGAGGATTTACACAGCAAACCCCCTCTATTTCGACAACTACAATATGTTAATTATTAGGTTAAAAACAGGTGACTGCTTAAAGCAAGGTGATAGATAAACAGAAAAATCCTTTAGGAGCTTTCGTTTTTTACGTTCACCTTACTTTAAAGGGACTCGCAACCGGATGGTGTACTTGTCAAAATAAAATAAAATAATCAAATAAAAGCAAATTTGTGGCATTATTTGGCTTCTGACATTAAAAAAATATGATCAGTCCAAAAAAAGTCTCAAGAATCGTCACCGAATCTTAGATTTTTAGATATTTTCCATCGTATTTCTATAGCGTTAGCTAACGGTATAGTTGTTGTTGTTGCTTCTCTACACGGGCTCAGACATAAACACGAGCCGAATTACGACGTTGTATGCACTTTCGATCGCTACACATTGAAATACGTTAAATCGATCCGAGATAAACGGATAGTTCCGTGGTCCATTGGTCTAAGCGGTTTCCCCTATTTTGCCTTCTGTCCGCCAATGCCGGGCCCCGGGTTCGAATCCCACCAGAGACCAATATTTTTTTTTTATTGAAATACATTTTTTTAAACAGAATTTCTTATCCTAAACTAATTCTTTACCATTCATATAAGCGTTTGACACATATTTACAAATCACTATTTTTAATGCACCATCTGGTTGCGAGTCGCTTTAAGCTGCAACCTGTCTTTTATACTATCAAATAGCATTCGTGTAATAGATAGGAATTAAGTTGGTTGAAACAGCCAAATTAATTTCACTGCAGCTATAATGTCAGTTTTTTACTAAAATGTTCTTGGCTAAAAACAATTGAGCTAAGCTTCTGATTGGCCAGTTTTCACTGATTGTGCAAATCATCTGTCCAATCAAATCATCGAGACTGATTTCTATCTCAGCTCAGAAGATTTATGAGTACCAAACGCCAGTTCCCGGGGCAGTGAACAACGCAAGATTCAGTCCAAGTATATTGCACTATAGATTGAATGAAGAAATATGAAAAGTTGCACCCTAACTGTAACTATATTCAAATGATGTAGTGAGTATCACAGGGACCTGACACGATAGGTTTTCAAAATATTGGAGCGTATACTGGCAGAACTTTTGCTACAAGAACCATTAATTTCGTTTTCAGTCCCATGCTTGCATTTGTGATTCAGATGTGCCAGTTAATAACACTTTCAAAGTGTGTGTGTTGCTCTTTAATGTACTAAGGCCACCGATGGCTCTGTGAACTTACTTTTGCACTTTTTCTTTTTTCTATCCTTTTTTTCAGATCTTTGTTTTGTCATGTCAGGTGGCAACTTCATTGACTCTGTAACATTTTGCAGTCTTCTTCAGACACACGTACTTACGTTGATGGTCAAGATAAACTGTCTTATCTACGCTGTACATATCTAGCACACCACTACAAGCCGCAGCAACCGCCCCTAGCCCGTCTGTTCTTTGCATTGCATCGTTTATACACATACTTATTTTCAAAAGCTGAGTTTTCATGCTGCTGATTACATAACCGTATTTTGACTTTTGCCATGGCTCTTCAGCCAGTTTCAGATATTTCTCAATAGCTACAGATATTTTAGCTCACCTGGCACGAAGTGCCAAGGTGAGCTTTTAGGATCGCTGGACGTCCGTCGTCTGTCCGTCCGTCCGTTCACAAATATCGCCCAATCTTCATGAAACTTAGTCACAATGTTTGTCTAGTAGAAATCTAGTGTTCGAATGTGGGTCATGTTGGGTAAAAATCTAGGTCACTAGGTCAAATCATAGAAAATCCTTGTTAACACTCTAGAGGCTACAACTCTCATTATATGTTGATGAAACTTGGTCAGAATGTGTGTCTCATTGGTATCTAGGTCAATTTTAATATGGGTCATGTCGGGTCAAAACTAGGTCACTAGGTCAAATCATATAAAAACCGTGTTAGCACTCTAGAGGCTTCATTTCAGAAACAACAACATTTCGGTAAGTCCACTCAATAATGGGCATGATGCTGACCATTGTCCCAAACCTGAGACAGAGGGATGACGCATCTAATAAAGCTTATGCGGGACTATAAACCTTAGCAGAAACAACACAACAACAGAGGCTTCATATCTCATTGGATCTTGATGAAACTTGGTCACAATGTTTGTCTTATTGATATCTAAGTCAAATTTGGATATGGGTCATGCCCGATCAAAAACTAGGTCACTATGTCAAATCAAAGAAAAACCTTGTTAACACACTAGAGGCTACAAATTTTATCTGATCTTGGTGAAACTGCGTCAGAATGTTTGACCTATAATTAATATCCAGGTCAAGTTCGAATATGGGTCATGTCTGGTCAAAAACTAGTTCATTAGGTTAAATCATAGAAACACCTTGTTAACACTCTAGAGGCTACACGTCTCATTGGATCTTAATGAATCGTGGTAAGAATGTTTGCCTTATTAATATCAAGGTCAAATTTGAATATGGGTCATGCCTGGTCAAAAACTAGGTCACTAGGTCAAATCATAGAAAAACTTTGTTAACACTCGTGAGGCTTTTAAATTTCATCTGATCTTTATGCAACTCGGTCAGAATGTTTGCCTATGTGATACCTAGGTAAAGTTCGAATATGGGTCTTTTCGGGTCAAACTAGGTCACTAGGTCAAATTATAGGGACAACTTGTTAACACTCTAGATGCTACAACTCTCACTGGATTTAAAGGAAAATTGACAGCTGATTACAACTTGGTTTTAAACGAAAGTTCATGTATTCAAAATGCAAGAATTGAAACAAATTCCTAAAAAACTTTCAAAAGTTTAAGGACAGCTTTTATAGCATTTTCTAGTTTGCATAACGATCTTTAATGGAGGCCGCCGTTTTGATTACCTGTGTGACATCATTTATCCCTTATAAGTAGAGTATATGTTTACAACAAAGAAGACAGATTGTTTCTGAAAATAAGATTAACGCGATCAGTTAAAACCTGCTAAACATTCATTTTTATGTACGGGTGGTGTCAATGTGAATACCCATGGTCTTTGAAAGTGCCTAGTATTTCGATGTTTATATTTTTTTATTTATAAAATAATATTTTAATTCACAAAAATACTTTGAAATGTCCGAAAGTGACCATACTTTTACATTACGTTTCGCGGTTTAATGCCTTTAATTTTCTAAAGAATACATTTGTACTCTTGAAATATTGACACGGGTCATTAACAAAGTGAGCAAACATCAATCGTTCCGGTCTTTCACGCGGCAAGTCAATAAAGCAGTTGTTATCACATGTTTCCGGTAGCGGCGAGCGCCATGTCGGCGAAATAGCAAGTGTGCCGCGACGGGTGGTTTATGGCTTTATGGGTCTGGTTGATAACTCTAGTGTCACTAATCGGATTAGTTCGGGTTTTGCCGATGGTAAGGACAGCAATTATCACGAGGGATTGACTAATTGCAATCATGATACACCATGCCAATGTTAATGCGCATAAATACCTGAAGTGTGTGCTTGTGTGTTTAGTTGTGATAGTCTTTTCGTGTTTAAAACAAAACGAGGAAAAGGGGGTTTGCTAAGTTTCCCGTCTATCATTAAGTCTAATTGTACTTTAATCAACAGTTTAACTAGTAATTTTTCGAAAATCAGTTAGAGTTTCAAGGCTTTTTATCAGAGAAATAATTACCTAAGCTGTACAGCCAAAGTACCAGACAACATGCGATGGGATAGATGACGTGACAAATAGCATAAAGCCCGAAGGGTTCCGCTAGCGAATATGCAAAGATGGCGGCCTCCTATCTAATTAGGGAAGGCTCACCTGGATAGGGTAAAATCTATATTTACTCTTATATGCATCCCAACAACATCGATATTTTAAGACAAAATCTACAATTTAATACCGACTTTACCGGAGCTGTCCATTTCCTTTAAATGAATTTTGCTCAACATGTTTGCCTCATTGATATGTAGCCCAGTTAATTTTGAATGATGTCTGGTTTAGAACTAGGCCACTCGGTCAAATAAAAAAGCGTTAACCTTTTAGAAGCTACACATCTTACTAGATCTGTATGAAATATTGTCAGAATGTTTGCCTACATCAAATCTAGGTCAAAATCAAACATGGATTGTGTCGGTTCAAAAAGTAGGTCAGTAGGTCAAATCATAGGAAAATCTTGTTTACACTCTATAAGTTGATTGTGGATCATGTCCAGTCATAATCTAGGTCACTATAGATCAAGTTTGGCATGGTGTACCAGTAGCGCGTTCAAGTACCGTATCGATTGCATCAGAAAACGGTAACAATTTACCTTTAACGATCGTTTGGCTGTTACCGATTGCGAACGACACGAACGGCCTCAGAGGTAGTTAGCCATCGCCAACAACGAAAACAAAATGGCGACGAAATGAATTTGATAAAACCAGCGAACAGTCCCGACTTAAATTCTCATCAATAAACCAACATTTTCCGAAACTTAATGTATAAAAAGCAGCTTACATCTGAGCAGCTTAATCTTATTTTTATATGCGGTAACATTTATGCATTTCAGTTGGTTAGTACACTTTTGCGTGTGTTATTTAGATTCGTACATAAATCGTTCGTACCCTTGAAAAGTTGATAAACATGGTGGCGCAATGAGTTATTATTGAAGAGTATTGGTGAACGTTAGATGTCGTACTATTCTCTTTTCCAGTCATCCGGGTATTTAATGTCATACGCATATTTTCGGTCCTTCATTCGGATGGCGACGGTCTTATTCGGAGAAAAAATTAATTCTAATTTTCGGTAAAATCACGCTTTTGCAACTTATGTAAGACCTTCGTAGTATTCATAGGACCTATTCAGATAATAATGAGTAAAAAAGAATGAGATTAAACGCCCTGTTGCACAAACTTATGTAGATTTCGGGTTTGTTGTCCCCGAGTGCGCGTGCTCGCTAAGTGTAAATAGTTTAAACATATTTTATTTCCATATACATAAGGAAATGGGGTCGGGTCACAAGTTCTCTCAACATTAGATTAGACCCTTCCCCTACAATGTATATAAACAATGGAACAATGGCAAACAAATATGAAACATATTTGAATAAACAAAACAAGAGATGGAGAGAAGAGGTGAAAGAGAGAGAGAGAAGAGAGAGCGAGAGAGAGAGAGAGAGAGCATAATGTGTGATCTACAACATGATAGAAAGCTATTGAAAATAGCAGCTTATCAACAGTAGCTATTTTAATTAAATGTAACTGTCTATTTGAGTCAGGAATGCAGTAACAGTCATAAATGGTTAATGTAGGTAACGACTGAACAGTATTTATTTTTATGCAGTTTGATAAGTTTACCAAAACAAATAAAAAAAAAGAAGTTAGCGTCCCATAAGCTCAGGGTGGATTATCCACAGGTCCGACCATAAAGATGCAATTGTTGATCTGACCTTTTCAAGTTAAAATCTTCTTGTTTGTTTAATAAACACGTGCACAGCAGCAAATAAGGTGTTGTTATCATCGTAATTTAATTCAGGTTTACCGTATAAAAGTGTTTCAATGCTAAGGGGATGAAAGGCATGTGTTGCATGAAACAAAGATATTCTCTGGTTATGAAACAACGTACATTTAAAAAAAATAGTGACGAGCATCCTCTATTGCGTTTGAGCATTCGCATAAAGGGCTTTGATTAATATGGTTATTAAATAGGTCATTATTTAGATTGCTACATTTGTTTCTTATTCTGGCGTGCATGACAGACAGATATCGATCACCAAAACAATATATAGTAGGAATAGTCATCTTATCAGAGTTTTTAATCAGAGCATTCTTGAAAGAACTTATTATTATACTGCAAAGTAAATTCCTTACTTTTCATTGGTAAACGAGCCGTAGACATAATCCCATGTACCCTGTGAGCTGACAGGGTACTTGGAAATGCAGATGTTTTCATTGGTTGACAGGTCCATGAGACTTGCTTTGCAGAATATAAGATGGCCGATTGCTCGACAGGAATGAGTGCATTCAATCGTGCATCCTCCGTTTTAAGTCCATTTCGGCTAAGAACCAATCGGTGTTTGGATCTTTCAACCGTCGCATTATTTCTGGGAAAAATTGACGTCGAAATATACGAGTATGCACAGTTTTCTAATGAATAACAACTTCAGAAACATGACGTCATTACGTTCAACGTTATCTGCTTTGGCGCGACTTTGTTATAATTTACTACGATCGCTGTACATGAAAAATTCCTAAATATTTTGTTTGAACAGTGAAAACTTTGCAGTATAATAAATTCGTTATACAGTTTCTTCACAGTGTACATGAGGCTCGGGCAACATGATTTACCTCAGCCGGGAAGAAATCCTCATGTACACTGTGAAGAAACTGTATAACTAATAATGTGTTTGAGTTTCTTATTTCAATATTAGTACCATTCCATAGAGATATTGAAGATGGGATACAAGACTTTTGAGAAGTTGTTGTTCGTGCTAAAGGGACTTCTATATTACTTCTATTTCTTAAAGGATAATTGGTTACCTCCCTACATAAGGGGGCAACAAATCATTGATGTAAGACGGTGCCATATGATGGCATGATTTATACATAAAGTAAAGCTTTTGACGAGGACGTCTACTAGCAAGAGATTCCCAACCGCATTCATTATATAAACTATCAAGAGACACTGATCTTGTAAGCCCAGTGACTGTACGGGCTGCTTCATTTTGCAATTTTTCCAATATATCAGAACAGTTTCCAGAGCAACCGTCCCAGACAACTGAAGCATACTCTAATATAGGACGGACATAGGAAATATATATCTGATTAAGAGCATTTCTATTCAGTGTAAACTTAAGTTTCCTCATAATTCCAATAGTTTTAGAGGCTGATTGCAATATATTGTCAACATGATCATTCCATTGTCAATTCGAGCTAAGAGTTACCCCTAAATGTTTATGAGCATCAACGAATTGTATGCTAGTTCCATTAAATGTTAAATTTAGATGTATATTTTGAGGTCGTATTGAAAATAGCATTGCCTCAGTTTTGTTTGGGTTGAAATTAACAAGCCATATCTTAGCCCATGCTGAGATTAAATTAAGATCGTGATTTAGAATACCTTCAATGTCACCTAATGAGGTAGCAGAAACATATAAGGAACTATCATCTGCAAATAATTTGGTTAAGCTTAGTAATGAATTTGATATATCATTTACATATACTAGAAAGAGCAGAGGGCCTAACACAGATCCCTGTGGAACACCAGCTGATATTGTCTTTATATCAGAATCAATAGAGTTAAGAACAACTTTCTGAGATCTGCTATTTAAGTAGTTTATTACCCATGATAAAAGGCGACCATCTATACCATTTTCTTTCAATTTAAAAATAAGTCCTTTATGCCATACTCTATCGAAAGCTTTGGATATATCACAAAAGACCATGCATGAATATTGTTTGTTATCGAAAGATTGACAGATATGGTGGAATATATCGATCAATTTGTAAACAGTAGAGTGATTTGGTAAGAAACCAGACTGATATTTATAAATCAGGTTGTTATCCATAAAAAAGTTATAAATATGTTTAAAAACGATTCTTTCAAATAGTTTGCCACAACAGCTAAGTAAAGATACAGGTCTGTAGTTAGATGACAATGATTTATCTCCCTTTTCAAAAATTGGAATAACATTAGCAACTTTCCAAGTTTCAGGGAAAATACCCTCTTGAAGGGAGCGGTTAAACAATAGTGCAAGTGGTTTAGATATTGTTTTGGCTGACCCTTTAAGCATTTTGTGAGAAATACAGTCTGGACCTGATGCTTTGTTTGTAGCGAGTGAAAAAATGGTGTCTTGAATCTCTGTTTCAAGAACATGAATATTAGATATTGTATTTTGTGTTTTAAGAGATAAGGTTGGCAGTACTGCATTATCGTCATCTACAGTAGACATTGAAGCAAAATAGTTATTTAAACAATTGGCTTTATCCTGATCAGAAGTGTGACACATAATTTCTCCATTAACAGATGTTTCGCACAAAGGCGGTATATTTGACGTTTTATTATTTTTAAGAACATCAACATCAACATCAATTTCATACTCCCGAACAATCAAGACAGATTATGATTGGGAGGCGCGTTGTCTGGGAAAGACAGTGTTAGTAAAGTGTTAAATTAAAAGATCATAGATAAGAGATAGATAAAACAAAGTTTACAGAATGTACAGAAATAGGGTGCAAGGTTAAGTTAAAAGATAAAAGCAAGCTCTCAGCGCTTAGAATGTGACTGCTCCCAGTCCCACCCTAAAGGCATCTAGACTGGGGCTTGATTTAGTTTGACCTGGGAGGTTATTCCAATATCGTATGGTTCTGGGGAAAAACGAGTTCATGTGGTATTGGGTACGAGACTGTGGTATCAGGTAATTAAGGTATCTGGTTGGAGTGAGGTGGTGGTGATCGACATAGACTAGTTGGCGCTGTATTTTGTATAGCATAAGTAAGGAGTTATGAATTCGACGTTGTTCTAAAGTGTTCCAGTGAAGTGTAAGAATCATTTGTGACACGCTACTTGTATAATCATAGTCGTTGAAGATGTATCTGGCTGCTGCACGTTGGACACTTTCTACCTTGTTGGTGAGGTGTTTTTGCCAGGGGTGCCAAATGACAGAGCAGTATTCCAGTTGGGGGCGAACATAAGTCATGTATGCAGCTTCTTTGGTCTTTTGTTTGGATGTCTTAACATTTCTTTTAATGAATCGTAGTGTGTTTTTTGCCTTTGCAACAGTATTGTCAATATGTCCAGTCCAGTTCAAGTCTTTGTTAATGTTAACCCCTAGGTACTTGGCATTGTCTGTGTCCTTTAGAACAGTGTTATGGAGTCTGTAGGGATAAATGACTGTCTTTTTCTTTCTTGAGATGCGTAAGACTTCGCATTTGTCCTCGTTGAAGTCCATTGACCAGTCCCTCTCCCACTGTTCTAGTCTGTCGAGGTCTTTTTGTAAGTCAGACGCGTCGCCCTGGGATTTAACCGTCAGGTACACGATCGTGTCATCCGCGAAGAGTCGTGCACGGCTTTTGATGCTGTCCGGTAAGTCGTTTATGTAGGCGAGAAAGAGACATGGGCCGACCACTGAGCCCTGAGGAACTCCAGAAAGAACTGGTGCTTCCTCGGAAAGATGACCTTCCACTGCAACTCTCTGTGACCTTCCAGTGAGAAAAGATCTGATCCATTGTAATACCTGTGTATTAACACCAAACTTTTTCAACTTGTATATTAGTTTATTGTGGTCTACCTTGTCAAAGCCCTTTGAAAAGTCCATGACTATAACGTCAGTTTGTCTGCCACTTTCCATTGAGTCAAAGACTTCCTGTGTGAAGGATATCAACTGTGTCTCACAGCTGCGCTTGGACCTGAAACCGTGTTGGTAGGGGGATAGAAGTTCATAATGATCAAAGTGATTCATTAGACTGGAGACAATTATATGTTCTAGAAGTTTGGAGGCGATGCAGGTCAAAGAGATAGGTCTATAATTGCTTGCTTTAGATCTGGGGCCTTTTTTGAAGACAGGTGCAATAATGGCCTTTCTCCAGTCTGAGGGGACAGTGCCAAAGTTTAAGGACATCTGAAATATTTTACTAAGTACAGGTGCTACCTCTTTGTGGAGCTCTTTGAGGAGTCTTGGTGAAAGTTCGTCAGGTCCAGAGGCCTTATTTGGGGAGAGACCACAGAGAAGTTTCTGTACACCATCTACAGAGATGGAGATGGGGGACATTTGGGTCCTAACAGGGTCTATCCAATCACTACAGATCTGTTTAAGACTCAATGGTTGTGGCTGGGTAAAGACCGACTCAAACTGTCTGTTTAGCACATTTGCTTTTTCAATGGGGTCTGTGTATGTAATTCCTTCTGATTTTAGTGGTGAAATTCCGAAACCTTCTGATTTGTTGTGTTTAATAAAGGAGTAGAATTTCTTATTTCTACCTGGTTGTGAATCGCCATCAAAGATGACAGATTCGAGGTAACTCCAGTAAGATATTCTTGCTTGTTTCTGAATGGCTGCTTTAATGTCTTTGAATTTAGAAAGTAGTCTAGGGTTTGCGTTGCGTTTGTCCTTAATTTGTTGATAGAGTCTGTCTCGTCGTCTGATCTGTCGGATAATATTGGGTGTAATCCATGGCAGATCTTGTCTACTCTTGGTGACTTTACATGGTATATGAGTGTCACAAAGAGTTTTCAGTCTGTTTTTAAAGTCGTTCCAAGCCTTGTCCACGTCGTTGTATGGGGTTTTAAGGAAGTCGTCCTTGAAAATGTCCATGTCTCATTTGAGGTGTGACCAGTTTGCCCTCTTGTACAGTGGGACTTTCCGTTTAGGTTGAGCATGGCGGCCTTTATTGATTTTGAGCTCATGAAAAACTATGTCATGGTCTGACGTGGCCAGGCTTGGGAGGGTTTTGGTCGTTGCTACAAGTGACGGCATGTTAGTTAGAAACAAGTCTAGTGTATTGAGATTCCTGGTTGGGACTTTGACCATTCGTTCCAAGTTGAGGTTTACCAGGTTCTCAAGGAAGTCTTCGTATAGGTCTTTATGTTTGCAACTGGGTCTTATTGTCTCGTTGGTCCAGTCGATGTCGGGTAAGTTGAAGTCTCCCAGGAGCCAGACTGTGCTGTTCCTGGGTACCTGTCTAAGTGATGTCCAAAGTTCTGTCAGTGAGTCACCATCATCCTCATGTGGTTTATAGTAGGACCCAACAAATATTGTTTTGACCCCAGGGATAGTGATTTTAGCCCAGCAAATGTTGCACTTTGTTTTTAGGTCTGGCTGTTCCTGGCTTACTAGAGCTCTAGTAACTGCGATCAGGACCCCTCCACCCTTGGAGTATGTCCGGTCATCTCGGAACACATTGTAGTTGAGGGTGTCAGGGAAAATCTCTGATGTATGTATGTCAGGTTTGAGCCAAGTCTCTGTACAACAGATAATGTCTGGCTTTGTCTGTTCAATCACAAGGTGGAGGTCTGGTATCTTATTTTTGACCGACCGACAGTTTATGTTGAGGACAGTGACACGCTGCACTGGTTTTTGCTTCTGTCGGCGGGGATACTGAGTTTTGGGTGCAATTGGTGTGGATGTGGCTTTAGGGGGTCAGTTTTCTTAGGGGTGGACAGTAACATGTAGTCCGACCCGTCTGGCTCGATGTATGGCGAGCCTGAAGTGTGAGCATTTGAGTTTTCGAGATGGCTGTATATGGTTGTGTCACAAAGAGAGTTAAGGCAAACTGCCAGGGAGGACGAATAATTCATGCTATTACATATAATACAATGCCAACTATATTGGGAGTCTGATAGTTTATCATAGGTTTCATTTCCAACCTCTTGACAATTGGTGTGGAACCACCTGTCACAGGTGTCACTTATGATTCCTTTTTGGGTCCATGTGACCTCATCACCACACTTACCACAGGGTGCAGCAGGGCCCAGATTCAACTCGATGTCTGAGGACTGGGATACCAAGAGCATAAATAGGTACAAAAACGACATCTTGTTCTTTGCAAAGTATGCCTCTCGCATCGTTTTCAAAGTCTGAAAAGTGGCGAGGTTTTGGGCTTTGATCAGTACAGAGCTTGCAAATACCTTGTTTCTGTCAATGGTTGAACCATTTTGGTCTTTGGGGGCGTCTACTTTGCACATCTCGTTCACAAATGGAACGACTAGCATCCAAAAACATAACATGGAAAAACTTACCATTATTGTGTACCAGTACCCGGATAACCGGAAGTGCTTCTGGTCTCGTATCCAATTTCGGATACACAAAACAGAATGCTAACACTTTCTAGTTTCTTGTTAGTGTGGAGAGTTTCCAAAACCAAACAGTAAGAGTAGTTAATTTAGTATTTCATCTTACCACCAACACCTTAGAAAATGGGAATAATCTTAGCGAAAAAGTGAAAATTAATAAATTTTATCGTGACAGCACTGAGAGGATGTGACCGTTTTCCCGACGCATGCGCAAAAAAATGACGAATGATGCCCCAGAAACTTTTTTATCATTAGTTCTTAAATCTTCTAAATTATGTTCTAATGATGTAAAGAAAGACTGTTTGGCATGTTTTTTCATGATCTTAACTTCATTTCGCATGTGCTTATATTTATCTAAATCATGTTGTTTTCCTGTTCTCAGATAAATACGTTTGAGTCGATCTCTGACTCTACAAGATTTCCGTAGCTCGGAATCAAACCAGGGTTTGTCATCATGACACACAGTAATGTTTCTAGAGGGAATGGAAGTATTTACAAACTGAAAGAATGAGTGTGTAAACAAATTGCAAGCATCATTTACAGAACCATCATATAGACAGTTCCAGTCAAAAGACGATATCAATGTATTCAGCAGATCGAAATCTGCCCTTTTGTACAAATAAATCTTCCTAGTAAAGGCAGCCCTAATGTCGTATGGAAATGGTAACATGATGAAAGTAGCACAGTGATCGCTTATTTCCTGTGGGACGCTTAATGTACCCGAATCTAAATATGGCATATAATGATAGGATCAAGTAGGGCATTAAGTCTTGTAGGAGTTTTAATTGTATTTATCATGGAATTCATTAGGATAATATTTCTCCGTTTTCTATTATTAGGATTCAGTAAGTCATCATTGAAATCACCTACCAGAATTATATTAGATGACATCTCCAAAGCTTTCTCAATGTTGTGATTAAAGTTAACAAAGAAGTCATTATCAGAAGTTTTAGGGCTATAAAATGTTCCTAACAGGTATGACATATTTCTAACCTTAACTCTAATCCATATAGATTCCATGCAAAATTGTTCTAGTTCAGGTATTCTTTCAAAGTGTAAGTTTGCGGATATATAGACAAGTATTCCGCCCCCGTGATTAGTTCTATCCTTTCTGCATGGCGAATCAAAACTTTCTGACAGAATTAAAGATTCATCAGATATATTAAAATCTAAATGAGTTTCAGTGAAACATAGGATATCATAATCAGCAAAATTATCTCGTATGTAATCAAATGTATGTCTTATACTCCGTATGTTACTATGCAAAATGGATAAAAAACCATGAGTGCCTGTTTCTGAAGTGCAGGGTCCGGGGTTTGTTTCTATGTCACCCGCTACTAGTATCAAAAGCAACACAATAAATAAAAAGTAAAAATCTACACTGCACCTTCTAAATAAAGACATCATCTTTAGTGTCATATCAATTAATGTAAAAAAAAGCAGTACAAATTAAACGACTCCGTTACCTTTATATTAGACTTCGTAAATAACGAGCGTCTTCTGTCGTGGAACAGACCGATGGAGCATCTCCAAGTTTGTAGGTTAGTAAAAATATAAAAGATGTCCATCAAGTCAGTTTCACAACCGGAAGACGTTCTCTGGTAACACATCATGCTAACTCTACTCGTTAAAGGCGACAGCTCAAGAGAGAAAGAGGGAGAAGTAAGATATAAAGTAAACACTAGAGAAACAAACATGGTGAGGTTTGGGTTATGGGGTTTATTCCATTATATTTACATTCAACCTGTAAAGTCCTTATGTAATCCTATTAAAAAATATGCAGTCATCTGCCGATGAACCTACACTTCGAATCTGGATTTAACCAGTTCGGATTTCCCCCGTGCTATCCGTGGACTTCTTCAAATAGACTACATCGGGCACTTAACACTAAGCTCCCATTGGTCGACAGTAATATGACACTAGCGGAGTGATACAGACCCATAGGTCGTTGCCATCGCGTTGCTATTTGTGTAAATGGGTTAAGAAAACAATCGCGACCTGTAATTTTAGAATGTGCTTTGGCAATAGATATTCAAGCTGCACTGTTATTTGTTTGCCTTGTAAGTCATTTCCATTCACAGAGAGAAAGTTTACTGGAAAAAATCCTGAATTTTTAATACAGTTACAGTACATGTAGTTGGGACTACTTTCTCACCATATTTAGAAACTGGAATGGCTATTACATCGACATTACATCTATCAAACCTCTTTGACCGGTATATGATAAATTCTTATACAGAAAAACAAATCTGGCCAATAAACACATTAAATTGACAAGACAGAAAATTTAAATATAAATATAAGGAATAAACAACATCTCTTTGCCGCTCATGACGGTATGACTACATTCGCTTCGGGGGGTAAATTTATCGAAAACGCCCTTCGGGCGTTTACGGAATTTACCCCCTGCGAAGCTAATGTAGTCATACCGTCATGAACGTCAAAAATATGTTGTTTATTCCTATAGGGAACCTGGGGTAATCAAAAATATCAACAGCAAAACAATACAAAGTCAGTCAATGTACTTATGGTGATTTAAGTGAGTTAGCGCCATCACTGTCTTACCCAGAATACAACGGTCTTATGAAATCGATTATTTCAAATAGTTTCGATCCCGATCAGACGCCGAGTAAAGCGGTGTATCATTGGGATCCAAACCGATTGACTCTCATGACTAAGTAAGTTCTGGAAACATAAGCGAATAGGCATTTGACATTCAATATGATGGCGTGGCAGTGAAATAGTTAGGGAAATTATATAATGGTATGGTTCGTATTTAGGAGGCAAAGTAAAAAAAATAAAAAAAATAAAAATTATTAATCCTTAGTATTTCGGAGTCAGGGTAATACTTTCGACTAACTGATGAGTACAGTTAGGGTCCAGATGAAACGCCATGTAACTTGGAGATTCACCTGGACCCAAACCACTAATTGCTGTAACAGTTAAGGGCAGGTATTCCTTACTGAATATGAATTGGCAAGTGCCATGTGTATTGACATGTGTCAAACTTACGGACTATTCTAAGCTTGCATACTAATCAGATTATCTTAATTAAACATTAGATTCAAGCGTAATCAGCATTCGCACAAAAAAAGTTCCCTCGATCATTCCTTATACAATAGCACAATATGTATTAAATATTTACAACATATTTGTACATATAGTTGAGCTTCGATATCTCGAACTCGCGTAACTCGACTTGTCCGATATGTCGACACATTATTTCATGCACGTTTAAGTCAAACATACCCGTATCCCTACGCCAAGACGTGGCTTAGCCACGTTTTAACTTTGGAGCACGGGCATGCCTGACCCAACAGAGTTCGAGATATCGGAATTTGACTGTACATGTATTTATTATTTACAATTTATTTATACATACATGTACAGGCAACATACATACAAAAACAGGCAAACAGACAGACATATTGATAGACAGACATACGGACAACACATGGCCATATAGACATATAGACAGACAAACAGACAAAAGACACGCCGACAGATAGATAGACATACAAAGAATGGTATACAGGTATGTAAGTCAGCTAACAGCTTTTAGAGGTCTTTAACCTTTGAAGTGAAGTATGATGTATCATCCATACAAAGTCAAAACAACAAGCCTTCAAATAATTACATGTCAAAACGTTAAATATATTGAGAGGACAGCGGCGATGTTTGTTTATACACTATTCTTAGCTTGCAAAATAATCCAAAAATCATAATTAAATATTAACTTCATGCTTAGTCAGTATTCACTCAGACAATCCCTTAATCTTTCCTTATACAGTAATACATATACAATATGAATGTATTGTTTACCACATAATCATACATACATGTACAGTTAGACAGACATACAAAAGCAAGCAGACAGACGGACAGACAGACTGACCGACAGACAGACATACGGACAAACACATGGGCAAACAGACAAAAGACACGCAGACAGATAGACAGACAGACATACGGACAGATAGACAGATAATGGTATACAGATAGGTTGGATATGAGGCAGATAACACACTATAGCAGCCTATAGCCTCTGAAGAACAGTATGCTATCATCCATACAAAGACAAATATTGTACGATTTTTCTGACCTCTTTGAGTTATTTTTAGAACAGAATAGTTAATGATGGTAAGTGGGTAAGCAAGGTAATATCGAATATAGAAACGTACACATTCCTACTTCAGATAAGTATGATCCTCGTGCAGCACGAGACCACTGCGCTAACTTAACTGATTTCTTATTCTTTCCCAATAAACGCATTTATATACTAAAACCATTATTTCCATTGCAAACAGGTTAGATCCAGATCAGACGCCGGGTAACCCGGCGTCTGATCAGGCTCCAACCTATTTGCTTCTTAGATTAAAAATGAAGTTAAAATTTCTAAAAGTATATTTCCAAAATTTAGAGTATTGCGTTTGCGTTTAAACGGGAAAGAATAATGTTTCCTCGACTGTACAAAACACATACAAATTACAGCTATCCGTATCTCTAACTGGATGTATAGAAAACTCATCCCTTTTAAAATTTTAAAATGTTCCAATCTAAAAATAACTCTGACAGGTCAAAGGAAAACACTAATACAAGCCTTTAATTTATAACATATCTGCATATGGTTACGTGTACTGTGAGGACAGAGAAACTGTTTATTTATACATGACTACATTTATACAGTCCAACCTCGATATCATCCACCCGCCGTGGTCATACATACCCAGAGCCAAAATGTGGCTAAACCACGTCTTAACTCTGCAACACGAGCACGCACGACAATACACATCCCAAAAATGACAACTTTTTGTAGAAGTACCAGTAATTTCAAATTAAGCGACCTCGAGACTTCCGATTTTAGACCATACAATGTCATCAAGCTATTCAACTCAGCTTGAGTACAATTTATTAACCTATACAACCTTCAATTGCATACAATGACAATGATACTTGTTAAAATCTTGTCACTAGCTACATGTAAGAGCTATTCAGAAAGCCTCTATTAAACATACGCACGAGCTAAAAGCTATACACAGTTCAGTTCATGCGATTTCCCCATAAGGGCCACCCGACATAAGCTTAGCAATAAGAAACATCGTAATTTTTTTAGTATCGAGCCACAATTATCACGTGATACGCCAACCACACGAAAGTCAGCGTACAGTCAATCCCACCATCGCGGCCACCAAAGTGCGTTTGTTGTTAAAAGTTCCGTCATGCAGCTGCTTGAAGCAAGATGACAACAAAACAGAAAGCTCCTTAAGGAGCCATACGTTTCACGGCTACCACGCCCCAAGCCGTCGCCTGCCTTTAATATAATCTTTTATCCTACTTTTAAGTGGTCGCAATGGAGAGGCTTGACCGTGTGTGACCCGTATCGAACAACAACGTTCTAAAATTGTAGTTTTATGTACACCCTTAGGGAAAGCGGACTGAAACATTATGAACAATGACGACTGTACATTATTTTTGGAGTTAACACATTACGCCGAGGTAAAACATTTAATGTCTTCTTCCACTAAATAATTTAGTTCCATTTTATACAGTTGTAGATATTAATCATTAGACGTAGATGTAGCTCGAAGAAGTCTGAAAGCAAGGCAGAATGTACCTTAAGAAGCACTCCTCCTTACTTTAAACCCCCTCTAAGCAGTCACCTGTTTCCAAAAATGAGGTAAAGGGATTACACACACACATGAACCCGCCATAAGTTAAACAAGTCCCAGCATCACAGTTGTCAATATGAATCATGACTAGTATAGTTATGGTAGCTTAAAGAAGGTTGAAAGCAGGACAGAATGCGCCTTATGGTGCATTCCGCTCTACTTTCAACCCGCTTTAAGCAGTCGCCTGTTTTCAAAAATAGAAACGGTTCATGAGGTAAAGGAATAAACAGATATTAATTACACACACATGGGCCAACGATAAAGTAAACTATTCCCAGCATCACAAACAGCGAGGATCCAGACCAGTCAATGCGTCTCATCGACACATCGTCTGGTCCAGGTCTACGCGGAAATTAACAACAACAACAACGGCAGTATTTATGTTATATATATCACGCGAACAGTGACGGACATTGGCATGGAGGCTTAGGAGCCAAGCATTCAACAAGTGTGACGTGTAAATAAAGGGGGTATGACGTCACACTGGAAAAGAGAATATTTAAAGTTGCTGTTCGCTGATACGGTACTTGAACCCTTGTTACTTTTAAAAATCTCAGTTCTTTGATCCTTTCCTATAACACAGATATAATATCAATGCACTTTAAGCAGATTTTCTAGCTTTCCAATGTCAAGTTCCGTTAGTTGTTCAACAAAAGTCAGAGTTTCAGCAATTACTGCTTGTTCTACATTTAGCCGTTCTTTCTTCTGCTCTAGTGTAGTTTCTGACTCGTGACCAAATAAATCTACCTCTCCCAGAATTTTCCAGAACCCTGACGATAGTTTCTTTCCATCAATGTAAAGTTAAATGCTTTCCTTTCAGAATTTGGAATGGAAGCCACAGAGTCTACATTGGAAGTGATGCTTCCTGGTGTGTGCACTGAATGCCGTGTTTTTTCTCTTTCAGTATCTTTATGTCAGGACACACAAAGTTAACTCTTGTCTCATCGGTCACAGCGGATTTCTCATCAGTATGTTCAATAGAAAGAGACCGCCCATAAACCGTATAAATTTCGCATGAAAAGTCCAACAGCCCAGAATTTTTTGACCTCGGGAGTGAATCTCATGGCATGAATATCGGCTGCACCCTTCAACCTTATCACATCCCTAAATAGCTGACTAGCTATGTGATCTACATCATATTTTCCTTTGTTAACTAAATAGAAGAATGCAATCCACTCATCGAGACGCCCTTTATCCATAAAATGCGCTGTAACTGACGGTAGTAATTTTTGAAGCCTATAAACAGCTAATTCAAGACATTCTTGCCCTACAGTAACCGGTATTTTTCTTATACTTTCTGAGTTCATTTCAAATTCATCTCTACACTCTGGTTCATATTCAATGTTTATTGCGTCATCCAGGCGGAAATCAATATCATCGCAGCTTTGTATGCTATGGACATCCGTCAAAGTTTCACTAAATAATTGTTTGTGTACGTTTTTGTTTGGCGTGATGCTTTTTTTCATTTTTTGAACAGGGCTTTTAGTCAAAGATCTGGTAGGTATATGTAGCTTTCCCGTTGTTTTATCTAAAGTGATACTTTCCATTTCACAGTGTATGTCATTGCCTGTAATTTTGTATGTTCTTATACTTTTATTGTTTTCATCTATAAACAGTGTTAGCTTCCGATCCGGGTGAACTCTAACTTGATGCTTGATCACCTCGAGGTCTCCTTCAAACCGTCAAGTCCAAAATGTGCGTCTACAGCTTCCTGAAACAGACAAGAAACGTCGTCACGTGGTCGTTACATTGCGACTGGCGTCGTCCCGGTGTCCGCTACAGTGTCGTCTTGTAAGCGTGACATTTTATTGTTCAAACTTCTTCTTATTTTCACCATAATTAATTAATTATGACTGATCGAAATTACATAAAGACACAACTAGACAAAAATCTATTAATAACAAATCATTTCGCTATGTTAATACATGTAGTTCACTTTTGAATATCAAAGCATAGAATACACTACGTGTATAATAAGGAATGTCGCAGTCATATTAACGTTTGTAGCTTCCGCGTGCCCTATTAAACACCATTACCGTCGTTTATACTGACATTTATTCAAACTCAATGAACAAAAATATACTTATTTCAAGTAGTAACGTGGCATAAAAAATGTTATAAAAAACGTCGTCCTGTTTCCAGTTCCTCCCACGCGAGGCTACTCTTTACTCCATAGATACTCATTGTTACTAATTTAATTCATTCATCCATTTAAGAAAATAGTTCCAATTAAGTCATTCATGAAATATGCACCATAAAAAATAGTTCCTATATCATAGCAGATGGTAGCTTAAAGCAGGTTGAAAGTAAAGGAGGATGCTCCTGAGGGAGCATTCTGCTTTATTTTCAGCCTGCTTTAAGTCACCATCTATCATCAATACTGAAAACACGCTATGGGGTAAAGGCACAGAAACGCTGTTTCACCGTTTACCTATTACAGTGTTCCCTCCCTACAACGACCCTCCCAACAAAGACTCCCACCTTACAACGTCCCTTGCCGCAGTTCCCTAAACAGGACAGTTACTGCTGCAATATCATCTGCTTAAAAGTGTCGTCTGTTGTTTTCTCAAAGTCACACATAACTAGTGATTTTGATAGAATTAATATAATGACGAGTGACAAACAGCTTGAATCCAGATCAGACGCCACGTTACGCGGCGTCTGATCTGGATTCAAGCTTTTTGCAAATGTAAGCAAATTCTTGATTTTCCCTCCCTATAACGACTCCCTCCGAATAACTCATACAATCTGTGTCTCCCATTGGGTGTCGTTGTAGAGAGGGAGCACTGCGCTCGGAGAAATCTATTTATGCTTCCCTTCTGTCTAGAGAGTTTAGTCATAAGAACCCATTAAAGGTCCTCAAAGGCCACCGTTTGAAAGAAGCTTAATGTAAAGCAGAACTCCCTTTAACTCTTTCTTCATCGTCACATGATTAATAATCCTTTTACAGCCGAGGCCGAGTACAATTGTCATTTGCAAAACAGTTTGTATTCTGATCTGACGCCGTGTAACGCGGCCGTCTGATCAGGATTCAAACTGTTTGACATTCATTTCAATATATCTTAAGTCAAAATACCTCAAATTAAATTTGAGAAATAAAAGTAGACGATTATTGTTTAAAAATGATTACGTCACGGTTGTGAATAGGTTCAACTTATTCGAAACTTCTAAAGGTAAAATCCGAGCAGCTGGTAATCGGCTTTTTACTCCTTTAGACTCAGAGTAATATTGTCGTATGTAACAAGTACCACCTGCTACTGCTCTTAGTGTCAACTTGTCACAGTTTGGATCCTGATGAGACGTCGCCTTAATCGGCATCTGACCAGGATCCAAACTGTTTGACACTCGTGGAATGTTTCTAAAGCCAAAGTAAAGCAAACGACACTGTTGAAGCATATGTTATCCTCGCAGTGGAAGAGTTTACTTCTCTATATGCCCCCGACATCTCGCAGTGGAAGAGTTTACTTCTCTATATGTCCCCGACATCTCGCAGTGGAAGAGTTACTTCTCTATATGCCCCCGACACCTCGCAGTGGAAGAGTTGACTTCTCTATATGCCCCCGACACCTCGCAGTGGAAGAGTTGACTTCTCTATATGCCCCCGACATCTCGCAGTGGAAGAGTTGACTTCTCTATATGCCCCCGACATCTCGCAGTGGAAGAGTTGACTTCTCTATATGCCCCCGACATCTCGCAGTGGAAGAGTTGACTTCTCTATATGCCCCGACATCTCGCAGTGGAAGAGTTGACTTCTCTATATGCCCCCGACATCTCGCAGTGGAAGAATTGACTTCTCTATATGCCCCGACATCTTGCAGTGGAAGAGTTGACTTCTCTATATGCCCCCGACATCTCGCAGTGGAAGAGTTTACTTCTCTATATGCCCCCGACATCTCGCAGTGGAAGAGTTGACTTCTCTATATGCCCCCGACATCTCGCAGTGGAAGAGTTGACTTCTCTATATGCCCCCGACATCTCGCAGTGGAAGAGTTGACTTCTCTATATGCCCCCGACATCTCGCAGTGGAGGCATACAGTGATTGTTCTGTGCATACGAGCTGACACCAGTTTTACCGGTTCGTCAAGCATCAACACCACTTACTCTACTGTTTCCCAATCCCTCCATATCACCCAAACTCTATTTGACCTTGGCCTCTTTTTGACTTAGAATATTTTAAGGGTGTATCAATGTCATAAGCCAATTTTTCAAAGTATCAAACTTTTTTTCTAACATTGTTTTTTTGGAACAGCTTTTTATGATGAATGAAAAAATGAAAAAAAAATATATGATGGTGTCCTTTTTTTTGAGCTACAGCGATTTGAAAAAGGTATGTCAAATTTGGACGTTTTTTTTTCAAATTTTACCCATTCAGAGTACAAGCTTCAGTAAAATTTATTTCAAAACAAAACAAACATGATAATTTGGGTTTTCATTATTAATTTCATGTCTATGGTGGTATTTTCACATATATAGAAACCAAATTTAGACAAAGCAGGCACCAGGTTTGAACAATATGGATCCTTGAATATAAAAAATATGCTTTGTATAGGGCATGATTTTATTAGATTTTTTATTTTATGAAAAAAATTAAAAAAGTTTGAAAATGAAATAGTTCTAGTATTAAACTTTTTTTTATATTCTACCAGATGAAAGCCCATGCTAAGGCAGTTCAAAATATGAAAAGAAATCGAAAGGTCAGTGTTGAAAATTTTGAGTTATTAAAGTAAAAAGAGTTATCTCCCCTTACAAAATTTACAAAAAAGTACCATATCGATGATATTTAGAGCTTTATAAATTTCACATTTGGTGCCTTTTTTTTCTTAAATTAGTTTTTGTATGAAGAAATACTACCATAGATAGGAAATAAATAACACAAAACCAAATTATCATATTTGTTTTCATTTAAAATGGATTTTATTGAAGCGGGCTGTTTGAAAAGGACAAAATAAGAGGAAGTGGGTGGGGTAAATTTTACATGGCCGTTGAGCCAACTGTTGTTCACCAAAATGTACACTTTTTCTATTTTTTCATTCATCTTAAATAGCTCTTCAATACCAAACCATCATAGAGTGTTTTCATATACTTTGAAAACTTCCAAAGTCATGACATTGATACACCCTTTAATGGAACATTTCTTGGTTAACTTGATTTTACCATTTCACCTGACATCAACACCGTTTACTAGAATGTTTTGATACATGTACTTATATAGTTGTTGCCTTTGACCATTCCTAATACACCCATACCACCCAACTTTGAGTTCACCTTGATCTTGACCTACTTTGGACATAGAAATGATTCTTGATATATTGACAATGATGCCACCGAGGGAATACGCGTTTATTGAACGCTGTCTTGTCTTTTTTAGGGTCACACGGGAGATTAGTTGCTTGAGTGTTCTAATTGTGTTACCCTCTTGAAATAAAGTCTTTTTTTTTTTTTTTTTTTATACTTTATTCAAGAATATTACAATCACATATTTATATACACTCATCTTCATATCAATTTCATATACACACTATCTATCTATATATATTGTTATATTGTTATTTAAGAAAGTCACAACCTCATGTGTACAGTATGTATGTACATTCATATCAATATACACGTATATATAAATATATTCGTTGAAACTTTGAATGCTGATGAATGTTTGTGTTTGATATATTCAAGAAAGTGGTATTTTCCAAAGCGCTGGTGGATATGCATAGAATTTTCATCTACACTGTCTTCAGCATTCAGAGAATCAACGACAATATATTCCATTTAACAAAAGAGTGAACATTTTTTAATATTGCAATATTCAAGATTTGTTATGAATTTTGAAGAAAAATAGAGAACTAAGAAAACAAATGGAAGAGAAAAAGTATATAGATTTTTTTATTCTTGTAGAAATATGCTATATGACTATATGTAGTTTGATAGAAAAAGCTTTACAATTGTCCATGAATTATCTGTTTTAGCTGTGTTTTGACTTATATCTAATGCCAATTTTAAGGAGTTTTTTATTCCGGTTATTGACGGTATAATTTCTTTGCATTTACACAGAAAAATATATCTTTTTATTTCTAAGAATAAAATATCAAGTTTGTAGTCTTTTCTGTTGGAGCCTAGGTTTACACTGAAACTATCTATCTTGAGTGAAGGTTCAAATTTCAAAAGTGTTTCTGTTATATGGTTTATCAGTGGTTTAATTTTACAGCAGTACCAAAAAATATGGTTTATATTTTCTTCATGACTATGACAAAAGCTACATAAATTAGAATCTTTTATATTCATTTTATACAGTAATGAGTTTGTTGGTAAAATTCTGTGAATAATTCTTGTTTGTAACCATTGAATATATGTATCTTTGGTACATTTAAAAACATAGCTATATATATTTTTCCAGTTAATGTTATCATTTTCATAAAATGTTATCCATTTTGATCTACTTGTAGGCACATCATCGTTTTTACTTAGAATATTATAAATTTATAAATAAATTTGTTGACATCAATTTTTGTTACAATGGGGTACATATAACAATTCATCGTTGGTAAGGAATAGTCAGATGTAGAATCATTTATCAATGTAATATTTAATTTACTCAAAAAAGATTTAACTGCCTTTTTTAGACCATAATACATGAGAAAGTTATTTATTTCCCCAGTTATTCTTTCAAAAAAGGCAGTTTCTACAAACTGGCCATGTTTGTCAAGAATATCCCTTACCAATCGTATTCCTCTGTTATACAGTATTGGTATAAATACAGGTTTTTTGTCGACAAGAAATTTGTCGTTATGGAACAATGGCATATCATATATCTGGCTAACATCACTATAGCAAAACTTTTTAATATACAGCAAATATGATTTTAAAACATCAATCCAAAAATCGTTTTTTATTTTATCTATTAACAACTTACAGAACTCATTTCCACAGTTTATGATTTTTTTGTTGTCAATCCAACAATTTACTAGTTTATAACATTTACTGTCATTATGTATTATAAAATTTCTTAACCATTTAATTTTTAAACTTCGTATATAACTTTAAATATCAATCATTTTTAAACCGCCTTCTGGGTAGTCTTTAATAAGTACATTTCGTTTTATCTTTGCCTTTCCATCCCATATAAAATCATAAAATGAACTGGTTAATTTTTTTAGAAAAATGTTAGATGGTGTTGGTAAGCTAATAAATAAATGCGTAAGAATAGGCAAAAGAAAAGATTTGATAACAGTTATTTTTCGAATAGGAGTTAGTTTTCTTCTTTTCCAGTAAGAAATACAGTTTGTGATAGATGTCATCTTTTCTTGGAAATTGATTTCTATTGTTATATCAAGATTAACGTCAAAAACTATTCCAAGTAATTTGAAACGCGTATCTCCCCATGATAATTTCCATTTTGTTTTAATGGATCTTGTGCTATATTTCAAGGATCCAATCCAGATTACTTTTGTTTTATCAAAATTTATTTTTAAACCAGATATTAATGAAACATTATTTATAAGTTCTAGCGTTTTGTTTAGTGAGTTTTCTGATCCGTCTAAAAGCAAAGAAGTGTCATCTGCAAATTCTCCCTTAATATTAATTCCTGAGATTTCTTTACAATTCCTTATTTTAATCGCTAAAATTTCAGCGCAGAGTATAAAAATATATGACGATATGGGGTCCCCTTGTCTGCACCCCCTTTTAACATGGAAAAAACTAGATAAAAAGCCATTTAATTGCACACATACTTCAGTATTATATAAAAATAAGTTAATCCATTGTTTAAGCATATCTCCAAAATTGAAAAACGATATAGAGGATTTCTCAATAAAATTGAATGATGGTGAGTCGAAAGCTTTTTCAAAGTCGATTAGCATCAACAAGCCTGGAATATCATTATTTTCACAATAATTCATAATATCATATACTAATCTAGTGTTTTCACCCATATACCTGCCTTTAACAAATCCAGTCTGGTCTGTAGAGATTAATCATTGAGAACTAGTTTTAGTCTGTTTGCAATGCTGCCTGATGCTAATTTATATAATACATTTAAGAGAGTTATCGGTCGCCAGTTCTTTAAAAATTGTTTTGGTTTATTTTCTTTTGGTATTCATGTAATTGTTCCTAGTTTGATGTTCCTAGAAAGAGAGTTTGTTAAAAAGGCATAATTTAAAGCTCTTACAACAAAATGTCCAATTTTTGTCCAAAAAACTTTATAGAAATTTGTAGTAAAGCCGTCACTACCAGGGCTCTTATGGTTTTTCATGTTTTTTAAAGTGAGAGTGACTTCTTTTTATGTTAAAAGTCCTTCTAGCGAATTGCTTTGATCTAAGCTTAACCTTGGTATATCATAGCCTTCCAACTCTTGTTCTAGGTCAAAATTTGCATTTGTTTCCTGCTCATCGTATAAATTCTCATAAAATGATTTAGTTTCTTTTAGTATTTCTTCTTGGTCAAATATATATGAACCATCTTTTTCTATAAATGATATATTTTTATTAGTAATCTGTTGCTTTTCTAAGTTACAAAAATAGTTTGTGTTTTTTTCACCTTCTTCTATCCATTTAGATCTTGATCTAATAAAAGCACCCCTAAGATTTTTATTTCTTATGTTTGTAAGTTCATTTTTAGCTCGACTTTTTCGAAAAGTCGAGCTATTGTCGTCACCCTGTCGTCTGCGTCTGCGTCAGCGTCAGCGTCTGCGTCTGCGTCAGCGTCTGCGTCGGTTAAGTTTTTTGCTTAAGGTTTTTGTAAGAGTCCATTTCTCAATAACTATCAAAGGTATCCATTTGAAACTTGGAATAGTTGTTCAGTATCAAAAGGGCAACTCATAACAACAAGGCAGGTAACCCTGGGATTTGTCATTTCAGAGTTATTGCCCTTGTTTTATTTACTTAAAAATTATAAATTAACATATCTCAATAACTATCAAAGATATCCATTTGAAACTTGGAATAATTGTTCAGTATAAAAAGGGCAACTCATAACAACAAGGCAGGTAACCCTGGGATTTGTCATTTCAGAGTTATTGCCCTTGTTTTATTTACTTAAAAATTATAAATTAACATACTCAATAACTATCAAAGATATCCATTTGAAACTTGGAATACTTGTTCAGTATCAAAAGGGCAACTCATAACAACAAGGCAGGTAACCCTGGGATTTGTCATTTCAGAGTTATTGCCCTTGTTTTATTTACTTAAAAATTATAAGTTAACATATCTCAATAACTATCAAAGGTATCCTTTTGAAACTTGGAATAGTTGTTCAGTATCAAAAGGGCAACTCATAACATTAAGGCAGGTAACCCTGGGATTTGTCATTTCAGAGTTATTGCCCTTGTTTTATTTACGTAAAATTTATAAATTAACATATCTAAATGACTATGAAAGATATTAACTTGTAACTTTGAATACTTGTTTATTATCAAAAGGGCAACTCATTACAACAAGGTTGGTTACTCTGTGATTTGTAATTCCAGAGTAATTGCCCTTGTTTTATTTACTTAAAACTTGTAAATTGAGATATCTTAATACTGTCAAAGGTATTAACTTGAAATTTTAAGTAATTGTGTTATATCAAAAGGGCAACTCATTCAAACAAGAAAGGTGACCGAGGATGTGCCATTCCAGAGTTATTGCCCTTGTTTTTATTTACATAAAACTTGTCAATTGAATTTTCTCAATAACTACCATAGGTATTTACTTGAAACTTTAAACACTTGTTAAGTATCAAATGGACAACTCATTACAAGAGGGCAGGTAACCCTGGGTTTTGTTATTCCAGAGTTATTGCCCTTTGGTATTGACTTTTTAGAATTTAATTAGATTTCTCAATAACTACCATAGGTATTAACTTGAAATTTGAATACTTGTTCAGTTTCAAAAGGGCATCACATTTCAACAAGGCAGATAACCATGGGATTTGTCATTGCAGAGTTACTGCCCTTGTTTGACTAAGAATTTGTATATGAAATTATTCAGTAACTGTAGAAAGTTATTAATTTCAAACTTCCAATATATTAGAATTCTTGTTTATAGATATAAAGATATAAAGATATTGGCCTTGTTTTGACTTATAGTTTACTTTAAATGGAATGCAGGCTGTCCAAGTATGTTAAAGTTGTTGTTGCTTACAAACTTCTATGATCAATAGGGCATTAAACACCCATACACATTCTTTAAGTTTGGAAAATGTAGCCATCTCAAGCATATGAAAGTCGAGCGTCCAGCACCCGTTTGCGGTGCTCTCGTTTAATAAAAGTAATTGATCTTTGTTATTTTCTGTAAGACATGACTCTAGAAGTTGAATTTCAGTTAATAAAGTTTGTTCCCTATTTCTTTTCTCTTTTGCTTTATAACTTGAATATGATATTGTTTTCCCTCGAATTTCCATTAAAAGTGTTTCTATAAATAATTGATCATGAATAACAAACTGTATATCTGACCTATCCATTAATAATACACTATCTAGATCATAAACAGGAACAGTGTATTGTAATATTATTTCATCTATTTTACTATTTATACAATTTACATATTCAATATCATTTAACAGATCATTATTAAATTTCCACAGCCCTTTTCCATGTTTAGTGTTTACAAAACACATTTCTAAAAATATAATAGAATGATCAGATTTATAACTAATATCTATATCACATTTTCGTAAAAAATTAATCATGTTATCAGTCATTAAAAAGAAATCAAGTCTACCTTGTTGTAAGGGGGGTAATCTTCTCCATGTATATTTTTGGATATTTCCATGCAATTCTCTGAAGGGGTCTACAAGTCCTCGTTCAGAAATAAGGGCTAATAGCTTGGTTCGGGCTTTAGTATTATGATTTGTTCTTTTACAATTTTTATAGTCAATTTCAGGGTCAAGTACAAGGTTAAAGTCACCACAGACAATGTATCTATCTTTCGTATTTAAAGAGTCAATAATGTTAAATGTCTGAGTGAAAAATTATTTGGAGCATAAATGCTATGCAGGACAAAAGCAACATCGTTATATACAAGTTCAATTACAATAAAGTTTCCATTATCATCTTTTTTCACATTTATCACTTTAATATCTAAGTTCTTTCGAAATAAAATAGCAACACCTTTTGCATTTGATTTTCCATGACTAAAAAAACAGTCGCCATTCCATTCAGTGTAAATTGTCTTTTCAGATTATTTACAAAATGAGTCTCTTGTAAACACAGAATATCAACTTTCTTATTCTTTAATAAATCAAAAATATCATTACGTTTTTTAGCATCTTTCAGACCACGACAATTGTAAGAGTAAATATTGAGCTTATCCGTAGTTATGACAGGAAAAAATAAAAAAAAATGGCATCTGCTTATTTCATAAAAACTACATTCAGACATATCAACAAGAATAGCGTGAAAATATGTTATAAATAACTTTTCCTCATGAATAACAAAAAAGGTAACTTTCGACATAAACAAATAGAAAAAAAAGATTTAGAAAGTTTTAGCTAATCTACACAATTTCATTTCAAGTATCCAATGTATCTTTATGGATAATTTATTTATACATTGACCATATCAGAAATATTTTATTCGTATGTACACAACAAAGCAACCATGACTTACAAAAGCAACACACACACACACACACACAACAACAACAACAACAACAACAGCAAAACAAACCCAAAACGACAACATGCAACGTGATAATGAGTCGATCTTATTTCATTGAATATATGAAGATAATATCATACACGGGAAACGTAATTATATTATAACATCGGTATATATACTATATGAACGATAAAGTCTTTATTTATTTATTATTATTGGTTTTTTTTATTGTTATTATTTTGCAGAAGACTGAATCAGTTCAAAAAAGCTTTTCTCAATTGATACAGGTGCAGTGATCCTCGCAGTGAAAGAGTTACTTTTTCTTTTTAAGATTTTGCAGAAGACAGAATCAATTCAAAATAGTTTTTATCCATTGATGGATCTATGTGTCGAGGTGCAAATGAGAGAAATTGTTACGATTTTAAAGTGTACCGGTATAGATCCAAAGCAAAGTGTGGTTTGTATTGGTACAATAGTAACCCTTTACCAAGTGGCATATTTCTAGTTTTGAAAACATGTGACCACTTTAAGCAGGTTGAAAGTAAACAGAAGGCGCTTTCTGTTTTATTTTCGGTCTACTTTAATCAGCTAACTACTAGGATATACGATAGATATATTTCTTACGGTGCGTATTTATAACTGAATAAAGTGAAAATAATTTCTTCAGACGTATTTGAGGAGTAATTAGTTAAATTGCATCAAGCATAATAAAGAGATGTACTTCACTATTTTATTACCAGACATTACAAGTAAAAGCACGAAAGTAAAGACATAATATATAATTAATGTATTAACCCATTCAAATAACAATAGTTGGAGAAAGAACACGGATATTAATAATGTAACAGTGCTCCCTCTCTACAATGGCACCGAATGGGAGACCCGGATTATGTGTGTTGTTGGGAGGGAGTCGTTAAAGGGAGGGGGGAAATAAGACTTGGTGCACGTTTGCAAACAGCTTGAATCCAGATCAAACATGAAATGTGCATGGTATTCAAAGTTCCCAAGTTGGTGAACATTGCAGGGTATTCAAACACATGAAAAGTTCATGGTAGTTAAATTCCTTTGGAGGAAAAGTGCATCTCAGTCAATGTCCCCTCGTTGAAATGATTTTGTCAAAAACCCTTTCACGAAATATGATAAGTTGCACGTTTACAGCCACAGTTTAACACATTTATGCCATGTGGACTCTTCCATATCTATGTATTGGATGACTCCATTGTTCAGTCAATTAGTGCCTGGTCGATTTATTTTCATTTTTATGTCATGCTTGATAGAAGTTCCTATCAGCAAACCGTCAAGACTCGGCTCAGATAACGCATTATGCGGCGTCTGACCCGGGTCTGCACTGTTTGCCTTTGTTCTATTTATCGGGCACTAGGCACAAATGTATTTACATCGGGGAAGAATCAACGACACAGTAAGCCTTACGCTTCCTCACACGAACACTCCGAGCCAAATGCTATAAAGAAATGCTGCCCGGGTAGGATATCTGCTGCCTGAGTAGAAACAATATGTTTCTACCCCTTTGGTACACCATACCGAGCGCACAATCTGAGATTCGAATCAACAGCGGCGAAGGTCTATATAAGCATTTGTTAGCCGAAGAACATAAACATTGTTTGGTTTTCAATTAAGACTATAATTAACGTTTGAAAAATATATACAAAACATATTGATATTTTCCCAAACCAATTCAGGTTTTTTAAAAATCCACAATAAATAATTAGAAATAAATACACGTAGTACGAATAAATGGCTCTAGTAATTATTGATTTAATGATCTAGTAGTACTCTATATCTGCCACTCTTTGGATAACCATGTTATTTTTTTAAGACAGGTGGTTACTAAATCAGGTTCAATTAAATCAGAGTGTTTTGTAACAACGCTTCTTTATACCATTGTTAGCTTTTACTATAGGAATTCCTTACAGGTTGAATATATAACAATGTTGATCTAGTTTCTGATGTTTAATAGTGTCCTGGACTTCCAGATAAGCAACATGTGGTATCCCACACTATGTAATAACAAATAGTTCTTTATACTAAATATACATTAATTAACACTTTATTTTTCGATAAGGAAATCCTCAAAACTTGTCAGAAATCCGACTTGTTACTTTAATAGCAAAACTAAGACTCTTTCTCAGTGACGCAGATAACATGCGTCACGTGGTCATGGCAGTTTGCATATCAATTTGCCCGAAGCCCGCTGACGATGCAGGTGACAACTTTATAAGCCTATTAAGTTAAGGCATGATAAGCTGGCAACTTCAAAGTCAACATGTATAGACAGTTTAATTGCATACAAAGAGTTAATCAATGTTTTTACAGCAATTTAGCATCTTGATAAAGCGATGACACGTGTACGCCAACATGCAGACAGCTTAATTACATCATAATATTCTATCAACAGACTGGAACAAGAACTGAATGAATTGGGGAAATACTAATTATGCAAACTATGATGATCATCGGTGCTACAGTTTGTGTATGAGTTCTCTGCTAAGTGTTCTACATGAGTATTTTACTTAAAGTTAACGTTTTCACTCTCAATGACGTCATAAATCGCGTTTAAACGCGGCGCCTGATCAGGTTCAAAGCTGTTTGCCACTCTTTTCGAAGTATCATCAGTTATACTGCCTTAAATATAACTTTGAAACTATACTACAGACAATAATATTGAAGCAGACGACAATATGGCGGTGAAGGGGTAAATCCTCACGATAAATTTGATAATGAAAGGGTAAAGACAGACACCGGTAGCTTGCTATTGACTCGTATTGAGTGGCCACTTAACACAAGTTGGACCGGAAATGGTTCTTCAAAACACTTATCTCACTCAGTCCATACTTATCCAGTGTGTTGGGTAGTAGGTGGAAGCAAAATCCTTCCCAGTTTTGCTTCTAGAGTCCACGAATGCTTTCCAATAAACGACAGTGCCACCCGACAACCAGCCTCCCCACCAACCAAAGGTCCCTGCAGTAAGTATCGCATGATCGCAGTTTGCCATCAAAGCCAAGTCCATTCCAGGGTCAGTAAAAGGACTCTTGTAGGCCCCATTGATGTGAACATTATCCTTTACCCACTGCATGTCATGACTTAAAAGGATAAACGACACTGCTTCAAAGTGTTCCTTGAAATATTCCACTGCTCTGTATATATAATATGGAGATGGGTTGTAATAAGCGGTATTTCTATAAGTTTTAGTAAACCGTCGAACATGTATACATACATTCTGAAATTTAGGTTTAGAAATATTATTTAGAAACGCTTTTGCAGCTATCGTGTATTTTTGTTTGAAAGTGAAGGCTTTCCGAACTGGTCGTTCACACCCTGCGAAATATTTCCACGACTGGAGGAAGCCTGTCAATGTCCAGTTTTTATAGTGGCTTAAGCTGGCTATATCGGCTGTATACATTACACTACCTTTTTCATGAAACATATTGTTGTTTTCAAGATCAAATGTAAGGACATTAGGTAACTGAAATATGCTGATGATAGAAAAATTAGGCGGAATAATTGGTACGTAACCATGGAGTTTAGCTGTGCCTAGTAACGCTGCTACCTGGAACATCTGGTTGCCGCTTCTCGCCGGTTTACGTATCACAGTCATCAAGTGTGAACACTGTGGTAATAATATACCCTTGTTTATTTTGGACAGAGTTGCACTTGGTCCCACTTTAAAACCAACGTTCTGCCTAACGAAACAACTGTCAATGTTTATCGGCCAATTTTCCAGATGTTCGATTTTATCCTCCGCACGATCGTTTTCCGACAATTTTAAGTCATTGTTTACGTCGATTTGCATATCGACAACTTTCTCCTTTGAATAATCGCTGGCTAACTCGCTAGTGTCTAGGTTCCTAGCTGAGTGTCCTAACTCTGTGGACGTTCGCGTGTCGCCAGTGCCAGACGATTGGCCAGTTTCTGGAATTCCAAAATGTTCATTGGTCAGATTCGTTTCTACAGTATCACTAAACCGTTCACCGTAATACACTCTTGCGGCTAGTTCACTTATATCTACAGTATACGCTTTCAACGTGTGAAGAGGATTGCTTATCGTCCATGGGTTCGCTTTTCCGGCAACCCAAAGGAAACTGAAGAAAATGTGGCAAACTGCAAATAGTCCCAGTACAGCATATGCCACACGCGTCATATTTAATATAGTCCAACACTGTCCCCCGGATATAAACTCATTTTCTTACATAATTAAGGTTGACTTGCCTGTAATAATCTATTGTTTCGCTTCAGGCGCCAATATATAACCTGCAGGAATATCGTCTGCTTCGGAGTTGGCGACTGTTTATTTTTGTTAATCCATTTTCGCCCAGCGGATTCGTCTATGCTTATATTTTTGGATTGGTCCATTTTTAATGAAAGGACAATGATTGATATGTACATCGTTTATGTGATCGTTGATAGGGGTGCCTGGTGTAAATTTTCAATTTCGATTTGTTTTATACTGAAATTCCTATCATCAGACAGTGTAGACTCTGATCAGACGCCGCATTATGATTGTATAATGTATATGTCCCTTTTTATAGGACGTAGTCACAGATAGGTTAAAATTAAATTGCCATGAGAACCTTCGATATGAGGGTCAAACAGTTTGGGTCATGATCAGACGTCATATTATTCTGTGTCTGATTAAGATCTAAACTGTTTGCAAAATCAGTGTTCAATGGGGCTCAACGAAGGGGTTATTCCTAGGTCACACATTCACAGATGGTAGTCCAGGATGAGTACGTACGAAAATGGCACGGACTGTGATACATCCGCCAATTACTACGGTATGAGAACGGTTCAGAAAGGGTTGGTAAGGTATAGCTACGGGGAATATCGCTGATTCATCGGGGATAGCACGGAATGGCACGGTTTGTTACGGACTTTTACGGATGTTCACGAAATGATACGAGGCACCGTTCTCCACTGACAATGATTGATACGGGTTTCTACGGTGAACTACGATTCAGAGCGGTCATTAAAACAAAGGCACATTGATTGTATAAAAGACAGGTGACAACTTAGGTACGAAGGAAGCAAAATAGGATTGGGGGACCACCGATATTTTGTCTTTTGACAACGTTTTGTATGGTTGTGTGCTAAAATTTGCGTAAAAACAACGTCTGAAAAGCGTTTTCTGCCGTTTATTTAGTACAAATAACAAAACATTTCTTGGTTACTATAATTGGCAAAATTGTAGGGGCATCCCCCGTGCCCCCCTGTTCCTACGGGTCTGCAACTTAAAGCAAGGTGGCAGTTTACCAGAAAGCTCTTAATGGAACTTTTTGTTTTACTGTCACCTTGCTAAAAGCAGTCACTTGTCGTTAACATGTAATAACTAACACAACTGTGTGGTCGAAATAGAGGGGTTTTACTGTATGTTAATTGTCCGTTTATTACACTGCACACGGTGTGTATTGGTTAGCATTTTTTAAAGTGCAGTTTGTAATTTAAATGTGGCGTGCAATGTGACCTACGGCGCTACCGTTTAGTCCGTGATAGAGTTGGAGATATTCAGTCTGTGTTATCACCGACTGTTCTAAAGGAGTGTTAGTTGGAGGTATTAACCCTTTCACTGCCAAATCTTTAGCGAGAGTTTTACTCATTCACCGTTCCATTGTCGTCTGCTTCAATTGTGTTGCCTGCAATACCGTTTCAACGCTAATCTTAAGGATACATGACTGACATATTTTCAATACGAGTATCAAACCGTGAGTTTGGATCCCGATCAGACGCCGGCGTCTGATCGGGATGCAAACTGTTTGCAAACGCGATTTTAAGCGTCATTGAAAGTGAAAGGGTTAAAGCAATATGATTACATGTATATGTTTTCATTGTTAGAAACCTTGTGATCAATAATTTATTTACCTGTGAATGTTTGCTATTTGCTCTGTTCTGTTATTGTTTTATAAATAAAACTCAAGGTAGTGTATATTTCCGTGTGCCTTTATTCATATCCTAATCCTTTCGCTGCCAAAATCAAATTTATTCTGTACAAACAGTGTATACCAAGACCAAAGGGCTCATAAAGGAGCTAACAGATCATGGTATACATTGTTTGTTATTTATGTCACCGTAACGGGTGTTTGTGGTTGGTTCGATCCCCGTTTCAGATGAGATTCCCGTGAGGGCGGTTACTCCCTCGAAGGTCCGTATCGGATACTGTTTTACCCCAATGTATAGATATCAGGGAATTGGACAAGTGACCAACGAGCTGCTATATTTCAGTATTTTATTTCTCTTACCTTTCGGTTATCCCACCGAATCTAAACTTAACATAAGTAAAATGGCATAGAATAACAATTTCAATTTATTTCAGTATTAATTTCGTTTAATGTCCTCAATAAATATGACCGTCACCGACAATCAACCTTGAACAAAACGGACTATCAACGATAGTCACAATGTTCATCTTATTGGCGAGATTAAACGAATTAATGTATTTAATGTAATTGATAGTAATTCAATGTGATTATAATACTAATTATAAGGCCAGGTGGATATTTCTATTGCATTCAGTTTGCTTTACTTTGATTTCAAGGGAAGCACATGTGCGATTTCGGGAATTGTCCTGCTACTGGTTAGTAAATGTGTGACCTCAGTCTGGAGTGATGCTTATTCGTTTTGCACCCGCTTATATAACCCGAATAGAGCGGTTCCCGCAACCCTTCTTCAGTAAGAAGGAGCTGGGCAACAGCTCACGCTATTCCTAAGCATCCTATAAAGCGATCTCATTGCATAAGATTGTAGTTTAGACTGCAACCAGCCCATTCCCTCATAGCCTATATCTAGTATTAATATAAAGGATTAACCCAGCACAGTATGACATTAAAACAGCTCAGACCCTAAGGCCTAAGCTGCGATGAACCCAGACTGTATTAAAAAGCCACATATGGCTGGACTATATTCAGAAAATAATATATTCGGATGAATCTTCCTTATCACAAAATAGAGCAAATTTCAACAGCAAAAATTTAATTAAAAACATTAAAGGCATATAAAGGTATATGGGGAAATGGGATAACCTATGTAATATAATTACTACATGTATTATAGATTAGTATAAACCACTAACTTCATAGAATCCATGGAAATTGATGGGTTTATAAAATCCCCCTACCAATTTTAAGTTCTCAGACCAGGACCAAACCAATTGGCTATATTTACTTGTATTTTTCAAAAACGCAGGAAAAGTAACTCACCGCAGCATATACAACCTGGATCCCTGCACGCAAGGAAAAATGGTACAATATACTGTAGAAATGCCAACTTCGCTCTAAACCCATTACCCCATAGCCTGTTTTAAGTATTAATTATAGGAAACCACATAAAGCAGGATGACTTTACTTCCAGCCTGATTTAAAGCTACCATCTGCTAGAATATAGGAAAAGGTTCTAATGATGCATATAATTAATGACTGTATAAACTGGTACTATTTTCTTCAGTGGAGAAATAAATCAAAGGCGTAAAAAGGCGTAGTAATGGGACAATGGGTTAACCAATAGCAATTAGACAAAAAGGAGAAAAGGAGGGGGGATCAATAGTTATTGTATGTCAACCAGTCTCCCAGGCAAAAATCTCACAAAATGAATGGAAACCCAATACACCTTTAAAAACAGTTTTAAAAAAGCACTTAAAGCAGGTTAAAGTTAAAGCAGGACGCAATTTAACACGCATTCAGCTTTTACATGAGATTTAGAAAATATAGTGCATATGAACCAGGAGAACAACTCGCTTACCATTGGATGAAACTGAGCACTATCGACCAATCAACATCATACCACTTTCAATTTAAAGTAGGTCAATCCTATTTTGACAGGCAAACTCAGGGAACTTTAGAAATGATATCTGCTTTTTTGAGAACGTAGGAAAAAGCCGGGGAGACAATTTCCAGACAATCATTAACACAATGTTTGGATAGAACATTATAAACACATTGATAATTATTTAAAAAAATATATAACACATACAATCTGTCAAACTTTAACCCACTGAACCCTGAGAAGCAACTTAACAAAAACAACTTATAAATTGGAAACGCATAGACACAAGCGATAACCAAGCTACAATAAAGTAGGCAAGGACAAACAAAGCATAGCTGACTCGGATGGGAATATAAGCCGATCTATCAGATTTCATTTGGAGTTGCAATGCGAGTCCAACATCCCCTCCCCCAAATTTTTTACAAGCAATATCAGGGAACAGTGGGTTAAATTGAGATATTAGTGATAAGCTTATATTTCAGGAATAAAATATTTTGTAGAAACAGACCAGAGATACCCTTTGTTCGCGATGGAGAATAAAAGCGTTAACAAAAATGTAATATTTAATAAACCATATATTAACCCATTGAACCAAATCACATTCAAACGCACTATAAACAAACATCCCCTCATGCGATGCGGAATTAGAATAATTAGAAAATATGGGGGCTCCCCTCACCACACGAACAAAGGATAACTCTCAAATTACCAATAGAAAAACGGTAGAAGAATTAACCCATTGAACCATTGATTAAAAAAAAATAATATCATTTTTGTTTATTGTTTTCAGCGTTCTCTTTCAGGTTATCATATCCATCAACATATGGATACCAAATAGAAATCTATATTTAAATAGAATGATAAAATCAGTGATTTAGGCGAGATTTAAAAAACACTGCGTGGAAATAAAAAACCAAAAACACTGCGTGCAACATAGGGAACAAATCAAACTAGTACAGAACCCAACCCCATATGAGTGAGAATGGTTAACGGACCAAACTCAACAGGTATAAGCCGTGGTCTAGCCCCCCCCCCCCCCAGCACCCAAACCAAACAAACACCCAGAACCCCAATCCTATGAGTCTCTTTGTTGCAGGCAGTGTGACTACATAACAACGTACCATTCCCGACAATGTGTGACCGTCAAAGATGAGCCAACACAAGCAGCAAGACATAACCAGAATCCGGCCATGTGCGGCGCTCGGGCTATTTTGCACTTATAATATTGAAGTTTTTGATCAGTTGCCACTACTTAAAAAATGCACTTCGTATACAATGGAAACAGTAACTTTTATTTAAAATGCAAAACTATCATGTACAGAAATGCAAAAAAAAACCCCAATAATTTAAATCATATCCTAGTTACTGGTAGGAGATCCTCACATTAATCTATTGTTCTATATATCAAACTTCCTTCATAGAGTTTCTTGAAACAAACTACATGTATAACTAAAAAAACTACAGTGCAGGCTCATACAGATACAGCAGTCTGTAGTAGATTCTCTAACACCTCACTCTTGTAAATAAATGATGAAACAACACAAGTGTGTTTAACTAACCAATGTGTACAAATAGTTAACAATGAAAACAAATTGGTAGTAAACCACAACACAACACTTAGCTTCCTCTGTATGTCTATAAAAGATCTCAGATGTCATATCTTAAAATAGAAGCATGCTGTCATCAGCACAGTAGTAAACAGTCTGCAATGTTCAGTCTGTGCCTCTTAATTTTACACTCTCACAATTCAATTCTGATAAAACTGTAATAGTTCATAGACAAGCCTGGCTACTTATCCAATCAGACAATTCAGTTTGCAACAGGTGCTCTTAAACCTAAATTTCTGATCAAATATGATTAGTTGAAAATGTTGGTCTAAATAGATACCATGCAGCTCCGCTGAAAATCCGTAGATTTAGGAAAAATCCGGAGATATGGCAGCCCTGTGCATGTACAAACAATTTAGATCCTAAATGAACCCCTGGTCAGGATTGCACTGTTTGTGATATTGTAATACATTGAATGTAAAGTGACTGGAAAATCAGTGCTCTTCGGGGTAAAGCATTGCAGGGGGATTTGTCAAAGCCCCCTTCCACGAACGTAGCTGTAAGTGGTTGTGAATTAGCCCTTCCAACGGGGACGATGGAATTATATAAATATCGGGGCATAAACGTTTTATCCCGATATCGGGAGACAGCTGTGTATCAGGTATGTATATCAATTCAGCCTTTTTCAGCTATTTCAGTGATATTTACATAGTTTTTATTAATATACTGAGCGAAAAAAGTTAAGTCAGTTGTTTCACATTGGATCTCCAATAGACATAATTCCAAGCTTTGTGTAGATCCGGAAAGCAATATCAATGAAATATGGAACAGCAGAAACTAAAGTAAGGGATTATGGTTTACAATTTAGGGTTAGGGTAAACTTAAGAATCTGTCCGCAGTTCATTTTTGGTACTTTCGTAGAAATGTACTGGCCATCTCTTGTGACATAAACCTGGCCATTAATTGTGACATTAATCTGGTCATTTATTGTGACATTAACCTGGTCATAAAAATGACATTTTTGGTGGCGGACCAATTGTAAAGTGCTCAAAGTAAGGTACACAGTTAAAAGGATTGCATTGATAGCCATCGGTTGTAATGTGTTTCCGAGTATTATTTTTAAAACTTTACTTTTTTTCAATGCAAAAGGTAGGTAATTTGACGAATTGTCCATTTCAACGGACACACAGTAAACACAATGCTTTTCAACATAATGCTGCCTTTCATGAGAAACCATGACTGACATCTCATTTATGACGATTAAAACAGTTACAGTACAAGAGGAGTTACCTCCCTTCTGTTCTGTGGCGTCCGGTTAGGAAATATAATTATGTCATCATAATAGAGTGATCAATTGAAACGCGCAGTCTTGGTTTGCATCCTTAATGGATGACTAAACTTTTTTCACTCAGTATAATATAATTATGAAACATTTCTTTCCATACACGTTTATGGCTGTATAAATTGGCAGTATTGTCTTCCGTGGAGGAATGAATTTATGCGCTAAAGGCGCTTATATGGGAGAACTCAAACACGAGTATAAAATAGTTTGGATCTTGAAAAGGTGTCAAACGGCGTCTGATCTGGATCCCAACAGTTTGCCATTTCTGGTAAAGTATCAGGCGAAGGGTTATCACATTCACTGCCCAACACGACTACAGTGATATTTACACACAGTCTAGATTCTGATCAGACACTCATGAACATTAGACGTCTGATAAGGTTACAAACTGCTTCATGCTACGTACATACATGTAGAACATGTGCTTATGTTTCTTCTGTCAGAAATTGAAATTTGAAAATACAGTTTTAACACAGACGGCTATTTTAAGCAAAATACATCACGACAGTGAATGGTTTATGGGATAATGTTACACTCCTGCAGGCAACGGGTTTGTGAGTTATTCAGCGTCTCATCTAGATCAAAACTGCTACCTTGTGATGGTTTCATAAAGAGACTACAAATAAATTAACTCTGAGAACTGTTGCTGACGACAATTGTTGCAGACGAAAGACCTAAGTTTCGTGTATATATAGCGATAACTGAACATGACTCATCAGTTTCTTCTACGTCCCCTGTTCTATGACAACTATGGGGCCTTTGCTGAGAGCTCAGAGACATCAAGTAGCGGCATTTCTGAGGCGAAGGTAAGTAATTCTACCGTTAACTCTTATCATGCTGAAGAGTCGTCTGCTGCAAATATATCGCCTGCGAAAATAAATCAACATTTAGTTTGTACGCATTTCAAACTGTTTACCATGTGGCATTAACTTTGATATTTGGCCTATCTAATAAAACTATACAGTATATAACCCAAAACTCAACATTAGCTATAACTATTTCACTATTGCACATGGGCCCTTTATACCTGATATGTGCCTTCCTTTTGCCGAGACATTTCCGACCATGTCAACACTCTTGCCCTACTGACATTGACCTTGGCGTTTGACCTACGCTTGTAAATATCTTTAAATGTCTATAACATTGGAACCAATAGGCACAGAGTTTCCACACTTGGTCTGTATTTTTCTTGTCTTAAGACTTTTCAAGCCATACCAATACTTTGTTTCATGTGATATTGACCTTGATCTTTGACTTACTTTTGATAATCTGTAAATGCCTATAACATTGAAACCAATAGGCATAGAACCCTCATACTTGGTGTGACCATGTCAACAATGTTGCCCTTCTTACCATGACATTTGTCCTCCATTTGCATTGTTTAAAGCCTACAGTAAGCAATAGTCCTAGGGCTTCCATACCTTGGCATGTGCCTTTCTTGCCTGAAGACATTTTCAACAAAACCGATGTTTTTTTTACCATTTCACCTTCTGCTTCAATGGCACCATGCAATAAACTGTAACCTGTCTTTTATAAACTGGTGACCAATTAGCCTTCGTTCTAGTGGTCGTAGAGGTTTTACTGTATATGTATTTTCCAAATGTAGAATTTTGATTAATTATAATTTTTTAACTGAAACAACTTTGCATATTTTCAGTAAACAAAATAATGACTTTTACTAACTGTAAAAAACCCACGGACGTAGTCGGAGGATAAAGCACCCGCTTACGACGTCAGGGTCTGTGAGTTCGATCCCCCGCCGGACCAAGTCATTCGGATGAGACTTTATAAACCGAAGTCCGATGTATGAGTGCTTTACACTTGGCATCTAAAAGAACCACAAAACTCTTTCGATAATAAGAGTAGGGCATCGTGCCCAGGTTCTTTGTATCCGCTCCCCTCTCTCTGGGGCGTCCAATTAGCCCATAGATGGCACAACAAACAAACAAAATTACTATTTGTAATATTCATGGCTTCAAATAAGAGGACCCCTCAACGCTTTCCTCCACGACACTTTAACTGGAAAAATGCATGGCAGTCTCCTAGTCCATTTTGTGACTTTTCAGGGTTTTTCCTAATAGAATATTGCAACATGACGCGCAGTACAGATCCTGATCAGACGATTTCTTTTGGGGTCATCTGATCTCAGGCTTCGCTGTTAGCATAAAACGAGTGCACTCTTCACAAGTACACTGTTTGTAAAGGACGTGCATATATGCGTGACTTTTAAAAAGTAAAAAGTTACAACACGTAGCTGTACATGTTCACCTTTTCTCAAGGCCATGTTCATACTACTCTATACTAACTTGGTCAGTAGAAGTAGAGCAGTAGCGAACGTTCCATGTATCAGGACAGGTGCTTGCTTAACCCAAGTACGGTTTAATAGTTCCACTTTATACAGTTTTGATTATGAACTGTGCAAATAGTTTCTCTATCCTATCAGATGGTAGCTTAACGCAGGTTTAAGACAAATTCTGCTTTACTGTCAACCTGCTTTAAGTGGAAACCTACTTCCAAAACTAGAAACAGGGTATGGGACAACGGGTTAAAGTAATATTATCGTTTTGCTTTAAAATAATAATCTAGATTTTTTATAATAGACTTATTCTCAATTCAAAGAAACTCGGAGAATGCTGTCATACAGTTTTGATCTATATTAGGCACAGAGTATCTCGGGGTCTGATCTGAATCCAAACTTTTTTTTGCTGAAAATGCCTGTCAAGTCGATATCGAAATTGAGATGACGAACTGAATAATAATAATAATAATCTTTATTTCCTCCAGATAAGGAGAGCACAACTAACACTACATAATCGTCGAAGTGTTGAAGTTTAGTAAAGGTAACAACTTAGTGGACTTTTCCACATTGAAATGTAAATGTAAATGTAAAACGTAATATATGTAATAAAATTGGCGGTGGTCTCAAAATATATATAGAAATATATATCGGAAAAATTAAATAAATGACTCCACATGCCTTGATATGTAAGTTTTAATGTGATAATCTATTAACAAACTAGATATATATTTGGAAGCGCTTCTAACTTCATACTCATAAATTTGGCCGTGCCATGACAAAACCAGACTCACTGAAATGAAAACAGTGTATGATCAGATCAGCTGCGGCGTATGTGACGCGGCGCACGATCAGGGTCTGCACCGTTTGCCATTGATCAGAACACACCCAAGTTTATTATCAGTGTATAGAACTCGTGGAAATAGTCTTATGTGGCGACGGTTTTGGTCTACACTGTTTGCGTGTCAATAAGTCTAGTTTTGTCACGTCCTAAAACTCCATTTAGCGCACCTGGCATGATGTGCCAAGTTCAGCTCCAAAACCCCAATTCACATGAACGTTCTTCAAATGTTTTTCCATTTTCGCTTTACTACAGCGATCCCTCCCTACAACAACACCCAATGGGAGACACAATTGGAGTGCGTTGATCGGAGGAAGTCGTTAATGGGAGGGAAAGTGGCTTACATTAAATCAATTGTGTTAACAGCTTGAATCCAAATCATACGCCGCGTAACGCGGCGTCTGATCTGGATTCAAGCTGTTTGTTCCCAGTCATTCAGTTTTTTCAGTCAAAATGTATATTATGTAACTTAGAGAAAAACAGCAGACGACAATTTTAATCAGACGATATTGCAGCAGTAAAAGCGTTGGGCATAATTGACCTGTTAATGGAACTGCGGCAATGGTCGTTGTGAGGAGGGAGTCGTTGTTAGGAGGGTCGTTGTAGGGAATGATCACTGTATTTACATATACATATGTACACGACAATGAAAGTTTATTTGCTGTATCCGATTGGTAAACTATGCAGGTATGATAAGCTGGTACGCACGGGATTTCCGTGTCGTTACGTCTTCTAAACCCCACAAGGCTTGTAGCTAGATTTTACCTGCCCCAAAACGAAAATGAACACCAGCCTCAGCGAATCAATAAAATTGGGTCTTCTTCTTTTAGACCTATTTTCGGATAAATTTGGAATAATAATGGTTGGTTCTGGCCTACACTGTGTGCATATCGACTCGTTTCTGCTATCAGGCATTAATACACGTGTATTGCTTGTTACGGTTCTTTTCAGAGGAATAACAAGTTGGCTTCTTTAAAAAAAGAAGCCAGGGAAGCCGAGCAGTTTTAATGAAGTGACATGTATATATGGTAGGAAACAAAACTATGTAGGGTTTGGGAAAAGAATAATATAGGTGAAGGGTATACTTGAGATATTTGAGAAGATATTTATGTATATCGAACCTCTCTATATATAGCGACCAGTAAATTGCGTTAAGGTTCATGTAATGTGTCTGTACGAGAAAAAAATACCCAAATTTGAAAAGTTGCAATACTCAATAACTATACCACATTGGCTAAAAATATTTTCACACAGCATAAATAAGTAGTCAATGAAAAGGAGCATGCCTAAATTTTCATTAATATAAGTGTACTTGTGATGTCAGAAGATCCAAAAGTAGCGAACTTGGAGTAAAAATAGCCTCTTCAGCAGAATATATCAAATCACTTAATGGCACGTATTTTCGGAAATCTGGTAGAATACATACAAAGAACCCATTACATACTGGGTACTCCTACACAGAATGTCTTACAAAAGTCAGAAAAAACCCTTGTAATTGGCCCTTAGAATACCCCATGCTTGATTCAAGGGCAGCCATTTGCATTTTACAAATTTGTAGAAGTTTGCTAACATTTAAAGTCCATTTACTCCAAATCTACAAAACCGATTGACAATTGTTATATACGTGCGGACAGAGAAAAGAACAAGCAATATGATTGATGGAATGTCACTCACCCGAATCACTGCAGTTAGACAATATATCCGTTCAATTATATCAAGGTCACCGAAATATGTCATTTGTCGACTTTTCCGATTAATCCGCATTTTCTCATTTTTTAATATCCATATTTTCAACTTTTATTTCAGTTCACTATTGTTGTTTGATACATAAACAATAAAATAAGTGCATTGCGCATTACTTTCGATCATAAATTTCTCCGTATGTCACGATTCTTTAGCGGATTACTTGTCGGAAAGTAATTTCGTCCCTGTACAGCTGACCTTTGTTTTAGGAAAATCAACAGTTTGTCCCTTTAAATCACCTTTTTACACCCATTCAAGTATTCCACATCTTTCCGGCTATTGTAATGTAAATTAATATTTCACTTTGCATTGCGATCTCTATTATATAAAGCTTACATTGTTGTGAAACTATTCAAGCCTTTGGCAGGTACAGGGGTAAATGCTCATGTACAGTGGAGAATGTGTTATTCTTTCCCAATAAACGCGTTTACGCTAAAACTATTATTTGCAGTGCAAACAGTTTGGAGTCAGATCAGACGCCGGGTAACCCGGCGTCTGATCAGGCTCCAAACTGTTTGCCACCACGATAAACATGAAATATCAGAATTGTCCAAAAGTTGTTATTTTCTACGTTTTAGTGCTTTGCGTTTGCGTACGTTTGCTTTTAAACGGGAAAGAATAACAGATTCTCCACTGTATATACTATTGCACGAGTTGGACAAGGCTTTCTATGGTGTCCTAGTAGGGACACAGCCGACGATTTCGTTGGGCAGAGACACACAATTCTTTTTTGTCCTTACTACTTTTTTCACGTATATTCTGCTTCTGCATTTCACACATACACTCACATTAAAATACTGTAATAGTTCATGAGTATAATTATGCAACTACCACCCTGATAGCCTTACTTCAGTAGTTGTAAGAATTTAAAAACAATCATAAGGGCACAGATATTTGAAAATTTAGTCAGAAACAATCATATATTAATTTATCTTATGCTCAATTTGGTTTTCGTTCTAGGGGATCCTGCGTTTTACAGTCAATTGAATACATAGATGATTAGTCACATTACATTGAGGGTGATAGAATTTGGGAAAATATATTGTATATTTAGATTTTGTCAAAGCTTTTGAGAGCATTGTACATTAACGTTTTCTCGCAAAGTATCAGTATTTGGTATCAGAGGGCCCGTTTTGTCATGGAAACGTGACTTTTTTACTGGACGTAGGCAATATGTATCTGTGAAAGGACCCTGGTCTGTTTCGTGGGAAGACATTTTAAGTGGAGTACCCCAGGGAAGGGTCCTGGGACCCATATTATTCATATGTTTATAATAGATGACCCCTACCCCTGAAGTTATACGTAGTATTGTGAAATTATTCGCTTATGGTACCAAACTATACAACAAAGACATTAAGATTGATATTATCCAGCACGACTTAGATGCCTTACATATAGTCAAAGTGGCTGTTGCGTTTTAATGTGAAAAATTACAGAACCATACACTTTGGAAGAGACAACCAATATTATCAGTATACTTTGAACTTTGCGGACATTGAGTATGCTAGCGAAAAGGGGGATTTAGGGGTAATATTAGGATTAAAAAGTAAGTAGACATATAGCTGAAAAAGATAACAAATCCAACAGTGTATTATCCTTAATAATCAGAATGTATGATTACATTTCGAAAAGCTATTTCGTATTTTTGTACAAAGCACTCGTCAGGTCAATATGGAAACACTATTATCATGTATTGTGGTATATATTCTTAAAAGAAGTGTTTAAAAATTATGTAAGCCTACCAATAAGCGTCTCCTGGATTGTCAACCTTACATGTACCGAAAGATTGGTTTTCAAAATTTGCTTGGTCATCGACGAAGCCGTGGTGGTATGATACAATGTTGAAAATTATTTTAAGAAATGGAGGATATACATATAGAAAGATTTTACCTTAAAAATATTTTTCGAATTAAAAAAACATCATTAAGTTTACAACACTTTTCACAGAGAATTTTAAACAACCGGATCTCACTTCAGTTTATATAGAATTAAAAATAATAAATTTTGTTGATACATTTATATGCCGGATGAATTATTTTTGTAATCGAAGCTTCAATGTCATAGTCATGTGTTTGTGCACTTCATTGGATTAGAATCAAATATTGCATACTGTGTAATGAATAATTCAGTTGAGAGGGGTCGAAATGGAATATTCTTAATAATTAGAATGACCACACAGCATCTGGAAACAAACATCTACTTGATGGGGATTTAAAATGATGTTTAAAAAAGCACTAGTAACCACTGCTCCCTCCATTTTACGGATACATTGCAGAATACGTCCCCTCATTGATTTTACGTAACGTTTCAAATACGTTGGCATTCCAACCAAAATGCACTTGGAGGTCATTATGGTATAAATTTGATGATTTGACCCGACCTTGTTATCAAATACATCCGATATGTGTTCTATGGGGCTCATGTCTGAGGATAAAACAGGCCAAGGCAGAACGTTAATGTATTTTAGCAAGAAATTGTGTGGTGATACGCGCCGTGTGATGCTTTATATATGTATTGTCAAGCTGAAAATGCCAGGCCCTTCCTTTCTTTTGCATGAATCGAATCACTTTGCTATTTAAAACATTGATGTAACGCTGAGCATTGGCATTTTATTGAATAATAACCAAGTCAATTTCCAGAGTTCTAATTTTCCCAAACCAAACCATAGCGCTGCCACTACCCATTATTTCTCTCTCAAACATATCGTTCTCCACGGTCACTCCTCCTTTTTGCGCATTGAGGCGAGCGGACCGTGGCGAGATTCTCTTGCCTTCGCGGTAATGAATGTAGCGCTGTTTACAGTGAAACACCTGTATCTGCGCACGTGCAAAGTAAGGAACACGTTGGCAAGCTTAGACGCATAAAGAGACCTGGGATTTGAATAGCAATTGTGTAATCGTTATACGCAATGAAGTCATTATAATCATGTATGTACCTTGCAACATGCGTTAAGGTACTTCGCATATGCGCGTAGTTTCCATACGATTGTAACGAAAATTTTCATGAAGAATGATAATAGCCTAAGAAATAATGTGTGTAAATATAGGCAAAATTTATCGTGTGGTTTGTCTTTAAGGTATTTTTTCTGACAAAAACCTAGAATTTTGATGATTTTATTTTTCTTAAAAATGAATAAAGCTAATGACTATAATTCTCGCCCAATAAGTAGTCCACAACATTCATTACAAGAAAAGCTAAAAACATTTTGAATAAAGGTGTTCAGAAAGATGTTATCAGCTATTTAAATTTTGCAAAATGCTAAAAAATTGAATTACAAAAAAAATGACTCATTCAATGTATATTTGTTTTCATTTTATTCAAATATATGGTTGATGAACTAGTCAGTCTGAAAAAATTAGAAAATATTACAGTCAGGGTTTGTTGTAATAACATATTTTCTTATTAAAATGTGGGATATTTGTTGTTTAGATACAGTTACCTACCTTAGAATTAAAACTTTGTCATTAAAATGCATTATTATTTATTCATGGACTTGCATACAAGGTTTATTATATTGTTTGAACATAATTATAATGGGCAATATCGATCTTGAAAAGGTTAGCGTATTGATAAGCTTCAAGGTGTGGCTTTATAGCTCGATCTATACCGTTTTAATTGACTTGTAAGTCATTAAACTAAAACGTACAGGTAAGTGGACATATACTTGGACCGTAAACAATCACTAGTACTAATCAACGAAGACTAAACATAACATGTCTCTTGATTACTGCGTTATGGATTGACAAGTCAATAAATCGGACACTAAAAAAAGATATTTGGATCGGATGGGTCTCGAACCTATGACATTTGGATTGCTAGTCAACCACTATAGTCAACCACTATACTAACTGCGCTATGAAGGATTATACTAATTTATATCAACATTCCTTTATATAAATTTCTAGTATAAACACGTACGAAAAAAGTCTGTGTCGTCCAGACGCATATCCGCTCGCCCGCAAGACCGACTTCCGGTAGCGAAAGGCCTTAAAACACAGTTATAGAAGAATTCTAGGAAGAGGATGGGGTTATAAAGAAGCAGATCCTCCCGCGAGAGCCCAACAACGATTCTCAATGTATTCTCAAGGTATAATTCAGTTAAAAAAGGATGAAAAAATAATACAGCCTGCATATTTATACATGTAATAATGTTTAACAGAGGCTCGTGTTGCCCACCATACTTTGGAAAAAATAAGTAGTCCCCCATTGCAAAATAGTGTTGTGCTTGAAAATTGTCAAATATTCCATGACTTCTTCTGTTGTTATTTGAGTGGATTTCGTCAGGATTTTGGTCCTACTACCTCATGTAAAGCATATTCTTCAATATAGAGGAAGGATTTGTTGAATTTCAGTACAGAAAATTTGCTGCACATTTTGGTGCAAATCCAAACATATTGTTCAAAATCAAGATACACAGTTTTCCTTTCAAATTGTAAGCTATCTCATAAGATTGTTCATTTCAATACGAACATTTTGATATGAAATTATGCAACATTGCTCCATAAATGACCAAAATATCACCTTTCAAAAATGCACCAAAAAACACTATACATGAACCTTAACGTCAATTCTCGTATTCTCAGGGTTTCTCCCGTGCCTAATAAATTCAGATGAAATGGGCATTCCTGACATCCAGAAATATATCAACTTTTTCCTCCGATAAATTTCTGTTGGAAGATGTTGCATGGACCCATAAATCATCAATTGAATTTGAATTCTCTATTTTCGAAATTTCACATGTAAAACCTGCTGCACATTGTCATTTATTTAACACTTGTGCATAGTTCAAATCTCAATAAACAAACAAAAAATGATGCCACAGTTGCAAAATTTTCCTTATGGTAGATTTAAAGTGACTCTAAAATACTTAGAAATGACCTAGATAAGATTTTATTATTATTATTTTTATTGATGTTATACTTTATTCAGAGTTTCTACTGACGTTAAATTTAAGCCACAAAGAAGGCTTAGCCCCGCGAGAATAGGAGGCACCAGTATAACTGTTTCCAGACAGTTCGCTGTTAACACAAGGCTGCTTATATGAGAAGGTGAAAGTAAACAGGGAACTCCAGTAAAAGGTTTCAATTTTACATTCACCTTGCGTGAAGCTGCCTACGTTCATTCATAAAATCAATTAGCGTTAGTTTAGTAGTTGTAAGCGACTTTTACGGCCGCCACATTTTGTGTAGTGAAGGTATGAGTTTTATTCCTTATCGAAGTGATAAGTTCCGGTACGGGTTTTATTCCTAACCACAATATTTGATTTTCGTAAAAATTGGTTGCTGCGAAAATTTATGCAACCTAGTTTCAGGCATGCGCAGACATCGCATTTTTGACTGGTTGTACAATATTGCGCCAATTATTTTCACCGTTTCGCAATAAGCAGAAGTTCCTTCCAAGAAAATGGCTACATTTAACCTAAACACTGAGGAAGCGCTTCCAATAATCGACGGCACCTGCTATTAGCTTCGTTTTCTGCTTTACTTCAATCGACAGAGGACGAAAAAGATAATTTCCAACAGATTAGATCGGCTTTCATTTCTTTACAAATTCCACCCTAGACCCTATCCTAATGTCAGGCAGCGCATCTTCTTCGAAGATGCCACTGCTTTCGCTAGAAGGGGAACTGGTCATTTCGTACCCTCGCCTTTTCGTACCCTATTTTTTGGCCATTTCGTACCCATATTTTTGGTCATTTCGTACACTTTCAAATTAACTAGTCATTTCGTACCCATATTTTTGGTCATTTCGTACCCACGAAAAAATATTTCACTTTATTACATATATTTCATCATTTTACGCAAAATTTAAAAAGATATATGTCAGATCGGGTAATATGTCTGCTCATAAATGACAAAAAAATCTTATTCTGCTGGTTTCATAATTATTTGAACAATTATCAAATCCAGTAGTAACTGTTTGGTCATTTCGTACCCAACCCATTAAAGGTAAAATATCAACTTTTACCAAATGTGAAACGTATTTAATGAATGGAACATGCACATTACAGTAAAACCTCTCTCTTAAGACCACAAAAATACGATGGCTAATTGGTTTCTTTGAAAGACAGGTAACAGTTTAAAGCAGTTTGACAGTAAAACAGAAAGCTCATACAGACGTAACGCACGATGTTGGGTACGTTTATGTAACGTCAAAATGACGTTAAAACGTCAAAATGACGTAAAAACATCAACAGCATCGTAGTTTCATTACTCCAGGATAATGGGACTACAAAATGCAGCATGAAACTAGAATTATTGATTTCATTATTTTTTATTTATTCTTTTAATTTCATTATTCATTTATGTAATTGAATGTACTTGGTCATCTTGACCATAACACGCCAAAATACTTGATCTAATGCAATGATTAGACGCTTCGTCACGTCACCCACCTATAAACAGACCGATACCTCCAGTTATGTCTCGCTCACATTTGCTGCGGCTGCCGTACGGCGGCCGCACAGCTTATTATTTCTACGGCGACTAGCAATTCCCTGGTCGCCGCAGAATCCTACGGCCGCCGTGTGTTGCGCTCACAGTTGATGCGTCTGCCGCGCGATGGGTTTTTATTTTTTGGGGTTAAAAAACCTACGGTCACCGTACGGCCGCCGTGCGGTCGCTGTACGCAAACCATACGGCGCCTCTTAGGCGACTGTAATTTCTAATAAAACCCACGGCGGCGACCGCACGGCGACCGTGGAAATCCCGACAGATGTCCCGGTAACAGCTAATAGACATGATGTGAAAGAGAACGAAGGAAGGGGAGAAAACTGAACCGCTTTATATGCCAGAACAGGGTCGTCTGTACATGTAGAACAAGTTTTGCGAACGTGAAAAACACAGAGCTATTAGCTCAGTTTGGAGGAAAAGAAGAATGCTGCATCCAATAAGTGTAAAATTGACCGCATGCTTGACAAAAAGAAGGAAAGCACTAAATGTTATCCATTAAACCAATATAAAACTGCATGCCCTTGTGCGTTATATTACAATTAAAATAATATTGAGAAATCCCCTCAGAAATAAAGCAAATACATAGTACATTTACGTTTACAATTACATTTAAGTTTAATGTGGAAAGGTCCAGTAGTTGCACATTTACAGTCGAATTTCGATATCTTAATTAAGAAATAACAAATTCGCAGGTGTTCATTACCGTGCATTAGATCACAGTTAGGAGTTGAGATGTGGGGTCATTAGATCACGAGGCCTTTAGGCCAAGTGATCTAATTACCCACATCTCAACGACTATTATTCATAATGTTTGACCTGTCGGTCATCACTTTCCGTCAACTTTCGTTGGCACTATCTGAAGTTTCCGTATACACTGTACTTTATTTATAGATCAATGAAAACTTCAGGTATTGTTCGGTTTTATTGACCTGTCGAAGTTTAAATATTCCTACGTCTCTAAACTGATATATTTAGCTTCGGTATAAAGTCGATACTTTCCGTTTTGATTAACGGAGAGGAAATTAAGGATATTGTGCATTATGTGTCGAATTTAAATCAATAATCGAGTTAGTGTAATTGGTAGCATGCACGGATACTTGTAAAATGATAAAAGGTTGTGAGTTCGATCCCCGTTAAGTTTTATTTCTCTTTTTATAACAATTTATTTTTCAAACATTTAGTTTACTTGAATTGTTCGACATAGAGATCTAAATTGCAAAATGTGCCATAACATAACCTGAACGTTACACTTTGTAAACTATTGAAAGTTTTAAATGTATGTAAAATGTTACCCGATGTGGTCTCTCACTGCTAGATAACAAATGACTTAACTCATTTTTGATATGTTTAATGGACTCTACCAGTTCCCAATTAATTTTATTCAATGAATGACAACTTAAAATGGCAAACAGTGTATCCCTGGTTAAAGGGCTCCTTCGGGAATCCCTGATCGTGGTACTTACTGTTTGTATGGGACAGGTGTATAGGTTCACTCTTCGTGAATGACTATGATACATGAATCAGATTAAAGGGGGTTTTCAATCCATTCTGCTTCTCCTTCTTGCAGACTCGTATACACCAAAATTAATAATAAAAATAAAAAACGCCTCCGCTGGGTCTCGAACTCATAGCCATACATGCACTTAGTAAAACGCCACTGTACTGTCTCGACCACGATGACATAACGGTATCAAATTTTATTCTTGATATGAACTTTATATTTCAACACTGACCTATCCGTAAAACGTAGCGGAAACAGTCGACATCAACCGAAGCTATATATAGCGTGTTCAGTCAGCGTATAATTATTTAAATTTTGACAGGTTAATAAAACACAACAATAGTAAAATCAGTCGATGATCTAACGCCACTGTCGCAATAGCTTAGTGGATAGTGTCATTGACTCGTAGTGCTAGGGTCGTTGGTTCGATTCAAGACACTGTTTTGTAAACGTCAGCTTCAGTTTTTTTTTCGATAATTATATATTTTACTTAAAATAAAACAGTTAACGTTACTTGCTGCTTAACGAAATACAGAAGTAACAAAGAGTGTTTTTTGCCAGAGAGAGCTTTGCATAACGTAATGTTGCTACAGTGGAAAAAAAGTTTTTCTTTTCCAATAAACGCGTTTACGCTAAACTATTATTTCCATAGCAGTTTGGAGCCAGATCAGACGCCTGGTAACCCGGTGTATGATCAGGCTCCAAACTGTTTGCCACTCAGATTAACATGAATAGCAAAAATTGTCGAAAATTGTCATGCTCTATGATTTATTGTTTTGCGTTTCGTTTGCGTTTAAACGGGATAGAATAACATTTTCTCCACTGTATACGCACTTCTCTATCCAAGTTTCCTAAGTAAAGTTCACTGCACTTTATGTTATACAATTGCATGAATATCATGGTTTGTATGTGTCTACCATAAAAAAGTTATAAAAAAGACACATTAAGAAATATTACAAAATTAACTCTATCGGGTATCGAACCTATAACCCTTACGTATCGAACCTATAACCCTTACGTTGGTAGCGCAGCCACATAACCACTGAGCCATTACCGACTGTAGATATCTTTATCAGATAATATAATCAAATTCGCGTCATCCTTGAATGGTTTATTTACAATACACTGTTTTGTTGTTTCCGGAAGATAAAGATAGCTTACGGAAAAAGACGGAATATTCAACAACCGACAGGTCAAACCTTATCGACCGTAATCTAATGCACGGTAATGGACTCCTACGAGTCTAACGCGACTTTTGTTATAAAAATTTTATGCCCCCAGAATCTACGATTCGGGTGCATATAGTTTTTGTCATGTCTGTTGGTTTGTCCGTCCGTCTGTCCGTCCGAGCGCACGAAAGGTCCTTTGTTGGGTAGGGAGAACAATAGATTCCATTCATTCCGTGATTGCCCTATTGTTATTGTTGGGTATTTTTATGTACTGTTGGGTACTTTTAAACAAAAAAAATACCCAACAAATGTCCAACTGTGAGAACGTCCGTCCATCCGTCCGTCCGTCTGTCCGAGCGCACGAAAGGTCCTTTGTTGGGTAGGGAGAACAATAGATTCCATTCATTCCGTGATTGCCCTATTGTTATTGTTGGGTATTTTAGTGTACTGTTGGGTACTTTTAAACAAAAAATATACCCAACAAATGTCCAACTGTGAGAACGTCCGTCCGTCTGTCTGTGCCAAAAACCTTAACCTTGGCTATAACTCTTGCATTTTTGTACCTGGACCTTTTATACTTGGCATGTGTCTTTCCTGTATCAAGACCTTTCCATCCATACAAACCTTTTTGACCTTGTGACCTTGACCGTGACATTTGACCTACTTTTGTAAAAATCTTTAAATGGCTATAACATTTGCACCAGTAGGCCCAGGGCTTTCATATTTTGTATGTATATTTCTTTTGTCAAGACCTTTCCAACCATACCAACATCTTTGACCATGTGGCCTTGACCTTGACCTTTGACCTATTTAATCAAACTTTAACCAAAAACCTTAACCTTGGCTATAATTTTTGCATTTTTAAACCTGGGCCTTTTATACTTGGCATGTGTATTCCTCACGGCAAGACCTTTCTAACCATATAAAACTTTTTGACCTTGTGACCTTGACCTTGACATTTGACCTACTTTTGTAAAAATATTTAAATGGCTATTACATTTGCACCAATAGGCCCAGGGCTTTCATATTTTGTATGTATATTTCTTTTGTCAAGACCTTTCCAACCATATCAACATCTTTGACCATGTGACCTTGACCTTGACCTTTGACCTATTTAATCAAACTTTAACCAAAAACCTTAACCTTGGCTATAACTTTTGCATTTTTAAACCTGGGCCTTTTATACTTGGCATGTATATTCCTCATGGCAAGACCTTTCCAACCATTTAAAACTTTTTGACCTTGTAACCTTGACCTTGACATTTGACCTACTTTTGTAAAAATCTTTAATTGCCTATAACATTTGCACCAGTTGGCCCAGGGCTTTCATATTTGGTATGCATATTTCATTTGTCAAGACCTTTCCAACTATACCAACATCTTTGACCATTTGACCTTGACCTTTGACCTATTTAATCAAACTTTAACCAAAAACCTTAACCTTGGCTATAACTTTTGCATTTTTAAACCTGGGCCTTTTATACTTGGCATGTGTATTCCTCATGGCAAGACCTTTCCAACCATTTAAAACTTTTTGACCTTGTGACCTTGACCTTTGACCTACTTTTGTAAAAATCTTTAAATGGCTATATAATTTGCACCAGTTGGCCCAGGGCTTTCATATTTTGTATGCATATTTCTTGTGTTAAGACCTTTCCAACTATACCAAAGTCTATGACCATGTGACCTTGACCTCGACCTTTGACCTATTTAATCAAACTTTAACCAAAAACCTTAACCTTAACCTTGGCTATAACTTTTGCATTTTTGCACCTGGGCCTTTTATACTTGGCAGGTGTCTTCCCTGTGGCGAGATCTTTCCAACCATTCAAAACTTTTTGACATTGTGACCTTGACATTTGACCTACTTTTGTTAAAATCTTTAAATGGCTATAACATTTGCCCCAGTAGGCCTACGGCTTTCATATTTTGTTTATATATTTCTTGTGTCAAGACCTTTCCAACCATACCTACGTTTTTGCCCTTGTGACCTTGACATTTGACCGGCTTTTGTATAAATCTTTATATGCCTATAACATTTGAACCAGTAGGCCTAGAGCTTCCATACTTTGTATGTACATGTACATTGTATGTTTCTTGTGTTAAGACTTGTTCAACCATGCCAATGTTTAATTTACCATGCGACCATGACTTTTGACCTACTTTTGCAAATAAGCATTACATTACAGAACATGACGCTGGCTGGGGGCATTTGTGTTTCACAAACACATTGCTTTTCATCTGATCTTCACCAAAATTTCTGAAAATGTTTGTTGACATAAAATGGAGACCAATTTGGATAACCAGCGGCACCAATTTATGCTAGGCCCTTTGGAGTAATGGCCCTTGAAGTCCTCAAAATGGCGCTCCACTACAGTTTCAGCTGTCTAACTTTTACGTTTGATAGTCTGGATTCCCCTCCCTGTATCATTGGGGGCATTCGTGTAACTGGGACACGCTCTTGTTTTTTTATGTATTACGCGTATACATGGGGCAAATGGAACAGCGGGTGGAAACGCCGCGCGTGCAGTTCATTATCGCGACGTAATATACGTTTCTCGGTATTCTTTGTCTATATGCCGTAGGTTTCGAGTCGTGTTAGAATCTCGCTTTTAACTAGAATTTGCCCGTATTTCTTCAGTTGACATTTATTAATAATTATGTCCTCACTTAAGTCGAACATATCCTTATTTCAAAGTTAAAACGTGGCTTAGCCACTCACCAGTCACCAGGCGTAGCCACGTTTTAACTTTTATATAAGGATATGTTCGACTCAAGCGAGTTCGAGATATTGATGTTTGACTGTATATCATTTTGTATCTATTTCTGGGATATCTGTTTGTAGCTTGGAAGTAAACAATTACATAGTCAAACTTGTAATCAGCGACCCATTCAATTATATACAAATAAACAGTCTCTTATAGAGGTAGTTACTAAATACAGGATTAATATAATACAGAAAACTCATTGATTTCAAATACAGAATTTAGAAATATGGCTGTAATATACATATATATTAGTTCCAAAGAGGTGGAATCCGGACCAAAATCTATCTGATTAGGATACAAACTGTTTGCAAAAAACGAAAGGCAGCGAGGGGGTTCTGTTCAAATAAATCAAGGTTTTTTTTTCAGTACCTAAGGCATTTTAGACATTACCAATTTACGATTTTTCTTGAGATAAATACTATAAAACCTCAAAACCTTTCTATTACGACCACTAAAATGAAGGCTAATTGAAGTTATATAAGTTAGGAGACAGTTTCAAGAACAGAACAGAACAGAACAGAACAGAATTTTATTTCACGTAAACTTTACAGTTTCTAGTGATTACAAATATACATATAATATAAATAATATTCGTTGACAAGAAATCATAGCTGCTAGTGTGTGTTCGATGGATGAACGTATAAGCTAATACAATGTAAATGTAAGCCGCTTTCGTCACGACCCCCATGCATTTTTGCCTAGGGTATCATTCGAAAGCGAAGTAAATCTTTGGAATGTTTGATAGATATAGATGATACTCTAACAAAGTAAGTGTTATACAAACCACTCTTCTTACAACTTCAATGTTTACGGTCTGTATGTACATACCCACATATTTACATCTATATACACAGCATAAACATATAGCATACTATAATATTATTATACATTACTTTACATTATTGTGTTTTACAAAAAGTGTACTTTACACTTGTATCCTTAAATAGGATACATTAAGCTAAATTTAAGTGTAATAATAAGGTAATGAAATGTGCATTTTTACTACAAATTATAGAATAAGTAAACATTATTATTTGTTGAATTTTCTTAAATAGCAGATTACAAATGACTAAGACGCATTTATCATGTTAATTCTAAGTTTTGAAGCCTCTGAGATATATTTGCATAACCTATGTAATTCGTTTTTATTTTGTGTGCCAAGCAATTCAATTAGTTTAAAAACACTGGGTCTATCTCTAAAGTATCTCTTAATATAACGTAATCTCAATTCTTGGTAATGTCTGCATTTGAAAACAAAGTGATATTCATCCTCGATATCGTCACTATTACATATTTGACATTTTCTCTCATTTACTTGCGTTCTATCGTATCTACCTGTATGTATTCTGAGATTATGACCTGAAATACGTAATTTCGTTAACGCTGTGCGAAGTTTTCTTGAGGAAATAGTATCTAGATAAGTTTCGATGTCAAAATTTATCTTGATGTTTCTATACAGGCTTAAGACGCTAGTCTCATGTAAATTCCGATGCCATTCTTGCAAAAATTCATCTATTAAGCGTTGCTTAAAAACGACTAAAAACTCTTTCACGTTAATGTTAGTTCTATTGTACCATACATATAAGAATCCATATTTCTCTAGCAAATCTTTAACGTTGTTAAACCAGTCTGGCTTTTTACTTTGTTGTGAGTATACCATATAATTATCAACAATAGTTCTAGTCAAAATATTTTCTGAGTTACAAACTTTAAACCAATATTTCACAATCCGTACGTATCTGTTTATATAGAGCGGATATCTTCCGAGCTCTCCATAAACAGCCGCGTTACAGGTTTGCTGTCTAACACCAAGAACCGTTTTACAAAATTTCAGGTGCAATTTTTCCAACATCTGAGATTTAGTAAACCCCCAGATCTCGGATGCATATGTTATGATAGGTGTAACGAATGCGTCAAATAATTGTAGTGCAACTTTAGGTTTTGTTTCATATCTTTTCAAATTAGATAATAACGTATTCATAGCCTTTAGACCTTTTCCGTATAGTGTTTGGGTATTCAAACAGAAGTTTCCTGTGTAATTTAGAGTTACACCCAAATAGTTAAAATCATTTACAACATCAAATTGCTCCTGTCCATACGTCCAGCTTTCATTTCGTTTGAGGTTGCCTCTTTTGCGAAAAACCACAACTTTTGTTTTAGCGACATTAACCTCCAGTCCCCAATGTTTACAATATTCGTGGAGTCTATTAAGTGATAGTTGCAAATCATCTGGGCTGTTCCCTAAAATAACCATATCATCTGCAAATAGGAGTAATATTAAACAAATGTCTTGGAAATTAATACCACAATTTATCCTGTCTTGCAGATAAAGCTCTAGATCATCCACGAATAGAGAGAACATTATGGGCGAGTTTATTTCTCCTTGTCTGAGTCCAACTGCTATATTAACGTAATCAGAATAAGAATTACATGACCTAATACAAGATTTCACAGTCTGGTACATGTTGCGTATTATACGCAGCATTTTACCATCAACATTGATGTTATATAACTTAAACCAAAGAGCATTTCTATAGATGCTATCAAAACAACGTTTCATATCAATGAAGCAAGAATAAAGCCTTTTATTTTCGTTGACATATTTCTGAATAATTGATTGCAAAATAAAAACAGCATCAACCGTAGATCTGCCTTTCCGAAAACCGAATTGTGCATCTGATATTATTTCATTTTCCTCACACCATCTAGTAATACGTTGATTTAATACACAAGTAAAAAGTTTTCCAAAATTACTTAATAGAGTTATGCCCCTGTAATTAGTAGCATCTGACTTGTCGCCTTTCTTGTATATAGGTACTATTATACCATTAGTCCAAGTGTTTGGAAATATCCCTGAATTAAAAATGAAATTAAAAATTTCTGTTATATAACCAGCTAGGATATCACAAGCTTCGATAAAATATTCGTTAAGCAATTTATCAGTTCCAGATGCTTTATTTTTCTTTAACAATGAAATGGCTTTACATACTTCTTCGAAGGTTATTTGTCTATTTAAACAATCAAACACAGGATTATCACAATCATTAAAATCATGCGTAGCGTTAAAATCTTCCGCTTCGTCATGAAGGTTATGGTTTATATGGCTATACATATCTTCAAAATAGTTCTTAAAATCTTCTAAAGGTACGTCTATACTTTCTTTCGACTTTTTGCTTTTAAAATATTTCCAGAACTCTTTCGGCTGTGTTTGCTTTAATCTCTCAAACTCTATGCAACGCTTTGACTCAAAAGCCCTACGTTTTCTATTTACAATTACTTTATACATTGATTTGAATCTACAGAGCTCTATTCTATCTAGTTCACATTGTGTACTGTTAAATGTATATAAAGCATTTTTATACTGCCTCTTTGCCTCACGGCATTCCTGGTCAAACCATTTGTTTGAATCGTTAACGCTATAACTTTCAAAACTAGGGTATCTTTCTGTACGTTTTACAAAAAGAGGGTCAGCCACTTCCCTAACAATCTCTGTAAATGAGTCCACAATATGGTCTACATTATTAACCTCACTGTCATTGTTGTATAAAACATTATTAAAATCAGCTAGTCTGCCAATCAAACCATTTCTAAATGTATTCCTTTCCTCATCATTCCATTTTATATACTCATTGATATGACAAGGTTCCTCATATACACATGTATTGCATGCCAAATTAAACGACAATGGTGCATGATCACTAAACTCATTAAACTGACCAATCGTAAAATTTCCAATTAATTTAAAGTATCTCTCATTTGCTAATAAATAATCAATTACACTTGACCCATTTGAATTAAAACATGTAAATTTTCCTACACCAGAGTCGAACCCTAATCTGCCGTTTACAATACGAAGTGAGTTTCCTTTACATAAGTCTATAAGTTTGTTTCCGTGTGAGTTATTTCCCTTGTCCATAGAATATCTTGTTAGTGGTGTATCAATCATATAACAATCGGGATCAATGTCTGGCACATGTGCGTCACATATTATAAAATCTTGTTTACAAGATGTCCTTGCATTCAAGTCACCTGACACAAGCACTATACCTTTAGATTCGTAATGATCTATATCACTCTGTAGTGTATTAAATAAGTCAATGTCAATTAAGTTTGCTATAGGTGACGAGTCAGCCCACATGTACACTGCTGCAAAGTAAATATCTTCCTCATTCTTGAAAAAATGTTTATCTAACTTAAACCAAATGATTGTATCGTGTGTGTTTTTGACTAATGAAACACCTTCCTTAACACTATTCCGTATGTACACTACTATGCCCCCGCTATTACGCTTTGCATTTCTATGTCTATACTTTCTATATAAATTGAAACAATAATAACCTTTTAAGTCTATTATACTACTTTTACCTGTCCATGATTCAGATAGCACAATAATGTCATACTCTGTTATCAGAGAGACGAAGTTTGTATCATCTCGCTTTGCTTTACTCAGTCCATTGCAATTCCAGACTAAACACTTCAGTCCATCCGGCCCGTCCTACGCGTCTCTAACCGGTCTCCCCTCGACATAGAGGGTGTCATACGATACCCATGCCCTACGCCCCGCCTCTTTCTCTTCTTTCGCTTTCCTGAAAAGACGTCGTCTTTTCGCTGCTATCTCGGGGGGAAACTGTTCAGGCAAGGTGAACGTAAAACAGAAATTTATCAATCGACACAATAAAATGTTATATTCATCTTGCTTTAAGCAGCCATCTGTCTTATAGACCTAATAATTAACGCACCTAAGTGGTCGTAATAGAGGGGTTAACTGTACACCGATTACACCTGAAACGCACTCATTCACCTTTTGGTCGCTCGTTCGGTAGCCGATATCGGCCAATCGTTACAAAATAATTGTGTAGATCTAGAATAAATTGGACGAGTGTAATAAACAAACATTTCAAATACAGTAATGTTCAGCCCACACAGTCGACCATTCAACAGACGACTCGTTGATGTCTGATGGACAGGTGGCAGCTTAAGGCAGGGTCCGTATATTGCATTGACAAGTCCTCCATTCAGTAACCATATCCCTTAATATTTAGCAAGCTAAGAGAAAAGATTTATCAGCAATTTCTTTCAGTAATTTTCATGAAAATGTCGAACAGTTTAGACCAAGATGAGACACCGACTAAGTCGGCGTCTCATCTGGGTCCAAACTGTTTGCACTTGGTATAGTTTTTCCCATCTCGTGGAAAAAGGTTGCTACCGAAATGTCCCATTATTTTGAGCGGAACCGTTTACTGAATCAGTATTTCATGATTATCATGATAAGTAAACCAATGAAAAGATCAGATTTTATCAATCGATACAAAAGAATGTTACATGTCTAGAATCAGTTTAGCTTTCTAACATTAAACAAATATTCCGTAATTATACAGTTAGACCATGTTTAACTACCATGTAACACTGATCATGTTGAATTGTCGTCTGCTGCGCATGTATCGTCTGCACTAAATCTTATGGCTTTTAAACTGAAGAAAAGTTGAATATGAGTGGCAAACAATTTGGATCCAGACCAGACGCCGCGTTACGCCGCGTCTGATCTGGATCCAAACTGTTTGTAAATATTAACCAAGTCGCGCTTCGCATGCTAATGGTTAAAAGAATAGTGAATTGTGATATGGTATAACAGTCAGTTTGCTAAAGCAGGTTAAAGGTCAAGCACAACACTCCGCCAGAAGCTTTCTGCTTTATTTTCACGCTACTTTACACAGTTACCTGTCTTTTAACCCATTACCCCATAAAACGCCCTTTACGCCTATAATTTATTCCTCCATTTAAGCAAAATAGGTCCCTTTTTATATGTAGTGATGAATATGCTCCTTGAGAAAATTATTCTACATTCTAGCAGATGATAGCTTAAAGCAGACTGAATGTAAAGCAGAAAGAGCATTAAGGCGCATTCTGCTTTACTTTCAGCCTGCTTTAAGTGGCCATCTATTTTCAATTTTACAAAAAGGTTATGGGGTAGTGGGTAAAATACAATAACAGGTATTCTTAAGATGTTGCGCAATACTGAGGTTTTACAGTAAGCCCGCGGGTATATCAGTTTTCACCAGACAATACTGACGGAATGATAAGCAAATAAGTTACGTAATGCATTAACACAATACCTACATCGCTACAGGGTTCCGCCTTGACCAGCGGACCAGACCTATGCGCCCACTATGTAGCTATGCCTGGTCAGTAAATGTGGATAGCACTCTGTGAGTTACATTCAAGTGTCAATAGAAGTCTGGATCTTAGTCCTAGCTGTTTGCCAGGGTAGATAGTCAAGAGAGCAATCTATTAGCTGTCGTCCAAGTGTCACTGATATCTGGAATTTTCATTACCTGTAATAAAACCATTCTTGGCATCTTTATAAAGACTCTGGGAGACTGTCTTCTGTTTGGACAGTTCACGATACACAGAGGTGATAGCACGTAATTAACTTAGTTACGTTATAATGGACGTTTTACAGAAGATGAAGTGTGAGAAGAGCGAGACAGCGGAGGTTGCAGACTCTACGGACGGGCTCATCATGCACAGAAAGGGTAAGGCCTAAGCTGGATTTACATATACATAGTACTTACTGAATAATTCCGTCACGCTCTTACACGAGTTATAATTTCAGTTAAACCCTTTCATGATCAAATTTTTCGAGTTGTTTTACCGTTCACCGCCAAAGTGTCGTCTGCTTCACTATTGTTGTCTGTGATATCATTTCAAAGTTAGAATTAAGGCAATATGACTGGCGAAATTTCAAAACGAGTGTCAAATAGTTTGGATCCTGATCAGACGCCGCGTTTCGTCTAATCAGGATCAAACTGTTTGCAAACGCGCTTGAAAGCGTCATTGAGAGTGAAAGGGTTAACCAACTGCCACATAGATACGTCTCTTTACTCCTTTAATTTATTCCTGCACTGAAGACTGGAAAAATACTTCAGTAAGGAATGGATTATATAAGAAATACTTTCTGTATAAGTCCTAGAAGATTGTAACTTTAAAACAGACTGAAATTAAAGCAGAATGCGCCTTAAAGTAAGGCCTTAAAGAAAGGCGTATTCTGTTTTTATTTCAACCTTTCAACAAGTTGTCGCATATCTTCACTATACTAGGACTAGGTGATGGAGTAATGGGTTAAAAGGAAAACGGTGTAGACCCAGGCGAGACTTCGCATTATGCATTATACGGATTATCACTCGGGTCTACACTGTTGCAAGTGTCTACTATTGAGAAGTGTATGAATGCTTACACTGTTTTGACACCATGCGCGCTAAATGTTGTCATCTCCTCCATGGTTTATAAAGTTACTCATTCACCGGTTTATTTCGCGATGAAGACGACTGGTATGACGAACAATGCGCCTCTTGTCAAATGCCGAATGATTTGAAATCAGATCTGAATCAAGGCTATTCCATTTGCACGTGCCATTAGGATAACTGCTAGAGATAAGTTCTTTCACCAGAGGCTCTATATAATAAATTCCAAAATTTCCATTTTCCGCAAGCGCAATTTTACAAATTAAACCCTTAACCCTTGTACCCCATATTCTATTACTATATAGTTTGAAGACATGTGGCCACTTAAAATAGGCTGAAAGTAAAGCAGAATGCGCTCTAAGACGCATTCTGCTTTACTTTCAGCCTGCTTTTAACCTATCATCTGCTAGAATAAAAATCCGAAGATTTCGGAAAAAATCCGAAGAAATGACAGCCCTGCTGTAAATATTCGCTCTATTTCAATTTATCATTTGTACCAGGGGCATTATTCCTTTAGTTTAAATACATAGTTGATAGCCTTGATGTTGTACTTCGGTACTGTCTTTGTAATGCAAGACTGTTGTTGTATTGTATGACTGTCGTTGTAGTCACTATTGTAGGGCTGTAACAGCACTATGGAACTGTCGTTGTATTGTATGACTGTCGTTGTAGTCACTATTGTAGGACTGTAACAGCACTATGGAACTGTAGTTGTATTGTAGGACTACTGTAGCACTATACAGCTGTCGTTGTATAGTAAGACTGTTGTTGTAGTCACTATTGTAGGACTGTTATAGGACTATGGAACTGAAGATGTATTGTAGGACTACTGTAGCAATATACAGCTGTTGTTGTATTCACTATTGTAGGACTGTTGTTGTAGTCACTATTGTAGGACTGTTGTTGTATTCACTATTGTAGGACTGTAACTGCACCATGGAACTGTATATGTATTGTAGGACTACAGTACGTAGCACTATACAACTGTCGTTGTATTGTAGGACTGTTGTTATAGTCACTATTGTAGGACTGTTGTTGTAGTCACTATTGTAGGACTGTAACTGCACCATGGAACTGAAGATGTATTGTAGGACGTAGCATTATACAGTTGTCGTTGTATATTAAGACTGTTGTTGTAGTCACTATTGTAGGACTGTAACTGCACTATGGAACTGAAGATGTATTGTAGGACGTAGCATTATACAGCTGTCGTTGTATATTAAGACTGTTGTTGTTGTCACTATTGTAGGACTATTGTTGTAGTCACTATTGTAGGACTGTAACTGCACTATGGAACTGAAGATGTATTGTAGGACTGCTGTACGTGGCACTATACAGCTGTCGTTGTATTGTAGGACTGTTGTTGTAGTCACTATTGTAGGACCGTTGTTGTAGTCACTATTGTAGAACTGTAACTGCACTATGGAACTGAAGATCTATTGTAGGACTACTGTACGTAGCACTATACAACTGTCGTTGTATTGTAGGACTGTTGTTGTAGTCACTATTGTAGGACTGTTGTTGTAGTCACTATTTTAGGACTGTATCTGCACTGTGGAACTGTCGTTGTATTGTAGGACAACTGTAGCACTATACAGCTTGTCGTTGTATTGTATGACTGTTACAGTACTATGGAACTGTAGTTGTATTGTAGGACTACTGTAGAACTATACAGCTTGTCGATGTATTGTAAGACTGTTACAGTACTATGGAACTGTAGTTGTATTGTAGGACTACTGTAGAACTATACAGCTTGTCGTTGTATTGTAAGACTGTTACAGTACTGTGGAACTCTAGTTGTATTGTCGGACTACTGTAGAACTATACAGCTTGTCGTTGTATTGTAAGACTGTTACAGTACTATGGAACTGTAGTTGTTTTGTAGGACTACTGTAGAACTATACAGCTTGTCGATGTATTGTAAGACTGTTACAGTACTATGGAACTGTAGTTGTATTGTAGGACTACTGTAGAACTATACAGCTTGTCGTTGTATTGTAAGACTGTTACAGTACTATGGAACTGTAGTTGTATTGTAGGACTACTGTAGAACTATACAGCTTGTCGTTGTATTGTAAGACTGTTACAGTACTATGGAACTGTAGTTGTTTTGTAGGACTACTGTAGAACTATACAGCTTGTCGATGTATTGTAAGACTGTTACAGTACTATGGAACTGTAGTTGTATTGTAGGACTACTGTAGAACTATACAGCTTGTCGTTGTATTGTAAGACTGTTACAGTACTGTGGAACTCTAGTTGTATTGTAGGACTACTGTAGAACTATACAGCTTGTCGTTGTATTGTAAGACTGTTACAGTACTATGGAACTGTAGTTGTATTGTAGGACTACTGTAGAACTATACAGCTTGTCATTGTATTGTAAGACTGTTACAGTACTGTGGAACTCTAGTTGTATTGTAGGACTACTGTAGAACTATACAGCTTGTCGTTGTATTGTAAGACTGTTACACTAATATGGAACTGTAGTTGTATTGTAGGACTACTGTAGAACTATACAGCTTGTCGTTGTATTGTAAGACTGTTACAGTACTATGGAACTGTAGTTATATTACTACTGTAGCACTATGCAGCGGTTGTTGTATTGTAGGACTGATGTAGCACTATACAGCCGTTGTTATATTATAGGACTGATGTAGCACTATACAGCTGTTGTTGTATTGTAGAACTACTGTAGCACTATGCAGCGGTTGTTGTATTGTAGGACTGATGTAGCACTTTACAGCCGTTGTTATGTTATAGGACTGATGTAGCACTATACAGCTGTAGCTGTATTGTAGGACTACTGTAGCACTAATGACTATACAGCTGTTGTTGTAAGTATGGCTGTTGGTGTATTGTAAGACTGTTACAGCACTAAGGAAATGTAGTTGTATTGTAGGACTACTGTAGCACTTTACAGCTGTAGTTGTATTGTAGGACTAATGTAGCACTATACAGCTGTTGTTGTATTGTAGGGCCACTGTAGCACTATACAGCTGGTGTTGTATTGTAGGGCTAATGTAGCACTTTAAGGCGGTTGTTGTATTGTAGGACTGCTGTAGCACTATACAGCTGTTGTTGTATTGTAGGGCTACTGTAGCACTATAAGGCGGTTGTTGTATTGTAGGACTGATGTAGCACTATACAGCTGTTGTTGTAATGTAGGGCTACTGTAGCACTTTTAGGCGGTTGTTGTATTGTAGGACTACTGAATCTACTGTAACACAATACAGCTGTTGTTATATTATAGGACTACTGTAGCACTATACAGCTGTATTTGTATTGTAGAACTGATGTAGCACTATACAGATGTTGTTGTATTGTAGGACTACTGTAGCACTATACAGCTGTAGTTCTTTTGTAGGATTACTGTAGCATTATACAGCTGTAGTTGTATTGTAGGACTGGTGTGTATTGTAGGACTACTGTAGCACTATACAGCTGTAGTTGTATTGTAGGACTGATGTGTATTGTAGGACTACTGTAGCACTATACAGCTGTTGTTGTATTTATAGGACTGATGTAGCATTTTACAGCTGTAGTTGTATTGTAGGACTGATGTAGCACTATACAGCTGTTGTTATATTATAGGACGGACTGATGTAGCACTATACAGCTGAGCTGTAGTTATATTATAGGACTACTGCAGCACTATGCAGTGGTTGTTCTATTGTAGGACTACGGTAGCACTATACAGCGGTTGTTGTATTGTAGGACCGATGTAGCACTATACAGATGTTGTTGTATTGTAGGACTACTGTAGCACTATACAGATGTTGTTGTATTGTAGGACCGATGTAGCACTATACAGATGTTGTTGTATTGTAGGACTACTGTAGCACTATACAGCTGTAGTATTTTGTAGGATTACTGTAGCATTATACAGCTGTAGTTGTATTGTAGGACCGATGTAGACAGTAGCACTATAAGATGTTGTTGTATTGTAGGACTACTGTAGCACTATACAGCTGTAGTTGTTTTGTAGGATTACTGTAGCATTATACAGCTGTAGTTGTATTGTAGGACTGATGTGTATTGAAGGACTACTGTAGCACTATACAGCGGTTGTTGTATTGTTGGACTACTGTAGCACTATGCAGCGGTTGTTGTATTGTAGGACTGATGTAGCACTATACAACTGTTGTGGTAAGTATGACTGTTGGTGTATTGTAGGACTGTTACAGCACTAAGGAACTGTAGTTGAATTGTAGGAATACGGTAGCACTATACAGCTGTATTTGTATTGTAGGACTACTGTAGCACTATACAGCTGTTGTTGCAGTGTAGGACCACTGTAGCACTGTACAACTGTAGAGTTGATTTGTAGGACTACTGTAGCACTATACAGCTGTATTTGTTTTTAGGGGGACTGATGTAGCTCTATATAGCTGTAGTTGTGACGTAGGACTACTGTAGCACTATACAGCTGTTGTTGTATTGTAGGACTACTGTAGCACTATACAGCTGTTGTTGTATTGTATGACTGATGTAGCACTATACAACTGTTGTTGTATTGTAGGACTACTGTAGCACTATACAGCTGTTGTTGTACTGTAGGACTACTGTAGCACTATACAGCTGTTGTTGTATTGTAGGACTACTGTAGCACTATACAGCTGTTGTTGTATTGTAGGACTACTGTAGCACTATACAGAGGTTGTTTTATTGTAGGATTGCTGTAGCACTATACTTATGTAGGTGTATTGTAGGACTGATGTAGCACTATACAGTTGTTGTTGTTTTGTAGGACTGTTGTCAGGGTTGGCAAGTTTTTGCCAAGGGTGGAAAAAACCATGGAAAAAAACCGGCAAGGAAAAAACTTGGTGGCAACAACTGGCAAAAACAAAAAAAATTAGTGGCAAAAACTAGACACTGGGTGGCAAAAACTAAAGACACTGGGTAGCAAAAACTGAATTTAGATAAACCCTTTTAGCAGGGTACCCTTCTCAACAGGTTTAAACCTTAAGGCACATGCACTGAAGTGAGTGGGCAGTGGTTATGTATTGTGTATAGCCAACAAACAAGGGAAAAACTGGGTGGCAAAAACTGGCAACAACTAAAAAATCTGAGTGGCAAAAACTAAAGACACTGGGTGGCAAAAACTAAAGAAACTGGATGGTAAAAACTGAATTTGAATAAACCCTTTTAGCAGGTTTCTCTTCTTAACAGATTTACGCCTTCAGGCACATGCACTGAAGTGTGAGGGCAGTGGTTGTGTATTGTGGACCTGTCAATGCATTAATGTCAAGTGTCAGAAGAATGCACAATACACAGCCACAGTCAGTGGAAATGAATAAAACAGGCTGAAAGTTAAACAGAATGTATTCAGATGAGATAAAATCAAAATCTAAAATGCTTATTTCTCCATTGAATCCTGTATTGTTTGTGACTACTGTACTTCTTACAGGTTGTCTCAAACAAACAATTCTAATAAGTAGTAATAAAACAGTTGTTTGCTACATTATGGAGAATTTAACAATTGAAATGGTTTTTTTTCTCATTCTCATTTGTAGCCCAGTTTTTATTACTGTTTCACTTTTATAAATAACAGGCATAATTTTGATGACTGATATTAAAATAAAGCTAGTTGAAAACATCCCAAGACTTAATTTTCACCCATATATATTTATTGTTTTAGGTTTTTGCCATTTTAGCCGTTTTTTTCCAGATTTTGGCGGTTTTTTCCAGTTTTTGCCACTGGCAAGGAAAAAACTAGTTTTTGCCGGCAAAAACCCAACCCTGACTGTTGTTGTCGAGAACTATTGTTCTGTAAAACTAGTGTTGTTCAGTTAAAGTTGTGTAGGGATGCCTCATGGTATAGGAATGATGTCGTTATGTACTGTAGGACTGTTCCGGTACTATACTGCTGTTGATGTTTTGTAGGATCGAGTGACACGGACACAAGTACAGACACTACAAGGGACACGTGGGACAACAAACTCCAATACATTCTCGCCGTGGTGGGTTTCGCTGTAGGACTGGGTAATGTCTGGAGATTTCCATACCTGGCCGAGAAGAACGGCGGGGGTAAGTAGGAGGGGGTATTGTTATCGCTTTCAGTAGTACGTCTCTAATTGGATTGAGTCTATATCGGTCAATGTGCTACTCTATGTAGAGCGAGCGGCTATTCACGTCAACGGACGGAACGTACCGAACCATGTTCCTTTCTGCTTTGATACCGATCGTTTGTTGACCTCTTTAACCCATTACCCCATAACCGGTATTTTGTTCTGAAAACAGGTGACCACTTAAAGCAGGTTGAAAGTATAACAGAATGCGCCTTCATGCGCATTCAGCTCAGCTTTCCTTTCAGTTTGTTTTAAGCTGCCATCCGATAAAATTTAGAAACATTTAATTATGGTGCATATTCACAAGGACATTATATTTTATTTAAATTGAATAGCTCCTGATATTCATGACTGTATAAAATGGAATGGAAATTGAATTAAAGGAGTGAAAAGGCGTATTATGGTGTAATGGGTTATGGGCATACTACCTTAAGTTAAAGTAAACTCCACTATATAACAACCAGTCAGAAGAAGTGAAACGGGACATGTTATTAATATATATATATTTTTTTTTTTACAAAAATCGTCCCTTTTGCCAAAATTATTTTTCTTTCAAAACGATTTGAAATAGTCCATCTTTACCGTTATCATATTGACAAGGGCACTTATGTATGCATATTTGTGTATATAATGTCATTGGCATTAAGGTGAAGTTACAATTATCCTTCTTTCCGATATACATGTAAACATTTGGGTTAAATTCACCAAACAGTAGGCCATTGGTGATTCTTTATTTGGAAATGAAAGATGCATAAACAATTGGATTATCTCGACCAGTTCAAATGGACGCTATACATGTACGTGTATATTATTATGCCTATTTAGCGAAAATTGTCATTAAATTTTAAATAATTGCATAAAAGTATGTCTCTCTAAAAGATGTGGTATGCAGTCAGTACAGCAAAGTTCCTTTATTATGATTGCTCAATACAAGACATGCTTTTGGGTTATGAGAATTGATCTGCTGAACCCTTTCGCTCATTAGTTGCTCATAAAAATCCGAAGATTTCCATATTTTCAAGCTTGATTTTAAGAATCGTTAACCCGTTCGCTGCCAGGCTCTATAATACTAAATAATTATGGAAATATTTTGAATCAAGATCAGACGCCGCGTGACGCGGCGTGTGATCTGGACCCTAAATGTTTTTGACACCAATATCAATGTTTCCTAAGTAAAAAAAAAAGATGGAAAGATCCGTAGGTTTCGGAAAAATCCGGAGAAATTGCAGCCATGTTTCGCTGCCAAGGTGAAGCTCTTTAACACTAACATAATTATTCAAAGTTGACACAGTTTGGAAGAGGATCCGAGATGCTGCGTAACGCGGCGCTTGATCGGAACCCAAACTGTTTGCCATATGCTCGCGTAAAAAGGGATTTTAAGTCAAACTGGCTAAGACACTGGCTAAAAATCTAAAGTTTTGAAATAAAATCAGAATATAAGTTTATGCAGACGATGTTATGGCTGCAGTGGTTGTATTAGCTGGGTTATGACGTAATAGTGGCAATAAAAGGGATACAAGCAATAAACGGGACGTTATTGTAAACAGTGTATTATTTTGTATTTCAGGGGCCTTCTTAATTCCCTACACAATAATGCTGGCCATTCAGGGCATTCCGTTGTTTTATCTGGAGCTAGCCGTGGGACAGCGGCTTCGAAAAGGAGCAATTGGCGCCTGGAATGAAATCTCGCCATATCTCGGAGGAATCGGGATTGCAAGTGCGGTGGTCTCGTTCTGGGTATCATTTTACTACAACACGATAATCGCGTGGTGCCTCGTGTATCTCGTACAGAGCTTCCAGTCGCCCCTCCCCTGGGCCCAGTGCCCGGCTAGGGAGGCGGGGAACAGCACGTTACCAGTGGCAGAGTGTGAGGTGAGATAGCATGGAGAAGACGCTATTTTTTCTGTTTAAAACATTACCCTATAGCCTGATTCTAGATTTGAAGACAGGTGGTCACTTAAAACAGGCTGAAATTTAAGCAGAATGTGCCTTAATCCTGCGCTAAGCTACCGCCTGTTAGGACATCGAAACCTTTCTTTTGGTACATGTTTATATATATATGTTTGTGTATAAATTGGAAATGTTTTCGTCAATGGACAGGAAGAATGAGTATCCATGGAGTAAAGGTTAACGGTCTAATTGTAGAAAACTGAATTGACAGCTTCTTGAACATCCTTACGATTTCTTTTCATTTGAAACAGTTCCTAATTGTTTGCGTTAAATGCAAAAAGTTTGGAGCCTGTTATATACTCTGAGTTACCCCGTCCCGGCGTCTGATCAGGATTCAAACTGTTTGTAATGGCAGTATACATGTACCGTCATGTAGAGTTGATTTAGCACAAACGCGTTTATTGCAAAATAATATTCCTCACTGTACATACATTATTTTAAAAACGAGTGTACTTCCTCCCTTTTACGGCACTCCGAACAACGATTCCTTCCCTACAACAATGCTTGTTGCTGTTCCCAAAGAAGACACGTTATGTATAACGCTTTCACCCTTGCAAAATTGTCTGCTTAAAATTGTCGTTTAGCTTTTTACTCAAGTTACGTTTTGGATATTTTGACAGGAAAAACATTAAGACGGACGACAAACAGTTTGATCACAGATCGGACGCCGCCTAACGCGGCGGCTGATCTAGGATCAAACTGTTTGCAGATGTACTCTAATGGTATTAATATTCCCTCCCTACAACAACTCCATCCGAACAACATCGTGACAAACTATGTTCCCCATTGGGTATTCTTGTAGAAAGGAAACACTGTACCACGAAACACACGTGCATTAACAATGGCTTTTGCTCAACTCTGACCAATCAAATGCTTTAGAACGATCTCAGACCAAACTCAAACTCTTTATAACCTTGGACCAATACCAGAGACTTATACATGTATACTTATGTTATCTAGGTCTCTGCCAATACTATTTAGAGAAGAGAGTTTTTTGACATGCGCTTTTTTAGTTCTAAATTTAGAATTCAATAAAGCTTATGTTTGAAATAGGACCAGAGTGTCAGCAAACCGTTTGCAAGTGGTAAGAAGCCGAGTTACTTGGCGTCTTATCGGGATTTAACCTGTTTGCAAAGGTAATCCGACTGTTTCGCCGTTTTCGCGCCAATTATGCTTAAAATGAAACCTACTTTGTTTTAATTTTATTGACTGAATTAAGACTTAATGTGTGATGCGGTTACTCAAAAGTAGATTTATTTGTAGATTTGTGTAAATTTGGCAGCTTAACCCATTATCTCATAGTGAACGTTCTTGAGACACTGTCTAGTCAAGAACGTTCACTATGAAATGTAATACCTGCTAAATGAACCTATTTGCAAAGCTTAACCCATTTTCGCATATCCTGTTTCTAGATTTTGAAAAAAGGTGGCAACTTAAAGCAAATTGAAAGAAAAGCAGAATGCACATGAAGGCGCATTCTGCCTTACTTCAAGCATGCTATAAGCTACCATCTGTGAACTGTTAGGATAAAGAAACTGTTTTATGGTACATATTCACGCCTATATAAAGTATATCTATTTTTTTGAGTAGATGAGTAAATTTATAATTCAAATGCGTAGTTATTGGGTAATGGGTTAATGCAGGTCAAAGTAAGGTGGATGTACACATGTGTTGCTATATCTCGGCCTGTAAATATAATATGATTATTATAAACATTGTTTTGTCAGTGTTGTATTGTGAATATATTAACCCTTTCACTCTCAATGACGTCATAAAGCGCATTTACAAACACTTTTGATCCTGACCAGACCCCGCGTAACGCGGCCTCTGATCAGGATCAAAACTGTTTGCCACTTATTTGGAATTACGTCAGTTATACTGGCTTAAATCGAACTTTGAAACGATATTATAGAAATCAATATTGAAGCAGACGACAATATTGCGGTAAAGGGGCAAACACCTCACGAACAATTATATCATGAAAGGGTTACTGTGTTTTATATGTTCAGCTCAGCGGTCCGACTTCCTATTTCTGGTACCGGGAGACCCTCAATATCTCGGACAATGTGAACATTGGCGGCCAGGTGAACTGGTGGATCGTGGTGGCGCTAGCTGTAGCCTGGCTTATTGTCTTCCTCTGTATGGTCAAAGGCATCAGTTCCAGTGGAAAGGTAGGTAACTGATGCATTGTACAGTAAAAACTGCGCTATTGTTATCATTATGAATAATAACATTTATTTAAGCTTATAAAGTGCCGTTTTTTCATCTCGCATAACGCAGTCATCTTCTTTAACCTTTTGCACCAAGTCTGTTTCTATATTTGAAGACAGATGACCACTCATAGCACATGCACTTGACACATAGATCTATTACCAAAAAGAAATATATTTTTTTTTTACTAGACTTCCATTATAAAGACAAGATTTACAACGGAATCAACCTTAAACTGATGCTAAAATAGACTAGATCGCCGATATTCTCTTGTGTGGTACCCTCGGGAAATGATTAATTTATCAATACATGTACATGTATCTACTTTTTATCACATCAAATTCCGTCAAATAACGCCACAGTACGTTCATTTATAACATCAGTTTTATAGCATCAGTTTAAGACTAGTTAACTACCTGTTGGATTCCGTTGTATACCTTGTCTTTATATATAATAGAAGTCTAGTAAAACAAATTAATATATATATATATATATATATATATATTTGTAATAGACCTAGATGTATGTGTCAAGTACCTGTGACTCAAAGCGGGTTCAAAGCAAAGTATATAATGTGTGTTAAGCGCATCCTGCTTTACTTTCAACCTATTTTCAGTTACAATCAGCTAGGATATATAAATTAATGCTTATGTTGCACATTCATTTCTGTGTATATTGAATCTATTTCGTATTGAAGGAATATGTTAAAGGTGTAAAACGCGTATGTAATTATGGGGTAATGGGTTAAACATAAACATATATTCTCATAATTCAGATTTTCTCCAAGCATGCTCTTGACATTGATTGTTTGTTGTGCAATTTTCAAAAGGTATGGAATATTCATTGACTAGGTGGTTGACACTATTTTATCTGTTTAGCTCTTGAGCTATATCAAACAATGGTTATTGCACATGGGCCGCTGTTTTCAATGCTCCTTCGCCATAACGGCCCTCTGAACAAGTTCAACAACGATTCCCTTCTCACAACAACGCTTGCCGCTGTTCCCCAAACAAGACAATTATGTCGAACCTTTGTCACGGCTGCAATATCGTCTGCATCAAATTGTCGTCTTCTGTTTTTCTCAAAGTCACATCATGGACATTTTGACAGAAAAAACCCCCCATAATGACAAGTGGCAAACAGCTTGAATCCAGACCAGGCGTCGCGCTGCATGGTGTTTGATCTGGATTCAAGATTTTTGCAAGTATTAAATCAGTGTCCCTCCCTATAACAAATCTCTCAGAACAACACACACAATATGTGTCTCCCAGAGGATGTTGTTGTAGAGAGACAGCACTGTATACAGTTTATCTACGGCAGTTGCAGTCTGTAAAAATATCTAAGTTGATAATCTGCATGCTCTTTCAGAAAATAAAAACGGAACGACAAACAGTTTGGATCCAGATCAGACACTTAGTAACCCGGCGTCTCATCTGGTTCCAAACAATATACACCGCTTATCTGTGGGGATTGTAGAGCGTGAAGTGCGCTCGACCTTCAATACAGGGGTCGTAAGTTCGAGCACCCGCCGAACCAGAGGCCTGACTAGGATTTACGGACCCCCGTTCATGTACAGTAATGTTCTTGAGCAAGATAAGCACTGCGAATTGCGCCTCTCTACCCAGGGGAAGTTAACAGAGTACCTGCGGGCTGGGATGGCTCCATGATCAGGGGAGAACATGTAGTGGGCTGATTCGGGCTGACAGTAGACTATAACGTGATGGTTTGTATCACAAGTTCGCCTGTTGCGTGCAGAGATCCAATCTACAGTAATTAAAGTATCTGTTGATAGCGGTTGTTAATAAACCCTTAAAACAGGGACGTGTGAGAAACCGATTGCTGTTCTACATAACTACATGTATGTCATATGACAGGAGCGGACCCAGTATTCAAGTTTGCGGGGCCGATCCAGGGTGGCGCAACACAAAATCTAAATAATACATGTATGTCATGAAGGACAAAAAAATTGAACAATGTTACCAAAAATGACTATCGGAAAGACACAAACGATGTAGACCCTAGTCGGGCGTCCAGTGCGGTTTCTGATCCAGCTCTTCGCTAATTAGTTCGCCTATTAAACTTAACCCCTTCACCACACCGTCCAATCGGTTATGGTTGCCGCATCGATAAAGCTGTGGTTGCCTCGCGCAGCGAGCGCCGAATAAAAAGGTGAGTTTGTATTTTGGTACTAAAGACTCCTACTTTCTGAATATCAGCATTTATTTGTATGTAGCCGTAAAAAGCAATGTTTGCCGAACATGCTGATGTAATATTTATCCAATAGCATGCAAAATGGTGTATTTAATCAGTGAATCAACGTGGATCAATATGCCAAAACACCATATTTCTGTCTTATGGACTGAATATCTCCGATATATGACAAACTCATGTTATTCCAACGATGTCGAAGGTAAATCAAAGTATTTTTCTATCCACCCCATGCATATCATATTGCATTGTTCAAAATCAACGAAGTTACAGGTGTTTTCGTGTACTGAGTTGATGTTCGAATGGCTAAGGTTACCGCATTCTGAAAAGTTTGACGTTAAGGTTCACCCTATTTCTGGGCGGATTTAGGCTAAGGTTACCGGATCACTAAAATAAGCAGTATTGCGGCATCAAAAGACCCACACGTCGTATTTTTTCACTTGAACTTGATACATAAGACTCACAAGTGTCATGTTTATTCTGTAACATGTGTTTAGCCAATTATGTCCACAACAATTATTATTTCTAACGTGTAAATCGGCTTTGTACAAAGACGTACAATCTGATCGATTTCTCACGGTAAAATATTTTTATCATTTTCAGTGAACACGCGCGAAAACTAGTGACGCAAATATTACCAGAAACTAGCACATTCGTCTTTACTGAGCAAAGTTGTTTACACATCTGTCCGGGAAAGCGATCTTTGCTGGAAGTTATCTAATTGGTCAAAGAGTATACGTCCCAATCATTGATTGGTCTCTTTTATGAGGTTCATACTACCTTAGATTTACAAAGCGCTCAACATTTGGTACAACAGCAATAGCTGTGTTGTTCATACCACTGATTGGTCGTTGAAATGGGGATTCTAATGGATGTCAAAAGCGCTCAATATTTGGAGTAAATTGCAAAGAGTCCAGTTAGGCCATGTTACAAGAGAATATAATGCAATAGCTCCACTTGTTATTTAAAGTCCCATTGTGTTTTCAGACCTTTTCTTAATGTCTGAAATACAATACCGGTTAATAATAATGTTTGAACATTCTTATGGGCCAAACTGATCTATGAAATGATGAAGACGGACCTAAATCACCAAAAAGGGCGATTTAAAATCATAACAAACCGAAAAAACTTCACCGTGTGCAACCGTATCTACCTTCGCCCGTCCATACATCAGTCAGTTAGACTATCACACTTTTTTGTCCGCTCTCTAACTCGAATATTTTCTATCCGATCTTCCACAAACTTGCTGAAAATGTTCATTGATATAAAAGCAAGGTTTAGTTTGATTACTACTAAAATCGCATAAGGTATTTTTGAGTTATTGCCTGTTAATTAATAAAAAAAATGACTGTTTCAGTCATTTTTGCACTCTAAAAAACATGCTGCAAATATTTATTAATATAAAATTTAGGTATAGTTTGATTATTACTAAAATCGCATGTGGCATATCTGAGTTTTTGCCCTTTATGTATTCAAAAATGACTGTTTTCAGCAAGTTTTGCTCACTAACACAAATACGTTTTATTGGATCTTTACCAAACTTGCTGAAAATGTTTACTAATATAAAATTAAGGTTAAGTTTGATTACTACTAAAATCGCATGAGGTATATCTGAGTTATTGCCTGTTTATTAATAAAAAATGACTGTTTCAGTCATTTTTTCTCTCTAACACATACAGTTTTTATCGGATATTCACTAAACTTGCTGAAAATGTTTAATCATATAAAATTTAGGTATAGTTTGATTATTACAAAAATCGCATGTGGCATGTCTGAGTTTTTGTCCTTTAAGTATTAAAAATGAATGTTTCAGCAATATTTGCTTTTTAACACATGCAGTTTGTATAAGATATTCATCAAACTTGTTGAAAATGTTTATTATAATAAAATCTAGGTCAATCATCTCAACTACCAAAATCGCACAAGGCATGTTGGAGTTATTGCCCTTGAATGACTAAAAATTGACTACTTAAGCCTCGTCAGCTTTCTGACTCAAACAGTTTTAATTGGATCTTCACCAAATTTACTGAAAATAATATTTGTATAAAATCTTGGTCCAGTTCTATAAATACCCAAATCGCTGAAGGCATGTTGGAGTTATGGTTCTTCAATTTTTTAATTTTTGCTGTTTTATCCTTATTTTTGCCCTGTCCACTCTGTAAAAGGACCAGTTTTTATTCTATTTTAGACAAATATTTGGTCTATGGTTGCATGTGCTCCATCTTAGCCGTGTTGGTAATAAGTTAAGTAATAAATGACCACTCCATGTCTCCTTTACCTCTTGAAGGATTTTCATTCAACTGTATTCGATTTTTTTCTTGACCTAGATTTAATAAAAATACACATTGTCAGCAATTTTGGTGAAGATCCAATAACAAGTGTTTGTTTTAGAGAGCAGAAAATGCTGAAACAGTCATTTTTTAATTATTCAAGGGCAATAACTCAGATATGCCTCATGCGATTTTGCTTGTTATTGAACCTGACCTAGATTCTATACTAATAAACATTTGTAGTAAGTTTGGTGAGGATCCAAAAAGAAGTGCTTGAGTTAGAGGGCGGACAAGGCTGAAACAGTCATTTTCAGCAAGCTCAAGGTATAGATTCTCCGTAATGTTTTTAATCGCTTAATCGGTGAATAATATATACACGTTTTGACTGAATCTCATAGTGTTTAACCCTGCGCCTACTGGTCGTAACTTTATGGAGTTTATCAACTGTTTGAATCTAGAAAGACGCCGCGTAACTCGGCGTCTCATCTGGATCCAAACTGTTTGACACTCGTCTTAAGGTTTGTTTAATTAAAACAATGCATAAAGCTAAACTGAACAAATTTTGCAGACGACAATGTCAAAGCAGACGTCTGTGCAGCAGAATAAGGGTTAACCAGATGTTCCAGGTACACATGAGTAATCTGAACTAAGCTAACATTTTCTCACTAATTTCAGCACCGAATGCTATGGTGTTACTACTGATTAAACCGTCTCTTCGAGACACTTTTAATGAGTATGACACCATAGGGTTTAAAGGCAGAAATAAAGATTTTAGTTTTTGAAATACTTCCGTTATCTGGAGCCCTGTATGTACAGAGTTGTCCTTCTTTCCATTCACATGGTTAAACTCTTTTCTGGATATAATATCCATAAATTAAAAAAAAAATTAAAACGCGAATTTCTTAGATAAAGCCGCTTTTCGTGGAAGAATCACGTATTATGTAGTTCAAATGGGATCCCAAACAACCGTTTTAGGCAGGTTTCCCCAAAACACAATGCGGTTTTAATTAAACACGTCCACATTATCATATACTCGCGAGAATACGGGCACTCATATACAGTGTGCGCGTTTAATTCAGATAACTCGTGGGAGCTATGCAATATATATATAACTTTGCATTGAGACTAATTTTAGTAAATCACTAACCGTCCTTACCAAAGAGTTAACTTCGTGGATACATGTTGATAGCTCACGTAATTGTATGCACAATCGTGGTGATCTTAGGTTGGGGAATGTTGCCTTTGTACAAACTGGATTTACACGTTAGAAATAACAATTATTGTTAACATAATTGGCTAAACACAATTTACAGAATAAACATGACACGTTTGGATCTTATGTTTCAAGTTCATCGGGCAAAATACGACGAGTGTGTCTTTAGATGCTGTAAATACTGCATATGGTAGTTGTCGGTTAACCTTAACCTAATTGCACCCAGAATTAGGGTGAACCTTAACCACCAGATTTTTAAAATGCGGTAACCTTAGCCATTCGAGCATCAACTCAGTACACGAAAATACTTGTCACTCCCATGATTTTGAACAAAGCAATATGAAATTCATAGGATGGACAGAAAAATACTTTTATTTATCTTCGACATCGTTGAATTAACGAGAGCGTGTCATATATCGGAGATATTTAGTTGCAAAGAAAGAAATTTGGTGTTTTGGCATATTGATTCACATTGATTCACTGATTTAATACACCATTCTGCATGCTGTTGGGAAATTATTACACCAACATGTTCGGCAAACATTGCTTTTTACGGCTGCATACAAAGAAGTGCCGATCTTGTGAAAGAAGGAGTGTTTTAGAGCAAAATATAAACTCACCTTTTTAATCGACTCTCGCTGCGCGAGGCAACCACAGCTTTATCGACGCGGCAACCATAACCGATTGGACGGTGTGTTCACTGCCATGACGTCGCCAATTTTAAACAATTCTCTGCTTTTAAGTTTTATTTCTCAAATTTAATTTTAGGTAATTTGACTAAATAAATATTGATATCAGTGGCAAACAGTTTGGATCCTGATCAGACGCCGCGTTACGCGGCGTGATATCGGGATCCAAAATGTTTATAAGTAACTATTGTACTCGAATAAGGCAGTGAAGGGGCTAGACATAGGATGGTGCTTAGTAACTGATCAGACGCATAACTCGGCTTCTGATCAGGTCCCGAACTGTTTGACACTCATAACGATATAAGTGGTTCGCGGGTCAGCTTATTCCGTGAAATCTTGATTAAATTGAAATATACCATATCAGGGGTGAAAAATCGTTAAAGTAAAAAAAATACAGTACCGTTTTTTTCTGACAGGATTTTTTGTCGAGAAAAACTCCTGTTTCAATAAATGGGAATATTTTCTTTATAAACTAATATAACTCAATAATTTCTGTATATTCAAGTAAACTGTACAGAGACTATAAGATATTGTGCAAACAAAAATATTTCATGACATATTTTCTTGATACATGTATATCAATATTTTAAAAACGTTAAATTCTGAAAAAGTCACTAAATCTCAAATTACAAAAAATCTAGCTGTTTAACATACACTAATTTTACTCTTATTAGATAGATATTACTTAGTTCTACTAGTCGCAAAATTGTTATGAAAATCTACAGTGGAATTTACATTTTATTCACGATTTCCAGAAATTCTGACAAAGTGTTAACACAAAACGAGTAACCTCCCTTGAGTTCAACTTTAAAATGCCGTCAGCTCTAAATAATACCATAAGTCAAACCTGTAATAAGGGACCGTTGACTACGGTAGCCTTTAGATCTTTAAAGGCAGGTGACTGCTTAATGCATAAAAAAGTAATGCATAAAAGCCTCCTTTAGGATCTATCGTTTAGCATTACTTTTGTCCTGTGTAAAGCTGCCAGCTGTCATATAGGCTATAAATCCTTACAAAGTTTAGTTGTCACTTGACTATACTTGCATCTGATAGTATTCATTATTACGTGACTAAACATAGCCTGTCCTTTGATCACTGCGTTATGGATTGACTAGTCAATAAATCGGACAATTTATTTTAAAAAAAAGTTTTGAGGCGAGTGGGAATCGAACCTAGAACCTTTTGATTGCTAGTCAATCACCGTACCAACTGCGCTAACAGAGAAGACACTGAAACAGATCAAACTTATCTTTATGTAAATTTTCTACTATAAGCACGTGCCGCAAAGATCAGGTGAAAGTCATCAGCATTTCCGGAACTTGAGATGCGGGCCGTCCGCTGTCGAGCCACCTTAAGGTTCCGAGATAGTGTTTGACAGGCCGACTTTTTTCCAAAATGCCTACATGCAACATACCAATATTATATATCATTTTGAGCGTTAGGACTTGTAGAAGCTTTATAAAGGAGTCTTGATGTAAAATTAATCACTACTAAATTATTTTCGACAGTATATTATACTCAACAAAACAATTAAAGGGGCAAATATATTGGGTAGGCCCAATATATAAAAATAAGTTCATACAATATTTTTTTAACTGTTTCATGTAAAATTACATGTTAACTTTGTTGTAGAGTATAACTGTATTTCGAAAAGTAGAAATATATATCGCAGTTCCCCTTCAAACACAACCACCCTAAAATTACCGTGTGCCAGACTAGGTGGGTGGGGTAACAAACAACTTGATCAAGAGCCCCACCTTTTAGGCTCTTCTTTTAAATTACAGCTAGTATCATATGTGTTCACCACGTGCATTAATCACTTCCTTGCATCTACATGGAAATCGGAGAATTAGCTTAAGGAGGTATGCAATGGACATTCTGTGCCATTCTTCAATAAGCATGTCTGTTAGCCTCTAAGGTAACGATCTCGACCGGATATCCGGCGTTGCCGTATATCCTAAGCATCTTCAATGTGACAGAAGTGTGTTGACCTTGCTGGCCAGTCCATCTGCCCTATGCCCTCGTGTTCCAAGTACTGGTCTACCATGCGTGCTCGGTTCGGACGAGCTTTGTCGTCTGTCGGGATGAAGCCTGAACTCAAAGCTCCAGCTTCAGCGCGTGCAATAGCATCTAGGGTATCGTCCCTGTACCCCAAACTAGTCAAAGTCCAGTTCCTAATGACGTAAAGGTCCGTGCAACCGTTATAGGATATGCCCACCCATAGGAGCCCTGGCCCCTTTCTGAGTCCGTCATGCTCTGCCACATAACAGTCGAAGAAACATTCGTTTCGCTGTCTTTACATTCGTCTGCAGTCGTCATTTAAATCCAAAATGAAATTTGACGGACTAGTCCACAATACGTTGCGAAAACGTAAACGTTCAAATGGCATGATTTCTGGCAAAACGCTAGATGACGTTTTCGGTGGTGTGGGGTCAAGGCCGGTCGCACGACAGGTCTTCTAGCCCATAGGTTTGCAGCATGAAGTCTATTCCCGACGATCTGAACAGCAATCCTGTAACCACACGTCTGTTTATAAACACTATTAAGCGAAACGAGGGAATTGAGCCGTTGACGTCATGCCATAAGTGACAACATCGGTCCTTTACTTCAAATATGACCTGCAAACGACCTTGACCTGATCTCCAATTAACCATCCCAGTGTCCAGGTACAACTACCACAACCTGTCGACGACACCCTTACTAACGTCAAACTCCGTCGCAACATGACGTTGGAAAACGACAAATGACGTCTTTAGGGTCATAGTTTTCAAATGTTGTACCAATATGCAATCTATTTTTGCTTAAGATACAAATATGCACTCGATATAACGAAAACAGCTATAAAACTAATATTTGAAGAATAGGCAGACACATCGTGCAAAATTCCTGTGGACGTTAAAAACCGTGTTTTTGATACTTGTCCGCTTCAATTCATTCAACCATGGCCATTTTTGCACATAGTGACGTTTGTTTCTTAATTTGTTTATTCTAAAGCATCTAAACACGCATTCACTCTTTTAACTTGAAAATGTTTGCATTTTTGAAAAAGATATATGAACTTATACATTTGCCCCTTTAATTATTTTGTTGAGTATATATTGCGTTGGCGTTTCGATTGTATTTAACCGGGAAAGACTTGCGTCTTCGCCACTGTATGCATGGCTGTAAGGATGTTCTTTTTCTGAGGCCTCTATATCGCTGTGTCGCTGAGGTGTCGCTGTGCCTTTGACAGGACCAGAATAAAGAAAGCACCACAGTCCCATACAAAATTACAATGATTAAAGTTGAACTTTCAGGTTGTTTACGTGACTGCGACATTCCCATATCTCGTACTGGCGATTTTCTTCATCAGGGGTGTGACTTTAGAAGGCTTTCACCATGGAGTGGTTCGATTTTTTGTACCTGATGTAAGTATAGTAAGAGTTTCGGGCCAACCATAAATGATCACATTTATCCAGAAATAGAAATAAAGATGGATAGATGTCACTGCCAGCTGATTGTTTGGAAATATGATAGCATTTTAGAGCTTTTTAAAACTTTACCCATTAGCGTGTTTGTAGTTTTGAAGACAGATGACCACTTAAAGCAGGTTGAAAGTGAAGCAGAATGCGCATGAAGCACATTCTCCTTTACTTTCAGCTTGCTTTAACGTACCCTCTGATAGGGTAAATATTTCTTATTTCATGTATAACTTGAGTGGAACTATTTTCTTCAGTGGGGGCATACATTTAAGGCGTAAAAAGTACATAAGGAGTAATGTGTTAATGGATTCCTCAACAGTGCTTGTTAGAAGGATGTAGTTATCAGTCGGTAGTTAAGATATATAGTAAATACCTGATGTATCCTTTTTATGCAATTTGTACCATAATTATATTTAATTAGCAAACGGTGCAAAAACTGATCAATATATCAATAGCAGAAAATTGAAGCGAAAAACATCTCAATAATTTCGTGTTGAAATAAACATTATGTCGCAGTCGATGCACAGTCCTAAAATTGGCATATAATAATACACGTACATTTGTATTATGTTACCAATTTGGTTATAGTTCAGTCGCCTTGGGGATCCGCAAGTATGGTTGGATGCTGCCACCCAGATTTTCTTCAGTCTTGGCCTGGGTTTCGGGGGTCTGCTGGCCTTCGCGTCCTACATGCCAGTGAGAAACAACTGTTATAAAGACGCCATCATGGTGTCCGTTATCAACTGTGGAACGTCTGTCTTCGCCGGCATTGTTGTCTTCTCCATATTAGGTATGCCTTAACTCTTTTAGCCCTGAAAAACCTTTTCAAGTTTAGATTAAACCGAGTGCCATTTTGACTAGGCTGATTAGTTCACACCTGTGCCCCATTCACCTGTGGTCTGTATGTACAGTACGCGTACTTGGACTCAATCGGGTTAACCATATTCACAAACGAACAATAGATATATCAATATGCGTCTAAGCTAAAATCCTTATTCCCTTGCAAACAGTTTGGAGCCAGATAAGGCGCCACATAACCTGGCGTCTGAACAGAGTGCAAACTCTTTGCTATTACAGATTTAAAATACTAGTAAGCGTTATTAACCGTCAAAAGTTGTCACTTTCTTGATTTGTTTGCGCAGCGTTGCGTTTGGTTTCGTTTAAACGGGAAAAAGGCCCACGGTCACTGTATATATTAAATTTGCGCCTGAAACGAGTCGGGTATTGCTTTTTAGCTCGCCTGTACGTAGTACATGACGAGCTATTGCAATACCCCCGGTGTAGTCGTCGTCGTTGTCGTCGTTGTCGTCGGCGTCGTCGTGTACGGCGTAAACAATTTTAAGAAAATGTCTATAACTTCTATGTCCCTTGAGGTATTGCTTTCATAGTTGGTATGTGTGTGTATATGGACAAGACCTCTCCATGCACAGAAAAAGTTTGACCCCTGTGACCTTGACCTTGAACTTAGGGCCTGCGTTTAGGTTTCGAAAAATGCCTTTAAACTTCTATGTCCCTTAAGGTATTGCTTCCATAGTTGGTATGTGTGTGTATATGGACAAGACCTTTCCATGCACAGAAAATGTTTCACCCCTGTGACCTTGACCTTGAACTTAGGGCCTGCGTTTAGGTTTCGAAATTTGCCTTTTAGGTTTCGAAAAATGCCTTTAACTTCTATGTCCCTTGAGGTATTGCTTCAATAGTTGGTATGTGTGTGTATATGGACAAGACCTTTACATGCACAGAAACATTTAGACCCCTGTGACCTTGACCTTGAACTTTGGGCCTGCGTTTAGGTTTCCAAATCTGCGTTTAGGTTTCGAAAAATGCCTTTAACTTCTATGTCCCTTGAGGTATTGCTTTCATAGTTGGTATGTATGTGTATATGGGCAAGACTTTTACATGCAAAGAAAAATTTAGACCCGTGTGACCTTGACCTTGAACTTAGGGCCTGTGTTTAGGTTTCGAAATGTTTGTTTAGGTGTAGAAAAATGCCTTTAACTTCTCTGTCCTTTGAGTTATTGCTTTCATAGTTGGTATGTATGTGTATATGGACATGACCTTTCGATGCACGGAAACATTTAGACCTGTGAGACATTGACCTTGAACTAAGAGCCTGTGTTTAGGTTTCGAAATCTGCGTTTAGGTTTCGAAAAATGCATTTAACTTCTATATGCTTTGAGGTATTGATTTCATAGTTGGTATGTGTGTGTATATGGACAAGACCTTTCCATGCACAGATAAATTTGGACCATTGTGACCTTGACCTTGAACTAAGGTCCTGTGTTTAGGTTTTGAAAAATGCCTTTTACTTCTATGTCCCTTGAGGTATTGCTTTCATAGTTGGTTTATGTGTGTATATGGACAAGACCTTTCCAGGCACAGCAAAATGTAGACCCCCTGTGACCTTGACTTTGAACTTAGGGCCCATGTTTAGTTTCGAAATCTGTGTTTTGGTTTCTCAAAATTTTTATTACTCCTATGTCCATTGAAATATTCCTTTCATATTCAGTTTGCATGTGTATATGGACAAGATCTTTCCTTGCATGCAAAATGTTTGAGCCCTCTGACCTTGACCTTGAACTTAGGACCCGCGTTTAGGTTTCAAAGTCTGCGTTTAGGTTTCTCAAAATTTCTTTAACTCATATATCCACTGAGATATTTCTTTCATATTTGGCATGCATGTGTATATGGACACGACCTTTCCATACATGCAAAAAAATTGGCCCAGTGTCCTTGACCTTGAACTAAGGTCGCGAAAGGTTTTAGGTCTCGAAATCTGCGTTTAGGTTTCAAAAATGCTTATAATTCCTATGTCCCTTGAGGTGTTATTTTCATATTTGATTTGCCAGTGTATATGGACAAGACCTTTCCATGCAGGCAAAAAGGTTGACCTCTGTGACCTTGAGTGTGCTTTTAAGTTTCTAAAGGTGCCGGTGGCGAGCTTTGTTGTCTCTCTGACAACTCTTGTTTAGTAAATGATCATGTTTTAAAGCTTAATTTCATTATCTAATAACGTGAGCCTGTTTCGGTAGTTTCCAGCATAACTGCCAGGGTTATACAAATGTATATATGGGCTATTTTTCAGTACTGTTTTATCTATATATTATACACGTATAACAATAACGACATATATATAGATCTAATAGCACAGCTGCGCCATGCGCTCATAGCTTTCTACCGATTTCTTTTAGGATTTAAAGCTACGCAGAATTTTAATGCGTGCGAACAAGCCAGGAACGCTGAGTTGGTCCGTCTGTTCAACACAACGGACGTTGTGGTGCCACCTACCGGAAGTTTGGCGAACTTCACCATGTACAACAACTCCACGGCAGATTGGTCCACAGTTGTAGGCGAGATGCCCGGCCTTGTCACGTGTGACATTCAGAAGGAACTGGACAAGGTGCTGTTTCGCTGTAAAGCGGTATCTTGTCGTTATATCGTTTACTTAAGTTATCGTCTGCAATATTAACATTTATAGTTAAATTGAATTGTAGTCTGCAAAAGTTGTCGGCTGAATGAATTCCAAATACTGCCTTGGTCACACTATTCTTACCATCAAGAAAATCAATATGACATTAGATACTCAGAAGTCGCTTAACCCATCTTCGCCAAGTGGATTCTTCCACGATGCTTATATATTAGTTCATTTTTATCTAATGTGTGCCTGGTCTAAATTTTCATTTTCGGTTTGTTTTACATGTACATGTATATTGAATTTCCTATCAGCAAACAGTGTAGATTCTGACCAGATGTCCCTGTTATGTGACTCATGGCACAAATGGGTTAATTCGACTAGATCTAACACGCTTTCCAAAAGTTTATTTCGAAATACATGTCCTCGAACTCGCTTATATCGAACATACCTGTAATTTAAAGTTAAAACTTGGCTAAGTCACATTCTAATATTGAACTACGGGAACGTTCTTCTTAAGCGAGTTCGAATGATCGAGTCTGTTTACTTCAATGTGCGCAAAATTCCCAGTTAAACAGCTTTATCGCAGATAAAAAAATCACCCTTTCCGTTTTAACAAAACCAAATGAATAGCGATCATTTGTATACCGGTAAAGCGAGAGTGGGTTTTCAATATACGTGACGCATCTATTTATTTTCATTTATTTTTCTAAAATAAAGTGTTGTCAAACTATTCTAATCTTAACTTCTAAAATTATTTTCTACTCGCATTTCCAAATAAGTTTCATTGTAAGTAAAACCTTATTTGGATATGCGAGTAGAAAATAATTTTAGAAGTTAAGATAAGCTATCCTGATGAATTTCTTTCGTGATATTCTAATCTTATAAGCAAATAGTATAGAGCCGAATCAGACCCCGAGTAACTTGATGTCTGAGCTGACTCCAATCTGCGTACAATAAAGATACGATAATATAATATACTTCCACCTTTAGACTAACACGTCTATGATATTATTACTATTTCAATAAAGATGTTAAGACGACTGACAAAACAGTTGTACGACATTCAAGCCTGTTATTCAATATACCGGTATGTCACGCTTTTCCTTTAATCTAAAGATCTATCTAGCCACACAATCAACCATTCCACTAACTAACCACTTTCATGCATCTGGTAACAGTCCATACCTTGATCTGCTCTGTTTGTCAGAACACAAATCTAATTTAAACTGTAAAATATATAGTTACGTATAAGATATTAGAAAATAAATTAATTCGATAGCTCATAATACACACCTCTTGTTGAGCATGTACGCGTTAGTCGAAAATAGTATCGTTTGACCTATGTTTATAATAGGCTGCTGGCCAATAATGTGAACCCTCCCCCCATAGGGGGACTTTTGGTCACTATGTTTTTCTGAAAGTCCAGGGTCTGTAGGTTCAAATCCTATTTTCTGCACTTTGAGCGTTGGGGCTTTAGTAAAAAATTTGACTTTGAAGATTATCTCCCCTTGCATAAATAGAGAAATACGTATTTTTAGGTGTAGTTGTTGCACTAATATAATTTTTTAATTAAACTTATATATCTAACACAAAATGATTCAATTATGCAACATAACTAACTGAAAGCAAAAAATGCAAAAACAATTGGACATAACACAAATTTTATTCAAATTATCTCCCCTTAAATGTACAGAATGCAGTTTTTATACAAAACGAGTCACTTTTCCCTTTATAAACGTTGAATACATATCATAGAAACAAGATCTAATCACGAAACCTTCTTTACATGAAAGCCTTATATGTCCATAAACTAAATATATAACCTTTGGGTTATACAGCACAGTCTTTGTGTGTAATTGAACAAAAATATTACCTCCCTTTTTTTAATTTCTGTCATATTGTTATTATGTCGAACATTATTTTGGGACAGAAAGAGACACTTCAATTTATAAATTTTTACTGGCAATTCTAGTTTTACACATAATTGATAGAAAAGGATAATTTTTACAACTAAAAGTCTTCTTTTGTTTGAATTGTCTGCCCTTAATTTAGGGTTAAAAGCAGTTTTATGATATACATGTACATGTATATTGTTAGTTGCATAGTAACATAGGTCCTTTGTTGCAAATTACATGTTATTTTACAACATTATCAAGTGAAAAACATTCAATATGATGGTTGCTTTAAAGAAAAAAATTGACGGGAGTAAGATAATTGCCTCCCTTTCAAACAAAACAAGAAGAACAAAAACTAGAGGAGGTCCACCAACGGATACAGTGTTAGAAAGGTTATACATGTATAGAGGTGTTGATGTATCCATTGGTGGACCGCCTTTAGACAACATTTTAGCACTGTATTAGTTGGTGGACGGCCTTTATATAACTTTTTAGCACTATATCCGTTGGGGGACGCTTCTAGATAACCTTTCTAGCACTGTATATGTTGGTGGACAGCCTGTAGATAACATTTTAGCACTGAATCCGTTGATGGACCGCCTTTAAATAAAGTTTTAGCACTGTATCCGTTGGTGGATGGCCTCTAGAAAAGGTTTCTAGCACTATATCCATTGGTGGACGTCCTCTAGATAATGTTTCTAACACTAAATCCGTTAGTGGACCTCCTATAGATAACGTTTCTAGCACTATACTAGTATCCGTTGGTGGGCAGCCTCTAGAAAAGGTTTCTAGCACTGTATCCGTTGGTGGGCAACCTCTAGAAAAGGTTTCAAGCACTATATCCATTTTTGGACGTCCTCTAGAAAAGGTTTCTAGCACTGTATCCGTTGGTGGACCGCCTGTAGATAACGTTCCTAGCACTGTATCTGTTGGTGTACCGCCAGTATACAATGTTTACCATTTCCAGCACTGTACCCGTTGGTGGATCGACTCTAGATAACTTTTAAAAAACTGTATCCGTTGGTTGACCGCCTCTACAAAAGGTTTTAGCACTATATCCGCTGGTGGACTGCCTTTAGATAATGTTGTACATAGCACTGTATCAGTTTATGGACCGCCTGAAAATAACGTTTCTAGCACTGTTTCTGTTAGTTGACCGACTTAAGATACCGTTTAAAGCACTGTTTCCGTTGATGAACCGCCTGTAGATAACGTTTTAAGCACTGTATCCGTTGGTGGACCGCCTTTAAAATATATTTCTAGCACTGTATCCGTTGATGGACGGCCTCTAGAAAAGGTTTCTGACACTGTACCCATAGGTAGACGTCCTCTAGATAACGTTTCTAGCACTGTATCCGTTGGTTGACCTCCTGTAGATAACATTTCCCTGTTGGTGGACCTCCTGTAGATAACGTTTTTAGCACTGTATCCGCTGGTGGACCGCCTGTAGATAACGTTTGTAGCACTGTATCCGTTAGTTGACCGACTTTAAATAACGTTTAAAATAGTTTCCATTGATGATCCGCCTGTAGATAACATTTAAAGCACTGTATCCGTTGGTGGACCGCCTCTACAAAGTGTTTCTAGCACTGTATCCGTAGGTGGACCGCCTCTAGATACCGTTTTTAGCTTTGTATCCGTTGGTGGACCTCCTGTACAAAAGGTTTCCAGCAGTGTGTCCGTTGGTGGACCGCGTCTGGAAAAGATTTTAGCACTGTATGTGTTGGGGACGCCTCTAGATAACCGTTTTTAGTACTGTATCCGTAAGTAGACCTCCTCTAGATAACGTTTCTAACACTGTATCTATTGGAGGACCGCCTCTAGATACCGTTTTTAGCACTGTATCCGTTGGTGGACCTCCTCTACAAAAGGCTTTCAGCAGTGTGTCCATTGGTGGACCGCGTCTGTAAAAGATTTTAGCACTGTATGTGTTGGGGACGCCTCTAGATAACCCTTTTTAGCACTGTATCCGTTGGTAGACCTCCTCTAGATAACGTTTCTAACACTGTATTTATTTGTGGACCGCCTCTAGATAACGTTTCTAGCACTGAATCGGTTGGTAGACCTCCTAGATAATGTTTCTAGGCCATGTATCCGTTGGTGGACTGCCTCTAGAAAACGGTTCTAGTAATGTATTCGTTGGTGGACTGCCTCTACATAACCTTTTTACCACTGTATCCGATGGTGGACCACCTCTAGATAACTTTAGTAGCACTGTATCCATTGGTGGAATGCCTCTCTATTACGTTTAAAGCACTGTATACGCTCTTGGACCTCCTCTAGATAATTTTTAAGCACTGTATATGTTGGTGGACCTCCTCTAGATAACGTTGCTAGCACTAAATCGGTTTGTGACCTCCTCTAGATAACGTTTCTAGCCATGTATCCGTTGGTGGACTGCCTCTAGAAAACGTTTCTAGCAATGTATTCGTTGGTGGACTGCCTCTAGATAACCTTTTTACCACTGTATCCGTTGGTGGACCACCTCTAGATAACTTTAGTAGCACAGTATCCGTTGGTGGAATGCCTCTATATAACGTTTAAAGTACTGTATCCGCTGGTGGACTGCCTGTAGATAACGTTTCTAGCACTGTATCTGTTGGTGGACCTCCTCTTGATAACGTTTCTAGCAATGTATCCGTTGGGGGACCGCCTATATAAATTACATTTCTAGCACTGTATCCGTTAGTGAACCGCCTCTAGATAACTTTTTAGCACTGTATCCGTTTGTGGACCGACTCTACAAAAGGTTTCAAGCACTGTGTCGGTTTATGAACCGTCTCTTGCAAAAGGTTCTAGCACTGTATCCCTTGGTGGAACGCCTCTTTGTTGCTTTTCTAGCACTGTATCCGTTGGTGGACCGCCTCTAGATAACGTTTAAAGCACTGTATCTGTTGGTGGATCGCTTCTAGATAACTTTTTAGTGCTGTATCTGTTGGTGGACTGCCTGTATATACCGTTTCCAGCACTGTATCCGTTGATTTACCACCTGTAGATAACGTTAAAAGCACTGTATATAATGGTTAACCGCCTCTAGATAACTTTTTCCCACTGTATCTGTTGGTGGATCACCTGTAGATAATGTTTAAAGCACTGTATATGATGGTTGACCGCCTCTAGATAACTTTTTAGCACTGTACCTGTTGGTGGACCGCCTCTAGATAACGTTTAAAGCACTGTATATATTGGTGGTCCGCCTCTGGATAACTTTTTTAGCACTGTATCCATAGGTGGACCGCCCTTAGATAACGTTTTAGCCCTGTATAATTATGTTAGTGGAACGCCTCTAGAAAGGGTTTCTAGCAATATCCTTTGACGGACCACCCCAAGATACTGTTTATAGCAGTGTATCCGTTGGTGAACAGTCTGTTGATACCTTTTCTAGCAGTGTATCAATTAATGGACCGCATCTATATAATGTTTCTAGTACTGTATTCGTTGGTGGACTGCCTCTATATAACCTATATAGCACTGTATCTGTTTGTAGACCGCCTCTACAAAAGGTTTGTAGCACTGTTCCCGTTGGTGGCCCGAATCTAGAAAAGGGATTTAGCACTGTATCCGTGGGTTTCCCTCCTCTAGATAACGTTTGTAGTACTGTATCCGTTGGTGGACCGCCAGTATATGCCGTTTCCAGCACTGTATCCATTGGTGGACCGCCTCTAGATAACTATTATAGCACTAATTAAACAGTATCCGTTGATGGACCGCCTCTACAAAAGGGTTGTAGCACTGTATGGGTCCATGGGCCGCCTCTAGAAAAGGTTTTTTAGCACCGTATCCGTGTATTATCCATTTCCATGATCCATGAATCCTTTGTTATTCTCAGAATCTTATTTCTTACAGTTTTTAACCGTATTTAAGTCTTTGTCGGTATTTTTGTTATTTCATAATTTAAGACTTTAAATAATTTTAGAATATTTTCCGCGAAAATATAATAAAAGTATGTTAGAAAACATCCTCACTACACCCAGTTGAATATTTTATCATCATTTAAAGAAAAACTAGGTTTTCAAAGAAGCTTTAAATGTAATAAAACTATGAATTAACTAGTTTTTATGGTATTCGATATATTCAAGGGGAGATAATTCAGTAAAAAGTAAGAAAAACACTCGTTTCGATCGATTCTTGGGATAGATATTATGTCTCCATAAAATAATGGTGATATCAGTGAAGAACAGCTATTTTGCAACTAAAACAAGTCATTGTTACATTATCTATCAGAATTTAATTTTCACAAAGGGGAGGTAATTTCAATTTGCTCTGACAAGGTAAAGCCCCAACGTACAAAGTGCAGAAAACCCGAATGTACTCGGAAGACAATGAGGTTTCAGAAAAGTATGGTGTTCAAAAGTCCCCACATGGGGGGAGGGGGGTGTTCAGTAGCTCGTAGTCTATAACGTTCTGTTCTTGATATCGTCTACAGAGCGCCTCGGGAACTGGCCTCGCCTTCATTGCCTTTACTGAAGCCATCAACCAGCTGCCAGCCCCTCAGCTCTGGTCAGTTCTCTTCTTCCTCATGCTGCTTACCCTCGGACTGGACAGCATGTTTGGCATGTTAGAGGGCGTGGTCACCTCCATAGTGGACATGAAGATTAGCCCACGTATCAAGTGCTTCCATGTGGCTGGTAAGTGTCGCTCGGCTTGTCTGGCCACTCAGTAACCGCCACTCATCGAGAGATTTTATTGTTGTGTTTTATTAACATGTCAAAATTTAAATAATTATACGCTACATGAACACGCTATATATACACGCCATCCAACAGTTGCTACTTCTCCGAAAAGAGTAGCAAAGCAACTGGGCGTTTGGTACTTCCGATAAGTAGCGCTCGTACATTAATATTGATAACAAATGGAAAACGATGAGCGGTGTTTCCCTTTTTTCACTATTAAACTAACTTTAACCCCAAAACTCAAAAAAGTAAGAATGTCATGCTTCAGGGAATTCTTTTTACTATTCATCGAACATGGTATTTCTACAGAAAAACTGTTTTTTGTAAGTTTGAGAGCTTTTGTCCCGTTGGACAGTGATCCGAGAAACAAGGGTTCAGGCATGGTTTTGCCTTCTAAGCAACCAAATAGTAGCTAATGTGCCATTATTCTTACTACCGACGCCCCACCACATCCAGTTCGTCTAAAATACCAATTTTCAATAATATTGAACAAGAAACGAGTGATTTATTACCAATTTTAATTCCTAGAATTTATTATTATTATTATTATTATCATTTATTATTTGGTTTATACGAGTCTGCAAGGAGGAGAAGCAGAATGCATTGACCTCACCGGGTAACATTTATTTACTTTTAAACTTTCAATAATTTATATAAAGAGTAATGTTAAGGTCATATATGGCACATTTTGCATTATAGAATTATTCTGTCGAACAATTTAAGTAAACTAACCGTTTCAAAAAAATCCAATAAAAATAATTGTAATAAAAAAAAGAAGTAAAACCTAACGGGGTTCGAACCCACAACCTTTTATCCTATTACAAGTACCCTTACTCGCTACCAATTACGCTAACTAGATTATTGATTTAAATTCAACACAGAATGCACAATATCCATAAATTCCTATCCGTAAATCAAAACGGAAAGAAACGACATTGTACCGAAGCTAAATATATCCTTTTAGTGACGTATGAATATTCAAATTTTGACAGGTCAATAAAACCAAACAATACCTATAGTGATATTTTCATAAGTGATTATATATAAACAGATTGTTAAAACCCACTCGAAATCAACCAAACAATGAAACTTACTTGTTATTCGTCAAAAAGTCTGTATTTTCTTGTCAGAGTTGGTATAAGCATGTCGTATGTTGTGTAAAATTTGACAATAACATGCCTACAATAGAAGATAAGCGAGATTTCCTCGTTTTTTTTAACTGCAGACGACCCGTAACTGTTAAGTTGAACCACTATTTATGGTTTCAAATCTTTGATTTCAATCAGTCTATAGTCAGTGTCGAGTTTCCAAAACTTTGACTCGTCCGCTCAAGAAAACAACACCTAGTAATATGGCTTATAAACGACAAATAAACTTTGACTCAGTACTCGTCCGCTCAAGAAAACAACACCTAGTAATATGGCTTATAAACGACAAATAAACTTTGACTCAGTACTCGTCCGCTCAAGAAAACAACACCTAGTAATATGGCTTATAAACGACAAATAAACTTTGACTCAGTACTCGTCCGCTCAAGAAAACAACACCTAGTAATATGGCTTATAAACGACTAATAAACTTTGACTCAATACTCGTCCGCTCAAGAAAGCAACACCCAGTAATATCGCATAGAAATGAAAAATCGATTAATTGTGAAAACTGTATTAGAAGAAACAGTCAAACGATTTAAAATAATAAACTTTTAGTTAATAAACATAACACTCTGAAGTAAATATGATGATTGGATCACAAAATGAGTAGAATCTACTTTCACTTTCTTTTGCGTACGAATGGTAAGGGGTCGTTTCGGCCAAGGTTGTTTTGATCTAGGTCGTTTCGGCCTATTTTTAGGGATATGTCGTTTTGGTCCATTTGGCGGGACGATTTAGGTCTAACATTTCCTTAACCTATATCTAATATCTAACATATAAACTTGGTCTCGCATTAACATGCTGTACAAACAGCGTAACCTTGATCTGATATTTTAAAAATCAAATATATCAATAAATGCTATTTTTAATGTAATAAATATTCATTTAAGTGGTAAAAGTCTGAATTTGAATCCCGACCGAACTGCAGAAATACGGTATTTACAAGTACATATATGTACATGTAGTTGCATCTAGACTAGATGCTGAATATCTCTGCATCTGGCCTGCTTCTGATTTGAATGGAATCTGATTGACACTCTTACTTATGAATGTTTAATTATGCTTGAAAATATTTTCACGTGTTTCATGAACTCATTTACAAAATAGGGTTTAGGCCGAATCCGGTTTTCAGACTCTGAATCCGGTTTTCAGACTCTTTACAGTATTGTTCAGTATTTCAAAAAATAATGTTCTCTCAGACTTTTTACTATACTCTCGTAAGTAGACTGCTGGGTTTCTCCCCACCCAATATCTCTGTAGTTCAGTTTGAAACATTAATCAGTGCTCTCAAGAGCTTTGATTATCATAAGCTACCATTATTACAGGGATGACCATGGAATGCCGTAGCTGTCTCCTGTTGTCACATTTCATTGCATTATGTCGAATCATTATGTGAACTTGTCTACAGAACGTCATATTATGTTCAACGCCTTTGTTATTTTGTTACAAAGTAGTTTTATCTTGTTAAAGAGCAATGTGAACGAGTCTATATACTATGTTATCTTGTCAAATACGCGTGTTGTTATGTCAATGTGCAGTGTTGACAAAAAACGTCATGTTCAAAAACGTCTTGTTCAAACTGTGTCTTATCATGTTCAATACCTATGTCATTATGTCACAAAGCAGTTTCATCTTGTCAAAGTGTAGTGTTAACTTGTCTATATGTGATGTTATCATGTTCAATGCACGTGTTGTTATGTCAATGTATAGTGTTGACTTGTCCAAACTATGTCTTATCATGTTAAACATCTATGTTATTATGTTATAAAGCAGTTTCATCTTGTAAAAATGTAGTGTTAACTTGTCCATATGGCATGTTAACAATTTTGTCAACACTGCATATTGACATAACAACACGTTCATTGAACATGATAACATACCGTATAGACAAGTTAACACTTCATTTTGACAAGATGAGACTGCTTTGTAACATAATGGCATAGATGTTGAACATGATAAGACATATTTTGGACAAGTCAAAACTGTATATTGACATAACAACACGCGTATTTGACATGATAATATATTATATAGACAAGTTCACACTGCTCTTTAACAAGATGACACTACTTTTTAACATAAAAGCATAGCTGTTTAACATGATAAAGCATGTTATAGACAAGATCACATAGCGTTTCGACATAATGACATAGTCTTTTGAGATGACAAGTCTCTATTTGAACAAAACAAGAAGAAATGTGACAATAGGAGACAGTTACGGCGTTCCATAGATGACACTTTAAACAATCCTTGGTGGCAAAAAGTCGAAAAAAGTCGCATTAATTAGCAAACAGTTAATCCATATCGGACGCCGCGTAAATCAAGATCCAAACAGTGTTTTGCATAATTATGTAATTATGTATCAGTATTTCTCCAAAAGATTTCCCAATAAACGGTTAAATCTAACGGTAAAATGAAAATGCGTTCACACATAGATGAGTTTGACCAGTGCGGGATATTTCGTATTTTTCAGGAGTATTGTGCCTTGTATCGTACATAGTGTCGCTGTGTTTCTCCAATCAGGCGGGAGAATACATATTTGTCTTGTTTGATAACTACAGCGGTAACCTCCCTTTACTGGTGATCGGCCTGTTTGAAGTACTGGCTATAAGCTGGGTATATGGAATGAAACGGTGAGCATGGTTGATCAGACTCATTCAGTTTGGAACCCTTCCTCATCATGAAAATGCAATTTTATGCCTTTATCTGCTTCTTGAAGAAAAGGTTTATATGTATCTTGCCCGTCCTCGAAATCTGATCCTACATTCTGATATGTCCGACCTAAGCGAACTCAAATTATCGAATTTAAGCGGAGGAAATACTGGTTATAGTTTGATTGAAGCTAGTTCGAGTTATTGATATTCGACTGTATTTAATAACTTTAGGCATTACATTTACAGTCTAGCAATGTCTTTGCTCCTTTATACAGAGTTGAGTCTGAGATCGTTCTCAAACATTGGACTGGTCAGATTTGAACAAAAGCTCAAATCTGACCAGTCAAATGTTTAAATGAATGGATGAATGGTGTTTAACGGCACATCGACACAAACAGGTTATTTAGAGCCGAATAAATAATGACAATATTAAATTTTAAACAATATCAACTAATAGATTACGACAATGTCAGTCCCGATCAACGGGAAAGTAAGCAAAATATGGACAAAACATAATCGACATACTAAAATTTATCTTTAAAAATATAATTACATGTAATTGTAATTTTATGATATAAATTAATGGCTTTTAAAATTTCAAATATTTGAGAACGATGTCATACTTAAATCAAATTCGTTATAACTGTAGGCCCTGATTTGCACAAGTTGACTGTACATGGTGTTGTGTTGTTATGTTGTAGGTTTTGTGATGATATCGAGCTGATGACACATCAGAGACCCAACTACTACTGGTTGGTGTGCTGGAAGTATGTTTCCCCACTGGCCATGTTGATAATTCTCTTCGCCAGCCTCGCCAGCATGATGGAAGGAGCTACCTATGAGGCCTGGTCCAGCCAAACGGTCAGAAAACCCCTCAATAACTAAACCTTAATCTTCCCAATGCAGAACACTTAAAGCAACCTTCTGTATTACTGCCCCCCTCCCCCCCCCCCCCCCCACACACTATCTGTCAACTGTCGTAAATGATTATCAGTCAACGTCTTTCGAATAAACGAATATTCTCTTTATCGAACTTTTCTCAGTCTGGTAAGGAGTTCAGGATCCAAGGTTATAAAGAGTTTGAATTGAGTCTGAGATCGTTCTCAAGCATCAGCTTGGTCAGATGTGAGCTTTTGCTTAACAAAAGCTTACATCTGATCAATCAGATGCTAGGGAACGATCTCAGACTCAACTCAAACCCTTTATAATCTTGTGCCCAGGTTCCAAAGGTTTCACTGTACAACTGTATTCGCAAAAATCTGCTTCCAGTTCATACGACAAGTCTGATCTGGGACCTAACCTTTCCGAATCTCTTAAACGTAAATCAATATCTAATGAAATGATAGATACCTATATGCAATCAATATAGAGTTGGCAGATAACGGACCTGAATCAGACTTGTAAGTGTTAGGCAATGTTAGTGTTAAGCGTCTACTAACAGTAACATATGCACGCGCGACTTCATTCATCAATCAGTCGAATAAACAGTTGCATTTTTCTCCTCATCCTGTGGAATGTTTGAAACCATGCATGGGAATGGTAACTGCTATTGACTCTGAACAAGACACACCAAACACATGCAGCGCTACAGAATATAATCAAACGTATATAACAATTACATTCCCTGGTGTAATTTCGTCTGCTTTGAACTTGTCGTCTGCCAAATTTGTTCAATTTAGATTGATACATTTTAAGTAAAGAAACCTAATGAACCCTTTAGGAGCTTTCTGTTTTTACTTTCCCCATTTCTTTAAGCTGTTACCTGTCTTTATACAATTAATAAGCCTTCTTTTTAATGGTCGTAATTATATAGAGATGTTTTACTGTAACTTGGTGAGGTGGGGTGGTACGTAGTCATACTTGGTTTTATTATTTTATATGGATTATTTTTCAGGCAGAGAAAGTAACGACGGCGTGGCCTGGGTGGAGCATGTTCTTAGCAGCCATTCTTGTATTGTCTCCGGTCGTCTGCATACCCGGGGTAGCGTTCGTCAAGTATTTCGGGTGAGTAATTATCCCAAAGCGGAAAAAGCCGGAGTTGCGCATAAAGTCGATTTTGCAAACAGTTTGGATCCTGATTAGACGCCGCTGTTTAAATCTAACTTTGAAACGTTCTTTTAGCGATACTCAAGTATTTAAGACAGGTAGCAGCTTTATGCAGTGCGATAGTAATGCAGTAAGCTCATGGTCAGAGTTTCAGACAGTTTGGATCCTGAAGAGACGCCGCGTTCTCATCAGGATCCAAACTGTTTGCAAAGATAATTGCTGTAGGATATATCCGTCGCTAGCTTGGTAAGAGCAAGTATTGTTTGTCTATGCCGTCAAACATTTTAGAGGTAGGAGATATTCCCGACCTTGTGGAATCTTTATGACAAGAATGCTATGCAGCTGTACACATTAATGACCTATATGTAATTTATATTTATGTTGAAGCCAGATGCAACAGGTGGCGAGATCAGGTAGTCTCATGATTTATATACCCATGCTGTTCTTCACGAAATCAGAAGGATAACAATTATCATGTTTTATTACATGTCTTAATTAAACCCCTCACTGCCGCCTTGCCCGAGTGCACTACAGTGTTCCCTGTCTACAACAGCCCTCCAAACAACGACTCCCTCCGAACAACCACCCTTGCCACAGTTCCCTAAACAGGACGATTACGTCTAACGCTTTCACTGCTGCAATTTCGTCTACTTCAAATTGTCGTCTGCTATTTTTTCTCATAGTAACATAATTATTGGATATTTTTTTAGAAGAAACATAATTAAGAGTGACAAACAGCTTGAATTCAGAGTAGACGTCGCGTTACGCGGCGTCTGATCTGAATTCAAGCTGTTTGCAAATGTGAGCCAATTTCTCTCCCTATACAGTATAACGACTCCCTCCGAACAACACGCACTTTTTGTCTCCCAGTGGGTGTTGTTGTAGAGAGGGAGCACTGTAGTTGTTTGCAAATGTGATTCCTGCTTCAATCAGTTTGGATCTAGATGAGACATTAAGTAATTCGGCGTCTCACCTGGATCCAAACTGGTTTGCTTGATGATATTGAAGAGCAGATACTTGCCTATGGGTGAAAAATGTTAAACTACGGCTTACCTGGAAATACAATGTTAAACTACGGCTTACATGGAAATACAATGTTAAACTACGGCTTACCTGGAAATACAATGTTAAACTACGGCTTACCTGGAAATACAATGTTAAACTACGGCTTACCTGGAAATACAATGAGTGATACAGTGCTCCTTCCCTACAACGGTCCTCCCAACAACGACTGCCTCCTGACAACGACTGCCTCCTGACAACCACACTTGTTACAGTTCCCTAGACAGCACAATTATGTCGTACGTTTTACTGCTGCAATATCGTCTGCTTAAAATGGTCGTCTGCTGTGTTTCTCAAAGCTACGTATAAGTGGATATTTCGATAGAATAGATAATAAATACGAGTGAAAAAAAAGCTTGAATCCAGATCAGACGCCGCGATACGAGGCGTCTAATTTTGATTCAAGCTGTTTGCAAATGTAAGTTAGGTCTTAATAACTACTCTCTCCGAACAACACAACATTATGTGTCGTTGTAGAGAGTGGGAACTGTATTTCTACGTAATCAATGTGTATCTAGTGGCGTATTCGTACGTCATAAAACGCAAGTCTTGATACGCAAGCAAAACGTAAACGCATTGCAATAAAATGTAGACAATGACAACTTTTTGACAATTCTGAATATTCCTTTTAATTTGAAGGGCAAACAGTTGGAGTCTGATCAGATGCCGGATAACCGCAACTGCTTGGAAACGGTTCACTCATGTATACACTATTTACATGTTTATCTATCTCTTATAGGGTGTAATTGTCGGGATACATTTATTATCAAAATAAAATGTTACATAACGTAAATCTCAAAAAGGAGCATGCTGTATAGAACAAACATATTTCAGGAAAGAATGCTGGTATGTCATACAGGTAAACATAATGAAGCTTGAGCCGACTATCGTACGTGCAACTGACTATCATTTGCCGTGCGAACAGGTGGGATCCGGACCACGCAGACACCTGGTAGCCCGGCGTCTGATCAGGGTCTAAACTGTTGACACTCGTATAAATGTTCAGTAGAAAACTTTTACATTACCCCATTTATACGAACAGTTACGCCTTTAGTTTATTCCTCCACTGAAGAAATAACTCAATTTTATGATTATGCACCATGTGAAATAGTTTCAATATCCTAGCAGATTGAAGCTCAAAGCAGGCTGAAAGTAAAGCAGAATGCGCCTGAAGGCGCATTCTGCTTTACTTTCAACCTGCTTTAGGTGACCGAGTATCTTCAACTCTAGAAACAGACTACATGTATAAGGTAATAGGTTAAATTGTTGCATGCTTTTTGCAGGAATTTTATAGTGTAAAAGATTGGACATATCGAAATAAACATGTAGCGACATCATTAAGAGGTGAAATATGCGATATTAATGAACAGGCCATACACAGCTCTGGAATTCACGCTCACTGTTAGATCATCAACCCTTTCTAAGTTGGAAATCAGTCTATGTATGGTCGGATTGTGTTATTGTGCTTGAAAGATTCCATTATAGATAATTAATACGTGGTCTAAAGAAACTGGTGAGTTTGTCCATACAGCGGAACATGTCACTGATATAGCATACAGTGTACACCCTCATCATATGCTTCGTTACACGGCGTCTCATCATGGTCTTCACTGTTTGTCAAGTCCTCTTTATACATGTAGTAGAAAATATAGGTTCAAATGAGAGATTTCATTGAATAGCTCATGGCGTTAAACTAATCGGTTTAGCCATGGTAGAGGTATAAGTTTGTTATTGCTCTCTGGTTTCAGACTATTCCAGTTGAAAGAGGAGACCTCTGCCTACTTCCCGCGTGAAGAGCTGGAGAGTGAGCTGGTTGGGGAAACCCTGACCTCCACCTTCTCACCACTCGAGAGGAAACTCTTCTACTGGATGCCAAACTTTACATTTACTAACGAACTGGAGTCAGAGACCAGTTCAGAGACTACGGATGGTGCGCCTGAAAGTACAAGTGAAAGTACAAGTGACGGGACTGACGGAGAAGCTGGTGAAATTCCCCTTAAAGAATCACCAACAGCAGATGTAGAGCGTCTTTGACACCCTGGGTTATCACTAACTCAGCCTATGTACAGCATTGTATAATATGAGTTAGCAATGTGATTTACCTCAATGTGTTTGTAATTGATCTCAGGGATGACACTGTAACTGGTGAACGACCTTGGTCCAAGGTTGTAAAGCTTTTGAGTTGAGTCTGAGGCCGTTCTCAAGCATTTAGTTTGTCAGACTTGAGCTTTTGCCCAAATCTCACAATCAGATGTTTGAGAACGATATCAGACTCAACTGAAACGCTTTACAATCGACACTGTTGCGGCGCCGTATTATCGGGTTGTAAAATTGTTTACTAAGAAATGTGCAGCCTTGTTACTTCTCAGGCATGGTCCTGAATACAAGCTTTTAGATTCTTAAAATTTCATTTTTCAGTTTTTGTAATAACACCAGTATCAGGTTTTGAAAGCAATGATGGAAATAAAGAAATGTCTAACTTTTTGGTTTGGTCCCAGCTTGTGCCATATTGGCAGACTTTGGGAGACAAACGTAACTGTTTTAATTAGTAAAATCAGCATATTATTCCCAGACTCGTCCTGTTAGGGAGTCTGAACACTTATTGTCTGTTCTAGCTAGCTGAATAATCATGCATGAAATACTGGATTCGGGAAACAGTACACCTTGGATTAGATTAGTGCATTGTTTTACGGTTTATGTAATGTGGTGACGTAAACTGGGCGATGTAGTAGAAGTACATTTTTAGGTCTATTGTGTATCCGATGTATAGTCTCATTACACCATAGCCTATTTGTAGTTTTGAAAATATGTGACCTCTTAAAGCAGATTGAAAGTAAAGCAGAATGTGCCTTAAGGCACATTCTGCTTTACTTTCAGCCTGCTTTAAACTAACATCTACTAAAATATTATAGCAAATATTTTTGTATGATACATATTTATGACTGTATAATTTCAACTATTTTCTTCAGTGGAAGCATATATTAAAGGCGTAAAAAGGCATGTTTATGGGGTAATGGGATTATAACATGTCACCCCTCATCCATATAGCTTTAAATATAAATATCTAAGGCACTCACCCGCTTAAAACTGAATGAAAGTACAGCAGGAGCTTGCTGCCTGACTTTTATCCTGCTTTAAGTTGCCTCGTGTATTCAATATCATATGTGAGTAAGGCGTTTATATAAAAGGAATGGTCAATTTGTCCTATTCTATAATTCATATCTTTGTAATGTACTTAAGTGTAAATAGATTTGAGAAAAACAATATTTTGCAAAACAAAATGGAAGATCAGACAACACATTTTACGGCGACATCTGATCAGGGTCTTAACTTTTCCTGCTATTTTCAGACATTTCTGATTTCATCCTACTTTACTTTCAACCTGCTGATTTCAGACTTTTTTTTAGCTCACCTGAGGTAGCTCAGGTTGAGCTTTTGCAATCCGGCGTCCGTCGTGCGACGTGCGTCGCCCGTCGTCAACAATTTTAGTGTTTACACGCTAAAGGCCACAATATATATCATTGCTCAGATTGTATATTACTATATTTAACTATAAGAGTTCGAATGAGTTCGATTACAGTTGAACTCGGATCAATAGGTCAAGAGTTATCTACCTTTGAATTGCTGAAAATGCCATATTTAAAAATGTTTACACTCTAGATGCCACAATATTTATCCAATCTTCCTCAAACTTGCTCAGATTGTATATTACCATAAGAGTTCAAATGAGTTATATTATAGTTGAAATCGGATTGATAGGTCAAGAGTTATCTACCTTTGAATTGCTGAAAATGCCATATTTAACAGTGTTTACACTCTAGATGCCACAATATTTATCCAATCTTTCTCAAACGTTACGAGATTGTGTATTGCCATAAGAGTTTGAATGAGTTTGATTATAGTTGAAATCGGATCAATAGATCAAGAGTTATCTACCTTTGAATTGCTGAAAATGCCATATTTAACAGTGTTTACATTCTAGAGGCCACATTTTTATCCAATCTATCTCAAACTTGCTCAGATTGTATATGACTATAAGAGTTCGAATGAGTTTGATTATGGTTGAAATCAGACTTATAGATCATGAGTTACCTACCTTTGAATTGATGAAAATGCCATATTTAAGGGTGTTTACACCCTAGGGCCACAATTTTTATCCAATCTTTCTCAAACTTGCTCAGATTATAGATTACCATAATAGTTCAAATGAGTTTGATTATAGTTGAAATCTGACAAAGTGGTTGAGAGTTATCTACCTTTGAATTGCTGAAAATGCCATATTTAACAGTGTTTACACTCTAGAGGCCACCATTTTTATCCTGTCTTTTTCAAACTCGCTCAGATTGTATTTGACCATAAGAGCTCGAATAAGTGTGATTATGGTTGAAATCGGACGGATAGATCAAGATTTATCTGCCCTTGAATTGCTGAAAATGCCATATCTAACAGTGTTTACACTCTTGCAACTACAGTTTTCAATGGATTTTGATTATACTTGCACACAAAGTATATAGCTAAAAGTTCAGTTCTCGAAGGAGTGCAATTATTGTAGAAATCTAAACATTGTAGCAATAGTTATCTCCCCTTGATATTCTTTTAAATGCTAGAAAACAAAGACTTCTTTTCAGTATTGTTTAGGCTTTTGTTATCTGCCCTTGATGTACTCTACTACACTAGAATTATTAGGTTGTATTTCAAAATTGTTTACATACTATATTACAAATTATAATGGATTTAGATTAAAACGGTTGAAACAGAAAGGTAAAGCTATCAGGCTTCAGTACAACAGGTGAGCGATATCAGGGCCTTCATGCCCTCTTGTATAATCTCAGATACAGGGTTTGAAATCAGGGGTGGCTTCGGGTGTAAACAAGAATAATCTCCAAACCTCAAAGCTTTTGCCATTCTGTGCTAGAGATTTGTTCATGAGTCTTCGAGTCTGAAGTTGTGTTTGTGAATGCAAAGCCAGGTCCCAAGGTTATATGTAGCGTTTGAGTTGAGTTTGAGATCATTATCAAGCATCTGATGAGTCAAACTTGAGCATAAGCTTCAGGAATAATCTCTCTTAGACCAAAACCAGGTCTTTAAATATGTAGAAAACTTATTCCATAGGCCTGGTGGTACATGGTTTGAGGGACATTGAGGAATACTTTCCACGCTTACCTCTCTCACCGCCATTTTAAATCGTATGATTTGACAATTTCACCGCCACAATATCGTCTGCTTTAATAGTGTTTCAAGATCCGATTGTTAGAAGTATAACGAGATTAGCAATGCAAGTGCAAATCAGTTAGGATCCTGACAGACGTGGCGTGAAGCGGTGTCTGATCAGGGTCCAAACTGTTTGCAAAGTCAACTCAAGCTGCCTATGGTGGGGGAATAGACTTAGAGTTTGTTTGGCTCATTCCCCCATAGTCTGAGTCTAGTTTTGAAGACAGGTGACCAGCTAAAGGAGGTTGAAAGTAAGGCGCACTCTGTTTTACTTTCAGCCTGCTTTAAGCTACCATTTACTAGGATATATAGCAAATGTTTTAATAGTATAATGTTTATGACTATATAAAGTGGAACTATTTCCTTCAGTAGAGGAATTAATTTTATGAGTTTTATGCGGGATTGGCTGAAAAGAGAGAATGTGTAAACAAAATCTACATTGATCTTTTTAATCTTCATTGTCTTAAACTTCTATATATTTTCAGTAGCAAGTTTAAAAATTGTTTTAAACAAATCTACATTTAAGTCCTTTAATAAGTTTTAACGAAATAACGCAGGCATGGTTAAGCGTATTGAAAATGATCAGAATGTCAAATGTATTGGATCTTGATGGGACGCCGAGTTACTACACTTCCCATCTGGATCCAAACTGTTTGCAAATATTTGCATGATTCTGTAGAGGCATTCTGTTGAGGCATAATTATTATTCATGTTTCTGACAAATACTTGAAATATTCCGACTCAATGTGCATGCGGTATCCTTTTTATACATTTTATTTCAGGTAATGTATTTAGAACAGAATGTGTATTTGTATGTGTGTAATTTTATAATTTATTAAACTATTTTACTAAATAAAGAACTATTTTGACAAAATGACAACACTGTTTCTCTGTGTGTGATTTCACCCTATCCGGCCATAGACTACCAGGTTTAAACAAGTAGTTTTCCAGACAAGACTTGATGCAGGACGAAAGTAATGCACAAAGTTCATTTAGAATGTAGGCTCTGTATTAAGCAGTGATCTTCACTTAACCCAATACCCCATAGCCTGTTTCTAGTAGTAGAAGATAGCTGACCTGTTAAAACATGTTGAACGTAAAGCAGAATGCGCCGTAAGGCGCATTCTGCTTTACTTTCAATCTGCTTGTAGCTACAATTTGCTTTGGGATATAGAACATATATCTTATGGTACATATTCATAACCGTATAAATAAACTATTCTCTTGGGCAGAGGTAGATATAAAGGGGGTAAAAAGCGTATTTATGAGGTAACTTGTTAAAGACACCAATTACACTGTATGCAATATATTATATCAAATAGATTTTAAAGAGCCTCTTTACATTCTCAGAAAAACGACTTAACCGAAAAACAGTGCTGACTCTGATCAAACGCGGACATATTGTTCACAAAGAGGATTGAGTGATGAAAACCAAAACAGAGTACAAGGTAATAAACAGCTTGTGCCGAGTCTGAGATCTTTCTCAAGTGTTTGATTGGTCAGAATTTGAGTTTTTGATCACATCTGACCAATCAAATGCTTGAGACCGATCTCAAACTAAACTCAAACGCTTAATATTACCTTGGGACCAAGTGGCAGTTAAAAGCAAACTGAAAGTAAAACAGAAAATTCCTTTTCTGCTTACTTTGATCTTGTTTTTAGCAGTCACGTGTCTGAGCGGACCTTGGATATAGGTGATTTGCATTGATGGCTGTGGAGTGAAGGGTTAAATTGAACAAAGACATTACGCTATCTAAACTAACTTTTGTTAGGCTTATCTTAGAACAATGACAATGATTAGCAAATCGATGTAATTCAACACAGACAGTATCAAACGTGGATAACTACCCCTGTCAATGACACGTTCATGTAGTTTGGATCCATATCACACGATGCGTACATAAAACGTTGACCAAGGTGCAAACTGTGTGACATTCATCTTAACCCATTCACCCCTGACACTTTTAATGGACAATTCCATTTTCAAATTAAGTGTAGTCCATTTTTACCATTTAGAGTTGATTTTAACAATATATTTCAAAATGACAAACATTGTAGACTCTGATCAGAGGGATCCTTAAGGACCCCTCGGATCAGGGTCTACACTGTTTGCATAAACCGATTGGAATCCTCACAGGCACACTGTTTCTAAATGACGAGTATACTCGTCTCTAGGGTTGAATGTGTTTAGTTAAAGCTTCATCAAACAGACTGTCTGAAAACGTTGAATTGTAGACGACAATACTTAACTCTTTCGCTGCCAATGACACCAAAAGGCGACTTTGCAAACAGTAAAGATCCTGATCAGACGCCGCGTTTCGCGGCGTCTGATCAGGATCCATATTGTTTATCACTCGTTTATACATTTCTTAAATCACAGTTCCTTAAATCTTACCTTGAACCAATCTTGCAGACAACAATATTTGAGCAGACGGTGCAGGGGTAAAAACTTACGATTACTTTGGTAGTGAAAGAGTTATGTGGCAGAGAAGTAGATAATCACTGCGATATAAATAGACGGATACATTACAACTACAGTAAAGGGTGATTTAACATGGATTACCGTTTCAATGAAGCATTGAACCCTCAAACAGGGGAAACACGACAGTCGTTCAAAACAAACGTCTTATCTTAAGCAAATTAGTTTCAAATTTTCAAACTGGAAAAATAACGTTTTTCTCCACTTGGAAAAACCCCAGCATAGTTTGTTTTATTTTATTGAATAGAATAAACAAAGAAAATTCCAGCGACGATTATACTCGTCATTACCAAACAGCGTACTTGTAAAGAGTACACATGTCCTATACAAGCAGTGTAGACCCCGATCAGAAGGCTCTCAGGATCAGATTGAATCTGCGTTGTTTGTAGTTTTCTAAGGAAAGACAAGATAAATAGTTACGCGGCGTCTAATCAGCATTAATATGACAAACTTTGTGTAATCTTCAAAGGTACAGTTTGTAAATGACGCATAATGTGTTGATGTGTTATTCCGGAAAGGTCTCTAAACCGAATTTTACTCGATCTTTACACTGGGCATTCAAAAGAACCAGAGAACTCTGTCGATAACAAGAGTAGGGCATCGCGCCTGGGTTTTCTGTATCCGTTCCCCTCTAGCATTTTCTGGGGGCGTCCAATGAGCCCATATATGGCAGAAACGGACGTTAACAATTAAATACTATACATTTTTAACCAGTCATGTTACTTTGGTCTGTCTTGTTTCTAGTATTGTTTGTTCTCTGCCAGATGGTGGATCGGTAAATATGTATTGCGTGTGTGAAATTCTCTGCCGGTGAAACGCAGTAGAATGACCCACCCGTGCAAAAGGACCCGGGACTTTATACTACGTAGAGAAATGACCCAAGACCGTGAGGGGGTCATTTTACTACGAGTCGACGGGGTCCTTTTTCTACGGTCTGGTGTCATTTTTCTAAGTAGTAAAATGACCCGGGTCACTGTTCTACGTAGTGACATGACCCATGAGTCATTTTAGCAGGGGAGGGTCAATCTACTGCGTTACACCCGGACGTAGATTTTCTCTGGATGGCAGATTCTTGTTAAAGATGCGAAATATAAGAATCTACCATGATTTTTCTGACGCGAGGGGGAGAAAATTCCTATCCTACATCAACAAAACGAATGGTGGATTTCTTCTCTCCCATATATTATATAAATAACGAAATAATTGCAGTTTCTGTGCACTTTTTCCGCCAAAACACGACGTTGTTTATAGTAACGTCATAAGAAATTACGACGTTTAGTTACCCACGTCATGCAGCGCTTGTGGTAAAGCTGGGCAAACAATAAAAGACGTCATGTGGTATGGAGGATAGAGTGATTCCCCATGGGGAATATCTCTATCCCACATGGGCGAAAATGGGATAATATCTCGTTCTCCCGTTTTCGCCTATTTGGGATAGAGATAGGGGTGCTAGGTGTAGTTCCGTAATATATCCCGCCACAAAGGTGAAATGCACAAGGCCGCATCGAAAGTCCGCCCTGCCAGGTCAATGAATTCTATCTATACCCTATTTCTATGTTGATTGTGGGAGATTATACAGTAAAACCTCTCTATTACGACCATAATTTGATAAAGAAGGCCAATTGATTGTATAAAAGTCAGGTGGCATCTTAAAGCAAGGTGACAGTAAAACAGAAAGCTCATTTGGAAGTTTTTATTTTATTTTACTGTCTCCTTGCTTTAAGCAGTCACCTGTCTTAAACATCTAACAATTCACACAATTTAGTGGCCGCATTATAGAGGTTTTACTGTAGCTGACCGTCTGACTTCTGACAAAACCGGAAACCAGATAAACGGACGTCTCGGGGTAAACTTATTGCTTTCTTATACGCCATTTGTCATTTTTCAATATTCAGTAAAACCTCTCTATTACGACCACTTAAACAGAGGCTAATTGATTGTATAGAACAGAGGTGACAAATAAAAGCAAGGTGAACATAAAACAGAAAGCTCCTGAAGGAGTTTTCTGTTTAATGTTTACCTTGCTTGAAGCAGTCATCTGTCCTAGAGAGCCGGGCCCCGTGTCTTACAACCAAATTCAAGGTCAGATCAAATGCCTAAATACCTAAAACCTAAATTATTCTAAGATTAAGATGGTATCCACGGAACAAGATTTAATACGGATCCGTTTAACTTAAAATATCGATCAAGCTGATTCTGTCACAGTTTCAATGTTAAAGCGGCCGACTGGAGGTTAATTGTTAGTACTTTGCCGAAAATTGTCATCCACCAGTTTGCTACATTGAGTGCGTCTGCTGTGCAGTTGAACACAATTTAGTGGGCGTAATAGAGAGGTTTTAGGGTATTGTTAAAACAACCGTCTGATGAAACAGAATTAGTTGGAAATGGAGTTTTAAGGGTCAGTGTGTTAGGAATAGAATGAAAGTAAAACAGACCGTTCATTTAGGACTATCTGTATAACCATGCTTTGATAACCATCTGCTTAAAGAAGTTTTTTTATTTCAATTTTTGCTTGAAACACTAGACGTTGAATTATTTCAATAGACGTCCGTATCACCTACTGCTTTTACTCAACTAAGTGCGCTGATTTCAATGTTTGACCTACTTCTTTCAGAATTGGTAGATCATGTATTATAAAACCCCTCTATTACGACACCTTAATTATTATTTTGTGTGTAACACATGTATATTTGCTTAAAGCAAGTTGAAAGAGATAGCTGCTTAAGGAGCGTTCTCTTCAAGTTTACTTTCACCTTCCTTTAAGCTGCCACCTGACTTTCATACAATCAAACCTTCTTTTTAGTGATCGTAATAGAGGTATTATATTGTATCATGAACGCTTATACGACCATCGAACATAATTCTCACTGATTATGTTACAGATGTCAGCTTAAAACAATGTTGTAATAAAGCAGACATATTGTATCTTCTGTAAGCGATGTCTGCTTAATCTTTATTTATGCCTCAAGCAAGCACCCGTCTAGTGCAAGAACAACACGTATTTCAACGTTTTAAGTTATTGAAATGTCAGGATTCTACTGTTAGTAGACAAAAAGAGAAGGTAAAAATTTAAATGTCCCATATAAAACATTATCTCTATTCAGGTCTATTGGTTCGAGACAGTGACCACAATTCGCGGTGCCTTTGTTTCAAGTGTGTTGTATTGTTGCTACGGTGAGTTGTATAACGAAACTATTTAACGATACAGCAAGTCCAGTTGCGGGGTTTAGTTTATGGATTAATATCTGAATGTTCGTTCAATGTCAAGAAATGCTTGGTCATAGAGGTGTGAACACTGGAGTAACCAAGGATGTTTTCCTCACGAGCCGACGACTCCTCGTCTGAAATAGGTGAAACATTTAAACTCACACAGGCACGCCTAACACCGAAAAAATCTCTTAACGCCTTTTCTGACGACCTATTGAACTGTCAGCTCTGTCACAGTCGTTTTAAGAACTCCAAAAGTTTGACTTGTCTACATTCATTTTGTAAAGGCTGCTTGGATATATATATTGCTAAGTTACCAGGGGATAATAAGAAGTTCTTTCCGTGCCCAGTGTGCGAGGAGATAAGCCCGGTGCCACGACCCCTGACAGCATTTGAACACCAATCGACCGGTACTTTTCGGGGAAGCAGTGAAAGGATGTCAACACTAAATCCATTATCAAGTCGACGATCTTCGGTGTTCGAGGAACCGATTGAAAGATCAGACAGGAGTATGGCGTTAATTATCCGCAATGAGAGGCGCTGTGACCCGTGCATGGAGAATGACGAGACGGTCACTGCCATGTTCTGGTGTCCAACTTGCCGGGAAGCTATGTGCGACATGTGTACAAAAAGTCACCGGGGTATGCGTATTACCAGAAGCCACGCTCTGATGGATATTGATGACGTAAAGGAAAAACCCATCAGAATGGTGCAGTCGCACGAGTCGTGTCCCGACCACAGAGGAAAGTACCTGGATATGTTTTGCCAAGACCACCAGTGTCCAGTGTGCTCCACGTGCATTGCTGTTGGCCACAGGCGCTGTGACACTGTCCTGGGCGTGGACAGGCTGGCCCGCTTCAACAGATCCAAGAAAACAACACGCACTCTCCAACAGAGACTACGCAACTGTATAGCCATCCTCGACAATGTTCTCACAACAAAAGAGGGGAGTAGAAAACGACTTGAAGCCAACAAGGAGCAAATTCTGGATGAGGTCGCAAAACTAAAACTTTCAGTCATACAACTTCTGAATGAACTTGAAGAGAAGATGAAAGACGAACTGGACGCCGTCTGTCGTGATTACGAAGATATATTGCAAGGCAAGGCCGACAGAACTCGGGGTTTGAAAGAATCCATTGAGAGTTCACTCTCCATCATGGAAACCACGCTGGACTCAGGAACAGACTATCAACAGGTTGTCACCACACAGACCATGAAGGAAGAATGCGACAAGTACGAGGCCATGACAGACGACGAACGAATCGACTACAAAGAAGTGGATCTTGCCTTCACACCAGACGAAAACTTGATCCGGCTAGCTAAGCTCGTGGACAGGATGGGCTATGTTGAAATCGCGGAAAAGCGAGAGATTTCTAAGCCTTTCCGCAACTGCTCAGCACAGAAGAATGGTATCATAAACGGCAAAGTGAAAGGCGACAGAAATAATTGTATTTTCAATTCTGTCGACATCTCCGACACAGGGGAGATAATTCTTTCCGACTTCAATAACTGCAGTATCAAGCTGTATGACCAATTTGGAATGTTTCGTTCCTCAATGAAGCTCAACTCTCCGCCGCGAGGAGTGTGCGTTCTCCCGGAAAAACAGATTGCTGTCGCTCTCCCGGAAGAGTGTGTGATTAAGTTGTTGTCCATTGAGGGCAAGTTCTTGTCACACGTACGCGAGCTCCACACGTCCTTTAAAGCCTATAGAATCACTAATTACAGAGGAAAGATCATGGGAATATGCTACTCAAAGGCATGCAGGAGTTTGTCCATTGTCGAGAAAAATGGCCGCGTTGAGAAAACCATTACTCGCAAACGCGACTACAAAGGACTGGGTGGCGTTGCCTACGACCCAATCAAAGCATGTATGTATATGTCTGATCGCGACGCAATTTCCGCCTTTAACGGAGCTGGCAAACAAGTTTATAGAAACACATACAGACGTACGGACCTACGTGGAATGGCCATCGACTGTCAAGGAAACATTTACGTTTGCTCCCACGATTCGGGTCAAGTCCTTCAAATATCGCCAGAAGGACAACTTATAAAATCCATTCTCGTTCCGGTCTCCCCGCAAGATGTCGCTATCGAGCCTATGGGAAACAAAATGGTAGTTGTGGGTTTAGGGGAGATAATTCACGTGTACAATTTAGTTTGATATGTATCCTAGAGCGGGTGAACCTGTTAAAGGGGAAACGTTGATTCTAAACATTGTACTTTGATTTCGTTGCATCCACAGTGCTGTTTGTTTACGTGGAAATTGTTTAATCATTACCCTGCTAGCTGTGACTTACCTGGCCTGGTGAACAGATGTGCACACAGTTTGGATGTTAAAACAACCGGCATCCGATCAGGATTCAAATTGCTTAACACATTATTTTTTAATTTCTTCAAATCAGATAAAAACTAAAATACTAAAACTATGAAAACGTTTCTTCAGACGACAACTGAAAGCAGACGATATTGCTGAGGAAAGGATAAAGTGCTTTCAAACACTTCACGCGCGCGCGCTCACGTGTCAAAAGAGGCTGGACATCATAAATGTATCTGTGTTTCGTGTGTGATCACTCTTGCAAACAGTTTGTATTCAGATGAGACACCGGGTCTCATCTGGAATAAACTGTTTGACAGTCTGATGATTTTCTTTTACAGAAAATGCAGATAAAACTAGGTGAAATGTTGCATTCGACAAAACTTTGCAGACGACAATCACGTAATTATCATGCTGACTGTTAATCCCCAAACTACCATAACGGCTGCTTTTAATTCTCAATTTTATATATTAGGTATTTTGACTAAAGAAATATAGAAATGAGTGTCAAACAGTTTGGATCCTGATCAGACGCCGCGTGACGCGGCGTCTGATCAGGATCCAAACTGTTTGCAAATAGATATTGTACTCAGGGTAAGGCAGTGAAGAGGTTAAAGTAACTACCACTTGTTGTTCCCTAGAGAATGTAAAACCAAAACAACCTATCATTCACGCTAAACATTTATCAACAGGCTGCGTAGCCGGCAAAATTTGTGATGACCGGGGATGATGTAAGCTGGAGAATTATCCCAAACCTTTCTCTTATAAGCGACTTCACGCGGAACTATATTCCGGTCTATAGTCGTCTATAGTGACTATAGATCAAACTGAACACCGATTGGTTCGACTAAAGTTCGACTTTAGACCGACCACGCTCTTACCCATGGTTAGAGTTGTTCCAAAATTTCGGGTGTTGGAAAATAATACGTTATCTTAAAGATGTATGTAAAAACAAAGGTATTTTATTTTCAATCCTACAAATATACGACTGAAGCGATAAATCCGTCTCATTTATACAGCAACAAATGTCTGATTATGTCATATTGTGTTTACGTTAGTCCGACTTTAGGCGACTATAGTTCAATAAACGCGTTTCTTTGCTGACCTGAATACGCATGCGCCGACCACATTTTGCCTGACTAAAAGTCCGAACTATACTTCCAAGTGAAGTCACTCATGGAACCTTTATATAAAGAGTTTCAGTAAAATAAATAAAATTTTAAATTCTTCCCTTTCTTGATAAAGAAATTAATAGAATCACCCGAAACATTGCTGCTTTAAGCAGACTGAAAGTAAAGCTGAAATTGCATTAATGGTGATTGCTGCTTTACGCTCAGCCTGTTTTTAAAGCAAAAAATGTGTCAACCGTTTTTACAATAACAATTGTAAACCTCCGCTGAATAGTAAAACAAATGCACTAGACTTGATTTGAAAGTTTACATTTCAAGTTTCAGGGATGAATGGGTTAACTCCAATTTGGATAATCACATAAAATTATGCGTTGATAATATGTATGGAATTCTATATTTTGTTTGTTTAACCCTTTCATGATCAAATTTATCGTGAGATTTTTACCCCTTCACCGCTATATTGTCGTCTGCTTTAATAGTGTTGTCTGCAATATCGTTTCAATGTTATATTTAGGTCAGTATAACTGACGTAACTTTCAAATCAAAATTTTTCAAAACGAGTATCAAACAGTTTGGATCCTGATCAGACGCCGCGTTACTCGGCGTCTGACCAGGATACACACTGTTTTCAAACGCACGTTTGGCGTTATTGATAGTGAAAGGGTTAAAGGGGTTGATATGATGTGTTACTGTATTTCATAAGCGTTCTGATTTCACGCAGTCTGTATTTAACTTCGTCATTTAATAAATGTTTTGAATTCTCTGTATATCTGAGCATAACTTGAAAGACAATGCGTCTGACCGTTTAACCTTTGTATTAAACCTGCGTAATGCAAGACCAAAGTAACACAGAATCTTCCTTTCTGCATTATTTTATTCTGCGTTAAGCACTAGCCCGCTTTTAGAGTTCACCATACTACTTTAACCTCACAAAAAAAACATGTTTAAACGACGATAAATAAATTTATTATATACCTATCGGTGATTTATACAGATTTCTCAGTTAGATAAATTTGATATCGTCACAGTTTATATCATCACTACATGTAGTGATGATATCACTTTTTGTGACGTCACGTCATAATTAGTTTAATGACGTCGCGGTAATCAATTTTGTGTGTTTTTTCTGTAAAAACGTCATTATGATATATATAATAAATAGAATAATCAATTCCTTTGAATAGATATGATAAATATATCACGAGAATGGGTTGTTATCTGGTTAAAAAACTCGTCCTGCGGACTCGTTTTTAACCAGATAACAACCCATTCTCGTGATATATTTTTCATATCAATCCAAAGAATTTGATTATCCTCTATTTAATTTTTGTTGTTGCTTTTGTTTTTATCTTTTGTTATGGTTATTATATAGATATTTACATCTAGTGGCAAACAGTTGCGTCTGATCCAGCTTTAAACGTTCTGCTTTACTTTCATTTGATTTAACCTATTATTATTAATCCCATAGATACGCAATTTACACCTTTAATTTATTCTCCACAGAAGATATTAGTTCCACTTTATACAGGCATGAATAGGTATCAGAAGAAATACTTTCTATATGCTATAGCATATGATAGCTTGAACGAGACTCAAAGTAAAGCAGAATGTGCTTAATGCGCATTCTGCCTTAAGTGGTCACCTGTCTTAAGAACTAGAAATATGCTATGGGGTAAAGGGTTAAGCAGACATCTGCCTTTAACGTAGTTTGATATAGTTGAATCACCATTTTAGCTATATAGAAAGTGGTTAGATACTTTCTAACAAAACTTCAGACAGCTCAACACATACTGGGTCTTAAAACATTGTCGTGTTTTGATTCGTTCCTTATTACATATAAGAGAGAGTTACTAGTATGCACCAGCCTTGTGAACACTTGGTTAAATGTAAAAAGGCATCAGCTTAGTGTTTCATCTGCTCTTTTTTTTTTTTTATCTTTTCTGTTCATACAGTGGAATCTCGAGCTCGCTATAGTCGTACACACCGTATTTCAAGTCTAAATTAAAGATAATAACACAAGGTAAATAAAATAAATTATTATAGATTGAAAGTTGCTATTACAGCTGTCACCAGCTGATTGTTAGTAGCTTCCTGCTGTAACACCCACTATTTAACCCTTTATCAGATAGCCCGTTTCTAGTTTTGAAGACAAGTGACTATTCTTAAAGGAAATTGAACGTAAAGCAGTAAAGCTTTACTTCCAATATTCTTAAAGCAACCATCTGCAAGGATAAGGAACAATTCTAGTGATGCATATTTACTGTTTCGCGACTGACTGTATAAATTCGAACACTTTGCTTTAACGGAGGAATAAATTAAAGGAGTGTTTATGAAGTAATGTGTGAAAACAATGTGAGTTTACCACACATGGTTGCTTAGCGTTGTGTTAAAGTAGGCTAAAGCATAAACATACAGTAGGATTTTTCAACTTGTATGTCTTTCATGTTATCTAAAATACTTGTAGGCATTCTAACATCTTCATATTTCATGATTTTCATTGCCGTTTGGAAATATTTATTGAACCAATACAGTATTAACTTTCTGTACATACATGTAATACACAGAGAACTGAAAATGTGTGATTAATGTATATATTGTTGTATGACTACGTAGCCAGAAAGCCATTATATAATACCATACTTTACAGACGTATTTTCTTACCAAAGCTATGCTATAATTGATATAACAAATACGGTATGTTCCATCATCATGAAATGAAACCAGATAAAATTTTTGTCAAACTGCCCCTTTAACGTACATCTATGTAAATACAATCATTGGGAGTTGTATACAATTCCTAACCTGTTTGATTTTATCTTTTCTGTTGGTCTATCCTTATAGATCACTTTCTTCCAGAGTCAACCATAAAAAGGTATTTAGATACTACTGGATACTGTAAATACATTTTCTAAACGGCCATAATATAATGGAATACTGAATCTTAAAACACTGTATACTGCTTAATGCTGGATAAAGTAATACAGACAGCTCCGACGTGAGTTTTCTGTATTATTTTTGTCCTGCATTAAGCTGCAGTTTTTCCACCAGACCATCTTGATTTGAAAGGCGGTACATCACTGGTTTCTGTAACATGTATCTGTTTTACCCATGGAATTTGTGCCCAGTAGATTATATATTGGATTAGTCCATTTTTTATCAAAGGTATGCCTAGTCAAAATTTTCATTTTCATTTTGTTTTATATCTAAATTCCTATCAGAAACAGTGTAGACTCAAATCAGACGCCGCATTATGCGGCGTCTGATTAGAGTCTACACTGTTTGCCTATGTCCCATATATGGTATCGTGGGCACAAATGGGTTAAACATAGATAGGAAGGAATTTAAACGAAACACGAGCGTGTTTTAGACAAAGGTCAAGCATTTTCAACACCCGCGTGTCATGAGAAACGCCGCGCATCACGAATCTCTTGTAACTCTAACACTTATAATTGAACTTAACCCATTTAAGCCTAGTGCCTATTAAAGAGGACATTGTCAAACAGTGTAGCCCCTGATGAGACACCACGTTACGCGGCGTGTGACCAGGGTCTAGTCTGTTTGCTATTTCAAATGAGATGTTCTTGAAATTCACCTTTGTATGTCTATATTGAAATATTGCAACTAGCGCACACGGATCAATGGGTAGCCAAGTAGCACGAACATACTCACACCTTATTTGTTTCTCAATTCATTAAAATAGCTCCACTTTATAAAGTCGTAATCTACCATAAGATATATTTTCTTTACCCTAGCTGATGGTAGTTTAAAGCAAGCTGAAAGTAGTTCAGAATCAACTTTATTGCGTATTCTTCTTTGCTGTGAACCTGTTGGGAGCCATAACCTGTCTCCAAAACCAGAAACAGGGTACGGGGTTAAAGATACACTTTGGTAGAAGTCAATGCAATATTTAAGTCACACTAAACTATCTACAATATACATACAAACATTCGTAAAAAACCCACTCTAAAGTAGATGGATTACATCTCATAAAAAGGTGACAGCTTAAGGAGACTGAAAAACAGATGGTGTAACAACTCAAAAAAGGAAATATTGATTGAGGCATTATCGTGTTTATTGTAGCAATATCCTAAAAAAATGTCACTGAATTAAGTTTGTTTTAGACTTTTCCTATCGCTTTTTTCTACTCCGTCTTAAGACGGGGATAGAATTTTGAAACAGGACAAAAATAGACCGTCAAATAAGATTGTGTCTCGGTGATCGAATGGATTAAAGCTTTAGCACAATGTTAGGACAACTTTTGATTTGCCTTCTCTGCAATGGTTTGATCCTGGCCGTGTTCAAACATTTTTCTTTGAAAGGTATTTTATAAGATAAATCTTTTTCTCTAAACTGATGTTCATGTGTTTTATATGGGCACCCATTTACAAAAATAGTTTGTAGTCCAAACGTTGTGTTCAGTAGCTTTAACCGTTTCACTCTCAATGACGTCATATTTAGCGCATTTGCAAACAGTTTTGATCCTGATCAGACGCCGCTTAACTGTTTGCCACTTGTTTTGAAGTTACGTCAGTTATACTGCCTTAAATCTAACTTTAAAACGATATTTCAGACAATATTAGCATCAGCATAAGACATGATACCAGTCTTGAAGTCAAACACGGAGCTTCGTGATTTTCCTGATGAACACAATTTTGACTTATCCTAAACCAAACCAGTCGATGTGTGGAATTTTTACAGAAGAAAAATGCGAACCATGCAAGACATTTAGTGAAACGATGTTTTTTTTAATCTTTCAACAGTTGCAGTAGTTGTGACATTAGCTAGAATGTCAACACATTGGAATGTTATGGTCCCAACCCCAGGTACAGTAAAACCCATATATTACGATGACTAAAAATAATGCTAATTGATTTATGGAAACGAGTGACTGCTGAAAGCAAGATGAACTTAAAACAGAAAACTCCTTTAGATAGCTCGAAGAAAAGGAGCTTTCTGTTTTACTTTCATCTTTCTTTAAGCACCCAACTGCCTCAAACACATTATAACTAACAAAATTTAGTGGTCGTAATATAGAGTGATTTTACATGTAGTTTCATCAGCGCTTACAGGAAAGATTTGTTCTATAATAAATCGTCTGTAGGTCAGTAACTAAATGTCATACCGTCCAATGACAAAGCAAAATATACAGTTAAATCTCTCTAAAACTGAACTGCGAAAATTACAGTAAACCCCCTATATTAAAACCTCTGAATTGTGGTAATAAAGTAAGCCCCTTATATAACAACCCCTGAATTGTGGTTATACAGTAAACCCCCCAATATGACGACCTCTAAATTGTGGTAATACAGTAAACCCCTTTATTACGACCTCTGAATTGTGGTTATACAGTAAACCCACTATATTACGACCCCATTATTGTGGTTATTCAGTAACCTCCTGATATAACAACCCCTAAATTGAGGTTATACAGTAAACCCCCTATATTACAACCCCTGAATTGAGGTTATAAGGTAAACCCCCAAATATTACGATCTCTGATTTGTGGTTATACAGTAAACCCTCTATATTATGACCTCTAAATTGTGGTAATGTAGTAAACCCCCCTAATATTACGACCTCTGAATTGTCCTAAGCATGACCTCTTAATTGTGGTAATACAGTAACCCCCCCCCCCAATATAACGACCTCTGAATTGTGGTAATACAGTAAACCCCAAATATAACGACATCTGAATTGTGCTTATACAGGTAACCACCAATATTACGAACTCTGAATTGTGGTTATACAGTAAACCCCCTATATTACGAACTCTGAATTGTGGTAATACAGTAAAACCCCCTATATTACGACCTCTGAATTGTGGTTATTCAGGTAACCCCCAATATAACGACCTCTGAATTGTGGTTATACAGGTAACCCCCAATATAACGACCTCTGAATTGTGGTTATACAGTAAACCACCAATATTACGAACTCTGAATTGTGGTTATACAGTAAACCACCAATATTACGAACTCTGAATTGTGGTTATACAGTAAAACCCCCTATATTACGACCTCTGAAGTGTGGTAATACAGTATATCCCCCCCAATATAACGACCTCTGAATTGTGGTTAAACAGTAACTCCCCTATATTACGACCTCTGAGTTGTGTTTATACAGTGACCCCCCTAACCCCCAAATATTACGACCAGTGAATTGTGTTTATACAGTAGACCTCCCAATATTACGACCTCTAATTTGTGGTTATACAGTAAACCCCCTATAAAACGACCTCGGAATTGTGGTTGAAAAGTTAACCCTCCTATATGACGACCTCTGAATTGTGTTATACAGTAAACCCCCTATATTACAACCCCTGAATTGAGGTTGTATAGTAACCCTCCCAATATAACGACCTCTGAATTGTGGTTATACAGTAACCCCCCATATTACGACCTCTGCATTGTGGTAATACAGTAACCCCCCTATATTACGATCTCTGAATTGTGTTTCTACAATAAACCCCCTAAATTACGACCTCGGAATTGTGGGTATACAGTAAAACCCTATAATACGACCTCTGAATTGTGGTAATACAGTAAACCCCCTAAATTACGACCTCTGAATTGTGGGTATACAGTAAAACCCTATAATACGACCTCTGAATCGTGGTAATACAGTAACCCCCCTTAATTACGACCAATGATTGTGGGTATACAGTAAAACCCTATAATACGACTTCTGAATTGTGGTTATACAGTAACCCCCCATATTACGACCTCTGAATTGTGGTTATACAGTAACCCCCCATATTACTAACTCTGCATTGTGGTAATACAGTAACCCCCCCTATATTACGATCTCTGAATTGTGTTTATACAATAAACCCCCTAAATTACGACCTCTGAATTGTGGGTATACAGTAAAACCCTATAATACGACCTCTGAATTGTGGTAATACAGTAAAACCCTATGTTACGACCTCTGAATTGTGGTAATACATGTACAGTTAAACCCTATATTACGACCTCTGAATTGTGGTTAAACAGTAAACACCCTAAATGATAAACTCTAAATTGGAGAAATACAGTAAATCCTCTGTATAACGACCCAATATTGTGGTTATACAGTAAACCCCCTTTATTACGACCCCATTATTGAGGTTATACAATAAACCCACTTTATTTCGACCCCTGAATTGAGGTTATACAGTAAACCCCCTATATTACAACCCCTGAATTGAGGTTATAAGGTAAACCCCCAAATATTACGATCTCTGATTTGTGGTTATACAGTAAACCCTCTATATTATGACCTCTAAATTGTGGTAATGTAGTAAACCCCCCAATATTACGACCTCTGAATTGTGGTAATGCAGTAAATCCCCTATATTACAACCCCTGAATTGAGGTTATACAGTACCCCCCCCCCCCAATATAACGCTATTTGAATTGTGGTAATACAGTAAACCCCCCTATATGACGACCCCTGAATTGTGCTTATACAGGTAACCACCAATATTACGAACTCTGAATTGTGGTTATACAGTAAACCCCCTATATTACGAACTCTGAATTGTGGTAATACAGTAAAACCCCCTATATTACGACCTCTGAATTGTGCTTATACAGGTAACCCCCAATATAACGACCTCTGAATTGTGGTTATACAGTAAACCACCAATATTACGAACTCTGAATTGTGGTAATACAGTAAAACCCCCTATATTACGACATCTGAAGAGTGGTTATACAGTATATCCCCCCCCCAATATTACGAACTCTGAATTGTGGTTAAACAGTAACTCCCCTATATTACGACCTCTGAGTTGTATTTATACAGTGACCCCCTAACCCCCAAATATTACGACCAGTGAATTGTGTTTATACAGTAGACCTCCCAATATTACGACCTCTAATTTGTGGTTATACAGTAAACCCCCTATATAACGACCTCGGAATTGTGGTTGAAAAGTTAACCCTCCTATATGACGACCTCTGAATTGTGTTATACAGTAAACACCCTATATTACAACCCCTGAATTGAGGTTGTATAGTAACCCTCCCAATATTACGACCTCTGAATTGTGGTTATACAGTAACCCCCCATATTACGACCTCTGCATTGTTGTAATACAGTAACCCACCCCCCATTATTGCGATCTCTGAATTGTGTTTATCCAATAAACCCCCTAAATTACGACCTCTGAATTGTGGGTATACAGTAAAACCCTATAATACGATCTCTGAATTGTGGTAATACAGTAAACCCCCTAAATTACGACCTCTGAATTGTGGGTATACAGTAAAACCCTATAATACGACCTCGGAATTGTGGTAATACAGTACCCCCCCCCCATAATTACGACCTCTGAATTGTGGGTATACAGTAAAACCCTATAATACGACCTCTGAATTGTGGTTATACAGTAACCCCCCATATTACGACCTCTGAACTGTGGTTATACAGTAATCCCCCATATTACGAACTCTGCATTGTGGTTATACAGTAACCCCCCTATATTACAATCTCTGAATTTTGTTTATACAATAAACCCCCTAAATTACGACCTCTGAATTGTGCGTATACAGTAAAACCCTATAATACGACATCTGAATTATGGTAATACAGTAAACCCCCTAAATTACGACCTCTGAATTGTGGGTATACAGTAAAACCCTATAATACGACCTCGGAATTGTGGTTGAAAAGTTAACCCCCTAAATTACGACCTCTGAATTGTGGGTATACAGTAAAACCCTATAATACGACCTCTGAATTGTGGTAATACAGTAAAACCCCATATTACGACCTCTGAATTGTGGTAATACAGTAAACCCCCTAAATTACGACCTCTGAATTGTGGGTATACAGTAAAACCCTATAATACGACCTCTGAATTGTGGTAATACAGTAAAACCCCATATTACGACCTCTGAATTGTGGTAATACAGTAAACCCCCTAAATTACGACCTCTGAATTGTGGGTATACAGTAAAACACTATAATACGACCTCTGAATTGTGGTAATACAGTAAACCCCCTAAATTACGACCTCTGAATTGTTGGTATACAGTAAAACCCTATAATACGACCTCTTAATTGTGGTAATACAGCAACCCCCATATTACGACCTCTGAATTGTGGTTATACAGTAACCCCCCATATTACGAACTCTGCATTGTAGTAATACAGTAAACCCCCTAAATTACGACCTCTGAATTGTGGTAATACAGTAAAACCCTATGTTACGACCTCTGAATTGTGGTAATACATGTACAGTTAACCCCTATATTATGACCTCTGAATTGTGGTTAAAAAGTAAACACCCTAAATGATAAACTCTAAATTGAAGAAATACAGTAAATCCTCTGTATAACGACCCAATATTGTGGTTATACAATAAACCCCCTTTATTTCGACCTCTGAATTGTGTTTATACAGTAAAAACCCTATATAACGACCCCATTATTTTGGTTATACAGTAAACCCCCTTTATAACGACCCCATGATTGTGGTTATAAAAAATCCCCATTTATTTCGAACTCGGAATTGTTGTTATACAGTAAAACCCCTATATTACGACCTAATTATTGTTGTTATGCTATAAAAAGTTAAAACCTCTTTATTTCGACCTTTCAATTGTGGAAATACAGTAAACCCCCTATATTACGACCCCATTATAGTGGTAAAACAGTTACCCCCTCCCCTATTACGACCTTTGAATTTTGGTTATACAGTAAACACCCTATATGACGACCTCTGAATTGTTAAATTACAGTAAAACCCTATATTACGACCTATAAATTAATGTTAAATTGTAAACCCCCTATATAACGACCTCTGAATTGTGTTTATACAGTGAAACCCTATATTACGACATCTGAATTGTGATTATACAGTAAACCCCCTATATTACAACCTCTGAATTGTGTTTATATAGTAAACCCCCTATATTACGACCTCTGAATTTGGGTATTACAGTAAACACCCCCAATATTACGACCTCTAAATTGTGGTAATGCAGTAAATCCCCTATATTACAACCCCTGAATTGAGGTTATACAGTAACCCCCCCCCCCCCCAATATAACGATATCTGAATTGTGGTAATACAGTAAACCCCCCCCCCCTCTATATGACGACCCCTGAATTATGGTTATACAGTAAATCCCCCTATATTACGACCTCTCAAGTATGGTTATACAGTAAATCCCCCTATATTACGACCTCTGAAATGTGGTAATACAATAACGCCCTCAAGCATGACCTCTTAATTGTGGTAATACAGTAACACCCCCCCCAATATAACGACCTCTGAATTGTGGTAATACAGTAAACCCCCCATATAACGACCTCTGAATTGTGGTTATACAGGTAACCACCAATATTACGAACTCTGAATTGTGGTAATACAGTAACCCCCCCTATATTACGACCTCTGAGTTGTGTTTATACAGTAACCCCCCCCCCCCCCCCAAAAAAAAAAAATATTGCGACCAGTGAATTGTGTTTATACAATAAACCTCCCAATATTACAACCTCTAATTTGTGGTTATACAGTAAACCCCCTATATTACGACCTCGGAATTGTGGTTGTAAAGTTAACCCTCCTATATGATGACCTCTGAATTGAGGTTATACAGTAAACCCCCTATATTACAACCCCTGAATGGAGGTTATACTTTAACTACCCCCTAATATTACGACCTCTGAATTGTGGTTATACAGTAAACCTCCAAATATTACGACCTCTGCATTGTAGTAATACAGTAAACCCTATATTACGACCTCTGAATTGTAGTAATACAGTAAACCCCCTATATTACGACCTCTGAATTGTGGGTATACAGTAAAACGCTATATTACGACCTCTGAATTGTGGTAATACAGTAACCCCCCTATATTACGACCTCTAAATTGTGGTTATAAAGTAAAACCCTATATTACGACCTCTGAATTGTGGATATACAGTAACTCTCCAATATTACGACCTTTGAATTGTGGTAATACAGTTAAATAAATACGAAAGACTCGAGCAGGAAACGCAACACAAACAATACACCCGCCTCTCAAGCAATACACACACACAGTCATACCATAACACACACACACACACGCACACACACACACACATACGCAATATCATTCCTTCATCTACACACTAAATAGAAAACAACACACAGGACAAACATAAAGCAAAGTGAATATAGGAGCCCGCCTTGGTATGGTCAGTAGCAATCAATAATTAATTAGAAATTAATCATTAACAACCACTGGGGGATTAAACCTGGGTTTAGGGGCGCCCAACCTCACTCTTATCTCCTATATTCACTTATAAAGACGAACAGTGTACATAAAATATAAACCCTGTTCCACAACCTTTCAACCAAAAAGACCGCCAACACAGTAAGTAAATACATGTAAAACATCTGACAAAAATTCTATGACAAGAAGATTATTAGTAACCCTATATTACGACCTCTGAATTGTGGTTAAACAGTAAACACCCTAAATTATGAACTCTAAATTCAAAAAATACAGTAAGCCCTCTGTATAACGACCCCAATATTGTGGTTATACAGTAAACCCCCTTTATTACGACCCCATTATCGAGGTTATACAATAAAAAGCCTTTATTTCGACCTCTGAATTGTGTGTATACAGTAAAAACCCTATATAACGACCCCTTTATTTTGGTTATACAGTAAACCCCTTTTATAACGACCCCATTATTGTGGTTATAAAAACCCCATTTATTTCAAACTCTGAATTGTTGTTATACAGTAAAACCCCTATATTACGACCTAATTATTGTAGTTATGCAATTAAAAGTTAAAACCCTTTTATTTCGACCTTTCAATTGTAATACAGTAAACCCCCCTATAGTGGTAAAACAGTTACCCCCCCCCCCCTATTACGACCTTTAAATTGTGGATATATAGTATACGCCCTATATGACGACCTCTGAATTGTTGTAATACAGTAAAACCCTATATTACGACCTCTGAATTGCTGTTATATAGTAAACCCCCTAAACGACCTCTGAATTGTGGTTATACAGTAACACCCTATATTAAGACCTCTGAATTGTGATTACATGTATACAGTAAACCCCCTATATAACAACCTCTGAAATGTGTTAATATAGTAAACCCCCTATATTACGACCTCTGAATTGTGATTAAACAGTTAAATCCCTATATTACGACACCTGAATTGTGGTTATACAGTAAACCCCCTATATTACGACCTCTGAATTGTGGTTATAAGTAAACCCCCTATATTACGATCTCTGAATTGCGGTTATACAGCAAAACCCTATTTTACGACCTCTGAATTGTGGTTATACAGTAAACCCCCTATATTACGACCTCTGAATTGTGGTTATACAGCAAAACCCTATATTACGACCTCTGAATTGTGGTTATACAGCAAAACCCTATATTACAACCTCTGAATTGTGGTTATACAGTAAACCCCCTATATTACGACCTCTGAATTGTGGTTATAAGTAAACCCCCTATATAACGACCTCTGAATTGTGGTTATACAGCAACACCCTATATTACGACCTCTGAATTGTGGTTATACAGCAAAACCCTATATTACGACCTCTGAATTGTAGTTATACAGTAAACCCCCTATATTACGACCTCTGAATTGTGGTTATACAGTAAACCCCATATATTACGACCTCTGAATTATGCTAATACAATAAAACCCTATATTACGACCTCTGAACTGTGGTTATACAGTAAACCCCCCTATACAACGACCTCTGAATTGTGTTTATACAGTAAAACCCTATATTACGACCTCTGAATTGTGGTTATACAGTAAACCCCCCATATTACGACCTCTGAATTGTGGTAATACAGTAAACCCCCTATATTACGACCTCTGAATTGTGGTTATAAGTAAACCCCCTATATTACGACCTCTGAATTGTGTTTATACAGTAAAACCCTATATTACGACCTCTGAATTGTGGTTATACAGCAAACCCCCCATATTACGACCTCTGAATTGTGGTTACACAGTAAACGCCCTATATTACGACCTCATTATTGTGGTTTAAAAAAACACCATTGATTTCGAATTTGGAATTGTTGTTATACAGTAACACCCCCCCCCCCCTTGATAACGTTCTCCGAATATTGGGAACCCTCCAATATTAAGACCTCTGATTTGTGGTTATACAGTAACCCCCCTATATTACGACCTCTGAATTGTGGTTATACAGCAAACCCCCCTCCCCCCAATAGTTCGACCTCTGAATTGTGGTTATACAGTATCCCCCCTATATTACGACCTCTGAAGTGTGGTTATAAGGTAAACCCCCCCCATATTACGACCCCATTATAGTGGTAATACAGTAAACCCCCTTTATTACGACCTCTGAATTGTGGTTATAAGGTAAACCCCCATATTTCGACCCCATTATAGTGGTAATACAGTAAACCCCTTTATTACGACCTCTGAATTGTGGTTATAAGGTAACCCCCCATATAACGACCCCATTATAGTGGTAATACAGTAAACCCCCTTTATTACGACCTCTGAATTGTGGTTATAAGGTAACCCCCCATATTACGACCCCATTATAGTGGTTATACAGTAAACCCCCTTTATTACGACCTCTGAATTGTGGTTATAAGGTAACCCCCCATATTACGACCCCATTATAGTGGTAATACAGTAACCCCCCTTTATTACGACCTCTGAATTGTGGTTATAAGGTAACCCCCCATATTACGACCCCATTATAGTGGTAATACAGTAAACCCCCTTTATTACGACCTCTGAATTGTGGTTATAAGGTAACCCCCCATATTACGACCCCATTATAGTGGTTATACAGTAAACCCCTTTATTACGACCTCTGATTTGTGGTTATAAGGTAAACCCCCATATTTCGACCCCATTATAGTGGTAATACAGTAAACCCCCTATATTACGACCTCTGAATTGTGGTTATAAAGTAACCCCCCATATTTCGACCCCATTATTGTGATTATACAGTTAACCCCCTTTATTACGACCCCATAATTGTTGTCATACAGTTAACCCCCAATATTACGGCCCCTTTCCACACAGATAGTCATTTCACGCATTTCTGGACTTTATTGCTGTCCATTGTTATGTTAAAGAGTTTTGGCGGGTGAATGCAGGGCTGCCATTTCTCCGGATTTTTTTCAAATCTTTCGATTTTTTGTTCTAGCAGATAGTAGCTTAAAGAAGGATGAAAGTAAAGGATAATGCGCCTTCAGGAGCTTGCTGCTTTACTTTCAACCTGCTTTTAAGAAATCGCGCTTCAAAAATAGAAAGTTGGAAATCTTCGGACTCATTAATTGTCAACTAATGCCAGCCCTGGTGAATGCAAACAGCGAGCTGAAACTTGACTCCTTCAGTAGGCTGATATACTTTCAGAATATTTTAACCTGTTACTCTGATGCTTTTACTTTCTTCCTTCACTTGAAAATAGTACCACTAAAGTTTATATAGTCATATCTCATGCATATATGCACCGTGGAAAATATTATCTATGTCGTAGCAGATGGTAGCTTAAAGCAGGCTGAAAGTCAAGCAAAATGCGCCTGCCTTAAATCGTATTCTTTTTTACTTTCAACCTAATGTTCGTTGTAGCAAATCTTCAACTAGAAACAGGCCATTTGGTAAAACCGTCTGTCTTACACACTGGAACAGCTATATGGGTGAAAAGGTTACATGATATTAAAACGGCAGGGATATGTCATGGTTCGGGTCCAAGGTTATAAAGAGTTTGAGTCGAGTCTGAGATCGATCTCAAGCACCTGATTGGTCAGAATTTAGCGTTTGTTCAAATCTAACCAATCAAATTCATGAGAACGATGTCAGATTCAACTAAAAACGCTTAAATCTAACCAATCAAATAATTTAGAACGATCTCAGACTCAACTCAAACTCTTTTAAACCTAAACATTTGCACAAAGTTTTGACCATACACTACTCAATACAAATCAAAATGAGCCGTGCCATGACAAATTGCAAACAGTGTAGATCAAGGCCAGTCGACGTGTCTTTGACTACTGTATAATACCTGCTGTAGGATTTTATTTTAAAGCTAAATGAGTACATTGCAGTGACAAACACCTCGGATGCATGTGTCATTTACTGTGACACCGTTCTTGTTTTATACATACAGTAGATACTTTTTACTTTCATATGGAGTGTTTGTTATAATCTTATTCATACATGAAAATATATTAAACTATTTGATCGTGCAGAGCCCTAGAGTAATGATTAGAAAAAAAAACCCGTACAAATCCATTTAAATTATTGATTTTACGGTAGATTGCATTACCAAAACTACCTTAAATATCTAAACTAGTATCACTGTTGATTATTATTGATATACGGAAACGGCAAAGAAATGGCATATATATATTGTTTATATGATACAGAGATTTATTGTTTATTAGAGTCTCATCACAGTTACACAGAGTCATAATTATGTACATACATGAAATCAACGAAGTTTTCAAATGTGTTGTTTGTGGTTAATTAACTAGCATATCAAACCGACAAGGAAGCTGATTTATGAAATTTTTAGAGCAAATTTCACTTTGATATTGTCTGACTTTTTTTTAATAATCCATTTAAAACACATAAACTTCTCTAAATTAACTTTCTGGATAATTCTAGGTGGACAATAACTAATATTATAAGCTCCGTATAAACGACTCACATGCGCCGCACATTTGCAAGTACACTTTTCGAAAAATGAAAAAGGGAGTTTAGGGTCGAGCGAAAATATAGGGTCGGTATGGTTACCGGAACACATGTATTTTTTAGCTCACCTGGATCGCTGGATGTCCGTCGCCCGTCGTCTGTCTAACTGTTCGCCAGTCCGTTTACAATTGGTCGTTAACACTCTAGCGGCTACAAATTTCATCTGATCTATTAATGGCAATTAATCTTGAAGATATCTAAGTACAAATGTGGGTCATGTCGGGTCAAAAACTAGGTCACTAGGTCAATCCTTTTAAGGGGGTAGGTGCACCTTGGTAAAGTAAATACCAAATTCTTCAAACTTTGCATACTGATAGTAAAATTAGTTTCTATGACAAAACTGGTGAAAAAAGTGGGGGTACCGGACCTACCTTTTTTACAATTTGAGATTTTTCAAGGCTACCCCCCTAAAATTGAAGCTTCATAAAAACTCCTACTTTTTTGTACTACGGTTTTTCAATCTTTATTTAAACAATCTATTTGTACCAAAAGTCACTGGCACCAGAGTCATGGACGTATAATATGTGTGTATTTACATTTAGATGCATTTTTATTTCTTATACATACAGAGAAGAATATATATACACACAGAGACATAATAAGTCTATGAATGTGGTGTCAGTGGTTAGAACTGTATCTACCGGTAAGTAATGTCTTTGTCATTTCTCCATGGTAATGTATACTATATATGAAGGCGGAAATCTTGATGTGTACGCTCTATAGTCTCTATCTACTAGATTCTGGATGTAGAACCTTTTTTCCGTTCTGTAAGCAGCGTCTTTTGTATGGGAATGGAAATAAAAATAAAAATAAAAATGTGAGTTGACTCTAGATATGCCTCTACCTACCGGTCTGCTATTTTTTACTATAAGATCTATTAGATATAGATTCTTGATCTATAAGATGTTCCCCCAAACGTTAGCAATGTCTATCGTATGGGATTGGAATAACAAAAAAAACAAAAATATATTTTTTTTTTTTTATAGATCTATCACGATGAGCTTCTACCGGTCTGCTTATCTACTATTATAAGACCATGGTATGTAACCAATTCTACACCGTGTCACTTCAACCACAAGAATAACTATCTAAAACGCATTCAATCCAAACCAAATCTTTTGCAATCCATAGATAAGATATTTTTCTATCCAAAATACACTTCTTCGACGGTTGATTTGAATACGTAACTACAAGAATCAAGATTGAAGCCGGTATTTTACCAAACAGGGATTTCCTCCACCCCCTAGCTTCCGGTTTAGACGAAATGAAAGTAAAGTTTGCGACGAGCGATTTGATTGGCTGATTGTAAAAAGAGTGTATATACCGGAAAGATGTGTAAATATATATCGTTCTCATGATTTTTGGTTGAAATTGTTAATCATGCAGTTATTAAAGTCTTGCATTAATATAAGTTCAGCACAATTGTGCACAATGTGACGCTGTAATCAGTAGTTTATTCAGTTTGACAGAAGCGCGGGAAGACGCTCGCGCGAATGACGTCAAGTACAGAAAACGTTATTCTTTCCAAATAAACGCGTTTATACTAATACTATTATTTCATTTGCAAACCATTTGGAGGCTGATCAGACACCAGGTAACCAGGCGTCTGACTAGACTCCAAATTGTTTGCCATTGAGATTAAAATTAATACTAAAAAATAGTAAAAAGCTGTCATTCAATACATTTTAGTGACATGCGTTTGCGTTTTGTTTGCGTTTAAGCGGGAAAGAATAACGTATTGTCTACTGTACGGGAATACTCTCGCGTGAATTATTCAGCCAATGAAATTTGCGCTTACAAACGCTTTAACTTGACCCGAGGTCAACCGGAAGCTAGGGGGTGGAGGAAAACCCTGTATTTTAAAATACCGAATTCATTCTTGATTTTTGTAGTTGCGTATTCAAATCAACCATCGAAGAAATGTATTTTGGATAGAAAAATATCTTATCTATGGACTGCAAAATATTTGGTTTCAATTGAATGCATTTTAGTAGGTAATTCGTGTGATTGAAGTGACACGGTGTAGAATTGGGTACACACCATGGTCTTATAATAATAGATAGCAGACAGGTAGATGCCAATAGTCAACCCATATAGATTTTTTTTGATTTTTTTTTAATTTTTTTTTTAAATTTCAATGCAATAACATAGACATTGCTAATCGGTGGGGAAAAATCTTTTAGATATAGATCACTGGCACCAGAGTCATGGACTTTTTATGTGTATGTGTATGTGTTTACTTTATCTATACCTCTACCGATATATATTATAAGTCCACGACTCTGGTGCCAGTGCCAAAAGTATCCTAATTTATATTACCATAGTAAGAATAAACCCTGAAAATAATGTTTTTTCAAGATCCAAAATAAAAATATTTGATTTCACCAGAAAGGAGTAAAATTTACCCCACCCACTTTTTTATAATGGGAGAATAAGGCACTGTGAAAATTGCCCTACAAATTGTAGCAAACTAAATACCAAATTTTTTATTTGTTGTTTTTAGCCTTGCAAACAAAAAGTTTTAGTGAAATAGCAAATAAAAACACAGGGTCCCGTACCTTTTAAAAAAGATATAGATCATTTTATCAAAAAAATCCATTTTTTCTCATTTTTTCAATTTTTTGTGTACTTTTACCAAAAATAATTTTTTTCCAAAAAAAATCATTTTATCTATTGAGTTATCTATAATTTATACAAAAACTGTACTACCATGAAAATTTCATGCTTATATTCTGAGAAATTGAAATGAAATCGGATGTAACAAAATACAACCTACCTATGAAAACAGTGTATGCTGTTAACTACGAATAGGACATAAAACTTAAAAAGTCCCTTCCGGAACGAAAATCCCATTTTTCCCGGGAAAATAGTGTTTTATTACTGTATGCATTCACCAAAAATGAGTTCTTACCATTTTTTTGAAAACGAGTTCGTAAAATTTTTCGGAAATTTCATAATGCTCAAAAAGACAGGCCGACATCCTTAAACACTCTAGAGGCCACACATCTCATTGGAATTTCATTAAATGTTTGCCTTAAATGTATCTAGGTCAAGTTTGAATGTGTGTCAATCCCGTTAAAAAACTAGGTCACTAGGTCAAATCATAGAAAAATCTTGTTACATGTAACACTCTGGAGGCTACAAATCTCATTGTATTTTTATGCAACTAGGTCAGAATTATTTAAGACTTTCTTCATCTCACTACATTAATAAATGCTAACTTGTTGAAGTTTCAAACTCTGTTGAGGCCACCTTCAGAACCACGATCCGCGCATGTGCAGTTCAGGTCATGAACGCCGATTCCCGCCACTGTGGCAAAAATCTGGTCGTAGACTCTGGATAATTGATAGCTCCTGTATATTTTATGTTCATAGAAAACCTTGTTAACACTCTCAGAGGCTACAAATCTCATTGGATTTTAATAAATCTTGCTCAAGATGTTTGCCTCGTTGATATCTAGGTCGAGGTTGAATGTGGGCGATGTCCGGTCAAAAACCAGGTCACTAGGTCAAATCAAAGAAAAACGGTGTTAACCCTCTAGAGGTTACAAATCTGATTGGGTCTGAATGAACTATTGTCAGAATGTTTACCTACATCAACTATAGGTCAAAATCAAATGTGGAGTGTGTCCTGTCAATAACTAGGTCACTGGATCGAATAATAGAGAAATCTTGTTAACACTCTATAGAATTTTAATGTCCATTCATAATCTAGAGCACTACAGGTCAAGTTTTACATGGTGTACCAGGTGAGCGATTTAGAGCCATATTGGTCCTTGAATTTATTTGTCCTTTACATGCAAAGAGTTAAAACATGAAGGTTATGTTGTTTTGACTTTGATGGATGAGGCTTTTGAAACTACAGTGAAACTTGTGTGCCTCGACCAATCAGAAGACGATACACGGACAATTTATAAATCCACTGAAGCTTAAAGAGACTGATCACCGAATGGTGTATTTTTTTTTTTTAAAAAAGGGAGAAAATACTCAACTAAAATCAAACAAGTGACATTATCGTGCATATTGTATTAAAAAGAGACTGACTATCGAATGATGTATTTGCAAAAAAGAACATACGCAAGTAATAACAAATGTGTTGGATAATCGTAGAATTAGCACTAAAATATGATCAGTCTAAAACAGCCTTGTGAAAAGTTACTGAATTTTAGTTTTTAGATATTTTTCATCGCTTTGACTACACCGCCCGCTAGACGAAGAGAATCCATTTCGCAACGTTTGTGCACGCGTATGGATTTACAGCCACAAATAACATGTTCTCCCTCACTGTACACTAAAGTAGATAATATCGACCGTCAATAAATAAATGACTCGTGAGCCCAGCGGTTAGTTAAGATGTCTGACTCAAATTTTGTTTGCCATTTCGGCACCGATGGTTCGAATCACACCGAGCTCTTTCTAGCTCTTCTGATTCGAAAAAACAACGAGCTATTGTTATAACTCCGGCATCTGTGCTGTCCGTGTCGTTGTCGTCGCTCGGAATCTTAACGTTGGCCATAACTTTGGAACTACATGTGATGCAGACTTTGTATGTGCTCTCATCGCAAGAAGCTCTTGAACAACTTGGGCGATGTCCCGACAATGGTCAATACCATATAAAGGTCAAATAGAATTAATTTAACATCTGCATGTGATGAAGACTGAACATATATGGCATGTGTACACAACGCATGAAGCTCTTGAGCTCAGCGCAAATTGGGTAATGTCTGACAAACATCGAGGCCATTTAGAGCCCCACAGTATTGTTAAGACAGACAACAGCTATAAGAATATCTCACTTTTCCTTCTTAAGCTATGATGATAATAAAGCCGACGAGCGTAAGAATCCGTATGCGGTGCTCTTATTGTTTTTTCAAATGCATTTTTGACATAATTTCTTATCCTAAACTCACATACGTGTACATGTACTTATAAAAGCGTTTTGGCATACGAGTACATTTACAAAACTATGTTCTTATGACATCATTTGATTTTTAGTCTTTGTAAAAACAATCCCCTAGAAAAGTCACCGAATCTTAGTTTTGACAGATATTTTCCACCAGTAGATCTTTGTTTTAAACCTCGCAACATACAATTCAAATAAATAAAATAGACCGTGGTGTAACGCGCGTAAACGTTTTAGATTTTAGAACATATCTCGTTTTGCCTACTATGCACGGGTTCGAATCCCAAACGAGCGGTTATTTTGTTCTTTTTCTTTTCCTTTTTTGGGGAAGGGGGGGGGGGGGGGGGGGGGTATGGTTTTCAGTCTCTATAAATGCTTAATTACAATAAAGCAGGACTAAGAAAAAAGTGTGAATGGAAAAGTTAAAAAAAAAAAATCAAAACATCTTAGCGACAGTTTTCTAAAATTTCTAAAATGCAGGAAAAATTACTAGACGTCTAATAAAATCAGGATCCAAACTGTTTGTCACTCGTACCATATATCTGCAAATACTTAAACCAATGATTAATGATTCAATATCACATTTAAATCGGAAGACATTTTGAGAATGCGGTATTTATTCAAACGGTTAAAATGACCCTTTCCTCCAAATACATGTGTGCAAATCACTTACATCCAACTCCCTTTAAGAACTTTCTGCTACTCATTCGAATGCTTTAAGCTTTATCTGAATTCAACAACACCAATTAACTGTATTTGTTGTGTTGTTGCAATATCTGATGTGTTCAGAGATACTCCAAGGCGATTGTAAGGAGGAAAGGGTTAGCTGGACGGTAGGAGGTTGCGTGTTTCCTTGTCATTTTTATTCGTGTGTATATTTCCCATCACCCCTGTACGTCACCCCTGTCAATAGAGGTGAGGTGAGTTTAAACCTATCAAGTGTTTTCTACATTAACCCTTACAACACTGAGTTCTTTCAATTTATCTAGAAAGATTGGTTTATATCAACTTTCCAGGAGATCGTCCCTAAAATATTAAAGTATGATAATCAGTGAAGACCCAGATCAGAGGGCTCCTTCAGGAGCCCTCTGATCTGGGTCTTCTTTGTTTGAAATGGTATTTATACTCGGTCTCTGCACTTTAAAGATTAATGTATTTTTGCTATTTTGAATGATGTTTTTCAGACTAAGGTCCTTGTTTTATACATTGCACACACCTGTAAGATGGACCCGCGATAACAGTTGCTGTCACATTAGGAGCAATTATATAATGGGCCCTGTCAGAGGGGTAATCAGGGAGTGGAAACCTATAACCAATGGCCATTGCTGGTAAGTAATTTAACTTTAACACGGCAAAATGTTGTGTACTTCAAAGTTGTCTTAAGAGTCAGAGTGTCAGAAATAAAACACACTATGTTAAATTATTGGTTCATACAACAGTTATTTGACGAATACCACAGTGGCAGTGATATCATACAGACAATTTGTCTGGTCAAATAACTGGTCAGCATTCGTAAGCAAATATAATATGGTATTTGTTATTCCCTAACACATTGTAAAACCCCTTAACACTAAGTGCTGGATATTTGGTCAACATTTGAAAGAAGACTTAAACAGTCCAGGGTCGATGGTTATAAAGCTCTTGAGTATCACGCGTTTGATTGGTAGATTTGAGAGTTAGCTGACCAATTAAATGCTTGAGATCGATCCCAGACTCAGCTCAAAAGCTTTATAACCTTGGGGCATTGTATTCGACAAATATAAGGCTCCGAGCCGACGTAAAACCTTTTAAGGAACACTAGTAATAGTGCCTAAACAGTGCAACAAAAGAAAGGGACAAAAGAATTACGTCAGTATAAACAAGGAAACGTCCCACATCAGAATTCGGATCCAAGTAATCCTATTTAAGTATACAGTTTGAGTCTTTCCGCACATTCGTAGAGCGGGTGTGTGTTGACCCCAGCCTCTATACCATTCTTGCAAAAGCAGAGGGTCAAACTAAAGAGTGAGAGTTTATTCACGAGCCTTAGAAAGTATTAGAACCAAATCCTCATGTCGAATATTAGTTAACTGCAGGGTAAAAGCTAGAAGTACCAAGTCTTGTCTTCATGGACTGAAACTATTGCAGACCTAATGACGGGAGTTGAACCAGATATCGGTAATAAGCTATCGATAATCGCGCACATTTTTCAGCTGATGATCGAATAATAGTCGACAGTTTACTTTATGTAAAAACATTACATTAACTGGGTTGCTGTTTACTTTTAAAATGTATTTTAACCCAGATAAATATCACCACTCCCAGGGAAACCCGTGTGCATGGCGTGTGTACATGTCCTTACTGTTAGGTATACTAGTAGCTGAAAGCAAAATGAAAGTAAATACAAAAAAGACCCTTAAAGAAACTTTCCGTTTTACCTTCTTCCTGATTTAAGCGACAGACTGTATAATAATCGACTTTTTCAAAAATCAAAAATGATTGTCTACCGAAATGAAGAATTGGATTAACATGCATGATAATTGGATCAAAACTACACAGAACAATGGCAAACATACAAAGGAAACTTTCCCGTTCTTCTGACCGATTTTCAATCCATATTCATTATTTGTCAAGTGCATGCCTGATTGTCTCATTGGACCATCACTGTTCCGTAAAAGTTTCGGAGGTTAATTTGTGTAAAAAATCGCATAGACGAGAAATAGCGTAATGAAGTAAACGAGTTACTTAAATACGAAAGACCGGCGGTGACATTTCCACTTCAGGATTTCACACAGAATAATTCATTATTTCCCGATTTCATCTTCATGAATTCACGATTCACGATTGCGTGATTGCAAATTTGCAAGATTTCCACTTCCAAATTGCTCAATTTCTCAATTGCTCAATTGCTCAATTTCTCTTCCAAATTTCCAGATTTCTCAATTGCTCGATTTCTCAATTGCTCAATTTCTCAATTGCTCAATTTCTTCTCCAAATTTCCAGATTTCTCAATTGCTCAATTTCTCAATTGCTCGATTTCTCAATTTCTCTTCCAAATTTCCAGATTTCTCAATTGCTCGATTTCTCAATTGCTCGATTTCTCAATTTCTCAATTTCTCTTCCAAATTGCTCGATTTCTCAATTGCTCAATTCTCAATTGCTCGATTTCTCAATTGCTCAATTTCGCAATTGCTCGATTTCTCAATTGGTCAATTTCTCTCAAAAGTCAGTCACGTGATACGTGTTACCTTTGAAAACAAAATGGCGATTGGATGTACCAGTATTCTAGAGATGGTGTGTTTATTAGTTTGTTTTTCTTCAAAATAGGCATTCAAATGATGTGAAACATGTTTGTATGTAGAATTTAATAATTCCATGCAGTTGTGCAACGGTATACTAGAATCTAGATATGGACGGCTGCTATCACATGCGTTTTAGAATTAGTTTATCTCTCCAAATTTATCCAAACAAACTCGTAGAAACGGGGGCGTCCACGTGTAGTATACCGTTGTACAACTGCATTGTTATACTCATTTTAGCGTTTTAAGAACTAAGGACTGACTAAATAGTACATTATACCATGTTTTACATCATTTAAATGTTTTTAATTCCCAATTTTGAAGTAAAAAACAAACAAATAAAATCTCACCTGCGCCAGAATATCTCCCCTCGCCATTTTGTTTTGAACGGTGAGGGCTTTGTTACATCACACGTGTCACGTGATTAAAACATTGTTACAGTGAAATCGTGCAATCCAGAAATCAAGAAATTGAGAAATTGAGCAATTGAGCAATTGAGAAATCGGGAAATTTGGAAGTGAAATCGAGCAATTGAGAAATCGAGCAATTAAGAAATTGAGCAATTGAGAAATCGAGCAATTGAGAAATTGGGAAATTTGGAAGAGAAATTGAGCAATTGAGAAATCGAGCAATTGAGAAATCGAGAAATTTGGAATAGACATTGAGCAATTGAGAAATCGACCATTTGAGAAATCTGGAAATTTGGAAGAGAAATTGAGCAATTGAGAAATTGAGCAATTGAGAAATCGGAAAATTTGGAAGAGAAATTGAGCAATTGAGAAATCGAGAAATTGAGCAATTGAGCAATTTGGAAGAGAAATCGAGCAATTGAGAAATCGAGAAGTTGAGCAATCGGGCAATTTGGAAGTGGAAATCTTGCAATTTTGCAATCACACAATCGAAATGTGTGAAATCCTGAAGCGGAAATGTCACCGCCGGTCTTTCGTACTTAAACCTGTTACTTCTGAAATACGCATTTTTACTTTACTTTCATTCATTCTGAATGTTTGTTTTGGCAGAATGCGCCTTAAGACGCATTCTGCTTTACTTCTAACCTGCTTAAAGTTATCACACGTAATTAAAATCTAGAAACAGGCTATGAGGTTATAAAGGGTGGAACTTCACGTGAAGCTTTTATTTTATCATTAGCCAAGGGCCAATAAATCTTTGTCATTCATAATACATGAAGTGTTGCAAAAATATGTAGAGATATCACGGTGTATTGTTTATCACCAGAAGGCGTTTTGTTATCTGTAATAGTATTAAATGTATGTACTCTTGTTGAAATGATTTAGTATTGACAGTAAAGCCTTAGTATCACGATCGTTTGTGGTTAATTAAGACATGTGTTTGATTCGAGCCGATTTGAGCTTCTGCTTTGATTCTGTGTGTTATTCAAGGTCTAAGCGGTAACACGTCTGACTAGTCGCTGGTTCGAGCCCCCGCTGCTCCAAATAAGTTAACTTACAGTCCTTAAGATGAGACCTTAAAACCCGAATTACAGTGTATCGGTGCTATACCTTCGGCATGCTAAGAACCAGTGGTTTCTCCAACAGAGGGATTCCATCTGTATCCTTCCACCTCCTAAAACATTAAAATAATTAATGTCCCCATCATAATTGGTCAATGCTGACTCGGAGAGACGCAAAACTTCAAGCATACACACAGACATATACACACTGCTTTATTTTCGCCTTGTTTTACTCAACCTGCTTTAAATCTTTAGTAGTTCTTATATCGACGTTTGTTGTATTTTGCCGTAAACATTAAGAATAAACCTTCTATAAAATGTTTGCTTCGCGAGATTTAGAGAGACTTGGTGGGAACATTTTTACATGAATGTCATGCGCCTATATACAGACACATAATTATATGTCAGTTTGTGGTAAGATTTTATGATGCAAAATACATTTCACAGAAAAAACACTCGAGCTCGTCGGGGATCGAACCCGTGCGGCGAAACAGATCAGGATATGCACTTAAATTGTGCCAACTCTTTAACGGGATCTAACGCAGAGGCATTGTCATATGACGGTGCATTTTATAGCTCAAAGCACATAAGTTAAGCCTGTATTCAGCAACTATTCAATACAGTGCTCATAAGCAGTCTGGTACACAGGTGATTGCCAAATGCAGGATTAAAATAAGCTCCTGCTCCTGCAAAACCTTGCTGCATTATTTTTGTCCTGCATTTAGCAATCACTTTTCATAGATTACCTGTAACTTTCTGCAAATAATGGTCGCTTAATAAGGTTTGATTGTAATGCAGCTCCAGATCACTCTCTGTAGTAAGCGACCTGTCTGTCGTATAGGTCTGCAATGTTCTCCAACCCAGATTTCTAGTGCACCATTTGGTGATTTGAACAGGCAATATTAATGTTTCTTACCTTGGTTTAAAAACAAATTAAGCGTGGAACTCTTCCACGTCTATTCATTATTGTAGACGAAAAATGATTGTAACACATATATCCACAGTTTAAAAACCCTTATCTTGTTAAATAGTCAATCTTGAATTTGCGACTGAACATACAATCAAAGTCAGCTGTGCATGTCTTGTTCTAAAGGAAGTAAATGATATGAAGCATATTTGTAAATAGATACGTCGACTTGAAAGTTAGATATAAATTAAACGGGCATTCAAGAATATTTCCTGCCTTTTTTCTGGCCTACATGAGGCTGCCGCCCATATAAAAAATCCTTATTCACCTCATTTTAGTAATAGTTTCACCCAAGTTTAGACCAATATCCCCCCCCCCCCCCCCCCCCCGTACATTGATGCATGATCATCAGTCATTAAACTGTTTTGCAATTACATCGACCTACTTATGTTGTTTAAATGATAAAATTACTTCAATTATAAAAAGTGAGAGTCCAGTTTATGTTTGAGCAGACATTTTGTTAGCTGCCTATGGGTTTAAACAAAACTCCACTTACTAAATATATACACTAACACGATGGTGAAACAGTTTACTGTTATTTTGCAACTTTTACTTTTCACACCATCGTGATTTACACACAAAATTATGATCTGCAAATTATTAAATGAAACATACACTATCATGAGCCAATACATTTTTGCGCATTTTTTTTATATCAATTTTGTCTATGGTTTATATTTGTAAGTCAAACATGCAAATGTAAACAAAAGTCCCTCAAACCAAATGTACAGTTTCTTTATCGTGTTGGTAATAACATAATGCAATTTATTCACGTTCACTGGAGTGTAATGATTATATTGAAAGCTATACACTACATACACAATTGTGTTAACTCTCACATTGCCAACGGCGCTGAAAGGTGACTTTACAAACAAGTTTGATCCGGACCAGACGCCGCGTAACGCGGCGCCTGATCAGGATCCAAACTGTTAAACACTAGTATCGGCATTTCTTCACTCAAAACAGTGTTGGATCCGACTTTAAACATATAGCAGACGACGATGTTTTGTCGGAAAGAAAGTTAAAGCAGACGATAAAATTTGGCAGTGAAAGAGTTAAAGGGCAACAAAGAAAACCGCTTATAAACTATTTTGAAAGAGTCGCTTAAATACGGAACAAAACAATTTTGTGAGCAATCTATATATGAGCCGTGCCATGACAAAACCTGCCTTATCGCATTGCAAACATGGTAGATCAAGGCCAGCCGTCGCGTTAAAGACGTAGCGACTGACTTGATCTACTCTGTTTGCCACACACAATCATCTAAGGTATTGTATTTAGCAGTATTGTGTACTGTTTCTGCTAGTGTAGACCAAATTCATATACAGAGCCCTGGGTGACAATGGGGCTTGGTCTGTACAATGTTGCAATGCACTAAGGCAGGTTTTGTCATGGCACAGCTCATATATATTCCCTGCTATACACTATATATACAACCTGCATATAAAGGTGCGTTCACATTGCCGATCTCAGTACCTCGATCGCTCAGACTCGACCGAGTTCGAGCATAGGCCGACCGAGTACGATGGATGTAAAAGATGACTGACCTAGATTTTATATTAATAAACATTTTCAACAAGTTTGGTGAATATCTGATATAAACTGTATGTGTTAGAAAGCAAAAATTGCTGAAACATTCATTTTTAATACTTAAAGGGCCAAAACTCAGACATGCCACATGCGATTTTTGTAATAATCAAACTAGACCTAAATCTTATATAATTAAATATTTTCAGCAAGTTTAGTGAATATCCGATAAAAACTGTGTGTGTTAGGGTGCAAAAATGACTGAAACAGTCATTTTTATTAATAAAAAGGCAATAACTCAAATATACCTTATGCGATTTTAGTAGTAATCAAATAACACCTTGATTTTATATCAATGAACATTTTCAGCAAGTTTGGTGAAGATCCAATAAAACGTATTTGTGTTAGAGAGCAAAACTTGCTGAAAACAGTCATTTTTAATACATATTTAGGGCAAAAACTCAGATATGCCACATGCGATTTTAGTAATAATCAAACTATACCTAAATGTTATATGAATAGATATTTTCAGCATGTTTGGTGAATATCCGATAAAAGCTGTTTGTTTTAGAGTGCAAAAATGACTGAAAAAGTCATTTTTTATTAATTAACAGGCAATAACTCAAAAATACCTTATGCGATTTTAGTAGTAATCGAACTAAACCTTAATTTTATATCAATGAACATTTTCAGCAAGTTTGTGAAAGATCGGATAAAAATTAGTTGAGTTAGAGAGCGGACCAAAAAGTGTGATAGTCTAACTGACTGATGGATAGACGGGCGGAGATAGATACGGTTGCCCCAAGTGAAGTTGTATTCGGCTGTATCACGTGATACTAAGCCGTGTGGAAATGTTTATGTCAGACGTTCTATTTTCGGTTTGTTATGATTTTAAATCGCCCTTTTTGGTGATTTAGGTCCGTCTTCATCATTTCATAGATCAGTTTGGCCCATAAGCATGTTCAAACATTATTATTAACCGTTATCGTATGTCAGGCATTGAGAAAAGGTCTGAAAACACCACGGGACTTTAAGGAATTTCATTTGATTGTCTAATTAACATCAGTTCGGCCGTATACATTATAATGTCTGTTATATTTGGTGCAGTAGAGAATGTATTATTCTTTCCCGTTTAAACGAACGCATTGTAATTAATTGTACAAAAGAATTACCCTTGTTGTATAAAAATATAGATATTTATCTTTGTCATAGTGTCAAACAGTTTTGAGCCAGATCAGACGCCATGCTACCCAGTATCTAATCTGGTTCCACAAAGTTTGAAATAGTTGTTGTAGCACATACACGTTTATTGGGAAATAATTACGCCTTCTGCCTTCTGCCAGATATTAACACATTATTTTTTAAAAAAATGTTTATACTACAATGAAGGATGTCCACTACAAATACCCAGGTAGTTCGGGGCTTGATCAGACGCACAGAGCTCGGCTCCAAAATGTTAGGACCCGACACAATAAATATTCGTCAAAATGTCTTGAAACCAAACTGCCATTTTCTATATATAAATTCGTTAAATCAGTAAATACAAATATATTCACCATTATATTTATAAGGAACGTGTAGCGGATTCGAGGTCTAGCGATAAGGTGCTTGACTAGTGACACAGGGGGCGATGATTTGAGCCCTAGTGCATCAAATAAATTTACGAATGGTCATTAGGTTGAGACCTGAAATGTAAGGAACCATGTGCCCAGCATTGGAAATACCCAGTAGATTCTACAACAGTGGGGGTCCATCTGTATCTGAACTTACGCGTCCCCCAAATCTAAAATAACTAACGTCTATTTGTGGACGATATGGATGACAGGGTTGCAAAAACTATTATTTCAAATGCAAACAGTTTGGGTACCCGGCGTCTGATCAGGCTTCAAACTATTTGCCACTAAGATTTATATAAATAGTCGGAACTGTCGAGGTCGTCCTTTTCTACGTTTCATTGCGATACGTCTGCGTTTTGTTTGCGTTTAAACGGGAAAGACTACCGTCTTCTCCACTGTAACACATGTTGTGGACTCTCGATATCTCAAACTTGCTTCCGTTGAACATATCTATATCTATTTTAAAAAATGGTAAACATATCCAATATTTAAAAGTTAGTATGTGACAATATTTAACAGTTAAACTGTGACAATAGTTAAAGGGTAAAACCTGGCCAAATCACATTTTAACTTTTAGATGTGGGTAATGTTAGCCACCTTTTAATTTGGAATGCGGTTATGCTCGACTTAAGTTAGTTAGAAATATTATTATTATTATTATTATACCATATTTATATAGCGCTCTTTTGACACAGGTATTGTGCGTTCAAAAGCGCTTTACATGAAATAACATATATGTACCAACAAATCGAGAAAAGACTAAATAACTACAATTAGATCTGAAATAAAACATGAATAAACATATAAAAGACAGTCTCCAAAACGGCGATCACATTACCCCCATCAATCAGCAATGAACCGACCGGCTAAGTATTGCCGACTGAAAAATAGCATGCGAACATAACTAAAACCTCTATAGAAGATCAATGACATGATTAAAAATGGTGAAAGCTGTCCAAGAATTATACCACAGACCCCGCCAGCTGGTTTCAAAAGAGATCAAGAGTTGTATCCCTACCATCAAAGATCCACCAGACAGGCATTGGTCGACGGTACAACCCCAGAACGAAAAATTAGACCCATAACATATACAGAAAGAACACAACCCTTGGTAGCAGTCATTTACCCTCTCCACCTCACACCCGCGGGACCTACATGTTACATGGCTGAACTTACACCCTTAATTTATAAAACATAAAGATAGGAAGCTGTCCTACAATTACACCGCAGACCCCAAGCCAGTCGGTTTAAAAGAGATCAAGGGTAATCCCTACCATCAAGATCCATCGAACAGGCACGGGCAAACGGTCAAATTCCAGAACTCCCATTTAGACCCACAATATCTACAGCAAGAACATAGCCCGGAGGTAGCAGTCATCCATTTCCTAATGTGTTCTAATAATACATATTAAAGTGTTTTCAGACTTTTTTTAAGACTGCAACTGAGCTCGCATCTCTGATGTCTGATGGCAGAGAGTTCCAGAGCTTTGGGGTTGCATGCATGAAACTTCTATCTCCAAACTTCCCCAAACGACTTCTCGGTACAACCAGCGATACTGATTTACTTGCAGACCGCAACTCTCTTCGAGGTTTATACACGTCAAGCATACTTACCTTGTACCTTGGAGAATCATTGCACATTATTAGTTATACAGTTTCTTCACAGGGTACATGAGGATTTCTTCCCGGCTGAGGAAAATCATTGTTGCCCGAGCCGTTAGGCGAGGGTTACATGATTTTACCAGCCGGGAAGAAATCCTCATGTACCCTGTGAAGAAACTGTATAACGAATTTATCATACTTCAAAGTTTTTATTGTTAAAATGAAATATTTCATCTCGGAATTTGTCGTGCACAGCGCTCAAAGTAAACAGTAACAAAATCGCGTAAAAACATATGACGTTGAGCGTAAGTGACGTCATATGTTTATGACGTTATTCAAAAGAAAAATGGACATACTAGTAGACTTCCACTTCAAACTTTCCCAGAAATAATGCGACTGTTGAAAGATCCAAACACCGATTGGTTCTTAGCCGAAATGGACTTAAAACGGAGGATGCACGATTGAATGCACTCAATCCTGTCGAGCTATCGGCCATCTTATTTTCTGCAAAGAAAGACTCATGGACCTGTCAGCCAATGAAACAGCTGCATTCCCAAGTACCCTGTCAGCTCACAGGGTACATGGGACCACGTCTAGGGCTCGTTGACCAATGAAAAGTAAGGAATTTACTTTTCAGTATAATAAGGCTTTGTATGTGAGTGTCAGAATTTTGAATTCAATTCTGTGTTGAACTGGAAGCCAGTGAAGCTCCTTCAAGACTGGAGTGAATTGATTGTACCGGGGAGTCTTGGTAATGATGCGGGCTACTGATTTTGCACACGCTGTACTTTTCGTAGTGAGATTTGGGGAATCCCATATAGCAGTGAGTTGCAGTAGTCAATTTTCGATGTGACCAAAGAATTGACCAAGGTCTTTGTAGCTTTAGGCGAAAGGTACTGTCTTATATGAGCTATTTTCCGCAGCTGTGCATAGCTAGACCTGCACACAGCATTAATGTGCTGTGTCATATCCATTTGGGAATCGAAGCTAGCACCAAGATTCTTCACACACAATGATGGTTTGAGTTTTAGAGTTTCCCACTTGAACATGAAAGTTTTCAGGTATGTTAACCTCTGTTCATATAATGTAAATACGGGTACATGTATATTTGAGTAAAGTGAGTTCAGTGATATTAGGGATCGACTGCAACTGACTGTATAGGCATGCATTATACTGTCACTCACGTAGGATTAAGCTTAGAAAAGGATTTATAATACATAACAGTGTTGAAATGTTATCATATAATCAAATAAAACGCGTCTCTTTCAACTCCTGCACATCAAAGGACACCCAGTTGGGCTACTAGGCGTTTTGTTGTCCGAATCAGGTGTTCTATTCTGGGGACATCTGACAATAATGCTACAACAGGTGCATTTTAATGTCTGTTTGTCTGATTTGGTTAATTTATTTAAATTGCTGATGAAAATATGAGTCACTTTATGTCAAGGTAGACTCAGAATTAGACTCATTTCTCCGTGAGAATCAAATGGCATTTATTTGCTCAGTTTGCAAAAACAGCACGTTCATCTTGAAATAAAGCTTTTATAAACATTTGGTCTCTTGAATATTTAAGTTTATAAAAATACTGAGGAATGGAGAGTTGAAGGAGGTGACATATCCCCATTTTTGTAATTTAGTCTCGTTGTGTGCCATTGTGTTTTATTCGGGTTTTATTGGATGTTTATGGCGGATCTGGCATGTAGACGGCCATTAAGTTTTCGATCAAACTTATCTGCTTTATGAGACATCAATGTCACCATTGTAATTTACTGGCTGTTACACAATGATTAAACAACTGTCATTATTTTAGTGCTATGTGGTCCTCTGCACTGTATTGTCAACTGTGGTTTCTTTGCAAACAGTTTAGATCTTGATAAGACATCGAGTAATTCGGTGTCTCATCAGGATCTAAACTGTTTGACATTCTGATTTCATAGTACTGAGAAAATAAAGGGTTGGTTTGAATTGTTTAATTGTTGCAGACGACAAATTATTGCAAGGGAAGATTGTTAAGAGTGCTATAGAGGTTAATAAACAATTAATGGTGTTTTTTATTGAAACGTATTGATGCGCCCGCACCAGCACCGGTTATACGTTCAATGTTACTCATCATCCTATTTTTCTTAGCAGCCGGCAATAGAAATGACCTATTATATTGGCTAAAATGAGAGTACCACATATGTTATTTTGATTAACAATAATGCACTGCAATATCCCGCTGTAACGACCAGGTGAAGTAATACTCTTTGGTGTCTACAGACAGGTGAAAAGAGAAACTACCTTTAAAAACACTACAACCAAATGGCGTATGCATGTAGCAAAAAAGAAAATGTGTGACACTATCGTGCATACGGCATTAAACATACTATACTTATAGTATAATCGGTCTAAAACATCCTCAAGAAAAATCACCGAATCGTATGTGAGATATGAGATATTTTCCATTGCCCTTTCTGCCCCCGTACCAAGACGAAGTAGATCTTTGTTTTAAATTTCGCCTTACTGTCACACCACGCTGCGTGATTCGGCATATCATCAGGATCCGAACTTTTCCACGCTCATTACGAATTAACTTAAACCAATTAGAATTGACCTAAACATTAAATTTCTAAAACAAAATTAGGGACAACTATTTAACTCATTACCCCCTAGCCCGTTTCTAGTTTTGAAGATAGGTGACCACTTAAAGCAGGTTGAAAGTAAAGCAGAATGCGCCTTAAGGCGCATTTTGCTTTACTTTCAGCCTGCTTTAAGCTATTATCTGCTAGAAATTATTTCTTATGATTCTCATTTGTGACTGTGTAAAGTGGAACTATTTTGTTCTTAAGAGGAATAAATTAAAGGCGTTAAAATGCGTATTTATGGGATAATGGGTTAAAGAAGGTGACGTCATGGTATTGGAGTGATGTTAGGTGTTACTGAGACATACACTAGATAATCATACCTTGCAAATAAATTACAACCAACAATATTTTACAGAATGATATCAAATATGGAGAACTCGACAAACACTCGTGTGCCATGAAAATTTTTAAGTCATAAATCAAAGGGGAAAAATAGCCGCAAGTTATAGCTCATATAAGTTTACAGTTTTTATTTGCAATCATTCAAAACTGGCGGCTTAAAGGTGAGTTACCAAGTCACGATATATAACTGTTTTCTACGACCGATCAGTTATTTCTGCATTAATATTGTCCCGTGTCTAGATGCCACCAAGGTTAAGAGAAACTCTTTCACCTCCATAGTCAGCTGCAGTCAGCTACAATCGACTTTGTAAACAGTTTAGATTCTGATCAAAAGCCATGTTACGAATCATATGGATATTTTTACTGCATCTTGCCTCAGACCGAGTTTTAAAATAAAGTGCAAATCACAGTATTAATCCTTTCCCCAATAGGAGGGACTTTTAGCGCATTTTATTTATCCCTCCGCTGAAGAAAAAAATTCAAATGTGTTCAGCCATAAACATGTACGATAAGAAATATTTTATGATTCCTGGCAGAAGGTAGCTTAAAGCTGGCTGAAAGTAAAGCGCATTCTGCTTTACTTCCAACTGCTTTAATTGGTTACAAGTCTTCAAAACTTGAAACAGTTTATTGGGTAAAGTGAGAAAGCATTTTGTATGTGAAACGGTTAAAGTAGACTCTCAAATGTGCCAATGCAAGGGTAACATGTTTCTGCGTTAAGTAGTCATTTAGGATAATGATGATTGACTTTAACGTTGTTGACCCCTAACGAGACCGGGTCAATGCTCGTCAATATTGGTACTCAACGGATCTAGTGATAGACCATAGAAAGGGATGAAAAATACATATGTTTGACTTTTGACCTCTAAGTATGACCTTGACCTTTCAGCTACTAACCTTGATTTTGTGCACATATGACATACATTTTAGACGATAATCTATGCCTAGTCATTTTACAATATCCATCCATGGAGTTCCGAGTTAGAGCCCGGAAAAGCACAAAAACATGCTGTTGACCTCTTAGTATGACCTTGACCTTTCAGCTACTGACCTGGTTTTGTGCGCAACACGCCTTATTTACCTGACAAACACTTATGCCAAGTCTTTTCACAATCCAACAATGAAAGTCCAAGGTGGAGCCCGGACAAGCCAAAATTAATATGTTTTTTGACATTTGACTTCAAAGTACATGTATGACCTTGACTTTCAGCTACTGTCCTGGGTTTTGAGCACGACACGCAGTGTTTGCTAGACAACTATGTATGTCTGGTCATTTGGACAAGCCCAAAAAATAAACTTTTTGACCTTTGACCGCCAAGTATGGCTTTGACCTTTCAGCTACTGGTCTGATGTTTGCGCGCGACTTGTTGTACCTGCTAGACGAACATTTATTCCTAGTCATTAGAGCCCGGACAAAACTGGCCGCACGGACACACAGTCGGACGAACTAACATACACCTAAAATATGAGGACATTGTGGCAACAATGTCGAGCTCACCGCAAGCGGACTCGACAAAAATGAACTATACCAGTAGCGTGTTCAATAACCACTGTTTGCTGTTAGGTTAGCAGTTGTGTCCCGTATGCAGCGTGCAGAGTACAGTAGAGAAAACGGTTTCTTTCCAAATAAGCGCGTTTACGCTTAAACTATTATTTTCATTGCAAACAGTTTGGAGCCATTTCAAATGCCGTGTTACCCGGCGTCTGATCAGGCTCCAAACTGTTTACCACTCAGAATAAAACTGGTAGTCAGAACTGTCGAAAAAGTTGTCATTTTCTAAATATCCCCGCAATGCGTTTGCGTTTAAACGGAATAATAACGCTTTCTCCACTGTTTTTCAGACCGGTAGCCAATCTTTACTGAACGCATGACAGACTGAACACTGGAATTGCCGTTTTGAAGTTCCATGGTTCAATGACAATTAAAGAAAAAAGTTCTATGATGTTTATGCTTTTCAGCTGTTGGTTTGGTATCCAATTCTCACCATAGTATCATGTGTTTGAAGTTATGAGTTTTCATGTGTGCAGATATTCCAGATAGCTTGCGGTAGGTATTCTGGCCGATGCTTAGAAAATAAAGTGCCAGTTTCTTAATGCACAAACAGGTGTTTGGAAAAAAATGTTTGTTCATGTAATTAGCAGGACACGTACACCACAGTATATATGCTACATTCCCGGTGGTCCATTGAACCAACGAAGCAACAACAATGGCATCATAACAGCAACAGAAGAAACAACATTAACATAAACAAAACACCAACAAAAGCAGACCCATAATTATCAACAACAGCAGCACAATCAGCAAATAGCAGTATGATCAACAACAGCAAGCATCATCAACAGCAACAAGAACAACAGTAGCAATAACATTAGCAGTAAAAACAACGTCATTGACGCGACACTCTACCATCACAAGTCTAGCTAATGTGAAATAGTAAATATACTCAAAACAAGCTTTATTATATATATAATTGAGGTTAAAAGTTCAAATCTAAGACATGTACTCTCGCGGAAAATAAAATTTGGTTCCACTAGCTAACATGGTATAGAAAATATGCTCCAATTCCGACTTTAATATGATTGAGGTCAAAGGTCAGGGTCAAGGTCACCGTGGAATAAAATGGTTTACCACACTCCACCATCCAAGATGTACTAACACAGCTGATTTTGGTTCCCATGGCTGGTGCTGCCTATGAAACATCATCCGGACAATCCTTTACTAGTTTGTCATAATTGAAGTCACATGTCAAGGTCACAATACTAGTAATCTGAGAATGTTACGGGCCACTCTGTCATCTCACGACGTATTCATACACCAAACCTAAAAAGGAGAAATAAGTGCTGAGAAAATAAAAGCATATTTGATATTTAATTTCTAGAGACATTTTGTGACAAATTACAAACCACTGCAATCAAAGAAACTCACTGTATACTCTGACCAGATACACTGTTTCTGGCGACTGAATGCATTTTTGCGAAATGAAATGTTTAACCCTTTCACTGCAAATTGCGACACTGACACTGACACTCTCTAACAGCTTGGATCCAAATCAGAAACTTACCCAGCCTCTAATCAGCATCCAAACTGTTCGATAATCCTTTAAGGCTTTGAGTTGTTTTAAAAAAAACCGCTTAATGTAATTTTGAAATATATTTTGCAGACGACAATTGGGTAAGCAGACGATACATATTATAGCATGGAAAGTGTTAATCACGTTTACACATGTATGCATTTACCATACATCTTAGAGATCAACGTCCAACTCTTTGAACGCGAAGTAACTATTGCTTCTGCAAAGAAATTTCCGTACTTCTGTTCTTAAATTATCATTTATGGTGTTTTCTTTACAAATATGATTAAGAGTGCATCTTGAACTCGGCGTCTCATCTGGATCTAGCATGTTTTCAAAGGTTAACACATTCTCATTGTTAGCATATAAATAGTTTATTAATCGTTATTATATTATACCATTATGCTTCAATATACATGTGCCAATATATGTAATATGTAATACATATAGTGTTCCCTCTCTATAAGGCCCTCCCTACAACGACCCCCTCCTACAACGACCCTTGCTGCAATTCCCTAAATGGGACAATTATCTCTAAAGCTTTTCTGCTGCAATATCGTCTGCTAAATATTGTCGTTTGCTGTTTTCTCTCACAGTGGAGATTTTGATAGAATACATATAATGACGAGTGACAAACATCTTGAATCCAGATCATACGCCGCGTTACGCGGTGTCTGATCTGGATTCAAGCTGTTTGCATATGTAAGCCAAGTCTTAATGTTCCCTCTCTACAATGCCCCCCCCCCCTCTCGAACAACACACAATCTGTGTCTCCCAATGGATATCGTTGTAGAGAGGGGGAACTGTAATGTAAACTCAGTATACAGAAGTCATTGAACTCATTGACTGACATTAGAGAAAGATTGTAGAAAAAATAATCATTTTAATCAACACATTATGATGCGATTAGAATTCCTGCCAGCGCTTTATTCCAGGTGTACAACTTATTGGTTTTTTTTGATAATGCAAAGTATAATTATGAATGGTTCATTCCAATAAAATGAAAAACTTTGTAGAATGACTATTCAACGAAGCATAAATGTAACTTGGGAAAAGTGACTATACTTAACCATTCATCGTGGCGTCTGATTAGGATCCAAACTGTTTGACACTCGTTACACTCAGTCAATTTTCCATAAGTCCAACTTTGATAAATCAAAGCAGATAACAATTGTTTATAGTATGTAGAAGTGGTTAACGCAGGGGTACGCTTAGACAGTGGTACGCTTGGTCCGCCACTCTCCTAGGGTTATTGGTAGTTGTTCAGCGGAGCTGCATGGTATCTATTTAGACCAACATTTTCAACTAATCATATTTGATCAGAAATTTAGGTTTAAGAGCACCTGTTGCAAACTGAATTGTCTGATTGGATAAGTAGCCAGGCTTGTCTATGAAATAATACAGTTTTATCAGAATTGAATTGTGAGGGTGTAAAATTATGAGACACAGACTGAACATTGCAGACTGTTTAATACTGTGCTGATGACATCATGCTTCTATTTTAAAATATGACATCTGAAATCATTTTATAGATATACAGAGGAAGCTATGTGTTTTGTTATGGTTTACTACCAATTTGTTTTAATTGTTAACACGGAATAAAAACTGTTTTGTTTGTTTTTACTCCGTGTTGTTAACTATGGCCTCAAGTGAGTTAAACACAATTATGTTGTTTCATCGTTTATTTACAAAAGTTAGGTGTTAGAGAATCTACTGCAGACTGCTGTATCTGTATGAGCATGCACACTTACTTAGTTATAGTTTGTTTCAAGAAACTCTATAAATGAAGTTTGATATATAGAACAATAGATTAATGTGAGGATCTCCTACCAGTAGCTAGGATATGAGTTAAATTATTGTTTTGTTTTTTATTTCTGTACATAATAGTTTTGCATTTTAAATAAAAGTTACTATTTCCATTGTATACTTGTATGTTTTGCTTTTCTATCCAAGATATTACAATTCTTTGAAAACCTCAATTTTATTCAATGTTGCACACTCATTGATAGCATTAGTATGTTCAACCACTCATTCCGCTGAATATCGTTTTTAAAAGATATTTCTTGTTTTAGCCCTGCCTTTTCCTAAGAAATACAATGAAACCTCTTTATCACGACAGCTAAAACAGGTTTAATCAATTGAATAAATTACAGATGACAGCTTAAAGCAAGGTGAACGTAAAACAGAAAGTTTCTAAAGGAGCTTTTTGGTTAACGTTTACCTTGCTTAAGCAGTCACTGCCTTAAACACCTGCTTATTAACATATTTTGGTGGTCGTCATAGAGAGGTTACACTGTATTCTAAAACTTAAACGACCATTGATTGCATCAGGGTGAAGGTCTTTACAGACAGATGACTAATCCAAGATTAAAACAAAAGAAAATTATTGTATGTATTTCACCATTTAAAAGACTATAGCCATGGATATCCAATACAGTGGCCGCTTACATTACAGCGAGTATACGCCTCCTTTACAAACAGTGTACCTGTAAAGAGTACACATGTCCTGAGCAAACAATATAGACCCAGATGGCAGGATTCCTTTTGGAGCCCTCTTCTGTGGGTCTGTATGTTTGTCATTCTGCAAAACCACCTCTAAATTGTCAACAAATGGATTATACTTGATTGGTATCTGGCATTGTTCATTTTAAGTTTGAGGAGTGAACGAGAAGCATTTTTGTATTCAACTCACACATCGCCTGTATATTATATCGCCGAACCATCGGGCATTCGAACAATGCTTGTAAAAAATGAGAATGAGTCAAATTATTCAATTTTATCCGACGCTACTTGATTACACAGACGGCAATGTCTGGAAGTGAGAGATTGACACGGGTCTTGGGATGAAGTCGGCATTTTCTGTACAGATTTCATGATAACATTGTCAACCCATGAGAAAACAACAGTGATAAAATACTGCACTCGCTTCCTCGTGTTAATCCAAGTGATTTAAAATACATTATAGTTGAGCGAGTTCTCTAAATGCTTCTTGATACCTTAAGCGATCGCAATTTAAATGTAATTTACCAAATGCCATGTGCATTATGGATTTTTTTCTCATTGTGTCTGGCAGGTCTGTATATTTTACTTTTTCCTCGCCGAAGTCGCATAAAGTCGACTTTGCAAACAGTTTGGATCCTGATCAGACGTTACGTAACGCGGTGTCTGGTCAGGATCCAAACTGTTTGACACTCGTATCGATATGTTTTATGTCATACTACATTGAGTCTAACTTTGAAACGTTCTTACAGGCAACAATAATGAAGCAGACAATATAGCAGAGAAAGGGTACAAATCTCACGATTAATTTCGGCAGCGAAAGGGTTAAACGCAAAAACAATACTGAACACATCTCAATTTTACTACTCTTGGCAGACCTTTTTTTAGAACTACTGCTTTAGATAGTAACTTACAAACATAATGAAAGTAAAACAGAAAGCTCATGTTGTCATCTGCCTTAAACATTATACTGTATTGTCTTGAGTATTAGTTAAATCGGCCGTTGGCTCTACCCAGTTTTAGATAGCTACTAATATTGGTTTATGTAGTTTATGGCGGCGCAAATAAACTCAATTTAAAGGTTATTTACACATATAATTACATCACATGTGTATTTTTAAAAGCGCTTAAATGTTGGTTTCTTTATGATAATACACGGACTTGCAAATAGTTTGTAAAGGAGACAGAGAGTCCTGCTGAATGTGTTTTCAAATGTATCCTCATTTTGCTTTAACTCTATGAGCATTTTAAAGGAAAATTCCATTTTGGACTATTAAGGGGCGTGGTTTGTAAAATATTGCAAAACGACAAACTGCACAGAGACTGATCAGAGGGCTCATACAGGAGCTCTCTGATCAAAGTCTATACTGTTTGCATAGGACACGTGTACTCACATATACATGGTTTATCAATGACGAGTATACTCGTCGCTAGGGTTGAATGGGTGACAGCCAACAATTTTGACAGAACAACGATTTATTCTCTATTGTGACAACATCGGGCATCATTGTAAAACAAGATAAAAGTAAAACTTATTACTCTTTAAGGATTTTTCTGTTTTTTTTTTAATTTTCATTCTATGAAACAGTCACCTACCTTTAATATCGGAATCAATTTTGTTTTTTGAAAGATCACTTCTCCTCTTTCCATAAATTTCCATAATAAACGCTAACTTTACCCATTAATCCCTTATGTTGTGTAAAGGAGTCAAGTACAAACAGTGCATATGTGTAGAGTACACTTGTCCGATTCAAATAGCTTAGACCCTGTTCAGAGGGCTCCAACAGAAAACCTCTGACCCGGGCCAGCACTGTTTATCAGTTTTCAATTTATTGTAAAACAAACATCTAAATAGTAAAAAATCAACTGTACTAAATTGTAAACAGGGATTATTCATTTGAAGTTTCAGGGTAGAAACGGTTAATATCTTTTATATACTGTCCCTTATTAAATGGATGACATTTGCAATTTTTCACACATTCTCAAATGTTCTTAATTTGGAATGGGATACGTGAACTTTTTCACCGGAATACCCGGGTCAGGCAATGAAATCAAGTATGTGAAATGAAAACCGTGACTGTTAATCCAGGGATCCAGTCCTTTGTATTTCGAGATGTATTTCCGACATGAAAATAACCTTTGCACATATTTATTTTCTAGATGAGACGCCATATATTGCTGCGATTCATCGGATACAAACTGTATGACATTCTGATGATGCTTTTTCTTTACATACATGTATATACTCGTCATTTAAAACTATGTACAAGTGAAGAGGGGCAGTACATTTGTCCTATGCAAACAGTACGATACAGATTAGAGGGCTCCTCAAGGATCAGGGTCTGTACTGTTTGTCATTCTGAAAGACACTATAAAACAATCCTTAATTGTCAACAATGGACAAGACTTAACTGGAAACTTGAATTGTCAATCTAAAGGTTCAGGAGTGAATAGTATAACCTTTTTTCCGTCGCTTCAGTGTTAAAGTTTCATTTCAAAACATTACACGACTGTTAAACTGATTTGGATCCAGATAAAATGTCAGTTACTCGGCGTCTCATCTGGATCAAAACTGTTTGCAATAGAAATCATAAATTCGCCTTCAGCTTGCAGAATGTTAAGACAGGTGGTTGTTGAAGACTGGTTGAAGAACTTTCTGCTTTACTTTTAGCCTTGTTTACCCCTTCCCCGATAGAAGCGTCTTTAAGCGTATTTAATACTTAATTTATCCCCCACCTCCACTGAAGAAGAAGAAATCAGTTCCGAAACAGTCAACGGTTTGTAACCCAAGAAATATTTTATATACCCTAGCAGATTCTAGCTTTAAGCAGGCTTTCATTCTGCTTTAAGTGGTCACCTATCTTTAAAACAAGAAAAAAACTATGGCACTATGGGTGAAGCAGTCTCCTGTCAAGGTGTAGGGTGAATATTTACAGCTCTTTCATCAGGACATGGTAAAAGCGAGTCTTTCATCAGGACATGGTAAAAGCGAGTCTATAAAGAATTGTTGAACGCGTTGACTGGTTCTCAAATTTCTCGATTGCACCATTTCTCCTTAATTCCCGATTTCCCAATTTCTCGATTTTCTCGATTGCATAATTTTTCTTCAAAATTTTCCGATTTTCAAATTTTTTGATTGCACAATTTCTATTCCAAAATTTCCCGATTTCCCAATTTCTCGAATTCTCGGTTGTATAATTTCTTTTCCAAATTTCCCGATTCCAAATTTCTCGATAAAACGATTTTTCTCCAAAATTTCCGATTTCCTAATTTCTCGACTTCTCGATTGCATTTCAAAATGTCTCGAATTCCTATTTTGTAGATAGTAAGTGGTTGGGAAATTGTGATATACTTGGTAGTAGCAAACCGTTAAACTTGACATCTTATCTGTTTTCATAATGTCAGTCAAGTTACCATCAAAACTCTATAAACTGAGCATCAAAAAGGTATATATATAAATATTGAATGAATGTGTTTTCAGTCGTGAATTTATTGAACGAGTTGGATAAAATCACGACTGAAAACACACGAATTTTATATCCTATGTGCAAAATAAAGAGATCCGTAAAAATCGTACGGCCCACTGAGCATATATTGTATACATGTACTAATTTTCGAATCACCAAAATACTGTACTACTACGCCGACTGTAAATCAGTTTAAAGAATCACTGGGCATATATTTTATTATAATGTAGGAAACGTGATAAATTCATTTCCTACATTATACAACAGAACTGACGACGACGACTGAAATGATGTATCCGCTATTAGGATCCGTTTTCATAGACCGATGATCTTAGCTACAATACACTTGTAAATGCCATCACTCAACACACAACTTGTAATAGGTGTTTAATGAGAGCTTACAGTTTACTGTTTTAGGACAGCTTAAAGCGAGATAGACGTTTACAAAGCAGAAATCTCATTCAGGAGCTTTCGGCTTAACTTTCAATGCGTTAAGCTACCTTGTGTGTTTAAGTAGCCTATTTAAGAATGGCTATAAAGTAATGCTTTTTTACTGTAGCCTACGACACTATTTTTTGTCGTAAGATCGTTTGTAAACTGTGCCCTGGTGTCGTTCTTTCGACAAGTCCAGGACATGTAATAAAACCTAAAACTTCATACCGGTATTACGTCTCCATAAAACAGACTGTCTGTATATTTAATCCATGCATTAATTATGATTTTTTCTGAGATATGGGAGTCATTGTCGTTTGAATTGCTCAGATTACAGTCTGTTTAAGTATCGTCATAAAACTCGAAACTGTGGTTACGTAATCGCCATCAAATTTCACCTTCGCTTAGTATATGATCTGATATATTGCCATCGTACGAAATTATAGAACTTGTTAGATAAGTAATACTTCTTCTAATCGACATTTATAGTAAGTCTCACATAGACAGGTTTTAACATAATCACAGCAGGACAATATTTATACTGAAGCTCAAACATGCTTTTCTGTAGTACGTAGTTAGTTTAAACAGTATTTATTTCAGAAGTTTCACATATGACATTATACACATATTATAACGTAATAATCTATATAAGCATGGATAGGAAAACAAGTTAAACATAACTTATATCAATTCTTCTCCATGGTAACGATATATATACTCAACAAAATTTCTAATCGGTCACCTTATATTTCATTCAGAAAAAGCAATATGAAGATATAATTAACCATGTTATTGTGTTACAATGCCAATGTAATCAATTTGGAAACAGATTATCACAATTTGTCGGCTATCACCTTTCCGTTTAAGCTAAACAACAACTTCTGTGGAGGGACCCCATATTTTGAAAGTCACAAGAGTTATTAGGCCAAATGTTAGTAATGAGTATTGCCCTTGTCAGCTGCAATAACAGTCTCATATTGACTTCTCATAGACGAAAAGAATTCAGCAAAAGTATTGATGACCTAACTTTCTCAATCATCGACGACGTCACGCTCCAGTGCGTCAATGTTTGGAAGCTGAGGTAAGGGACAAGCACGTTTCTTGAGAATGTGGCAAACGTGTCCTGTAGGGTTAAACTCATCTGTATCATCGAGCCCAAGCTGTCTGATGATGACTTCATCTTCAAGGGGCCGTCAGCAGTGACTGCCAACATCTAGCAGCCGATAACGTACCGTCTTGGGTGTGACGTTACGGCCGAGTTGACCCTTAAATTGTCTTGCCGTCCATGTAACAGAAAGAAATCTGTCTCTCGGGTGTGTCAATACAATGTATCGGTCTTAGGGATGTCGTTATCCGTCATTCTGGTTTCCTGGGGCGGTCTGCTCTACTTCCGGTGACGTCAAATTTCCGCGTTATACAGCCTAAATGATCGAAAGTTTCCGGTTAAAAGTTCTAGTCACATGTAAATGGACAGAAACATTTCCTAATATGGAATACATGGAAATTAGTCCTGTTTTGTTTCCACTTCCGGAATTCCTCGGTGGTTGAATCTTATTTGCCGTAAGGATACACCGACGTGCGACATTCCGACGGCTCTGTCCTTCTCTCCGTGTATCATTCTCGCTATGTTAGGTGTTTTTCGGGCTAGGCAGTCATTTGAGATTATACTCGTGTAATCTTGGGGGCAGATTGTTTCTTCCATACTTTGCAGGTGCAAATTAGGCTAAACAAGCAACGTCGTTGTTCTGACGTTCACGAAGTAGGAAAACGTGTATAAATCCAAAAATAAGTAGCGCTAAGACCCTTTCATATTGTGTGTAAAATATCACAAATGTGAACTTAGTATTTAAAGACATATATAGCTTTAAAAAGTGACCGATTAGAAATGTTGTTAAGTATACATGTGAACATTATGGCATTTGGGTTGAGCTACGTAAAACAAAACTGTTTTATAACGTGCATTTATGAACAATATGATAAGAAAATGTTACAAAGATTTATTTAAGTTGATAATTTGGTATAAGCAAACGACATAAAAATAAAGAAAACATACTTAGACTGTATAAGATATGAAAGATGTAAAGTTTGGTTGGATATTGAAAAAAAACCACATAATGCAAGCGGTTATCGTCAGGTCAGAATCGAGTGGTCTCAAGTCACTATTAAAAAGAGCATATCTTATTAAAAAATGCTTGTTTATTTCTCAGGCAGATTGATTTTTTTTAAAGCAGACAATTCCTTCGAAAACATTTTTGTTTTACATTCATATTCCTTTACGCTGCCATCTGCCGTTATCCCTTTCATGATTAAATTTGTCGTGAAGTGTTTACCCCTTCATCACAATAGTGTCGTCTGCTTCAATATTATTGTCTGCAATATCATTTCAAAGTCAGATTTAAGGCAATATGACTTCACTAAATTTCGAAACGAGTGTCAAACTGTTTGCAAACGCGCTTTATGACGCCATTGAGCGTGAAAGGGTTAACACGATCCAAACGCATTTTAATTCAGTATTTTATTGGCAAAATCGGCATCTCAAATGCCTTTAGCTATTTATAAATACATAAATATATAAAGCAAAGTATGGCCAAAACAGCAAATCAACTTACAATTCAATACAAGGTGTATTAGAGGACAACGCAAAATCATTAATATGGTTTAAACAATATTTTATTCAAATAATGAAATGGATTGGACAACAGGCATTGCCTATGTAAGTCCTCTCCAGGACGATTAGTACGCTAATGTTAGTACGATTAGCAGAATGTTACTGTAATTTCAATACAGGGGTAATATGTCAGTACATTTGTACATGTATACCGGTATGGATATAAATAGCTCTGCGTTTCGACACGACAAATGCGAAACCCCGCGCTGTTGGCATTTCCCCCAACTTCTATTTCTTCTGAGCATGTTTCTTCAAACGTAAATAATTGTCATCGTGTAATGGTGTCACAGACTTCCGAAGTCTGATTGTGTTTTCACCTCAGTGGACCTTGGCGCACAGCTGTAATGAACAAGGAGTGACATTATCCCATTGTCCATTGACGGGTCATGTGCCACTGGCGAGACTGTCGTGGTAATCAGAGACGCTTATTAAAGCTTCATTTGCAGAATTTTTGACGCCCTTTACAGGAAGAAGCCATTAGAGCCACTTTAGACAGATGCTTTTCGGTCAGTGTCTAGTAAATCAGCGGGATATCAAATCAAAATGGTCTGCTTGTTCTATTCCAACGGTAAACTCTTTTGTTTCATGATCTGACAGTCGAAATTCAGTATATGTTTAACCCTACAAAGTCCAGCAGTGTGCATTACAAAATGTACTCTTGCATTTTTAACAGCTTTGGTCCAGATCTGATGGCGAGTGACTCGGAATCTAATCAGAATACAGACTAATTCGAGTTACTAAGCATGTTTCTACTTTAACCCTTTCATGATCACACTATTCGGGAGATTTTACCCCTTCACCGCTTTACTGTCGTCTGCTTCAGTAGTTTGTCTGCAAGACACCTTTCAAAGTTCGATTTAAGGTTGTATGACTTAATAAATATCGACAAGAGTGTCAAACAGTGTTTTTGTTGTGTGTGAGTGTGGGTGTTTTTTTGTGTTTTTTTTTCGGGGGGGGGGGGGGGGGGTTATAATATAATCAACTTAGACTCGTGATATTTCATGGAGTATATCTGAAGCATGTTTCATTGTTGGCACGTTTGTTCTCTCGGTTTTATACAAGACTATAGTGTTGCTGATCATATTTGACATTGTATGCTGTATACAGTTAGTATGCTATATGTAGCGTGAATAAAAAAGGCAAGCTAGATTGTACTATAGATTATTTTGTTTTGAGCTGAATTTAAATATTAAATTGTAAAACAAGTACATATCATGATTAAACACAAGCTATATCGGCATCTGAAGTCATTTCCATGTTAAATGAATGCCCGAATACGTTTGCTCTTGCAAGTTACAACATTGTCAACTAACTCATGTCAACTAACTGAAAACGAAACTCTTGCAAAACCACGCGTAATAAGAAATTCAAAGCTGTTCAAAAGTGATGCAATGAAAACTCCCTGATGCATTTTTTGGAAATGACAAAAATTCTCCAAATAAAACGAAAATGCGAAATCGCCACGAGAACGTTTGAAGGAAACCTTAAGACAACTTATTGGTAGACTCTGACCTTGGTGCGGCCGGATACGCTGCCTCGAGTGCTTCCTGACAGAAGGCTTATAGTATTGTAGAGGAGCGGAGAGAAATTTCTACGAGGGCTAAAGTTCATTGTTCATTCATAAAACACACAAACCCTCGAGTTTACAAAAAAACTAACCTCTACTGCACAGTGGGCGCGTGGTCTCTCTAATGAGATTTCCTGTATTAGTGAATAACAATCGAATAGATATAAATCGAACTAGTTTAAATCGAATAAACCCATATTGCTGCAGTCGAATCTCATTATTTCGATCTCGGTAAATGGAAAATAGCAGTATTGCAAAGTTAAAGCATAGCATAGCCACGTTTTAACTTTGAGATGCGGACATGTTTGACTACTGTGGAAAAAAACATGATTCTTTCCCAATTAATGTATTTAGATCTACGTAAAACTATTATTTCCAGAGCAAACAGTTTGGAGCCAGACCAGACTGTTTGTCACTCAAACTAAAATAAATGGTCAGAATTGCCAACAAGATGTCATTTTCTACATGTTATTGTAATGCGTTTGCGTTTCGTTTGCGTTTAAATGGGAAAGAATAACAGCTACTCTACTGTATGAGAGTTGGAGCTATGGAAGGTGAACTGTAGTTACAATACTATTCCACTCCTGGATTGCCAGTAAGCGTAAATATCATTCGCCGAGCTAATAACGAAGCGCAGAATAGCATGTCCAATCAGCATGGATCCTGATCATGGTCCAAACTGAATGCAACGCAAATTGAGATGTATTGCCAAAAACACTTTCTTAGAATCTGAAAGTTTTTGCAGACAACAATTAACTCCTCGTAGTCGACCTTTTAAGGGAGCAACTGAAAGGATGCATTCCAAATTTCGTCAGCGACTCGTTTGTGAAGACTAGTGTTTATTTGGAGGTCTCATTAGTATCGCCTAATCAACATTACAGTATCAGTATATCTCTGCTAGAGCAAAAACAGGAACTAAATCATTTCTACAACTACTTAACACAAACGCTAGACTAGGCTAGGCTATACGAATAGTTTGGATCCAGATCAGACTCTTTCTTGGGTATTTAGTTCTGGACGGGTTCCAAACAATGGCGAGTTATGCTATGGGCTATTGAGATACATAGCTCCATTTCTTATTCTTTTATTTTTTTTAACACTAACCAGCAGACAACAGTTGTGATGCAGACAAGACCAGCAGACGTATAAAGGTTTAAGTAACATTTCATTGATGGGAGAGGCGCAGTCTTAATATTGCGCTATCGAAATAAATTGCCTTAACGGTAAACACTTAACTCCGAGACCCCTTAGTCAACATTGAATGATATTGGCAAACAGTCTGGATTCCGATCAGACGCTGACTAACTGAGCGTCTGATCAGAATCCAAACTTTTTGCATTCTCTCCGATGTTTCCTAAACTTAAACATGAGTGGACATGTACATATCAAAGTAGCAAACGGCAGTTTTGGCACAGACGATATATTTTCTCTGTGAAGATTAGTCCTGTATTTTGACATTTCAACAACAGTGTTTATGGAATTTATTATACTTATTTGGCGTTGTCGACAAGGTGTGGCTGTCTTGTTAAACATTTGTCCGGCCATGATACAGTCTGCTTCGAATATTGCGGTTGCACTGCATTTTTGGTAATTAAAACGCTTTCATGATCTAATTTGTCGTAAGGTTTTTACCCAATAACCGCCATATTGTCGTCTGCTTCATATTGTTGTCTGCAATATCGTTTCAAAGTTAGATTAAAGGCAGTATACCTGATATAATTTCAAAACAAGTGGCAAACAGTTTTTATCCTTATCAGACACCACGTTACGCGGCGCCTGATCAGGATCAAAACTGTTTGCAAATACGCTTTATGACGTCATTGCGAGTGAAAGGGTCAACTTGGTTATACGGCTTACAGCGACTGTGTGTCCGTTTGTAGGATCCTGGTTCGTAGCTTTGTTGTTTCATGTCTGAACTGGATCCAGACAGATGGCAAATTAAGACCTAATGGTGCGTTACAGGAAAATGGCTATAGTATTATTGCCAATTATAATACGCCCTTCAATTGAATTACAGAGTCCAAAATATTCGCAACATGGCATGTAAACAAATAAGATCGGGAAAGACTGTTTAATCCATTACTCAATAATTGGTTTAACCCTCGTTTGCAAACAGTTTGGATCCTGATCAGACGCCGCGTAGCGCGGCTTCTAATCAGGATCCAAACTGTTTGACACTCGTTTTGAAATTGTTCCAGTCATACTGTCTTATTTTTTAAAACTTTGAAACGACATTGTAGACAACAAAATGGAAGCAGACGACAATGAAACGGTGAAGGGGTAAAAATCTGTAAAAAATCGAGAGTGAAGGGTTTAAGGGGAGCCGTGTATTTTTTAAGTGGAACACATGTTCATAACAGTGAAACTTTTGAAAACTGAACTCTTCCGGACGGAGTTAAACTTTGTGTGTTTTAAACTTCATTTTGGTTGAAACATTGAAAAAATGATCGATTATCTGGCATTATATTATATATGTATACATGTACAGTCATTAACCCTTAATTACAGCTATAAGAGTATATTGATACTTTTTGCAGGCAATGTAAACCAGATTTAGACAATTGTTGGAGACACAGGTAAATCAGGGTCTGCACTCTGTTAACTTCAGCTCTGTATTGTTCCAGTTAGGATCGTGATCGGCGCTTCTCGCTCAAAAATAAGAATATGTTGATTGAATAGGGGAATATTTTTATATAACGATAAACAGAACGGAACAAAACTTTATTTTATTCTCTGGCATGGTTACATGCAGTTTAAGGTACTTTTTATAGATATAAGCCAAATTCAAAAGATATAACTATCAAACAAGCCCAGTTCAAAGATATATGTTACACAAAAATATTCTTTATTAGAGTATCATAATGGTACATAGAGATACTAATACAAATTTTTATAAAAACACAATGAAAAAGCCGTTGAATTAATCGGTACAGGCCAAAAATCAACCAGTCTGCATACCATCTACCAGTCCACTCGATGGCTTGCAAAGGAATATTGGTAGGTAAAGTCAACTATCAGAATACGACGACTACATGTCGGACTTCTGTTGTACCATTTATTGTAAATGGTAGAAAAACGAAGAAAGACGCAGTCAATTCTCTTGTAGAAAAGGCAGTAGCCTAAGGCGAGCAATAGCAACTGGTGCAACTCATGATTATCTCGTTTGCCCTGATTAACAATCAATTAAAGCAAGAAATAACAATTTGAGTACATCAGTAGGTAGAAATGTTCAACATGCGTCGATCAAAAAGATATATTTCATTTCTTTGCATGGTTTGCATTTATTGAACGAATTTCCATATCAAACACAAATGATTATGGCAATACGCTTGACCATCTGTATGTTTTATGGAATGTGAGACATATATAGAATTATAGAGGGTTGGTTTCTGTACTAATTAGACGAAATGTCGAATACTATGCTTACGAACATTTCGGGTTACGGTCGGGTGATGGTTGTCAAAACTATGATGATCATTATTTTCAAGTAAGAAAGAAGGAAAGGGTAGTATTCGGTAGGGTAGTGTATGGTATGGTTGGTGGAAAGAACGAGAACAATGCTCCAACCTGGGGTAAGGCAATGCAAGAGTTTATTTAAAGGGGGTCATACAGTTTACAATGTTAAAGATAAGTTAATTCAGGCATAGAGTTCGGAGTGTCAAACAGTTTGAAACTTGACCAGACGCCGCGTTACGCAATGATCCTAACTGCCTGCAAAAACAGTGAGGTAGGTAATGGGTTAATTCATTTATAATTTGAACTTCCTTTCACTAATCTTTAAGTAAATTGTAATTGACCATCCTTAAAATAAATGTTTATCTATTTATTAGATTCCCTTGGTACTAAATACTATTTGAAAATACATAAGTTGTCCTCTATTACAGTTTTTGGATAGCGAAATGTACAGGTAGTGAAACGTTCAGGTAGTGAAACGACTTCACATTGGGTAGCGACACGACCAGGTAGTGAAACGACTTCACGTTTGGTAGCGACACGACTGTAGCGAAACGTCCTGGTAGTGAAACGTTCAGGTAGTGAAACGACTTCACATTGGGTAGCGATACGACCAGGTAGTGAAACGACTTCACGTTGGGTAGCGACACGACTGTAGCGAAACGTCCTGGTAGTGAAACGACTTCACGTTGGGTAGCGACACGACTGTAGCGAAACGTCCTGGTAGTGAAACGTTCAGGTAGTGAAACGACTTCACATTGGGTAGCGATACGACCAGGTAGTGAAACGACTTCACGTTGGGTAGCGACACGACCAGGTAGTGAAACGACTTCACGTTGGGTAGCGACACGACCAGGTAGTGAAACGACTTCACGTTGGGTAGCGACACGACTGTAGCGAAACGTCCTGGTAGTGAAACGTTCAGGTAGTGAAACGACTTCACATTGGGTAGCGATACGACCAGGTAGTGAAACGACTTCACGTTGGGTAGCGACACGACCAGGTAGTGAAAAGACTTCACGTTGGGTAGCGACACGACTGTAGCGAAACGTCCTGGTAGTGAAACGACTTCACGTTGGGTAGCGACACGACTGTAGCGAAACGTCCTGGTAGTAACGACTTCACGTTGGGTAGCGACACGACTGTAGCGAAACGTCCTGGTAGTGAAACGACTTCACGTTGCGTAGCGACACGACTGTAGCGAAACGTCCTGGTAGTGAAACGACTTCACGTTGGGTAGCGACACGACTGTAGCGAAACGTCCTGGTAGTGAAACGACTTCACGTTGGGTAGCGACACGACTGTAGCGAAACGTCCTGGTAGTGAAACGATTTCACGTTGGGTAGCGACAAGACAGTAGCGAAAAGTACTGGTAGTGAAACGACTTCACGTTGGGTAGCGACACGACTGTAGCGAAACGTCCTGGTAGTGAAACGACTTCACGTTGGGTAGCGACACGACTGTAGCGAAACGTCCTGGTAGTGAAACGACTTCACGTTGGGTAGCGACACGACCGTACGAAACACGTCCAGAGTAGCGGAGCGTCTGGTAACCGTCAAAAGAGTCTGCATTTCAGATGCACTTAACTGTGATCTATAGTTCGACCTTTAGTCAGGCAAAATAGCGTCCGGCGCATGCGCATTAAGGCCGGCAAAGGAACATCTTTGTTGAATGTTAGTCGCCTATAGTCGGACTATAACGTACACAATGTGACCTAATCAGGCATTTGTTGCTGTATAAATTCTCAAGTGTTATCGCCGAAGTCGTATACTTGTAGGATTGGGAAATAAAATAACTTTGTTTAACAAAGATTTTGAAGAAATGTATTTTTTCCGACACCCGCAAATTTCGAACAACTCTAACCATGGGTAAGAGCGTAGTCGGTCTATTTGAACTTTAGTCGAACCAACCGGTGTTCGTTGTATGTATACATCAGAGTTAAATCGCTCACAGTCGCCCAGGACAGGTGACTGCCTAACAAAGAACACCAGAAAGGTCCACTCTGAGCTTTCTGCTGTACTGTTCTCCTCCATTGTCTTACTTCGGGTACAGTAGTGATTTGCAAACAGTTTGGCATCCTTTTTGCGCCGTCTGATCGGGATCAAACCTTTATGACACTTATTTCAATATTTCTTAAGTCAAAATACCTGACATTTACATTACAGTATTAAAAGCAGACGACAATTACTTAAAATTGATTACGTCATAGCAGTGAACTGGGTAAACACCTGTTATGTCCTATGAGTACATATTCGTTGAGAGACGATAAAGCAAGCAGAATATATGAGCAGGGGTAATTATCTGGTTTAATAATTTCCGGTTTAGGGAACTCCGGTTTTTACTGTATTGATAATATAATATTGTAATGAATTTCAAAATATTTTGATTCTGATCAGACACCGCGTAACACGGCTTCTGATAAGGATCCAAACTGATTGAAAATAAGACAATGAAGGGGTTAAATTCCTCATAAAATACCTGTTAGTGCTTGAGCCATGTTCTAATTAATCGACACAGACTCATTATCAAGCACTCTAATAGTTTGCTAGACGACCCCTCCATTTAGATAAAATGGTTTCATCCAATAAAGTAGCATAGACACATCCACTGCAAATAGGTTAAGTAATCATCTGTCATAAAGCTGACATCAAGGTATGGAGAAAGTGTTACAAGACAATGTAACTGGCTACTTGCAGCTGGTGAAGCTCTAGGGACATACGCTATCAACTCTCACAAAATGCACATTGTAAGACACTGTGCCAAGAATTTTAGATTTAAATATCAATCTAAATATTTTGGCAAATACAAATATTCGGCCATAGTAACGCTGGCACACGTATGTAATGAAAGAACAATGTACTGCTGAACTTGGATAACTCGAAATCTCATAGCGTATTTCAAATGGTAAACGTGGCTAAGCAGATCAGACAACCTGGCCTTTGATCAGACTGTAATAAGTCTAAACAGCTTGTCAATGCCTTTAAAATATTGCCATTTTCTACATTTAATTTATTGTGTTTTCTGCCATTCTGCATCAAACATCCAGTATTGTGTGGAGTGGTCATTTGACAGATTTTTACTGCGGTCTATATTTCTTTATACCATACATTATTAAGGTATATTTATAAAACTGGTACTGGTTTATCTAGATTGGCACTGTCTTGTTTGTCTCCAGACATTCACAATCCTCATGTTTTATCATCGTATATTGCATGCGCATGCGTGTTATTTTGTTGATACGGTAGCACAGAATGGCTAAAGCCATGGACTACTTGAGGTAATGAAGACTGTGGTTTACAGAACCTGTGTCTGAAAGAACTCGTGAAAAGCTACATTGAAGTAGTGTGGAGACCTCTAAATACAGGTTCCTGTTTATTGCAGTATCAAAATGATGCAGAAAGCTCCTGTACGAGATTTCTGCATTACTATTTGTTGTTTCAAAGTACACACTTGTATTTAGGAACACAAACTGGCTCTTCTTTTAAGCGACACTTAATACAGGCTTGAGAGATACAAAGCGGAAGACTTCTGAAACAACTTGCGTTTTAAAATAATTTACTTTCATCCTGTTTGCTGTCATCTCCTGACATTTGCATATGAAATTAGTATTTCTTAATATTACACAGATTGTGTTTTTGTGTTCATTGATAAAGCATACTATAAATGACATACTGATATTAAACGAATTTACCAAAATTTGTAACATTTTTGGGAAAAAACAAACAATTGTTACTGTTTTCATATAGGAGCTGCATGAAGAATGTAACCATTTAACCCTTTCTACGCCAAGGGCGACTAAAGTAGACTTTGTCAACAGTTTCAATCGTACGAATATCTATTCAGTAAACATTCAATTATTTAAAGTTGGCGTAACATTGCAGACGACAAAGTATACTACAAGAATAACTTGTTGTAATACATGTATCTGATATATTTGTTAATCATGTTGATGGTATATTTGTAAGATTCGAATTTCGAAAAATCGGACAAATGATTGTGATACGCTCACATAGACTGAAATGTAATTTTAATGTACTTTACCACATATTTCCAATTTTAGATAACAATGGTTGCATTATTCGTTGGGGCTACATACAATGCTGTAAGTGTTACATAATGCGTACGTAATGTACGAAAATTGTTACAGTTTTCGAAAGTGTTACAATTTTCTCTGATGACAGTAAAGATGTGTTGTTGTTTCTATTTGAGAACACAAGCTTTTGGAAAACAAAAACAATATGTAGAAAAATTAAGCGTACGTGAAACTATCGTCCACTTATTGTTGGCTTCGTCAGTCAGCTGACAATGTTTCTGTAACAGAGTGTCACATTGTGGACATGTTGCAGTATTCGCAGCGGTATCGGTAGTGAGGAGAATATTCGGCTAAACTCGATCAAATCGTACCGTGTCCATTTAATGTAACATTTAGTTCCAGCTGGTTAACCCATTACACAATAAATGCGCCTTTCTCTTTGATTATTTTGTTTCACATTATATAGTCAGGAATATGAAACATAAGAAACATCTTTACAATAAGATACTTCCTTTTGTAAATGTATTCTATTCAATTATATTATTTAGGGGTATTTTTACAATAATTTTCCAAATAACAAACATTCAAGCCCTGGCCAGAGTGCTCAAGCTCTCTGGTAAGTGTCTACACTGTTTGCTTAGGACAAGTGTACTCTACACATGCACATGTATCGTAAATGACGAATATACGCGACACTAGAAGGTAACTCATTTAAGTCTGAAGTGTCCACTTAAGTGAACATTGGCAAACAGTATAGACCCTGATGAGACGTCGCGCCACGCGGCGTCTCATCAGTGTTTGCACTGTTTGCTTTATCATATGAAATATTTTCCTATGTTAACAAACAAGGTAGTGTCCTTAGATCACCCCTTGTCTATCTCACCTCTCGGACAGAGGTATTCCAAAATCTAGGGGTGTGAGATAACCTTTTCTCACCTAACTACTGTACTAAGGGTGTTTGTGCGTGTGTCCCTTAATGACATTTCTGGTTGGGGTTGTAAATGAAAACTGGGTTGATGTAGTTTTCTGATTGCTTTATTTTAATCCTGGAAATCCAGTGTACCGTTATAAACATACGTGGTAATCCAACATAAGTACACATGTATATTAAACACGAACTGTTCAATAGTTGCATTTGTTAAGGTAATGTCCGAACTATATTTTAGTTTCGTCGGGAAATCTCCGACCGACGCCGGGTGGCGGATGCCACCCGCGTTATTAATTTTACATCTTTACTCGCCGAAATCTAAATCTAAACTCCTTGTGTCTACACCGGCTAAATCACGCCTGGTTCACATCACGTGACCCCAGCGGTATGGACACAGATCTCATGTAGTGAGACTAACAAAGGTTACAGCTTTAGCAGATAGTGCCATATGTTAATCCCTTTTTGACTGGGCGATACATATGAAGACACTAACTATACTTCCAACTGTGATTTTCTTCTTACTGATGATAAGAAACGTAATGCACATGCCAAACCATGATTGCGATGACTAAACATGCTGTCACAGTAATAACAACAAACTTGGCTTAGCGAACAGCTGATGGCTAGAATTATTGACTTTAAACAAAAGCGTTGGAGCCACACTGCAAATGAGACATTTCGTATTTATCGGTGCTACAAATCCCCCCAACCTAGAAAAGAATGCGTCCCCGCATCTGAGACATATCTGACTATACTAATAATGATAATCATGTAGACCGATAAATATGAAAAGTACATTTCTAGTGTTTAATAAAGAAATGCTATTTGAAGAGAACATATTACGAAAATTAACGCTGGATGAAGGCAATGTATTAGCTGTGTATTCGTTCTAAAACCCGTACTGCATAATCCAGGAGTCGATAAGAAATGACCTGCAACGGGCCGTATAATAATCCCTGGAAGCAATGTTCCGTAAAGGGAGTTAGGGAGTTAGGGAGCAATGTCCCGAAAATCAAATGGATTTGCTGTACGCATAGTTATTAATTGAAGTGAAATACACAACTAAATACGATTACGTTCACGCAACAGTATACATGCATTGTAAATTACAAATACAAATATTGACTTATGATAATCGAAAATGAATCGTAGTTGGTATTCTAATACACATGCTACGTGTTAATGAAAATACAAGGCAAACATATATAATATACTGAACAATTAGCTACATATTCCATTCGTAATTAACCCGTATAGCATATTCCAAATACGTAAATTACTGACCTGCAGATCGGGTCGTGATAGTAATTATATAACGGGAATAGTGTATGTTCCTTGACCGTTACAGATTGAGTATGAGAGCATTGTCTCGGACAAGTAATTATGAAAATACAAATACGTAAGGTATTCAATGAATTGGAATATATAACTAAAAATGTTTTCTTAGTGAACAGTCAAGTTCAGGGATATACATTTTGATAGTCATACACATCTATGGTTTTGCTACATGATAATGGATTGTTCTGTTTGGATGAACCGTATGTGGTTCTAGAACTAGTAGTACAATGATATAGTGCTATATAAACTTCATCCCTAGATAAGTCGGTGAAGAGCTCTCAACTGGCGATCAACCAGATCAGTCCCATGAAAACAGCTGTGGTGATAATAGACAGGTCTAATGCTTAGAAGAAAGGCTGCATTAACTCACACTCACTCACACATACTCACTCATAAAATTGATTTAGCATAAAGAATAAGTTCCCTAAAGAATTTGAATAGGAAATTCGTCAACCTCCTACTCTAGCACTCTGAGACAATAACTATTTCTATAATTATTAGGGATATTTAGAAAACTTGTTCTGTATGTGTAGCTAATAAGTATTTTAAGGCTATAATGACCATAGCATTTTAAAGGGAAATGAGCTTCACCAACACACCAATATAAGGACACATGAATTAATGCACTAATCAATGTATGAATGAAGATATGCAATTACATAGAAAATTGTAAGACGCCATTACTAGTAAATTGCATGAACTACTTGTAAAGTAGTTAACATGGAGTGAGAAGTAATGATATTGTATGGAATACAATATGATACCTGACTACTTGATAAGTAGGAATTATAGACTACCTGACTACTCAGTAGGGTATATGGACTACCTGACTACTTGATAAGTAGGGTATATATAATGGTTATAAGTAACCCGTGTAGCAAGTACACATTTGAAAATGTATGTACATGTAGTAAACCACTCATATAAGTATTTTCGAGTGTCTAGTGACTGAACTGATAATTGTGTAAGCCTACTATTTACTAATAATGTACAATATTGTGAAGACAGAATATTTTTCCTGCACAGGTAATGCAGAATATAAAATAATATACAATACAGGGGTATAAACAGAAAGAATAGACTGCCTGTGCCTATTGTAAATTACCTACGTTTAAGCTATGATAATAACCTACTAGGTAAGTATAAAAATGTGAAGTTTGCACTTGCAGTGATATACTGATAACTACATATTGTAGATACATACTGGTAGTAAGGAAATGTCGAGACAAAACCTTAAAATTATAGAACTGATTACAAGTGAAAATGTACATAAACAGTATAGCTAAGTACACCATGAATGCCGTGAAATACATTTGTAACTACTAATGAATTTGCTATCATTTAGAATTTCTACCCATATCAGTGATATTTACTATAATGATTATTATAAACGAATTTGAATTAGTATTTATTAACATTTTCAAGAATTATTCAATCAAATGAATGTAAAAACCTCAAGGTGTACGGCAGATAAGAATATATTTTTAACATGATGATGCATTTAAGCTTAAAATTATATCCAAATCAGTTCCTCGTCGACTTTTTAGCTGATAATGTCCGAATGTCTGTAAATCACGTGTAGACTTCAGGAAAGTTTATCATTCTACTCCATGTTGGTTTTAATCACTCGCTTCACTGGGAAATTGTGGATTCACTTATAGTCAAAGCGTTATAGAGTCACTCGCTGAAATGGGGAAATACGGAAAAGGAAAGTCCGAAATCCAGATAAAAGGGCACAAAACTGTCGTATGGTACTCCATCCATCCTGATTGTAGTAGTCCGTGAGTTAAATCCAATATGTTTCGGAATTATTTTGGGGAATATTAGTTCACATGGTAGAGTTCATTCGCTTGTCGATGAAAGGTCCAAGTTCGAGCACAAGCAAAATATATGAATGTGCCATGGATTCTACAACCAACTGTACGAAGGGTGTTTTTGCGTGTGTCCCTTAATGACATTTCTGGTTGGGGTTGTAAATGAAAACTGGGTTGATGTAGTTTTCTGATTGCTTTATTTTAACGGAATGGCTATTGACAGTCGACTGTCAATAGCGATTTCACGTCAAATTCGCTAGTGACAGTCGACTGTCAATAGCGGTTTTACGTTAAAATCGCTATTGACAGTCGACTGTCACTAGCGAATTTGACGTGAAATCGCTATTGACAGTCGACTGTCACTAGCGTTTTTAACGTAAAACCGCTATTGACAGTCGACTGTCACTAGCGAATTTGACGTGAAATCGCTATTGACAGACGTAAGTTAGAAATTTTCTTTGGATACTAATATTTCAATATAATTTTTATGATCTCTTTACTTCATGTACGTAATGAATCTTTACTGAACTTGTTCTCATATTGTCGAAAACAGTGATAATCTGGTGATAAACATTAAGACATCACCCCTTCTTCAATATTGAATAGATATAATGTTGGCTTCCATAATGTTATGTTGTTTGTCTGTCTACCTGTCTGTCCGTCCGCCCGAGCTCACACGCCGGTACTTGTGTGGCTAAATTACCTAGTGAAAAATACGAAACCTGGTCATAAAAATTGACCATCTCTTTTGACATTAACCTTGCTAGTTATCGGAATAAGGTTGTGGTTAGCTTCTAGATCATTTTATTTAAAGATAGAGCAAATTGAAATTATTTGTTATGTGACTAGCCAAAGGTGTAATGAAACATAGGTAAACCTCGTCCTTCCGTTCCATTATGTCCTGTCCTGTCTGTATATATGTCCGTCCGTCTGTCCCTCTGTATGTATGTATGTCTCTGTGTCTGTCTCTCTGTCTCAATCTACGTTTTTCAGTCACTCAGTCTCGTTCACACATCAAATAACTGTTATTGCTTACTAACACAACATTGTCAGCTTCACAACTACATGTATGTTGTTTTACCATACACTTTTTATGTGAAGAGGAACGATGTTTATGATAGACGGTTTGGATCTTTATCAGAGGCTGAACTACTCAGACCCTGATCTAATCATAATTGCAACTGCCAGTGCCCACATCAGATTTTGGTTTAACCCTTTTCTCCACAAAGGCGACTAGAGGGCGTGAGCACTGTTGCATATTTCAGTATTGCTCATGAACAGACTCAATTAAACCGAGTCTGCCATTTTCAGTATTTGCTTTGTTTTCTGTGCTTTCAAAGGATCTCCCCTTATTCAGATTTAGAGCGCTTCCACCGGCCGCTCCTCCACATAAGTATCACAAATGAATATCCAGTTACTGTATTGAATACAGGTTGTAGCTTAAAGCGAGGTGAAAGTAAAGCAAAAATACTCCTACAGGGGATTTCTGTTATACTGTTATCCTTATTTAAGCAGTTTGCTGCCATGCATACTTGAATTTTGGTGATTTGCAACATTGGCTTTACAGGGAAAGAATTAAGATAGTTTAAGCATGTTTGATCGCGGATCTCATACAGGAGTTCTTCAAAAAATAAAAAAATAAGTAATTGTTATTGTTATTTTGCACTATCAATATATCGCCAAATTGATAACTTTATATCGCCTAGATTTTGTTTTAAAATAATAACCTAATACAACCATTTTACGTTTAAAATGAGTGATGCTGAGCTACCCAGACCCTGATCTAACTGGCATTTGCTAATTTAAAGTTTCTCAAATAAAAAGATGAACCAATCATGATTTACATTTTAAGCTTCCTGAAAATCTGAATGCCCGCATCATAACTACTAATCCCAGGTTTCGGCTCCGTGGTGTTTAATCAGGGTCTGCATTATGTGCAGCGAAAGTGAGGTTTATTGATTATTACTTATTTCTAAAACAAAATAAAATGTAAGTTTGCTTAACTTGGTTTTAATCGTATAAGTATTATTCATTCTGTTGCATTTGCAGTCACTGTTGTAGAAATATACAAGACAAGAAAAGTGTCATACAAAACAAAAGTTATTAAATAATGAAAAAATGTACACATTTGCAAACATTTACTTCTCCCATAAAATCACCATTTAGCACATTCAGTTTTCTCTCACTGGAGAAGATAGTTAAACAGTCATGAGAATGTATTATTAGAAATGTTTTCTACATGCTAGGAGATGGTAGCTTAAAACAGTCTGAAAGAAAAGCAGAATGTGCATCAAGGAGCTTTCTGCTTTACTTTCAACCCGCTGTAAGATGTTACCTATATGCAATATTAGAAACATGGGTAAACAGTAGCACAGTTCAAACCAACTGGTGCATCTCTGAAGCAACGAAACGAGAGATGCAACATTTGGTGAAATACAATGAAATAGATACAATCGCAGAGTTAATCTGTTAAGGAGAGGATGCAAGAAGAGAGAGAGAGAGAGAGAGAGGAGAGAGAGATGGATGGAGAAAGAGACATACAGACAGACATACAACCAGAGAGAGAGACGGGCAGAGAGAGAGGCATACAGAGAGCGAGACATAGAGCGATAGACAGAGACAGACAGAGAGACAGACAGAGAAGGAGAGAGACACATACCGAGACAGAGAGACAGAGAGACAGACAGAGACACATATATAGAGAGACGCATACACACAGAGACAGAGAGAGAGAGAAACAGAGAGAGAGATAGACAGCCATACAGAGAGAGAGAGAGAGAGAGCGAGACTATAGGCAGACAGACAGACATACAGGCAGACAGGCAGACAGACAGACAGACAGGAGAGGGAGAGAGACAGAGAAAGACAGAGAAAGTAAAAAAGAGAAATAGAGTAAAACGAAAGAGATAGAGCGCGAAAGTAAAACAGAAAGATAGAGAGCGAAAATAAAAGAGCGACATACAGAGACTAGGAACATGTGATCATGTCAGAAAGTAAATCTGGCAGAACTATTAAAAGTGTTCACAGTTGTGTGGTTTTTGTTCTAAGCCGTAAATTTATGTGAAAGTTAGTATCAGTATAAATATGACAAGTGTGTATAATGTGCTTACAAAGTCTAACTCAAAGCGGTCTTCGTTTCTGAAAAATTAGTTGTGTACACAATTTTCAATTGGTGGTTGTTATTTGACATTCGTATTGTTCGCCGTTGATTGGATTATATTTTCAGTGGGTGGGCTTAAAGGCCTTCTCCTTCTCCCAAGTTAGTTTTGGGTTTTAGAATTAGTTTACGCTAATTAATGTTAGTTTTGCGTATTCAAAATTAGTTTTGGGTCTTTTAAATTCATTTCGGGTAATTAATTGTCAGGTTTTGGTATTTACAATTAGTTTTGGGATTTTAAATTAGTTTTCGCTCTTTTAAATTCATTTTGGGTAATTTATGTCAGTTTTGGGTATTAAAATTCATTTTGGGTAATTTATGTCAGTTTTGGGTATTAAAAGTTAGTTTTGGGTAATCAATGTTAGTTTTGGGTAATATAAATTAGTTTTGGGTAATTAATGTATGTTTTGGGTTTTTAAATTTGTTTTGGGTCTTTTAAATTCATTTTGGGTAATTTATGTCAGTTTGGGTAATTAAAGTTAGTATAAACCACAACATAAGAAATCTTGAATATATGGTCATCGGTTACAAAACAGTCTTTAAAGAATATTCAGATGTAAATTTTATTCTTAGTCAAATATGTTATTCATTATACAAAACGTATATGATAAGTGAAAGGCGGCGAACAAATATAAACATGTTCAAAATTTTCTATGATGACCTGAAAACAGCAGGTGAATATTTTAACGGTAAAAAAGAAATTCATCACCTATTTTTCAAATTTCTTAAGCATGCAACATTAGTCTAACGATAATAAGATATATAACATACCTATATATGCATGCATATATATTTATATACATGTTACACCTGTAACAGACGTGTATATACATGAGTGTAAATATATATACTTCTATACATTTTACAACCTACATCAATTGGAACTTCCTTTTTTCCAACCTAGTTATTACTATGGTGTATAAATATCTACTATAAAAAAATAATACATGTAACTGCTTGTAATAAAGCAGAATTTCTGTGTTTTGCCTAAGGAACAACTTCGTTCCTTTACTCCGCACTGTATTACACTATATTATACTTTGTGTATATTATGTACTGAATGTTTTTGTGTATGGGCCGGAGGTCTTATAGCAAATAAAGAACTGAACTGAAAAATAAAAAAAAAAAGTTTTGGGTCTTTTAAATTCATTTTGGGTAATTTATGTCAGTTTTGGGTATTAAAATTCATTTTGGGTAATTTATGTCAGTTTTGTGTATTAAAAGTTAGTTTTGTGTAATCAATGATAGTTTTGGGTAATAAAAATTAGTTTTGGGTAATTCATGTATGTTTTGGTTTTTTAAACTTTTTTTGGGTTTTTAAATTCATTTTGGGTAATTTATGTCAGTTTGGGTAATTCAAGTTAGAGTTGGATAATTTATGGTAGTTTTGGGTATTAAAAGTTAGTTTTGGGTAATCAATGTTAGTTTTGGGTTTTTAAAATTAGTTTTGGGTCTTTTAAATTCATTTTGGGTAATTTATGTCAGTTTGGGTAATTAAAGTTAGAGTTGGATAATTTATGTTAGTTTTGGGTATTAAAAGTTAGTTTTGGGTAATCAATGTTAGTTTTGGGTTTTTAAAATTAGTTTTGGGTCTTTTAAATTCATTTTGGTTAATTTATGTCAGGTTTGGGTATTAAAATTCATTTTGGGTAATTTAAGTCAGTTTTGTGTATTAAAAGTTAGTTTTGGGTATTAAAATTCATTTTGGGTGATTTAAGTCAGTTTTGTGTATTAAAAGTTAGTTTTGTGTAATCAATGTTAGTTTTGGGTAATAAAAATTAGTTTTGGGTAATTAATGTATGTTTTGGGTTTTTAAAATTGTTTTGGGTCTTTTAAATTCATTGTGGGTAATTTATGTCAGTTTGGGTAATTAAAGCTAGAGTTGGATAATCTATATTAGTTTTGGGTATTAAAAGTTAGTTTTGGGTAATCAATGTTAGTTTTTGGTTTTTAAAATTAGTTTTGGGTCTTTTAAATTCATTTTGGGTAATTTATGTCAGTTTTGGGTATTAAAATTCATTTTGGGTAATTTATGTCAGTTTGGGGTATTAAAAGTTAGTTTTGGGTAATAAAAATTAGTTTTGGGTAATTAATGTATGTTTTGGGTTTTTAAATTTGTTTTGGGTCTTTTAAATTCATTTTGGGTAATTTATGTCAGTTTGGGTAATTAAAGTTAATTTTGGATAATTTATGTTAGTTTTGGGTATTAAAAGTTAGTTTTGGGTAATCAATGTTAGTTTTGGGTAATATAAATTAGTTTTGGGTAAATAATGTATGTTTTGGGTTTTTAAATTTGTTTTGGGTATTAAAATTCATTTTGGGTAATTTATGTCAGTTTGGGTAATTAAAGTTAGCTTTGGATAATTTATGTTAGTTTTGGATATTAAAAGTTAGTTTTGGGTAATCAATGTTAGTTTTGGGTTTTTAAAATTAGTTTTGGGTCTTTTAAATTCATTTTGGGTAATTTATGTCAGTTTTGGGTATTAAAATTCATTTTGGGTAATTTATGTCAGTTTCGTGTATTTAAAGTTAGTTTTGTGTAATCAATGATAGTTTTGGGTAATAAAAATTAGTTTTGGGTAATTAATGTATGTTTTGGTTTTTTAAACTTTTTTTGGGTTTTTAAATTCATTGTGGGTAATTTATGTCAGTTTGGGTAATTAAAGTTAGAGTTGGATAATTTATATTAGTTTTGGGTATTAAAAGTTAGTTTTGGGTAATCAATGTTAGTTTTTGGTTTTTAAAATTAGTTTTGGGTCTTTTAAATTCATTTTGGGTAATTTATGTCAGTTTTGGGTATTAAAATTCATGTTGGGTAATTTATGTCAGTTTTGGGTATTAAAAGTTAGTTTTGGGTAATCAATGTTAGTTTTGGGTAATAAAAATTAGTTTTGGGTAATTAATGTATGTTTTGGGTTTTTAAATTTGTTTTGGGTCTTTTAAATTCATTTTGGGTAATTTATGTCAGTTTTGGTAATTAAAGTTAGAGTTGGATAATTTATGTTAGTTTTGGGTATTAAAAGTTAGTTTTGGGTAATCAATGTTAGTTTTAGGTTTTTAAAATTAGTTTTGGGTCTTTTAAATTCATTTTGGGTAATTTATGTCAGTTTGGGTAATTAAAGTTAGAGTTGGATAATTTATGTTAGTTTTGGGTATTAAAAGTTAGTTTTGGGTATTCAATGTTCGTTTTGGGTTTTTAAAATTAGTTTTGGGTCTTTTAAATTCATTTTGGGTAATTTATGTCAGTTTTGGGTATTAAAATTCATTTTGGGTGATTTAAGTCCGTTTTGTGTATTAAAAGTTAGTTTTGTGTAATCAATGATAGTTTTGGGTAATAAAAATTACTTTTGGGTAATTAAAGTATGTTTTGGTTTTTTAAACTTTTTTTTGGTTTTTAAATTCATTTTGGGTAATTTATGTCAGTTTGGGTAATTCAAGTTAGAGTTGGATAATTTATGTTAGTTTTGGGTATTAAAAGTTAGTTTTGGGTATTAAAAGTTAGTTTTGGGTAATCAATGTTAGTTTTGGGTCTTTTAAATTTATTTTGAGTAATTTATGTCAATTTTGGGTATTAAAATTCATTTTGGTTAATTTATGTCAGTTTTGTGTATTAAAAGTTAGTTTTGTGTAATCAATGATAGTTTTGGGAAATAAAAATTACTTTTGGGTAATTAATGTATGTTTTGGTTTTTTAAACTTTTTTTTGGTTTTTAAATTCATTTTGGGTAATTTATGTCAGTTTGGGTAATTCAAGTTAGAGTTGGATAATTTATGTTAGTTTTGGGTATTAAAAGTTAGTTTTGGGTAATCAATGTTAGTTTTGGGTTTTTAAAATTAGTTTTGGGTCTTTTAAATTCATTTTGGGTAATTTATGTCAGTTTGGGTAATTAAAGTTAGAGTTGGATAATTTATGTTAGTTTTGGGTATTAAAAGTTAGTTTTGGGTAATCAATGTTAGTTTTGGGTTTTTAAAATTAGTTTTGGGTCTTTTAAATTCATTTTGGGTAATTTATGTCAGTTTTGGGTATTAAAATTCATTTTGGGTGATTTAAGTCCGTTTTGTGTATTAAAAGTTAGTTTTGTGTAATCAATGATAGTTTGGGGTATTTAAAGTTAGTTTTGGGTAATCAATGTTAGTTTTTGGTTTTTTAAATTAGTTTTGGGTCTTTTAAATTCATTTTGGTTAATTTATGTCAGTTTTGGGTATTAAAAGTTAGTTTAGGGTAATCAATGTTAGTTTTGGGTAATAAAAAATAGTTTTGGGTAACTAATGTATGTTTTGGGTTTTTAAATTTGTTTTGGGTCTTTTAAATTCATTTTAGGTAATTTATGTCAGTTTTGGGTATTAAAAGTTAGTTCACAGTAGTCAATGTTAGTTTTGGGTAAGAAATTTAGTTTTGGTTCTTTCGAATTAATTTTCGGTAAATTTATGTTAGTTTTGGGTTTTAGAATTAGTTTACGGTAATTAATGTTAGTTTTGCGTATTCAAAATTAGTTTTGGGTCTTTAAAATTCAGTTTGGGTAACTTTTGTTAGCCTTAAATCAATTAAAGCCATAAATATTTCACTGAAGTGCATATTAGGTTATTGAGAGATATAGAGAAAGATAGATAGAGACGCAAATAGAGAGAGAGAAACACACAGAGAGACAAAGAGAGACAGAAAATTTATATAGAGAGACTGACAGAGAGAATCAGAACGAGAGAGAGAGAGAAAGAGAGAGAGAAAGAGAGAGATAGAACTTGAATTACCGTATCTGCGAGGACATTCGTTCCGCGAGAAACCCTCGTTGTGGGGACGCGCCGTAACTCCGGGGACGTCAGTCACGTCCCCACAATTACAAGAGCTTATTTCTCTCTATATCTCGTTCTTTCTGCTACTCACCCTCACGGGTAACATCGAGCAGTTGCGTACCAAGTGCCTATTAGTAGAATTATTGCTTCAAAACGTATGAACGGAATTATTTTGATAGTTTTGGCAATGTCCCCAGAGCGATGTGAGAGAGGCTATTTTATCTCTTAAAGTACCGTTGGTTTTGGCATTGCCGCAGACTCTGCGTTAACATATAATGGGAACCAGGCTAAGTCCTCACGAAGACGGCAATTCAAGTTTCATCATGACGTCATACTGTGATAATTGTGAACTCATACCGCATGCCGTGCTCAGTCCGATTCCCGTCCGGTGTCAAAAATAAACTAAAGTCTTTTCTGCATTAAACAGTATGGTGTCGCATCTCATTAGAGTCGTCTCTTCGGGGCGAGTCTGTTGTGTGGTAGCACTGTGGGGTTTGGTGCTGAAATAGGTCTATTTTTCATTTTTATAGTTTTCACTATATTGCCATAAATGTAAAATCTGCCCCACCCACTAGCGGTCATGTTTTTTAAGATAGGAACATTATTTTAAGAAATCTGATCGAGGGTCACCAATGGCACATTTGGGTAAAATTATTTACAATTCGGACCAGTAGTTTTTGACAAGAAGATTTTTAAAGTTCTTTCAATTGGTTGCCATGGCAACCACAATTTCAATTGGATGAGCTATATTTGAAGAAATCTGAGAGAGTACCCTACAAGGAACAATCCTATGAAGTTTTGACGAAATTGGTCCAGTGGTTTCCAAGAAGAAGATCTTTAAAGAAAAAGTTTGACGACGGACGGACGGACGTTCTCACAGTTGGACATTTGTTGGGTATATTTTTTGTTTAAAAGTACCCAACAGTACACTAATATACCCAACAATAACAATAGGGCAATCACGGAATGAATGTAATCTATTGTTCTCCCTACCCAACAAAGGACCTTTCGTGCGCTCGGACTGACGGACGACGGACACAGGGCGATCACAATAGCTCACCTTGGCACTTCGTGCCAGGTGAGCTAAAAATGCAATCTTTACCAATTCAAGGGCCATAACTCAGAAATGCCAAATGCAATTTTTCTGATTATTGAACATGACCGAGATTTTATGCATATTCACATTTGGAGAAAGTTTGGTGAAAATCAATTGAAAACTATTTCATTTAGAGAGAGGACACGAAAAGTGTAACGGACGGACGGACGGACAGCGCGATCACGATTATAATGAGATGTGATGTGTCCCTAGAAAGGCTAGGGACAGTTTGAGACAACGTCCCCAGAGTGCAGCTTAGAATGTATCTCAAAATAAAAGAGATAGCATTAGGTCCCCACACTGTATGGGGACAAAGTGAGAGAGATATGAGATAACGTCCCCACAAAGTTTGCTTTTTAAAAGCGTTTTTCTTTAAACAGAATATAGTTGCAAACAAATAAGCGGAGAGATAAGGTTATTTTGACGTAACTGAACAATAAAATGCAAAAAGTTAATGTCTGGCAAGGCTAATTATGTGCGTCCCCATAACGTTGGTTTTAAACTTAACCGTAACTGTGGGACCCAAAACCAGAAAGAGAGACGGAGGGAGAGAGAGAGGCAGACATACAGACATATATACATACAGACAAAGAGAGACCGAGAGAGGTAGAGAGAGAGAGAGAGAGAGAGACATACTGACATACAGGGACAGACAAAGACAAGAAGAAAAACAGAGAAAGACAGACATACACAGAAAATTGGAGAGAGAGACAGAGACAGAGAGACAGAGAGATATAGAGCGACAGTCAGAGACAGACAACGAGAGAAGAGATACAGAAACTGAAATACAAAGAGAGACAAAAATAGAGACAATAAACAGAGGGAGACATAGAGAGAGAAACAAACATACATGCAGACATAGAGAGAGACAGACAGACAGAATGACAGACAGGCAGCGCTAGAGACAGACATAATGACAGACAAGCAGCGCTAGATACAGACAGAGAGACAGAGACAGAGAGACATAGATAAGAGAAACACATAGAGAGACAGACAGCAAAACGGAAACATAGACAGACAAAGCCAAGGTGATAGCCAAAGAAAGACAGAGAGACAACAGAGAGAGATAGAGAGAGACATAGACAGAGCGACGAGACACATAGAGACACAGAAAGAGACACACACAGAGCGACAGATTAAGTGGTGGAAAGAGAGAGAGAGATAGAGTCATACACAGAGAGAGTCATAGATTGAGACAGATAGAGACACAGATATAAAGAGACAGAAATAGAGAGACACGCAGAGAGAGACAGACCTTCAGGCAGACATTCAGGCGGACAGAGAGAGACAGAGAGAGAGACGGACAGAGAGACAGAGAAACACATAGAGAGACACAGATACATCGAACCAGAGGGGGACAACGTGGGAGAAACAGATAGAGATACAGACATGAAGACAAACATACGGATATATACAGAGAGATAGATAAAGCAGTTGGAGTCATTATCGGGTAGTTGTAGCGTCGTGGGGGTATTTAATTTAAGTGTTCGGTAGTTGGTATTGTTATCGGGTGATTTGTAGAGTTATGGGATTTTTACTGTTAGTGTTCAGTATTTAGCGTTTGAACAGACCAAATTGTTCGAATTGAGACCGGTTCTGTTGGAATAAAGAAAGGTAAAGCGAGTTGTTCAAATCGTCCCTTTTTTTTTTGCAAGAAAAATACAAATTCATAACATCTCCAAGTAGCTATATTTCCAGACGGCCACCATGAACGTGATATCTATGGTTTCAAGAAATACATATCGGATAAAAAAGAGGGGGTGGTAAGATTTCTCGAGTAGTCCAGTGGTTACATCACAGGTAAGGACACACATTTGCCTTCTCCGCACGGGTTCGATTCCCGACCGAGCTTAAATATTTTTCTTTCTTAACATTATTATTATTATTATTATATATACATGTATTTACGATGAAAATTAAAAGATTCAAAATAAAAAGGAATTCAGAGAAAAAGTATTGAAAATATGAAATTACTAAATTTTTATTTTCTTATATTAGAGAAGAGCAATTAAATGATTTTATAGTATATAGGCGTCTGACACTCATTAAAGAAAACCTTTTCTCAGGCAAAATCAAGGAAACATAGGAAATATCTTATATTTATCAGATAATTTATCTGTCAAATACTGCGCTTAAAATTTGCGATTGAGGGTCACAGGGAAGATTAGTTGCTTGTTTGTTCTAATTGGGTTACCCTCTTGAACTAGTATTCTTTAGTATGTGTCCTAATTATGCTGTGAAATGTTTTTTCATTAAACATTTTTCAATCAGTATAATATTATATCTATTCAACGGTTTACATTATAAACAAGTAAATTCCCTTTTCAAGAGAAAGAGAGAAACAAACGTACATGCATACATAGAGAGAGAGAGAGAAAGATAGATAGAGCGAGAGAGAGGGGGGAAGTCAGAGATATACATACAGGGACAGAGAGAGAGACAGAGAGAGAGAGAGGGACATATACATACAGATAACCATGCAGATATAGAAGGGCAGAGAGAGAGGGGAAATCAGAGATATACATACAGGGACAGAGAGAGACACACAGAGAGAGGGACAGATACATACAGATAACCATGCAGATATAGAAGGGCAGAGAGAGAGAGAGGGGGGGAGTCAGAGATATACATACAAGGACAGAGAGAGAGACAGAGAGAGAGGGACAGATACATACAGATAACCATGCAGCTATAGAAGGGCAGAGGCAGGGAGAGAGAGGAAGTCAGAAAAAACAGAGACAGAAAGAAACAGAGAGAGAGATAGACAGTGCCGGAGAGACAGAGACAGACATACAGGGACAGAGACAGAGAGACATCTACAGAGCCAGCGACAGAGATAGAGAGATAGAGAGACAGAGACAGACAGATAGAGAGACAGACAGAGACACAGAGAGAGAGGGAGAGAGAGAGAGGGGGAGAGAAAGAGAAAGACACAGAGACAGACACAGGCACAGATAACCAGAGAAAGAGAAAGAGAGAGAAAGAGAGAGTGGGACACTAGAGAGCGAGATACAGATACTGTCCGTTTTTGTCTCTCTTGATGCACCTGTATGTCACATACAGGGACGCAGCGAGAGCGAAACGCATTCAGAACGCACCAGTGACCATTTAAGAAAGAAAAATCACGGGGAAGCTAAATCCTACATGTCTGTAAATCCAATTAAATTTGATGAAAATACTAAATTCTTATACAATCTAAAGGGTAACAAAGACATTTTTAAATGCCTATCTAGATGATGAGTAATACCCAATTAACTACGCCCGACGGAACAGGGTGCCCCCCCCCCCAACCCCCCAACATAATTATAATTTTTCCAATATTGATTGCAATTTTTTTACATAGATTTGTGTTGGTTTTGTAACTGTTTTGAATGTGCGAAACACCCCTTACCATCCCACCCGCAGAACGCACAAGAGACCATCTAGAAATTATACAGGCCTACCATTTCTCCGGATTTTTCCTAAATCTCCGGATTTTTCCTGATTTCTGCGGATCTCCGTTTTTTTCCGAAAATCTCCGGATTTTTTCAAAATTCCTAAGCCCCGATTCAGTGTGGCAGACAGCACCTTCTCGGAGTTAGTGACAGTGTGTACAATAATTGGATAGATATGGGTTAATGGCCGAAAATAACCTGTCGAAAAATTTATCCTATATTAAATAATTTGATATGTTATTTGATTCGAATATTAATATAGTAGATTTATGTAGCATTTTACCTATTTTGATTGCGATAAAACTCCCTCAGAACGCACCATTGATCATCTGGGAATTAACTTGTGCAGGGGGAGCATGCCCCCAGACACCCCTAGTAAGAGTGCGTACTGTGGTTCTGGGGACACCTTGGAGCAGGAGCTGCACTGTTTTTAATTTTATCATGTACAGTACTGTAAAAAACAATATTTTACAGTGGAAACTGAATTTGTCCATTTAATGTTTTTAGGGAATATGAGTTCAGTTTGAATATACTTACAGTGTATTAGTGACCAGAACTATTGGCCTGTGAAAACAATGCAGACCAACTTCAGAAGTCTCCTAAATGAGTCCTCTGATCAGGATTAGTCCTGTTTGTCATTTTGTAATAAACTGTATAAAATTTGATAAAGTTAAAAATTGAAAAGTTTGTTTTATTTGGAAGCTGGAATTTTCCATTTTCTGTTTCAGGGGAGAAAAACGGCGAAGTTTTAATATGTTAACAGTTGACTGCTGAAAACTTGTTCTGTCAAAACACTTTATACCCAGATCAGATGGCCCCTAAAGATCAGGGTGTGCACTGTTTGATATTTTGTAATAGATTGTATATAACAACCTTTAATATTTAGTCAAATATGGACGTCATAATTGGAAACAGAAAACGTCCATTTGATAATTGAATGGGACAGCTATATAATGTCAAAGTACATGTACACTATGTTAATTTGTGATATATACAATAGACAGAAGAGTTATGAATTTTTATGTTTTATGGTTCTGTTTTCACTGATGAAAATCTTTAAATGACCATAGTTGAAAGTAATAGATTTCTGAGAATGGAGATAAAGCTGTTAAAAAATTCTCCAGATTATGATTTTATCTTCTCTTTGTCTTATGAAATCACTTTTTTGATGTTTCATTTGGGATATTTACATCATACTATTGATGTAAACTTTATTCTTACGAGTGCCCTCAGAATGCACCATTTTCGGTGCAAGTTTCACAATTTTTTCATGGGAGAACACCACCCCTTCCAATACCTCCCCGCCTGTGCCCCACCCCATCCCCCTGAACAAATTCTGGATCCGGCCTTGCAATTGGTCTATCTACGCCCCTCAAGCGTGCCCCCATCCCACCCAACCCACCAACATCATCACCACCACCATCGCATTTTATGTTGGCTTCCTAATGGGTTAGTGTACATACACTCACTGGTCTGACTCTACGTTGGTCACCAACGCCTATAAACGCCATCTAATACATGACGTGGGGCGTTCTTTTTCAAGTCATACCAATTTCCCCTTTCCGATATACAACTAGCTATATTAAAAAAAAAAATGGAAGATAAAGAGAGTGAAATAAAATTGATATATAAATATTTCTCTTCCGCTTTTTACTTCCTTTTAATCGATAAACAAATACAAACTTCACAAAATTCTCATACGATTAACGCTACTAGGGAGTGCTGCCTTAAGTTCAGTTCACAATAATAGTGTATACATAATTATGCGCTACCACATAACCAAACTATAACATAAAAATACAAACGACTGTCAATAGCGATTTCACGTCAAATTCGCTAGTGACAGTCGACTGTCAATAGCGATTTTAATGTAAAACCGCTATTGACAGTCGACTGTCAATAGCGAATTTGACGTGAAATCGCTAGTGACAGTCGACTGTCACTAGCGCCTTCCTTATTTTAATCCTGGAAATCCAGTGTACCGTTATAAACATACGTGGTAATCCAACATAAGTACACATGTATATTAAACACGAACTGTTCAATAGTTGCATTTGTTAAGGTAATGTCCGAACTATATTTTAGTTTCGTCGGGAAATCTCCGACCGACGTCGGGTGGCGATTGCCACCCGCGTTATTAATTTTATATCTTTACTCGCCGAAATCTAAATCTAATCTCCTAGTGTCTACATCGGCTAAATCACGCCTGGTTCACATCACGTGACCCCAGCGGTATGGACACTGATCTCATGTAGTGAGACTAACAAAGGTTACAGCTTTAGCAGATAGTGCCATATGTTAATCCCTTTTTGACTGGGCGATACATATGAAGACACTAACTACTTCCAACTGTGATTTTCTTCTTACTGATGATAAGAAACGTAATGCACATGTCAAACCATGATTGCGATGATTAAACATGCTGTCACAGTAATAACAACAAACTTGGCTTAGCGAACAACTGATGGCCAGAAATATTGACTTTAAACAAAAGCGTTGGAGCCACACTGCAAATGAGACATTTCGTATTTATCGGTGCTACACTACCCCTGTTTTCTATAGCGAACAACGATGACGAATATCCTTATCTCACACATGTGTAAGATCACTTTGATGACGTCACTATAACGTCACTATTTATAATGGCGTTTTGACGTCACCGGAGTTCCAAAAAATGCATGATGCTTAAAAAATAGCTTAAGTCGTTGGTAACGTGAGAAAAAGAATCTGTTACTCGTCGATGTTCAAGACAATATATTACTGTCCGGACAGACAAACCGAACTATTTTATGAGAAAAAAAGATTCACGAACCCATTCGGAACAATAAACGAACCCTCTTCTGGTGTTTCATTGGATGACTTAAACGACCGAGTCGATCAGAAATCTCCGTTTTGCTGACCGGAATATTTAATATATAAACAACTCTTTTTCTAATTTTATGAACTTTATGGCATTTTTCACGTCAAAACACACGTCACATTTTTGTTACATGCATTCAGCCATAAAATTATTACCGTTGTCATGACGTCACCATCACGACGGAAGTAGTCTAGTGGTAACACGTTGGACTACGGTGCCAGGGGTCGTTGTTTCGATCCCCCGCCGGACCAGCGGTCTGACTAGGTTTTTTCCCCGAATCCCCGATGATGTACAGGAATGTTCTTGAGCAAGACATGTACCGCGAATTGCTCCTCTCCACACAGGGGTTAAAATGTGTACCTGTGAAGGGTCTGAGCCGGTACTGCGGCTGCAATATGCGCCATATGTTAGCAGTGCTCCATAGTGCAATGGCTCAATAATCAGGGGGTAAATGTACAGTAGGCTGAGTGGTCAATCGGACTGAAAGTAGACTTTAACTGGTACTTTACTTTTTCGGCGGAGCTGTCTGGTTTCTATTTAGCCACACTTTCTGTTTGGCCACACATTTCAACCAATTATATTTGATCAGAAATTTAGAATTGAGAGCACCTGTTGAAACTGAATAGTCTGATTGGATAGTAGCCAGGGCTCCAGATAAGGGAATTATTTCAAAACTTAAAATCTTTATTTGTGCATTAAACCCTGTGGTGTCACTATACATTTGAATTGTCTCTTCGAGACAATCAAAATGAGTGGTAACACCATAGGGTTTGGTGCTGAAATGAGTGAATAAATGTGATTTGTTTAGTTTACTCCCTCTTATCTGGAGCCCTGTAGGCTGGTCTATGTCCAATTACAGTTTTCCCAGATATGGACTGTGAGTGTAAAATTTAGAGACACAGACCAGACTGTTTACTACACTGGGATGATGCAATTATGATATTCTATTTTAAGATGACATCTGAAATCTTTTTCTAGATATACAGAGGAAGCTAGGTGTTTTGTAATTGTTTACTACCAATTTGTTTTAATTGTTAACTATTTGTACACATTTACCATACATTAAAAGCAATATTAAATATAAATGGCCTCAAGTGAGTTAAACACAATCGTGTGGTTTCATCATTATTTACAAGAGTGAAGTAGAGCAGACTGTTGAATCTGTACATTTGTGTATGCTATAGTTTGTTTCAAGAAACTCTATGAATGAAGTTTGATATATAGAACAATAGATTAATGTGAGGATCTCCTACCAGTAGCTAGGATATGAGTTAAATTATTGTTTTGTTTTGCATTTCTGTACATGATAGTTTTGCATTTTAAATAAAAGTTACTGTTTCAATTGTATACTTTTATTTTTTGCTTTTCAATCCAAGATATTACAATTCTTTGAAAACCTCATTTCATTCAATTTTGCACACCCATCTATATAGCCTTAGTTCAACCACTCATTCCGCCGAATATCTTTTTTAAAGATATTTCTTGTTTACTTTTACGACGTCATGTGTACAATGGCGTCATGCATGCAGTAGCGCATTGCCCTTCTTGACATTACAGTCAAACTCTCGCTAACGAATCTGGTTAGTAGATCTTTATCCAGTTCATAAAAGCTATACAGTTAATAAATCAAGTGAGGTAATGGTTTAAAACAATAACACATGTGTTAATACATTAAGTTGTTGAAACAAGTGAACTTCTTCTTTCTGCGTATGTTCATTTGGAAATGTTATTTGGTCAATTTACATAGATGTCCGTCCGCCATTCATGAGGCGAAAGCGAAAGTACAACTCGCCACTGTATAGCAAGTTAAACGCGTTTTTAGGGTTGACGAGGTGAGAAAATAAATCTAACACCACAGTTGAGTGTCAGGTGGATATTTCACCCTCGGTATGAAGATATTGCATGAACGCTCGGCAGTTCCTCGTGTTCCTAAATATCTTCAAACATTGGGTGGGATATCCTTATCTGACACCAACAGTGGTGTTAGATTCACTATATCTACAATGAAATCTTCCAGCAAGTATACATGAAGTGACCATTGCAATATCCAGGTTTGCGTGGGTTCTATTCATCTTCTGTTGGGTGTTGATCGTTCAACGTAAGATTGGGTTTTATGTAGTTTCTAACAAGACACTATTACATCGAGATTGAACTGGTCCTACTGTTTGCTATCTTCAGTATCCTGAAACGGATAGCACTTGCTAGTCGCCATTTTCTTTACGTGGATGCAAATTATGATTCGATCTTGGAATTGATTAAGATAAGCTGGATTTACATGTATTTATACGACAAACGCCGTTGTAGGATTTTTCCGTAATTTATTTAAAATCAAAGAGTTGTAATTTCATATATATTACACGAAACAAAATGAACAAATGTAACATACTATACAAAAATAAATATATAGAATGATTATGTACACATCCATGCTAATTACAATGTTTTGAACAACAGCAAAATTTATTTATTGTAAAGTCCGCTTATATGACCACTTAAACCCCTTTACATCCATTATGACGTCATAACCCGCCTAAGACATTCAGCACCATCACTGCTATACTATCGCAAACTTTTATATCTAAAGTTTACAAGTATAGGATTTCTGTCAAACAGGTTGTGTTTGGATCCTAATCAGACGCCGAGTTATTCAGTGTGTGATCTGGACCCAGACTATTTGTAATTGCCCGGGTTGTCACGCTTTACAGGAGAATGTTAATGGTATAGATGTATGAGTAAAGAGTGTGTTCGTTGTATCGGTCTATGGTAAATATGTAAATTCTGTTTAGTTCTTAACCCCTTTTATTGATATGACGTCATCTGCTTTGAATAGTTGTAGCCTGCTTTTATTTCTCAAATTAATATTTCACGTAAATTAACTAAAATAATAATAAGTTTAAAGTTATATCGTGACGAGTGCCCAACAGTTTGTATTTATTATCCTACATCAGTTGAGTTTGAGTGGTTACAAAAGCGGTACTTTTGAAATACAACAAACATTTTCGCACCAACATTCATGTGAATGTCACAAAGAAAAGCACTTGTAGTGAACAGTTCTGTAGTTGCACCAGATACTGAACAGCGAGCACAGTGACCACGTGGACGGAAATTGTCATCAACACTACAACTTTCACTCATCGTGCTTTGAAACTACAGAAGTGGGTGTTATGGGGAGTTCTGTGCTTACACCTTATACGTCAGCGAGTTCTTCCTGCGTGTTTGTTGGACTGGTTCATACTTATCTAGTGTCGTGATATGTTCACAAAACTTGAGAATTGAAATACGTAAAAGTTCCACTATTACGAGAAGAATGCTTGCGTGCAGTCTTAACGCTGGCTACTGCTAAGAGCACGTTGATAACGAAGCAGAAAGCTCCTGTACGATGTGTCTGCTTCGCTATCAACCGGCATTAAGTAGAAACCTTATTGGTCTTCGTAAGAGAACTCATAACAGCGGTCTTTGGTGTTACTGTATTTAGAATTCAACTGATCCATTCCTATAGTAAAGAATCCCATAGATCAAAGTAGCAAACAGTGCAGAGACAAGAATGACCATTCTAATGGTGCGTCATCCCAGTCTACACTATATGCTAAGGTCTATAGTTTGGAATGCTAGACATTTAGTGTTAGATTGTATAAGCACACACCATTGGTTGATAGCGGTGTAAGTTTAAAGGGGACCCCATCACAAACTACTCGGAATATGCTCGTCTATAGACCAATGAGAGTAAACACTGTATCAATACCCCACCCCTCATGTTGTGATGTTCATAGTACCTCACAGAGGGTGTATAAGCATAAATACGGTAAAGTAAAAGGATGTGACATTGAAATGCTAGATTTAACCTTGATTGAGGTCCTTTCCAGGTATTCCGATACGTACTATTGTAAGACTTGCTTGAATATAACGTATACAATGGGTACTACGAATATTCTTTCCGTTTAAATGCAAACGCAATGCATTAAGATGTAGAAAATTACAAAAAATACATTCTCTCGATTTATAAGAGGCAAAACGTTTGGAGACGATTCAGTCGATGAGGTACCCGGCGTGTGAGCTGGCTCCAAACTGTTTGCAATTGAAACAATAGTTTTAGCGTAAACGCGTTTAATGGGAAAGAATAACTGCTTCTCCACTGTATATAGCAAGATTAAACAAACCACAGTCTACATTGTCTGTTATTTACACATTATATAGGTAACTGGCCCAACTTATGAAATGACAGTCTATCAGAGATATTGCAAACTGCTTGAATTACAGTGGGTTCAATGACAAACATGCAGTGTTACACGTTTGTGTGCCCCATTGAACTATATGTGTACAACGCCCCCTCCCTACAACAACACCCAATGGGAGACAAATAGTATGTGCGTTGTTCACAGAGAGTCGTTTAATGGAGGGAAATCGGCTTACATTTGCAAATAGCTTGGATCAATATCAGACGCTGCGTAATGCGGCGTCTGATCTTGACTCAAGATGTTTGTCTCACTCGTCATTAATGTTTTTTCTGTCAAAACGTCGATTATATCTCTTTGAGAAAAATAGCAGACGATATTGCAACAATAAAAGCGTTAGGTATACTAGTCGTGTTTAGGGAACTGTGGCAAGGGTGGTTGTAGGGAGGGCCGTTGTAGGGAGGGAACACTGTAGTATAACAATGAGGTGAACTTGGTGTGCTCGAAATGAACTATGGCCAAACCTACCTCAAGTGGCAAAACAAAATTACAATGCATAAACAGTATTTAACTAATATGTGGAAACATCTACAAACAGTGTAGACCCAGATCAGAGGACTCATTCTGGAATGTTCGGATCAAAGTGTGCACTGTTTGTCATACTATTATTGTGGGGACAAATCCCACATTGATCCATATACACTGGTTTGCAAGAGTTTATTTGGAACGTGAGCTGCGTAAGAGTAATACAGGTTGCAGCTCAGTATAAATATTTTTCATTACTTTGTTCTATATTTTAGGTTGCCACGTGTCTTAACTAGTGTACCCGCTTCATCAACTAATGGCTACTTAACACAAGCTTCACAGTCAAAATCAAAATAGTGTAACAAATCTAATGTAAACAAGGCTGCCATTTCTACGGAATTTTCCGAAATCTTAGTTTTTTGCTCAATTTCTGCGGACGGACGATTTTCTCTGAAATCTACGGATTTCTGCTCTTACTTCTATAATTTGGGAAATGTATGCGTTCTTTACTTAAGAAACAGTGATTTCGGTGTCAAACAGTTAAGATCTATATCAGACGCCGAGTTACGCGGCCTCTGATCTTGATCTGAAGTATTTGCATAATAAAGTTAATGTTAGTGTTATATAATATAGAGCCTGGCAGCGAAAGGGTTAAAGAAAAGTACGATTCCTAAGTATCTTAGGATTTTTATCAGCAACTTATGGTAGCCTTGTATAAAACGTTAGTACAGTCAAACATGTATTAAGCAACCACTCAAAAAGGTACATTTTTGTTGTATTCATGAAAGATGGTCGCTTAGTGCAGGGCAAAACCTATGCAGAAGGTTTCTGCATGGCTTTTGTCCTACATTGAGCGGTCACCTGTCTTTAAATATCCACATGTACCTTCATTCAGTGGTCGCTCAACACAAGTCTGACCTTTTTCTGTAATACGAATGGGGTAACATGATGATGCTTAAACTCATTCACCTCTCGAACTTCCAGTGGACAACTCCAGGTTCCAGAGAAGTTTACTTCATCTTTTACTATAAGAGTAGTCTTGCGTAATATGTTGCAAAAATAAACAGTGCAGATCCATAGCCCACTGATCTGGGTCTAGACTGTTTACATAGGAAAACTGCATGTTTGTTAAGGACGAATTGTACTCGTCGCTAGGGTTGAGTTAGTTAATGACGACACAGAATAGTTTGTTTTAGCACCAATGACAACTGACTCATGTTACTCCACACTGTTTCAATATCTGATAACATGCAGTTAAGTATCCTGCACAAACAAAATGTTCACTATGCTCCGAAATGTCACGTTCGCTTCTCGTACCAATCGCTCTTTAGATTCGTTCATTTAGGCACCATGGAATTAACCATTTCCTCCTTAGCCAAACCTCATCCAAATCCAACTGTGCTTCAGACAGGTATATAGCAATATAAAGTAAAGCAGAGAGCTTCAGAAAGAGTTTTCTGTTATAAGTTCTGTTTCCAGGAGTATCAATAGTCATTTATGGTATTTGTGTGGAGAGAGTAGGTAAAAACGTTCTGAAGCGACTATGCGGAGGAAATGAGTAACAAATGCCAGTCTAATTAATTTGAACTGCATTTCCTCATACCGGAAACGGCGAAACGGCTATTTCCACTTCCGGTCTGTTGAATCATCAGGAATGACAAAAAGAAAGTTAGGCCTTAGCTCCTCTTTCATGAATTAAACAATGATATTGCTTTCGTGCTGGCATTTTCATCAATTTCACATTTGTATTTTAAATATCCCGTCACTATAGAATAGTTCTGTGACTGACTGATCATGGTTTTGCTATGTCTGACAAGAGTTGTTTCCCCTTGCTTGTAAAACCGGAAGATGAAGAACTCCTCCTCTAAGGACAAGGCATTTTGCGGAGACAGGACAATTCTCGGCATGTTAAGCGTCACATCGATTGCACGACCATTTCTCCCCAAATTGTAACCTGAAAATATAAAGACACTTTATTTAATTACACGTTCAATGTATTTGAAAAGACTCGTTCATGAAGACTCATTGTCGGCTTGTCTGTTAAATGGTCAGTGTGGCTAATAACCTTCTGCTATAAACACATCCATCCTGCTGAAGGCTTTTCCTCAACAGCCATCAGCATCAAGGCGAATGACTGCTCAAAGTACTGTAAAAGTAAGTAAAAAAGCTCCTAAACGATGTTTACATTCATGACGATTTAAGGAATAACCTTGTACGCAAACGAATGGAAATAACTGTGTATGTGTGTGTGTGTGTGTGTGTGCGTGTGTGCGTGCGTGCGTGCGTGCGTGCGTGCGTGCGTGCGTGCGTGCGTGCGTGCGTGCGTGTGTGTGTGTGTGTGTGTGTGTGTGTGTGTGTGTGTGTGTGTGTGTGTGTGTGTGTGTGTGTGTGTGTGTGTGTGTGTGTGTGTGTGTGTGTGTGTGTGTGTGTGTGTGTGTGTGTCGGGCCGGGGGTGGGGTACTGGTCGGCATGGCTTAAAATGCATCCCTGCAATGATACTGTATGTCATTAAGTGTGTCTCTATATGTTATTCTGTATGACATATACGAGCAGTGGATGTGTATATGTGATGCATGACATACAGTGCATTTTTATACGTGATACTCTATGAAATATAGTGTATTTGCATGTGTCATTATGTATGACATAAAGTGTTTCTGTATATGTGATGTGTGACATATACGAGCAGTATAAGCTTATATGTGATGTGTGACAAACAGTGTATGCCTATATATAATACTCTATAACATAATTATGATGTATATCATGTAGCCTTTATTCTGTATATATGTAATATTGTATGAAATACACTGTATCTGTATATGTGATTCTGTATGACATAAAGTAACTCTGTATATGTGATTATGTATAGGATAGATGCAATATAAAGTGTATCTTTATAAGTGATACTGTTTGACATATAGTGTATGATTAATTGTCTATATGCGATTATGTATGTCATATTAAGTATACATATAGGCAAGGCTGTACGGCATATACAGTGTATGTTTATATGTAATACTCTATGACATATAGAATATCTGCATATGTGATTTTGTATGACATAAAGTGTATCTGTGTATGTGATTATACGAGCAGCGTATGTGTATATGTAATGTGTGACATACAGTGTTTACCTATAGATGATACAGTATGACATATGGTGTATCTGTATATATGTGAAATTGTATGACATATAGTGTATCTGTATAAGTGATTCTGTATGACATGGAGTATCTCTGTATATGTGATTCTGTATGAAAAAGTGTATACCTATAGGCGAGGGTGAATGACATATAAATTGTATGTTTATATGTGATTCAGTATAACATATAGTGTATGTTTATATGTGATTATGTATGAAGTAAAGTGTATACATATAGGCGCGGATGCATGCCATATAATGTGTATGTTTAAATATGATACTCTATGGCATATAGTGTATTTGCATATGTGATTATGTATGGCATAACGTGAATCGATATATGTGATTATGTATGACATATACGGAAGTGGATGTGTATATGTGATGCATGACATACAGTGTATACCTATAGACGATACTGAATGACATATTGTATATGTGTATATATGTGATAATGTTTGACATATAGTGTATCTGAATATGTTGTTCTGGATGACATAAATTATCTCTGAATATGTGCTTCTGTATGACATTTAGTGTATAGCTATAGGCGAGGGTGAATGGCATATAAATTGTATGTTTATATGTGAGTATGTATGACATATAGTGTATACATATAGTCGAGGCTGCATGTCATATATAGTGTACGTTTTTATGTGATAATATATCAAATATAGTTTATCTGCAGTTTGTTTAGTGATACTGTATGATATAATAAATTATAGTGTATATTTATATATGATTATGTTTGGCAAATAGTGTATACCTTTAGGCGAGACTGTGTGACATATATAGGGTATGTTTATATACGCTATGACATATAGTGTATGTTTATATGTGATAAGTATAACCAATGGCAATGGAAGGGTACATCTGCAATCAGAATGTTTATCATTACGGCTTCTTATTTACGCCAACATTGTTTTCAGCTAATTAGACCAACAGAAGTGAATGTGTATTGGTCAGCCCCCGTATTGTTGACATGTCGGCAGCTCAGAGTCTACACTGTTTGTAGCAATTTAAGGCCTGCTTTTCTCACGGTGTGGCTCAAATGTTTTAATCCTATCAGACAAAGAGTGAATTTCAATACCATTGTGGACATGTCATCTGGTATGGGAAACACTTTGTCGCCACAAGGGGGCCTGCCAGTGTCGGCATTGTCAGTTAATATTTAACAATATCCACCACCAACATGTGTTGATAAATTATATATTACACATACTAATGAACTGGCAGGGTTATTTAGATTGATTTGACGATATGGGCCCCAGACAGGGCGAGTTATAAAGCCCCCCCCCCTTATAAACTAAATATTATTGATTAAGAGATCACTTTCAATATAGTTCATGTTTTGAGAGCGCTGATAACGACATGGCGGTTCAAATTGAACTTGTCATTTAGGTAAAACTGTTCGCTAGCTCTGCATGGTGTTGAACAGTGCTGATAAGAAGTATATAAATCAAACCAGACTGAAGGATTGAAGTTCTATTAACGTTGTTAAAATGCTTTTTGAAAACCTTAATTTATGATTGTCGTGTCAAAGGCACTTGAACAACCATACGAAGAGAGTCACCTGCAATTCTAAAGCCGCTCTCCTAATTTTTATACAATGGACTCTCTTTGTTAAATCCCTTCACTGCAATGGCCCGTCTGAAATCACTTTTGCTAGCAGTTTGGATCTACTCGGCGTCTAATCAGGATCCAAACTTTTAGACACTCATTTCAGCATTTCTAAAGTTAAATACCTAAAATCTATATTTTAGAAACACTTACGACAATTTTAAGTGGACCCTACTATTGTTATGAAGTGGTTAAAATGTAAAGGTCTTAAGCATGCGATTACTTAATCACCTTTACCCCTGAAAACAAGACCCTGGCCTAAACCAAACCAGACCACAACGGTCAATTTATGCTGAGATCGCCTGTACCCGTTTAGATAACTATCTCTTCACCCTTTCAGTGCAATTGTATCACCCGCTTCGGATATAGCGTACCCTATATTTCAAAATTAAGTTATTTCTTCTAAACTTTTGTAGTTAAAAGAACCAATGCCACACAGATTAAATCCTGAAGAGACGCCACAATTCTCAGTGTCTGTCTGGATCCAAACTGGTTTAAAACTCAACTATTATCGTGCTCCACATGTAGAATCAGTATGAATATATAGAGCGGAGTAAATTAAGATCACTGATATCCAAACAAAGCACGGTTTTATAAAATTCAGTTTTGACCCAAATTTAATTAAACCACTTCACTGTCTAAACCAGAGAACACTGACATTAGCAAATAGTTTATATCCTAATCAGACGCCGACTAACTCGGTGTCTGATCAGAATACAAACTGTTTGATACTCACATCGAGATACTTCAATAAAAATTACTTGCGTCTAAATCTGAGAAAGTCTAGCTGACGTGTATGTTAATCAGATGATATGAAAGTGGAGGGGTTGAAACATTGTCAGCTCAGTGATATAAGCCTGTTATATATATAAACCGTTTTTTTCCATATGCCCTTGTATGCTATAAATTGAAAGGAATTACGAACGATGTACAGATGAAGCTCAAATTGTCTGCTACAAAAGTTAATTTTCTGGAGAATCAAGTCTATTTACCCGATTTTCGATAACTTCAAATTCCCTTAAGTTGAACTGACATGTTTATATCCACAGACATTTAGGAAGGTGAAATTCATGCAAGTTGATGTCGAAGGGCTCCCTGTGTTTTAGTCTTTAAAACGCGGCATAGTTTAGTTTGGTTTTGAAATTAGGCTCGAGTTTTAATTATTGAGAAATGACGGCACGTGATCAGAAATTGTCGATGATGCTTGTCAGTGTTTTATCTGGGCCATATTTGTTTGAAACTTTACCGGGTTTTCTTCATTATATCAGACATTGTTTGGGGAAATGAGTGCAGGCTTCTATTTACAAGCAGACGATATATCAAGATGATCATGGTTAATATGGGTTCTTACAAAAATCAACCCACAGGTCGCTTAACTCTATAATAGCATGGCCCAAATCATTGCTTTTTGAGAATTTTTTTTTTTTTTACTTTAACGAATTAAAGTTTCGTTTATTACGCGAATTATTCTATTGCGTGATATTTGAAATTCGATGTACTAGTACATGTATATCCGTATGTTGGGAAAAATGTTCTGCACATGCGTGCAATAAATCAATGTCTTGATTTGGCGTAAATTTACAAAATTGCGACAAAATATGACGGATTAACAACAATATACTGAAACAGTATTAATAAGTCATTATTAACAATCACATTCCGGAAACTGGCCGCCATTAACCCCTCTAGTCAAATCGCATTTCCGGAATTCGTTGCAAATGGTCAATTTTCTACAATCTTCATGCGGAAACTTTCGACTAAATGTCAAACTCGTTATCTAAATTAGACTGGTTCTCGCAGTGTTCTCTACTGATAAAGGATAGTATACTGAGCAAAAATAGAAACGTCCCACCCTATTACAGGGACATTTTCTTGAAAGTTAAAAGGTTGATGGTAGTAAAACCTATACAGAAAATGAAGTTCATTCATTTTTGAATCCATATCAGTTGACCTCATATTGCTGAGAAAAAAACTTTTCGAGTGATGTAGTGAAGAAGTTGGTAGGGGTCAAAATAAAAAATCTGAATAAATGTTTGTTTTTTTAAAAATGTTTAGTTGATTACTGAATTCTCATAAAAAGTCCCAAATTATATTCAGTAAGATTAATATCGTGTACGGCCACCGTTTGCACCAATATACGCTTCATTTCTACAGCGTAACGTAACGTTTAATGAGAACGTCAGACATTCACTCTTGCTGTGAGGTCTGTGTCAAATATTGAATGCTGAATCTTAAATGTAATCAATTTGCGTAGTCTACCATCTGAATTGTTAAGTATGAATCAAGATAAAAAAAACTTGGTACCAGCCAGTTTGCTTCAATTTCAAATGACGTCGTGACGACAGATAATTTAGCCCACGGTGACGTGTCGTCCAAATTTGACCGGATTATGGGCGTCATGCTCTGATTGGTTTAGCGTTGGATTGCACGCGATTACAAAGGTTTGTGATGACTCACCGTGTTCACCAGCCGTTCCGGTGGCTGGAAAATGACGTAGACGTTAGTGCGTTAACGTGCCGTAGTGATCAGTTCTGACGGAGGAAAAACGGGATGACCAAGGCAAAAACGATTGTGAACAGTCCCAGTCTGATGGTACCGGGTCGCAAACCTCTGTTTGGTTTCTCTATAGCAGCCGAACCAGCGGGCGACGTCAATGGCCGTCATTGCCTGATTTCTTTCAACTTCAGACGAGCGTGGCATGATGCAATAATTGAATTCATATGGTGTTTTTTCAATTTTTTTATTACCATGTGTCGTGTGTATTTTACGACGGTGACATAATTACTTTATTGAAACGCGTGTACCGTGCACGTACAAAACGTGCAAATCATCATTCTGTTACGTTAGCGGTTTTTATCTGTGCTATTTTGTGAAAACTTTACACATGTGTAACTCCAACTGACCAGTATCCCATAAGTACATTAACTTGATGTATAACTAAAATAACGTCAGAGATATGTCCGTTCAAAATGTGGGACGTTTCTATTTTTGTTGAGTATAGTTTAAAACCAGAAATTCGGAAAGTAGACAAACGGCAACAGAAATATATTCACAGAAGTCACCTTTGTGAGTCGCGACCTTTCAAAACAGTATTAACGTTAACAGCTTCACTGCCATGTGCAGTCACTTGTTCTAAACAGTTGTTGCCTGCTTTTATTTCTCAACTTTAGGTTTCAGGTAAATTGACAATATTCATTTTGTAACGAGTGTCAAATAGTTTGAATTCTGGTTAGATGCCGCGTTACGAGGAAACTATCGAGGAAATCTCATTTCGGGTATAACTGTATTGCATTTGTCCTGTATTAAACAACCACTGGTCTTTAGAGATCGCCCAGCTTCTCCATTTGAAACAATCGAAAAAAAGTAAAAAAGGACAGATAGTGAGAAATGGGAGATTGAGAGCAATGGTAGGTACAGATTGTCAACGGCATTTTCCCAGGTAAACGCGTCTGTAATGCCGGCAAAGATGGAACTGCCAGATAGATTAGATATAAAGATAGATATAATCTTTATTTACATCTCATCATTGCACATCCAATAAACATACATACAATATACAATACTGACATTAAAAAAGCGCAACGCCATTCCTTAATGGAATTATAAGAGACGATATTAATGGCATTATATGCCATACAATACATATAAAACATTGCATTATGACACCAATAATTGAACCAATTTTAAAGTTCCAAAGCTGATTTCACATATTAAAATAGGTGTTAAACATAAAGAGTATAAATATTAATAAGAGTATTCAAGAATCTCTAGATAAAGTTCTCTGATGTCCAGTATTTAAAACACATGTATTGCGATAACTTAAAGTTCAAAATAAGATGGCATGATATGATTAATAATAATGTACATTATTTACATAGTAAAAATTGACGTCTCTGTAAAATTAGAAAACAGGTTTTGGCACAGTCTCTTATCATATTTGTATTGGAAAACAGAAAACTATATTTATCGAGATCATTTAAGTTTAAAAAAGTGGGGTTATAAGTGCATGCATTTGCAAACAACTGTTCTCTTAAATCGTTATATATATGGCAGTTCAAGATCACATGTAATTCATTTTCCACATTGTCGTTTAGACAGAACGGGCAGACTCTACTCTCTTCACTAAGACCTTCATATCGGCCCGTTTCAATACGAATTGGAGCAACGCCTAATCTGAATTTACAAAATGCCGATCTATGCAGAGGCGGTAGAATTATTTTACAATGTTGCTCTGTAGAAAATGTAAATTTAAAGGACTTGTACAATCTTAGTCCAAATGTTTGCAGCAAAGCAAGACGCCAGGTAACTCACAGTGATTACACCCTTAATAACAGTTTGTAGTTTAGGCTAAGCTTAGAATACAGTAGAACCGCGCATTATACTACTAAAGTGTGTTACATGTAAGCACTCAGTGTTAACGACAGGTGACAGTAAAAAGCAAGGTGACAGTAAAAAAGAGCTCCTTTAGGAGCTTTCTGCTTTACTGTCACATTGCTTTAAGCTACCACTTGTCTTTTATTCAATCACATAGCCGTCGTTTTAGTGGCTTAATAGAGAAGTTTTACTGTTTGTACCACTGTAGCACGACAGACCTCCAACACCAACACAGACTATCAAAACAACACTACAAGATACATCAAATACATCCAACACCAACACAGACTATCACAACAACACTACACGATACATCACATACATCCAAACCAACACAGACTATCAAAACAACACTACAAGATACATCACATACATCCAACACCAACACAGACAATCACAACAACACTACAAGATACATCAAATACATCCAACACCAACACCAACACAGACTATCACAACAATACTACAAGATATATCAAAAACATCCAACACCAACACAGACAATCACAACAACACTACAAGATCAATCAAATACATCCAACACCAACACCAACATATACAATCACAACAACACTACAAGATCAATCAAATACATCCAACACCAACACAGACTATCACAACAACACTACAAGATAAATCTAATACATCCAACACCAACACCAACACAGACTATCACAACAACACTACAATATAAATCAAATACATCCAACACCAACATCAACACAGACTATCACAACAACACTACAAGATAAATCAAATACATCCAACACTAACACAGACAATCACAACAACACTACAAGCTAAATCAAATACATCCAACACCAACACCAACACCAACACAGACTATCACAACAACACTACAAGATAAATCAAATACATCCAACACCAACACCAACACAGACTATCACAACAACACTACAAGATACATCAAAAACATCCAACACCAACACCAACACAGACTATCACAACAACACTACAATATACATAAAAACATCCAACACCAACACCAACACAGACAATCACAACAACACTACAAGATACATCAAAACCATCCAACACCAACACCAACACAGACAATCACAACAACACTACAAGATACATCACATACATCCAAAATCAACACAGACTATCACAACAACACTACAAGATACATCAAATACATCCAACACCAACACAGACAATCACAACAACACTACAAGATAAATCAAATACTTCCAACACCAACACAGACTATCACAACAACACTACAAGATAAATCAAATACATCCAACACCAACACCAACACAGACTATCACAACAACACTACAAGATAAATCAAATACATCCAACACCAACATCAACACAGACTATCACAACAACACTACAAGATAAATCAATTACATCCAACACCAACACAGACAATCACAACAACACTACAAGATAAATCAAATACATCCAACACAACACCAACACAGACTATCACAACAACACTACAAGATAAATCAAATACATCCAACACCAACACAGACTATCACAACAACACTACAAGATACATCAAAAACATCCAACACCAACACCAACACAGACAATCACAACAACACTACAAGATACATCACATACATCCAAAATCAACACAGACTATCACAACAACACTACAAGATACATCAAATACATCCAACACCAACACCAACACAGACTATCACAACAACACTACAAGATAAATCAAATACATCCAACACCAACACAGACTATCACAACAACATTACTACAAGACACATCACATACATTCAACACCAACACCAACACCAACACAGACTATAACAACCACATTACAAGATACATCATAGACATTTCCGCCTAATTCGACGTGCACACAGCAAAGAGCCGGTGCTGATCAGAGCTGCAAGGAATGGGACGATGTATTATTACATGGCTTTGAGTAAATCCTTCTTAGAAACAACGGCCTATCGCGCTACAGGTTAATGGCTAACAAGAAGGCTAACGAGGTGGTCATGAACACGGAACATGGCCTGATAACAAGTAGGTGGATGGCATTAGGACAAATACCACGCACACTTTACATCAAACATAAGCAACACTGGCATTTACAATGTTTTCCGAACCAAAAAAAAATTTTTAGTATTTTTTTCTTTTGTTTGAAGAGCCATTGTTAATAACGATTACTATATAATGAGCAAATGTTTACTTAAATTTCTTCTTCCCTGAAACACAAAATAGACAAGTCCACTTCCAATTAATTCAAGTCCATATTTTTCTACATGTATACTTTTGTGTTGACTTTTACACTATATTACAAAGTAACAAAAACTGCATACTGGGTATACACGGTTCACATATTGTACCAGCGTACTTTTCGGAAGAACACTGTCGTCTACTTCTTTTTTTTTTTAAATTATTTCAAAATTTATTTTCAAAAAAGGACAGAATATCAAACAGTTTGGATCATGATGATATGCCGAGGTAATCACTGTGACACATATCAAATCAAGGTACTCTTTATTTTCTCAGTTTGCATGTATACAATTGCATTAGAATTTTCCAGAATATCCACCGCTAGCATGGTAAGAGCTATAGGGGAAAACGGGAAAGCGAGAACAGTATAGACACAGCTTATCGCGTACTGTCAGGGTAAAATTGTGTTCAAGAGAGTAAAAATAATTTATCAAGAATATATTTTTAGTGACTACTCGATGCTTAACGAGTGATTGGATTTTATAGAGACACCAGAGGTTTAATATTTGAAATACTCTCCTATTCTGGAGTTTTACTTTAACGTCAGATACAGCTGCGGACAGACCACACCCCGAGAGTTGGAGCCACGTTGGACGAAGACAATAAGCACGTGCACATATCCATTAGAATTTGGGAACTGCTACAAGACAATAGCCTTTGCACAAATTCAAATCCAGCTAAACAACGAGTAATTGTATTTGGAGAAGAGTTTGCGATTGTTTGATTTCTTCGACACGCTGTTCTTGAGTGTTTTGAAGAGCATCGTTAGACAAAAAGCACCATCTGCAACGAACAGTCCCGTGAAACATTTAACCTGTCTATATATTTTATACATGTCTTTATAAAACAGCTGACTTCTTTCTGCTTTTATTTTCAAAATTTGTTTTTTAGATAGATCGTCCAAAGTTATATCGTAACTAGTACAAAACAGTTTAGATCCTGATCAGAAGCGGCACTATGCGACGTTTGATCAGAATCCAAGCCGTTTGAAAATAACCATTGTACTCGGGGTACTAGTACAGGACTTACATGTAATCTGTTTAAGCCTAGTGGCTATTAAAGGGGACACTGGCAAACAGTGCAGACCCTGATGTGAAGCCAGGTTTAGCGGCATCTCATCAGGGTTTGCACTGTTTGCTGTTGCATATGAAATGTTCTGCTGTATGAAAAACAACCCTGCAATATTTTTTATATCACCCTCGTATAACCTGTAATGAAATCTCCCAGCAAACATATAGGAAGTGTCCATTGCGACATCAAGGTATAAACGGGTTAAGCTTGATACAACCTACTGTTTGCCACTCTGACCTTGTTTCGAAAATTTTGAAAACTCTATGTTTATAAAAGTAGCAGACGACAATTGTTGCAGGCGAAATTACCATGCTTGCAAAGAGTTAATATCACGGTTGGACTGTAATACAGTGGAGAAAACGATATTCTTTCTCAATAAACGCGTTTACGCTAAAACTATTATGTCCATTGCAAACAGTTTGGAACCAGATCAAACGACGGGTAACCCGGCGTCTGATCATGCTCCAAACTATTTGCCATTCTGATTAAAAAACAATGATTAGAAATGTCAAAAATGGTAATTTCCTACATTTTAGCGATTTGCGTTTGCGTTTCGTTTGCGTTTAAGTGGGGAAGAATAACGTTTTCCCCACTGTACCATTTTCTAATTACTGTTGTCTGTTTTGTGTACGTATCTTTGTTATGGGATTAATGTAATCCGATTAAAATTGGCATGTTCCTCTTGCCAGCGTGCCAGTCTCGTGCCAGCTACAGCCGAGAACCTGCCCCCGACAGACTACAAAGCGCTATGACGTCATCGGGGCACGTGGATCATAGACGTGCGCCGAATAATGCACAATACAAGAAAGCAAAGCATGTACATAAACAGAAAGAAAATACATTAATTTAGAACTAATAGGTACTATATAGAAATGTGTCATTTTGTTATTTGTATTTGGTTTGTGTATGTATATCGAGAAATAAAATATTAAAAAAAAAGAAAAAAGAAAAAGCATAGCAATGTCATTGTTTTATCCTCAAGCGTTTTTGTTTTGCTTTATTCGTTTTCATGTTATAATACCTTGCCAGGTGATTATTTTGGTTGTTTAATAGAACTTTGATCCTACTTCATTTCGTAAAATTCGTCTACTCTACTAATGTCATTATGATTTTGTTTGTATTTCATTTGAGTAGTGATAAGGTGAGGTATTGTATTAAGGTGGTTCGCGGGTCAGCTTATTCTGTGTCAGAATTCTTTGAAACCTTGATTAAATTGAAATATACCATATGGAGAGTGCAAAATCGTTAAAAAAAGTTACAGTGCCGTTTTTTTCTGACAGGACCTTTTGTCGAGAAAAGCTCCTTTTTTAATAAACAGGAATATTTTCTTTATAAAATGATATAACTCAATAATTTCTGTACATTCAAGTAAACTGTACATAGACTATGAGATATTTGGCAAACAAAAGTATTTCATGACATATTTTCTGGAAATATCAATATTTTAAAAAAAGTAAAATTCTGAAAATCTCAAATTACAAAAACTCTAGCTGTTTAACATACACTAATGTTACTCTTATTATATAGATATAACTTAATTCTACTAGTCACAAAAATTTAATGAAAATCTACATTTACATTTTATACATGATTTCCTGAAATTCTGACAAAATGTTAACACAAAACGAGTAACCTCCCTTGAGTTCAACTTTAAAATGCCGTCAGCTCTAAATAATACCATAAGTCAAACCTATAATAAGGGACCGTTGAATACGGTAGTCTGTAGATCTTCAAATGCAGGTGACTGCTTAATGCATAACAAAAGTAATGCATAAAGCTCCTTTAGGATCTATCTTTTAGCATTATTTTTGTCCTGTGTTAAGCTGCCAGCTGTCATATAGGCTATAAATTCTCACAAATTTAGCTGTCACTTGACTATACTTGCATCTGATACTATATAAATATTAGATGGCAGTTTGCGTGACATTCAAATTGTCAACCCGAGAAACAGCATGTCACCCCGAGGCGTAGCCGAGGGTGACATTCTTGTTTTCGAGGGTTGACAATTTGAATGTCACGCAAACTGACATCTAATATTTATTTTATTACACCGAGCTTATCAACCCTGGCTTTGGAATTGTTTTATTCGTCTTTTATAAAATGTGTTCTGAACACCAATTTAGCGCGGACATGTACATAACGCGGGAAATGACGTCGCCGTCTTACGACGTCACATTGTTTATAACTATATTAATTACAAGTAAACAAAGAAGAACGTTATGATAAGTAAATTGAAGAAACAGCGTCTTTACATTGTCTAGGTGGCAAATATCCTCTTCCGAAATTATGGCAAATCGTTAAGGAATGGACAAAAGGAAGCAACTTGTACAGAAAATGCCAAAAGTTGATTATAAGTTACCACTCTTTAAAACGTTCCAATGTATCCAATAGCGATTGGCATGTCAAGGCTGACAGTACGTTTTCGGACGTAGTAAAAAAGTAATGTCCTTTAGAATGACGTCACAAAAAGAATATCATAAAGAGTGACAGTATAGATGTAAAAGACATGCAAAATGTTAACTGTAGGTCTATGGGAATTTAACATTGTAACTCAAAGCGAGGTGTAATAATATTCATTATTACATGACTAAACATAGCCTGTCCTTTGATCACTGCGTTACATGAATTGACTAGTCACTAAAATCGGACAATTTGTTAAAAAAAGTTTTGTAGCGAGTGGGAATCGAACCTAGAACCTTAGGCTTGCAAGTCAATCACCGTACAAACTGCACTAACAGAGAAGACACTGAAACAGATCAAACTTTTCTTTATCTAAATTTTCTACTATAAGCACGTGCCGCAAAGATTAGGTGAAAGTCATCAGCATTTCCGGAACTCGAGATGCGGGCCGCCCGCTGTCGAACCACCTTAAGTGGTAATAGTAATAGCAGCAATATTAGTAGAAGAAGTTTGAGTAGAAGAAGTAGTGGTTTTAGTGATACATGTAGTAGTAGTGGTAGTGGTGGTGGTGGTGGTGGTAGTAGTAGTATAGAAGTAGTAGTATAAGTTATAGTAGTAGTAGTAGTAGTGATGGTGGTAGTAGTAGTATAGAAGTAGTAGTATAAGTTATAGTAGTAGTAGTAGTAGTAGTAGTAGTAGTAGTAGTAGCAACGGGGACTCACATAGGGCTTTGCCTTTTGTCCAACCCTTTTCTCTGAATAAATATTGTTTAAACTAGCAACACGAGTAGGAGAAAAAGAGGTACTACATGTTGTAGTAAAGTTGTTGTTGTTATTGATGCTGATGTTATCGGTGTTGCTAAGTCTGTTATAGTGACTGATGTTATCGGTGTTGCTAAGTCTGTTATAGTGACTGATGTTGTTGACGTACACATGTGACATTATTACTCGCAGCAGTTTTAACCCTTTACTCCATAGAGACACTTTTTAAACATTTAAGCGGAAGGAAATAGTTGCAATTCATACAGTCATGAATATATATCATACGAAATCTTTTCTATATTTTAGCAGATGCCAGGTAGCTTAGAGCAGGCTGAGTGTAAGCATTTTGCTTTACTTTCAATCTGTTTTAAGTGGTCATCTGTCTTCACACTTAGAAACAGGCTATGGAGTAATGGGTTTAAGTAACCGTAGTAGTTAACATTGTAGGAATAGTAATAAACGGAAAATAGTGATAATAGTAAAACAGTAGTGACAGGATAGTGGTAGTAAAGATAGGCAACAGTAATGATATTACCCATGTATTCAGTAGGAAGCAATTCTCATATGATATTTTCTGAGAAAAAACACTAGCTTTCCCGGCTATTTCTTGATTGGGTCTGACAGCTTTTATTGCACTGTTTTTACTTCGCCCATTAATACAAGTAAATATTGTAAAAAGGTGAGAGTCTGGCAATGATATATAGGTTTTACACCTATAGCAAAACATTTGTAAGGCTATTGCCCCCTCTGTCTCCCAGTCTTTATTTTACTATCTTTCTCTGTATCTCTCTCTCTCTCTCTCTCTCTCTCTCTCTCTTTCTCTCTCTCACTCTCTCGTCTGCCTGTCTCTCAGTTTGTATGTCTGTCTGTCTAAGCCTCTCTCTCTGTCTCTGTCTCTCTTATACTCTCACGCACTGTTGTAATAGTTATCTATTTAGGTTTTTACCTTGCGACTATTCGACTTGGAATATCGATAATCTGGTTTGGTGCCATTGAAATAGGACAATAATAAATAACAAAAAATAAATAAATGGCTTGTCTGAATGCCTTGCTTAACCCATACCTGTCCAGGATCTACTAGACAAGTGTCTGTGTCAATGGTTGGATCTAGATCATACACCGAGTGCCACGATGTCTCATCTAAATCCAGACGTCTGAGAATTGAAAGTTAAATTATCTATGCAGATAGTAAAATTGTTGAAATAAATTGCCTAGGGAGGTAACGGTTACAAGGCCAAAGAAACAAAGGCTACATAACTCACTTCTTAGTTCTCCACCTATGATCACGTGGTCAGATTTCCCACCGCTGCATTTATCTAGGTCGGTTGTAACTCGGACCATTTTGCCTTTCTGTAGTGCAGATCGTAAGGGTTTGAACCTAGTCAGAGGCGCCACGTCACGGTAAGGGTCCAGGTAAAAACGAACGTCACCCTTCCTGAAATAGATCAAATCAAGGTAAGTCAGTCACTGCTGAATGTACTTGTATTAACTCATTAACACATTCAACCCTATTCGTCATTCACAAACAGTGTGTCTGTGAGCATTACACTTGTCCCATGCAAACAGTGTATACCCTTATCAGAGGGCATTGTTTGCCATCTTGAAATACATGTATATTGTTTAAATCAACCCTAAATAGTTAGTCGAAAATGGACTTGACTTATTCTGAAATTGGAACTGTCCATTAAAAGTTTCAAGGTATGAGTTAATGTTACATTAACACTTATCATGCTAAATTGTCGAATATATCGCCTGCAAAGCGAACTCTTTATCATGTTTTATGCTTTTTAAAATGAAGAAAAGTTCATAATGAATACCAAACAGTTTGAATCCAGATCAGACGCTGTATGGCGCGACGTTTGACCAGGATTCAATCTGTTTGCAAATGTTAGCCAAGTCGCGTTTATCATACAAGATACAAGAAGCTTTATTTAAAGTCAGGTTTACAATTGGTAACATTAGCCATACATTTTTCCGACTATAGTAACAATAAAACATTAACAATTTAAAAAACAAACAGCCTGTGAAATTAAGATATAAATGAAATCATGATAAAGGTTGTGACATGGCCTGCTTAAAACAATATGTTTGAAAGTAAAACAATGTTTCCAATCGAACTTTCTGCTTTACTCTTTCCTCCTTTAAAGCCTTACCATGTATTTAAATTCAAGCCGTGTTGCCTGTATAAGAACTACATAAGAAAGTCCACAGTCGAACACCAACCAAATTCTGATAAGCTACTAGTATGTATCTTTCTATTTTGTTTTGTTTTAGCCGAAAACCCAAGACTTGATAAGAATTAATTTACAAAACATACAACATATGCTTTTCTAAACACAGCTGTTCATTGCTCTAGATTTGGCAAGGTTTATTGGCATATTTTATTAAAGTAATAGCTACATTTTTCTAACAGCCTGACAGCATTTCAAATGGCGACAGTTTTTATACAAGCAATACAGATAAAAAAAAAAAGCTGGAAAGTGTGCCGTTGTGCCTATGGATAATGAATATGTCTTTTATATAAATATGAAATAAATCATATAACAAGAAACAACGAACAGAGTTTTGCTTTGCCAAGACGTTTTTCAATAGTTCCCTACTATTATTGCGACATTAAATGTGTTCGTGTGTATTGAAGTAGTCCAGGTGAAGATTTATAAGTCGGTGATAAAGACAAACTGCTGTTTAAAGCAATTTGAAAATAAAACAGAAAGTTCCTTCCGTTGTCAACGAGTTTTTGTTGGAGTGACCGTGATGTTAAGACTTCACTATATAATGGACGATATTTCGTGGATAATTAGTGTCTGACAAAAAGTACATACACTACAATGCAGAAGACGTTATTCTTTCCCGCTTAAACGAAACTATACGCAAATGAAGTGTAACATAATTAACTCATTATCCCCTGAATTTTCCAATGGACAATTCCAATTTTGCAATAAAGGCTGGTCCATTTTAGACTATTAAGGGTTGTTTAAAATAAAATGCAAAATGACAAACAGTGAAGTCCCTGATCAGAGGGCTCCTGCTCTGATCAAGGACTCCACTGTTTGCATAAGACAAGTGTATTTTTCACAGGTACACATTTGGTAACGGACGCATATATGCTTCACTAGGACTCAATGAGTTAAGAAAACAATAACTTTTCGAAAAGGTTGACAGCTAGATATGCAGAGCTAGATCTAATATTGTTTTGAGTGGCAAACCTTTTACAGTCTGATCTACCCTGTGTTTCATCTGGCTCTAAACTGTTTGCAATGGAAATACTTGTATTACCTTAAACGCTTTTATTCGGGAAAGTGTAAAGTTTCTTCTGTCTATATCTACACTGTGATAATATTTTGTTTGAGAGAATTAGAATATATTTGTTTCATAACCAATGAAAGTGGGGGATTATTTTTTTCTTCAAAAAATGTGTTAATTTGTATAAAAAATCCCAGACACATTATCTTTTTATAACGCAATATTAAGTGACCAGATGAAAATAAATGCATTCTTGAATGAGTGTATACAATATGTCAGTTTCTAGTTTCCCTATCAAACAGTTTACCTAGTACATGTATAATTATGTTATTTCATGTACAGCAAAACCTCTCTATTACGACCACTAAATTATGTTAATTATTAGGGTGTTTACTGTAGGTGACCGCTTAAAGCAAGGTGACAGTGAAACAGAAAGCTCCTTTAGGAGCTTTCTGTTTCACTGTCACCTTGCTTTAAGCTGTCACCTCTCTATTATACAATCAATTAGCATCCGTTTTAGTGGTCGTAATAGCGAGGTTTTACTGTATATGTAAACTGAATTAACGAAATGCTGTTATGTTTAATTGTAAAAAATGTATACATTCAGTGTTATAGTGAGTTGTTAATGTATCCTAGCGTCCACAACATTAACGCATTACTCCATAGATACGCCTGTTTTACTTCTCTGCTTTATTCTTCCACTGAAAGATAAAGTTAGGAAGACCAAAAGCAGACGGTATTTCTGCCGAAGACAGGTTAATGAATACACTGATACTTATTGTAAATTACAATTGACTTCAATCATATACACACTCTTATGCTAATCTGGATTTTTTGCCATAGCCATCGTCTTAGTTTATATGACGAAGCTGACCTATTGAATAGTTTGAATTCAATCATATTTCATGACATGCCACCTTACTTATAAATTGGCGTCTGCTATTTTGATTCAAATTGAGATTTTATGTGTTTTGACTGAAGATACATGTATATAATTTACTCGGCGTCTGACCTTTAGGAATTTTATGGTAACTGTCACTTTGCTTTAAGCTGTCACCTATCTTTTATACAACAATTAATTTTCTTTAGCGGTCGTAATAGAGATTTTGTATCTGTATTGGCGAGCTTGGTAGTTAAGGGGTTAATAGATAGACGTAATACGTTCCTGTTTAGCCCCGATCTCACTGTCCCGTAGCTGGCCCCGGTACGTCCCGGTGGAGATAGCCGGTGAACCGGGGTGGACCGGGATGAGCCGGGGGCGGTTTTTATGAAAAAAAATTGCAATCTCACATTCCCGGTGGAGCACCGATTATGAAGCCGGATCTCCCCGGACCTTCCCGGTGAGTTCCCGGTTTGGCCCGGCGTAGTTGCGGTGCAGGGCCGGTCTGTTCCCGGTTAATCCCGGTATAACACGGTGTAACCCCGTCCCGATCAACCCCGGTAGTTCACCGGTGACGTGCCGGCGTTACCCGGTGTTCGCCGGAAAGGACATAAACCGGGGCGGACGTGAATATTAGTATAAATTCTCTTTTGTCTCTCGGGGTATATGAGAAGAAATACAAACGAAATGCAATAAAATAGAACATAAAAATGTTGTAGACTGTTTAAACTTCATTTTAATATGAGCTGCAAACAGTTTGCCCGGCGTCTTATCTGGCTACATACTGTTTGTAGAAGACATAAAGACTTTAGCCTGAAGCCTTTTATTTAGAAAGAATTACTATTAGATTTACCCTATACAATAGAGATGACGAAATTATTTCCTGTTTAAACACAGACGAAACGCAAACGCTAAAAACAAAATGTAGAAAACTGCAATTTTTTAAAAAAAAATTATCAAATTTATCCTCGCAAACACCCCGGTAGTTCACGGTAGAGACCCGGAGCTGCCCCGGATGTGACGGTAAAGATCCGGCGTAGCCCCGGCATACCCCGGCGTTGCTCCGGCATTCCCCGGATGAAGCCGGTTTGGTTTTCTGCCCTGGTGACTCCTGGTGACCCCCGGTTGTATTAAACATTTTAAAGCATCCGGGGATGTTACCCGGTGGCAGCCGGTGGAAGCCGGTCGATCCCGGATCGAGCCGGTCGTCCCCGGCGCCGCCAAGGTTGTACTCCCAGTGACTCCCGGCGACTGCCGGTTTGCTAAACCGGGACTCACCGAGGACCCAAACCGGGACAGTGAGATCGCGGCTTTTAAGCGGAACAAAATGCAAACGGAATGCAGCATGACCTTTTTTTTTTTATAAAGATTACCTTCAATTTGAAAAGCAAACAGTTTGAAGACTGTTCGATTTACCCGTTGTCTGATCTGCTTCCAAACTGTTCGCATTGGACAGAAAATGTTGTGCACGAGACCTAGGGTCTGTTTTGGGGAAACATAACGGCCGTTATAGTTCTTTGATAGTAAAGCAGTTTTATATATTATTTTAACCCTCCTCCCCATAGAAGCGCCTATGAGCGCATTTAGGTATTAACAAACAGAAATGTTTTCTATTTCCTAGTAACAAAGGGTAGCTTAAAGCAAACTAAAAGTACAGCAGAATGCGCTTTGCTTTGAACCTCCTTTAAGTGGTCACCTGTCTTCAAAACTAGAAACAGGCTTTGAGGTAAATGGTTAAAAGTAATGCTAAGAAGATATGTTTGTTCAGAAAGGTGCCATTTGCCCTTAAATCTGACGTATTATTGTCTACCTTAAAATATTGTCATTTTTATTTTTTTTAAATTTCAGTTTCATATAGATCTAATTATAATTATTATTGAATTGAAAGAAAATCTAAAGTCGTGTGTCCAACAATTTAGCGCCTGGTCAGACGTTGAGTTACTCGGCGTCTGATAGGGTTAGAAACTGTTTGCAAATATCCGTCACGTCGTGATAGGCAGACACTCGTTTAGCTAGCCTTTACTGCGTTTAGCACCACTTGTTTTTGCACTTACATTTTTAGACCCACTGAGGCCAAAATGCACCAGTTTCTCAAGAACATCTCATTCAAAATGTCTTACAATCTTTTGTCATTTTACTTCTGCAGATGGCAGTTTTGTAGCAGAAGATAAATCAGAAGCACATGTGTTAACCCCTTCCCTGCCATGACGTCATCATTTTTAAGCAATTGTCGTCTGATTTTATTTTTCAAATTTCATTTTCATGAATTTTGGTTCAAGAAATATTGAAATAAATGTCCAGCAGTTTGGATCTTGATCAGACGCCGCGTGACGCGGCGTTTGATCAGGATCCAGAATGTTTGCAAATATTTTTTGTACTCTGGGTACCTAATGCAGTGAAGGGATTAATCCACGCTTTTCACTGCTTCAATATCTTAATCATCAAATATGTTGCCTGCTTTTATTTCTCAAATGTTGAGTTTAGGCAATTTGACTGACAAATATCGATACGAGTATGAAACCGTTTGGATCTTGACCAGGCGCCGCGTCACGTTGCTTCTGGTCTGGGTCCATTCTGTTTGCAAATGTCAACCATGTGATGATCAGCATTGTACAAGATTAAGCCATTGATGGTAAAGTGCGCAATGGAACAATACTGATACCAAAGGGCACGTGTTAAGATAAGTCTTTACTACGGGAAACCCCCTCTATATAACGATCAATCAAAACAATACTAACTGGCGGCTGTTAAGACAGGTTGCAACTTAAAGCAAGATGAAAGTAGAACAGAAATATCCGGAAGGAGCTTTCTGCTTTACTTTCATTTTGCTTTAAGCGGCCACATTCGCCAAACAGGTAAACATAATTATACGCTTTATTTCGCGCCACTATGTGTTCATAATGGCGTGATTTTACTGTATTAAGAGTGCATTAGAAACCGTCTTTATCTTGCATACACAACACACTAAGAATGTTATTTCTTTCCATCTATTAATGCTAGAATAAATATACCCATTGCAAACGGGTTGGAGCCGGGACAGGTGCTGGGTAAGCATGGCGTCTGATCAGACTCCACACTACATATAGTTGTCACACAGATCAAACTAATTTGTCAGGATTTTCAAAAAACATTTGTTATCTTCTATACTGTTAATTCCATATGGCGTTAATGCTATAGACATAACCAGGCCAGCTTGGTGCATATTAATGTGTGTTATAAGCCAACATTGTATGAAATAATGCCAATTGAAGAGATTCTTTTAACCCCGTCACTGCCATGACGCCGTCTATCTATTCGGTTGCTTTTATTTCTCAAATTTAAATTTTATGCATTTTGTCTTGAATGATATTATAATGAATATCAAACAGATTGGATCCTGACCAGACGCCGCGTATAACAGGATCCAAACTGTTTGCAAATAACCACTACATACTAAAGGTAAGGCAGTACATGGTTTAAGACTGGTATTGACTGAGCAATGTAGGTCAACAATAACGAAGAAAGCGCCTATAGGAGCAGTCTATATTTAGAGGGAAGATCGTATGAAGATGTTCCCTTTCATAAAAGACAATAATTGCTATCTTATTCAAATGATCGTACCCTACAAGTTTGGCTGTAATTTCCTGATCTCTCGACAAATATTTAACAAAACGTCAGTACGGGCATCTTCAGCACTGTGCCTAAATTATGTTTGTTTACATACTTTAAATGTTTAGGTTACCTGTCCACTTTCTCTATAAAAATAGATTTCGTTGAAGTGCTTGGGAAAACCTATTTAAAATGCCCACAAAACCGCCACCCCTTAGCGACCATTCAGTACAAAAGAAAGAAAATCTGTAAAACATGGGGACTGTTTCATGTAGGACAGAAGTAATGCAGAACTAAAGAAGTTTTATTTTTAGGAGCGGTCTGCGTTGAGTGCATCCTGCATTAAGCGACCACTCTTAATTGACTTATTCTGAGTTATTGAGAAAAAGAGTCTGTGGTAGAAACGGTATTGACGAGGAATATGTTCTCGTGGCATGGCCTACTTGGAGGGAGGGGTTCTGTGACTGGTTTGTTCTTGGCGGGGCAATGTTCTGTGTAATAAGCTGAAGCCCGTTTCATAAACCTTCGTACGGCAAATGTTGTCGTAAGTCAGATTATAAAAGTCTCAAGTATTATGTATTACTCCATCTAATCCTGTCTTGTGATATCTCTTTGGAATCGTCTTGAAAAGACGATTCAAAAGAGATGTAACAAGATAGGGTTAGATATAGCATTTAGAAATTAAATGAATTTCAAAATGTTGTCTTACGACCGTTTTTGTCGTACGAAGTTTTATGAAACGAGTCCCTGGGAGACTTACCCGTGGTCCTGCTCATACAGTGTACATACAGTGAACGTCTGTCTACTGATATCGCCGTCCTCGTTCACATAAACAGCAGTGATGTGCACCGACCCGTTTCTGTGTACTGTTAATTGTTTTACCACCTCCTGGAAACCTGTTTAAAGAAAGAAAATTAATGTCCTCTATACAAATAAAGGTAATAGGTAGTGGTTAAAAACTGGTTGATTTGATTCACTTGATGTTCATTGCATGTAGACTTAAACAGTTTGGATGACTTACTACTACCATGGTCTATACGACAATGCGAAACAAAGTTTTTCTAGGAGGAAATGCATACCTTACTAATAAATACACTTGAAAACTGGCAAGTACAACAATTCACTTTCTATTAACAACATAAAAACTCGCTTTTAACTTATCAAACTAATCAAACTTTTGCATTGAGTTCATAAACTCTATATTCATATTAGCTCATTCACCCCTGAACATGTTAATGGATAGTTCCAATTTAAAAATAAGTCTTGTCCTTTTTTTTTTTTTACTATTTAGCGTTAATTTTAACAATATATTTCAAAATAATAAACAATGTAGACCCTGATCAGAGGGCTCCTGAAGGAGCCCTCTGATCAAGGTCTACGCTGTTTGCATAGGACAAGTGCAATCATAACAGGTAAACTGCTGGTAAATGACGAGTATACTCGTCTCTAGGGTTGAATGTGTTAAACTGATCAAAATCACCATACATAATACGAATAGTTGTTACAGACTTGTAGAACTGTGCCTAGTTTTAATGATTGATTAATATTAAAAAGAAATATAGTAAAGCAGGGTTCCAGATAAGAGGGAGTAAACTGAACAAATCCAAAATTGTTTTACTCATTTTAGCACCAAATCATATGGTGTTACTACTCATTAAAATAGTCTCGAAGAGACGATTCTAATGATTAGCGACACCATTTGCTTTAATGCAGAAATAAAAAGTTTAGTTTTTGAAATACCCCCCTTATCTGCGGAGCTCTGGTATGTCTTGTGTTCATGTATATATTTGGTCCCTTACCACCGCGTGACTGTTCCATCCTTTTATAGGAAAATGTTAAATGTGTGTAGGGCTGCTTGTCGGAAAAGTCATTTCCTATCTCAAACATCTGAACATAATCTCCAAACATGGTCCTCTCTTTTACAGGAACTCCAATGTTGCGACACCGCTTAGTCCTAGCTGTGAAATAAACCTTGTGTCCGTTCACAAGGGCATCGAGTACTCCACTGTAAGACTGCAAGTTCCACGTCGACTTCTGTTTCGACGCTATTTTTGCTCTTTTATGTGATCCAACTGTTGAATATTTCAAACCAGACTTATCGTCAGGCGTTCGAACTTTCTTGAAACCAGCTTTTCGAATGATTGAACTTAGAACCTTTTCCTCGTTGTTGGCATATTTGTCGACTTTATTGTGGTAATGAGTTTTTTTCGTTTCCGGTTCCGGTACCCTATTGGAAGAATAGGAACTCCGTCCACTGTGAGTATATCTGGAGCCTTGTGAAGCATGTAGTGGCGGATCTGGAATCTGATTTCGGGACACGACGGCACTTTTGTGTCGCTTCATTCGGCCGTCTTGCTGCAGTGTTGCTGACTTGACGCCGTGTTTACCCGCTAGTGCCGTCTCCACGACTTCTTGCTCCGGGTGGAGAAATCTGAAAAGAAATCGACAACTTGGCATGATTGACAGTTCTCTACTACGACCACAAAAACGAATATTTTAAGCTGTCACTTTTCTTTAATATGAATGTCTTTAAATATTTTTGAAATTCTTTAACAGGGGATCGGTGTTGTTTGTTGACGTCTTGGACAAATTAGACGCTCCAGAGAGAGGGGATCGAATACAGAAAAACCGGGCGCGATGCCCTACTCTTATTATCGACAGAGTTCTCTGGTTCTATTTGATGGAGTGTAAAGCACTGATACATCGGACCTCGGTTTTTATAAACTTGGTCTCATCCGTAGGACTTGGCCCGGCGGGGGATCGAACTCATGGCCCCTGGTGTTGCAGTCAAGTGTACTACCATGTGTGTTGTTTATTCTTTCTTAACTTGAACAGTGTCTTTTTTTCAAAGGGGGTCGCTTTTAGCAAATCCAAAATTTGTGTCATGTCTCTGTGGATTTCCAGATATACAACTCACGTCAAAATCATATTTTTCGTCCGGCCAAACGTCGAGAAACGCCGTGTCTAACAGAGATCCAAATTATTTGACTCTTTTATTCATACTTTAACAAATTATACATGTAAAAAATGCATCTGGAAACTTTGCAGAGGACACTTTATAAGCAAACAACACGAGTGTGTTGTTACAGTGGATAAACGTTATTCTTTTCCCTTTGAACGCGAACGAAACGCAAGCGCATTGCAATATAATGTAAAAAAAATAAATACAATTTTTGGCTCGGAGAGCCTATATCGAATCCTTACGAAAAATATTGGTGCGAGTCTAGCTCCCCCTACAAACAAATTCCGTCATCGGGGTTTACATATGCTAACGGAGCTTCAGTTGCTGGATACGTCACTATCAGATAAACCGTGTAGTAGCAGCACTGAGTTAAACTCAGGATCCCGAGTCTGTACCTGTGGTGATTTAAACACCGTATTTACTCCCTTGTAATAAACATTCACCTAGTAGTCATAGCAGACGATGCATTATAAGACATGCACATTACAAAATTCTTTAGGGTCTTTAAGCGCTGCAGGTTTCTGCTTAATGCATGGTAATGGTAATGCAGAAACTCCATAATTAGCTTTCTGCATTACTTTATTCTACATTAAACTGAAAGTCCGAGCCTGCAGTACTACAGTACTTTGATTTATATTTCTTACTCGATCTATTTATTTGAAATCTGAGTGACAAACAAATTAGAACCAATCCAGAGGCCGGCGTTTGATCTGGATTCAAATTGTTTGCTCGAGAAATAATGGGTTCAGCGTAAACGCTAACGTTAGGGAAAGAATAACGTTTTCTCCACTGTATATTTGCTTCTCCCTTACAATATACATTAAATATTTAGATAGTCACCATTTCGAAATTATAGATATATTTTAATACGATAAAGACACTGTACATTTGAAACTTTTACTTTTCACACCATCTTCATTCACACACAAAATTATCCTCTGCAAAGTATTAAATTACAATAAAAAATACACTATTGTGTAGCCAATACAATTTTGTGCATTTTGATACCAAATTTGGTTTGTACTTATAAGTATAACAAAAGTCACTCAAACCAAATGTATACAAAAGTCACTCAAACCAAATGTAAAGTTTCTTTAAAGTGTTAGGAACATATATAGAGAAAAGAGAAACGTTTTTATATTTAAGCACTCAACGAATTAAGATAGTCCATCTATTGTTATAGGACTAGATCTACTGTGTTTATTAGACTTACGGGTTTTCTGCTATTGTGTCTGTCTTTGTGAGGAAGATAGGCCCGTCTAGTTCTGTGAGCTTACTGCCATCCCGGGTATTATACCAACCCTCGTCGATCTGGAGACTCGAACTTGTCAGTGTCATCATGACGGAGATCTGGATCTGCAAACAGAAATACAATCATGTGAGCAGATTGACATTGGACATCTTTATACAATGGCATGCTACGGCGTAGTGTGTATGGGGATGGGTCTTCTATATAGGAACTTCCTGTAATAATGTTGCCCTGCAGGAAGCTACCATTAGCTCTTTGCATGCTGGGTATTTTGTCGTCTGCAACAATTTGTCATCTGCGACTGTTGTAAAAAACGAGTTTTCTTTTCAAAACAGGGTAAGAATGTCAAACAATTTAAATCCTGTGGATTTTTAAAAAATCAACCTTCAGCTGCGCATGTACAAAGTTTTAACCACATCGCGAGTATGCTCTGGACAGGGCCCTGCGATTACGAGAGATGATGATGATGATGATGATCCAAACTGTTTGCAAATGTAATCACTGTGGCACGTATCCGCCGCTTAGTAAAACTGCAAACCATATTCTTTTGAGTCGATGCGAACACGGGGCTTAGTATTTTTTTTATAAGTACTATGTGTATGTTAAAGTAGAGTAAACTACCAGTTGCCAGCTGAACTAAAGGTCGCTGTGATAAATGATATGTTTTATTTTACTAAAGTATTGTTATTATAAACACATTTACTGACCTTTACAGTATAGGAATATTGGACTCTGAAATATTCGGAATTGTAGCGCTAACAGCTTCATCATTAACATGCTCAAGGCAGATTTAAACTCTACACTGGCCAATATCAGCACACTTTTAACAGTGTTTGTCATCTGTTGCATTACAATGCAGGTAATGGACTTATCTCAAAACTAAAACATTTATTTCTGCATTAAACCCTATGGTGTTACTACTCTACTCACTAGAATCATCTCTAAGAGACGATTCTAATTAGTACAGCGCTCCCTCTCTACAACGACATCCAATGGGAGACAAAATATATGTTCGTTGTTCGGAGGGAGTCGTTGTAGAGAGGGAACTTAACTTACATTTGCAAACAGCTTGAACCCAGATCAGACGCCGCGTAACGCGGCGTCTGATCTGGATTCAAGCTGTTTGCCACTCGTCATTATGGTTTTTTTCTGTCAAAATGTCTAATATGTAAATTTGTGAAAAACAGCAGACCACAATTTTAAGTAGACTATATTGCAGCCGTAAAAAGATTAGACATGCTTAACAAGTTTTGGGAACAGCGGTTATAGCCGTTGTAAGGAGGGAACCGTTGTTCGGAGGGCCGTTGTAGAGAGGGAATACTGTAGTACACAAAAGGAGTTGGTGCTCTACTTTTTTTCTTTTAGACAATACAGTTTTGATCTACACCACATGCCGAAATACTCGATATCTCATATTGATCAAAACCCTTTTCACAATTCACCAACAGTTTGATATATTTTATAACCTTCTGCCTGTAAGCCTGAAGACACGATTTCTTGTGAATTGTCGTAACATCGAGGTATTATTGGAAAGTGAGTCAAGTGAGTTGTGTCCCTTGTACATGTATAATTATACAGAGAGTCCAACTTCGATAACTCAGTCGAACTCAGGCGGGTTGTTATAATTGAATTTTAATAAATCGAGATCAATAAAACGAAAATACCGGTAATAAGCAGGGCTCCAGATAAGGGGAGTATTTCAAAACTAATATATTTCTTTCTCCATTAAACACTATGGTGTAACTACTCATTAGAATCATCTCTTCGAGGAGTTGGTGCACTACTAGGATGAGTGGAAAAATGCTGGATTTGTTCAGTTTACTGTATGTATACCTATTTCTGGAGCCCTGTAATAAGTTGCGTGCATGGCTTTCCCACGTTTAAACTTTGAAATAGGATAAGTTCGATATAATTGTAAATTTGTGTGATAGAGATTCGACTGTTCTATAGTCTGTATAGTGAAATTCCCCTGCCTATCTCTACAATGAAGTTCATACGGCAATGAGTAACCACCCATTTGTTATTCAATGCCCTGAAGACTTGTCTTTTCTTAATGAACAACTTCAATAACTACACCTGTATAGATTCACCTACTCATCTTTGAATTTGTCCTAAGGATCCCATTTAAAGGTGAGACTAGTAACACCGGCATTTCAAATATTTTTCATTAGCTTGGCAACGACCCCCGTCAACTCCGATCACTCGACGATAGCTCTCTGTTTCGACAGATCTGGACAGGTTGGTGCTTAAGGCAGTATGAAAGAAACGCTGATAGATCCTTAAGGAGCTTCCTGCTTTTTTCGTCCTGCTTTAAGCTGACAAGTGTATAAAACACGCTACTGAGTTTTCATGTAAGATTTCGTCATAGCGAGGTTTCAGTGTAGATACTAAAATATATACAAGTTTCACATATGGGTGGTGTGTCTGTTTAGATTGTAATAAAAAAAGACAAGTGTCTTATAACAAATGACCATATATCTCAATATTTAAGGGGCTGGCAGGCGTTTGGGCAATTTTCTAACCGGGTCGTATTTTATTAATCTCAATGTTATTTGACCGTTTATCGTTACAAAAAAGAAATATAAAGGCGTAAGTGTCAGCCTGTGTCTTTTTTTCATACTTTGCAAATCTATAGTAAATACAGTCGACCAAGTCTAAATGTATTGTTAAGTATTTGTTCACCAGGTTTGCAGTTTGCGAAGTATATAGAGATGCATTACATGAGCTGTGGCGGGTTTATTCGCCGAGGGGAGAAACCAGGGACCGCGACTCATATAAAGCTGATACATGTACATGATTCTAAATTGGTGTAAGATACCTTGTGAAATGATTCTAGATTGGTCTCAATACCGAAACAAGACAGCGAGTGTTTCCTAAATTACACTTGTATCACAGAACCTTTTGTCCACAATAGGGGCCGCCAATTTAAGAAATTACCTGACAAAGAAGCCAGTCTACCACCTAGTAGACTATAGTCAGACAGGAACAAGTCTACAGTCAACTTCTTACGAAGCAGCCACACAATAAAAGAACATTTATTTCAAAACATGTCTGCGTAATGCAAGCCAAAAATAATGCAGAAAGGCTCCTAAAGTGGCTTTTCTGCATTATTGATTCACTGCATTAAGCTGTAAACTTCCCTATACACTACTAATATGTATCGTTTCCATCTGTCGCTATATACAAGTTGTAAGTTGTATAGGTATACCCCATGAGAACTGTCAGATAGATCATTTACAGACAAGGAAAGGCGCGGCTCTTAGTGAGACTTCACGTAAGTTTCTGTGCCTTGTCAAAGATAATTAACAAGGTGGGTTTAATACTAGCTCGTGAGTGTTCGTGATTCCGTAGGGTGTCAGGTGTTGTTTGTTTCTGCCAAATCCGTCATGTTTCTCTTGAGAAAGCAAATTATTCCCAATTACCCGTGAGCTAGACATTCTACCTGCTGGAACTTTTCACTGACAAAGGCACTTCTTTTACTACCACTAAAACGAAATCATTAACTCATTCTCCTCTCAAATTTTAACCCAATACTCAATAGCCGCCTAGCCGGTTCCTAGTTTTGATGACAAGTGGCCACTTAAAACAGATTGAAAATAAAACAGAATGCGCCTTAAGGCACATTCTGCTTTCCTTTCATTCTTCTTTAAGCTACCATCTGCTAGAATACAGAAACTCATATTTCTCATGAAACATATTGATGACTGTATAAATTGAAAATGTTTTCTCCCGTGGAGGAATAAATTAAATGCGTTCAAGGAGTATTTTTGGGGTAAAGGGATAGATAGAACATTCAAGTTTTCAATAACGTCTAGACCATTTTTGACTATTTAGGATTGTTTATACCCCCAAGATATCTGATCTGTGTCTACACTGTTTGTATATAGAACAAGTGTACAGATATACTGCTCGTAAAAGCGCGTATCTATGGGCATTAATACGAATACAATATTTACTCGCATATTTAAAATAGTGTTTCATTTCCTGAATATAGTCACCGTCCCTGCCCATCAAATTGAACACCGGGTACCAATACACAAATTGCGTATTCAAGAAACATCTTGGATCTTTATCTAGATCCAGTTCACGATTTCCAGACTGCCGCTTGTCAGGTGGCTACTGAATCACTACTTTTTATCTCGTAATGCTACACGAGTTAGATAGACAGTTAGATGGATTATTACGCACTACGTCTGAAAAAGCAAGATCTAATCGGACAAAGGTAGGTGAAAACAATAGTCCGATGTTTATCCGTGTTTAATCAGACTGGATAATTACCGACACACCTGTCCGCCACATTTGCCAGCCATAAAGCCCGGATATAACAGATACTACATACGCGAGATGCGGCCACTACATACAGTGTATATCATGACCAGCTGTTCTTGGTCTATATTGTTTGAAACTTTGCACAGTCTGGAAAAGCAGTATTCTCACAGAAGCAATAACACAAGTAAAACTCACGCTTTAACTAAGCATAATCTTAATCCTTTACACCAAAGCTTGTTCTGGTATTGAAGAAAAATGACCACCCAAAGCAGGTTGAAGTAAAGCAGAATGCGACTCTATGAAGGCTCTTTATGCTTTACTTTCAGTCTGCTTTAAGCTATCTTCTGCTAGAATATATGTTACAGGGATTCGCGTATATCACTGGGCGTTTTAGGGAATTGGTGAAATGTCCCTTTTTATCAAACAAATAGATTTGTACTATCATGACATTACCATTGGTTTCAAACATCATGCTTTCTTGAAATATTATGGTATAATGAACGTTGATACAAAGTTTTCCCGCACAAGTGAATAAAAATAAGTGAACAGTGTGCATTTAAGTCAGGAAAATTAAAAAACCAAGACATCTGTCTTGTTGATAAGGTTAACAACATATTTTATAGCGTGGTACTTGCCTTTGATCTTAATGAACTAAACAAGGTAAGATTCATAACTTCAACCAAAAGTAACTGCTAAATATTTATAAAATATCAACGAAAAGCTTCAAAATTACGCCTTTTCCCTAGGAGATTTAGGGTTTTCGTGATATCCCTGATTTTTCAGGGATTCCACGTACTCCCTGATTACACTTGATCCCTGTAACATATACATGTTTCTTATTATACATATTCATGACTGTATACATTGGAACTATTTTCTGCAGTGAAGGAAACAATTAAGAATGTTAAAATGCGCACCTATGGAGTAACGGGTTACAGACAGTTTGCAGCTTAAAAAGGTATGCAGAAGTAAAATAGACAGTTCCCACTGGTCTTTTGGTTTTAAAGGTAGACAGAAAACCCGTTGTTTCGAGAAAGGTTAATTGATTTATTAAGGTATAGGATCTAGGTCCAAATGTCAAAATATATCTCAAAAATCATATCAACCAGCAACGATCATCATGTCAAAATCGGGACATCGTTGAGTCCTTATCGATTTGACGGAAAAGGGCGAATGGTTCCCGATGGTATCATTACGGTCAGGCAATTAAACAGTGTCATTTATACGATCATAAACGGGGATATGTTAAACTTGAAAAAAAAAAGAACAAACTGTGTTGTGAAGTCATAAATGTAGGTGCCGCCAAAAATGTAACGATAGTTTATCAAATGATTCCGATGTGAAAATTTGAGACTTTTGAACTTTGCGAAATTCGATAATTATTTGTTCAGCGATAAGATCTCCCAGTTGTTTCGTTTCAATTTCCCTAACGCCGTCCGTTCATGGGTTTACCTCTGCAACACTGAACATTTAAGAAATTAATTTGAACTAACTTGGCCCAATTCATTTAGATCTGTTTTCTAATATGTATATTTAAAAAATAAAGTAGATTCAGATGAGACGTCGCTGAACGCGGGTTTTCATCTGAATCTGCGTTGTAGATTAGTTTTAGATACAATAAAAGTCAAGTGTATACCGACGGTTTCATATATATATATAGCAACCACATATCTGATATTTTAGTAAGCCAATCAAGCATGGAGAATAGACACCATAATAATCATGTGCCAATCAAAACCTACAAGTGTAGGAAAGTTTTGCAGCTTAAAGCAAGATGGAAGTAAAGCAGCAATAGGTACAGACGTTTTCTAATTTACTTTCATTTTGCTTTCAGCTGCCATCTGCATTTTAAACCATAAAAGACCATCAATAAGCAGCACTTTTGTGGGAGAGTATATGTATATAGGGGCCAGGGATGTTTTGTGGAGGTAGATGTGCACTTGGCCGATACTGTGGAGGAAAGAGTTGAGAGAACCAAATTTAATATAGTAATACCGGTAGTTTGACTGCACGAAGATATCGAGCTGTCATCTTCATATTTAATTAATGTTACATACACTAGTAAAATGAAACTCACACAAGCGCTATTTATAATGGAGACAATTTCAATAGTTATTATTCGAATATGGTGAGCACTCATTTTTTCTGAGTGACAAACAGTTTGGAAAAAGATCAGACGCCGGATTACTTGGCGTCTGATTTTGATCCAAACTGTTTTGCAAGGGAAATTTGTTTCAGCATGATCGCATTTATTGAGAAAACACAATATCTTCTCCACTGTATCAATCATACAGACTGTTCTATGGGGAAAACAAAATACCTGACTGATGTGTGCCCGGCTTCGCGTTCTGAATTATAGTACCTCGGAAATGGTCGTCTGCAATCATTTGAAATCAAGATCAAATGACTCTCTAAGGCAATAAAGATCAAGTGGAATGATTCAGCAGGCTAAGTCTTTAACAGACACTGGGTGAAGTTTGAAACCAAACGTTAAAGCAATTGCGAGACAATACATGTATATGCATACACTATATACGAACTGACGTGACAGCGTGCAAGAAATAGAATTAAATGATTCATACGTCGTATATAATCAACATCAGTATAGTGTACTTTGATTTCTTCATGTATCTTCTATTTTATAGTGCACCCTTGTCAGTCCAATTCGTTGTAATTTGGCTTGTTTCTGAAATACTCGCGCAATAATAAACGCAAAATAAAAATTAACCAATCATGAGACTATGCGAGACAAACAAACGTACAGACAGACAGACAGACAGGCAGGCAGGCAGGTAGACAGACAGGCAGGCAGACAGGCAGGCATACATATATAGACAGAGACAGACATACATTATATATAGAGAGACACAGGGAGGGAGATAGAGGTAAACAGAGGGACAAACAGAGATACATAGGGAGGGACATACAAACAGATAGACAGAGAGAAAGAGAGAAAGGGGGAGAGAGAGATATAGGGAGCGAGAGAGAGTATGGACCCGGGACAGACAGACCCTGAGACCCTGACTTCAAATCTAAACGTTACTAAGCCAACATGTAATTTTGAAATACGAGTAAGTTCGACTGGCCTAAGCGGGTTTGAGTTATCAGGTTCGGTATTTTCATTTCGTTCATTTTTATTTGAACTCGTGCACTGGCGTCAAAACTTTATAGATGTGTTTCCATGATTAGTGAAGTCGACAGATGTAGAGTACGACTGACAGGTTACATCAACGGTACATTTCACTGCATATTGTTTTGTTATACCGCTGACGAATTATGATGGACGAGGGTCAGACAACTCGTGTATAACGTTAATGCAGTTTGTATCGGCATTTGACATTGTTATTTAGAAGTAATGGTCGCCAACCCAATCAAACATTTAATTTATGATAAAGTGCATTTGACCCTAGGCCAAAGTTAGTGCTTTAAAACTGTAATAGTTTAAATACAGTACATCCTCATTATCCCGATCACTCAAAGGGAAGCTTGCACTCCGTGTTATTTTCAAAAGAGTTCCTTTCGAGTAAAGCATGCCGGATTAATGTAACGCAGAAAAGAAAACCCATGAACGAGCTGTCTGCTTTACTTTCATCTCGCTATAAACTGTTACCAGTCTTGAGTGTAATGGACCCAATGAACGAATCTTCGTCAAGTTGAGTGATCGTAATGGAGGTTAAAGTAGCCTACGTTTGAAATTGAAATGAGTTAATGTCGAGAGAAAGAAATTAATCATTACGTAGGTTCTATGATATACCAAACAATTGGACCTTTGAGGCAGTCAATATCCTAAAACAGAACCAAAATAATGCAGAACATTGCTTGTCGAAGTTATTGGCAATAACTTTACGCTGCAGTAAGCATCCACTCAACTGACACAGGTTCGACTGTTAAACACATCTAATTTAAGTCGAGGAAAACAAAACCCAAGGTTATAGATTATTTTAGTTGAATCTGAGATCGTTCTCAAACATTTGATTGCAGAATGTAATCAAATATTTGAGAACGATCTCAGACTCAACTTAAAAGCTTTATAACATTTTAAATATTTTCTATATACAAGCAGATGATAGCTTATATGAGGTTAAAAGCCAAGCAGAATGCGCCTAAATGCGCATTCTGCTTTATTTTCCACCTGTTTGAAGTGGTCACCAGTCTTCCAAAGTATAAGTAGACTATGGAGTAAAGTAATAACACCTAGCTACAAGCTACATGTATTGGCGAATATGTCATCACTTGTACAAACAGGCCACGTCTCATCTGCTTTAACATTGTTTCACGCTGTGATAATATTTTCTAGAAGTAAAGACAGATGTACAGATCAGGTTGTCACTGCAGACGACACAGTTTGCAGGCGATAACTGCGTGGAGCGCTAAACATTAATCTCTACAAACAGCTCTTCATTTAGGAGTTTGACACTAAACAAACAGACGAAATGGAACTTTTCTGTTAGTGATTATATTCGTACTTTTTCATCACTTTTTTATAACACACATTATCAACCTATTTACTGCCGAGTACAACTGTTATTTGGAAACAGTCTGGAGCCTGATCAGGCACCGCCGCGGTAACTCGGCGTATGTTCAGGGTTCAATCTGTTTGACATTCACTAGCCTGATATTATACTGCGTTAGTCAATTTAACTAAACAAACTGAACAGACGACAATTGTTTAAAGCATATTACGTCATGGCAGCAAGGGGATCACAATCAAATACGAGACAATAGAACATTATAAACTTTTTGTTGATTGTAATAAACCCGATATGATACCTTGTCATTTTAACCTTTATCGTGCTAAATGTTCGTCTGCTTCAAATCTATCGTCTGCGATAAAATTAATTTTAGTTTTATGCGTTTTTTAAACTTAAGAAAAGTTGCATGTGAGTGACAAAGAGCTTACCGGCGTTAGATCTGGATTCAAACTGTCCACAAATGTTAGCCAAATCACGCTAAGGGTTAATTATCATCTGCTTAATAAGCACAATAAGGGACAGATAAAAAGGGAAACTGTTTCTTCATTTGTGGATAGAACAAAGGATTGTGTGTGTTGGTGTTGGATTATCTACTTAACAGTGAGATACACACCCGGATTTCGGGATGTGCATCACTGCTGCACATCAAAGTGGCGAGGTGCAGACAGGCAGATAGGCAAGAGGAAAGTGCACGTTTACAGCAAAAAATCCCAAACAAAAACAATAGACTTAATAACAAAAGTGAGATTGTTTTATTCCTTTGTTCCTAATCACTTGTTGTCAGTTTATCATATATTGCGATTCACGTCATGGAGTTTTTAAACGTTTGTCAGTTAAGGTTGAGGACCTCTAATGTGATCGGGCCAATGTCGGTAGATATCGGAACTCTACGGAGAGCCATCGGCCAGTCTCGTCAACTACTGACCTTCCGAACCGTGCTTAATCAAAGTTTGGAGCAGGGCGGCAGTTGACGAGAATGGCCGACCGCTTAACATACGTAGAGTGTACCGATTTGGTCCGATCGCATTAGGGGTCCCCAACCTTAAGACCTGCTGTCCACGGGCTTTAAGTAACAAACATTGCAGACCCTGACGAGACGCCGCGCTTATGGAGAATGGAGTTGGTGATGTTTAATTGAGAGATGTTTCATGGCCTTTTTAGCTTGATCACTGAACTTGATTTGAACTGACAAAAAGTTACCAAGAAGACATTCCCTGGTGATGTAAGCGATATGCTGCAGCTTATAGCAAGATACAAGATAATCTAAGAGTCCTCACTGGAACCGTTCTGCTTACTTTCATTTTCTTGAACCCTATACACCATAACGTATTTCTTGTTTTGAAGACTGGTGACCACTTGCAGAAGGTTGAAAGTAAAGCAGAATACGCCTCGATGCGCATTCTGCTTTACTTTCAACCTGTGTTAAGTTGCACTCTTTTAGAGTATAGAAACTATGTCGTATGGTACATATTCATGTGAATTACTTCAGTGGGGGAACGCGTTAGATGTGTAAAATTGAGTATCAATGGAGTAATCGGTTCAGGGGCTAACTGTCTTTGATGCCTTGTATACGGACATAGTAAGAAACTTCTAGTGGAGTATGGCACACTCTGATAGCTGAACACCGGTTACATAAGATAAAACATCCTGGCTCAGATCCTGGTTTACACAGTTTGCGTGCGGTCTTTCTGCGTGAAAACGACGCTATACACTTATTGTTTATTGAACAGTTGCTGAGCGAAAAACATTTCCGGCTCATCAAAAATTAATGTAAATGCGATGATTTAGGTTTGCTGCGGGCATGCATATCATACACAAACTACGAGTGTCTTAACGAGATGTTAATGTGTTTTTAACAAACTGGCCTTTCCAAATATCCCTAAGGCTCAGATTCACTGAAATGGGCCAAATCGTTGTCAATTATAAAATGCTTTATGTGCCCCAGGTTAATGGAAGACAACTACAATACAATAACTGTTTTGGTATTGTATGTAAATTTTGTATATTATGTATGTACATGGACTGTATAATGGCAGAATAAACTATTTATCTATCTTTATACGGATATAAAAAATGAATGTTGGATTTCTAATTTCGACTGTCAGATGGTTCACTAACTGCAGAATGCCCATGTCACAGCTTGTTCCCTGTACTTTAAGAAGCGTGATGACGGTGTTTTGTGCAATTTCAATATTGTCTTGTAAAGATTTCATTTTCTCGCCATATGCTAGGGCTAGGGCGAGCACTGGCACAGTTTTGTTTCATTCAAAACTAGTTACTAGTAACCTACGCCGTCTTCTCAACTCGCCAGTCATTTCAATTCTTAACCCATTCATTGCCGTAACCCCGGAGAACAAAAGTCATTTGCTAACAGTTTGTATCCTGATCAGACACCGCGTCATTTCAATAGTTCTTATGTCAAAATACCTCAAATTCGAATTTGAGAAATACAAGAGCGTGTCCCAGTTACACGAATGCCCCCGATGAAACAGTGAGGGGAATCCAGACTATCAAATGTAAAATGTACGAGTTAGAGAGCTGAAACTGTCGTGGAGCGCCATTTTGAGAAATTCAAGGGCCATTACTCCAAAGGGTCTAGCATAAATTGGCGCCTCTGGTTATCAACAAACATTTTCAGAAATTTTGGTGAAGATAGATGAAAAGCAATGTGTTTGTGAAACACAAATGCCCCCAGCCAGCGCCATGTTATGTAACGTAATGCTTATTTGCAAAAGAAGGTCAAAAGTCATGATCGTAGGGTAAATGAAACATTGGCAAGGTTGGAGAAGTCTTAACACAAGAAACATACAAAGTATTGAAGCTGTAGGACTACTGGTTCAAATGTTATAGGTGTATACAGATTTTATACAAAGAAGGTCAAAGGTCAAGGTCACAAGGGCAAACACGTAGGTATGGTTTGAAAGGTCTTGACACAATAAATATATAAATAAATATGAAAGCCGTAGGCCTACTGGTGCAAATGTATTAGCCATTTAAAGATTTTCACAAAAGTAGGTCAAATGTCAAGGTCAAGGTCACAATGTTAAAAAAAATTGTATGATTAAAAATGTCTTGCCATGAGGAATACACATGCCAAGTATAAAAGATCCAGGTTCAAAAAGCAAATGTTATAGCCAAGGTTAGGGTTTTTGGTTAAAGTTTAATTAAAAATGTCAAAGGTGAAGGTCAAGATCACATGGTCCAAATTGTTGGTATGGTTGGAAAGGTCTTGACACAAGAAATATACATACAAAATATGAAAGCCCTGGGCTACCTGGTGCAAATGCCATAGCCATTTAAAGATTTTTACAAAATTAGGTCAAATGTAAAGGTCAATGTCACAAGGTCAAAACAAATTGTTTGGTTGGAAAGGTCTTGGCATGAAAAATACACATGCCAATTATAAAAGGTCCATGTTCAAAAATGCAAAAGTTATAGCCAAGGTTAAGGTTTTTGGTTAAAGTTTGATTTAATCGGTCAAATGTCAAGGTCAATGTCACATGGTCAAAGATGTTGGTATGGTTAGAAAGGTCTTGACACAAGAAATATACATACAAAATATGAAAGCCCTGGGCCAACTGGTGCAAATGTAATAGCCTTTTAAGGTAGCTTGATAGTTTTGATACTGGAGGCGGACTTTTCTTATTTATCATCATGATTTATAATTTATTCTCCCATTTTATAGATTAATGGTTTAAGTGGTACACATGCCACCATATAATGTCTTTTTTTTTTTTTAAATATTTTATTTTTTTACGATTTTATAAGACAAATTTAAAAAGATTTCAAGCAGCGATTTCAAAGCCGTCTTAATTTGTAATGCCTTTAAAATTACAAATAATACACTTCATTAACATATCTAGGGATCTGTTTCTCAGATTTTTAAAATTCCCCTTCCAACTATTATTATGTAACATCAAAGTTATTTTACCGTTTAAAGTCGATTTCTATTACGTAACGCTTTGCTGTGAACAGCTGGAGAACCTCATCGACATTCTGAGACAAGGTTCACTAGAGAAGATAATACCCTTTCATCTGCTTTAAACCGCATGAAAATCGGACCCCAACTGCGAACACAATGGTTGTTCAAACATACCGCGTGTCTGAAAATAAGGAGGCGCCGAAAACGTCAATTAACTGATAAGCGTGTCATTTTGACTGTCTGACACAATGCGAATACCCCGGGGTCCAACTTTTGTCCTTTTTGTTTCAACCAATAAGAAGACACATATTTCGTATGCGATTTTCTATAGCTCCACCCTTAATAAAAAATACCAATTATATTTCAATAATGATTTTAACATGGGAAACCCATAAATCACGCAACAGCAACTAGAGAACGCCTCTAGATGGTCACGTGGCTGGACTACGGAGTGCTTAATGGGGTGTGATTTATTGATCAGATAGCCGTGAAATGCGTTTTGTTTGGTTTTGGAGATTTTGTCAATTTGTAGAACAGAATGTCGGCTATCAAAATCGGAAAAAAAGTTAAAAACACCAATTTTGCAGTTTTAAAACTATCAAGACACCTTAAAGATTTTTACAAAAGTAGGTCAAATATCAAGGTCAAGGTCACACGTTCAAAAAGTTTTGTATGGTTGGAAAGGTCTTGATACGGGGAAGACACATGCCAAGTATTAAAGGCCCAGGTACAAAAATGCAAGAGTTATAGCCAAGGTTAAGGTTTTTGGGCACAGACAGACGGACGGACGGAAAGACGCACGTTCTCACAGTTGGACATTTGTTGGGTATATTTTTTGTTTAAAAGTACCCAACAGTACAGTAATATACCCAACAATAACAATAGGGCAATCACGGAATGAATGGAATCTATTGTTCTCCCTACCCAACAAAGGACCTTTCGTGCGCTCGAACGGACGGAAAGACGGACGGACAAACCAACATACATGACAAAAACTATATGCCCCTGAATCGTAGATTCTGGGGGCATAAAAAGCACACGACAATTGTTTACAATTGATGACGTCATGGCAATGGAGGGAACCCCTGCATTTGCAACACGTTTGGATCAACTTGATCAGACTCACTGTACTCGCTACTCGGCGTGGACCATGATCCAAACTTTTAAACCTCTCCGTCATGGTTACTATAATTACAAATATATATATATATAATTATAATGTAAACGTTCGGAGAATGAAAGCAGACGATGGTTTCAGCAAGCTATATTGGGTTATTAATTTAAAGTGTACTTGAATTAGTTGACGGCGTTTCAGTGTACCTCATCACGATAGATGAACAATATCTTTTTACGTGTCGGAAACACGACCATTTCAATTGTTCAACTAGGTTGAATACATTAGTTTAAATGTTAAGATAATGTATAAAAAACCCTCTCATCTTTTATTTCCCGCGCTCAGATCACGGTTTGACAGTTTTTGTACACGGGTCCTTTTTGCGACTTCACTTGTCGTCTGCAGTCGAACTGTTTCCTATTAATAACCATCAATTCCGCTTTTCTACGAAACATTAAGAATTCTGGGTCTACTTTTTGCACGACTGGTAAGATAGCGTTTGGTCTGGATACGAAATAATTGCGATTTAGTTCAAATTCAATTGTACAGAATGATAAATCAGGGTTTGTAAGCAGGGTTTTCATTGGGTCGCTGACACGGGAGATGACCGAATGAATACAGAAAATAAACTTCTCAATGAAGTTTGATAGCTTAATAAAAGTTTACCCCCGTGTTCGGTTACGTAATGTGATAGAAGAGTGGCTCATAAAACTGCCCCGCAGAGACAGTACTGGGCTACAGCGGTTGGCCGACTTGAATTGAGGTCGCCTTTCGTAGGTGTCGAGTTCTAATGAAAGACTACAACAAGTAAGACAACAGTGGCGGGTGATCCCGTACACCATAATGAAAAGTATATGCAATGTCACCCGCAATATGCCCATCATACACCAAGAGTGGTCGTATAGTGGCCGCTGTTTTCACCACAATACTGTCAGTAAAACATTATGTGTGCAATAGTGTTCAAGTGAGATCCGAATATAACCTATTTCTTTTTATTTGAATAACATATTGCCTAAATTAAATTTAGAAGGAATTCCGAACTGTTCGGACCCTGATCAGACGCCAAATTACTAGTCTTCTGATATTGGCCAAACTTGACTGTTTACAAATGTACAGTGGAGAAAACTTTACTGGGATTAAATGAGTTCGAAGATGAACCGCGTAGTAGTTCCTGTTGTAAAATGCAGAAAACAAACTATCACCAAAGAAGGTACGGAAGTATGATGCCGTCACAGATACAGTTAAGATCCAGCTCAGATGCAGGGATACTTTAATTAAGATTTGAAGACCTTTCTTAAGGATGTTTTAAGACTGATAATATTTTTCTAATGCAAGATGGACGATAATGCTACACATTTGGTTTTATTTGAGTATTTTATTTCATTTTTGCAAATATAACATCTGGTTGCGAGTCGCTTTAAAAATAATAGTTGGCGGCTTAAGGCATGGTGAAAAAAAGCAGACAGCTTCTTAAGAAATATTTTCTGCTTAACTTTCATTTTGCTTTAACGGATACATTGACTTAAAAGGACGAGCCAATTTGATGACTGTAGAAGGAAGGTCATGTCCTGACTGTCAAAGGATGTCGTTTAGTTTAAAGTTTTGTTTTACAAACAAATACACAGACGTTACATACTGGTATAGGGATTGTATGTAATAAAACAAACACTCGTCTGTCTATACTGCTATAAATTACAATGTATCTGAGGAAAGGTGGGACCAGTCGCCAACAGCTGAACAAGATCATAAAACAGAAACAACTACAGGCGAACACACAAAGCCGAGTCGTCTAATGATTACCATACAGTGCTTTCGTCTGCTTAACCATGGAGACATAGCCTGTTTCTAGTTTTGAAGTCAGGATGTCACTTAAAGCAGGATGGAAGTAAAGCAGAAAGCTAAAGAAGGAACAGTCTGCTTCACTTTCATTTTGCTTTAAGCTTTTTAAAAAAGAAAAATACTTGAAGTGCCATCCATGAGTTATATTTGGAACTAAGAACTTCTTTTCTTAATGTAGAAACAATTAGAGACACCTAACATGCGGATTATAGAAATTGCATTTGCCAAAACTTGGAAGCAAACTTGGAACATGGTGTCCGTTTTATTGTTATTCTTTAACAAACGCACATGTGCTCAAAACTGTTTAAACAATAAAGTCCATTGCGAAAATTGCCTGACAAACTCCGAGGGTCTCCTACCAGATTATTTTGCTTACTTTTGTCTTGCAGTAAGCAGTCGACTCCTTTAATAAGTACCACGTGTTTAACCCATTCACTCTCAATGACGCTTTAAAGCGCGTTTGAAAACAGTTTGGATCCTGATCAAACGCCGCGTAAAGTGGTGTCTGATCAGGATCTATACTGTTTGACACATGTTTATAAATTTCTTCAGTCGCACTACCTTAGTTTAACTTTGAAACGACATTGCAGACCACAATACTGAAGCAGACGACAATAAAGTGGTGAAGGTGTAAAACTCTCCCGGATAATTTAATAATGAAAGGGTTAATGAGTCAATGGTCAGCACAAGATTGACTGTATACAACTGTATATTGACTGTATATGTACAATATATGAGTACACGGAGGTATTAGAGGTTTATATGCACAATCAGTGCTGTGCACTTTAGGGGGACACAGTGAGGTTTCTTGTACATTGGAGCATGATCTGTGTTTGCAATATGCTTGATATGCTTCCAGTCAAGTAGTGCCATTATACTAGGACACCTGCTATAGAGTTGGAACACCTGTTAATAGATTAATCATTTTAGAGCTTTATGTTTCGCATGAAAGTTTTAACTGTACCAGTTAAAATACTTAGTTATCTATCTATTTTAAGGGATCAATATACATGTATATAGACGCTGAAGTTTGTCATTGATCTTTATTCTTTGAAAATGCGCTAATTTTATTGACACAATTGTTTCGTTTAAGAAAGGAAATGTAAATCAGATAATTACGTATGGGACTTTTTTCTGTTTACTAATACCCTGCTTCAACATTTTATCCTATATCCTGTTTCTAGATTTGAAGACAGGTGCCCACTTAAAGCAGCCTGAAAGTTAAGCAGAATGCGCCTTAAGCTATCATCTGCTAGGACTTAGAAACTATTTCTTATAGTGCATGTTCATGACTGCATTAATTGAATTTTCTTTATTGGAGGAACAAGTGCAATGCGATATGAGGAGCCTCCATGGAGAAAAAAGGTTAAACCGCTGCCTGTATCAAAAATAGCTGAGTCGTTTTCTTTAAGTTGTCCCTTAACATACAATTTACTGTGATATACAACGGAGTGTAATGTTCTGAACATGGCACAATACAAGTACCATATGACGCACTTAGACTCACATGAACATGGTTACTGACAAAATCGAAAACCAAGGCCTCTTCTGGGGAAGACATGTTCAAGCACAAATCCATACCACTTGACAAAACATTAAAAACAACGACAAAGAAACCATTTGGCAAATCAGTGGGTTGTTCATTCCAAATGACATGATTATCCCAGTAGGTGAAGGAATGCTGGATATTGCACACATGTAAATCTATCTAGAATGACTCTACAATCGGATGTATAAATTGATGTCGTTTTAATTGTTTTTAAATATACAAACAATAGATAATGTATTAATAATGCGTAGTCGGTAGTGTAAATGGAAAGGTGTTACAATAAAACCTGTGTTCAACGACCACTCAATGAACAAATATACACAATTAATCATTATACTGAGGTTCCTGTTTAATATTGCAGGAGCTTTCTGTATTTCTTTTGTAAACGCTTTTGTATGGGGATATGAAAAGCGAACGGCCGCTATGAATATTTCGGCAACTTCGGACAAGAGTTACCGGTATAATTATATCAGTTTATCGAAAATAGCCCAACTATTCCGAATGTGTTGACTGACAGCAACAACCTTAACCGACATTTTAACCAGACAGCAAAAACTGCAGACAGGACAAAGCAAGTCTTAATGCTTAATGTTGTAATGCTCGTATACAAGTACAGAGAAGGCATTTAAGTTTTTATGACAAATGTACTTAAAAACTTCACATGTTGGACGGCAATGCTTGCCGAACTTCTAGTGTTGGTAATATATCTACATATGTTCCCTAGACGGTAATATATCTACATATGTTCCCTAGACGCATAAAACACCCCAACACTTTCCACTTAACCCTTTCACTTTCTTACCCCTTATACACTAGCTGTTTGCGGCGTCTGATCAGGATCCAAATTGTGTGACACTGATTTCAATATTTCTTAAGTCAAAATACCTAAATATTTAATTTGAGAAATAAAAACATACGGCAATTGTTCAATAATGATGACTTCATGGCAGTGAAGGGGTTAAAAGACTCCCTACTGGCTGCATTAAAACTCTGTTATAGGACGGTTTAATGCAACATTTCACCAGTTTTCAAAGTCCTTAAACGACTTTTATTGAAAGCATTACTGCATAGATGACGACGGGTTATGTCTTGCCCGGCTAAACGTTCAATTGTGCTATCCACCATTTTAGACAAAAACAAGCATTAGATCAAAATTTGACACGAAATATCAGTGTGAACATTGATAGAAAATTACAGGAGTAAATTGTGAATTCCAAAATATACGTACATGTACATCAGCAGAAAGACGAAACGTTCAAGCCGACAAAACACGGTGATGGACAGAGTACAATTTACAACGTTCCCTCTCTATACAACGACATCCAATGGAGACAACGAAAATGTTCGTTGTTCGGAGAGAGTCGTTATAGGGAGGGACATTGGAATACATTTGCAAATAGATTGAATCCAGATAAGACGCCGCGTAACGCAGCGTCTAATCTTGATTCAAGCTATTTGTCACTCGTCATTACGTTTTTTTCTGTCAAAATGTTAAATATGTAACTTTGAGAAAAACAGCAGACGACAACTTTAAGTAGGCGATATTGCAGTAGTTCAAGCGTTAGACATAATTGTCTTGTTTAGGGAACAGTGGCAGTGTTCGTTGTAAGGAGGGAATCGGTGTTGAGATGGCCAATATAGGGAGGGAGCACTGTAGTGTTAATTTGTCAGCAGACAACATGTTTCGTGTTAGTTTTGTTGTGTTATTCCCAATGTTAAATGTCAGCGTCCCATCGTAGGTCGTCAGTTGATATTTTTACCCTCCGTTATACCTTTACTACTCCTCAAAACTTGAACGACTGTTTCAAACAGTTTGGGTCCTGACCAGACCTTCAAAATCGGCGTTTTAACAGGATTCAAATCTATTGAAATTCTTTTAGATGATTTCTAAATAACAATAGAATCCAAATTAAACAAATATGGCAGACGATATTCTAGCCGCTATAATTATTTTAGTGTATCATCATGAGGGTGTAAGTCTAACGCTGCACTGGACGGCTGGGTGTTATTTAAATATTTTGTAGAGATATGCTGGCAAAGCTATTTATTTACCATTTCAGAATATTGAGACTCGAGAATGTACTCAGAACTTTCATTTGGTAATACAAACGCAGTGCTTAAAACGTGCAGACTGCAATTACTTTTTTATGTTTAGGCATTTTCCGTCACCCCATAGTCTATTTCTATTTCGGAAACAAAACCGAGTAAAAGTAGATTGAAAGTAAAGCAGATTGCTCCTTAAACAGCATTCTGTTTTACTTTCAGCTTGCTTGATTTAGTATACGAATGCAGTAAAACCTCTAGATTACGACCACACTATTACGTTAATTATTGGGTGTTTAAGGCATGTGACTGCTTCAAGCAAGGTGAGAGTGAAACAGAAAGCTCCTTAAAGAGCTTTCTGTTTCACTGTCATCTTGATTTCAGCTGGCACCTGTTTTTATACAATCAATTAACCTTCGTTTTAGTGGTTGTAATAGCGCGGGTTTACTATACTCAGAAGAGTAAAAAGATGTATTAAATGGTTTAAAGCGACTCGCAACCAGATGGTGCATTAAAAATAGTAATTTGTAAATATGTGTCAAACGCTTATATAAATGGTAAAGAATTAGTTTAGGATAAGAAATTCTGTTTAAAAAAATGTATTTCAATAAAAAAAAATATTGGTCTCTGGTGGGATCCGAACCCGGGGCCCGGCATTGGCGGACAGAATGCAAAATAGGGGAAACCGCTTAGACCAATGGACCACGGAACTATCCGCGTTTATCTCGGATCGATTTAACGTATTTCAATGTGTAGCGCTCGAAAGTGCATACACTTCGTAATTCGGCTCGTGTTTATGTCTGAGCCCGTGTAGAGAAGCAACAACAACAACTATACCGTCTACTAGTCGGTATAGAAAAACGATGGAAAATATCTAAAAATCTAAGATTCGGTGACGATTCTTGAGACTTTTTTTGGACTGATCATATTTTGTTAATGTCAGAAGCCAAATAATGCCACAAATTTGCTTTTATTTGAGTATTTTATTTTATTTTGACAAGTACACCATCCGGTTGCGAGTCCCTTTAAAGGGTTAAAACATAACTAAGTGTCAAACCATGGATCCTACCAATACGTAAATGCTATTGAAGTTGCGCTTTGCAAAGCGACTTGTATTTTGTCAAAACAAAATCTTTGAAAAAAGTAACATAAAATTGCTTTCGGTAAGGAGTGTATGTGTTGTTGTTATTTTCAGAGTGATTGCCACCTGTTTCTTTCGTTTTGTTTTGTCATCTTCGCTTGTTTGAATAGCTTCTGTGTGTGACACTGCTTGACAGTTATGATGCTTCCCAATTAAATGAACTGACAGTTTAACAAGATTGTCTAAACATTACAACTTTTTTCGTTGAGATACTCTCTCTCTCTCTCTCTCTTTCTCTCTATTTTTCTCTTTCCACTGTCTATATGTCACTGTCTGTCTTTCTCTTAAAGTAAGGCTTCGTTGCTGTTTTTTTCTGTCCGTCAGTCTGTTGCCTAGCTGCATACTTGTATCTTACTTGGTTTTCCACAAACTATGCACCCATTGATGGTATTTCAAATGCGAATTCTTGTTTAAATCTTGGACAATGAAGAAAAGTGCGTCTTATAATACAATGAGGGGCAATGTTGTAATTTGATATCGTGACATACGAGCGAATGAAAGGGATTCTGGGATTTTGACGGATGCCATCGTTTGATTGCGGCATAAATCCTGTTTGTGTCACATGCCATATCCTGCTTCTATTTCATACTGCGAGAGTGTCGGAAATCTTTATTTCGTTTTAATGGCGGACTTAAGTATGTGTAAAATGTTATATATCTGACAACAAGAGCCAACTGAGAAAATGTGTAATGGCTATACGTACATTCAAACATTTGGTGGTCATTCTTTGAAAAACAATCCCGTCGAAGTCTGTACATACAGGTGTGTTTTTTTTGTCATTTCATGAAACGACTGATTACACAGATTGACTGTACATGTGAATATACATGTACCTTTACCGGGGCAAAAATATTACATGTAAGTATACTTAAAAGTTTCGTTTCGATTTATTCATTGTAATCTGACGGTTCAATGAAAAGTAATAAGAAACTCTTGCAGACGACAATAAAGCAGACGACATTACGGCACGATAAAGGTCAACAGTATGATATAGGATAGTATTAGCAGTATAACATGATCACGCTAATAAAACGCAACAGAGACGGGACGTTTTTATATCACCGCACATGCGCACACTGTCCATCATCGTTACATTGGAGACACCGCTATTCTTCACAATGCAATAAAATTTAGAATAAATGCATTTGTTTGAAAATGCTGCCTGCTGGTTTTGATCTGAACAACAAACAGTTTGAAGCCTGATCAGACGCCTGGTAACCCGGCGTCTGATCAGGTGTCAAACTGTTTGTGAGGGACATAATTGTTTCAGCATAATCGCGTCTATTAGAAAGAAACCCAACATCTCCACTGTATAATTATATAAAAGGTATTCAACAGTTGTGTCTAGTCAAATTCCGTTTTCCCCTTGTCTCAACTACACACACGCCAGGAGTCTGAGCTTATAGAGAACAACTGTTAATAATGTAGACCACAATGTGACAACCCTTCAAGAGGCCTCCTATATGAGCTTACAATATTTGGTTATAACTAGAACACACGCCAGGAGTCTGAGCTTATAGAGAACAACTGTTAATAATGTAGACCACAATGTGACAACCCTTCAAGAGGCCTCCTATATGAGGTTACAATATTTTGTTATAACTAGTACACACGCCACGAGTCTGAGCTTATAGAGAACAACTGTTAATAGTGTAGACCACAATGTGACAACCCTTCAAGAGGCCTCCTATATGAGGTTACAATATTTGGTTATAAATAGTACACACAGCCAGGAGTCTGAGCTTATAGAGAACAACTGTTAATAGTGTAGACCACAATGTGACAACTCTTCAAGAGGCCTCCTATATGAGCTTACAATATTTGGTTATAACTAGTACACACGCCAGGAGTCTGAGCTTATAGAGAACAACTGTTAATAATGTAGACCACAATGTGACAACCCTTCAAGAGGCCTCCTATATGAGCTTACAATATTTGGTTATAACTAGAACACACGCCAGGAGTCTGAGCTTATAGAGAACAACTGTTAATAATGTAGACCACAATGTGACAACCCTTCAAGAGGCCTCCTATATGAGGTTACAATATTTTGTTATAACTAGTACACACGCCACGAGTCTGAGCTTATAGAGAACAACTGTTAATAGTGTAGACCACAATGTGACAACCCTTCAAGAGGCCTCCTATATGAGGTTACAATATTTGGTTATAAATAGTACACACAGCCAGGAGTCTGAGCTTATAGAGAACAACTGTTAATAGTGTAGACCACAATGTGACAACTCTTCAAGAGGCCTCCTATATGAGCTTACAATATTTGGTTATAACTAGTACACACGCCAGGAGTCTGAGCTTATAGAGAACAACTGTTAATAATGTAGACCACAATGTGACAACCCTTCAAGAGGCCTCCTATATGAGGTTACAATATTTGGTTATAAATAGTACACACAGCCAGGAGTCTGAGCTTATAGAGAACAACTGTTAATAATGTAGACCACAATGTGATAACCCTTCAAGAGGCCTCCTATATGAGGTTACAATATTTGGTTATAACTAGTACACACGCCAGGAGTCTGAGCTTATAGAGAACAACTGTTAATAGTGTAGACCACAATGTGACAACTCTTCAAGAGGCCTCCTATATGAGCTTACAATATTTGGTTATAAATAGTACACACAGCCAGGAGTCTGAGCTTATAGAGAACAACTGTTAATAGTGTAGACCACAATGTGACAACTCTTCAAGAGGCCTCCTATATGAGGTTACAATATTTGGTTATAACTAGTACACACGCCAGGAGTCTGAGCTTATAGAGAACAACTGTTAATAGTGTAGACCACAATGTGACAACTCTTCAAGAGGCCTCCTATATGAGGTTACAATATTTGGTTATAACTAGTACACACGCCAGGAGTCTGAGCTTATAGAGAACAACTGTTAATAGTGTAGACCACAATGTGACAACCCTTCAAGAGGCCTCCTATATGAGGTTACAATATTTGGTTATAACTAGTACACACGCCAGGAGTCTGAGCTTATAGAGAACAACTGTTAATAGTGTAGACCACAATGTGACAACTCTTCAAGAGGCCTCCTATATGAGCTTACAATATTTGGTTATAACTACACACACAGCCAGTTATTTGACGTCTATTCTGGCTCTAAACTGTTTGACATTAAATTTTGTATACGTGGTCTCTAAAATACATTTCTCAGGAGCCCAACAAAAAGGCTGTCGCTATTTGGTAGTACAAAATGAAAACAATGCGGATCTTAGAACTCATGGCATGTTCTCATTGGGATTTGCACTTTTTGCTATGGTAGATTACTGTTTAATTTTCACCTGCACGAAGCAATACGACAATGTTTATTTTACGCCTCTATAAAGCTGATAATAAAACCCTCCTATAGGCACAAAGAAAACATTCACCCAGACATATAAATGGACCAACAATGGTTAGAACCCCTGTTTTATCGTCTTCTTTGTTACTTTTTTTCAGTTTCGAGAGGTTGCCTTCAGTACAAGAGGACGGTCCCAGAAAGGAAAACACTTGAACATTTAATCTGAAATTTACCATTGTAAATCACCACGTAATAAACCTACGTAAAATCGGCCATCAAAGTTAGATAAATGTTTTGCGAACTCTTGAAGTTAAGAGTATGCTATCTGGAGTATTGTCAGCTACAGTCGGTTGTAATTTCTATTCAATTGTCAAACACTTTACCAGATGTGTATCAAAATCGATATTTTATCAAATGAATACGAGCTTAGAAATCTAAACCTTTAAATTTGAATTAACTCATTAAAGTATAGCGTGACCATGAAACGGTATATACAGTCGAACTTCGATATCTCGAACTCGGTTAAATCGAACATACCCGTCTTTCAAATTTAAAACGTGGCTTAGCCACGTTTGAACTTTGAAATATGGGTGTGTTCGACTTAACCGAGCATGAAATAATGCAGTTCATATGTCGAACTATCGGATAGTTCGAGTTAAGCGAGTTCGAGATATCGAAATTCGACTGTACATATATATTATGTAGCAGAGTGAATCCTACATATTAAACAATTCTTTCTTATCAAAATCGAAACTGGTTTGCGCTCTAATGGATACCTGTAGTTCTTCCGTCACATACCTTTATTTTAGATTATGCATATTTATTTATGCTTTTTCGGTCGATTACCGGAAAATAGCAGTGGATTATCACTTGGTAATCCACTGCAGTGGATTATCACCAATCGCCGTTTTCCCCGTAGGGCTCCCCAAAAATCGTAGTCAATCGTGTCTTATCGTTAAATTCCGGCAGTCCGATTTGTCGCGAACCACTCAACGGAAGAACAAGAATCCAAAATCGGGAGCAACGACGTAATTCGGATGACGTCAAATCAATAAAAAAGTGACGTCATCGTACGGGAAACTGTTTCGTTAATGTGTTCGATGTAAGCTTGGGGCTCAACACGGATAAATCATGTACTTTCGCTTTCACAATTGTCGAACAATTTCGTTTAAAAAGTGGCTTAAAAGCATAAATAAATAGAATAATTGTATTTTACAGTATAAGATCGAATTTAATCCATTTCGTGATGTTCACTCAATGGATTAAATTTCTATCTTATACTGAAAAAAACAATTTTCCTCTATATAATTATCAAACATGAGGTATGCTATTAGACAGAGTTACATACACGAGAACGTATAGTAAGTAGGTATAAATACAAAAAATAAACCGTTGCATATCATTCAATTCTGTACTAATTAAAACACTTACAACTAGAATTACATGAAGTTTAGTGTGAATAAAGTTATTGAATACTTATACTGCAGTTATTAAGTGCAACCCGACAGCCAAATGTCAAGAACAAATTAAAACAAATCCCATCTAAGCCCTATTTTATAATCAGACCTTTTTTTAATAAAAATATTTGAAATACAACTAAGCTAATAATAATGTTTGAACATTCTTGTGGGTCATACTGATCTTTGAAATGTTAAAAACAGACTTAAATTTAGATCTACTCCTCTTTTGCGCGTCATAGATTATTACTATTATTGCAAATGGACAAATCCAGTGTTCAATTAAAACTAGTCCCTTTATGAATATTAAGTTTTTTGGGTTTTTTGTTTTTGTTTTTTAAAGTAACAAAATGACAAACAATGCAGACCCTGAACAGCGGGTTCCTTTTTAGGAGACCCGTGATATGTATCTACACTGTTACGTACTCTTCATATGTACGCTGCTTGGTAAAGAAACATATATTGTGTCTATTTAGGGTTCAATGAGTTAAAAGTTAAAACTCATGATGAATTTGACGATGAACTGGTTAGGAAGTTCACGTGATTTATAATTGCACCAAATGTCAGTTGCGCTCGGAGGAAATCTCGGCTACTTGCGCGACAAACTGAAATAATCCATCTTGTCGGAAACAACCGAGGCTTTTCAAATGCAAACTAAAAGAACCCAAAATATCCGCCCGTTCATAAAAACTACTCCGTAAGTTCAGTCTGGATCTAGAATAGACGCTGTATAACGAAGCAATGCGGTGTTACCTATGCACATCGACATCTTCCTGGTGGGCAGGACATATTTATAAATGATACTATAACTTTTCTTTACAAAACAAATGGTCGATTAGTCAGTATATTTTATGACAGCGCTCAGTACAAACATGTTGATTCATTTAAATATTAAATTACTGTCTAGGGTCAATGGGTAAATTGAGAACGAACGTGACTATAGAATTTCATTGCACTTTACCAATGCAAGGAATATGCAAAATTAACCCCTTCACTGCCATGACGTCAGCTACTTTAAACACTTGTCGTCTGCTTTTATTTATCAAATTTAAACTTTAGATAAATTGATTAAAGTAATGTCGTATAGGGTGTCAAACACTTTGTATCTTAATCAGATACCGCGTTTCGCCGAATCTTGTGAAGGCCTACACAGTGTTTTAATTAACCACACTATACTCGGGGCTATTACTCGGGGTTAAGACAGTGCAGCAGTTATTTTAAAGACAAATGTCTCCAAGTGGGGTGGCGAGTAAAACTATATATAAGCTATTCATATTACAGTACAGTTCCACTGTTGAACCCCCTCAAACGTGCGCTTGTTGCAGTATCTATGACAGGTGTCTGCTTAAGGCAATGTGACATTCAAGAAGAAAGCTTCCACCTGATTTTAACCCCATCATAGTCGTGTTTTGACAACAGAACTTCACTGTACGTCCAGTATTTCAACTCAATCAGAACCAATAGTTATTTTTGTTTCTAAATTTCTAATGGGACAATTTGGAAATCGAACTGGCTCTACTATGCTTGCAAAACCCAACGGTACTGTAGAACAAAATATTAAATACATGCACAATGTATATAATACAAAGCAATATAGAGCCAAATGAGACCAGAAAGACGGGGTTGCATTTACAAACTGCAGTATATTCTACAACTTTCTTCACACTAATATTCTTATTATACTGCAAAGTAAATTCCTTACTTTTCATTGGTCAACGTGCCCCAGACATAATCCCATATACCCTGTGAGCTGACAGGGTACATGGAAAAGCAGCTGTTTTCATTGGCTGACAGGTCCCTGAGTCTTGCTTTGCAGAAAATAAGATGGCGGATTGCTCGACAGAATTGAGTGCATTCAATCGTACATCCTCTGTTTTAATTCCATTTCGGCTAAGAACCATTCGCTGTTTGGATCTTTCAACAGTCGCATTATTTCTGGGAAAGTTTGACGCCGAATATGTCCATTTTTCTTATGAATAACAACGTCAGAAACATATGACGTCACAAGTTTACGCTCAACGTTATCTACTTTGGCGCGATTTTCTTATAGTTTATTATAAGCGCTGTACACGACAAATTCCGTAACATTTCGTTTGAACAGTGAAAACCTTGCAGTATAATAAATTCGTTATACAGTTTCTTCACAGTGTACATGAGGATTTCTTCCCGGCTGGTAAAATCATGTAACCCTCGCCTAAGGGCTCGGGCAACATGATTTACCTCAGCCGGGAAGAAATCCTCAGGTACACTGTGAAGAAACTGTATAACTAATATTAATGTTAATTCTAGTTGTAAGTATTTTAATCGGTGCAATTAATGATATGCAATGGTTTATCATTTGTCTTTGTAGCTACTTTCTATATCGTGTATGTAACTCTGTATAATTATAAGCATACCTCATGTTTTTGATAACATGTTTCTGTATGCATAATTAAAAATATAGGTAAAATAATAATAATGATAATAATAATAATAATAATAATAGAAATTATAATAATAATAAGGTATGTGACGGAAGAACTACCGGTATCAATTACAGCGCCAACCAGTTCCGATTTTGATAAGAAAGAATCGTTTAATATGCGGTATTTATTCTGTTTATAAAGCCGACTGTTTATAATTATAAATGCAATGAAAGAGGTACATGTAACTCAATTAATGATATTAGAAGTGACAAAATGACGGTGACGTATGCGTCGATCTAGACCTAAACTGGTTCTTGCACGGTGACCATGGCGCTCGTGGGTTTCTACCCCGGGTAGTGATCTCCTGCAGGGACATGCGATACAATCAGTGAGAAACTTCTTTTATTAATTATTAACTCTTTGCATGCTAGCGGCGTAATCGTCACGGATGATGTTTGCACAATGTTTAAATCCAGAAGAGATGCCGCTTAGCGCGGCGTATCATCAGGACCCAAAATGTTTAGTCCGTCTCTGTTTTGAAAAGAAACTTTGAATTGTTCTAGTTTTATAACAACAGCAGACGACAATGTTGCAGACGAAAATAATACCCAGTATGCATTGCATAGTAAACCATTATAGAACATTTCGCTAAAGCACTGGTAAGTGTAAACAATTAGGACCTAGATCCTAATATGAGCCACTTACTATGATCTGGGTCCTGGCTATCAAAATTGGTCTCGATGAAGTTTCACTGAAAAATTAATAAAAAATCTAAAATTGATTTCTTTGCAGACTGCATTTTTGAAACAGGTGGTATCATTGTAAAATAATTGCTGAAGTAAACACAAACTTTACAAAAAGGTTGTATGCCCTATAATTAAACCAAGCCGCAGGTCCATATACAAGCCCTTTAACTTATGGTATTCAATAAACGCACTATAAAATCACAGTCTATAGACAATTGTTTTCCAAACGTTGAGTTTATTTTTCCTTTCTTATTACAATGCTCTCTCATGCCAACGGCCCTCTGAACAACGATTCCCTCCTACAACAACTCCAAGCAAGAAAACTATGTCCAACCTATTCACTACTGTAATGTCGTGTGCTTAAAGTGGTGGTCGTCTGCTGTTTTTCTCATCGTCATATAATAGACATGTTGACAGAAAAAAAATCTGAATAACGAGTGAGAAACAGGTTGAATACAAACGAATTTGTTGCCAAATTTAAGTAAATTTCCCTCTGGATAACGACTCCATCAGAACAAAGCACACATTTGTTGTCACTCATCATTAATCTTTTTCTGTCAAAACGTCCATTATGTAACTTTGAAATAAACAGCAGACGACAATTTTAAGCAAACGACATTGCAGTCGTGAATAGCTTGGACATACATTGCAGTTGTTCTGTTTAGGGAGCTATGTCACGGTTCGTTGTAAGGAGGGAATCATTGTTGGAAGGGCCGTTGTAGGAAGGAAGAACTGTGTAGGATTAATTTATCAAGCCCTAGGTCCATGGATATTCGAACCCTGTTCAACATATCGTCAGTTTCATTATACTGATATCAGATAAGACTGACGTCAGTTCACAGAGATCATGCTCTTAGAAAGGCGTCTGTCTTAGCGAGGTTAAAGGTCGATGTTTATCACCTGGTAACGCCATTTATTTGTAGTACTTACGTTTTGGTATTCTTATATAAATACTTCAAAAAGTCATCTCTCATTTCCTTAAGAAGGAACTGACTCATTTATAGAAGTGATCACTCCATAAAGCCGATCGAAGTTGATCGCCTTGCTTATCCTTTCAAAATAGGGCACACAGGGTAGACTTTGATGTCATAAGGCGTCTCATTGTTGAATTCACCGGTTGCTTTTTTAAATTCTCGGGTAAGACACTGAAGACAGTATACAGTTTACTCTCTTCAACGGACTAGCTCGAGTACAATGGACATTTGTAAACATTTGGGATCCTCCTTATACAGGAGCTTTCTACATTTTCTTTTACAATTTCTCCCTCTCTACAATGACACCAAATGGGAGACACAGATTATGTGTGTTGTTCGGAGGGAGGCAAAAATAAGCAGGGAAACAAATTAAGACTTGCCTTACATGTGCAAACAGCTTGAATCCAGATCAGACGCCTGGATTCAAGCTGTTTGTCACTCGTCATTTTATTTATTCTCTCAAAATGTCCCCTTATATGTTCATGATGTTAATTTGTGGAAAAAAACCACTAGACGAGTGTTTAAGCCGACGATATTACAACATTTAAAAGTTAGACATAATTGTCCTGTTTAGGGACCTGTGGCAAGGGTCGTTGTAAGGAGGGATTCGTTGTTGAGAGGGCCGTTGTAGAGAGGGGGCACTGTACTGTGTTATTCTACAGTCTTTCTGAACGACTTTCATTTTTTTCCACTGAATAAACGTACTTACGGAAAAGGCCGAAATGCGCCGATTGACCATGACCCATATGAGTTTGGAGTATGTGGGAGGAAAAACTCGATTACCATTCCCATAACATGTCCGTAACCTATTAATATTGAATCGCTTACAGTTGTATAATATTTAGAATAATAAACAAATCAATTATCATATATTTACATAGATTTTCCAGTGCACTTTACTTTAATATTTAGTTTATACGTTGCTGTAATTTCTCAAGATTTTTCCGAAATCTTCGGACTTTTATCCTAACAGGTGGTAGCTTAAAGCAGACTGAAAGTAAAGCAGAATGCGCCATCAGGCGCATTCTGCTTTAATTTCAACCTGCTTTAAGTAATCGCGCTTGAAAAATAGAAAATTTGGATTTTTCATGATCAATTTATGGGAGCCCTACTGTAAGAACCAGACCAATCAATGAGACAGGCGACTGCAATGTACAGGACGGCATAATGCAGAAAGTTCATACAGAATATTTCTGCATTGTTTTGCCATCCATTAAGCTGGTACCTGTCATACATACTATATTTATCTTCTATTTCAATGGCCGCTTAAAGGGTTTCCATTTTAATGATTTTACCCTTCTCTATACGATATGAATCACTACAGTACCCCTTCCCTACAACGACTATCTAAATAACGATTCCCGCCTTACAACAACGCTTACCGTTGTTACCCAAACAAGACAATTATGTCCAACCGTTTCACGGCTGCAATACCGTCTGCTTAAAATTGTCGTCTGCCGTTTTTCTCAAAATTACATATTTTACATTTTGACAGAAAAAAATCATAATGACGAGTGACAAACGACTTGCATCCAGATCAGACACTACATAGGGGTCATATTAGGTTCATTTTGTGACTTATCGCTTTGATGTGATCTTATCGTTTAGGTAAATAATTTCTCTTTAAAATGATATATCATACATGAATTTTGCACATATTATATCGAAGTTCATCAAGTAATATTACTTTTTGAAACACCCTCGTAAGTCAACTTTCACTGCACAAAACAACTGAACATTTTAGTAATTAGCATTCTATTAAACGACTTTTTATTGGCGATCATAGTGCGATTATGAGATGCATTTTAAGGGCACGGTATAAGCGTATGCATTTCAGTTTAAAACATTTGAATTAATTGGCTGGATCATAATGATATGTTTCCGTGCTGTCAGAAATGACAGAAAACTTGATCCCATGAAAGCTCGACTCTTCGTCATTAGCCTGAATCAGCAATATCGTCTGCTGTATGTCTTCTGATATATGTATCGTCTGCTATATATGTCTTCTCTTATATGTATCGTCTGCAATATGTATTCTGTTATACGATTCGTCTGCTATATCCATCTTCTGTTATTCGTATCGTGTTCCATATATATGTGTCGACTGCTATACGTATCATCTGCTATATGCATGCATATCGTCTGCTATATGTCTTGTCTGTTATACGTATCGTCTGCTATATTAATTGTGTATTCTGCAATACGTAATGTCTGCTATGTATGTATGTCTTCTGCTATACCTATCGTCTGCTATATATGTCTTCTGCTATACGTATCGTCTGCTATATTACAAACTATTACAAACAAAGCATACGGGCGCACACCTAGTGTACGTAACATGTGCAGAAAATGTCGGGCCATCACTCACAGGTGTTAACACTCCCCCACCACAACGCTGAATATATGGTCTGTTTAAATGCTGAAATTGACTCTTTCTTCCGTATATATTCATAATACGACCCGAGTTAAACAAAACGTAACATTGCCAGTCACTGGGTTACAATTTAGAGAATCAGGATAAACACTGAATTGTTTGCAACGATCTAGAACCACATTGGTCGCATTTAAGATATATGATTTGTCATGGTATGCGCTCGGCTTATTAAGCAGTTCTCTGATTACATAGATTATATAATGTTTAGTTCAGTTAGCTTTGGGTATGCAGTTGTTCAATAACTGAAAACAATGAAGTACAGTACCTCATTTTCCAATAAACATGTACATGTATAGGCTAAAATGTGATAGCATTGTAGACACGCAATTTGAAACATAATACCAAGTCCCTTGACCTTTTCGCCAAACATGCAGGCTGAAATAGCTTTCACGTGAACTTATTATAGTCCGGTTGCCAAACCCCTGATTTTTCGATAAGCGTGTTTTGCCGTCCGTACAAAGTTTTTTTGCTGTTTCTATACCTCTGAGGTGTGCTCTTTAAGAATCTGAATGATGCCACTCTGGCACCTTTGGGCATTCTGCACAATATGCAAATTAAGGCCGCCATTACTGAAAACATTGTTTTCGTCAATATCTCAGAAACTATGCATGGTATCAACATAATTGTGGTGTCTATCCCAATGTTTTGAGGGGTAAAGAATCAGATAAAGCCATTTTAGTAACGATCACTGCGGTATTTTGTGCTGAATAGGCATAATAAGGCAGCCATTACTGAAAATCTCGTTTTCGTTATTATCTCAGTGCCCGTGCATGGTAGAAAACTAATGTTGGTGTCTATCTCCATGTTTTGAGGGGTAAAGAATCGGATTAAGCCATTTTAGTAAAGATCACACCAATATTTTGTGCTGAATGGGCATATTGAGGCAGCCATTACTGAAAATCTCGTTTTCGTTATTATCTCAGTGCCCGTGCATGGTAGCACACTAATGTTGGTGTCTATCTCCATGTTTTGATGGGTAAACAATCAGATTAAGCCATTTTAGTAAAGATCCCACCAACAATGTGTGCTTAATAGGCATATTTAGGCACCCATTACTGAACATCTCATTTTTGTCAGTATCTCAAAATTATTAAAGTTTCAATCCCCATTTTGCGAGAGGTTAAGAATCAGATTAACCCCTTACTGATGAAAGAAATTGTTGTCTGCTAAAGTTTTCGTCTGCTTCAATTTTCAAACTTCTTCAAAGTCGCTCAAAATTGGTGAAGCTTTTCTGCAAAATATGCAAAAGAAGGACCACCATTATTGATGCGACGGTCGAGTCTACGTTCTCTTTGTGTCGTCTGTCTGGTGTGTGTTCATCATTTATATAAGAGCATTAAAAGAATGGTCATACCTCAGCTAGCTTAAGAATTCTTAGGTTCATTTTTTTGACAATATATATACATTCTAAGTTCCTTTTCAATAGTTTAACGACCGCACAATTAGGTGCTGACAGTGATATTTACTCTTGAATTTAATAAGTCCTTACGGTAGCCGACAACAATGTAAAGTCGTACTTTATCCCTAACCGAACATAATAAAAGACTGATACACGCACAAACACCGCGGCAGACGTGGTCCAGTAGTAGCACACTCGACTACGATACCAAGGGTCGTGAGTTTGATCCCCCGCTGGACCAGGTCCTTCGGATGAGACTTTACACTAGGCATATAAAAACCAGAGAACCCTGTCGAAAGTAAGAGTAAGACATCGCGCCCAGATTTCTGTATCCGCTGCCCTCTCTTTTGGATGTCCAATTAGCCCATATATTGCAGAAAAGGATTTTTACAAACAAATAAACAAAAATTCGGTCAGTTGTTGCTTTCGGTCAAAGGAGGCACACAGAAATATAGTTCTAGATTTTAGGCGTTTGGTTTAGACAGTATACTTGTACTTTGAAGTAGTGCAGAGTACCAAGGTGAAAGTCAGAAATATATATAGTTCTGTTAGTGTAGCTTAGCTGAGTCCGAAAAGTGAAACCTCCAAACCGTGACTGGGCGCTTGTAGGTCATACACATCGCCCGTGCTCGCCTGAATTGCCGGACCATAGGCAAAGAAGGCACTGAGCATCATACACTCAGGAAAGTCCATCAATAGTCAATTATCAAATTGTTGATGATCAGCCGTTGATCGTCATAAGAGCTGAGCAATTTGAGTATATCTCATCAACTACAGTAGCCGGGCACCTATGGCTCAGCTGTAGGGTCTCGTTGGTAGTTAAGTGAGCGGATCGACGACCCATACCTGATCCATACAGACAGGAACACACGCTGCACAACTCCTCAGGTTAAGAATTCAGAGATGATAGAAATACTGGATGGCTGTGCTATCATTTGGGTTATAAGCAAGTCTAATCAAGGAACTGTAAATGGCTTCATGATGGATGTTATGAAGAGGGTGGCAAACTATGACCCATTCGATCGCTACTTCAACTTCAGGATTAAAAGTTGAATGTGGGCAGCTCGAGCTGGTGACGAGGCCATACGACGACAAAAACTGCAGCTACATACTCCAATGCCGCTCCAGAAGGTTTTCCTTACAGCAACTGAGAAAAAGGTACAGGTCATAGTTCTGATGTGTCAGAGTTTGATCCAGAAAGCCGAATGGACATAGTCTGGCCATTACCTCTACTAACACTGTACTAGTATTTCAGGATGACATTGTCTTCCGCAAGAAAGATACCATGACCCGCCATGAAGAAGTGGGTGTAATTATCATACAGTAGATGGTTAAGGCAGCTGAAAGTGGCGTAAAAAGAATCAAACATTGTTTGTGAGGACATTGACGTTTTCGACCTCCTGCTGCACTTATACGCAAAGTTGAATCTGGCCTGTCGTTTAACCTTGGAAGGACCACATGCTTAACAAACTACTATAGACATTGCCGCAACTGCAAGTGAACATGAACAGTTCATGTTCACTTGCAGTTGCGGCACAGAACACTTGTTTTCACATCTGCCAGTCGCCAATGTCCTCTCATGCTGTGTCACTGTAGGTCAGTGCTTCAGAGTAGAAAAAGGCATTGTCATCAAAGTCCTAAAGATCGGTGTGGTACTGGACAAAGTGGGCGAATTATCTTATGCTATAGGCGACATCGTTAGAGAAGCGACAGGGTTCATGGCTGCCTGTTACAGGGTCACAAGCTTGGTGACATCAAACATGTCTGAAGTTTAAAGAGAAGTCTGGTTGCAAAGAATTGGTAGAAAATATGTTACAAACACCCCACAGCTTAAGTCACTTTCACCTTCTATAGAGGCATTTAAAGAGAACGTAAAACATTCAGACTGCCATTTGGAAATCAGCTTCCAAATCAGAACCTGCATCATTAGATCTTGTCGAGTTTGGGTGGAAACTTGATGAACGCACTAGATAATTTATACCAGTTGTATTGCAAGCAAACGTTACTATTGCTCCACAGGAGGTGCTGGAAATGATAAGGTGTGGTTGTGCTACGTATACACTCTGTCCGACAGCAATGTGTCTGTGATAAACGACTCGCTTGCCATGCGCAATATTTTGTGGCTGCCACGGAAAAGCACCCTGCCAGAAAAAACACGTCCGACGGGTCGATGACAGTGACAATGTTGTTAAAAATGAATTGTACAGACGCCAGAATTATGTTAATGCATGTATCATAGTTCCTGAGGTATTGCCGAAAATGAGATTTTCAGTACTGGCTGACTAAATATGCCTATTCATAAAAACTATTTGTGTGATCTTTGGTAAAATGGCTTTAACTGATTATTTACCCCTAAAACATGTGTTTATACGCCAGAATTACTTTGATATGATATGTCGTAGATGCTGATATATTGACGAAAACAAGATTTTCGGTAATGGCTGCCGAAATATGGATATTCATCACAACCTTATAAATATATTTGTGGGATCAATACTAAAATGGTTTTATCTGATTTTCTACCCTTCAACATATGGGGATAAACACCTAAATTATTCTGAAACCATATGTAGTTACTGTGATATTGACGAAACGATATTTTCAGTAATGGCTGCCTTAATATGCCCATTCAGCACAAAGTATTGGTGTGACCTTTACTAAAATGGTTTAATCATATTCTTTACCCCTCAAAACATGGAGATAGACACCAACATGATTTTGATACCATGCACAGGTACTGAGATATTGACGAAAACGAGATTTTCAGTAATGGCTGCCTAAATATGCCTATTCAGCACAAAATATCGCTGTGATCTTTACTAAAATGGCCTTATCTGAGTATTTACCCCTCAAAACATTGGGATAAACACCAAAAATATGTTGATACCATGCATAGTTTCTGAGATATTGACGAAAACAAGATTTTCAGTAATGGCGGCCTTAATTTGCATATTGTGCGGATTGCCCATTGATGCCAGAGTGGCATCATTCAGATTCTTAAAGAGCACACCTCAGAGGTATAGAAACAGCAAAAAAACTTTGTACGGACGGCAAAACACGCTTATCGGTCTCTGCCACCGGACTATTAAGAGTATCTAAGTGTCTTTCTATCCTAAATGTGCCATTCTAATAACAATCGCTGATTTTCTACTTTTTGTCAATCTGTATAATAAGTCATTTCATGAAATGACTGAAAAGTTAAGTCATTTCGTGAAATGACTGTTTCACTTATTCATTTCACGAAATTCCTGATTTTTCAGTCATTTCATGTAGTGACTGAAAAACTCCTTCAGTCATTTCATATAATGACTAAATCGACTTTAAATTAAAGTGTTTTGATGACAGTATCTTAATTATTACAAAATAGTACTATTGAAATATTGCATGTTTATTAACTGTAATACAAATCAAGTCTCATAAATCATTAGAAATATGTGCAATGTTTCTAAAATAATGGTTAGTTATAAAGTATTCAACAAAAATATGCATACATAATGATGTGATTGAACATTTGCTGTTGAATTAATCAAATAAAGGTATTTCACATATTGTCTGAATCATGTTAAAAAAGGTCTCTAGTCAATATGTGTTGAGGTGGTCTGTCAATTTCAGGCATTTCGTGAAATGACTAAGTGGAACAGTCATTTCACGAAATGACTACAATTTTCAGTCATTTCAGGAAATAACTGATTACACAGATTGACATTATCATATACAAGCCATACAATGTGTCACAAGGGGAGAAAATCAGCCGTCTCATAGCTGTCTCGCTGGGAATCGAACCTGGAACGAAACATCCACCCTTCCTTTAACTACAATAGTGTTAAAGGGGAACAAAGCACGGGCATTACTTACTGTATAGAAACGATTTTGTAACTATTTAGAAACGAGTTTTGACTTCTACTACTACTACTACATGTACTTCTTCTATTAGTAGTAGTGCTCCTACTACTGATCAATATAGAATCACTATCACTACGTTTAACCTGGCGGCTTTCAAAATATAAAACAAACAAATTTAACGTAGAGAGTGCGCAATTCAATTATGAACACATTTGAAAATAACAGCAAATCATGCGGTTAACGGCAAGGGCAATGTAATGAACAAATATAGTCTGTCTAAAGACATGTGGCTGTAATGAACAAATATAGTATGTCTAAAGACATGTGGCTGTAATGAACAAATATAGTCTGTCTAAAGACATGTGGCTGTAATGAACAAATATAGTCTGTCTAAAGACATGTGGCTGTAATGAACAAATATAGTCTGTCTAAAGACATGTGGCTGTAATGAACAAATATAGTCTGTCTAAAGACATGTGGCTGTAATGAACAAATAAAGTCTGTCTAAAGACATATGGCTGTTGAATGTCTAAAGACATGTGGCTGTTGAATGCATTTCTCCCATTAATACACCTTTAATGCCTTTTATATTGTCCTCTTCTGAAGAAAAGTCTCCCACTTTATACAGTCCCTAATATGTACCATAATAAATATATCATAGATTTCTAGTAAAAGACAACTTAAAGCAGGTTTAAAGTAAAGCAGAGTGCGCTCTACATTCTGATTTACTTTCAACATGCGTTAAGTGACCACATGTTTTCAAAACTAGAAACACGGCAAAGGACTAAAGAGTTTTTCTGCACTACTCTGATTCTGATTTAACTGCAACCTGATTAAATCATTCGCCCCTGAAACTTTAAATGGACAATTCAAATTTCAAAATAGGTCCAGTCCATTTTTGACTATTTAGGGTTGATTTTAACTAAATATTTCAAAAATGACAAGCAGTGGTGACCCTGATCAGAGGGCTCATAATGGAGCCCTCTGATCAATGTATACACTGTTTGCATGGGACAAGTGTAATCCTCACAGGCACAATGTTTGTAAATGACGAGTATACTCGTCGCTAGGTGTAAATGCGTTTAGACATTTCATATATCGACGCATATCCCAGTGCTGACTGTTATTTTCATACAGTGGACCATTATTCTTAAATCAAAATGCACGGTCATTATCATCATGTATTACATGACATGCAGTTGTTATGTTAAATACGATAAAACAATATGTATTAGTCATCTGTCGTTTAGACATTCAATATTCAACGTGAAAGTGAATGTGCTGCAAGCTGTTAATTGAGTCGGACTCCCGAAACTAAGACCTAGTGATAAGAAGGCTTCCGATGGTAGCTGCTTAAAGCAACACTAACAGAAAGTAGAAAACTTCTTTACTTCCACCCTTCTTAAACCCTAGCCACGCATATAAGCGTCAGTGCTAACAATGTACATGTAAATAGTACACTTGTCATGTGCAATACATGAAGACCCAAATCAGATCGCTTCTAAGGATACAAGTCATTTCGTACCCAAGTCATTTCGTACCCATATCTTGGTCATTTCGTACCCAAGTCATTTCGTACCCAAGACATTTCGTACCCACTATCATGGTCATTTCGTACCCACGTACGTGGTCACTTCGCACCCCCATCAAATTCCCTCTATCATGGTCATTTCGTACCCACGTACGTGGTCAATTCGTACCCATATATAAAACCCATCAAATTCAATAATTCAATAATTTTGGTGAACATTTTCAACGAATAAACACTATCAAAGTTATTAATTATTATTTCTGGTAGCATTTATGTGTATAAGGATTGATAGATGCATTCTTTAATTTGAATTAGTGAAATGCCATCTTATCAATATTTGCCTCAATTAACCGTCTTAAATTGAATAAAGATTTTAGAAAATAATTACATGGTTTGTTATGATAACATTATGTTACAAACTAAACATTCCTATCACTGTATGTGTTAAAAGAAGCGCCTTTAATCTCGTCAAATCAGTGGATAAGTATGCATGTTAATTATCGGATAATGTACCAATTAATAGTCAAGTAATTGCAAAAAAAGATATTATAATTGCAACTATACATCGTTTGTATTGTTTAACACACTTTAAAGATCCGTACCATGTGTACTTAAGAAGTGTGCCGCTGATCCCGTAATATCACGAGGTGATTAAGCACGCGACTAAGTGTGATATTCCCGTGTCAAAATCCCATCAAAGGCCGGCACGCGGCTAACTGGGACATTCTGCGCCCAATTAAAGTAGATTAGCAGTGATTGCCACCTTTACTTTATCGCCGCACACTAAGAACAGAACAGAACAGAACAGAACAGAACTTTATTCACTCAGTCATACAAAGTACGAAACAAGAGGTTGATACAGTTCACACATACACAATATAAGTGATCAACATGGTTGTCAGGCTAGGTTGTATAATTATGATGAATTTTGAAAAGATCCAAAACACTGGAATAGAGAAAAAACTTGGGGAAAAGATTTCTTCGTTATATTATTTATAACTCACATTTGTTTTAGGTCCACTTTAAAGGGGGCATTAACTAATTTTGCCTATTTGCTTAGACTATTTTCTAAGATACTAAAGAAGTAAATATGTCGCAAACTTCACACAAGTAGTTATTTGTAAGACAGGTGTGAAAAACCCGCTACAAATCACAAGATACTAAAACTTACGACCATTATGTATAATTAAGAACTTGTTATCTTTATTACACCTTTTATTTTATAATTAACTGAACATTGAACCAATAAAATGATTTGTTATTTCTTGATATTGTGTTTGTTGTTTTTAGCAAATTTTTATTGGATAAATAAAAGGGCAAATTTTATTGGCTCTGTTGGTATCGGTAGTTTTATAAAGATCAGATCAAATTGTTTCAAAATCATAATTTAATAAGTGATCTTGCTGTTATATGTGGATATAAGTGTGAAATTCGAAAATGGAGGATTGTGTTTCTTGTGGAAGGACTGTAGGAGGACGCCAGCATTCATGCAAATGTAATGTTTGCACTGGTCCGGTGCACAGAACATGCACAGGTAAGTGTGTTTTTATGATTAAGTACAAGTTTCTCTGTTTGAATGATAATCTAACTCCTGCACTTGCTATGGTGTTGTCCGCTTTAAAAAAAAGCAAAAATATAAAAATTGTATTACATTTAGGCATACAATATTCTACATTCTTTGTCAGACAGCTTTGTAATGAACATGATTTGAAGACAACTGCGCTATAGTTCATATAAAACTGTTTTATACAATATCTGAGCTTGTTCTTCATAGTTGAATTTTAATTCGTGGGTACGAAATGACCACGTTAAAAAAAAAAAAAAAAAAAATGTATTTTTTTCCTTTTTAATTTTTTTTTTGGTTTGAAACGGGACTCCTACTGCCTATTTTAACCAATTAAATATTTGTTTACAAGACGGACATAGATGAATGATATGGGTACGAAATGACCAAGGTAATGGGTACGAAATATCTTGGGTACGAAATGACCATGAGTTTAATTTGGGTACGAAGTGACCCAGATGTGGGTACGAAATGTCTTGGGTACGAAATGACTTGGGTACGAAATGACCAGGGGGAAATATCTTGGGTACGAAATGACCAGTTCCCAATAGACTACATGTAGACTCAGCTGGAAACTGGAAGTGTCCACTTTAAGTTTAATAGAGAATGAATTAAGATGCTGTACAGTTGTAAGTGAATTTGCAAAAGGTTTGGATCCAGATCAGATCCGTTTCAGATTAGGGTACAAACTGTTTGTCACTCTTCCAATATTTATAAGTCAGAACTTAAAAACTGTGAATAAATTTTAAGCATAACATTACCGACGACAATTATTGGCCGATGATATTTTGCCCTCGAAATGTTTTAATTTGACGATGTGAGGGGTCACACTTTACCAATGTCTTATGCTTCTAGTGCCAGTATGAATAGTGCAATGCGATTGCCTCAAGCAGGACAAGGGATACTTATAAAACGCTCCTTATCACCTTCCTGTTGTAAATATACTTTTGTCATGTATTAAGTTGCGACTGATAGACACGAAAACTATAATTGTTCTTTATAAGAATGTCTTTATGTCTTCGATTGTAGAAATTACAGTTTTGTGTTTCTATACTAGGCTACAAAAAGTTATCTTGAACAACCACGAAGGTTTATTGGTATTGTTAGAATATGGTATGTTTAAAGCTTGGTGGGAGTAAAGCATGAAGCTCCAAGAGATGCCTCTGTTCACTTTTATCATGTTTTAAGCTGCAAAATACAGTTGTGTTTTGCGCTCATGGCTTTGAGTGAAAAGGGTAGAAAAACTAGATAAGAAAACGTCCCAACACGTTGTAGTGGGAGATGTTGTAGTTCCATTGGTCATACTTAACAGTCACTTGGTTTAAAGCATTACTCCACAAATACGCCCTTTAATACGGCTTTAAAATATAAGAAATAGTCCAATGTACAAAACGAGGAATATACACCATAAGAAATAGTTTCTGAATACTGGCAGACGGTAGCTTAAAGTAGACTGGATGTAAAGCAGGGTGTTCCTTAACGCGCATATTGCTTTACTTTCAACAAAGTTTAAATGATCACCTGTCTTCAAAACTAGTGACAGGCTATGTGGTGATGTGTTAAACACCCGACAACCCCTTTGGATTGTTCGTATGTCCAGTGAACACTTTCAATGCACATACTATCTTAGAACAACCTAAAACAGACATTATAGATAGTGGGTGAATCTGTATGAATTAACATGACAAAAAAGAAGAATTAGACAGTCTTTTCAACAATTTTACATGCAACAGAGCATATTCTTTTCACCGATTTACATGCAGCAATAAACAGTCTTTTCACTGATTTTACATGCGTCAGTAGACAGTCTTTCACCGAGTTCTACATCAATTAAATCTTGTAGATGTGGGTTCACTGGCAATGGACCAGGCATTAGAAGTACATGTATTCAGATGTTCACAGTTACAGAGGAAAAGACGTTATTCTTTCCTGTCTAAACGAAACCAAACGAAGGTCAATTAACTGGAGACAATAAATGACTTTAAACTGAGTGAAAAACGGGTTGGAGCCTAATCAGACGCCAAGCAAAGTTACCTAGCGACTGATCAGGCTCCAAGCTGTTTACAATGAGCGTGAAGGGGTTTATCCTTAACACGTTTATTGAAAAAGAATAACGTCTTCTCCACTGTAGCATGCAACACGCCTTACACATGATCAGAGAGTTTCAATGATATACAAACTGAACATCCCTTTAAAGTTCGCAAATCTTTCAATATATTGCATATGTAGGCCATATATCTATTTGGTGAGACTAGCTTCGTAGTTCTCTACCATAAAATGATATATATATATATATATAGTTATTTTGCAGTTCATGTCCATGAGATAAAAAAAACAAGTATTGCCTTTTATTAGAAAACAATGACAACTGTTTTAAAAGTACATCTGCATAGCAGTTATAATGGATGAGACATCATGTCACCATATATATGCTATATTCACCAACAGTGAGTGATAAACTGGTGGATTAATATCTGTCTTTATTGCCTAAAATATGTTTATCTTAGTAAACTAGTAATTACATTTAGATAATACTGACAACTTATGGTCAGAAGAGGACTAATTAATTTTTGGATGGTTAAATCCATTTTGATAAAATACAGTAAATAAGTACATATCTGAATGCTATAGAAAGCCTCGTATCGGGTTACTTTCTCTTCCCATGTAGCAGTTGGGCATATCTTGTAGGCACTTGCAGTCTGTTAATGTTTTACTGAATGCATGTTTATTTGATATATCTCAGAATTAATAATGCTCTTCAAAAGCAGGTTGCAACCAAATAAAAATCCAAATAACAGAGCTGTAGATCCCGATACAGTATTTTGGTAACTAAAATATAGACTTTAAAAAAAGAGTAAGAAGCATAGAAAAGTTGTATTGTATTAACGCATTACCGGTGTTTCATCTTATCAAGGAACTGACAATGGTCATTTAAGTCTTTGTTGATTTATCTTAACTCGTATGGGGATTTTCATCAGAGCATGTTATTTGGTTATAGATTTGATTCTAAGGAGTCGGATAGTGATAAGTCGGATATCGCTAAACGATTTTATTGCACACTTTTGCGTGCGATAAATTGTTAATGCGATATCCTATACATAGTTCCTGTCTGAACGGAACAAAACACAAATCCAATGCAATAAGTTGAAGAATATGAAAGCTCTTTGAAAAGTCTGGCGATTTATGTTTATCTGAATGTCAAACAATTCGGAGCTAGTCAGACATCGGGTTTCCCGGTTTCCCGGCGTCTGAACAAGCTCCAAGCTCCAACTCGTACAAGCCTTTTTATTGGGGCAAATGACGTCTCCACCACTTTCGTAGCAAGAGATTGCATGAGTCAATGTCGAATGTTTTAGTTGAATAACAATACAAAATAAAGTGTAAGAAGGAGTATTAAACATTCTGCTACATGTAGCTACGAGTGAAATTATAACTGTTTTCAACAGTGTGGATCTAGACGAGACACCGAGTAACTCCGCGTGTTATATAGATTCAGACTGTTTGAAACTGGTGGTAATAACTACTACAAGAAGTGTCAGATTTATTTACTCCGGGGATTTCTCCAGACGACGACGTTTTCAGATATGTACACGTGCATAGCGCTTTAAATGGTAGCCCTTATACTGTCAACCGTGACTTGACTGGTATTTGCAAACAGTTAGGACCAAGATCAGACGCCGCTTTACTCGGCGTCTGATCGTGATCCAAACAGTTCGACACACATCTTTAAAGTTTAATCTTATATTTCTGCAGACGACAATTTCAAACAGTCGATAGTTCGGCATGATAAGGGTTAAACAGGTCTTTGAAATAAAACATTTAATCTTGGCAATAAATTAGACGACGGAAGAAAGTTAAGATGCAAATGTGTATAAAAACTGATCAGTGCTTTACATTGCCGCGCTGAATTCAGGCCTACATTGTCAATTTGTCATATAGCATGGTGATCATATAATAATATTATGATTGATCTAATCTATAGTATCCGTATTTGGTGTATGTGTACATGTAACAGTCAATCTGTGTAAACAGTCAATATTTGAAATGACTCTCACATAGTTATTTAGTAATACAATTTATAATAATATATAAACAATGACATTTTTAAAACGTCTACGATTCCATGCACAAAACATAACATTTATTTCTTAGTTGTGAAATGTTTAGACATTGAACGCTGTAAGTATGGAATAATGTAATAAGTTTCATTTAATGTTACACGCTTTATTTTGAGTTCTTTATGTTTAAAAAATGACAAATGTAGTAATAGTGTAGTGCGATTGTGATGGTGAATGCTCTTTGACCTTTTGAATTTATAAAGAACTATGTGAAAAAGTGAAATGACTGACTACACAGATTGACTGTAACATATACATGTAACGTGGGGTGTGCATCACGCGACTTCACTTACATTCGCAAACATAGTGGATACAGATCAGACTGATCTGATTTGTATCCAAACTGCTTTGCATCCATATTTAAGCTTCCACAGATGAAAGTGGTGAGAATGAATGTTAAAATTGCAGACGAAAGTTTTAAAATGCAGGCAGTTGATAGTAGGTAATTAAAGATTAATGAATTTAAGTAAAACGTTTCTCTTCAAAGCCTAACGTGAATGTTATTTCAAAAAGGTTTCGATCAAGATCAGATGCCGAGGAAGTGAAAACTGTTTGAAAATCTTATAAAGTTTTACCCGGATGAAATCATTAACCCCCTTCACTGCCATTACATGATGTCATCAGCTTTTTATAATTATCGTCTGCTTTTAGTTTTCAAATTTAAACTTTAGGCTTTTTTACGTAAGAAATATTAAATTAATTGTCAAACAGCTTGGATCATGCTCAGACGCCGCGTTACGCGGTGTCTGATCAAGATCCAAACTGTTTGCAACATCATTTGGGATAAGGCAGTAAAAGGGTTAAAAACTTAAACTTTCACAAATGTCCGACGATACATTTACAGCAGACGACACTAGGACAGGTGAAAAACACATCTGAATTAAATACGATGTAAATGAGTAGCATGACCATCATTAAATCAGGCGTGCAACATGCTTAATACAAGTTTACAAAAACTGCTCGCTGGGATCCTAGGCCACTTATAAATCTCACGAGCGCTGCAATTCATTCATAAAAGTAAATTGTGTTTTGTATTCTGAAAGCTTGCTTTTCACTATACAGTAAAATCCCTCTTTTACTGTCACTCTAAAAGAAGGGTTTCTGGTGTAAAAGACGGATAAAAGCTTAAAACAGGGTGCACGTAAAGCAGAAAGCTTTTATTGGAGCTTTCTCCTTTACTTACACCCTGCTTTAAGTTGATGCCTGTTTCAAACACAACAAATAGTTTAGCCGTGCGGTTATAATGGCGAGGCTCTACTGTAAATGTATTTACAAATGTCTATGCTTAAACGTAAACAGGTTTCCAAATATCTAATAATAAATGGAAAATAAGGACCATGATGAAATGCTACATTGTCCCCGTCTACTCGTTATCAAATCGATAAACAATTATGTTTTAACCCTTTCACTGTCATGATCTCATCAATTTTAAACAATTTTCGTCTGCTTGTATTTCTCAAATTTAAGTTTTATGTTTTTTTGTCTTAAACATATTAAAATGAGTATCAAACAGTTAGTATCCTGATCAGATGCCACGTAACGCGGCGTCTGATCAGGAACCAGATTGTTTGCAAATATTGTACTCGGGTTGAGGCGGCGGAGGGACTAGGTTCAAAGATAATCCATAGCAAATCAAAGATAGCCAACGATGTATTGGAAAGCAGACGAAGTTTCAGTCATTAAAATAACAGACGTCAAACGGTGAACTGTGTATTTGAAATGAAGATGAGTCATAGATGTGTATTATACTGCACAGATGGACCGAAGTTCGAGCTCAGCTGCTCTATAATTGACACCATACATCTGATAAGATGAGTAACAAAGAACTCACTTCATCTAGATCTGTTTTGCTGACGATGCTTTACTTGATCTAGACTAGTGACCTAATTTGGGTCTGTCAGTTGTTGGCGACAACAGTCGGGTCTGTATTCAGCCCCAGTTTAGGGAAGATGTACGGTAAAGTAACTACAGCGAAGTTCACTTATAACGAAGCCATCGGGACCGTTTGCTTTTTTCGTTATATTCAAATTTCGTCAAATCAGGTCCATTTAACAGATTGGGAATTAGATTCGTTCTGTTATATCCAATATTTCGCTATATCCAAGTTCGTAATCAGCGAGTTTCACTGTATTAATTAAAGCAGCATTTTGCCATGTTAAACTCTTTCGCTGGTAATATCAAAACTTTAGTATTTGCACAAACAGGTTAGACCAAGATCAGACGCCGGGTATAGGACTTGCAGAAAAATGAAAGTGTTCTAAAATTGCAAACATCAGTTTTTTAAGCATCATCTTTTAAGCAGACGAAACTATTGTGTTGAACAAGTTAAGGCAGATTAATGTTACAAACATAAACCCTAGCGACGAGTATATTCTGCATTTACAAACATTGTATATGTGAGGATTTCTCCCATGGAAACAGTATAAACCCTGATCAGAGGGCGCCTTAAGTAGCCCTCTGATCAGGGTCTACACTGTTTGTCATTTTGAAATATTTTATTAAAATGAAATTAGTTAAAAAAGGAAAAAACTTATTTTGGAATTGTCCATTACACGTTTCAGGGATGAATGGGTTAAAGTAGGTTTTTTCGCTGGGAATGTTGCAACTAAGTTTCTGCAAACAGGTTAGACCTAGATCAGACGCCGGGTAGAACTTTTAGACACTTGAAATTGTTCTAAAATTGCAGACAGCAATTTTTAAGCAAATAAAAATATTGTCGTGAACAAGTTAAGGCAGATGGATGTTTAAGCTAGATTATTCAAAGTTGTTTTTGAGATGTCTGCTTTATTTAACCCATAGTTTACTTGCTGTATGTGTTTAACACCAATGTTTTAAAGAGTTTGACATATTGTGTTTACAGCATAGCTCTAACGACAGGTGACTGGTTTATGCACGAGACAGTCGTTCCACATTCACCAATATACTTGTATGGCCTGGCTATTGCAATGAACTCTCCTCATTGCTTGGAGGTGTCATTATAGATACACTATGATGGAACTGATTTAACGATGATGCAGTGTTTATCCATACAGTTGAAGAAATAGCAAACAGTGCAGACTTTGATGAGACGTCGCGTGACGCGGCCTCTCATCAGGGTCTACTCTGTTTGTCACTATCTTGTCAAGTAGACTTCAAGTTTATGCGTTAACATCCAACATTACTAAACTATCACCTGCATGCTTCAAACTCGACATATGTGTATACATGTATGTTTTGTTTTCAAAAGTTTAAATATTTTAAAAAAAAAATTGTAAAATTCATGTACTAATAAAAATGACAAGCATTTTGGACACTGATCAACTGCCAAATTATTCGATGTCTGATTTAGATGCAAATTACATGCGTTACAAATATGAATCTACATGCGCATGTTGATAAGGGAAAGTTATCACCGGTGTTATACGGTCGTATAAGTTCCCTACTGATGAAACCGTGAATACTATAGTGTTCGTGTCCGTCCGTCTGAGTGTCCCGTCCCTTTACGAAATATTTGGATTTTTATCCTAGCAAATGGTAAATTGAAGCAGGCTGAAAGTAAAGCAGAATGAAGGCGCATTCTGCTTTACATTCAACCTGCTTTAAGTAATCGCGCTTGAAAAATAGAACATTTGGATATTGCAGCTCTCCGTTCGTGTGTGTGTCAGTGTGTGGTTTAAGTTTTGTAATGGCTCGCCATTCACTGGTATGTGACATTCAACTTCTGTAGAACAAGTGAACTTGGGAATAACTTATTTGCCTAACAGTTCAAAGCTACTCGATACCCGGTCTTAACCCAGCTTCTCAATAGCTATTGGTCTTCACGTTTACTTTTATATACCGGTAGATGGGTAGTTCGGTCAGTTTAGGTTTTACGGCACTGCAACACAAAATAGGTTCTATAACGACGATGGTTGATGATGAATGATAAGATGAGATGGTGATGATTTAAGATTTCGGCTGATCTCATTCGATGCAAAGCATCGCATGAGATCAAAACCACCGACCTGCCTTCCTTTTAGTTCTTGGCAGAGGGGATAATCTCTGTCTAATAAACAGAAACAATTCCCTATGAATTAAGCCCCAGAACCACGACAAGGTAGGAAGGTCTCCATAGAATGCTTACAGTAAAATGTTCTATATATATTTATATAGTAGAAATTCAGGCGCTTTAAATAACTTATTCACTGTCATGCCGTCATCTGCTTTAAACAATTGCTACATCTGCTTTTCTTTTTTAATTTTGAATAACATGGCTATTCAAAATTAAATGCGTTTTAAAGAGTTTGGATCCAGAGTGACCTTCCGTCAAATAGGGATCAAACTATGTTAAAAACTCCTATCAATGGTGTTTGACTAAGATATCACAATAGTTAAACTACTCTATTCTAAAGGTTTCGTGGGAAAATGTTAGCGTCCTTTGGTTAACTATATTAGTGCTCTAGTGTTAATTGTTAATGTAGTCAAACTTCTGTTAGGCAGTTATTCAGTTGTTATTCGTTAGAAGTCGGCATACTTGTTTCCGTTCTTTTAAGGCAGGTGGAAACTTAATGTGGGATGAACATAATTGTTTAGAAATATGTAATATCTTTATTTTGAATTTCAATTTTCGAATTTCAAATGTCAATTTACAATGTGGAAAATGTCTAGTTGTTTCCAGTTAAACAATGAATAAGACTTGACAAATTTTGCAGACGACAATTTCAAAGCAGGCGATATTATGGCAGAAGGAAGGTTTATATATAAAAGCCATAGGTGTTAAAATGTCAGCAGACGTCATACACACCAGATAGCACTGACAATTTAATGTATATAATATCAGCGAGTCAGGAATTGAACCTGAATATGATATCAAAAATAAGATAATTATTTGGGCGATCTATCTCATATTCAACCCCTTCACTGCCTTACCCCGAGTAGTATAGTTATTTTCAAATAGTTTGAATCCTGGTCAGACGCCGCATGACGCGGCGTCTGATCAGGATCCAAACTTTTTGAGACTCATTTAAATATGTTTGAGTTAAAATACCTTTAAACGTTAGGTTTTAGAAATAAAAGCAGTGACAACAAGTGTTTAAAATTGATGATGTCATGACAGTGAAGGAGTTTAAATATCAGCATGCTATGTAAGTTTGCTGCGAAATGACGTATGCAAATGATTCCAACCTTAGTATTTAAAAAAAATCTTTTTTTACTTATTTATTTATTTTTTTATTTATTTATTTTTTTATTTGGGTGGGGGTAACTTTGGCATACAGTCTTGATCGACGATGTTTGCAGATACAAACGAAGCCTCGTTGAGCATGAGAACTTTTTAATTACTGAATTTGATTTTTTTATTTGGAAATTTAAGGTGGCTATTATCATGATTAATATACAATATAGATTTATTTAGATAGGGCGTCTTGTTAAAAAGAGCTGGCTCTCTGTTTTGATGTTTTTCATCGTTCGATCAAAGAATTGACTGTTTTTATTTATTTTTTTATTTAGATTTTGATATTCTATCACAAGTCTTCCGACAGATTACATATACTGACTATCTACGTATATATATTATAGACTAAGTGGCGAGTTGTTCCACCTTAATGCAACTCTCACAGCGTCAATTTCGACCGTCTGTTTCAACACTTTCATCGATTATTATATCGTCTACTTTACTAAATAGAAATATGTCCTCCTATATTAGTTTTAAAGTGAGCAAAAAAAGAGTAGAATGTTCGATATGTGAGTGCAAAACAGTTTGGACCCTGATCAGATGCCGCGTTATGCGGCGTCTGATCTCGATCCAAACTGTTTGAAAAATAGCCGTTAATCGCTTTAATCCCCAAAAGAAATGAACAGGGTACACTAACAACCCGGCAGGAGGTGAAATAAGGAGAAAATGCCAATAAAACTGATAACCATAATCCTGCAGATCGCTTCTAGACTGGTGTTTCAAACAGTTTGGATCAAGATCAGATACCGCATAACGCGGTATCTGATATGGACACAAAATATTTGACACCATATCTAAGTTTCTTTAATTAAAATGTATATAAATCTTAATTGAATGTTTTTAAGACGAAAATTTCAATGCAGACGATCATGAATACGACAGAATAAGGTTTCAAATATGTCCTTTACTGGTAAAATGCTATAGATTAAAAGATATGCGGCATATGACCAACCGTACATAAAACAATAAAAACTCTAGCCTCTAACCTGTTTGTCATCCAGCAAGCCGACACACCGACGGGTCGTAGTGCCGACGAATGTCGGTCCCAGCTTCCGCCAAAACATGTCACAATCGTGACGCGTCGTGACATCGTCGGGAGTTAAATGCATAGCGGTGCGGGGATATTTGCTTAATTTCTCCATCAGAGAACTATCCAAAAACGTATACATTTTATGCTTAATTGATCTGGACCTAGTGTCTACGGTGAAACTATAGAGCCACTGTCTATGTGGCTTTTTCTGACCATACACGGTCTGCTCAACGTAAACATTAAAACTATTCGCTAGAAACGGCACATTTACTGGCCGGTAGATGGCATTAACCGGCATCGAACTGAGGGCCTCAACAGGGACAGGCGATTCTGGATACACCTGACCCTCTCTAAATCCGGAAGTTGACTTTTTGGCATGTCTGATATTGTTACTATAGCTTCCAGGCAGCATCTGGGCCATGGTCTGCAGGTCTTGGTTCAAGTCCACGCCAAGACAACCACCCAGCAATGAAACACACGAAACACACAGCACGTACAAGTTCTGCATTTTAATTTGCAGGGTAGAAGCTGAGGTAAGTTGATGCTTAATCCACTTGGGAAACTCCGGAACGATTATCCCACTATGCACGAAAAAAATGGCATTAATTTCATCGATCTCACTCTATAAATTACAATTGTATGTAGCCGCACAGCGCGAAAAATAAATCTAATAATTAATGTATGGAATCAAATTTTAATAGCTGTGACAGCCTATTCCCATGGTAATAGAAGTAGTAAAACGAGTGAGGTTCACATCTAAACGGTTCACTGTTCCTATTCAGCAGACCACTGGTCCGAATACGTCACGCACACTAAAACACTTGTTAAGTCAACGCTGTAGCAGAGTTAAATGTTGCTACTTTAAAGTATATAGTGGTCCTCTCTATTACCGTACACTGTTTATATATACGCTGTGCCTATAGCCGTGGTATACAGTAAAACATGTATTAAATGACTACTAACATGAGAATATGCACGGATAGGCGTTATGACATGTCACAACTTAATGCAGGATACAAGTAATGCGGAAAGCTCCTTTGGGAGCTTTCTGCATTACTTTTATCCTGCATTCAGCAGTAACCCATCCTACTACACCTTTCCACAGAACGATCGTTCTACAAAGAGTCAATGCACTTTGTATAAGTGGCTTCATGAGTGGCAGCCAATATATAGTCTTCATTCATTCACTTGTCCCTGGGACGGGGAGAAAGACGTCTGAACTACTCCGGGTCCTTGTGTCTACCCCGAGCAGCGATAACTCCCAATATGATCCTCCTTGACACATAAAAAGCACGCGCGATGTTTACTCTTCATTCCCATAAGTAAACACCGCCCATTGTAAAGACTCTATTAGCCAAGTTTGTTATCGATTAATGAAAATAAAGTACGTATGTTTATAGCTATCATGATCAGTTTAAATCCCTCTTCAATTAGGCAAATATGGTTACTTAAATGTAAATGCTTTATCGGGCGAACGCTAATTTATGTCTTTCATAGCATGGGAAAAAAATTTGAAAAGCCCGCTCGGCCATGAGAGCCCGTTCAATCAGCATGAGAAAACCTTTTTACCCCGGCGTGTCGAATCAGACGCGACGAGTATAGATATATAGTTCTCATTACAAGCACATACCGTCAGACTTTGATTTGGAGACCATTTAAGATAATGTATTGGAATAATCTAATAAAAAATAATTACAGCTTAATGCATAAGGAAAGTAATATAGAAATATACTTAAGGAGCATTCTGCATTACTTTCGTTTTTATTGAGCAATGGCCTTTCGTAAGAGATCTAAATGACGCTTTATTCGGAACGAGCTGTTCATTTAAGTTTCGCCACAGGGGGTTGTTATCGCCCATACAAAAAATCACTTTTTATCTTTACAAATTGAAAAGACAAAGTGTAAATGCTATTGAACTATTACAGTTTTAGGCACGGCGGATTATTTTACCGTTGAGCCAGCTCTTAGTGCTCTTAACACTTGACATAACGCCCAAAGCCAGATTTACATTTCATTGATAAAATGCACCGAGAAGTTTTTCTATAAAAATAGTCAAATCTCACTAAAGTCGAAAGTATCCGTGTTTTTTCCCGTCGCAGACGGGTCTGTTTTGTATTTTGACCGCAACTCTATGAAACAATTTAACCAATCAGGAATGATCAGAAATCCTGGTCAATGATCACGTGCTTGAAATGCAGTACTCTTATCGGCCAATGGCCTAGACTGGCGTTCTGTTATTTTTTCACATCGATCTTGCGAGTGTAAACCTGGCAAAACATTGAGATGCAGTCTATGTCATCATTTCTAAATTTAGCGTGGATAAGCTCTAAATTCAGCATGTGGGAAAGTCTGTTTACGAAAGATGTTAAGTCAGAATCGGTGTATACACTTGTCTCTGAATACTGTACAGTGGAGAATGTGTTATCCTGTTTACGCTAAAACTATTATTTGCAGTCCAAACAATTTGGAGCCAGATCAGACGCCGGGATCAGACGCCGGGTAACCCGGCGTCTGATCAGGCTCCAAACTCTTTGCCACCAAGATAAACATGACATATCAGAATTGTCCAAAAGTTGTTCTTTTCTACGTTTTAGTGTTTTGCGTTTGCGTACGATTGCGTTTAAATGGGAAAGAATAACAGATTCTCCACTGTACCCCACACAAAACTTTAAACTGCGACGGAATATCTTTTTTAAAGATATTTCTTGTTACTGTTGAATTTGGAATACAAACTCGCTTAATTAGAACATAATTATCTTTATTTCAAGGTTTATAACGTAGACAAGCTACATTAAGGTACAACTTTGAAATACGGGTATGTTCCATCCTATCAATGGTGAGTTGGTGCTATCAATACTAGACCGTATTAAAGCAACCTCTTCACTGCCATGACGTCATATGCATGTTTTAAACAATTAGGGTCTGCTTTTATTTCTCAAATCTAAATTTTAAGTGAATTGGAATTGGCTAAAGTAATATCATGTCAAACAATTTGTATCCCGATCAGACGCCGCGCTACACGGGGTCTTGTTTTGATCTAAACTGTTTGCCATAACCACTGTACCCAGAGTAAGGCGAAGAGTAATACACGGTAACATTCCGCTTTTACGACCACTGAGAAAGTCTTAACAGTTTATTTATCTCAGAACGTGGCTGACAACGACATCCAACGGGAGACAAAAACTGTGTACGTTGTTCGGAGGGAGTCGCCATAGGGAGGTACAATTGCAAAAAATGCTTGAATCCAGATCAGACGCCGCGTTACGCCTGTTCTGGATTCAAGCTGTTTGTCACTCGTCATTAAGGTTTTTCTGTCAAAATGTTCATTATGTATCTTTTAGAAAAACAGCAGACGACAATTTTAAGCAGACGACACTGCAGTCGTGAATAGGTTGGCCATAATTGTCCTGTTTAGGGAACTGCGGCTAGGGTCATTTTAAGGAGGGTCGTTGTTGGGAGGGTCGTTGTATAAGGAGAGAGCACAGTAGTTATCTATCTGGCTGCAGTGTTCTCTGTGTTTCTATCGGGAAAAGACGCGTTCTGCTTTACTTTTAGCCTGCTTTAAGTGGTAAACTGTTAGGATATACGAAATATTTCTTAAGTTGCACATTCATTACTTTATAAAATAGAACTATTTTTTTCAGTGGAGGAATTGATTAAATGCATAACAAGGTGATTCTGTGTATTGAAGGGTTACTCTATTTCATGTGTTTACCGTAACATTTGGAAATTAAGTAATATTTAAATCTTTGAAGGGTCCAATGTCATAAATTGTTTTGGTTGAGTCTGCTATCGTTCTTTAGCATTTTATTGGCCAGATTTGAGCATTTCTTTAAAACCTTGGACCCTGGTGTTATTGACGAAAGTTTGCTACCCTTTCAGAGTTCTGATAAGTTAACACATTCCTTATAATTGAGGCATATTTGAATGGAGAAACGATTGTCAAAGAGTTAGGTGGTTAGATGCCTGGGTAACTAAATATCTGGTCTAAATCGACACTGCTTGCAAAACCAGTGACGTCACGCTTCAACAGTGGACGGGTTAACATACTCTTCTTGGGTCACTGGAGTTTGCAAACAGTTTGGATATTGATGAGATATCAAGTAACTTCAGTTCAAACTGGTCAAGATCAAAAATACTTAAAACTCAAAACTCAACTTTGGAAATAAAATCTTAACTTTTAGCAGATAATACCCTGACAGCGAATGCGTTAACTAATTTCAATGCCAACGGTGCCAAAAGGTGACTGAGCAAACGGTTTCGATCCTGATCAGACGCCACGTAACGCGTCGTCTGATCAGGATCCAAACTGTTTGATTGTCTGACTATAAAATTATTCCAGACAATATTACCAATGCAGACGATATTGCAGCGGTAAGACGATAAAACCTGGCAGGGAAATGGTCAAATGTTTATACATGGAGATTATGGGTAAAGGGAGATAACCAATACTTATATCATTCTTTCTGTGCGCAGAGGTTTTGCTGTTTAATAAAAAGATGTTTGGCTTAGGGTCTTTATCATTCATTTATTTTGTAGTATTGGTTGCCCATAACGTGTTAAGCAATGCATTTGCATACAATATGGCTCCAGATCAAACTCTAAGTCAGAATTAAATTAACCGAAAGTGTTCAAAATTTATGACGTCATGATAGTTAAGGGGTTATTGATGAATTTAATCCTATAAACGCTAAACAAATATTGTCTGCTAAAGTGTCGTCTGCTTTAATTCTAACATTGACTATTTATCCTTTCATTTACAGACACACATCCCTAGAAACAAACAGTTTGGATCATCATCAAACGCCGAGTTACGCTGTATCTGATTATCACTAAACATGTGTTCATATACATGTTCCTATATAGGATTCATATTTCACGTCCATAAGACAAATGGTCAAATTTTGTTTGCTTTAATAATTTTGATATGGGAATTGTCTGTGCAATCTGTTAAATTGTTTACTTTGTGATTTAGGCTCTTTGGCGCCAACCACTTAAAAAACCCATACAGACATGGTCAATCTGTTATGTTAATACGGTACTCCCTCTCTACAACGGACCTCCAAACAACGACTCCCTGTTTACAACGACCCTTGCCGCTCTTCCGCAAACAAGATTTGTATGTCCGACCTTTTCACGACTGCTATACCGTCTGCTTAAATTTGTCGTCTGCTTTTTTTCCTCAAAGTTAGATATAAGAGGACATTTTGATAGAATAGATAATTATAATAACGAGTGAAGCGGCATACGATCTGGATTCAGGTTAATTGCAAATGTAAGCCAATTCTTAATTTTCCCTCTCTATAACTACTCCCTCCAAACAACACACACTATCTGTGTATCTCATTGGGTGTCGTTGTAGAGTGGGGGCACTGTAGTCAAGTCCCTTGACATCATAAAAAGGGTATATCACTAGCTTAGAATATCTTATAATGTGATAATGAGTATACATCCACTGATAACAACATCCATATTTACAATACCAACAACAAACAAGTTTGATACAAAAACTGATAATCAGCAATTTCACCATCGCCATCATCATCATCAGCAGCAGCAACAAAAACACGTTTATCTTCCTCATAGTATCCTTTTCCTTTGATTTATTTCCTTTTTAACAGTGCACCCTCCCTACAGCGATTCCCTACTCACTACGACCCTTGTTCACAGTGCACCCTCCCTATAGCGATTCCCTCCTCACTATGACCCTTGTTAACAGTGCACCCTCCCTACAGCGATTCCCTACTCACTACGACCCTTGTTAACAGTGCACCCTCCCTACAGCGATTCCCTACTCACTACGACCCTTGTTAACAGTGCACCCTCCCTACAGCGATTCCCTACTCACTATGACCCTTGTTAACAGTGCACCCTCCCTACAGCGATTCCCTACTCACTACGACCCTTGTTAACAGTGCACCCTCCCTACAGCGATTCCCTACTCACTACGACCCTTGTTAACAGTGCACCCTCCCTACAGCGATTCCCTACTCACTACGACCCTTGTTAACAGTGCACCCTCCCTACAGCGATTCCCTCCTCACTACGACCCTTGTTAACAGTGCACCCTCCCTACAGCGATTCCCTACTCACTACGACCCTTGTTAACAGTGCACCTTCCCTACAGCGATTCCCTACTCACTACGACACTTGTTAACAGTGCACCTTCCCTACAGCGATTCCCTACTCACTACGACCCTTGTTAACAGTGCACCCTCCCTACAGCGATTCCCTACTCACTACGACCCTTGTTAACAGTGCACCCTCCCTACAGCGATTCCCTACTCATTACGACCCTTGTTAACAGTGCACCCTCCCTACAGCGATTCCCTACTCACTACGACCCTTGTTAACAGTGCACCCTCCCTACAGCGATTCCCTACTCACTACGACCCTTGTTAACAGTGCACCCTCCCTACAGCGATTCCCTACTCACTACGACCCTTGTTGACAGTGCACCCTCCCTACAGCGATTCCCTACTCACTACGACCCTTGTTAACAGTGCACCCTCCCTACAGCGATTCCCTACTCACTACGACCCTTGTTAACAGTGCACCCTCCCTACAGCGATTCCCTCCTCACTACGACCCTTGTTAACAGTGGACCCTCCCTACAGCGATTCCCTACTCACTACGACCCTTGTTATCAGTGCACCCTCCCTACAGCGATTCCCTACTCACTACGACCCTTGTTAACAGTTCACCCTCCCTACAGCGATTCCCTCCTCACTACGACCCTTGTTAACAGTGCACCCTCCCTACAGCGATTCCCTCCACACTACGACCCTTGTTAACAGTGCACCCTCCCTACAGCGATTCCCTACTCACTACGACCCTTGTTAACAGTGCACCCTCCCTACAGCGATTCCCTACTCACTACGACCCTTGTTAACAGTGCACCCTCCCTACAGCGATTCCCTCCTCACTACGACTCTTGTTAACAGTGCACCTTCCCTACAGCGATACCCTCCTCACTATGACCCTTGTTGACAGTGCACCTTCCCTACAGCGATACCCTCCTCACTACGACCCTTGTTAACAGTGCACCCTCCCTACAGCGATTCCCTCCTCACTACGACCCTTGTTAACAGTGCACCCTCCCTACAGCGATTCCCTACTCACTACGACCCTTGTTAACAGTGCACCCTCCCTACAGCGATTCCCTACTCACTACGACCCTTGTTAACAGTGCACCCTCCCTACAGCGATTCCCTCCTCACTACGACTCTTGTTAACAGTGCACCTTCCCTACAGCGATACCCTCCTCACTATGACCCTTGTTGACAGTGCACCTTCCTTACAGCGATACCCTCCTCACTACGACCCTTGTTAACAGTGCACCCTCCCTACAGCGATTCCCTACTCACTACGACCCTTGTTAACAGTGCACCCTCCCTACAGCGATTCCCTACTCACTACGACCCTTGTTAACAGTGCACCCTCCCTACAGCGATTCCCTCCTCACTACGACCCTTGTTAACAGTGCACCCTCCCTACAGCGATTCCCTACTCACTACGACCCTTGTTAACAGTGCACCCTCCCTACAGCGATTCCCTCCTCACTACGACCCTTGTTAACAGTGCACCCTCCCTACAGCGATTCCCTACTCACTACGACCCTTGTTATCAGTGCACCCTCCCTACAGCGATTCCCTCCTCACTACGACCCTTGTTAACAGTGCACCCTCCCTACAGCGATTCCCTACTCACTACGACCCTTGTTAACAGTGCACCCTCCCTACAGCGATTCCCTACTCACTACGACCCTTGTTAACAGTGCACCCTCCCTACAGCGATTCCCGCCTCACTACGACCCTTGTTAACAGTGCACCCTCCCTACAGCGATACCCTCCTCACTACGACCCTTGTTAATAGTGCACCCTCCCTACAGCGATTCCCTCCTCACTACGACCCTTGATAACAGTGCACCCTCCCTACAGCGATTCCCTCCTCACTACGACCCTTGTTGACAGTGCACCCTCCCTACAACGATTCCCTATATTCACTACGATCCTTGATAACAGTGCACCCTCCCTATAGCGATTCCCTACTCACTACGACCCTTGTTAACAGTGCACCTTCCCTACAGCGATTCCCTCCTCACTAAGACCCTTGTTAACAGTGCACCCTCCCTACAGAGATTCCCTCTTCACTACGACCCTTGTTAACAGTGCACCCTCCCTACAGCGATTCCCTATACTCACTACGACCCTTGTTAACAGTGCACCCTCACTATAGCGATTCCCTCCTCACTACGACCCTTGTTAACAGTGCACCCTCCCTACAGCGATTCCCTACTCACTACGACCATTGTTAACAGTGCACCTTCCCTACAGCGATTCCCTACTCACTACGACCCTTGTTAACAGTGCTCCTTCCCTACAGCGATTCCCTCCTCACTACGACCCTTGTTAACAGTGCACCCTCCCTACAGCGATTCCCTACTCACTACGACCCTTGTTAACAGTGCACCCTCCCTACAGCGATTCCCTCCTCACTACGACCCTTGTTAACAGTGCACCCTCCCTACAGCGATTCCCTACTCACTACGACCCTTGTTAACAGTGCACCCTCCCTACAGCGATTCCCTACTCACTACGACCCTTGTTAACAGTGCACCCTCCCTACAGCGATTCCCTACTCACTACGACCCTTGTTAACAGTGCATCCTCCCTACAGCGATTCCCTCCTCACTACGACTCTTGTTAACAGTGCACCTTCCCTACAGCGATACCCTCCTCACTATGACCCTTGTTGACAGTGTACCTTCCCTACAGCGATACCCTCCTCACTACGACCCTTGTTCACAGTGCACCCTCCCTACAGCGATTCCCTACTCACTACGACTCTTGTTAACAGTGCACCCTCCCTACAGCGATTCCCTCCTCACTACGACCCTTGTTAACAGTGCACCCTCCCTACAGCGATTCCCTACTCACTACGACCCTTGTTAACAGTGCACCCTCCCTACAGCGATTCCCTCCTCACTACGACCCTTGTTAACAGTGCACCCTCCCTATAGCGATTCCCTACTCACTACGACTCTTGTTAACAGTGCACCCTCCCTACAGCGATTCCCTCCTCACTAATACCCTTGTTAACAGTGCACCCTCCCTACAGCGATTCCCTACTCACTACGACCCTTGTTAACAGTGCACCCTCCCTACAGCGATTCCCTACTCACTACGACCCTTGTTAACAGTGCACCCTCCCTACAGCGATTCCCTCCTCACTACGACCGTTGTTAACAGTGCACCCTCCCTATAGCGATTCCCTACTCACTACGACTCTTGTTAACAGTGCACCCTCCCTACAGCGATTCCCTCCTCACTAATACCCTTGTTAACAGTGCACCCTCCCTACAGCGATTCCCTACCCACTACGACCCTTGTTAACAGTGCACCCTCCCTACAGCGATTCCCTACTCACTACGACCCTTGTTAACAGTGCACCCTCCCTACAGCGATTCCCTACTCACTACGACCCTTGTTAACAGTGCACCCTCCCTACAGCGATTCCCTCCTCACTACGACCCTTGTTAACAGTGCACCTTCCCTACAGCGATTCCCTCCTCACTACGACCCTTGTTAACAGTTCACCTTCCCTACAGCGATTCCCTCCTCACTACGACCCTTGTTAACAGTGCACCCTCCCTACAGCGATTCCCTACTCACTACGACCCTAGTTAACAGTGCACCCTCCCTACAGCGATTCCCTCCTCACTACGACCCTTGTTAACAGTGCACCCTCCCTACAGCGATTCCCTACTCACTACGACTCTTGTTAACAGTGCACCCTCCCTACAGCGATTCCCTACTCACTACGACCCTTGTTAACAGTGCACCCTCCCTACAGCGATTCCCTACTCACTACGACCCTTGTTAACAGTGCACCCTCCCTACAGCGATTCCCTACTCACTACGACCCTTGTTAACAGTGCACCCTCCCTACAGCGATTCCCTCCTCACTACGACTCTTGTTAACAGTGCACCTTCCCTACAGCGATACCCTCCTCACTATGACCCTTGTTGACAGTGCAGCTTCCCTACAGCGATACCCTCCTCACTACGACCCTTGTTAACAGTGCACCCTCCCTACAGCGATTCCCTACTCACTATGACCCTTGTTAACAGTGCACCCTCCCTACAGCGATTCCCTACTCACTACGACCCTTGTTAACAGTGCACCCTCCCTACAGCGATTCCCTCCTCACTACGACCCTTGTTAACAGTGCACCCTCCCTACAGCGATTCCCTACTCACTACGACCCTTGTAAACAGTGCACCCTCCCTACAGCGATTCCCTACTCACTACGACCCTTGTTAACAGTGCACCTTCCCTACAGCGATTCCCTACTCACTTCGACCCTTGTTAACAGTGCACCCTCCCTACAGCGATTCCCTACTCACTACGACCCTTGTTAACAGTGCACCCTCCCTATAGCGATTCCCTACTCACTACGACCCTTGTTGACAGTGCACCCACCCTACAGCGATTCCCTCCTCACTACGACCCTTGTTAACAGTGCACCCTCCCTACAGCGTTCCCTACTCACTACGACCCTTGTTAACAGTGCTTCCCTCCCTACAGCGATTCCCTCCTCACTACGACCCTTGTTAACAGTGCACGTTCCCTACAGCGATTCCCTCCTCACTACGACCCTTGTTAACAGTGCACCCTCCCTACAGCGATTCCCTACTCACTACGACCCTTGTTATCAGTGCACCCTCCCTACAGCGATTCCCTCCTCACTACGACCCTTGTTAACAGTGCACCCTCCCTACAGCGATTCCCTACGCACTACGACCCTTGTTAACAGTGCACCCTCCCTACAGCGATTCCCTCCTCACTACGACCCTTGTTAACAGTGCACCTTCCCTACAGCGATTCCCTCCTCACTACGACCCTTGTTAACAGTGCACCTTCCCTACAGCGATTCCCTACTCACTACGACCCTTGTTAACAGTGCACCCTCCCTACAGCGATTCCCTACTCACTATGACCCTTGTTAACAGTGCACTCTCCCTACAGCGATTCCCTACTCACTACGACCCTTGTTAACAGTGCACCCTCCCTACAGCGATTCCCTCCTCACTACGACCCTTGTTAACAGTGCACCCTCCCTACAGCGATTCCCTACTCACTACGACCCTTGTTAACAGTGCACCCTCTCTACAGCGATTCCCTACTCACTACGACCCTTGTTAACAGTGCACCCTCCCTACAGCGATTCCCTCCTCACTACGACCCTTGTTAACAGTGCACCCTCCCTATAGCAATTCCCTACTCACTTCGACCCTTGTTAACAGTGCACCCTCCCTACAGCGATTCCCTACTCACTACGACCCTTGTTAACAGTGCACCCTCCCTACAGCGATTCCCTCCTCACTACGACCCTTGTTAACAGTGCACCCTCCCTATAGCAATTCCCTACTCACTTCGACCCTTGTTAACAGTGCACCCTCCCTACAGCGATTCCCTACTCACTACGACCCTTGTTAACAGTGCACCCTCCCTACAGCGATTCCCTCTTCACTACGACCCTTGTTAACAGTGCACCCTCCCTACAGCGATTCCCTACTCACTACGACCCTTGTTAACAGTGCACCCTCCCTATAGCGATTCCCTACTCACTACGACCCTTGTTAACAGTGCACCCTCCCTACAGCGATTCCCTACTCACTACGACCCTTGTTAACAGTGCACCCTCCCTACAGCGATTCCCTCCTCACTTCGACCCTTGTTAACAGTGCATCCTCCCTACAGCGATTCCCTACTCACTACGACCCTTGTTAACAGTGCACCCTCCCTATAGCGATTCCCTACTCACTACGACCCTTGTTAACAGTGTACCCTCCCTATAACGATTCCCTCCTCACTAAGACCCTTGTTAACAGTGCACCCTCCCCACAGCGATTCCCTACTCACTACGACCCTTGTTAACAGTGCACCCTCCCTATAGCGATTCCCTACTCACTACGACCCTTGTTAACAGTGCACCCTCCCTACAGCGATTCCCTACTCACTACGACCCTTGTTAACAGTGCACCCTCCCTACAGCGATTCCCTCCTCACTACGACCCTTGTTAACAGTGCACCCTCCCTACAGCGATTCCCTACTCAGTACGACCCTTGTTAACAGTGCACCCTCCCTACAGCGATTCCCTCCTCACTACGACCCTTGTTAACAGTGAACCCTCCCTACAGCGATACCCTCCTCACTACGACCCTTGTTAACAGTGCACCCTCCCTACAGCGATTCCCTACTCACTACGACCCTAGTTAACAGTGCACCTTCCCTACAGCGATTCCCTACTCACTACGACCCTTGTTAACAGTGCACCCTCCCTATAGCGATTCCCTCCTCACTACGACCCTTGTTAACAGTGCACCCTCCCTACAGCGATTCCCTACTCACTACGACCCTTGTTAACAGTGCACCCTCCCTACAGCGATTCCCTCCTCACTACGACCCTTGTTAACAGTGCACCCTCCCTACAGCGATTCCCTACTCACTACGACCCTTGTTAACAGTGCACCCTCCCTACAGCGATTCCCTACTCACTACGACCCTTGTTAACAGTGCACCCTCCCTACAGCGATTCCCTACTCACTACGACCCTTGTTAACAGTGCACCCTCCCTACAGCGATTCCCTACTCACTACGACCCTTGTTAACAGTGCACCCTCCCTACAGCGATTCCCTACTCACTACGACCCTTGTTAACAGTACACCCTCCCTACAGCGATTCCCTCCTCACTACGACCCTTGTTAACAGTGCACCCTCCCTACAGCGATTCCCTCCTCACTACGACCCTTGTTAACAGTGCACCCTCCCTACAGCGATTCCCTACTCACTTCGACCCTTGTTAACAGTGCACCCTCCCTATAGCGATTCCCTACTCACTACGACCCTTTTTAACAGTGCACCCTCCCTATAGCGATTCCCTACTCACTACGACCCTTGTTAACAGTGCACCCTCCCTACAGCGATTCCCTACTCACTACGACCCTTGTCACAGCTCAATAAACAGCATGTTTACGTCCAACCTATTCACCGCTATGATGTCGTCTGCTACAATTGTCATCTGCTGTTTTTTCTCAAATTTACATAATGAATATTTTGACAGGAAAAATGATGAGTGACAAATATCTTTGATCAAGACCAGACGCCGCGTTACGCGGCGTCTGATATGGATTTAAACTGTTTGCACATTTTCTTTCCTATAACGACTCCCTTCGAAAAACGTAGACAATTTTTGTCTCCCGTTTGGAGTCGTTGTAGAGAGGAAGGGCTGTATTTTGAAACTCATAAGGAAATACTGGTAATACATATTACCTCTTTACTCCACAGATATTCGTTTTTAAGCATTTAATTCACTCTCCCACTGAAAAAAATAATTCCAAATTATACAGTCATGGCTCATGAATATGCAACATAAGAAATAAATCATATATTCTATTAGATAGTAGCTTAAAGCAGGATGAAAGTAAAGCAGAATGCACCTTAGTATGCATTCTGCTTTACTTCCAACCGCAGCGGCTCTAAGTGGTCACCTGTCTTCAATTTTAGAAACAGGCTATGGAATGAAGGGTTGGTATAGTACTGTGATTACTAGTCCCTGAAACCACCGTGTGAAAAAAACCAACAGTTGCTCAAAAGAAGATGGGTTTAAAACATCTTCAACTATCCCTAAACTCTGCCCTATAACATGTTCCTAGTGTTTAGGACAGGTGACCACTGAATGCAGGTTGAAAGAAAAACAGAATATGTCTTAATGCGCATTCTGCTATACTTTAAGTCTTCTTTAAGCTATCATATGCTAGGATATATAATCCATTTCTTATGGTACATGTTCATGATTGTGTAGATAGAACGTTTTCTTCAGTGGATGGATAAATTAAATTCTCTAAAAGGCGCTTCTATTTGGCAATGGGTTAAATGAATAGAAGGGACATATTGCGGGTGGGGAGGGGTGTTGACGTTATTCTTCCCAATGTCTTTGTGCTCATCAATTGTGAACGATTTTAACATACAATGTAGTTCCTTGGTGTCTGATCCTGGGGAACGTATTGTCACTCAGTAACGCGTTCAAGTACTGTATCGGAGAACGGCAACGTTAAACCGATGCAAACAACCCTTATAGTACGTCATCTAACGTTCTCCAGTACTCTCCAATAATAACTCATTGCGCCCCCAAGTTGATTTACCTTTCAAGGGTACGAACGAAATATTTACGAATCGGAATAACACACGCAAAAGTGTACAACTCAACTGAAATGCATCAATTTTACCGCATATCAAAATAAGATTTAGCTGCTTAGATGTAAGCTGCTTTGTTTGATACATTAAGTATCGGAAAATGTTGGTTTATTGATGAGAAATTAACTCGGGACTGTTCGCTGTATTTGTAAACTCATTTCGTCGCCATTTTGTTTTTTCTCGTTAGCGCTGGCTCTCTACCTCTGAGGCCGCTCGTGCCGTTCGCAATCGGTATCGTGCAAACAGGTCGTTTTAATTAAATTGTTACGTTTTTTATGTAATCGATACGGTAACTGAACGCGCTACAGACTAACTGTTACCACGTTCAAGATAACGAGACAACGAGTTCCAATTGTATCTTAATCCTTTCATGATCAAACTATTCGGGAGATGTTTACCCCTTCCCAGTATTGTTGTCTGCAAGACACGTTTTAAAGTTAGATTTAAAGACATCTCCTGACGACCTTTTGGTCATAACGCATTGCCAGACAATTTCCTTGCAATAATCATGGATCTTATGGACATGTCGCTAGCAAAGAACCATTGAAGCTTCTTGTGTGAGACTCTACCTTTATATTTGATAGTTTGGTTAGAAATAACCATTGAAAATCACTACAGCATGAGTATAATCTAGACCTCACCAGGTAAACTGAGATTGTGATACACGTGATTTGACAGTTACATTGACACCTCAAGAACAATGGGCTGGTGGTCCCTCAATGGACTGAGGAAAAGTCTTTAAGGTTGTATGAGATAATAAATATCGATATGCGTGTCAAACAACTTGCGTCACGCGGCGTCACGCGGCGTCTGATCAGGACCCAAACTGTTTGCAAACGCGCTTTAAGGCGTCATTGAGAGTGACATGGTTAACAGCAACGAGTATATTCGTCATTAACAGACAGTGTACCTATAAAGAGTACACTTGTCAGTTCAAAAATAGTATATCCTGATCACAGGACGCCTACAGGAGCGCCCTTTGCTCAGGGTCTGCACTGTCTGTAATTACGCAATGTATTGTACAAATCAACCCTAAAAAGTCAAATTGGCTAGACTTAAAGGGATTGCCTATATAAAGTATCAGGGGTGAATGAATTACAGCGGTCTACTATGTCAGAAATATGGCGTCTGATGGCCCACGATATGGCGGTTACTTGTTAAACAACCGAAAACATACAATCTATGAGTGAGTGCTGTGTACAACATTTTTGTGGCAAATTAAGGTAAAAATAAGAACTAACGAATTGAAAAAGAACAACTGCACTGGAACCTGATATGAAAAACAAGCCCCAGTCCTTCAGTCACGCGCGATAACATTTTTGCGGCCACTTTAGAGCCCTGTGAGGCTAAATATCATGTTAGGGATATCGCACAACGATTTATCGCACGATTTATCGTGCGATAAATCGTTGTGCGATATCCCGCTTGTCACCATCCGACCCCCTTCGAATCATACCAAATTACATGCTCAATTTTGAAAATCCCCTACGAGTTAAGATAAGTCAACTGAGATTTTACTTAGCATTGTCAGTTCCTTGATAAGATGAAACAATGCGTTAACGCAATAAAACTATTTCTATGCGTCTTCCTTTTTTTTTTTAAAGTTTATAAAGTAGTTAACAAAAGGCTGTATATGGATCTACAGTCCTTTTTTGGATTCTGATCTGGTTGCAACCTGCTTTTGAAAAGCATGATTAATTCTGTGAGAAGTCAAATATACATGCATTCAGTAGTAAAACATTTAGCAGACTGCAAGTGACAGCAAAAAATGTCCGACTATAACATGGGAAGAGAGAAGGTAACCCGATACAAGGCTTTCTGTAGCATTCACAATGTGTGTGTCTTATCAAAATGGATTTCAACCATCCTCTTCTGACCATACGCTGTCAGTCAAATGTGAATTTAATTACTATTTTATTAAAGGTCAGATAAAAATAAGTCGTGCGATATACAAATATATCAGTCTACAAGAGTATCGCTCACTGTTCGTAATTATTGTATATATGGTGACAAGATGAATAAGTCGTGCAATATACAAATATATCAGTCTACAAGAGTATCGCTCACTGTTCGTAATTATTGTATATATGGTGACAAGATGAATAAGTCGTGCAATATACAAATATATCAGTCTACAAGAGTATCGCTCACTGTTCGTAATTATTGTATATATGGTGACAAGATGAATAAGTCGTGCAATATACAAATATATCAGTCTACAAGAGTATCGCTCACTGTTCGTAATTATTGTATATATGGTGACAAGATGAATAAGTCGTGCAATATACAAATATATCAGTCTACAAGAGTATCGCTCACAGTTCGTAATTATTGTATATATGGTGACAAGATGAATTGCAGTCTGATACAAAATTGTCGTCGGCAATTTTAATAGATTATATCTAATTGACATAAAACAGTGACTTTTAAACAGACAATCCAAAGAGTGTGAATTGTAAGTCTTGAATACAGGTATTAGCTCAATGCTAAAACTGGTGTTTAAAGATATGCCATTGGCATATTTGTTATTCTAGTATTCACAAGAGTTTACAATTTTGTCTTTTATATTTGTGTAATGAACAAAAAAGAAAAACAGCACTTTAGAAGACAAAACCTCTCATCTTTGCTAGTCGGTTTTAGGGAAGGTCTGTATTATCGTTTCTCCTGTCTAGGACGACTTCACCTGCTTTCACAATCAATTTGGATCCAGACCAGACGCCGGGTAGATCGACGTCTGATCAGCATGCACACTGTTTGACATCTGTGTTGATGTTTCTTCAAAGTATAATTTCGTCAAAGCTAGAATTAATAGTACCGTAGACAGATTGAAAAGAGACGATTATTTGTCAGAGTAAGGGTTAACCCATTTGTGCCCAGTGGATTATTCCACGCTAATATATTGGATAAGTCCCTTTTTGGTCTAAGGGAGCCTGATTTAAATGTTCATTTTCGTTTTGTTTTCTATTGAAATTCTTTTCGCATTAAGCGGTGTCTGATCAGAGTTTACACTGTTTGCCTATTCCTATATACATGTATACTACCATGGGCGCAAGTGGGTTAAACAATCCTTTGTTGTTATTAGGAGGTTATTTTGATAATGGTTTTAATGCCTTCATTGCAAAATTTACCCTATTGTGTGTTTCTCCCCTTGACTGTCAGTACGACTGAAGAATTATCGATATGGCTGTCAAACAGTTTATATCCTGATCAGATACTGCGTTACACGGCGTCTAATCTGGATATAAACTGTTTGCACATGTTCACCAGGTCGCGCTTAGCACGATAAGGGTTAATAAGTTTCATTGACAAAACCGTCATTTTAAACGATCAAGATATATCGAAAGCGCGTTACTTTCGTAATGTTTTGAAAGATTACAACACGCTATGCAATACCAGACATTTTTAAGTATAATGTTTTGTGATGGGTTGGGTGATAATATTTTTGCTGAGATTGTTTAGTCAAGTGGCTTGTAGTCTTTAGAAATTAACAAGACCAGGATGGTCTGTGTTCGTTGATCGGTGCTCAAGGAGGGCGTCTAGAGACGAGGGTGGGTTCCTATATGTACAGTAGACTCGCTGATAACCGACACTCTCTGAGAGCCGGGTAGGCTTTCCGACCCAAAAGCATTTGTTCTACTATACTGGAGAAGACTTCATAGGAAACTGGAATAGTCCGTTTAAAGTTTCATGGGTAAATGCACTGATTCTGGATATGTTCAAATTTTTCGGTCATGAAACATTTTACCATGTTCCAGAAATAGGTGACTGCTTACTGTTTCAGAGCAATTCTCTATACAATGGTTCTATTAGATTGCGGAAAATTGTCTTTAAAAACTCTCAAATTTGACTCATAATTTCAAAATGGTGCTCCTATATAGAATACGTTGTGAGTGGCTGCTAAGGTAACCAATTGTTCTTTTTTAAGTTAAAAGTGAATGTTATTTGACAATTTTAACTTGCACACCTGATAATGACAACTAAAGTACCATTGCTCTGGTTGGTTGATGTACTTAACCTAAAACACAAGGAATTTGACACATATTTTCGATACAATGCTGTTATTTAGAATACTTTGAGAGTGGTTGTTATGGTATCCAAATGTTATTTTCATGTTAAGGTTACAAGGTTATATGACACTGCTATTTTGCAAATCTGGTGATGAAACTACAGTACCATGGTTCTGATAGGTTTCTGTACCTTTCCTTAAAAAGATCTTGAATTTGACTCACATTATCAATATAATGCTCCTATTTAGCAATTGCGTTGAGTGGTTACTAAGGTAACCACATGCCGCGTTCATATTAACATGAATGTTTATAAGACAATGCTAACATGCAAACCTGATAATGAAACTAATTTAAGTAAGTGTGTAGCGGTTTGTATAGTTTGCTGTATATAGTTTGCGTTCCAAAAGTCTTGAATTTGGCACATTTTTTCGTAAATTACATTCTATTTGCAGGTTACACCAAAGTTACCAACTAATATCAACATGTGTCGTATTCTATTTTCATTTTATTACAATATAATATATGGCAATAGCAACTAAAGAGTGATTCTGGTACATTTTAAGTTATTCTGCTGAGCTACATATGGAATTACAGCATTGAAAGCCATGAGTACCACCTTAGCAACCAAATTCCTAAAGGTTTTATTAACAAATAGTAAACAACACATTTGATTCTTATTATTCGTGATCCTATTCAAGTTCAGCATGTGTGCATAAGTATTCTATCAGTCCTGAAAAAATGCCAAAATCACGAATTATTGACCCTTAAGCCTTGCACGTGCGTATCAATCATGTGTAATTTTTTAGTTGAATATTACAATGTTATTTTATTGTCAATGTGTCTTTTTTCAACAAACAAATGTCAGTGTATTCACTAGTATCCGACATAGTGAATACAATGCTTTCGAAAATTTCGGGCTACGGCTGGTTGATGGTTGCAAAAACTATGGTTTTCGTTATTTTAAAGTAAGTAAGAACCATAAAAACACACTCCCCGGTTACCGAATTTCAAATCACATTTCCATTTTTCAGTTAAGTTAAGTTTATGTTAAGATTAAAAACGGCTCTCCCGTTTAAGTCAAAGTGATGATTTACTATTAAGTGTTGTTATTTTTGCAATACAGTATATTGCATAAAGGCAAACAGTACAGGCCGTGATCAGTGGGCTCCTATTTTAGTCCCTTGATCTGGGTTTACATTTTTTGCCAAAGTGTACACTGTTTGTAAATAACGCGTGTATTCGACACTATGGCTCAATGGGTTAAACCCAATTAGCTGTACTATTATGTCAAATATTGCAGGAGACGGCTGTCTTGATCGGGGTAATTAAGCCATCTACATTGCTTCTGATCGGGATTTCAGTAAAAAGTCATCATAATTATTACAAATGTATAGTAGGCCAACGAGTCGATTGATTGATTTTAATTAAATACGGAATCAGGTGTAGATTGACCCCTGACCTCGAGTGCATGTGAACGTCAATGTTAAAATCATTTCCGAACTTCAGTAAATAGTTACCAAGACCCAATTACATCCAACATCCCTAAAACCTAATGGGATTCTGATGTTGCCTATGTCTCCTTTTAGAAAGCGGCCAACTTGTATATCACATTAATCATTCACCTCGGAAACAAGTGTAGAATATATATATTTTAACAAATGGAACTTTGAATAATGTTGAATATTGAATATCAGTTGCAATTTGGTGATATTGTAGTATACATCTGGTACGAGATTGTAAAGAGTTTGAGTTGAGTCTGAGAGTCTGAGAAGAATTAGAAGGGTACTTTTGTTAGCAAATTAAAAGCTTATTTCTGACAGGTGGCGAATCAAATGCGAATCAAATGCTTGAGAACTATCTCAGACTCGTCTCAAACTCTTTATAACCTTGGACCCTTGCTGACATTCACTTCAAATTCCAACTTCCTTTATTTCTCTCAGCTCATGCCACAGGAGTGAGTACAGCTACCTTGAGCTACGAACTAGTAAGACGTTTTACATAATTATTTTTATATGCAGATAACAAAGATTTGAATGTTTTTCTTTAACCCATTACTCCATAGCATTTTACGCCTTTAATTCATTCAGTCAGGTATCCACTTAAGAAAATAGTTCCAACTTAACATTTATGAATATGCACTACAAGATATAGTTCCTATATCCTAGCAGATGGTAGATTAATTAACCCTTTCCCCCATATAAGCGCCTTTTAGCACATTTAGTTTATTCATCCTCTGAAGAAAACAGTTAAAATTTATACAGTCATGAATAGGTATTATAAGACTTTTTCTATATTTTAGCAGATACTAGCTTAAAAGAGGCTGAAAGTAAAGCAGAATGCGCCGTAAGCCTCATTCTGCTTTACTTTCAACCTGCTTTAAGTGGTCAACATCTTCAATACCAGAAATTCGCTATGGGGTAAAGGGTTTAAATAGGCCGCAAGTAAAGGTGCAGTCTGCTCTACTTTCAAGTTTCAACATGCTTTCATAGACCAGCTGTCTTCAATGCTTAAAACAAATCATGGGGGATGGTTAAGTTAAAGATGTCCCTTCAACAGATTGACGATCATATTCCACATACTGTGATACACAATGCGAAGTCTTGATTTATTGATACCAAACATGCTAAACACTTAGATAAACACGCACATTAAGGATTACAATATGTCAATATCTCACCAGGGTTCGGCATGTCCAACATTTTGCAAAGCCGATTGCAGGGTTTATAAGCACAATCCTTAGTTAAACTTGTGTCTTGCGGCCATTCTTTGAAGAAGCTTGGACATCTGCCATAGACAGGTGACTTCTTACTGCAGTATAAAAGCAAAGCAGATAGTTCATGTAGAAGCTTTCTACTTTATTTGATCTGTAATGCAGACAGCTGGCACCTTAATGCAACAATATACTCAACTTCTTTTGCGTTGCCGTCTCACGCAGATTTGTATAAGTTGATTGATTGTGCTATCCGCGATAAATCCTAGTTTAAATTACAAACAAAATTTGTCTTCTTCACATTACTCGCTTTTTTAGTTTAAAACGCGAATGAGGCCCGTTGTTGTTGTTTTTCGGATTTAACTCTTTTGTGCCGCAAGCATTGCCGTGTCTGATCAGGGGCATCATGGTCTGATGACGCTGGCAACTGGCAAACTCTGTTAACTCAGATCAGTTTCAGAGTTCTCAACCAAGCAGTTAATCTGAATCTACTATATGAGCAATGCCCGAATGTCCTGGCTTCTTGTTTTCTCCAATAACAGATAAGAAAGCATTTTGTGAACTGCAAACAAAAAGATGATGTTGCTGATTATGACAATGGAGAAGGTGACCAGTGAAAATTGAAATGCGGTCGCAATATTGGAACTTAAACTAGCTTGAAATACTCCATAGATAAATTTTCTATATCCTAGCAGATAGTTTAAGATGCATTCTGCTTAATGTCCAACCTGCTTTAAAGGTGGTAACCTGCCTTCAAAGCTAGAAACAGGTCATCGGGTTGCGGATTAAGCAATCCGTTTGTTTAGCCTGTTACGCCATAGCCTGTTCCTAGCTTTTAGGCATTTAGCTTTGATTATATAGATAGACAAGATACCAAGTTAAGTTCATCTAATAGAACCAAAGTATATGATGAAGTATACATTTACATTTTAACGTGTAATTTTGGTTCCTAATGGACGATATAACCTGCAAAACAAAGTATAAAGATAACAATTCATACAAATATAACAATTTTACTGTTTATACTGTATACAAAAAAGAAATGCCTAATGTCAATATCAGTCCCGTGTTGCTCAGTTCCACAACTTGGTTCCACAAATGCAAATTAAAACAAGGGCCACCATGGCCCTAAATCGCTCACCTGGAACACCATGTGAAACTTGACCTATAGTGACCTAGATTATGACCTGACATGACTCACAATCAACCTCTAGAGTGTAAACAAGATTTTTCTATAAATTGACCTAGTGACCTAATTTTTGACCAGACACAATACACATTTGATTTTGACCTAGATTTGATGTAGGCAAACATTCTGACAATATTTCATTCAGATCTAATGAGATTTGTAGCCTCTAGAGTGGTAACAAGATTTTCCAATGATTTGACCTAGTGACCTAGTTTTTGACCTGACATGACTCATATTCGAATTTGACCTAGATATTAATTAGGCAAACATTCTGACCAAATTGCATTACAATCAAATGAGATTTGTTGCCTCTAGAGTGTTCACAAGGTTTTTCTATGATTTGACCTAGTGACCTAGGTTTTGACCGGACATAACCCACATTCAAACTTGACCTAGATTTCATCAAGACAAACATTGTCATGAAGTTTCATGAAGATCAGTTGAAATTTATAGCCACTAGAGTGTTCACAATGTTTTTCTATAATTTGACCTAGTGACCTAGTTTTTGATCGGACATAACCCACGTTCGAACTTGACCTAGAGTTTACCAAGACAAACATTGTTATGAAGTTTCATAAAGATCGGATGAAATTTGTAGCCGATAGAGTGTTCACAAGGTTTTTCTATAATTTGACCTAGTGACCTAGTTTTTGACCGGACATAACCCATATTCGAACTTGACCTAGATTCTATCAAGACAAACATAGTTATGAAGTTTCATAAAGATCAGATGAAATGTGTAGCCGCTAGAGTGTTCACAATGTTTTTCTTTAATTTGACCTAGTGACCTAGTTTTTGACCGGATATAACCCACATTCAAACTTGACCTAGATTTTATCAAGACAAACATTGTCATGAAGTTTCATGAAGATCAGATGAAATTTGTAGCCACTAGAGTGTTCACAAGGTTTTTCTATAATTTGACCTAGTGACCTAGTTTTTGACCGGACATGACCCACATTCAAACTTGACCTAGATTTTACCAAGACAAACATTGTTATGAAGTTTTATGAAGATCGGATGAAATTTGTAGCCGCTAGAGTGTTCACAAGGTTTTTCTATAATTTGACCTAGTGACCTAGTTTTTGACCGGACATGACCCACATTCAAACTTGACCTAGATTTTATCAAGACAAACATTGTTATGAAGTTTCATAAAGATCAGATGAAATTTGTAGCCGCTAGAGTGTTCACAAGGTTTTTCTTTAATTTACCTAGTGACCTAGTTTTTGATCGGATATGACCCACATTTAAACTTGACCTAGATTTTATCAAGACAAACATTGTTATGAAGTTTCATGAAGATCAGATGAAATTTGTAGCCGCAAGAGTGTTCACAACCAATTATGAACGGACGGACAGACAGACAGACGACGGACGACGGACGACGGACATCCAGCGATCCTAAAAGCTCACCTTGGCACGACTCGATTCCAGGCTCTAAATCCTTTTGACACTAAGCTTGAATCAACCTTTCATCCTTTATTTGAAGTAAAATTAGATGGCGTTTCATAGTTTACTGATTCTACATATCCCCCATTGTACGTCTCAGTATAACCAAACAGTCTAATTGTATTTCATTCCTGCTACATTGTATATCCATTGCCTCCTAAACTTTCGTTTCATGAGTGGTACCAATCAGTAGTTCTTTTGTGCTCCCCTATAATATACATATTTACTTTTATGTTTGTATGGAAGGCCGGTGCGCCATGCTAAATGCTAAATGCGAATTGCTTAATGCGAAATGCTAAATGCGAATTGCGAAATGCTATTTAAGTACAAAACTCTATTAGGGGTGTTTAATGCTAAATGCTATTTGTAAAATGCCAAATGTTAAATGCTGATTGCGAATGCGTTTTGCGAAATGTCATTTGCGGATTGCAAAAATGCTAAATGCGAATTGCAAAAATGCTATTCGCAAATTCCTTAATGCCGATTGCGAATTGCTGTACTAAGACCAAACAAAAATACCTCGGTTTCCGGTACCCAAACCGACCCTAGTTTTTTTAACACAATCATATAACGATGATATATTTAACTTTTCTGATGGAGTATTTTATATAATTATATTCAAATTGTTATTAATTTAATTGATAGGCCCCAAAACCAAATTTACCTTAAACATTGAAATCTGGTATGATTGTTAACCAATATTGGGATACCAAACCGGCAAAGTAGTGGCTTATATATGATAGGTGGAATTAATAATATTTTGTAATGTGTTGTATGTTTGTCAAATATGTCAATAAAATGTGTTGTCTGTCTGTTGAATATGTCAATGGTTAATTTCGAAAAATGAAAAAAAAAAGTTTAGAATTGGAGGGAAAAACTAGGGTCCGTTGGGTTACCGAAAACATATGTTTTGTTTGTTTGTTTGGCCTTAGTACAGCACTTCGCATTTGGCATTTAGGAATTCGCGAATAGCATTTTTTTGCAATTCGCATTTAGCATTTTTGCAATTAGCAAATGGCATTTCGCAAAACGCATTTCGCAATCAGCATTTAGCATTTTAATAGTTTTGTATGGAAGGCCGGTGCGCCATGCTAAATGCTAAATGCGAATTGCTTTATGCGAAATGCTAAATGCGAATTGCGAAATGCTAGTTTAATACAAAACTCTTAAAATACTAAATGCTGATTGCGAAATGCGTTTTGCGAAATGCCATTTGCTAATTGCAAAAATGCTAAATGCGAATTGCAAAAAATGCTATTCGCAAACTCCTAAATGCCAAATGCGAAGTGCTGTACTAAGGCCAAACAAACAAAAAAAAACATACGTTTTCGGTAACCCGACCGACCCTAGTTTTTACCTCCGATCCTAAACTCTTTTTTTTCATTTTTCGAAATTAACCATTGACATATTCAACAGGCAGACAACACATTTTATTGACATATTTGACAAACATGCAACACATTACAAATATTATTAATTCCACCTATCATATATAAGCCACTACTTTGCCGGTTTGGTATCCCAATATTGGTTAACAATCATACCAGATTTCAATGTTTAAGGTAAATTTGGTTTTGGGGCCTATCAATTAAATTAATAACAATTTGAATATAATTATATAAAATACTCCATCAGAAAAGTTAAATATATCATCATTATATGATTGTGTTAAAAAAACTAGGGTCGGTTTGGGTACCGGAAACCGAGGTATTTTTGTTTGGTCTTAGTACAGCAATTCGCAATTGGCATTAAGGAATTTGCGAATAGCATTTTTGCAATTCGCATTTAGCATTTTTGCAATCCGCAAATGACATTTCGCAAAACGCATTCGCAATCAGCATTTAACATTTGGCAATTTACAAATGGCATTTAGCATTAAACACCCCTAATAGAGTTTTGTACTTAAATAGCATTTCGCAATTCGCATTTAGCATTTCGCATTAAGCAATTCGCATTTAGCATTTAGCATGGCGCACCGGCCTTCCATAGTTTTGTATTAAACTAGCATTTCGCAATTCGCATTTAGCATGCGAAATGCAAAATGCTAATTAAGTACAAAACTCTATTAGGGGGGTGTTTAATGCTAAATGCTAATTTGTAAAATGCCAAATCCGAAAAGCGTTTCTATGGCGGCTGCGAAGTCCTCACTGGCATTAGCGTCTGTGATGAGTATAGGAAGTTGGTTTCACTCTCTGATTGTTCTTGGGTAGAAGAACTAGTGGTACAGTGTAGAATCAGCACCATGTTGCCGATTTCATCCTCTTCTCGTGGTACGTGGGTCTCCTGCCTGAAGTATGGGGCCTGTGTCAATATCGACCCATGATAATGGTACATTATCTTGTACAGATAGTGTCGTCTGTGCACTCACCTCCGCTCTGCCAGTGGGAGTCATCCTAGATTGCGGATCATCTCGTGACACAGCCTGGTGTTCGGCCCGTGTAGTTCCTATGGACAAACCTGGTACCTCTTCGTTGGACTCGTTCCAGTTGCTCAACATCACTGGACTGAAAAGGGTCACATGCTGCTGCAGCGTAACTCACAGTCGGTAAGACGAAAGTCTGGTAGCATCTGTCGCGGATCTCTTTGGTGCAATTATAGAGGTTTCTCCGAAGGAATCCCCAGGTTCCACATGCGTTTCCTTCCGTCTTGTTTACATGGGTCCTCCATGACATATCGTTGCTGATGTGGACACCGAGGTACTTGGCGCTGTCAACAGACTCAATCACATGTCCATGGAGGATGTACTGGTAAAGTCGCCTAAATAGGGGATTGATACATATGTGGATGACTTGACATTTCTCCGGATGAAAACGCATCTGCCACTCTTCTTCCCGTCTCTCCATGGAGATTAAGTCATTATGGAGGGCTTGAACATCTTTGCCTGACTTGACTTCTCTGTATATCAACCTGTCATCTACGAAGAGTCTAGTGTCTGAGTGGTACACTCGGGTTAGTCATTGGTTAACGCCAGGAATTATAGCGGGTCATTAACAATGCCCTGGGGGACTCTGGAAGTCACGTCAGCCTGTAAAAAAAAGTAATATACCAAGTTATAGTCTACTTTTAGTCCGAATGATCGCTCACTCGACTGTACATTTACTCCCCTGATCATTGAGCCATCTTGCCTACAATAATGAGCACTGCTAACATATGGTGCAGTCAAATGCAGCCGCACTACCGACTGAGCTTGTAGAGTAGCCTTTGGTGGGGAACTTTGCCGAATGGTTTAGAAAAATCAAGCAGTAATACATCTACATGTACTTGGTCCTTACCCGAGAGTAGCTTACTGGCGATTCCCTGGATGATGGTGATCAGCTGACTTTCGCATGAGCGCTTCTTCCGGAAACCATGCTGCTCGTCACAGAGGATGTTGTTCTTCTGGAAGTGTTCCATGATGTTGCTGTGTATGATATGTTCCATAACCTTGCATGTGATGGAGGCAAGTGAAACTGGTCGGTAATTAGAGGCTAGTTGTTTGTCACCCTTCTTGTAGATTGGCACAATGTTAGCATCTTTCCAGTCGCTTGGTAGAATGCCGGTGTCATATAAACGTTGGAAGATTCTTGTCAGGACCGGCGCAATCTGGTCTCTAGCGATCTTAAGAATGTGGGTAGGTATCAAATCTGGTCCTGCTCCTTGTATTGGTTAACATTGTTGAGAAGTTTGGCGATACCAGGTGTTCTGAAGATGATTTTAGGCAAATATGGATGAGGACTGAATCCCTTATCTGGTAAGTTGTTTAGGTTTTCTTTTGTGTAGACAGATCGGAACTGGTCGTTTAAGATGTCAGCTCGGGCAGATGTGTCACTTTGTAGGAAGCCACTCTTGTCTAGAAGGGAAGATACACCAACATGGTCCTGTTTCCTACTTTTGACATATGTGAAGGAACGCTTTGGGTCTTGTCTAAGGTTTCCACTGATCACGTCCTGAAGGAATGTCTTCTCTGCTGACCGTTTTGAAGACTGAACCTCTTTCTGTAGTTTCTTGTAATGTGTGCAGTGAGATGCCTTGACTGTTATGTGAGCTTACCTGTGAGCCCGTTGCTTTCTTCTCATAATTCTACGCAGATTTGTGTTGACCCAATGTGGCTTTGTCGGGTGCTAGACATCTTGGATGGTACAAACTTTTCAACGGCTGATGAAATAGCAGTTTTGAAGGCGTTCCACATCATATCCACTGCCTGTTCTGTTTCTTGGCTGAAGTTGTTGGCAAAAAATTGAAGGTGTTGTTTAATTCCTTCCGAGTCACACTTTTTCTATATGTAAGTTTTTCTACGCGATAGCCTTGTTTTTGTAGCCTGGATATATTTGTCAAGTAAAAATATGTCATGGTCACTTTTCAGTCCTATAGGTGGTGGTAAAGGTTCACACCTCACTTTAAAACTTGGATGAGACATGAATATAAGATCCAGTATATTCTGTAATCTGGTAGGGATTTTCACTACTTGTTCCAGGTTGAGATCCATTGTAATGTCTAGGAAAGTCTTACTCACTCTATGAGGATAATGGGAGTCAGTCACTGTGTTGTTTATCCAATAAATGTCAGGCAGATTAAAATCTCCTCCAATCAAGAAAATAGCCTTTTTGAATTTACACTCAGGTCTTTCAAATTCCAATTTCACAGTATCTAAATAACCTTGATCAACCATGTTGGGTGGGCGCTAAAAACCAACAATCAAAACTTTCTTTTTGCCAATTTTGAATGTTCCAGATATTAATTCCAAATCTTTATGCCTCTCAATATCCAACACTTCAATGTCAATTTTGATAGCAAGCAGCACTCCTCCATGCGAGTCTGTGGGACTGGCACGTGCTTATACTAGAACATTTACATAAAGAAAAGTTTGATAAGCTTCAGTGTATTCCTTGATAGCTCAGTCGGTAGAGTGATTGACTAGCAATCAAAAGGCCCTAGGGTCGAGTTCCATTCGATTCAAAACTTTTTTTAAGAATGTATTGTCCGATTTTATTGACTTGTCAGTCCACAACGCAGTGATCAAAGGACATGTCTCTAGTCTCTACTGCCTCTAGTCACAAATGTAATAATGAATAATACCAGATGCAAGTATAGTCAAGTGACAACTAAACATCATGTGAGGATTTATAATCTATTTGACAGATGGTAGCTTTACACATGACAAACGTAATGAGAAAAACAAGAGCCTAAAGAAGCTTTCATGCATTACTTTTTTCATGCATTAAGCGATCACGTGTCTTCAAGATATACAGGCTACAATATTCAATGGTTCCTTATATCTATATAGTTTTCGCGGCCGTGGAAAAAAATGCCGATTGGACTTTTTTTTTAATGAAGTTTCTTTGCTTTTATGCGTTAAACAGTCAGAATAGAAGGTTGAAATGAGATATAATTAACATTAGCATCGATATTAACGTATCTGCAGACACAATAAAGTGTTGCTATATAGTGTTTTGGACTCACGTACCCCTAGTCAACCCTCACAGGGCTCGCTAGGGGTACGTGACCGTACCGCTAATTTCAAATATTAGAGGTACGGTCACGTACCCCTAGTCACTACCTTAGGAAAAATCCGGACAAATGGCAGCACTGCAGTTAGGAGTTGAGATGTGGAGTCATTAGATCACGAGGCCTTTAGGCCGAGTGATCTAATTACCCACATCTTAACGACTAACTGTGATGATAAGATCTAATGCACGGTAATGGACGCCTACGAATTTGTTATTTTAATTCTAACGCGACTTTTATTATAAAAAATACTATTTATGTATTACGCGTATGGGGCAAATGGAACAGCGGATGGAAACGCCACGCGTGCAGTTCATTATCGCGACGTAATATACGTTTCTCAGTATTCTTTGTCTACATGCCGTAGGTTTCGAGTCGTGTTAGAAGTAGATATCTAGCCAGGGATAATATATAGTGACCTAGCCAAAGCGAAATAACCCACGCTTAGCTGAACAGTACGAATTTGGAGTACCTGTTCCTGATTACTGCAGTCAACTGGGAACCAGTATACGAGACACGCTGCAAGAGTTCAGTGTTGAATAGACGCTCATTAGCAGATATTCATATTTTCAATGAGCGCCTGGGTGACACAAGACTTATAAACTCAAAATGTGGTTGATTTTGACAATCGGTTTTATAATTTTAATTATTTTAGTATTTATTGCGAAGCGGTTAACGCCGAAACCCGCCAGTCTTGACACGAAACATGTAATTGTAAGTCCATGTTCTATAAAATGTTTATTTCATTCGTTTACTTTAAATACGGTTCTTTAATTTAGACACGGAATTATACATTAATCTTGTATAATTCCGTGATCTAGACGACTTGGCAGTGTGATGGCGGGGGGGGGGGGGGGGGGGGGGGGTTGAGAAAGCATTCACCCACTGCCCGATCTGGCAGAGTGGTGAGATTCCTCCAAAAAGTGACACACATGCATACACATCGGCACTATATAACCATAACTGTCAACTGTGTTGCAGTGCTGAGTAACAAACTTAGAAGTTGTAAAAAAAGAGTAAAGTACCAAATTATAGTCTACTTTCAGCCTGAATGACCGTTCAGCAGACTTTACATTCACTCCCTTGATCATTGAGCCATCTTGCCTACAATATTGATCACTGCTTACAAATTGCATGTAGGCAGTCACAGTACCGGCTCAGACCCTTCACAAATACCCATTTTAATCCCTAGGTGGAGAGGAGCAATTAGCGGTGCATATCTTGCTCAAGAACATTCTTGTACATCATCAGGTATTCAGAAATATCCTCTAATCAGGCAAATGGCCTGGAAGGGGATCAAACTCACGACCCCTGGAACCGTTCCCAATTAGAACACCAATATCGGATGGATATCGGCATTTGATTGGTCTTTTTAGATAACAAGCCGAAATCAATCCGATCATTGGACAGATGTCTGCATTTGATCAGGGTTTTTTATGATAAGCCAATATATAAATTGGATCATCGGACGGATGGCGACATTTGATCAATTTTTTTTTTTTGACAAACCTTTGACAATCCAATCATCAGCTGACATTATATCAGTTTGATATCAAGCTGATATCTATTTTAATATTGGTTCAATATTTGTTCGATGGCAGGCCGATATCAAACCGACAACGATATCAATCCAACCAGAAAACGATGTGCAAAACAACATCTGACCGATATCGTTTTAGATATCGTGCCGATGTCGGTCCATATCGGTTGGATATCCATCTGATATGGATGTGCTGACTGGGTTACCAATGGACTACCACAGCCGTTTGTGTTAACTTGGCAATTTCTTGTGTGATGAATCAATCTTCAAGTCACTCTCAAGCAAAGTAACAGAATGGTATTGAACAATCAACCACAGAATTATACACTGACGGAAATGAAACCTCGCGCTATATCGTAAATCTCGTGCGGCGGATACGAGACTCGCGAGACTTGATAAGAGACTGTCTATCGGTAGTCAATATGATAAATGTGTGTTTTCGAAGCATTGTTCACGGGTTTATATTCCCGTGAATTGATAGGAATGTCCACCAAGTCGTTTAAATCCTATAAAATGTCAATAAAAACACTCGAGTCGGTAAATTTCATGCCAGAAATGGCGGACAACAAGGCAAAAAAATGAAGATGTTGTCACGTGACACATAATCTCGCAAAATTCAACCGCCGCAAGAGCTCAGATACTCGCCTATTCAACTTCGCTTAGTTGCCATTCTGTTTCGTATAATTCCGTGAATCAACCATTGATAGGACAACTGAAAATAATTGTTAATTTCACAGACTATCTATTAATTTCTCTGACCTTCGATTTTACTTATCACCAGGTGCCAGTAAATCAACATTGAATAAGATCAACTTTTTCAGATTGAGTAGGTAGCGGTCTCTCTGGGCTAAGCCAGGGCTCCATAATTATAAGAGAAAGTAAACTGTATAGACTACAAATCCATAATTTTCTCCCTTCAGGGTTGGGTTTTTGCCGGCAAAAACTAGTTTTTTCCTTGCCAGTGGCAAAAACTGGAGACTCCCTTATTTCAGGACCAAATCCTATGGTGTTACTACTCATTAGAATCATTTCGAAGAAATGATTCTAATGAGTAGTGACCGCATAGCGTTTAAAAGAAAAATAAAGATTTTAGTTTTTGAGATACTCCCCTTATCTCAGCCAGGAGCTCTGCTAAGCCCACATAAATAACAAGGAAGAAGCTTGGCCTCAAAAACCAAATGCTTAGAACTGGTGTCCTGTTGGACCTGCCCATGCAACAGAAACCAGCAGAGGATTAACCTCCAAATAAAATATTGTATGAGCATGTAATAGATACTAACTAGATATGATAATTGAAGATGTTTTATTATTTGGGGAAAATGTACACAAATTCAATAAGCACATTAATTGGACTTATTATTTCATCGTTATGTATTCCATTATTTTACAAAAGTTACAAGATTATAACTATAAATTATTGGCTGAACATGAGTCTCACTGAAAAGTGTTACTAGTTAGTGTATTTTGGAACACAAACTTTAGTATTAGTAAAGACTATAATAGACGGTTATACAGGTGTAACCTTTTTCTTTTTTGTCACCATCAAATCCTTTGTTGCGACTATTCATTAAAATTGTGCCTTTATCTAAATAGTTTTGAGTAGTCAAAACATAATATGGTTTAGTAGTGACATAAAGATTTTAATATTTGATATACACTCACATTATCAGGAGTTCTGGTTTAATCTATTTTGAAGTGTTGTTGTGTTTTATAGGTGACAGGTGGTTCTAGTGGTATTGGCAAAGCTGTAGCTAAACTTGCAGCACAGAAAGGAGCAAATGTCACTATCATGGCAAGAAATAAGGTAAGGCTGATTCATTCTCATCTGTATCTCGGATATGTCTATAAAAACAGATTCTTGATATCCTAAGCCCAACTTACAGTATCCCATTACCCCATAGCCTGTTTCTTCTTTTAAAGACAGATAATCACTTAAAGCAGGTTGAAAGTAAAGCAGAAATTGCCTTAAGGCACATTCTGCCCGACTTTCAACCAGCTTTAAGCTACCGCCTGCTAGAGCACAGAAAATATTTCTTATAGAACCTATTCATGACTGTATGAAGTGGAACTATTTTTTTCAGTGGAGGAATAAATTAAAGGCATAAAAAGGTGTATTTATGGGGTTAATGGGTTAACCCATTACTCCTCTTCAATAATCACTCCACTGGACTAAGGAAAGTAGTCCCCACAATTAGAAACTCTTGAATATAAAACACAGAAGGTATTTGAAGTACTTATGCTGATGGGAGCTTAAAGGAGGTGGAAAGTAAAACAGGATGCTTCTTTACGTTTTGCCTGCTTTAAGTGGTGTGGAAAACAGGCTATGGTGTAAAGGGTTACCTGACTCTTGCACTTGAGCTTCAGCACAGTTTCCATATAAACCCCATTCTCCATAAATCTATAGTTGTATCTGAAAATAGAAGTTATAAGAAAAGGATCAGTTAATTCTACATGCTTCCTTGGGCCCTAAGAGGAAACTTTTAGGAAGGTCAGAGGTACTATCATTTGTCAGATACCCCTGGATATCCTATTTCTGGGTCAGCACCATTTGCAAAGGATGCATATACTGGATTCACTCACAGATTGGGGTAAAGAAATTTGACTCTATATAAGAAATTAGTAATTTTAGCTGTGTTTTGAAACTACAGTGAAACCTCACTATTATGACCACTATAAGGCTATTTGATGATTATGGAAGACAGGTGGCAGCTTAAAGCAAGGTTAAAGTAAAACAGATACCTGGTCGCACCTAGAAAGGAGCTTTCTGTTTTACTTTCACCTTGCTTTAAGCAGCCTGACTTCAACCCAAAATAAACTTAATTTAGGGATGGCTATAGAGACGTTTTACTGAGTCTGTACTGTTTGATTGGTTCATATATTTCTATCACCAGCTACGGCTTGAAGAGGCCAAAACAGAACTACAGCAGCACATTAAATCTGACAGGAAGGTGCAGGCTATCTCAGTGGATTTGTCCAGTAATTATGAGGAGGTAGTGAAAGCTGTAAAGGAGGTAAACATACATTACTGGTATTAGATACACTCATTCTTATATTGACCCATTACCCCATGAGTACGCCTTTTTACTCCTCTAATTTATTCCTCTGCTGAAGAAACGGTTTCAATTTATACAGTCATAAGTATGTATAATAAGTAATATTTTTTATATTCTAGTAGAAAGTAGCTTAAAGCAGACTGAAAGTAAAGCAGAATGTGCCTTAAGGAACATTCTGCTTTATTTCCAACCAGCTTTAAGTGGTCACCCATCTTTAAAACTAGATACAGGCTATGGGGTAATGGGTTAAATAACTATGGAGCAGAAGATACATAGCCAGTCTTAACCCATAACCCCATAGCCTGTTTCTAGTTTTAAAGAAAGATGATCACCTAAAGCCTGCTTTAATCTATTATCTTCCAGGCTATAGAAATATTTCTTATGATACATATTCATGACTGTTTAAAAGGGAACTATTTTCTTCAGTGGAGGAATAACTGATAGGCATAAAAAGACGTAGTTTTGGGGAAACGGGTTAAATGGTTACTTTGCGAAGAAAAACAATACTGCAGACAGTAGTGGTGAAATGATTCATCGATACATTATGATGTACTTAGCAGCCGATAACTGTATTGGCTTGTAAAGGAATCTTCCAATATATTGCGATGCAATACATTCATCAGCCCTATGCATCGATACGAGTGTTGAATATTGTGCATCACGCTTTACACTTAATATTGCACTTAACAACAAAGTGTCTAATTAGAAAAAAAAATGTTTGCCTTGTAACAAGAGGGAGAAATGGATTTTCAAGAATGTTTTGCAGACATCCATTTTAAAGTTACTGACAGGACAGTATAATTAATTATATACTTTTTGAAGGGAACATGCCTCTTCCAACATCATACTTTTTACATTACCTATAGGTGTAAATATATATGTATGCAAATGCAAGGAGCCAAGTGCGAGTGAACAGCGTAAGTTCACTGTAGGAGTTGGTGTCCATCAGGGATCTGTTTTGAGTCCTCTCCTCTTCATCTTAGTTCTGGAAGCGCTATCACGAGAATTCCGCTCTGGTGTGCCTTGGGAACTCCTTTATGCTGACGACCTTGCCATCATGGCTGACTCTCTGGAAGAATGTGTGACAAATGGCTGACTCTCTGGAAGAATGTGTGACAAAGCTGAAGGCATGGAAGGAGGGTATGGAGAGCAAAGGGCTGAGGGTAAACATGAAGAAGACCAAATTCATGATCACGGGACCCGGCCTTGATGTCCTTCGTGATACTGGTGCTTTCCCCTGTGCAGTCTGTCGGAGCGGCGTTGGAGTTAATGCCATCATGTGCTCGCAGTGCTTACTATGGGTGCACAAGAAGTGCAGTGGAATCCAAGGGAGACTTGTTGCCAACCCAAATTACATGTGTCCTAGATGTCTTGGACAAGCACGTCCAATCGATGGCAGACCAGTCACACAAGTGGACATAGATTGAACTCTGCTTGATGTTGAGGCCAGCTTCTGCTATCTTGGTGACATGTTGTGTGCTGCTGGTGGTTGCTCTCTTGCCAAAGTAACCAGATATTGCACTGCCTGGGGAAAATTCAGAAAGCTCCTGCCAAAATTGACATCCAAGCACATATCCCTCACAAACCGTGGGAAAGTGTTTGACACCTGTGTCCGCTCTGCTCTTCTCCATGGTAGCGAAACATGGGCTCGACAGCTACAGACTTACAGCGGCTACGCAGAAATGATAGAGCAATGATCCGATGGATATATGGCGCCAAGCCCCATGATGACTTTCCGACCCAGTTGTTGTGTGCCAGGCTGGGATTACAGGAGATGACAGCTGCCTTACGCTCTCGACGTCTTAGATGGTATGGATATGTCGTTAGATCCACTTCCTCTATTAAGTCCATCACCAACATGGAGATTCAGAGCCCAAGACTGCGTGGGAGACCAAGAAAATCGTGGTCAGATTGTGTTAAGGCTGACATTAACCCATTAAGCCATACTGACTCATATTGATGCATTGCGCAATATTCTCATACTGACTCATTTTGACACACTTTAATCCACTAGCTTGTATTGAGATAAGCATTGATAATTGTTTATCTCTGATGAGTTAATGGGTTAATGCATGCAACCTAGATGTTAACCCACTCGACAGAGCTGCTTGGAGATAAAGTATCAGACAAACTAGCCGCCTGCTGCCTATGCCAGATTCTGGGACACCCGCAGCAGATGACAAAACAAATCAGGATTAAGTAAAGATATACATATTTGATTTAAAATAATCAGAATGGTTGCAAACTTACAACTGTTGTGCTTATATTAAAAATGTATCATAATGCGTATTGTATCACGACTTAAATATTACAATACACATTGCCTTTTATTCTCACAGCCCATACGTATCATGATATGTACTGTCGTTAAAATGAAATATCAGGATACGAATCCTGAAGGAAATAACTGCCAATGCGTAGCCCTAGCAGACAGCTTCAAAAAAAGCTTTCTGCATTAAGTATTGATCTGTCTTTAAGAGATCTCGACACTACCTAAGAAAGGGGGTCTTAACCCAGTACCCCATAAAGTATTTAAAGTGTCATTGAGTATTTTGTATTTTGTTAGGCGGAGGAGAAGGCTGGACCTGTGTTTATGCTTGTAAACTCAGCAGGAGCTTCTATAAGCAGGGCATTTGTTGATCACAAAGCTGAGGACTTTAAGGTGAGAAAAACTCCAGATGCATGTGTTTTCTTCATTAACTCTTTCCCACTCTAACAGAAATATCTATACATGTACATGCCTATGTACTCGTATTCTATATAGTTTCGGTAGTTCATGCTTGACTTGAAAAATGATCCATAGTAAAATTATCTCTTCATTCTAACAGGTTGTAACTTTAGGCAAGTTGAAAGTAAAGCAGATTAGCAGAAATCTCCCATAGACTTAAGCTGCTTTACTTTCTGCCTGATTAAAGCAGCCAATTGTCTTCTATTTCCTATATCCTAGCAGATGGTATCTTAAAGCAAGCTGAAAGTAGTCACCTATTTTCAAAACTAGAAACAGACTATGGGGTGAAGAATTAAAGCGACATATATTGCATGATTTAAAGAGATATTTACTTTTCCCAGAAACAAATGGAGGCTAATTACTACAGTGCTGTCCATGCAACCAAGGCTTCAATCTCATCCATGGTGCAGCAGAAAGCTGGCAGAATTGTTCTCCTCTCCTCTCAAGCCGGTCAGATAGGCCTGTTTGGCTTTACCGCCTACTCAGCATCCAAGTTTGCACTGAGAGGCTTGGCAGAGGCCTTGCAAATGGAGGTAAACACAGGGCTCTAGTTTAGGGGAATATTACAACAACTAAAATCTTTATTTCTGCATCAAACCCTATGGTGTTACTTCTCATTAGAATGATCTCTTTGAGATGATTGCAATGGGTAGTAACACCATATTGGATTTGATGCTGAAATGAAGGAAAAAAATGTTGGATGCCTTCAGTTTACTCCCTTTTATCTGGATCCATGTTAATGTCTGAGGCTTACAATGCTGAACTTTCAGATAGACCCATACATTTTCTCATAACCCATTACCCCTTTAATACACCTTTAATTTATTTCTCCGCTGAAAAAAATAGTTCAACTTAATAAAGGCATGAATATGTACCATAGAATATTTTCAATTTCCTGGAAGAGTGTAATTTAAGGCAGGCTGAAAGTAAGGCAGAGTGTGCCTTAAGGCACATTCTGCTTTACTTCTAACCTGCCTTAAGTGGTCACATGTCTTCAAAATTATAAACAGGCTATTGAGTAAAGTGTTAAGTTACCTTCTGCTAGGATATAGAATATATTTCTTATGGAGCATATTCATAACTGCATGAAATAGAAGTATTTTCTTTAGTGAAGCAATGAGTTAAAGGTGTAAAGATGTGTATTTATGGAGTACTGGGTAACTAACCAGTTTGTCTATATATCCTGTTTCCCACACAGATGACTCCACACAACATCAGAGTGACCCTAGCCTTCCCACCAGACACTGATACCCCAGGCTTCAAGCAGGAGATGGAAGGAAAGGTACACATATCTTATGTATCTCACATTTATACTGTTGATGAGTTTTCTTGATAGGAACCTTATTTTGCACTATTGCATTCAATGGCTTCTTTCATTTTCTGATAAATGAGTTTGACTCTCACGAAGTTGTGTTCCAAAAATCATTTAAAAGTGCAGAATACAGTGAAGACCCATCTATCAATGGAACCCTCTGCTCTTAGTCTGGGCTGTTTTTAGCTCACCTGAGCTAGCTCAGGGTGAGCTTTTGCAATCCTTGAATGTCCGTCGTGCGGTGTCCGGCGTCAACAATTTTAATGTTTACACTCTAGGGGCCACAATATTTATCCAATCTTTCTCAAACTTGCTCAGATTGTATATTACCATAAGAGTTCGGATGAGTTCGATTATGGTTGAAATCGGACAAATAGGTCAGGAGTTATCTACCTTTGAATTGCTGAAAATTCCATATTTAAGGGTGTTTACACTCTAGAGGCCACAATGTTTATTCAATCTATCTCAAACTTGTTGAGATTGTATATGACTATAACAGTTCAGATGATTTCGATTATGGTTGAAATCAAATAAATAGGTGAAGAGTTATCTACCTTTGAATTGCTGAAAATACCATATTTAACAGTGTTTACACTCTAGAGGCCACAATATTTATTCCATCTTTTTCAAACTTGCCCAGATTGTATATTACCATAAGAGTTTGGATGAGTTCAATTCTGGTTGAAATCTGACTAGAAGATCAAGAGTTATCTACCTTTGAATTGCTGAAAATGCCATGTATAACAGTGTTTACACTCTAGAGGCCACAACTTTTAGCCAATCTCTCTCAAACTTGCTCAGAATGTATATTACCATAAGAGTTCAGACGACTTTGATTATTGTTGAAATCAGACTAATAGGTCAAGAGTTATCTACCTTTGAATTGCTGAAAATGCCAAATTTAAGTGTGTTTACACTCTAGAGGCCACAATTTTTATTCAATCTTTTTCAAACTTGCTCAGATTGAATATGACCAAAAGAGTTCAGATGAGTTCAATTATGGTTGAAATCAAACACATAGGTTGAGAGTTATCTACCTTTGAATTGCTGAAAATGCCATATTTAATTGTGTTTACACTCTAGAGGCCACACTTTTTATCCAGTCTTTTTCAAAGTAGCTCAGATTGTAAATGACCATAAGAGTTCGAATAAGTGTGATTATGGTTGAAATCGGACCAATAGGTCAAGAGTTATCTGCCCTTGAATTGCTGAAAATCTAACAGCGTTTACACTCCTGCAACTACAGTTTTCAGTGGATTTTGATTATACTTGCACACAAAAGTTCTCGAAGGAGTGCAATTATTGTTTAAATCTTATCATTGTGGCAGTAATTATCTGCCCTTGATATACTTTTAAATGCTGGAAAAGGCTTCATTTCAGTATTGTTTAGGCTCTAGTTGTCTGCCCTTGATGTACTCTGCTATACTAGAATTATGAGGTTGTATTCCAGAATTGTTTACATGCTATACTACAATTTGAATGGATTTAGAATAAAACGGGTGAAATTCAAAGGTAAAGCTATCAGGCTTCAGTACAACAGGTGAGCGATATCAGGGCCTTCAGGCCCTCTTGTTATAGATTGTACACATACATGTATCCACTTGATCCTGTTAGAGACATATATACATGTTCTTACGTTATCTAGGTCTCTGGTCCTGTTAATGTTAAACATAAAAATACAACAGTAAGAATCTTGTCAACTTTGAAGTTATTTAAAAAAATATATATTAATCCACAAAAAGTGTTCAGATCAGCATCAAAGGTGATTGAATTTTAAAAAGCCTTACATTTGTGTGTTATTAGCCCAAGGAGACGATGCTTATATCTGAGACAGCAGGCTTACTAAACCCTGATGACGTTGCCAGCACCTTACTGGAGGACTCTTTGGTTAGTATTAAAGCATTGATATAGTTTAACCTCTCTATCATGACCACTAAATTACAGAAATTGTTTCATGTTTAAGGTAGGTGGATGCATAAAGCAAGGTGAAAGTAAAGCAGAAAGCTCCCTTAGGAGTTCTCTGTTTTACTTTACCTAGGTGTAAGCTGCCACCTGTCTTTCATACAATAAATAAGCATTATTTTTAGTTGTCATAATTTAGCTTGGTAATGATTATGGTGAAATTGTTGAATGGCTTTAGAGGTAAAATAGGGTGAATTCGACATTGGCCATAACTTTAGAACTGCTTGTGATAGAAACTTTATATTTGGCATGTGTACTTGACTAAAGAAGCTCTTGAGCTCAATACAAGTTAGGTCATGTCTGACAAAGGTCAAGGTCTTTTAGAGGTAAAATAGGGTGGATTCGACATTGGCCATAACTTTATAACTACATGTGTTAGAGACTTTATATTTGTCATGTGTACTCAACTCAAGAAGCTCTTTAGTTAAGTACAACTTTGGTTATGTTTGACACATTTTTAGGTCATTTAGATGTCAAATAGTTATACCGGTAATTTAAAATTGGCCATACCTCTGAAACAACATGGGTTAGAGACTTAATATTTGGCATGTGTACTCGATACAAAAACTCAAAATAAGTGGGTCATATGAAACAAAGGTCACGGTCATGCAATAAGTTGACAGAGGGACAAATAGCCAAGACAGACAAAAACAATAAAAAATATCTCACTGTCCCTCCTTAATATATCAGGATAACAAAACATGAACGCTGGCAACCGGATGCTGTGTTCTTGTCAAATTATTCAGTATTGTTGATCACCATCTATGATCGTGCACCTGCGACTGCAGTTTTCTTTTGTTATTTTCCTGGTGAAATATCTTCCTTTTCTTAATTTTAATATATGAATTAATATCCTGAGCTTTACTCTGTCATGCCTCAACAGAACTTTTTTAAATTTTGCAGTATTTTTTAACACCATCTGATGTTGTGCACCTGTGAATATGGTGGTTTTGATTTGTCACTCTCTTTTTGAATTATCTCCCTTTTCATGAAATTTAATTCTGTGCTTATGCTTTTGATTTGCCAATGTGCTGATGAGGGGTATAAATTACCATTGGTGATAGTGCAGTTCCAGTTTATTTAACAGTGACATTGGTATAGACGGCTGACTATTGCTTGTTTTCTGACTGGTTAATTTAACAGTTACATGAGTAAAGTGGCTGGCTATTGTTTGTGTTTTCAGGGTATATATGGATGACTAATGTCTGTGATTTCAGGCTTGTTTATTTAACAGGTACAAGGGTACTTATGGTTGGCTATTGTTTGTGATTTCAGGCTTGTTTATTTAACAGGTACAAGGGTACTTATGGTTGGCTATTGTTTGTGATTTCAGACTTGTTTATTTAACAGGTACAAGGGTACTTATGGTTGGCTATTGTTTGTGATTTCAGGCTTGTTTATTCAGAAGTTACAAGGGTATATATGGCTGACTATTGTTCGTGTTTCAGGCTTGTTTATTTAACAGGTACAAGGGTATATATGGTTGGCCATAGTTTGTGATTTCAGGCTTGTTTACTCAGAAGTTACACGGTTATAATTGTATGGCTGACTATTGTATGTGTTTTCAGGCTTGTTTATTTAACAGGTACAAGGGTATATATGGTTGGCTATTGTTTGTGATTTCAGGCTTGTTTATTCAGAAGTTACAAGGGTATATATGACTGACTATTGTTTGTGTTTCAGGCTTGTTTATTTAACAGGTACAAGGGTATATATGGTTGGCTATTGTTTGTGATTTCAGGCTGGATTATTCAGTAGTTACAAGGGTAGTTATGGCTGACTATTGTTTGTGTTTCAGGCTTGTTTATTTACAGGTACAAGGGTAGATTAGGTTGGCTATTGTTTGTGATTTCAGGCTTGTTTATTTAACAGGTACAAGGGTATAATATGATTGGCTATTGTTTGTGATTTCAGGCTTGTATATTCAGAAGTTACAAGGGTATATATGGCTGACTATTGTTTGTGTTTCAGGCTTGTTTATTTAACAGGTACAAGGGTATATATGGTTGGCTATTGTTTGTGATTTCAGGCTTGTTTATTCAGTAGTTACAAGGGTATATATGGCTGACTATTGTTTGTGTTTTCAGGCTTGTTTATTTAACAGGTACACGGATATATATGGTTGGCCATTGTTTGTAATTTCAGGCTGGATTATTCAGTAGTCACAAGGGTATATATGGTTGACTATTGTTTGTGTTTTCAGACTTGTTTATTTAACAGGTACAAGGGTACTTATGGTTGGCTATTGTCTGTGATTTCTGGCTGGTTTATTCAGTAGTTACAAGGGTATATATGATTGACTATTGTTTGTGTTTTCAGGCTTGTTTATTTAACAGGTACAAGGGTATATATCGCTGACTATTGTTTGTGATATCAGACTTGTTTATTTAACAGATACCAGGGTAGTTATAGCTGACTATTGTATGTGTTTTCAGGCTTGTTTATTTAACAGGTACAAGGGTATATATGGCTGACTATTGTTTGTGATTTCAGGCTTGTTTATTCAGAAGTTACAAGGGTATACATGTATATGGCTGACTATTGTTTGTGATTTCAGGCTTGTTTATTCAGAAGTTACAAGGGTATATATGGTTGGCTTTTGTTTCTGATTTCAGGCTTGTTTATTCAGAAGTTACAAGGGTATATATGGCTGACTATTGTTTGTGTTTCAGGCTTGTTTATTTAACAGGTACAAGAGTATATATGGTTGGCTATTGTTTGTGATTTCAGGCTGGGTTATTCAGTAATTACAAGGGTAGTTATGTCTGACTATTGTTTGTGTTTCAGGCTTGTTTATTTAACAGGTACAAGAGTATATATGGCTGACGTTTGCTTGTGTTTCAGGCTTGTTTATTTACAGGTACAAGGGTAGATTAGGTTGGCTATTGTTTGTGATTTCAGGCTTGTTTATTGAACAGATACAAGGGTATATATGGCTGACTATTGTTTGTGTTTTCAGGCTTGTTTATTTAACAGATTCAAGGGTATATATGGCTGGCTATTGTTTGTGTTTTCAGGCTTGTTTATTTACCAGTTACATGGATTTATACATCTGGCTACTGATTGTAGAGTGGTATATTTAACAGTTATAAGGGTATAGGCAGCTGACTATTGCTTGTTTATTTAACAGGTACAAGGATATATATGGTTGGCTATTGTTTGTGATTTCAGGCTTGTTTATTAAGTAGTCACAAGGGTATAATTTATATGGCTGACTATTGTTTGTGTTTTCAGACTTGTTTATTTAACAGGTACAAGGGTACTTATGGTTGGCTATTGTCTGTGATTTCAGGCTGGTTTATTCAGTAGTTACAAGGGTATATGTGGCTGACTATTGTTTGTGATTTCAGGCTTGTTTATTCGGAGTTACAAGGGTATATATGGCTGACTATTGTTTGCGTTTTCAGGCTTGTTTATTTAACAGGTACAAGGGTAGATGTGGTTGGCAATTGTTTGTGATTTCAGGCTGGTTTATTCAGTAGTTACAAGGGTACTTATGGCTGACTATTGTTTGTGATTTCAGGCTTGTTTATTCAGTAGTTACACGGGTACTTATGGTTGACTATTGTTTGTGTTTTCACGCTTGTTTATTTAACAGGTACAAGGATATATATAGATGGTTATTGTTTTTGATTTCAGGCTTGTTTATTTAGTAGTCACAGGGGTATAATTTATATGGCTGACTATTGTTTGTGTTTTCAGACTTGTTTATTTAACAGGTACAAGGGTACTTATGGTTGGCTATTGTCTGTGATTTCAGGCTGGTTTATTCAGTAGTTACAAGGGTATATATGACTGACTATTGTTTGTGTTTTTTCAGGCTTGTTTATTTAACAGGTAAAAGGGTATATATGGTTGGCTATTGATTGTGATTTCAGGCTTGTTTATTCAGTAGTTACAAGGGTATATATGGCTGATTATTGTTTGTGTTTTCAGGCTTGTTTATTTAACAGGTACAAGGGTATATATGGTTGGCTATTGTTTGTGATTTCAGGCTTGTTTATTCAGTAGTTACAAGAGTATATATGGCTGAATATTGTTTGTGTTTTCAGGCTTGTTTATTCAGTAGTTACAAGGGTATATATGGCTGACTATTGTTTGTGTTTTTTCAGGCTTGTTTATTTAACAGGTACAAGGGTATATATGATTGGCTATTGTTTGTGATTTCAGGCTTGATTATTCAATAGTTACAAGGGTATATATGGCTGACTATTGTTTGTGTTTTCAGGCTTGTTTATTAAACAGGTACAAGGGTATATATGGTTGGCTATTGTTTGTGATTTCAGACTGGTTTATTCAGTAGTTACAAGGGTATATATGGCTGACTATTGTCAGTGATTTCAGGCTGGTTTATTCAGTAGTTACAAATGTATATATGGCTGACTATTGTCAGTGATTTCAGGCTGGTTTATTCAGTAGTTTCAAGGGTATATATGGCTGACTATTGTTTGTGTTTTCAGGCTTGTTTATTTACCAGTTACATGGATTTATACATCTGGCTACTGATTGTAGAGTGGTATATTTAACAGTTATAAGGGTATAGGCAGCTGACTATTGTTTGTGTTTTCAGGCTGGTTTATTTAACAGTTACATGGGTATAGATGGCTGGCTGCTGGCAGTTAATACAGCAGGAATGTCACCTGCCACTGGGCTACTAGAAGTTGTCACTCAAGTAAGTACAAATAAACTGATAGAATCTTGATGACTGAATGTAGCATTTCATGGTCTAGCAGTTATGTGTTTGACTAGTAGCACAAGGGCTGCTGGTTAGAGCCCCCACCTCTTGCGCCAAAGTTACTAATGGACCGTAGGATAAGATCTTAAAGAGACTTAAAACAGAATGGTTTATTTGCAATAAATAAAGAGAACATACTAAAATCAAAGCAAATTTGTGACATTATCGTGCATATGGCATGAGAAAAAATGATCAGTTTAAAAACTTCCTACAGAAAAATCACAGAATCTTAGTTTTTGAGATATTTTCCAATTCTTTTTATACTCTGTCCCAAATCTTTGTTTAAAACTTACAATTCCTATACAATAGAATAAGCTAAGACGGTCAGATATGAATGTCCCTGTATCTTGTTTAACCCATTAACTCATAAGCGATAAACAATTATTAATGCTTATCTCAATACAAGCTAGTGGATTAAAGTGTGTCAAAATGAGTCAGTATGAGGATATTGCGCAATGAGTCAATATGAGTCAGTATGGCTTAATGGGTTAATGATTCATGCATTGTAGTTCATAAGGGCGACTTCTACACCAGTAATCGAATTTGGACAAAGCTTCATAGATTGATAGAATACCATCTACAGATGTGCAAGAAGAAAAACTTTTCCATTCTACCATTTACAACGGGAGATAATGATTTTATGCATAATAGGTCATAAGCACAACGGGGTTATAAGTAAGCCCCTAGGCCACAAATCTAGTTTATTACTACACTAAAGAAAATAGTTTCAATTTATAGTGATGAATTTGCATCCTAAGAAATAATTTCTATATCCTCGAAGATGGTAGCTTAACCCCGACAGGAAGTAAAGCAGAATGTGCCTTAAGGCGCTTCTGCTGTACTTTCAACCTGCCTTAAGCAGCCACCTATCTTCAGTAACATGCTATAGAGTAATGGGTTAAATCATTTCCAATTAAAATGAATGATAGCATAGGGCTAGGTGGAGACACATGGAAGAAACTGTTTGGAAGAAGGTTGAAATATGCAATATTAGGTTGAACAACATGTACAATAAATCTTTTATCCAACAACCACTAATTTAAGTACCATGCAGATCTCTGAACACAAGGGACTGCTTAATGCAGGATAAAAATAATCCAGAAAGCTACTATAGGAGCTTTCTGCATTATTTTTATCCTGCATTAATCAACCAGATGTATTTAAGATTTTCATTGGTCTTCTTTTTAGTGGTAATTTAATACAAGATTGACTGTATAGGAGATGAGGTGTGGCCAGGTAAAGACCCTACAAATGTTTGATAAATAGAGAGAAACTAGTACTACAGTGGTAAATACGCTATTCCTACCCATTTACGCGTTAATCTATGCGTAAGAAACGCATAGTGAACGGTTAACGAACGGTTAATGCCTAACGATTTTAACCCGTTTAAACGCGTTAATAAACGATTATACCAATGCAGTCTCGGCTTAGGGGTCCGTCGGCTAAGTGATGACCCTTTCATCCGGGATCTTTTAAACGCGTAAAGAAACGGCTAGGAAACGCGTTTAACGAAACGGATAATAAACGCGTAAGAAACGCGTAAAGTGGGTAGGAATAGCGTATTTACCACTGTACATTTGTTTGATTACAGAACATTACTTTGTGCACATTACATCATACTTTGATTAATCGGTATGGAAATCAGTGAGGTTTTGTACTGAGTATAGTTAACATATCTGTGCTGTTTCTATTTCAGTTCTTCCTCATGGGCCTGGGTAGAGTTGTAGGGTTGTTTTATCTCCTCAGTTTCGACAGCATAGTCTTGAAGTGTAAGAAGGAAAAAGAGACAAAGCCGAAAACCTCATAGTAGTAGATGAAAAATATTATCAGCTTTAAAATTGGCATGTACAAAAAAAAAAAATTAAGAAATACTATATTCATACCAGTGTTTTATCATGCTGTAAAACACATGTGGGAGTTGAAATGCTTAGTAATTAAATCTTGAGGCGGTTCCAAGACTAAGTGATTTAATTACAAGCATCTCAACGACATCTCAAGCAACTCAACGACATATTGCTCGATTAAACACTGGAATTAATTTATTATTTCGATTCTAACACTTCATTTTAACCACAATTTGCACAGACAGCCCTATATTTTTTGGCATACGCATTTTTGAAGCCATATAACGTAACGTTACAGCTTGTGCCTGTTTTATTGAGAATATAAACACAGATATGTTCCTTCTTTGATTATAGAGGGTTGTGCCAGAGGTGTGTTTGTATAAGGGTTAAGGTTAAAGTAGGATGTCATTATATACTTTATTTATAATTATACAGTATTTATATAAATACTACTATAAAGGAAATACTTGCACGAAATATTGCACTATAGTCATGAACTGTGCCAGAAAGTTTTGTCATACAAAATGCTGACCAGAAAAACAACTCTTTGAAAACTTAATTCATTCTTAACCCATTACCCCATAGCATGTTTCTATTTGTGAAGACAGGTGACCACTTAAAGCAGGATGAAAGTAAAGCAGAATGTGCATTAAGGCACATTCTGCTTTACTTTCAGCCTGCTTTAAGCTATGACCAACTACTAGAATATAGAAAATCTTTCTCATTATACATCTTCAAGATTGTATAAATTGGAAGTATTTTCTTCAGTGGAGGAGTAAATGAAAGACGTACAAAGTTGGATTTATGAGGTATTGGGTTAATTCTCTTTGGCTACTAAAGTATAATCTGAGTGTCAGACAGTCCAGGGTTCAAGGTTGTTAACAGTTTGAGTTGAGTCTGAAATCTTTCTCAAGCATTTGATTGGTCAGATTTGATTTTTTGCTGAGCAAAAACTCAAATCTGTCCAGTCAGATGCGCGAGAACGATTACAGACTCAACTCAAAAGCTTTATAACCTTGGACTGTGGGTTCTTTGTTGCAAACAGTTTAAGTTGAGTCTGATATCCTTCTTAAGCATTTGATTGGTCAGATTTGAAAAAGCCAAAATTTGACCAATTAAGTTCTTGAGAATGATGTAAGACTCAATTTAAACTTTTTATAACCTTGGGGAATATGCAGTGACATGCAGTGCTATGCTTTAACCTTAATATATAGTTACTTTCGTGTTTTTAAATACAATTTCATCCTGATACTGATAATGAAATATTTCAACTAACACACACAATTTGTTGAACTATATCTTGTTATATACAGATTAAATTCTTGTTTCAGTAATACATAATTTATTATGTATGTGATTGTCATTTTCATTTACTTCAGTGTGGTGGCAATACCTTAACCCATTACCCCATAGCCTGTTTTTAGTATTGAAGATAGGTGATCACTTAAATAGGTTGAAAATAAAGCAGAATGTGCTTTAAGGCACATACTGCTTTACTTCAGTCTGCTTTAAGCTACTATATTTCTATTGGTACATGTTCATGACTGTTTAACTTGGATCTATTTTTTTCAGTTGAGGAATATATTAAATGTGTATCTTATAATGGAGTAAAGTGTTAAGTCTTTGAGACTTTTATTATATATATATATAGCATTTAATAAAGATGCCTTTCTGTATGAATTCAAATGTAGAATGAATGAATAGTTTTGTTAGACATACTACAATAAAACCTCTCTATTGCGGACACTAAAAAGAAGGCTATTTGAGTGTATAAAAGACAGTTGACGACTGAAAACAAGGTGACATTAAAACAGAAAGCTCCTACAGGAGCTTTCTGTTTTACTGTCACCTTGCTATAAGCAGTCACCTGTCAGAAATACCTAATAATTAACACAATATAGTGGTCGTAATAGAGAGGTTTTACTGTACATGTATATCTTTTCCCACTTGTAGCTTGTTTTCAGTGGTAAAGACAGGTGGTTTCTCAATGAAGGTTGACAGTAAAACAGAATGCTTCCCCAAGAAGACTTTGCTTTACTATAAGCCTGTCAGGATATTGGAAAAGGCTTCTTTTGGCCCTTTAGTAGGGGGTTGGGGGGATTGATACATTACTGTGAGAAATTAGTGTCTTTATCAGGGTGGTGCTTATACATTTCTGTGAGAAATGAGGACATTGATACATTACTGTGAGAAGTAAGTGTCTTTATGAGAGTGAAGTTACATTGGCTGATTACTGTGAGAAATAAGTGTCTTTATCAGGGTCATGTTGATACATTTCTGTGAGAAATTAGTGTCATCAGGGTCATGTAAAGTAGGAAGTGAGAAATAAAAGTGTGAACAAAAGTTTCTATATACATGATGTGTAATGAGAGAAAGGATAAATAGAGTCAAACTGCTTCAAGTTGATGAGACTGTTGTTATACATGAATAATAAGGCTGCTTGGTGGACTGTTTCTTTACTATGGCATGTAAGTGCTAGATGTATCACTCCACACAGCGTCAGCATCGGCGTTTGGACTTGATACCACATAAACTGAGCATACACCTGCACCTACAGTCACGAAACTTCATATGCTGATGTGCCTCAATGAGAAGACTATATTGCATCATAGTTTTGTAAACTTGACCTTTGACCTTGACCTTTTGAGTCAACCTTAAGGTTTTGCACTCAAGTCTGTACTGAGCAAACGACTGCCCCTACAGTCACGAAACTACATATGCTGATTGAGTTGACCACAGTGCACCACAGTTTAGTGAGCTTATCTTGACCTTGACCTCTAGGGTCAACGTTAAGATTTTGCATAAAATATGTTCCTTGCAGGAGGTGAGCTTCGTAATATTTGATTACCCATTCTGGTTTGGATGTTTAAGAATGATGCTTTGTGTTGCATTATTAGTTGGCATGATATTCTTAGTGCCTTTACATGTCAACTCATTAGATACTAAGGAGGGCTCAAGATAAGAGGGAGTTAAACTAGATATTTTCAACAATTCACCTTTATGTTTAACCCATTTCCCCATAGCTTGTTTCTAGTTTTGAAGACATGTGACCATTTAAAACAGGTTTAAAGTAGACGCCTTAACGCGCATACTGCTTTACTTTCAGCCTGTTTTAAGCCACAATCTGTTAGGATACAGAAAATATCTTATATCATACTTATTCATGATTGTATAAAGTGGAACTGTTTTCTTTACTGGAGGAATTAATTAGAGGCGTAAAAAGGTGCATTTATTAGGGGAAAGGGTTAAACCATACTCCATGGTGTGACTACTCGTTACAGTTGTCTCTTCTAATCACACCATATGGTTTTAAGCAGGCATGAAGATTTAAGTTTTAAAAAAATTCCCCGTATCTGGAGCCCTAACTAAGTACATGTAGATCTGATATTCTCACCTGCAACAATCACCTTCTAAAATTGGGATTTTCTTAACTCTTTGGATGCTTAGTAATATCAACGTCTGTGGTCTGCTACTTTATGAATACAGTGCGTCCTCTCTTCAATGACCATCCCTACAACGATTTCCTCCTTACAACAACACTTGCCTCTGTTTCCCGAACAAAACCAGTATGTCCAACCTTTTTCACGTCTGCTATATTGTCTACTTAAAATTGTCTTCTGATGTTTTTCGCAAAGTTACATAATAGAAATTTTGGCAGAAAAAACTTAATGATGAGTGACAAACAGCTTGAATACAGACAGCGTGTTACGTGGCGTCTGATCTGAATTCAAGCTGTTTGCAAATGTTAGCCAATTTCACTCCCTATAAAGACTCCCTCCAAACAAAGCACACATTGTTTGTCTCCCATTTGGTGTCGTTGGAGAGCGGGAGCACTGTATTAGAATTTTTATGAATTCTGACTCAAAATAGACGAGATTGACAAACAGTTTGGATTGTGATGAGACACTGCATTACACATCATCTCATTGTGATCCAAACTGTTTGCAAAGGTTATCACAGATTCACCATTACGGCTCAAAGAGTTAACCCATTATCACATAGCCTATTTCTAGTTTTGGATGCGACTTCTTAAATAAGGTTGAAAGTAAAGTAGAATGTGCCTTAACTCTTTCCTCCCTGAAACTTTAAATGGACAATTCTGACTTTTAAGGGTTGTTTTTGTCAATGTTTGGCATTGTAACAAACAGTGAAGACCCTGATCAGAGGGCTCCTTTCAGAGCCCTCTGATCAGGGTCTTCACTGTTTGCATAGGACAAGTGTACTATTCACATGTACACTGTTTGAAAAGCACGCCTATATGCGGGACTAGGGTTCAAAGAGTTAAAGCACATTCTGCTTTATTTTCAGCCTGCTTTAAGCCACCATCTGCTAGAGAATAGAAAATATTCTTATGACACTTAATCATGACTAAAAAATCGAATTATTTTCTTCAGTGGAGAAATACATTAAAGAGGTAAAAATGTGTTTTTATGGGGTAATGGGTTAAACTTCTTGTCATAATAGAGCCGAGAGTATCAAGCAATTTACATTCCTATCAGGTGCCAAGTTGCAAATACTCAGTTAAAACACCTCCTGAAACTTTATTCTGAATTGGTTTTGCCCTGTTTTTTACACTTTAACTCATTGCCCCATAGCCTGTTTCTAGTTTTAAATACAGATGATTACTTAAAGCAGGTTGATATTAAATCAGAATGCTTTATTTTCAGCCTGCTTTAAGCTACAATTTTCTAGGATATAGAAAACATATTTTATGGTGTATACAGAGGAACTAATTTCTTCAGCGGAGGAATAAATTAAATGCGTAAAAAGGTGTATTTCTTGAGGAAATGGTTAAAATATCATGACGACAAACCCTTTGAGTGCAACTATTATCTGGTTATTTTGCCTGCTGCCTACCCCTGTAGGGACACCCGCAGCAGCTGACAAATAAACTCAGGATTTAGTTTAGTTAGTTTAGTAGTTTGGAAGAAACCATTTCAAGTTTCAGCATTGTAAGGGTAGATTTGGATTACAATTGAAAAATGTTAGGAAATGCGATTTTTGAAGTTATCTAATTGTTGACCTGTATTAACCCTTTTCTCGATAGCAATGTGTGCAAAACAACTATATCAAACTGTCTTATGAGGTAGAATTCTCATTACTGCTTAAAGCAAGATGAAAGTAAAATAGAAAGCCTCTTAGTAACTTTTATCATGCTTTAAACTACTACTTGTATCCAGCAGCATCAATGAATATTCGTTGTTATACTCATTTGGAGGAAGGTGTAAATGCATCTTAACCTATTACCCATGAATATACCTTTTAACACCTTTAATTTATTTCTCCACTGAAGAAAATAGCTCCAATTTATACAGTCATGAATTTGTATCATAACAAACAGTTTCTGTATTAAAGCAGATGGTAGCTTAAATCAGGCTGAAATTAAAGCAGAATGGGCCTTAAGGCACAGTCTGCTTTACTTTCAGTCTGCTTTAAGTGGTCACCTTTCAACAAAGCTAGAAACAAGCTATTGGGTAATGAGTTAATGTAGCTTATGCAGAGGAAAGGCTTAACCCTTCACCCCATAGCCTGTTTCTGATAATTGAGAAAGCTGATCACTTAAAGCAGGTTAAAAGTAAAGCAGAATTGGCCTTAAAGCAAATTATTCTTTACTTCAGCTGCCTTTAAGCTTCCATTTGCTCCAGTGTATAAAATATTTCTTCAGATACATATTCATGACTGTATAAATTGGAAGTAGACATGTATGTTCTTCAGTGAAGGAATATATTAAAGGCATACACTCGTGTATCGATGGAGAAATGGGTAAATCTGTAGTAAAGTTATGTTATGCACAGTACACTCTATGGAGCAAAGGGATTGATTATTTACCATGTCAACCTAATATATTTATATTATAGAATCAGTAGCTCTTTTTTATATTTGAATAAATTTTCTAAAAAATGCATCTTTGTATTTGTCAATTCTGCACCAGTCTTAATGGCTAGTTTAACTATTTTAAGCAACTACTAAAAAAGAAACTTGGCAATCTTGTAAGATTGATAGCTTAATGTAGGGCAAAAATAATGCAAAATTCTCAAAAAGGAGCTTTCTGCATTACCACACAGGTACTTGACACATACTTTATTATCTATTACCCCCCCCCCCCCCCCTTTTTAAAAAAAATATTTATTTATTTTTTAAGGGGGGGGGGGGGGTGTTAATAGATAATAAAGTATGTGTCAAGTACCTGTGCATTACCACCCTTCTCAAAAAAGTATGTTAAATGTGCATTTAATGCGCATTAAATGCAGCGGTATTAGCACCATATTTAAGTGATTTTTTTCTCTCACCAAGTGCATTAAGGCCTTTCGCTACCGGAAGTCGGTCTTGCGGGCGAGCGGATATGCGTCTGGACGACACAGACTTTTTTCGTACGTGTTTATACTAGAAAATTTATATAAAGGAAATGTTGATATAAATTAGTATAATCCTTCATAGCACAGTTAGTATAGTGGTTGCCTATAGTGGTTGACTAGCAATCCAAAGGTCATAGGTTCGAGACCCATCCGATCCAAATATTTTTTTTTAGTGTCCGATTTATTGACTTGTCAATCCATAACGCAGTAATCAAGAGACATGTTATGTTTAGTCTTCGTTGATTAGTACTAGTGATGTTTACGGTCCAAGTATATGTCCACTTACCTGTACGTTTTAGTTTAATGACTTACAAGTCAATTAAATCGGTATACATGTAAACGATTTGATCGAACTATAAAGCCACACCTTGAAGCTTATCAATACGCTAACCTTTTCAAGATCGATATTTCCCATTATAATTATGTTCAAACAATATAATAAACCTTGTATGCAAGTCCATGAATAAATAATAATGCATTTTAATGACAAAGTTTTAATTCTAAGGTAGGTAACTGTATCTAAACAACAAATATCCCACATTTTAATAAGAAAATATGTTATTACAACAAATCCTGACTGTAATATTTTCTAATTTTTTCAGACTGACTAGTTCATCAACCATATATTTGAATAAAATGAAAACAAATATACATTGAATGAGTCAGTTTTTTGTAATTCAATTTTTTAGCATTTTGCAAAATTTAAATAGCTGATAACATCTTTCTGAACACCTTTATTCTAAATGTTTTTAGCTTTTCTTGTAATGAATGTTGTGGACTACTTATTGGGCGAGAATTATAGTCATTAGCTTTATTCATTTTTAAGAAAAATAAAATCATTAAAATTCTAGGTTTTTGTCAGAAAAAAGACCTTTAAGACAAACCACACGATAAATTTTGCCTATATTTACACACATTGTTTCTTAGGCTATTATCATTCTTCATGACAATTTTCATAACAATTGGGAACTACGCGCATATGCGAAGTACCTTAAAGTGAATTAAATTTATTAAAAAAGTGAATTTTGTGCATTAATTCACTTTCCCACTGCAAGCAAAAAAATTGTTTTTTTTTAATAAGTACATTTAAAGTGTATTTTTTCTCGCGGCACTAGAAGTGCATTAAAGTTATTTTTTTTAAGGAAGTGGGGTTTTTTTGCACTAAAAGCAGATTTCTTTTTTTTTAAAGAAATGGACGTTCAAAAAGAAAAAAACTCTTTTGCTACAAAAAGATGCAGAAAAATACACTTTCATTTTTAAAAGATACAGAAACAAGAAATATCTTTAAAAAAGATATTCAGCGGAATGGGTGGTGGAAGTCATGCTGTAGATGGGTGTGCAAAATTGTATGAAATTGGGGGTTTTCAAAGAATTGTAATAAGAACAAATACACATTCAAGGATAACTATAACTCTGAATAAAAAACTATAAATGTACAGAAATGCAAAACAATAATATAACCCGTATCCTAGCTACTGGTAGGAGATCCTCAGATTAAACTACTGTTCTATATATCAAACTTCATTCATGGGGAGTTTCTTGAAACAAACTATAACTAAATAAACTTACAGAACAACAGTTCTATAACACCTCATTCTTGTAAATAAATTATGAAACAACACAATTGTGTTTAACTCACTCAGAGACCATACATGTATGTATGGTCTCTGACTCACTTGAGGTCATTTATTATATTGCTATCAATGTATGGTTAATTTGAACAAATAGTTAACAATTAAAATAAATTGGTAGTAAAACCAGTATTTAACAAAACACCAGCTGCCACTGTGTATCTATAAATAGACATCTTCTATCATATCTTAAAATAGAAGCATGCTGTCATCAGCTCAGTACTACACACTGCCTCAGAGCATAAACCAGCCAGGCTAGTTTAAACAGGGCTCCAGATAAGAGGGGAGTAAACAGAACAAATCTAACATTTTCTCACTCAATTCAGCACCAAAACCTATGGTGTTACCACTCATTTTTATCGTCTCGAAGAGACAATTCAAATGAGTAGGACACTATAGTTTTAATCCACAAATAAAGTTTTTAAGTTTTGAAATAATTCTCTTATCTGGAGCCCTGGCTACTATCCAATCAGACAATTCAGTTTCAACAGGTGCTCTTAATTCTAAATTTCTGATCAAATATGATTGATTGAAATGTTTGTCTAATTAAAAATGTAGGTCTAAATAGATAATAGGCAGCTCCGCTGAAAAATACTCTTTCACAAAAATATGCAGTTTAGACCGGTTAGACCATTATTTGTACCACGTGACAGTAATTACTTATATTCTTTGTTGTACCTCATATGTTCTATGTTATGTAGACTTCGAGAAATAAAAGTTCTGTTCTGTAATGTCGATTCGAAATAATCTATGTTCTTCGGACTTCATGGTCAATTCATGCGCATCACAACTCCCGCCGATTAACAATGGTAGAATATTGATTATTTCTTAAATAAAAGACGAAACCGCTAATATATCGAATGAATCGGCATAGAGGTTTTAGTACTATCTTCATGAACGCTGTTTCGCTCAAGACTTTACTCCTTAGCTAGGACAATTGTCAATTAGATAAAGTTTGGTGTATATTTCTATCTGATCAGGTTCCCAACTCCAAACTATTTACTTGATCATTCACTTTATAGACGGACGGACTTTCTGTATTTGTCACTCCTACAACCCCCAATGCAGTAGTGATATTCGGATGGGATACAATCCTATTTGTTGTGTAAAGCGCTCACTTAAACAGTTACACCTGTGCGTAGTTTTAAAGGTGTGATTTAGTCAGGAGGACCAGCTAATCAGAGGGCTCAAGGAAACAAACAACAATCGTAATTGGCATTCAGCATCATATTCAACTCGTAACCAGGTTCATTCTGCATGATACTTAAAGTAAAGCAGAATTGGCCTTAAAGCAAATTATTCTTTACTTCAGCTGCCTTTAAGCTTCCATTTGCTCCAGTGTATAAAATATTTCTTCAGATACATATTCATGACTGTATAAATTGGAAGTAGACATGTATGTTCTTCAGTGAAGGAATATATTAAAGGCATACACTCGTGTATCGATGGAGAAATGGGTAAATCTGTAGTAAAGTTATGTTATGCACAGTACACTCTATGGAGCAAAGGGATTGATTATTTACCATGTCAACCTAATATATTTATATTATAGAATCAGTAGCTCTTTTTTATATTTGAATAAATTTTCTAAAAAATGCATCTTTGTATTTGTCAATTCTGCACCAGTCTTAATGGCTAGTTTAACTATTTTAAGCAACTACTAAAAAAGAAACTTGGCAATCTTGTAAGATTGATAGCTTAATGTAGGGCAAAAATAATGCAAAATTCTCAAAAAGGAGCTTTCTGCATTACCACACAGGTACTTGACACATACTTTATTATCTATTACCCCCCCCCCCCTTTTTAAAAAAAATATTTATTTATTTTTTAAGGGGGGGGGGGGTGTTAATAGATAATAAAGTATGTGTCAAGTACCTGTGCATTACCACCCTTCTCAAAAAAGTATGTTAAATGTGCATTTAATGCGCATTAAATGCAGCGGTATTAGCACCATATTTAAGTGATTTTTTTCTCTCACCAAGTGCATTAAGGCCTTTCGCTACCGGAAGTCGGTCTTGCGGGCGAGCGGATATGCGTCTGGACGACACAGACTTTTTTCGTACGTGTTTATACTAGAAAATTTATATAAAGGAAATGTTGATATAAATTAGTATAATCCTTCATAGCACAGTTAGTATAGTGGTTGCCTATAGTGGTTGACTAGCAATCCAAAGGTCATAGGTTCGAGACCCATCCGATCCAAATATTTTTTTTTAGTGTCCGATTTATTGACTTGTCAATCCATAACGCAGTAATCAAGAGACATGTTATGTTTAGTCTTCGTTGATTAGTACTAGTGATGTTTACGGTCCAAGTATATGTCCACTTACCTGTACGTTTTAGTTTAATGACTTACAAGTCAATTAAATCGGTATACATGTAAACGATTTGATCGAACTATAAAGCCACACCTTGAAGCTTATCAATACGCTAACCTTTTCAAGATCGATATTTCCCATTATAATTATGTTCAAACAATATAATAAACCTTGTATGCAAGTCCATGAATAAATAATAATGCATTTTAATGACAAAGTTTTAATTCTAAGGTAGGTAACTGTATCTAAACAACAAATATCCCACATTTTAATAAGAAAATATGTTATTACAACAAATCCTGACTGTAATATTTTCTAATTTTTTCAGACTGACTAGTTCATCAACCATATATTTGAATAAAATGAAAACAAATATACATTGAATGAGTCAGTTTTTTGTAATTCAATTTTTTAGCATTTTGCAAAATTTAAATAGCTGATAACATCTTTCTGAACACCTTTATTCTAAATGTTTTTAGCTTTTCTTGTAATGAATGTTGTGGACTACTTATTGGGCGAGAATTATAGTCATTAGCTTTATTCATTTTTAAGAAAAATAAAATCATCAAAATTCTAGGTTTTTGTCAGAAAAAAGACCTTTAAGACAAACCACACGATAAATTTTGCCTATATTTACACACATTGTTTCTTAGGCTATTATCATTCTTCATGACAATTTTCATAACAATTGGGAACTACGCGCATATGCGAAGTACCTTAAAGTGAATTAAATTTATTAAAAAAGTGAATTTTGTGCATTAATTCACTTTCCCACTGCAAGCAAAAAAAATTGTTTTTTTTTAATAAGTACATTTAAAGTGTATTTTTTCTCGCGGCACTAGAAGTGCATTAAAGTTATTTTTTTTAAGGAAGTGGGGTTTTTTTGCACTAAAAGCAGATTTCTTTTTTTTTAAAGAAATGGACGTTCAAAAAGAAAAAAACTCTTTTGCTACAAAAAGATGCAGAAAAATACACTTTCATTTTTAAAAGATACAGAAACAAGAAATATCTTTAAAAAAGATATTCAGCGGAATGGGTGGTGGAAGTCATGCTGTAGATGGGTGTGCAAAATTGTATGAAATTGGGGGTTTTCAAAGAATTGTAATAAGAACAAATACACATTCAAGGATAACTATAACTCTGAATAAAAAACTATAAATGTACAGAAATGCAAAACAATAATATAACCCGTATCCTAGCTACTGGTAGGAGATCCTCAGATTAAACTACTGTTCTATATATCAAACTTCATTCATGGGGAGTTTCTTGAAACAAACTATAACTAAATAAACTTACAGAACAACAGTTCTATAACACCTCATTCTTGTAAATAAATTATGAAACAACACAATTGTGTTTAACTCACTCAGAGACCATACATGTATGTATGGTCTCTGACTCACTTGAGGTCATTTATTATATTGCTATCAATGTATGGTTAATTTGAACAAATAGTTAACAATTAAAATAAATTGGTAGTAAAACCAGTATTTAACAAAACACCAGCTGCCACTGTGTATCTATAAATAGACATCTTCTATCATATCTTAAAATAGAAGCATGCTGTCATCAGCTCAGTACTACACACTGCCTCAGAGCATAAACCAGCCAGGCTAGTTTAAACAGGGCTCCAGATAAGAGGGGAGTAAACAGAACAAATCTAACATTTTCTCACTCAATTCAGCACCAAAACCTATGGTGTTACCACTCATTTTTATCGTCTCGAAGAGACAATTCAAATGAGTAGGACACTATAGTTTTAATCCACAAATAAAGTTTTTAAGTTTTGAAATAATTCTCTTATCTGGAGCCCTGGCTACTATCCAATCAGACAATTCAGTTTCAACAGGTGCTCTTAATTCTAAATTTCTGATCAAATATGATTGATTGAAATGTTTGTCTAATTAAAAATGTAGGTCTAAATAGATAATAGGCAGCTCCGCTGAAAAATACTCTTTCACAAAAATATGCAGTTTAGACCGGTTAGACCATTATTTGTACCACGTGACAGTAATTACTTATATTCTTTGTTGTACCTCATATGTTCTATGTTATGTAGACTTCGAGAAATAAAAGTTCTGTTCTGTAATGTCGATTCGAAATAATCTATGTTCTTCGGACTTCATGGTCAATTCATGCGCATCACAACTCCCGCCGATTAACAATGGTAGAATATTGATTATTTCTTAAATAAAAGACGAAACCGCTAATATATCGAATGAATCGGCATAGAGGTTTTAGTACTATCTTCATGAACGCTGTTTCGCTCAAGACTTTACTCCTTAGCTAGGACAATTGTCAATTAGATAAAGTTTGGTGTATATTTCTATCTGATCAGGTTCCCAACTCCAAACTATTTACTTGATCATTCACTTTATAGACGGACGGACTTTCTGTATTTGTCACTCCTACAACCCCCAATGCAGTAGTGATATTCGGATGGGATACAATCCTATTTGTTGTGTAAAGCGCTCACTTAAACAGTTACACCTGTGCGTAGTTTTAAAGGTGTGATTTAGTCAGGAGGACCAGCTAATCAGAGGGCTCAAGGAAACAAACAACAATCGTAATTGGCATTCAGCATCATATTCAACTCGTAACCAGGTTCATTCTGCATGATACTTTGATGTGAATATATATTATAGATTTGAGATAAAAAAAATCTAGAATGAACAAGATCAAACTGTATGATGCATCTGTATGTTTGTCACTTTCTGTATTTCAATAGAGAATACTCTCTTAATGTAGTGTTAGTGATAGATCTGCGTTCAAGTCCCAGCAGAAAGAGTATTAGCCGATTCGAGCAGTCGGGTATCTTAATTGTCCATGTAAAGCAAAAAACAATGGGAGACCTGTCATGTGGAATTTCTATGTATCCTGCAGTACACAGAGTACATGATCTGCGTTTCGTTAGCCAATCAGAAGTTAGGAATTTACTTTGCAATATAATAACATTTTAACCACATTCAACCTTAGCGACGAGTATAGTCGTCATTTATAAATGTGTACCTGTGAGGATTACACTTGTCCTATGCAAACTGTGTAGACCTCTTTAATGTGTCCTCTGATCAGGGTATACTGTATACTGTTTGTCATTTTGAAATATATTGTTAAAACCAACCCCAAGTAGTCAAAAATGGACTAGACGTACTTAGAAATTGGCATTGTCAATTAAAAGTTTCACGAGTGAGTGGGTGAGTAAATTAGACGATATAATGGCTGTGAATGGTTAAACAACCGTTTGATTTGAAACCTCTTGTCATATCAAACAAGAAATATCTTTAAAAAAGATATTCCGTCGCAGGTTAAAGTTTTGTGTGGGGTACAGTGGAGAATCTGTTATTCTTTCCCGTTTAAACGCAAACGTACGCAAACGCAAAACACTAAAACGTAGAAAAGAACAACTTTTGGACAATTCTGATATTTCATGTTTATCTTGGTGGCAAACAGTTTGGAGCCTGATCAGACGCCGGGTTACCCGGCGTCTGATCTGGCTCCAAATTGTTTGCACTGCAAATAATAGTTTTAGCGTAAACAGGTTTATTGGGAAAGAATAACACATTCTCCACTGTACAGTATTCACTTAACCAGAGAGATTCTGACTTAACAGCTAAATTTAGAGCTTATCCACGCTAAATTTAGAAATGATGACATAGACTGCATCTCAATGTTTTGCCAGGTTTACACTCGCAAGATTGATGTGAAAAAATAACAGAACGCCAGTCTAGGCCATTGGCCGATAAGAGTACTGCATTTCAAGCACGTGATCATTGACCAGGATTTCTGATCATTCCTGATTGGTTAAATTGTTTCATAGAGTTGAGGTCAAAATACAAAACAGACCCGTCTGCGACGGGAAAAAACTGTTTACAAACAATAATGGAACACTATAAGACTTCTGCAAAATATTAACTTTATGGTTTCCTGGCTTCAAGAAACAGCCTTTTTAGACGAGACAATGTATAGCAGACGACACTTTATACACAACCAGGAAGAGAAAGTCATCCTCACAATCCCCATCATATCGCCTGAGTGGTAAGCATCTCTGATTGGCTAAATATTTCAATGTAGCATGGCGGACTTAATACAGTGAATCTGCTGTATAATGTACCGTGACTTGTATTTGCAAACTGTTTGCATCCTGATCAGACGCCTAGTGACCCGTCGTTAAACTGTTTGACATTCGAATATCGGTTCCTTATAAAGAGGTATAAACTTCCTTTCGAAATAATTGCAGACGACAATGTTAAAGCGAACAGTTTGAAAGTTAATGACACGCCAACGATTTCAATAGCTGTTACCCAGCAGGATTTGTAAAATGAACCGGCACGTATTCAAACTTTAAATAAAAATCTATGCACATGTACAGTTGAACCACTCTGTTGCTAGGTACCACATGGTTGTGTGAGTTGTATGGTATTTTAGACAGTTGAATCCGTTGACTGCTTAAAGCAATGAGACTGTAACACAGAAAACTCCTTTAGGAGCTTTCTGTTGTACTGCCGTTTTGCTTTAAATCAATAAGCCTTCGTTTTAGTGGTCGTGATAGAGAGGTTTTACTGAAGTTCATTCAGAGTAGAGCAATATAATTGTGGTTGGGTTATAACAGTTACACTTTTATTCACTGGCCTCTCCATTGATGATGGCATGACAATTGTTCATGCAATATACACTGTAAAAAAGTACGTTACGGTACATTTTGTAAAAGAGCCCTCTGATAAGGGTCTGCAATGTTTGCTTAGGACAAATGTGCTCTTCACAGGTACACTGTTTGTTAAGTACGAGTATACTCGTCACTAGGGTTGAATATGGTAAAGCACAACAAAATAATTCTGAAGCGTCTATTAAACGAAGCTTTCTTCATTCTCTAAAACGTTCCTTTTGTGCATAGACGTCGCGCACGATGTTCGAACTAACGTTTGTAACGTCTAAATCGACGTCCAAAATTTACGTCTAAAGCTGTTTTTTTAGCGTTCAAGAATTGTATATACATGTAGCGTTACATATATTATATTACAAGAGATAGAACTTTAAATGTAGATCTAGTTACCCTCTTTAATTTGACATTGATAAGTCACACATTTTACAAATAATGAAGCACACGGTATTTTTAAATTTGGCTCTTTAAAACCAAAACAATCGCATGATTTCTAGCGAGACGTAACATTGTCAGGCTACAAAGAATGCCTTTGTGAATTTGTTCACTTAAAGTTATGGTTCTCTGTTTTTTGTGTACATAGATCTATATTAACTAAAAGTAACCCCGGTAGAAATATATTTTACAGATAGCACTGGCACCAGAGTTAAACGTCAGTCAGTTATTTTGTATGATACATGATCTGAGTTGTCTCTTTCGAAGAAGTTTCCGCTTATCACTTAAACTATTTTCTCTTGGCCAAAACCCTTAACAAGTTTGCACTTAATATTCTCAATGTTCTCAAATAGTGTCGGAAGGGATTAGTTGGTGCACAAATCTCTGTTAAATTTGGTTTGGCGTTGCTTTACATGGGTTTAATTGTACATTAACAGTCACGTCGTGATGTCATAATCATACGTCATAAACACGGATGACGAACACTCTATAGGTTAAATGACAAAATTAATGTACATCTTTAGTCTGTTTCACTATTTGATCTGTATGAATGCTCCTGTTCGACGATAGTGTATGAATGCAAATGTTCAGGTTTCCAAACAATGCAGATTCAGACCACGCATTGCATCTCGTAGGTGGACTTTAATCAGCGTCCTCTGAAAAAAGACCACCGATTAATTATTTACCCATTATTCTGAAAAAAGACTTTTCAGTTTAAACTTTTGTCTGCTTAACTTTTTTAAAATTATTAGTAAAGGAGTTTTCAACCGAGTATAAAAGAAAATTGAATTAGATCACACGCAGGGTTAGCGCTAACAAAATATGAGTAATTAAAACAACCTCAGTTTTCTGAAGACGTCGCTTTTCTCACATTTTAGGGAAACGTTAAGATCACGGAAAACAGACACAAATTTCGCATACTTTATAAAAGAAATCAGTAGCATACACGATCTTCTTCCGTAATTAATGAACTGTCAACATATCATGGCCTCAACACTGTGCGACTGGAAGTGAAGTTTCTATCAATCCTTAATTTCATATTTTCTCTATCGTTTTTGTATAAAATTTACGATAATTTATATTATTTAAGATTTACAATAATGTATATTTTTTCACTTTGTATATATCTTTTCAAATTCATTGATAAGTAAAATTCATGTCAGCTCCATGAACCGTGAAATAAAACAAAGTTTGGATAATATATTACAAAATAATATTACCAAAAAAGTTTTTAATTTAAAAAAATTCGATAACAAATCCACAAAAAGGTAATCTTACCACGTTTCAAAATGCGATATTATGCAGTCAACACGAATTTACCAAGCCGTTAAAACAAAATGACGTTTACATCATTACCGTCAAAGTGTGAAGCGACTTCCCACAAAATTTAATCATAATCTATAAAGTTTTGAGTAATTTTTTCTACTTTTTACTGCACCAATGGTGTAAAAAGTGTTACATCTTACCTACTTAAAAATGACTATTTTTAGCGTTTTTATGGCCAATATAATGGTAAAATTGTTCTTCTTTCGAAATGTTTTCTAAACCACTGGAATGACAATCTTTCAACCTTCATAGCGATGTATAGCATTTGAAGATTAACTTATACTGTGAAAGGAAAAAGTATTTTAAAGAGAGCGACCCCTGTATTAGTACGAACATCGTGCGCGACGTCATAGCGTCCTATAAACGGAACATAGGCAAACGGCAGACCAAGAACAGAAACCGCATAATGCGGAGTCGGACCTGAGTTTGCACTGCTTGCTAACAGAAATATCTATCAAGAATAAGAAAAGATATATATAAACAATTCGACTAGGCACCCTGTAAATGAAAAATGTATCCGCATCAAATATATAAGCATGGAAGAATCCATGGGTTAATTCAGTTTGACACTGGTACAGCAAACACTGCTGAATTGATCAGACTACTTCAGGGACCATCTACATTGTGTCTACACAGCTTGTCAATATCAGATTATGGAATACTAGGGAAAATACGCCCTTTCAAAACGTCGTGCCCTATATACAGTACGACCCCGATATCTTGGATAAGTCGACATATCCGTATTTCAAAGATAAAACGTGGCTAAGACACGTTTTAACCTTGAAATGCATATATTTTTTTTATGTTCGATTGAAACTATATTGAATAATGGTTTTTATTTGTAGAAATATTGATAAATTCAACTTAATTAAGCAAGTTCGTGATAAGAGAGTTTCACTGTACGAAATAATTCCCGACCATGCGATAATAGCATGCTTCACAAAATGTTGCCTTGAAACGAAATACGGTCTGCAGACAAAGATTTCCTGGTGTAATTTTTGTATTCTTAGCTGAAGAATCACCGATGTGAATGTTCAACAGTTTGAATCCTGATTGATTTGATCAGAAGTAAAATGGATTGTGGGGTTGATACCAAAATGTTTACAAAATATCGCAAACTAAATACTAGCACGATAGTGGTTTAAATCACTTGAAATAAACGTTACAGTAGTATAAAAAGCGACTTTACATGTACATGTACTGTTTGCAAGCAGTTTAGTTTAAACTTATTTCATTTCTCAATAGATCATTTCAGTGATTAATTACATATAACAATGTCAAAAAGGATGAGAGCGAAAGCATAAGCTTATTTAAGATCCTCTCCTTGTCATAAATGTTTTACATTTTTAGAGCGGATGGTAATTTACATTAAATTATAGAACTACAATTAATATTCTTGAACATCAGTTTAACAGCAGTTTGGAGTAGTTCAGTGTCTGATCAGGATTCAAGCGATTCCAAACTCGTCATGGGATTCTATTAAATAGATATCGAATACATGTAAACTAAATGTGTAATAAAATGCGGACGGTAAGTACCGGTAGATGATATTAACACATTCACCTCTGAAACTTTCAGGAAAATTCCAGTTTCGAATAAAGTCTAGTCAATGTTTGACTATGAAGGGCTGTTTTATACAATTTATTGAAAAAATTACAAACAGTGCGGACCCTCTGACCACTGTTTGCATAGGACAAGTGTACCGGCGGTAGTAGTCCAGTGGTAACACTGTTGGACTACGGTGCCAGGGGTCGTGGGTTCGATCCCCCGCCGGACCAGCGGTCTGACTAGGGGACTTTTTTCCGTAATCCCCGATGATGTACAGGAATGTTCTTGAGCAAGACATGTACCGCGAATTGTTCCTCTCCACCCAGGCGTTAAAATGGGTACCTGTGAGGGTCTGAGTCGGTACTGCGGCTGCTTTAGCGCCATATGTTAGCAGTGCTCAATATTGTAGGCAAGATGGCTCAATGATCAGGGGGTAAATGTACAGTCGGCTGAGCGGTCATTCGGACTGAAAGTAGACTTTAACTGGTACTTTACTTTTTACTCCCCACATGTAAATTGTTTGTAAATGACGAGAATACTCGTCACTAGGGTAGAGTTTTAACAATGGATAGATCTTCAAAACACTTATACCCTTATCATGCTGAATATTTCGCATGCTTCAAATAAACCGTTTGCGAAAAAATCCAAGTTTAATGGGGTTTTTTAACTGATGAAAAGTTGATTATGAGTGACAAGCAACTTGGACCTGACCAGAAGCAACGTTACGCGGAATCTGATCTGGATCCAAACTGTTTGCAGATGTTCGGCAAGTTGCGCTAACTAGGATAAAGGATATAGGAAGTAGGTTATGTAAACGTAGTAACACAAATTAAAATACAATTAAAGCTTCAATAAAATGACGTTTCAAAACTGGTTTGCTGGTTATATGTATATAGAGAGTGCGTGGCTTTGACCAGGATGAAAATATCATTTATTATGTATTGCAAAACGAAAGTTCCCAGATTAGCATATTATACTTTCCCATTATCGTTTATATTTATAGAAAATATTTCTTTTGGTGCATATTCATAACTGTATAAAGTGGAACTATTTTCTTTAGTGGTAGAATAAATCAAAGACGTAAAAAGTCGTATGTTTAGAATAATTTGGTTTGCCGTTTACCCCATAGCCTGGTCAGGTGACCACATAAAGCATGTTGAAAGTAAAGCATAATGTACCATAAGGCTGTATAAATATAGGAACTATTTTCTCCAGTTGAAGAATATGTTGGAGGCGTGAAAATGCGTCTTCATGAAGTAATGGGTTAAGCAAGCTGAAAGTAAAACCGTAGGCTAGCTAAGGTGCTGTTTGCACGTTCTGTCTTACTTCCACTCTGTATGTGTCGTGATATAAGTCGTAACATTGATCGGAATTACAAGAAATATCAACAACAAGCGGATTTAAAAGGGTATTCCCCAACACTTTTACCGTTGGGTTTTACATTTATCTGTACATGTACACACAGTGGGAAATACATTATTTCCCGTTAAAACGCAATCGAAATAGAAAAGATAATTTAATTTTAGTGGAAAACAGTTTGGAGCATGATCAGACGCCGGGTTACCCGGCGTCTGATCTGGCTCCAAACTGTTTGCAATGGAAATATGTATAAGGGTGTATTGAGAAAGAATAACGTCTTCTCCACTGTATCTTTACAAATGACAGTAATACATGTATTATACATGTAATCATATTTATGTTAAAGTTCACCTAGTTTATCATAACGCTTTGAAAAACTGTAATGGCCTTTTGCTTCAAATTTATCGTCTGGTAGACGTTTTAAAGATAGTGGAGGACGTGGCATTATTTAGAACATTGATTATGGAAAGTATAAGTCATACAAGCACTGGTATCTTCTGATTTGTAACATTCACCCGGCTACAATATCGTCACACTTCAAACTAGCCGTCTGCTAGAAATACATTTTACAGTTTACAATTAAGCTCGCTTATAACGAAATTGGATATAACGAAATATTGGCTATAACAAACAAAAGTTAGTTCCTATCTCTAATAAACGTTTAGTAAAATAGACCTGATTTAACGAGAGAAATCGGGAAGATCCGAGGACTTCGTTATAAGTGAGCTTCACTGTAGTTTGTTTATCGCTGTGTATGAAAACAACACTAAGGTCCGCCTTGGTATCCTGATCAGACGTCGAGTTACGATATGTGTCTGATTAGGATCCTTACATAATGAAAATACAACTTGCCCCCTCTCCACAACGACCCTCCAAACAACGATTCCATCCTTACAAAAACGCTTGTCGCTGTTCCCAAACAAGACACTCATGTGTTCCAACCTTTTACTGCTGCAATATCGTCTGCTTAAAATTGTTGTCTGCTGTTTTTCTCAAAGTCACATACTGGCTATTTTGACAGAAAACATAATAATGAGTGACAAAAAGTCTGACTCACGAATAGACGCAGCCTGACGCGGCGTCGGATCTTGATTTGAGTTGTTTGCGAATCGAAAGTCAATTTTCCTCCCTATAACAACTCCCTCTGAACAACACACGTAGTCTTTGTCTCCAATAGGGTGATGTTGTAGAGAGGGCAGTGTTAAGACTTATAACCTCACTTTAAGTCAAACTCATGTTATATCGACACTCGAATTAAACCGTTTAACCATGTCCAACATAGAAGAGCCTTTTAGCGCATTAAATCTTTTCCTCCACTGAAGAAATTGATTTTAATTTATACAGTCATGAATATGCATGAAATCATAAAACATAGCTTCTTAATCTTAACTGGTTGTAGCTAAAAGCAGGCTGAAAGTAAAGAAGAATCTTAAGGACGAATTCTGCAATACTTTCAACCTGCTTTAAGTGGTCACCTCTCTTCAAAACCAGAAACAGGTTGTGGGTTGGATAGAAACTTAATACAGAATAAAAGTAAACTGTACTAAGGGTGTTTTTGTGTGTGTCCCTGAGTAACATTCTGGTTAGGGTTGAAAATGAAAACTGTGTTGATGTAGTTTTCTGATTGCTTTATTTTAATCCTGGAAATCCAGTGTACCGTTATAAACATACGTGGTAATCCAACATAAGTATATTAAACACGAACTGTTCAATATTAGCAATTTGTTAAGGAAATCACAAGTGTAATGTCCGAACTATATTTTAGTTTCGTCGGGAAATCTCCGACCGACGCCGGGTGGCGGATGCCACCCGCGTTATTAATTTTACATCTTTACTCGCCGAAATCTGAATCTAAACTCTCTAGTGTCTACACCGGCTAAATCACGCATGGTTCGCATCACGTGACCCCAGCGGTATGGACACTGATCTCATGTAGGGAGACTAACAAAGGTGACAGCTTTGGTAGGAAGTGCCATATGTTAATCCTTGCTAACATATGAAGACACTAACTACTTCCAACTGTGATTTCCTTATTACTGATGATAAGAAACGTAATGCACATGTCAAACCATGATTGTGGTGATTAAACATGCTATCACAGTAATAACAACAAACTTGGCTTAGCGAACAGCTGATGGCCAGAATTATTGACTTTAAACAAAAGCGTTGGAGCCACACTGCAAATGAGACATTTCGTATTTATCGGTGCTACAAAACCCTGAAGGAGCGTTCTGATTAACGTTTGTAAAAATGTATTAAGCACTAACATGTAACTGTCTTAATCCCTTTCCCAATTGCCTGTTTATATTTTTGAAGAAAAATGACCACTTAAAACACATTAAAATAAAGATACCATCTGCTAGGATATAGAAAACCTTTCTTATGGTGCATATTCAAGACTATACAAAGTTGTTTAACCATTTCACTCTCAATGACGCCTTAGAGCGCGTTTGTAAACAACTTGGGTCCTAATAAGACGCTGCGTAACTCGGCGTCTGATCAGGACCCAAACTGTTTGATACTTTTTCAATATTTAATAAGTCATCACAATACTGAGGCAGACGGCAATAAAGCGGTGAAGGGGTAAAAATCTCCCGAATAATTTGATCAATAAAGGGTTAAACCTTACTTCTTCAACGGAGGAATATGTTAACTGCATAAAATGCTATATACGGAGTAAAGGGTTCAATCATGGTCGCTGATTACACTTTCGTCTACACTGATTCTGCAGTTATGGCGGTAATGTTTATTGGATTTAAGTACACATTTACTTTAAAATTTGTTTGATAACATCATGTTTTATGGTTAGGGCGTGGTGAATTTAATGCAATGCAATAAACTTGTTGATTTGTTTCTTCAGTAGTTCCTTATATAGTATGTAAGAAAGTGTTGAGTACAGTATAACCCTGTTACAGTGTGGGGTGTGACGTTATTAATTACCACTTAACCCTTATCCTGCTGATCGCGACTTTAATGAGTTTTGCAAACAGTTTAGATCCAGATCAGACGCTGCGTAACGCGGCGTCTGATCTGGATCTAAACTGTTTGACACTCGTCTTTATGTTTTTCTACTTAACAAATGTATAAATCTAAATTTAACAAATTTTGCAGACGACAATTTCGAATCAGACGATATCACCGCAGGATAAGGGTTAAAGCAGATTGAAAGTAATACAGAAAGAGCCTTGATGCACATTCCGCTTTACTTGTAGCCTGTCGCTAGTTTAAGATATCGGTCCCATCAACGTGGATATCCATAGAACCTGTTTATTATGGTGCCTATTCATGATATTGTATAAAGTGTAACTAGATCTACTTTCCTTGGTGGACGAATGAATAAAAGGCTTAAAATGCGTCTTTGTGGAGTACTGGATTCAGGTTATACATGCATAAACACAATCAATGGGCCTCATTTAACACAGTACCCCATAGCATATTTCTAGTATTGAATATAGGTGATCACATATAACAGGTTGAAGTAAAGCAGAATGCACCTAAGGCGCATTCTGCTTTACAGTCCGCCTACTTTAAGCTACCATCTGCCAGAATTTAAGAAATATATATATTTCATATAATGCAAATTTATGATTGTAGAAATTTCAATTTTTTCTTCACTGGAGGAATAGATAAGAGGCGTAAAAAGTGTATTTATTGGGTTATGGGTTAACTTATTGAACTAGCGACAATATATCGTACTAGCGAATGAAGAGTACACTTGCCATATTCGATCAATGTAGACCCAGATTAAAAATTTCCTAAAGAAGTGGTCTGAAAAGACTCTGCGCGCTGCTTATCTTTTTGCTATTTATTGACCCTAAACAGCCAAAAACGGATAAGATCAAATGGGAAATTGGAATAGTCCATTAAAAGTTCTATGGGTCAGTTAAAGAGGTCAAATCAGCGGGAATTACAGAATTGTTTGTTATCTTATACACTTGAACAATCCTTGCAAGTATTTAACCCTTTCAACCCTACAGCCCTCTGTAGAAATTACTGATTACATATGCAAACAGTGTAGACCCTTAAATGAGCCCTTTGATCAGGGTCTGCATTGTTTGATATGTTCATTCTTTTGTCATAAGTAGATTTGTTCAAAATACCTGTATTACAAGAGTCCAAAAGGAGATTTTTAGGGTTGAAAGGGTCAATACCTTAAAACTAACGTAACTAAAGGTCATCTAAACGTAACATCTCGAATATATACTATATTTCTGTACTGCGATAACGATATTTATATTATAATACAGCTGGCAGCTTTGAGCAGGACGGAATAGGAAAAGGCCAAAGTTGCAGTAGAAGAATTTTACTTTATGTCTGTACTGCACTAACAATAACCTGTCAGAATGAATTCTTGGTGTTTTTTTCAAACAGTAGTCACCAAACAGAAGTTTCTTTATAGAATCATTCAAAGCTTTTGAAACACAATGGCACATAGTTGACAGTATGTAAACCTTAAATTTTGTTAAAGACCTTTGTCTTTCCATAGTAACTTCTGTAAAGGGTTATTATGAAATGTAGGGGTAATATTATTATAAATAATTTTCTTTTAGATCTACTGCAAGTTAAACGAACCGAAAGGCAGACACAATGTAGTGAAGCATAGAAATAACTGTGAGCTTGTATTGAACTAGTTTGCTTTAAGTTATACTACTTTATATCCTATTTTAGTTTACTTTTTATCTCTGAAGAAGGCCACAGGCAGAAACATGTTAGAAGTAAAATAAACTTCAATCTTTGGAGTCTTTCTCTGTTACAAAGGTATTACTACCTTATATCTAACTGTTAAACCTTCTTGCAGACAACATTATTTAGGAAGACGATATTGTTGCGACGAATGGATAAAAACCTCACGCGTTACCCAATTTGGTGCTGAAATGGTTAACAAAACACAAACAATCATAGAATTAAATATTTAATAGAACAATTGATTATCATTTAATACCTGACTTGGAATAATACGTTTATGTCAGTACACAATGGGCTGTCATCTTATCACCCAGTACTACAATCCCCCGCTAGTACAATGCAGAACATGAAAACTTGTGGACAATTCTGACACTTTCATTTTAATCTGAGGGGCAAACAATTTGGATCAGACGCCTGGTTATCTGACCTGGTTCCAAACTGGTGTAAAGGAAACTACTAGTTTTAGCGTAATGGCGTTTATTAGGAAACAATAAGACCGTCTCTACTGTATGTCCACATTATATTGTATGAGAAACAACTGATGCGGTAGGTGACTGCTTTAACTCATTATCCCATGAAACTTACAAACCACACTTCCAGTTGGAAATAAAGGCTCGTCAAATTTCGACTATTGTTGTTTTTTATAATATATTACAAAATGACAAACAGTGAAGACCTTGATCAGAGGGCTCCTACAATTTCGCCAACACCATGCAGAAGGTCAAGTAACTCGTTTAACCCTACAGGGACGTTAATTCAGCGTTTACATACTCATAGAAATACAGTTCTCTCTGTACAACAAAACCCAATGGTGTGTGTTGTTCGGAAGGTTTTTTTATGGGGAGGGATATTGACTTTAGTTTGCATACAGCTTGATTCAAGCTGTTTGCCACACGTCATACTTTTTTTCTGTTAAAATGTCCATTATGTGACTTTGAGAAAAAACAGCAGACGAGCTCTAAGCAGACAATATTGCAGCAGTGAAAGTGTTAAACATTAATGTGTTGTTTGGGGAATAGCGGTAACTGTTGTTTTAAGGAGGGAATGGTTGTTTAGAGGGCCGTTGTAGGCAGGGAGCCATGTTCTACCCTGTTAAGATAACATACCAAAATCAAGCTTGATTACCAACATCTATATATAACTAGCTGCCGAGAGATCGGCGAAAACAAAGGGTTTCTGTCTTAGTTTAGGCTGCTTTAACCAGTCACTTATTTTAAACCTTGGTAGAAGCCACATATGACATGGTTAATATGGTTTCCTTTATAATAAAGGTCTTCTTAACCCGTGTATGCATATTGCAACGCGCTACCCTCATGTGCATGCTAGAATATTTCATAATAGATATATAAAGGTGATTTTAAGTCACTGCAATGCTTGACCATACAGTAGATAACTTCCTGTGAAATAGCAAAATGTGTAGACCCTGATAAGACGTCGCAAACTACAGCCTCTCACGAGAGTCTACGCTGTTTGCCAACTACGAAAAAGTATACAGCAAACTAAACTTAACCTTCCATCTGTAACTAACATAAAGTAAATGGACCTGTGTCCAAGTCAATAAAGAGCTTGAGCTGAGATTGAGATCGATCTCAAACGTTGATTGGTCAGATTTGAGCTTTGAGAATTTGGGAACGATCTCAGACTCAGCTTGGACTCTTTATAATCATGGATCTTGGTATAACAGTAGAATTAAGACTATCCCGAGCACTTCGTTATAGGGTATGGAACACCAATTAGGCTCTCCTATATAGTTCATATAAAATGTGTCCTCTTCACTGTCAGGGGTAACTCTATATTTTCGCCAAAGATACATTCGTGCACAACTGAAAAAAGAAGAGTTTCGCAGCGTCTGATCTGGATTTAAGCTGTTTGCAAATGTAAGCAAAGTCTTATTGTACCCTCCCTATAACAACTCCCTGCGAACAACAGACATATTATTTGTCTCCCCTTAGGTATTGCTATATGGAGGAATCACTGAACATGTATATTACATTTTCTTTTATATGAACGATCTTTATTAACCAATTTGTGCCCACGATCCCATATATTGGACATAGGCAAACAGTGTAGACTCTGACCAGACGCCGTATTATGATCAGTCTGATCAGAGTCTACACTGTTTGCTGATAGGAATTTCAATATAAAACAAAATAAAAATGAAAAATTTGACCAGCTGAGGCACCCCTTTGAAAAAAATGGACTAATCCAATATAAAACATGGAAGAATCCACTGGGCGCAAATGGGTTAAACGATCTTTAAGTTTTACAACAAGCATATCGCGATTTACACAAAAATAGTGTAATCTTGACAATGGTGAAATGGATTTCTTTCTATATATAGTGACAAATAAAGTATACTCCTTTCAGCTGGGTAGTGTAATAAGATCCGTATGTTATTGTATACGGGAAGAATAGCTGCCTTGATACAATCTTCAGTAATCAGTACATGAACACTTATTGTACAAAATACACCAACTCTTAGCTCATTTAACCCTAGCGACGAGTATAGCCGTCATTGACAAATAATGTATGTATGTAAACAGTACACTTGCCCTATCCAAACAGTGTAAACGTTGACTAGAGGGCTCCAGGGGTCCCATTTCATAAAACTTCGTACGACAAAAACGGTCGTAAGTCAAAACTTTAAAAAAAAACTTTAATTTCTGAATTCTCTATCTAATCCTTTCTTGTGATATCTCTTTAGGATCGTCTTTTCAAGGAAGTTATATGAAATGGGCCCCTAAAAAAGCCCTCTGATAAAATTTTGACTGTTTGTCAGTTGCAACATAGTGTAAAAATCAACCACGAATAGTCCAAAATGGACAACCTATCTAGAGATTGGAATCAAATGTTGAATGAGTTTTAGAAATGTCATCTGCTGCTTCAGTTTTCATTATAACTATTTTGGCGTTTTTTGACCACATAAGTAATCATATGAGTTGAGTGTCCAACAGTTTGAATCTTGATCAGACCCCGAGAAACTCTAAGTATGATCAGGATCCAAATTGTTTGCACGGATATGTACATAAGGGGTAATCTAGTAAAAACATACTTCATTATCAAAAAGGTTGAACTTAACTACCTATCCAAACGTTTATGTTTAATCTTTATTCTTAATGTTTATTTTCTAATTAGTTAAAAATCTAGGGACGTTTAAACAGTATCATTTTTCTTTTTCCAATAACATTATATATCAAGACCTCATGTGTATTGCGATGCCATAAAATCCAACTCATTCATTTATTCATTCCTAATGGAAGGGACATTGTCGAACCAGCGACCCATTTGTTACAACACAATAATGACACGTGACTGCCAAACGCAAGACAAAAGTAGCCAGTAGGGGATCGAACTCATGACCTTTGTCAGTACTTTTTTAAAGGGGGTGGGGGTTAATAGATCTAGATGTATGTGCCAAGTACCTGTGGTTAATACCATATCAACTAGAACATGAAAATAATATTATATATGAATGAACGATCAAATCTGATCAATCAAATGCTTTAGAACGATCCAAGACTCAACTAAATTTTACAACATTGGACCCTAGCACTTGTGCGACCGTATAATCGTATATGTTATACGTCCAACTACTTCTCTGCAATTTTCGAAAAAGGCTACTTTGCAAACAGTTTGGATCCTGATCAGCCGCCACGTAACACGGCGTCTGATCAGGATCCAAACTGATTGACACACGCATGAACATTTCTTCAGTCAAAACAGCCCTAAACTGCCTTTAAAATATTGCAGACAACACTATCAATGCAGATGATATTTTGGCGGTAAGAGGGTTAAAGCAGACGATAAAACTTGGCAGCAAAAGAGCTAAATAAGTTTGAAAATCTTAACACTGTTCTCTTTAAACTCGGCTAACAGTAATTTGTTGTTTTTCGAGCTAAAGCTTAAGCACTGTGGCATTCCGATACCGTGTTTGGCAGTGAGAATTTCTCCAACTTTCTTACCCGTTTGCGTGACTTGGTGAATAGTCATGTTGCCACTAGCAACGAAGATTCTTCCTGATTCGTCCATTGCGAGACCATTCCGAAGTTCTAGATTTCTGTCCTTGTAAACAAAGACAACTCGCGCGTTGGAAGGTGATGAAATATCCAAACACACAACAGCGTTCTGTCCTAAGTCATTGACATACAGTAAACTGTCGTCTTTATTATAAAGCAGCGAGGACGGTCTCATAAACAGAGGGGCGTCACTTTGGTTGCTCGATAATTGGTATATAACGGTACCATCCATATCGATCATATGAACATTGCCTGGTCCATCCTTGAATATACAAGACACAAACAGAAACGGTTCTTTAGAAGATGCTACACCGAAATAGGCAACTTCCGTTTTAATATCTCGATCAAGACGAATATCAGGCTCCATACAGAGAAACTGCAGTATGTGCTCATCCGTCAATGTCACCACAATTACAGATTGGTTTATCACGGCTACGTCATTAGGCCGCGACGTCACAATCTGGAAGCCTATCAGCTGAAAGTTTACATCAAATACCTTGATACACTTATTGTTGTGGTCGACCAATATAATACAACCATCATTTAGGAAGGCTGCTCCTGTTATATAACACGTGGTCCTGTCGCCAGGGATACGAACTGCATGACCACCGGCAGGAACGCCTTTTCTGATCTCGAATGAAACAGACTCCTTCCGGTGGTGTTGCCTTGCCGAATGTGTAAGCTCTGACAGAGCAACTACTTTTCCAAGTGATGAAACGACACTAAATACTTGTTTAAACCGTTCATCTTCTCGAAAAACTATTTGAATATCGCTCAGCGATTTTTCTGTGTCAACTAAGAAATTGGTGTACCTATTTACCTGATCTAGTGTTCTTTTAAAAGTTATGAAAAGTTGAGCTTCACTTGCAGACCTTGTGATTTTATCGAGATTATTTGATGTTGTTTCCAAGGTTTCAATGGCGCTTTTAAAGGCATCCTCCTCGCTATATGTGGCCCCAATTATCAAATCACATTCTTCTTCCACTTCACGATCTGCGTTAGCTTCAAGTCGGTCGAAAAACTCTCTGGCACTTTTTCTTAGCTCTTTAATTCTATTCTTACACAATACTTTCTTTGCTTTATTTTTCGCTTTTTGATTAGCTTTGATGTTTTTCAATTTTTCAAAGCTTTGAATAAGGTTACTGAGATTGTCTTTTGCTTGTCCTAACTCTTTGCTATCTTTCACGTCCTTGGCTTCGTCTTCAATGTCCTTGATGTTCTTACAGCCAGCATGGCTTACTCTGATACAATCTATACAGCACAGTGAACGATGATCCTCACAGAAACTACCAATACCTTTACCTGGGTGTTCTGGGCAGGATTCTGTGATCGTGTTGTCTCTGCTGGCCTTGTCTATGAGGTGATGAGATCGCGTGATTCTAAACTTCCCGTGATCCTTGCGACACACAGCGCACAGGTGTTCCTTACATTCTAAACAGAATATCTCAGCCTCAACTTTCTTGTTGTCATTTTCTAGACAAGGGCCGCAGTGAATGCTGTCGTCAGATCCGGTCGTTGGTTCGCGTGTTGCTGATTTCGTATCTGTCCCATTATCATCTGCCTCTGCACCCTCGTTTGTAAATCCTGCCATGTCTTTATCGCCCATAGTTTATATTAACACACACATGGTGTTTACCGTCAACGGTTATTTTATAACTTTAATATACGTTTATATCCATCCCATATACTCTTGCACAATTTTGGGTTTTTCTTTAGTTGTATAGTTTGCATATCTTCCCCGTATAATGGGGTAGGTCACGGTCCGTTGTTGCTAGGTATTTCATCAGTTTCCCAAAGAGACATCGTCTGCTGGAGATAACCATAATTTATAGTCATTATATTAAACCCACCACTGCCTCTAAAGCGTCTACTTGAAACTTGTCACCTCCCATTTTAAATTTGAGATATTTTGATTGAATGTACATGTACTTCGATTAATTGTCAAATAATTTGGATAATGATCAGTGTCGTTGAGTTCTGAGCTGGGTCCAAACTATTCGCATTTAACAGTGAAGTCGGTTTTAAATGTACAGTCGACTGAGCTGTCATTCAGACTGAACGTAGACTATAACTTGGTATATTACTTTTTTTTAACGGCAATGGTCGTTGTAAGGGGGGGGGGGGGTTGTATCAGTGAAGTCGGGTTTTACCGTGCTAGGGCTGGATTCTGTCCTCCTTGTTGTTTGATAACATCATCTGCTTCAATCTTTTTTTTCAAATAGCCCCTTCATGGCCACAACGTCATCAGTCTTACACAATGATCGTAGGCTGTCACATGCCAAATTTAAATTCCTGGTTATTTTACTGAAGAAATATTGAAATAAGTGTGAATCAGTTCGGATCCTGATCAGACGCCGCGTTACGCGGCGTCTGGTCAGGATGCAAACTATTTGAAACTACTAATTGTACGCGGGGTAAGGCAATCAAAGGGTAAGATCCGTTGAAACGAATGGCATCTGTACATGAGTGTCAAACAGTTCGGATCCTGGCCTGGTGCTGGGTTACGCATCGTCGATCTGGATTCAAACGGTTTGCAAATTGAAGTCACGCTTTGCCTGACATGTGTTCCGTGAGATTATAACTTACCCATGAATTCGTGAAGGTATCGAATAGACCGAGCACTTGAGCATGACAAACTGTGTAGATCAACATCAACCATCACATGGACATATTGAACCAGAACTGCAAACACGCATCATTTAAAAACAGTGTGTCTGTAAATAAGGCTTATGTCCTATGCTAACAGTGAAGACCCAGATCAGTGGGCTCCTAAAAGAGGCATCTGAGAAGGGTCTACACGGCTTGTCATATAGCAATGTATTGACAAATACATGTATAAATAAAAAACTAAATTGGAAAGTGGAATTGTCCATATGAAGTATGCGGACGGAAATGGTTGCTGCTTATTGGTGGAGGACAACAGTACTGTAGAAAGCTCCTGTAAATCTTTCTGTATTGCTAGTGTTTCACATTAACTCATTATCCCCTGAACTTCCAATGAACCAGCTTGCAATAAAGGCTGGTCCATTTTAGACTATTTGGAGCTGGTTTTTGTAATAAATTACAAAATGACAAACAGAGAAGTCCCTAATCATAGGGCTCCTGCAGGAGCCTTCTGATCAGGGATTTGACTGTTTGCATAGGAAAAGTGTACTCCTCACAGAACTCTAACCTCATACATGTTAAAGACTCATCATCTTCTGAGTGATGGATGTACTGAAACTTTTCTGTGCAAGTAAAACCGCTTTACTGTGTTAATTATTAGGTGTTTACGATAGGTAACTGTCTAAAGCAAAGTGACTGTACACTAGGAAGCTTGTTTAGGAACTTTCTGTTTTACTGTCACATTGCTTTACGCTGTCACCTGTCTTTTATTCATTGAATTAGCCTTCCTTTCAATGGTTGTAATAGAGAGGTTTTACAGTATATACATTCATGTGAACAGTATTTTGCCACCTTATGTAGTTAGGGTAGACAATGTTGTTTTTGTTGCTGCTGCTGTGATGGTGGTTGTGAGTTATGACACCATAACCCATTACTCAAGAAACACGCTTTTTACGCCTCGTATTTATTTGTACACTCAAGAAAATATTTTGTATATATACAGTAATGACTATGCAGTATAAAATATATATATTCTATATCTTAGTAGATAGTAGCTAAAAGCAGACTGAAAGTTAAGCATTATGCGCCTTCACTCTTTGAACCCTAGTCGCGCATATATATGCGTCATTTGCAAACGGCAAATCTGTTTAACACCATTTACAAGCACCCTACTTGACCCAATTGCTATTTCAAACTCAATTACATCCTTTACGAGTGGAACACTAAAGACACCAAACAATATTAGTGATCACTTTGCTACTTTTGCTTTTATTAAAAATAATATGCCTATAATAAATGACTATAAAAGAAAAGTTTGGAATTATAAAAGAGCAAATTTTGACGTTCTGAACGATACGATAAATAATACTGACTGGTCATTTCTTAATAACAGCTCTATTGATGTCTCAGCAGACTTATTTACAACACGTTTTTTAAGGTAGCTTTTTATGAAATAAATGTTAAAATAGTCGTTTTATACTTTTTTACAAATCCTGATAGATAAAGGTATTTTCTACAAGTTATCAAATTCTCTCTTGCTTTCTCGGTTATTTTACCGGTAAATCACGCGTCAGAATCCCCGCTGGGTGTCTCAATTGCGTAGATTACGTGACTAGATAGGTGGTTTATTCCGAAGCTGTCAGAGGTGATTTACGACCTTTACCGCATCAAAATCGTTATTTTTATATGATTGGCTTTGTTAATTTGGGGCGGAGTTTAACGAAATGGTTGATGATCAGCTGGGTCATGTTATTTGTTGAAAAGGAATGTCTTTGTTGAATACCGGGCGGTCACGCGAGCCTTATTGACACATCAGTCAGTTAATTGGATTTTCCGGCATTATATAATTTGAAGCGAGCGGTATTTTTGAACTCTCCTAACTTTCGCTGTTGGGGTTGGATTTTCATGCGGTTTGAAGCAGATGAAAGCAGATGATCTCCTCGAGGGAACCATGTCTCAGAATTTTTATAAATAGCTCCAGTGGTCCGTTATAAAGCGTTACGTAATAGTGGTCGACTTTAAACCCTAAAAAAAACTTTGATGTTACATAACAAAGGTTTGAAGCGGTATTTCAAATATCTGAGACACGGATCCCTAGATATGTTTATAAAGAGTATTTTGGGCAATTTTAATCAAGTTACAAATAAAGATGGCTTTGATATTGTTGTTTGAATTTTTTTTTAAATGTTCTTAAATAATCGTAAAAAATTAAAATATTTTTTGTAAATTGGCATATTCTGATGGGATGTGTACCATTTTCACCCCTCAGCTATAAAATTGGGGGGAAAATCATCAATCATGACAATAAATTAGAAAAAACTGCTTGCAGTATCGTTCATATACAGCTACCTTAAGTATTGTAGAAGACTGTATACCTTCAACACTTGCGACAATTAGACCTAACGACAAACCTTGGTACAATACTGACATACGTAGAACTTCACGACAAAGAGACAGACAAAAACAAATTGCTTTGAGAAGTAAAAGCCAAAACGACTGGACAAAATACAAACAGTTTAGGAACAAAGTAAATAATATGAAAAAACATGCAAAGGAATTATTTTTTAATAATTTGGAACATTCTATTTCAGATATTAACGTTAATAATCCTAGACAGTATTGGAAAATTGTGAAAATGCTCGTCAAAGAAAATTCGAGTTGCAATACTATGATTCCTCCTCTTTTTGATAACAATAAACAAGACTTTTCGTATACAGATTTTGAGAAAGCTGATACTCTAAATAACTATTTTGCGTCAATATCTACAATTGATGACTCTAACTCTGCTTTACCCGACATTAACTACAAGACTAATGCTAGACTGGACAGCATCGACATTACAGAACAAGACATTCAGGACGTACTAATACATTTAAATATACATAAAGCTACTGGACCCGATGGTATAAGTCACAGAATGTTAAAAGAAACAGTAAATAGTATTTCTAAACCTTTGGCAATATTATTTAATAGATCCATTAGAGAGTGTTATTTTCCTAAGTGCTGGAAACATGCTATACATTAGCATGTTTCCAGCACTTAGGAAAATAACACTCTCTTTATAAGAAAGGTGGGAAGGATTCTCCATGTAATTATCGACCTATTTCCTTAATTAGTTGTATTGGAAAAGTTATGGAACGTGTTGTGTTCAAGTATTTATACAATCATTTAAATTTAAACAATCTTATTTATAAATATCAATCTGGCTTTCTACCAGGCCATTCGACTGTATATCAACTAGTTGATATATATAATCAAATATGTTAGGCTTACGACGATAAAGAATCAACATGTATGGTATTTTGTGACGTCAGTAAAGCCTTTGATAGAGTATGGCATAAGGGACTTCTTTTTAAACTCAAACAATATGGAATATGTGACCATCTCTACAACTGGTTATCAGATTATCTCTCAAACAGACAACAACGAGTCTTTATTGGGTCATCTTTCTCTGAATATAAAACACTTAATGCCGGAGTTCCGCAAGGATTTGTTCTTGGCCCTCTTCTGTTTTTAATTTTTGTTAATGATATTGCAGACAATTTATTAAGTACTACACGTTTATTTGCTGACGATAGTTCCTTAGCACACTCATCTGATAATATAGCTGTAATTGAAGCCACTATAAATGCAGATCTACAGAAAGTATCCGAATGGTCAAAACAATGGTTAGTCCAGTTAAACCCAAATAAAACAGAGGTCATGTTCTTTTCATTTTTACACTCTGGTAGACCAAACATTTTTTTTCAAGATTCATTATTATATTTTACTGAAAATCATAAACATTTAGGTCTAACCCTTAGCTCAAACGGTACATGGCACGAACGCATTAACCAAATCACTTTAAAAGCGAAAAAAATACTTGGGTCAATGAGGGCATTAAAGTTTAAGATCAGTAGAAAAACACTTTATCAGATTTATTTGTCATATTTAAGACCATTGTTAGAATATGCATCCATAGTATGGGATGGGTGCACAATATATGAAAAACAGTTTAGAAAAACTACAATACGAAGCAGATAGGGTTGTTACTGGCTTAACACGTTCAGTGTCAATCAACAAACTAATTAGAGAAATTGGGTGGGTCTCATTAGGAAATAGAAGACATATGCAAAAATTAGTATTAATATTTAAAGGAGTAAATAATATGTTACCAGCTTACGTAAATGACATTTTTCCGCCTTCTGTTGGTGAAACTACTCAGTATAGATTAAGGAACTCGCATGATTTATTAACCATACCCAGAAGAACAGAAATATTCTCAAACTCAACAATTCCTTCATCTATAGACCTGTGGAATAAAACCCCATTAAATATACGTGAATCTGTATCTTTAGCAATTTTCAAGTCTCGACTTAAAGAATTTTATAAGGCCCCTAAAGTACCATCGTTTTTTGTAGAGGGAGACAGACGTTTATCAGTATACCACTGTAGAATACGTAACAACTGTAGTGATCTTAATTTCGATCTATACAATAATCATTTACGTGAAAGCCCTAATTGTAGATGCGGCTCTGATATAGAAGATGCTGAACATTATATTTTTGAATGTCAAATGTATGCTGATGAACGTCTTCTCTTTCTACAAAAAACACAACACCTCCGTATACTGAATACTAATACTGTGCTATTTGGCAACATTGACTTTACACACGAAGATAATTCGCTGCTCTTTATTGAGTTTCAGAAATTTATTAAACGAACTAAACGTTTTGGAACCTAATACTTTACCTTTTCCTATATCCATAAACTATGTAGATAACAATTGGTTGGATCTGGGCTGGGTGGTCACATGTAGGGAAGGACAAACGGATTTTCTTTGCTTCTTTATACTTGAATAAGTTTCTTTTTTTCCTTTTTTTTTTGTAAACTAAGATAGAAATATTTTCTTCTGCATTACATTACATCATAACGTACTTACGATTGACATCAAGGGAAGGGCCTTCTCTAATGTTGGTATAACTTGTGGCCCAACCCGTTTGCAATATATTGTAATCTTTTGATAATTTGTATACATATATGCTGTAAAAACTGTGTACATGTTAGTCGATAAATGTATATGATATCTGATATATGCAATAAAATATGATTAAATCAATGAGTAAACTTGTTTTATGCAAATATTGATCAGAAGATCCTTAAAGAACCCTCTGATCAGAGTCTACACTGTTATTTTGATGTAAATTATAAAAATAAATCATAAAAAGTCAAATATGGACTTGTCTAAATTGAAAACTAGAATTGCATATTTTGGGGTTCAGGGAGGAAAGTGTTAAGGCACAAAATGCTGTACTTTCAACCTGCATTTGGTAGAATGAGGCTGTTTGACAATTAGTTATTACCACATGCACTGCAAGTGGTGACAGTGGTGTTTGAAAACTGTTTGGGTATAGATCTGATGTCCCTTAACTGGATCTCTTACAAGGATTTTGACAACATGTTTTAAATTCCCATATCAATGGTTTTCGGTTAAGTGCACTGGATGTTCAGATGGCAATGATTTAATACATAGGTCCCTTAGGAGCGTAGTTATGATGTTTAAATTTGAAAACAAAAACTTATTTAGAGTTATAGCGATTCGTTGTTTGGAGGGCCGTTCTAATGAGGGAGTACTGTACAAACCTATTTGGAGTTATTTGCTGTGATCGACTATGTACTTTTGTTTAAGCTTTACCCGTTCTGCAACCGATTCAACCTTTAGGACGCTTGGCAGTTCTCCTTTGCAAAACTTAATGTCAACTGAAAATCAAAATGTTGATTCAATTAACCTCTGTTGAAAGTATCACCTGAGCTTAAGCAGTTTGTATAACTCTTACGAATGGCTTGCCGTCTCATCTTAGTCGAAACTGCTTGCAATTGGTATCAAAATATCACAAATATACAGCACGTTTCAGTATAACAGACCGCCGCCAGTAGACTGTAAAATATATTCATGGTACAATAGATACATGTTGCATTGTCAGTTTGAAACTTATACCACAGCCATGGTGCGCATCAGTTTAAAGGACATGTACAGTGCTCCCTCAATACAATGACCCTCCCACTAACGACTCCCTCCTTACAACCACGCTTACCGCTCTTTTCCCGAACAAGAAAATAATTATGTATAATTCATTTACGGCTGCAATGTCGTCTGCTTAAAATTGTCGTCTGCTCTTTTTCTCAAGCTAACATAATGGACATTTATACAGAAAAAAAATAATGACGAGTAGCAAACAGCTTGAATCCAGATAGACGCCGCGTGACGCGGCGTCTGACCTGGATTCAAGCTGTTTGATGTAAGCCATTTCCCTCCCTATAATGACTCCTTTCCAAAGATGCACACAAATTGTCTCCTATTGAATGTCGTTGTAAAGAGGGAGTGCTGTACAACCTCTTTAAAGAAAACTAGTCATTGAAAGCAGAATGACAGTAAAGCAGAAATCCCACGTAGGAGCTTTATACTTTCATATTGTTTTAAACAGTCACGTGCAAAAATATGGAAACCTAAACCCCAGTCAGTAGTCATATTGACGGGTTTTACTGTAAGAATATATCTGCATGGCGTAGATTCCATTTAAATGTAGCGATATTTGAAATCTGTACCTGCATATGCTTCAACAACTGATTTAATAAACGGATTGGCGATCAATACTTATTTAACAGTGTAGAATATATAGAGGATATTGAATGAGTGTGTTGTCAGTCGTGAATTTATTGAACGAGTTGGATAAAAAAATATGTTGCGAGCCTTGGCGAGCAACATATCATTTTATCCAACGAGTTCAATAAATTCACGACTGACAACACACGAATTTGATATCCTATTTATCACATAAACACCAAAATGACACGAAAATCCGAACGCTCTTACTTTCACTTTTGCCCTCGGCTCGTAGTAAAACGATTCGTCATAGGAGTTATTCGGTTTTATTCATCCGTAGATAAAAATACCAATCAAACTAAAATAAAGAAAATCAACATCAATGTGTTGTGTAAAGACTCTTCCGATACCCTATTCAAATTTTAAATTCATATTTAATTTAAAACTGTTCTAACTGACCAAAAATGATCATTTGACAGTTAGAATCAAGTTTTGTTTTCAAAATAACGTCGTTATAGCAACACGACGTCATTATTACTGTAACGTCTAAATTTGAAAAACTGTCTGAGTCACTGTTCTACTAGAGCTCTACGTAGCCTAATTGGCAGCCTGAGTTTGCGGGATTGCCTGGGATAATGATTTAGGACACTTGGAACTATTTTAAATCCCTAGTTGTGATCTTATTTTGTCTAGATTTTCTAAACTGATTTAAAGTCGGCGTAGTAATACAGTATTTTGGTGATTCGAAAATTAGTATAAAATATATGCCCAGTGGGCCGTACGATTTTTACGGCCCTCTATATTTTGCACGTTTATGTGATAAATGTCTGTATATGTTTAAAGTTTACTTCCTGTTTCTGCTCCATTGCTCTGAGGAGTATTTAGATATAGTGTGCACAAAGCAAGCAGATTAACAGTTACCAACGAGCACAACACTTAAGCTTTCCTTTTCAGATAAATAAAAGTGTTCATGTACTAAACACGATGTGGCCAGGGGGAATAGCACTGTTGTTTTGTGTCATCACAGTTACTTTGGATATAGCCAATACCCAAGGTACACCAATTATCTATTCTGGGGCCCTTCATAAAACTTCGTACGACAAATGTTGTCGTAAGTCAGAATATAAAAGTACCCATTTTTATTTATTTCTCCATCTAATCCTGTCTTGTGACATCTTTTTGGAATCGTTTTGAAAAGACGATTCCAAAGAGATTTCACAAGACAGGATTAGATAGTGAAATAATGAATTAAACGTATTTTAAAGTTTTGACTTACGACCGTTTTTGCCGTACGAAGTTTTGTAAAACAGGACCCTGGTTTTCCATACCGTAGTTTACTATTTTAGTTTTTTTCATTTCGCGCGCTGTTTAATTGGTATATATGAGACAAACATTTTTCCGTATACAAATGAATCTCACAACCATGATGCTAAAAAGGAACTTTTGGGCTTTGCAAACCAAATATACAAACTAACTGTCGCGTTTGAAACAATCACCAGATCAAAGTCTACATAGTTTGTCGCTATTAAACTTGTATCTAGTAAACAGTCTCCATCGATGTCCTACGACTGTAAACAAATAAAGTGAAACTTTCTTAATCTTTAATTGCTGCATTCTGGTGGACTCGTGTGACAAAATGTTTCACATGTTTGAAATGTCACCAATGGAACATGCGCCGTGTGGTTGTTATTTCGAAAGTTTCATAAAATTGAGCGTAACCCGTTTTTGATGATTTCAATCATTGAAACATTATAGTCGAGTTTTCAAAAAAATTGACTCAGTGTTCATCTAAAAAATACGGAAGCCGGATAGTGCCACTTTTACATTTTTTTTTTTTTTTTTTTTATCTTGAATTTTCAACATACTATCTTGAATATTCAAGATAATAACTTGAAAATTCAAGATAGTATCTTGAATTTTAAACATACTAACTTGAAAATTCAAGATAGTATCTTGAAAATTCAAGATAGTATCTTGAATTTTCAAGATAGTATCTTGAATATTCAAGATACTATCTTGAAAATTCAAGATATTATCTTGAATTTTCAAGATAGTATCTTGAATTTTCAAGATAGTATCTTGAATATTCAAGATAATAACTTGAATTTTCAAGATACTTATCTTGAATTTTCAACATACTATCTTGAAAATTCAAGATAGTAACTTGAATTTTCAACATAATAGAGATGGGATAAATCTGTTGTATGGAAGGTGGATAGTGCCACTTTAAGAATTCATAGAAGGCTGAGTCTCGTAAAAATATTCAAAGAGAAAATTATTAAAGGCGTTTATATAAGGTCAAAGGGTTAAAATACAGATTAAACAGAAAAAGTTTAATTTATTTCTAACCCAGCTGATCACAGCTCAGGTTGAGGTTTTGTGATCCCTGGAATGTCCTTTGTGCATTGTGCATCTTTCGTCAATATTCTTAGCATAATTGTATGTAGTTGTCCTCTACCAAGTTTGTTCAAATTATACACCTGGGTCAAAATTAGCCCTGCCCTAGGGTTCACTTGTTTTCTCTGAAGCTAGTAGAATTTCTTAGCCTAAAGGTGGGCGATTTAAGGTCCAACATGGCCCTCTTGTTTTAGCAGTCTTCTCTGTGAAACACTTGGATAGAGTTTACCAAAATTTACCTGAATGATACTTATATATTAGCCTTATGCAAATTCATAATGTTTATAGTATTACGTGAAGAATCGTGGTTGTCATGGCAACCAAACACTTAAAACTTTGAAAAATCTTTGAAAACCTTTCCAGAAATTACTGAGCTAATTTCTACCAAATCTCCCAGAAAAATCATTTATGATGCTTTTAAGCTCACCTTCACGAAGTGAGGGGGCTTATATGCTATACCCCGGCGTCAGCGTCCGGACTGGATATCATAAACTATAAGGGCTATGTCGATGAAACTTAAACCATAGATACGCCGTAATCAGTACAGCATTGTAAAACGTAGTTGAGTGACATCCCAGCAGGCACACCAACGTTTAATCAACGTTGGATCAACGTTGAACTTCAACGTTGAAACAACGTACGATTTATATTTGATTTTGAAAGTTTGTTTGACGTTGAACCTCAACGTTGATTCAACGTTGATAATGGTTGAAGTTTCAAAAGTTGAAATGACGTTGATTCAACGTCAAAACAACATTGTTACGAGTTTTGTGTGCGTTTTTTTCTCGAGATATTGTTTTATTTTCAAATTCTGCCTTCAACTTACGTTTTAGGAGCTCTACTCTACTAATAGTAGAGTAGACAACGCATGGGCGTTGGAAGCTGTTTGATTACAGCTTATCAAATATGGTTGCTTCATTTATTAGTACGCTGAGTATCTATAATTAAACATTTTTACATTGAATTGGTTTGCTTTCTGGAAGGTTGTATTTTATTCATTTTAATTGTAAACTTGAATGTAAAATTCAGTGCTTACTATTAAGAACTTTTATTTATGCTTTTCGGTGGATTACCACGATATAGCAGTGGATGATCACTTGGTAATCCACTGCAGTGGATTATTACCAATCGCTTCTATTATGAACTTTCCCCGTAGGGCTCCCCAAGAATCGTAGTCAATCGTGTCTTATCGTTAAATTCCGGCAGTCCGATTTGTCGCGAACTACTCACCGGAAGAGCACGAATCCAAACTCGGGAGCAACGAAGTCATTCGGATGACGTCATTATACCGCCAACTGTCACGCGCATGTGTTCGACATAAAACGTGGGGCTCAACACGGGATAAATAATGTACGTTCGCTTTCAATTTTTAAACAATTTCGTTTAAAAAGTGGCTTAAAAGCATAAATAAATAGAATAACTGTGTTTTTTCAGTGTAAGATCGAATTTAATCCATTTCGTGAACATCAGACTGTTATATTTTCACTCGTGGCTTCGCCACTCGTGAAAATATAACGTCTGATGTTCACTCAATGGATTAAATTTCGATCTTACACTGAAAAAAACAGTTATCCTCTATGGAACTTATTTCTTTTGCATCTAAACTATGAAAGATCACATTCATATTTAAGTTGAAGTTGTTATGATTATTTATTAAATAATAATAATTTTTACCTACGTCCATTATCTGACAATGTTGATTCAACGTTGATTCAACGTTGATTCAACTTTGGCAGTAGATTTTTAAATTGAATTTTTTTTTTTTACGATAAATCATAGTTTACGTGATGAGACATAACCACTGCAATATAATTTATCAGAATTTTCATTTTCAACGATTTGTTTTTCCCACGACCATTTTCAACGTTGATTCAACGTTGGCAATAAATTCGGTACCGACCCATGGTCGTCCAAGGGTGAAAAAGGGTTGATCAACGTTGCGACGGAAAATCAACGTTGTTTCAACGTTGAAACAACGTTGTGTGCCTGCTGGGATTGACCTTTGACCTTGACCTTTGGGGTTAATGTTAAGGTTTTGCGTTAAAGTCTATTCATAGTCTGTTCTGGCTGATTCGCCTGTATGAGTAGACCATGATGCACCGCAGTTTGGTGACCTTGACATTTGACCTTTAACTCTAGGCTCAACGTTAAGGTTTTGCGTTAAAGTCTGTTCTGTGCAGGATGTGAATTTCGTAATATTTGATTAGAAAGGCAGACGATGGACAAAAGGCTCACCCGGAGCATAAACTCAGGTGAGCTAAAATGTTGACGAAAGATGCAAGATGCACAAAGCTGTGATCAGATGAGCTAGAAATAAATGCAACTATTTCTCTTTGGTTTTGATTTTAACCCTTTGACCTTTAAAAATGCCTTTAATACTTTTCCCTTGAATATTTATTCGAGATTCAGCCTACTATAAATTCTTAAAGTGGCACTATCCACCTTCCGTACAACAGATTTATTCCAGCTCTATTATGTTGAAAATTCAAGTTACTATCTTGAATTTTCAAGATAATGACTTGAATTTTCAAGATAATATTTTTTTTTAAAATTGTAAAAGTGGCACTATCCGGCTTCCGTAAAAAAAAAGAAACACTCAGTAGGATATTATACGAAAAAGCGATTAATTTTGATAACTGTATTAGAAAATAGAGTGAAACTTTTTAAAACAATAAACTTCTAGTAAATAAATATTTCACTCTGAAGTAAATACGATGATCATGGAATTATGAGAATGTACTTTCACTTTCATTTGTGAACGAATAATTTCGGGACCAGGAAAGTGGCACGCTGTTTGAAGTGCGGGGGTTCCGAGGCTGTTGAAAAAACTTCCTTTAGATTGTTTAGTGACATTTAAAGGCTATATGTATAGATGATCTCCAAATATGCTTGAAAGAATACTCGGGATTCTCTAAGAATTTTAACTATTAGTAAACTCGTGGATTTCTGTATACCTCATACATGTACCTCTGTATTTGAGTTTGTAACCAACAAACTCTAGTACTTTGATTAGGTAAAACCATGGCTTCATTAAGGTAATCCAACACTGACGGTAGAGTAATCTTAATGTATACATGAAATTTTGAATGGATACTACATGCAAGTATACTGTCTGAAAGTGTCTTTAGTGAGATTTGAAAGTTTTTCGCCATCTCTTATTGAAACTATTTGAAAAAAGTGTATCTCGCCTTACAGGTCGGAAAATATGCAAACACCCATGAAAGGTGATTATAATTTTTTCTTTCATAAAATGTTGATACTTTTCAAATCATGTCTAAGGCAGAAGACGTGTACAATAATTATTTGAGGTATAATATTAAAATAAAACTTAATCATTTTCTAAAAAGAATTTTATTGCTTGCTTCAATATAGTAATGCATCACATGACTTATATGGTCAATATTAATGGGGGAAAGCAAACCACTGACTTTTTTCATACAATACTTAAGTCGTTCAAATCCAACATATCATCACGTTTTACCGCACCTTTTTTGATATAATACTTAAGGTAGCTGTATATGAACGATACTGCAAGCAGTTTTTTCTAATTTATTGTCATGATTGATGATTTTCCCCCCAATTTTATAGCTGAGGGGTGAAAATGGTACACATCCCATCAGAATATGCCAATTTACAAAAAATATTTTAATTTTTTACGATTATTTAAGAACATTTAAAAAAAAATTCAAACAACAATATCAAAGCCATCTTTATTTGTAACTTGATTAAAATTGCCCAAAATACTCTTTATAAACATATCTAGGGATCCGTGTCTCAGATATTTGAAATACCGCTTCAAACCTTTGTTATGTAACATCAAAGTTTTTTTTAGGGTTTAAAGTCGACCACTATTACGTAACGCTTTATAACGGACCACTGGAGCTATTTATAAAAATTCTGAGACATGGTTCCCTCGAGGAGATCATCTGCTTTCATCTGCTTCAAACCGCATGAAAATCCAACCCCAACAGCGAAAGTTAGGAGAGTTCAAAAATACCGCTCGCTTCAAATTATATAATGCCGGAAAATCCAATTAACTGACTGATGTGTCAATAAGGCTCGCGTGACCGCCCGGTATTCAACAAAGACATTCCTTTTCAACAAATAACATGACCCAGCTGATCATCAACCATTTCGTTAAACTCCGCCCCAAATTAACAAAGCCAATCATATAAAAATAACGATTTTGATGCGGTAAAGGTCGTAAATCACCTCTGACAGCTTCGGAATAAACCACCTATCTAGTCACGTAATCTACGCAATTGAGACACCCAGCGGGGATTCTGACGCGTGATTTACCGGTAAAATAACCGAGAAAGCAAGAGAGAATTTGATAACTTGTAGAAAATACCTTTATCTATCAGGATTTGTAAAAAAGTATAAAACGACTATATATTTCATAAAAAGCTACCTTAAGTCGTTCAAATCCAACAATAATCACGTTTTACCGCACCTTATTTGAGAAAATCACATTTGTTTTGATGGGGTGTTGACGACATTGGTTTCTTTATAAAGACCAATCACTACATTTGGCTTAAATGTGAATATTTCTGTTATCCGATTTTAGGCGCCTTTAGAAACATCTTCATATAAGTGAAAGAAAACGATTTACTTCAAAATATATGTAATGTATTTCAAAGTAAAAAATACTGAGCTCGACCGGGATTCGAACGCGTGAAGGGCAGGCAAACTGAAATTACAAGACACGATTTACAACGTTTCGGACTACTGCATCGGTAAATTGGGTAACAGCTTAAATCGAGATCAGACGCCGTGTAACGCAGCGTCTGATCTGGATTCAAGCTGTTTGTCACTCGTCATTAAGTTTTTTCCGCCAAAATGTCCATTATATTATTTTGTGAAAAACAGCAGACGAGAATTTTAAGCAGACGACATTGCAACCGTTAATAGGTTTGGCATAATTGCCCTGTTTAGGGAACTGCGACCAGTGTCGTTGTAGTGAGGGAGTCGCTGTTGGAAGGGCCGTTGAAGGGAGGGAACGCTGTATACCACTCGTTGCGAAGCAGCGCATTTGTGTTTAATGTGTTACTGTCCTTTTAATGACTGTAATTATATAACGATCTTCTTCCGTGAGGGAATACAATGATTGTGCTAAATGGCGCCATTATGGGAGAAGTACTATATGTGTACATTTTTCATTAATCAACTCATTGTGTTTGTATGTCAATTTTCTTGTCATGTATATTTGTGGTGTATAGAGTGTTTGTCTTGTTTGCTTGTAATTGTTTATTTTCTGCCTCTTCTTAATTATGTACACTTTGAATGCCCTCCCTTATGGAGGTAATAAAGATTATTATTATCATTATTATTATTATTATTATTATTATTGTTAAAAACAGGACGCCAGAGAAGCGAAGTATTTCCACAACTAAAATCTTTATTTCTGCATTATACCTTGTGGTGTCACTACTCATCACATGGATGGATGAGTTGCGAAGTAGCGTATGTGATCAGCACCACCAACTTGCTTTCCTTTTACCTCTTGGCAGAGAGGACAATCTCGGTCAAATAAACAGAACATTCCCTATAACAATTAAGCCCCAAAAACACGACACAATGGGAAGGTCTATGGGGCTACTCACTAAAATCGCATTGGATTTGGTGCTGAACTGAGTGAAAAATGTTGGATTTGTTCAGTTTTCTCCCTCTTATCTGGAGCTCTGGCCACATTATCCAAAATATATATACAACCTGAAAGCTTATGCTTTGCTTAGGTCATAAATATAAAGTTTCTTTAATTTACATGGGATAGTTTTTTAAAATCTTGGACTTTCTTAAAAGTGTCTGCCAATTAAATAAATTATACGAGTCGTTCTCTGACAAAGTCGGTCTTAATAACAAAATGTTATAATCTACTCACTTTTTAAAGGGTGTGTTAAGTTTTAAAGTAAAAGTCAAGGCAGTTTTAAAGAGGATCGCAACCAGATTTAGCATTAAAAATAATAATTTGTAAATATATGTCAAACGCTTACATAAACGGGTAAATTTAGCTCAGAATAAGAAATTCTAGATAAAAATGCATTTCATTAAAAAATATTATTTGGCTCTGGTAGGATTCGAACCCGGGACAGGAAGCAAAATAAGACAACCACTTGCCCACTCGACCAGCCGGACTATTTATATCTCTGGGATAAAATTAACGTACTTTACTGTGTAGCGATGGAGAGTACATAATTCGGTCCGGGTTTATGTCCAACCCGTGATCAATTTCTGTTGCGTCATTCGATGCTATAGAATAAATATAGGATACAGCGATGGAACATATCTAAAAAATTAAGATTTGAAGACTTTTCTTGAGGGTGTTTTAAGACTGATCATATTTTTCTAATGCCAGGTACACGATAGTGCTACACATTTGGTTTAATTTGAGTATTTTCTTTTTTTTTTTGCGAATACACCATCTGGTTGCGAGTCGCTTTTAAGATTTACACTTTTAAAATAACACCGAATTTTCGTGAATAAACAATCCATGACTTGAGTGTCCAGCAGTTTTGAGCCTGATAAGACCACGAGTTCATGAGAAGAGGACCGAGGACATTTTAATTATTGCAGACCCAAATGAGACGCCACATTTTCAACGTATTATCAGATCTGGGTTTACCCTGTTTGTCACTTGTCAGAATAAACATTGAACAGTCTAATTTTGCTGCGAATATTGCAGATCCTAATTAAACATCGCGTTCGAGATGCAGCAGCAGATCAGAGTTTACACTGTTCATAACATTAAAATGAATTGGTGGTGTTTCGGTGTATCTATCAACTATTTGTCTCATGAATATTCCTATCAAGTCAGTGCCTTTCCGACATGTTCAATAGAGTCAATAAACCCTTTAAACCAATTTTGAGATTGAGTATTTAGGTTATTTTACTAAGAGCACAAACTATTTTCCTTTACCTTGGAATAATCGGAGATGTCCCATCCCCTTCACCGGCAAGACTGCACTGGCTTTGATACAATAACCTGAGTAAAAGAGCCTAAATACTCATGCCTGATCCAGAGCAAAGAAAACTCTTTAGATGTAGTTTTTATAGAGTGTTTTCATTATTCTACGTGTGTTTGATTCGGACATCCCTGTATGCAAAAGAAACATCTGAGTGGTCATGTTTTATTTCAATCAACCGAAAGGTGAATGTTATTGCTAATAAATTACGGCATTTACGAACATAGAACATTATCATATTTGGTATGAAATGAAAGTTTAAACTTTCGACATTCACCTACAAAGGCAAACATACAGTAGATTATGACTTAAAAGATGACGATTAAAATGCTTGTGGCAGATAGGAAATTAGAAACTATAAATGACGTTGATCTCGCTACATACGCCTCCATTCAATTGATTTACATTCCCAAAATACTTGTTCATTGTCGCCTTTACCTTAGAAACGTTTTCTTATGATTTTCGTTTTTCTATATTTCAACTTGGAAAATCAATCAATCAATCAATCAATCAATAAATAATACTTATTTTATTTCTCTGTTTATAACTACACATTTCAACTCCTACCCGTGTTTTATCGCACGATAAAACACTGGTACGAATTTATAATTGCTTAAACAATGTATATAAGTATTAATACTGCGAACGTACAGACCATTTGGCTGTAATGTCAAGGAGGATAGTGCGCTAATGCATGCATGACGCCATTGCACACATGGTGTAATGATAATGGCGTCATTAAGACGTCATGACGGCGGCAATACCAAACAATGTTGTAAACATTATTCTTTTTTATTTTATGGCTGAATGCATGTAACAAAAATGTGACGTGTGTTTTGACGTGATTTTCTTTGAAAAAGGCCCTTAGAGGTCGAAATATTAGAAAAGAGCAGTTTATATATTAATACTAATTTAATTCCCTATCTGCAATATTGAAAAAAAATGTATATAAGGACAAGTTGTCATCATAACGTCACGTCATGTACAATGTTATAATTTCGTTTATAACATAACAGACGGCGTGAGCGTTGAATAACACCCGTTGTTTAAATGTCATATATAACTAGTTATATAACTATGCAAATGAGGTACGCCACGACGTCGTTTACTTGTGACGTCATTAAAATGCGTTCTATGCGTTCGATTTCCAACGTCTTCATTCCATCATGTAGATTCAATTTATAGATTTTTGGTGTAACAAATCACATTAGATCTACATGAAAGTGTTTATTAATACATGTATATAACAACATAAACATTATGCTAGTGAACGGGGCTAATTTGGAACAACTTTTTTCCTGTATAGATCTACTTATATCGCGCTTAGCATTCTCTTGACCTCCAAGGCTGCGATAAATAACATTTCTATGTTATGTTATAAAAAGAATATAACATTCGTGTTAATAATTTATTGGATTTATCAAACTCGTCGTTTTAGAAAACGATAAAAACTCGGCAAAGCCTCGTTTTTATCGTTTTCTAAAAGACTCGTTTAATAAATCCAATAAATTATGAACACTCATGTAATATACTATATTTAAATATGAAGTAAAAAATGTATACGACTACCAGCCGTGTGCCTCATGAACAATACGGGAAAGGCAACGGGCTCCGTATGACAATGAGAGAATATGGGCCCCGCACTGTGTGCACAGTGCTATAACGGGCGGCGTCTGGCAATGGGATTACAAAGAGAATACGGACCCCGCACGGCAGTGCGATTACGGACAGGCTACGGGTTTTGTAAACTAATCGCAGGCCAAATGTGAAAGTACATACGCTTAATCGATTTTGGGCCATTTTTTTAAAGTGTGGGGTCCCACATTTTTTCTCACAAAAATTATAGAAGACATATAATAAAAATGAGAGTGCTTAAACTGTTTACAAAAAAATATACATGTAATTACAATAAATTTATCCAAAATGTGCTTAAAGTTTCAACAACGTAATTAGAATGGTAAATCATACAACAACATTCATTTATTTTACACTAAGTATTTATCGCAGCTATCTCTGTTGAATATATTCTAAAAGGAGTGAATTACTTAATAATTACTTTAAAAGACTGCAAGCAGTTTGTTGTGTATCACTGAAAAACATTAGAGGATATTGACTGAGTGTGTTTTTGAACGGTCGTGAATTTATTGAACGAGTTGGATAAAATAATATGTTGCGAGCTTTGGCGAGCAATATTTTATTTTATTCAACGAGTTCCATAAATTCACGACTTAAAACACACGACTTTAATATTCTATTTATCACATGAACAACAACTGACACAAAATTCCGAAAGTTCTTACTTTCACTTTTTCCTCATCTAGAAGAAAACGATTCGTCATACCTGTTGTTAGGTTTTATTCTATTTGTATTTCTATTCATTACTTCTGGAAGCAATACTGATGATTATGAGAAGGGACACTTTAAGGTGCACCGTTTGGACTATACCCGGCCGGTCACTTTAGATAGAAACACCTATCATTTTATCCATAGATAATAAAAAAAACTATCAAACTAGAATAAAGAAAAACAACATAAATGTGTTGTGAAAAGATTTTTCTGATAGTATCCATAAGGTCATCACTTTCCGTCAACTTTCGTTGGCACCATCGGAAGTTTCCGTATACTTTATTTATAGATCAATGAAAACTTCAGGCAATATACTTCAGTCGATAATCTAACGCCACTGTCGCAATAGCTTAGTGAATAGTGTCATTGACTCGTAGTGCTAGGGTCGTTGGATCGATTCAATGCACTGTTTTGTAAACGTCAGATTCAGGTTGTTGTTTTTTCGATAATTATATATTTTACTTAAAATGAAACAGTTAACGTTTGGGTAAAGAAAAACTTGCTGCTTAACGAAATACAGAAGTAACAAAGAGTGCTTTTTGCCAGAGATGGCTTTGCATAACGTAATGTTGCTACAGTGGAAAACACGTTTTTCTTTACCAATAAACAAGTTTACGCTAAACTATTATTTCCATAGCAAACAGTTTGGAGCCAGATCAAAACGCCTGGTAATCCGGCGTCTGATCAGGCTCCAAACTGTTTGCCACTCAGATAAACATGAATAGCAAACATTGTCGAAAATTGTCATGCTCTATGATTTATTGTTTTGCGTTTGCGTTTCGTTTGCGTTTAAACGTGATAGAATAACATTTTCTCCACTGTATACGCACTTCTCTATCCAAGTTTCCTAATGCAAGTTCACTGCACTTTATTTTATACAATTGCATGAATATCATGGTTTGTATGTGTCTACCATAAAAAAGTTATAAAAAAGACACATTAAGAAATATTACCGTTCGCCCTAGTTTGCCAGCCAATGAAAGGGCTCTATTTCAGCGAGAAATGAAAAAATATATCGCATATTCGTTCAGCTTTGTACCGGGTATGGAAGAAATAAAGCAGGTTATGAACACGGTTATGGGCGCCTCGCGCTAAGGCGGGGCTAAGCGCTTTATTACGTCATTAGACAGCCATCGCTCAGCTGGGAAATAGACATTCACGTACATGTATGGAAGTTACATAGTACAGTATAACCTATGTTTAACGACCATGATTCAGTGAAGAGGTATGACTATGTTAAAGAACTCTGTAGATATGCGACTAGATCTAGTTAATGCATAATCAAATTAATACAGAAGGCTCACAACTGACCTCTGTGCATTACTTGCATTAAGTCATTGAATCCTATAGGCGAGGAGTACACTTGTCATTTACAATGCCCCTACCAGTTAATGGTAAACTTGCCATGTGTAAACATTGTAGAACCACATCATAGAGCTTCTATTACAAACAAATGGACTCGACTGAATGAGAAATTAAAATGGTCTATTATAAGTGTTGGAGTTGAAAGGGTTAAACAGCCACCTGTATCTTTTTTGTGTAATCGCTATACAAAGGCTGGACTGTAAAACGTTTCGAAAGCGGCCATCTGACAAGGAGTGGGTTTATTCTCAATAATATATGAAACTAAGGTGGCTATTCGTCAATGCATTAGAATAGCAATACAGAAAGCTTCCATATGCGTCTCTGCTTGCGTTAAAAAGCCACTCGTCTTTAACGCCTTCGGAGCCACAGGGTACAGGCATTCCTTTTATTAACAGCGCAGTCCAGATCGATGTCATCTAACAGGTGATCTTAAACCGGCTAACTTTTCCTATACAGTTTTCAAGCTACAACCTTATAATGTGGCAGTGTGTTTGCACATATAGATCTACCATAGATGTGCATAGGATTTTGATTTGCTTTAATTTTTCACAAAATTACAGCAAGCGGGTGGGGGTCATGTTTGTCTTAAAGACATTTAGCCATTCAATGCTCTAGTTTTAAATTCCATTTGGTAGACTAGTTTTGTTTCTCAGGTGTAAGAATAAATTCGCGGGTTTCCAAAAATCCGAAGAGCCGCCCACCGAAATAGAGCCCTTTTATTGGCAGACAAACTAGCGCGATATGTAAATTTTGTTGAACGGTATGAAAACTAGGGTGAACGATAACTGCCATACACCGTCCAACGCGCCATATTCGAGGCAACGGTAAATCAGTTATAGTTCATTTGTTTGAAAATTATGCAACATAACCTGTTCGCTCCCTACGGTCGCTCCAGGTTATATTGCATAATTTTCAAAAAATGAACTATAACTAATACTTACAAAATTAACTCTATCGGGTATAGAACCTATAACCCTTACGTTGGTAGCGCAGACATATAACCACTGAGCCATTACTGACTGTAGATATCTTTATCGGATAATATAATTAAATTCGCGTCATCCTTGAATGGTTTATTTACAATACACTGTTTTGTTGTTTCCGAAAGATAAAGCTAGCTTACGGAGAAAGACGGAATATTCAACAACCGACAGGTCAAACCTTATGGACAATACCATATTCAAATTTTTAATAAATATTTAATCTAAAAGTGTTCTTATTGAATGAAAATAATAGCTTGACCCTTAGTTTCGTTTTCAAAGTAACATCATCATTGCAACATTACGTCATTAAATTATGGTAACGTATCAATGTAAAAAAAACAAAAACATGAGTCACTGGGCTCTATGTAGCCTAATTTACAGTCTGAACGTGCGGGACTGCTCGAGAGAAATGTTTTTAGGGCACTTGGAAATGGTAAACACCCTACTGGTTATCTAAGTTTGTCTAGATTTTCAAAACTGATTTACAGTCGGTGGAGTAGTACAGTAATTTGGTTATTCGAAAATTAGTATGAGTTATATGCGCAATGGGCCGTATGTTTTTTTTACGGAACTCTTAATTTTGCACGTTTATGTGATTAAGTACAATTATGTGGGTAAGTTTTGTTCGAACTAAATTAGCCACTTGCAGTGAATGGTATTTCTCCCTTATTGTTTTCAGCACAGGGCATCAGTGCTCATACCAGATTTAATATTTTTATAAAAAAAAGAAAACGAAGTTAACATATCTGAATGAAAAACGTAGCTTCCAACAGATATTTAAAAAATACTGACGTGTGTCCGTCATTCTGGAAACGAAATTGTAAATAAACTCGGTTAGAACTTTATCTGAGTCTGATCATGTTCTCCTAAGATGTACTTTAATAACACGCAATATATTGCGATACATATTGCAATTCAGTAATGTACCATCACAATACAATATATTGCGATACGAAATTTCTGGCAATATCAATCCCTAAAAAATGTGATCAACACATACTCTGCCTTTCATTGAAGAAACAACGATATGAGAGTCTGGACTGGGTCAAAACTGCTTGCAAACTAAGCGTTGACTGTAATAGAGTTAAGTGCGTCTGTACTGAAATGACACAGCGGAATAAACAATAAGAGTTCAAGGTCAAGGACACAGAATAGGACCCCAGACACATGGTTAAAATCTTAGAAACAAAAGAAGGCTGATCATTGGTTGAATCATCAGTTGTTATGTAATTTCACACAATAGACGCCCAATACAAAGTAATGTCACGGTTAAGTATGAAGCACACTAAGTAGATTTCGTCTGCAAATCCTGTCGTCTGTAGCCATACCATGTCAGATTTATCTATTTTTCTTTAAATAGAACTATTTTCCGAGTGTCAATTAGTCTAGAGCCAGGGAAGACACCGAGTTAACCAGTGCCTCAACCGGATCCAAACAATTTGGAAACACTAGTCACATTTAACTGAGAGGGCAAATGATAAGAAAAACAATGTGAAGAAAACAATGCTGTTAAGTTACATGACAGAGAATGAACTGCATGTTATTGTGTACCGGAAAATAATAATTTGGTCTGTCTTTATATTTGTTTGTTTGTTTTGAATGTTTAAATGTTTGGTTCAGCGCTGAATTCTAGCAATGAGTGCACGCGTTCTTTACAACGTACCTTTAAAGAAACGCTCGTCCAAAGTCACCCGTGAATACCCATATCAGACTGCTCCTGCACGGACCCCTCTGATTAGGGTTTAAAGATACTTTATTACAGAATTGCTAGCATTTTTATCGTAAATATGTTTATAGGTTCAATAATCTTTGTCCGGATCAAAACCTAATTTAAAAATCCCCGATTACTACATATGAGGTATTTCCAAGATTTTTTTTGTCAAATCTTTTGACGACTGATCTTGATAAGGATCATAAATTGGCACAACCATGAAGCGATACAGATTAACAGTTAAATCGAGTGTAACAAACATTCCAAATGCTTCAAGTATTAAATTATGAACATAGAACTTAGTTTATCTAAAAAGTACAGCGACACCCTACTTTATGCAGTTTTATAGCTTAAAGATAGTTCAGATTCCGATTCTGGGTGTATAGTTTTATACATGTTCGAGATAAAATGGGTATCTTGCAAACAGTATATTTCACTTTCAAAATATCTTAGATGTTGAAAAAATGGCAACCTTTTATTTTTACTTTATAAACCTCTACAGTAAATTGGAGAGTTCTACTTTATGTAAATCGCCAACAAAATGTTAATCAAATTACTTGAGAGCACTGATGATGATTTCGATCTGAGATTCAGAGGTATGGGGTGACAAGGAAACCATGAGTTTGCTTGAAGTAAAAATTCTGAGATGACAATATTTATTTCTTAATGTATTTGAAACTATTTAGAAATAAGTTCATTGTGTGCATATTATATATAAAGCCTTTCATATTGAATAAAATTGTAAAGAGTCTGAAAAGCTGATTTTGCCTACATCTTTTTGTAAATGATTTCATGCAAAACATGAGGTTTTAAACTACTTTTGGAGATTATATATACAGTGTTCATATAGCCTATAAATGTCATTAAACAATATCAAGAAAGCTTTATCAACGGCCCTGGAATCGACCGAGGCGACTTCCTCGTTACTACCGTATTTCACAGGCGCGTGCCACTTTCCTAAGCCTTATATTATTCGCACACAAAGAGGGTGAATAGTAAATTCTACTAATCTTATGATCGTCATATTGACTTCAGAGTATATATAATGTTTATTTACTAAAAGTTTAATAAATTTTTTATTGTTTCGCTGTTTCTTCTAATACAGTTCTCGTGATTAATTTCTTTTTTCTTTTTTAAGGAACTGATAATATCCAACGATACTATTTAGTGTTGTTTTTTGAGTGGATGAAGACTGAATAAAAGTTTGGAAACTAGACGCTGACTATAGATGGTTTCAAGAATTAAAAACATCAAAAAGAGAAGTTACTTTAACCAGCACTTTTTGTTGTAGCTTTAAATGTTTGTTTTAGCGACGACTACACGCGTGTTTTACAATTAGCGTACCTTTGAAGATACACTCATCAAAACATGAAAAACAGTGTACAACAAACCCCCTCTAACCCGGACATGTGTGGGGACAACATAAATGTTCGGTTTAGATGTGTTTCCAGTTTAGAGGGGTTTTAACCCATATCTTGTATCTAATAAAGAAGATTTTATATAGATGATCACTTAAATCAGGTTGAAAGTAAAGCAGATTGATGTATATCAAGATCAGACTGCTCTACATGTTTGGGGTCAATGGGAAAACATTGCTACTGTCATATCGCGGCGTCCTGAATAGGCGAAACATTGTTACTGTCATATCGCGGCGTCCTGAGCAGGCGAAACATTGTTACTGTCATATCGCGGCGTCCTGAACAGGCGAAACATTGTTTCTGTCATACCGCGGCGTCCTGAACAGGCGAAACATTGTTACTGTCATATCGCGGCGTCCTGAACAGTCGAAACATTGTTACTGTCATATCGCGGCGTCCTGAACAGGCGAAGCAAATTCCTGCCATGTGTGTATATGAGACAAGACACATGTCTTAGTCTGCCTTTTTAACATTCGTAACCCATTACAGTGAAGTTCGCTTAAAACAAAGTCATCTGGATCGTCTGATTTCTTCCGTAACATCCAAATTGCGTTATATCAGGTTCATTTTACTCTATACTATTTAGAAATGGGGAATAAATATTGAATTTGTAAAATCCAACATTTCGTTATATCCAATATCGTTATAAGCAAGCTTCACTGCACTCCATAAATACGCCTTTAATTTATTAATCCGCTGAGGAAAAATACTTTCTACTGTCACTAATATGCATAATAACAATTGGTCAGTTTCTACAGTTTAGCAGATGGTATGTATAAGGCTTTCAATCTGCTTTAAGTGGCGACCTTTATTCAAATCTAGAAACAGGCTAATGGGTAAGTGATTAAAAGTAACTTGACCGTTTAGAAGAATGTATGATTGTTGTCAGTGCGTCTCTGGAGAGTATGACTTCATCTATCTCTGGAGGTAAATGAATAAAGCGAAATAAAAAATTAGGAGACCATGGCTTCATTTAGCGTGACAATGTACCCATGACTTCCTGATTTTTCTGATACTATAATTATATATACATTTATAGTCGTGACTTCCTGATTTTCTCATGTATCCTGCTTATTACGATAGATAGATAAATATTTTATGTATTTAAGCTATATACAGTTTCTCATCTATACAAATATATTTACATTCACCCTGTAAAGTATTTCTGTAATCGCATTTAAAATATGCAGGCCATTTCTCAATGAACCTACAAATCGAAACTGGTTCCAGCCAGTTAGAAAGAGGACGGAGTCTCCGCCGGACAGATACCGACCTAGCGACCAGCTAATGGCTGCTACGGCGTGTAATTAGGCTGAAATAAACATGCGCGACCTACTTTTTAAAATATGCTTTATTAATAGATATTTAAGTTGCATTGTTTATTTCTAATGTCTTACAAGTGTTCGTTAAGCACACAGTGACAGTTTACTGGGTTAAAAAAAGCATGACTTTGTAATCAACTCCGAAACATGTTTTTTGGACTACTTTTTCATACCGCATATTATAGAGATCGGATGGCTGTTACATCCAGAATTACATCAATCAAACCTATTTGGTATATGATATATTCATATACATGATAACAAATCTGGTAAAATACACATTAAATGGACAAGACAGGAAATAAAAATATAAATATAAGGAAGAAACAACATCTTTTTGCCGTTCACGCTGTATGAACACATCAGCTTCGCAGGGTAAGTTTATCGTAAACCTTCTTCGGGCGTTTACGAAACTTACCCCCTGCGAAGCTAATGTGTTCATACCGCAGTGAACAGCAAAAAAAATGTTGTTTATTCCTATAATGACTTAGTTTATTCGTGATCTTCTTTTAAAAAATTAGTTGGTTTATTTTTTAGAAACGATAACAATAAATTGATATAAAAACACTGCTTTAAACTGCTAATAAAACCATACTAGATGCGTCATTGGCCACCTGGCTGACATTATATAAATATTAGATGGCATTTTGCGTGACATTCAAATTGTCGACCCGAGAAACAGAATGTCACCCTAGGCGAAGCCGAGGATGACATTCTTGGTTTTCGAGGTTTGACAATTTGAATGTCACACAAAATGCCATCTAACTTTTATTTTATTACACCGAGCTATAAACTCTGGCTGTGGGATCGTCTCATCTAGTTAGAAAAGGTATAGATCGAAACAGCAGACTATTAGCAGTGTTCAAATCAATGTATGATCAACTTAAATCCCAGGTCAAACTTAAAAATGGATTGACGGAGTTCTTTAACTGTGAAAAAGGAACCAAACAAAGCTGTGTAAGTTCCAGTATTATATTTTTACTTTTTATCAACGATTTATTTCTATACATAAAATCACAATGTAGTAATGGGATATTCGTTTCACAAGAGATCGACGACCTACACGCTTTCATGTTCGCCGATGATGTTTCGGCGTTCGCAGAGACTGTTATACAATTACAGCGTAAAATTAGAGCAATAGAACAGTTTTGCGACTGTACTGGAATGAAACTAAATCTAGACAAGTCTAAAATAATAGTGTTTAGGAATGGTGGCCCACTTAGGCATTATGAACGTTGGTACTACAAAGGACAACAGATAGAAATTGTTAACTTCTACAAATATCTCAGTGCCTTTTTCACCCAGCAACTAACGTGGACAAAAACAAAACAGGTGTTGTCACTACAAGCACAGAAGGCAGTATATGCAATAATTCGTTGTCAACGTCATTTTGGTTATCTTATACCCGAGGATGCCTTTAAACTGTTTGATGCTATGGTTAAGCCCATACTAGTGTATTCTGCAGCGTTGTGGGGATATCAATCTTGTGATGAAATAGAAAAGGCCTATCTTCAATTCTGTAAGAAGTTGGCATGTTTAAACCGAAACGTTGCTAACTTCTTTCCTTTGAGTGAGTGTGGCCGATATCCAATTTCAGTAACATGTAAAACCATTTGCATTAAATACTGGGCAAACGTATTGAGAATGCCATCAGATCGATATCCTAAACAGTGCTATTTAATGCTAAGACGACTAGATGACATCGGACGCACAACATGGGCAACACACGTAAAGCATCTATTATATCAGCTAGGCTTTGGGTACGCATGGATCGCACACGAGATTGGAAATATGCCAATATTTATCAATCAAGTGACTGAAAGACTAAGAGATTGTGCAAGACAGTCTGTAATTGCAGACCTGAACTCCTCACCTAAAGCTTTAACATATAAACTGTACAAAAGTGCGATTAACCCAGAACAATACTTAACGTATTCACTTCCATACATCAATAAAAGAACATTGGCAAATTTTCGCTGTTCCAGTCATGATCTGATGATAGAAAAAGGACGCCATCTAAGAATTGATCGTGATCAAAGATTCTGTAGATATTGTTTAAACAACAATATTTTTGAAATTGAAGATGAAATACACTTTCTTATTGAGTGTCCTATGTATAATGATATAAGAGACCAATATTTCAGAGCTGAATGGAATAGAAGTGTAATATGTAAACAACTGTTTATTAATATTATGAAAGACAACAGAAAAGACAGTATAATCGCTCTTTCAAGATATCAAGTGCATTTAAGCTGAGGGAAAACTTTTTCAGTGTCGATACAGACTCAGTTGATTGATTGTTTTGTGCCATCTAGTGTATCCTTTAGTAATATTAATATCATTAAATTGCAGCAAATTGCTCAAACAATTTGTACCTAGATCATTCACCACACAATGTAGAGTGTGGTCGATATTCAAATTGTTTAAAACACAAAATTTCTTACAGCAAACATTTAAAAATGCTGCTCTCCAAATATAAGCTGATAGACAAGTTTTAGCTATTAAGGATATAACGTTTAGCACTAAAGAATAACTCCTCTGATACTACTTAACGCAAAGCTTAACTATTACATTCCGGTTTGACTTAAATTACACAGTATAGACAGTTTGGATCCAGATAGTATGCCACATAATCTGAGTATGGATCTGGATTGAAATTGTTTGACACTAATGTTATTTAAGCATACTTTATTCATTTCAATTCATAATGGAAAGACAATAACATACACGACCAGTCGCCGATGTAATAGTTAAGTGTACGAGTATATATAATGTATATTTTATTTAATACAGTCAACGTATATTACAATGTAAAAATGTGTTTTTGTGTAAATGATTATATGGCAACGTTGTCACACAAATATATTTGAACTATGGTATTATGGGCTGGAGGCCTTGAATTGCTAATTAAAATCATTGTCATTGTCATTGTCATTCGTATTTTATAAGATATGTTGTGAATACCAATTTTGCGCCGACGTGCACGTAACGCGGGAAACGACGTCAACGTCTACGACGTCTTTTTGTTTATATCAATACAAAAAAGAAAGAAAAACGTTTATATAAGTAGATTGAATAAACCACGTCTTTTACATTGTTCAGTTGACAAATATCCTCCTTCGAAATTGTGGCAAATCGTTTGGTTTCCATTCTCTATCGTCTGATGACAGTCATCTGGGTCAGAAAACGCATGATCAAATTGTCTAGACGCTCAAATGTTTGTAAGGAGTGGAAAGAGGGAAGCAACTCGTATAGAAAATGCTAAAAGCTGATAAGGAGTTACCTGCCCTTATAGATTTTCTGCGACATTCACATAGCGAAAAGAATATCAAAATAGACTGACAGTATTTTTTGGAGAGATGTAAAAAACATACAACATGTTTCATTTTGGTCTATTGGGTATAAAATTGTAACTGAAAGCGATGTGTATTAATCTACGTCATGCCGTGCTAAGTGTACCTGATATGGAATATACAGTGCCATAATAGTTTCATATTGGACAAGGCGAAGCCAAGCCCAATATGAAAATGTTATGGCACTATATTTAGATTCGCCACATAATATTCCATTGAATTAGTGTAGATGCAACATTGCCCGAGGGGGGACGGACCTTTTGTATATCTTTCTCAGAGGAGGCGGGACTTATGGATCTTTTATCCGCGAATAAATATTTCGAACTCTGACAGGAGACATTTGGCGACTCTTTCAAATATGCTTCCTAACCGATGTATGCCTTCCTATTAGAGGAACATTGACTAAAATTCTCTTTATTGATGAGACAAATCGACATTTTAAGTTGAGTTGTTTCCTGTTCGTTAATGACCAAAGTCAAGCGATAATGGTCTTTAAGATCGGTCAACATTTTTATCTGTGCTGTTTCGCAGACGTTATTATTTCCCATCTTAACTTATATACAGTGGAACCCCTCTAAAACGGACCCTCTAAATACCGGAATCCTCTCTAAACCGGACAACGCCTTTGGTCCCGTTTCCAACCCTTCTTCATTTTAACCAATTACACCATAAAAATGCATTTTACATCTTTGATTTATTCCTTAACTGAAGAAAATACATTCATGCATATGTATCATCAAATATATTTTCTGTATTCTACCAGATGATAGCTTAAAGCAGGTTGAAAGTAAATCAGAATGCGCCTTTAGGCGCATTCTGCTTTACTTTCAACATGTTTTAATTGAACAGCTATCTTCCATACTAGAAACAAGCTATGTGTTAAAATCCCTCTTAACCGTAAACCACTCAAAACCGGAATTGTATGTTGTCCCCAGAGATGTCCGGTTTAGATGGGTTTCACTGTATACGCTCCGTTTGTGGGGTCCGGGGAAATTTTGAAATTGACACCAAACTGGTGCATTCTTAGAGCATTCTAAGAAGAAAGTTTCCTGAATAGAATTATGTAAACATCCCTGTGAGCCACCCAACGTGGTTTCATAAGACAGAAAGAAGATATACTCATAATCTGGAGTAGAAATAATAGTTCCATTGTGTGAAAACAAATGCTTTCAATTATGTTCATGCAAAGGTTTTTATCAAGCAAAACAGAAAAGAATTCTGCAGCAAAAACAATAAAATTCGTAATAGTCCAGTCAATCTGTGAGGTAAAATGACCTAACCCTCAACTAATTGCAAAAGAAATGAATGTTTTTGTTTTGAGATATTGAAATAGTTAAATACATTATATCAAAAGTCTAGAAAGATCAAAGTAGGGGAAAGTGTTTAAAAATTGATAATAAAATGGCAACCCGTAAGTTGAATTACGGGCCATTTTATATCGTAAGCATCTCTACTGCATAATGTTAAAATCGATTACTAACTGTTTTCTGCCATAATTTATTAGTGTTTATGCATCAGTTTGTGTAAAAGGCAATATTAGTTCATAAACAATATAAAACGTTAATAAAAAGAGTATTTTAATGAAAATAAATTGATTTCACCAGTGGGTGGGGTAATCATACAACAATGGCACTGTAGAGATAACACTCACTATTTGCTACTTGTTTATGTAAACTTAATTTAGGGTTCTAAGTGTGACATGATCATTCCAAATTAATCATGCATTATGATACTACTTTAAGTAACTGTCATCTGAAGTAAATATATATATACATATATATATTATGCATCCATATTATATAATGTGTATATATATATTTTCAAAATGTCACTTGTTACTTACTATGAATTAACTGCTACTGTGGATAGCACTTCAACATTTGTATCTCAATAAACTAAACTAAACTATTATTATTCTAATTAATATTTTCAATATAGATTAATATAATATGATTATATAATATTATATAATTACATATTATTACATATCATGTTATAAATCTAAATAATAGCATATGAAGTAAACCTTGTGTAAAGCGGCCGCTGAAAAAGGCATGTGGATGCCGAAAGATAAGTTATTGCTTAATGCAGGGCAAAAGTAATGCAGAGAGCTCCTTTAGGAGCGTAATGCATTACTTTTATCCTGCATTTAGCCGATGACTTTATATAAAGCTGCAACCTTTTCATTTTTAAGTGTACGCTAAACACATGTTTTGCTATATGTTATGTTATGTATCATATCATATCATATTGTACCATATTTTATCACATCATAGCATGTCATGTAACATAAATTGAACTAACTGTATTGAACAAATATATGACATGATATGATATAATCAAATATAACATAAGTATGGCATGATTGTTCAAAGAATCCTTTTCAACTATGCAAGTTCAGTAAAACTTCTCTAATACGACCGCTACATTGTTTTAATCATTAGGTGTTAGAGGCAGGTGATTCAGATTATTTAAAGCAATGCGAAAGCAAAAGAGAAAGCTCCCTAAGAAGCTGCCTGTTTTAATTTCACATTGCTTCAAGTTCTCACCTGTATTTTGTACAATCAATTGGCCTTATTTGTAGCAGTTGTAATGGGAAAATGTCACTGTACTTAGATATCACTGTTTAAGTCAGTGTCCGTAAGACCACTGGTGTTTGTGCAGCTGGTCCCTTTGCATTCACCACATCCTGTGGTACAATCTAGTCCATGTTTTCTGCAAGTACACCTCTTGGTGTCACAATTTTGTTTGCAATTACATCTGATTATCTTTAGCAGGTTATCTGGAGCTGCAGGAAGATCAGTTTTTAAAGGCATCAGTTTATCCTGATGATGTACAAATCCCCATTCTTCTGGAACAAGTTTTACATTTTTGTCCAGCCATTCTTGTACTTGGAAATACACTCTCATACTGTGATATTTTGCAGCACCTGAAGTTGGTGGTAATGTTTGCACCTTTATGTAATTTGAGCTGTTTATCACTTTGGAATAAAATTTTCTGAACCGTAGAAAGTCTAGACTTTCGTAAGATAATCCGCCATATAAGCTAGCTATCAACCGTTCTCCTGAATGTATTATTTCTTCCTTTGTTGTTTGTCTAAGAAATATTTCTGACAGATGAACCATTTGTTCTTCGTTGCGAATTTTTTTAAATGATGCTCCTTTACTGATACCAAACAGTCGAGAAGTTGTATCGCACCCAGTGAAAGCATGTATGACAAGCATGATGTTGCATGTTTTTGGCCCAAGAATTTGTTTTGTGCGTAATATGTCCCAGACTCTTGGTCCTTTTGCTGCCTTCTGTTTCAAATCGGATCTAAACAGTATTTGTTTATGTTGCAGATTTGCATGGTACAGTAAGAGTACAAGAATGTCTGTATCTTCACCAAGTACAATAGTCTCATTTCTCTCCGCAGAAGCCAATGCTGTTTTCACTATCAATAAGTCGGCGTCACAGGCTGCATGCAAAACACTGTATCCTTTTTCCTCAAGAGATTTTCCCGACAGGAAGATAAAATTTTGTTTGTTTTCAGAGTTGGCTAGAAAATACTCATTCCTGGATTGAAACGGTGTGTTTCCTGTGAAGTACACTTTTCTGCCAGTCACACCATGAGTCCTTCGTGTATGGGCAGTGTCCTTTGTAGATGAACCACTCAGATATCCATCAAATACAATTGTTGCATTTGCATAATGCCTTTGAACATACTGAATGTAGGAGCTGCATATATCGGTAAATAGCATGCCTTTAGTCCATGGAATCCGCTGTAACAAAGAGCCACCATCTATTATGTAGTTTGGGTTTGATTCTGCTGTGTTAGACTCATATTTGTTACATTCGCAAAATGTCCAGATACTATCAGCAAGTGTTGACTTCTGGGATTCTCGCATAAGCCCGGATGAATCAAATAGCGAAGACGGCACATTACACAGTTCATATGAAAAGACATAGGGAATGTCATCCACAAATCGTTGGGCTGCAGCTGTGAGTCTCTGGAAGAGTAACTGTGGATCAATCTCGACAGCATCATCGTCAACTTTAATCTTCGGAGCGGTGTCTAATGTAACTGCCTTTTGCCGTTTTTTTAAACTGAACTCGAAAACGTTCTGGCCAACCATCGATTTGACTACGATTGAACCCAGTTCCTTTGCTCTGTGCACACTCACTGTTTGATCAGCTGTGACGCCTGTTTCAATGTTACAAAGAAGTAAATCTTCCCTGAAAGGGTTTCTTTCCTTGATAAAAGACAGGAAAATATCAGTGTCTTTATGATCCCTATCTTTTCTTGACTTTCCAGTTTCCTTATGCTGCGGGCTTGTATGGAATTGAATTCCTCCAAATGTTTGCATAGCATTGTTAATTTCCGCACAAGAAGGCATTGACAGCAGCCACTGAGCACGCTGACATTCAGTCAACCCTTTACCCCGTGTCATTCCCCCTGAAGTTTTCACACTCCTCATTAAAACTTGTTCAATTACAAGATCTGTTGACAAGCCTGCCCAGAATCTTTCACTGCGGCGTATCACATGATTCCCACTCTCAAATGCTTTGTGCACATCTGGGTTGCTGTTATGAAGGTTATGCATGCTTTGTAGATAAAAATACACAGACTTAAGATAAAGATTGTGTCCAGCTGCTGCAAAAAAGGGTAACATATTATGCAAAGCTTGCAAACTCAATTTCCAGTTTCCAGTACGCTCTGCTGCAAGAAATTGCCGTAAAATCCCTATCATTTCCATGTATTGTAGCCACAAGGCTGCAGTTGGATATTGGGAAATGTGTTGTTGTTTCTGCTTGAACTGTTTACTGAACACCTCTTTAAGTGTGTTTTCATTCACATGAGCTATATATTAATTGCTGAAGTGGAAACTTATCTCTTTATCGTTTGTTTATTTATCTTAAGAGAAGAAATCTAGCTTATTTTCTCTTTTTTAGACAGAAACTACTTTATCTACCTTAGTAAGTTTCCCAGAAGATTTATCCGCACTTATAGTCACAATTGCAGATACAGCAACTTTCTTGTCTGTCCTCCATTCTGAAAAATAGTTTTAAGAAAATTGTCTATTAGAAAAAAGTTTTCGTCAGTGCAAATAGTTTCAGTTAAAAACAAGATCTACCTTAAAATGCATTTGAAGAATAAAGTTTATTAACATGGGCTATAAATTAATTGCTGAAGTGGAAGATTATCTATTTATCGTTGGTTTATCTATATTAAGAGTAGATATCTAGCTCATTTTCTTTTTTTATAAATTAAAATACTTTATCTACCTTAAAATGATAACAAAAGTTGCAAATGATGCATTTAAATAGAATAATTTAAGTATTTTCGAAATCCCGAATTTCAGGTTAGATGGCACGAATATGCTTCCGTAGAAAAAAAATCAGTTAAAATCAGTTTTATAGACATATAATAAAATCCCATTTTTCGTTAATGTATACATTCTACAAGTATTTCTCATTAATACCTGTTAATATCCAATACATATTTTCATTCGAAAACGTCATAAAGTGTTTCTATGACTGTCAGAGAAATAGCGTAGATAACAAGGTACGAAAAGTGGTGACAATTTGGATTCTTCTTTTATTTAATCTTTTTTTTTTTTTAATTTATGCATGTCGTAGTATGTAAGTTTGTCATGTATCATAAACAAATAACGTTCTTACCTTTTTCATTATTAAATCCGCTTTCCTCGAATGAAAATACACTCAAATAAACATTGTACAGACAACGTCAATCCGATATCGCGAGACGCTCGCGTCACGTCACGTGATAAAAACCAGGTACGGTGGCGTAATCGGGACGCTGTTTTAGTGTGTTTCAAAAGAGAATTTTCCAGTTTAAAAAATGCATTTTTCTCTTAAACGGCTACATTGATTTTTCTAGACTTTTGATATGTTATTGTTATTGATTGATGCATCACGATACCATCGAAACTAATTCTTTTGCAATTTCTTCTAGGTCAAAGTGTAGATTGACTGGACTATAACTCTCATGTGGAGTGAATTTGTCACAAGTATACTGTTATGCTATAAAAGTGAACTCATTCTCCCCTGATTCATCAAATGTACAACTCCTATTTCAATTAAGTCCTTTATTAAAGGTTTGTTTTAACGAATTCTGATCTGATCTGGATTCAAGCTGTTTGTCACTCGTCATTGAGTTTTCCTGTCAAAATGTCAATTTGAAATTTTGAGAAAAAACAGCAGACGTCAATTTTAAGCAGACGACATTTCAGCAATGAAAAGGTTGAACTTTAATTTCCTGAATAAGAAATGCGACAAGATTCGTTGTTATTAGGGAGTCGTTGTTCGGAGGGCCGTTGTTCGGAGGAAGCACTTTACGCCGTTCAGACAGAGGTGCAATATCATATAGTATACACTATCCCTACCACTGACCTCTATCAAAGGTTGTTTTAAGTAACTGTGGTTCCTCATCTTCTGTAGCACGGTGATGACCAGATTTTCTCAGATTTTGAAGATGGTCGAACGAATAATTCAAATGGTTGCCAATTTGTGCTTTATTATGGTGACTGTAACAATGCATGTGCACTAAAAGTAAGCCTTAAGGCACATTCTGCTCTACTTTCAGCCTGCTTTAATCTACTATACCAGCTGCTAGGATATAGAAACTATTTCTTTTGGTTCATGTATTTCTCTGTATAAACGGAACTATTTTCTTCAAATTGGGAATAACTAAGCGTGTTTGCAAGCACAGTATCTGTGTGAAAAGAGCGCTATATTAATCTGGTATAATACACAAATTATTTAAATGCTTCAATCGGGTAAACGGTTCATCGATATTCAGTTTTTTGTAGAGATGAAAATCTGTCGCTTAATTCGAACATACCTAAATAACAGAATGGAAACGTGGCATAGTCACTCGTTAACACTTATATACGAGTAGTTTAGACTAGAACGAGCTTAACTATTATAGCACTGATAACCACGTGCTTTTATATAACTGGGCAGTAGAGACATCTACAAGGTTACTTCTACCAAATACAAGTTGGCTTCTTTAAAAATGAAGCCAGGGAAGCCGAGCAGTTTTAATGATGTTACATGTACAGGATGAAAGGTATACTTAAGGCATTTGAGAATATATTTTATGCAAATTGCTTTGATTTGTTGGTGTTTTAGACACGTGGCTGCTTAAGACAATGCTTCAACTTCTACCATAATACGGCCTGCATCAAATAGTTGATTGTTCTGTCGTTTTTTGGATGTGCGCATGAAGCGTAATGCAGCCTATTTATGCTGAAAGGTGAGTCTTGAAGGAACCCAAGCTCTGCGAAAGCACGATACTCCTGGACAAGGTGTTCCACTCCCTTGTCGTTCGCAGATAGAAAGATTCCTTCCTGACATTCGTCCGACAGATTGGCAGCCGGTATGCTCTTTCATCGAACGATCGCGTCTATCATTGGTATGGTGTGAGTTTCGCACTGTACTTTTCAGGAAAAGTGAAAGTACATGTACAATACACAGAAAGCTCCTGCAGGAGGTTTCTGTTTTTACTTTAACGTTGCTTTTAAGCTGCCAGCTGTCCTTCATACAATCAATTTGCGTTATTTTAGAGGTTGCAAGCGAATTAAATTACGGCCGCAACACAAGCACTTATCATCTGCTGTTGATAAGTTCGAGTATGAGTTTTATTCCAAACCGAAAAGATAAGTTCCGGTACGAGTTTTATTCCAAACCGAAATAAAAAAAATCGTCTAGATGCTGCGGAAAATGTATGCTTCCCAATTTCAGGCATGCGCAGACAGTTTACTTTTGACTGGTTGTACAAAAGTGCTCCCATTTTTTTCTCCTTTTCGCAGAAAGCCGAAGATCCTTCTAAGAAAATGGCTCTTTTCAACCTCAGCACTGAGCAAGCCCCCTGAAGGGGGCTTCCAATAAATTCGTCTAGTAACTGACAATTAGTATCCCAATCAAGTACCAACTGCGTTCATGACTCACAACCATATTATATTATTACACCTGGCTTTGAGTTACAATGTTATTTTCCCATAGACCAAAATGAAACATTTTGCAAGTCTTAAATTACATCTATCAAAACATACTGTCACTCTATATGATATTATTTTCGCCATGTGAACGTGGCAGAAAATCTTTAAGGGCAGGTAACGAGTTGCTTCACTTTTTCCACCCCTTTTAACAATTTAAGCGTCTAGATAACTTAATGCCTCTTCTGACACAGATTACTGCACCAAACATGCCATCCAAGCGATTTGCCACACTTCCGGAGGAGGATATTTGCCAAATAGACAATGGAAAAGACGTTGTGGCTTCAATCTACTTGTCTTAATCTTCTTATTTTTCTAATGATATAAACAATGTGACGTCGTACACGTCGTCGTCATTTCCCGCGTTGCGTGCACGGCGGCGCTAAATTGGTATTCACAACATATTTTATAAAATACGAACGAGACGATTCCACAGACAGGGCTGTTAAGCTCGGTGTAATAAAATAAATATATGTTGACAGTTTGCGTGACATTCAAATTGTCAACCCTCGAAAACAAGAATTTCACCCTCGACATCGCCTGGGGATAAAATTCTGTTTCTCGGGTTGACAATTTGAGTGTCATGCAAAATGCCATCTCATTTTTATATAATATTAGATTTTAATTGGATTTTACGGCACTGCGATGCCATACTTGTCATATTGCGCCGATGTGTATACTTGTAGTAAATTCTACTCCCCCAACCCATATCCCACTGGGGGCCTAATAGAATATACCCGCAAACCTAATACAATATAGGAATTAAGGTTTGACAGCTTTAAATGAGAAATTAAAATATCGTATTTAAAATTTGACTATATATAAATTCTATATGTGTTTAGTTTGGTTGTAAATTTGGAATTATCGTATAATAAAATAGTATATCATAAACATTCATAATTTTGTAAAATCTCAAGCCTAGACTTTTCAAACTTGCGTTTATTAAAGAAAAAACCACACACTCACAAACACACCAAATAAACAACATAACATATCAGAGTTCTTTACCATTCGTACACATAAGAAAGTGAAAGTAGATTTCACTTATTTTGTGATCATCATATTAATTTCAAAGTGTTATGTTTATTCAATAGAAGTTTTTTATTTTAAATTGTTTCACTATTTCTTCTTATACAGTTTTCAAAATTGATCGATTTTTCGTTTTTAAGCGATATCACTCAGTGTTGCTTTCTTGAGCGGATAACCACTGAGTCAACGTTTTGGAAACTCGACGTTGACTAAAGACGGATTCAAATAAAAGATTTGAAACGATCAAAAACTCTTGTGCATGCTTGTGAAACTCCTAAACGTATTCTTTCGAGAACTCCTGATGGCAGGATGTAAAGTAATCTACATTTTCTCCTTTTTTCAGATTTCGAGCACTCTCTACTGGTATCTGCCTTCACGACTAACATTTTTTCGAATGGAACCAAACATGTATATTTAATCAATGGTGAACCAGTTGATATATACCAACAGCATGAGGCCGAAGAACCGATTAATTCATTTACTCTAACTTTAAGTAATCCGTTAGCTCGGATTTTCAGCATGGATGTAAATTATGCCAAACAGAAACTATATATACAGGAGTTTTTCTCGGCGTCAATAGCATGTTTGGTTAACTTTAATTGGGAAAGTAGGTTCGTGGGCATTGGGGTAAGAACAATACACGCAGGAATATCTAGATCTGTTTATTCAAAGATTGCTGTAGACTGGGTCTCTGACGTTTTGTACTGGACTGATCCTGTATTCCGCTGGATAGCAGTCCAGTCTGGAGATATACAAAACATCGACCAGTCTAACTACATGATTCTAGTGCATGAAAATCTGCAGCACCCAGCTGCACTAGCGGTGGATCCAATAAACAGGTACGTAACAAATCACAAATGGAGAAAGCATTATTCTTTTACCGCTTGAGGTGTCTTGATAGATTTAAAACTGCAAAATTGGTGTTTTTAACTTTTTTTCCGATTTTGATAGCCGACATTCTGTTCTACAAATTGACAAAATCTCCAAAACCAAACGAAACGCATTTCACGGCTATCTGATCAATAAATCACACCTCATTAAGCACTCCGTAGTCCAGCCACGTGGCCAGCTAGAGGCGTTCTCAAGTTGCTGTTGCGTGATTTATGGGTTTCCCATGTTAAAATCATTATTGAAATATAATTGGTATTTTTTATTAAGGGTGGATCTATAGAAAATCGCATACGAAATATGTGTCTTCTTATTGGTTGAAACAAAAAGGACAAAAGTTGGACCCCGGGGTACTCGCACTGTGTCAGACAGTCAAAATGACACGCTTATCAGTTAATTGCCGTTTTCGGCTACCTCCTGTTTTTCAGACACGCGGTATGTTTGAACAACCATTGTGTTCGCAGTTGGGGTCCGATTTTCATGCGGTTTAAAGCAGATGAAAGGGTATTATCTTCTGTAGTGAACCGTGTCTCAGAATGTTGATGAGGTTCTCCAACTGTTCACAGCAAATCGTTACGTAATAGAAATCGACTTAAAACGGTAAATTAACTTTGATGTTACATAATAATAGTTGGAAGGGGCATTTTAACAATCTGAGACATGGATCCCTAGATATGTTGATGAAGTGTATTATTTAAAGGAGTTACAAATTAAGACGGCTTTGAATTCGCTGTTTGATTTTTTTTTAAATTTGTCTTATAAAATCGTAAACAAATAAAATATTTTTTAAAAAATACATTATATGGTGGCATGTGTACCCCTTAAACTATTCATCTATAAAATGGAAGAATAAATTATAAATCATGATGATAAATAAGAAAAATCCGCCTCCAGTATCAAAACTATCACGCTACCTTAAAGACATTTCCTGACCTGCTTTCGGTGATAATCCCTACTGTGGCAGTTTCCTTGAAAAGAAGCGTAATTTTTATGCATACCTGTATTACTGTGAATCAGTCAGGCGTTTCATGTTAGGCATGTACCTTATATTTGATAGTTTGGTTAGTAAAACCCATTGAAAAACCCCTTGAGAATGGGTATGTCAGGGCCTCTAAAAACCCATTGAAAAAACCCTTGAGTGTGGGTATGTCAGGGCCTCTATAGAAAACTTGAGATTTGTGACATTGGTTAAGCACACTTTACGCTTACTTTACATTTACTTTCACGCCTATCGAGAACAATGGGGGCAGTTCATCAAAGGACTGAGGAAATGTATTTAAAGACATTCTGATCTTTTTTCGGTGGAAACACCAAACCAGGTATAAAATCATGCAGGCATGTGCAAGTTTTGTCCTTACTGCTATTTTGTCTAGGGATATACATGTACTCATCCAAGCGTTTGCTGTGAGGCCCGCACCTTAAATATGTTAGTTTGGTTAGTAAAACCCATTGAAAAAAAAACTTGAGTGTGAATATGTGAGGGCCTCTCTAAACAACTTGAGATTAGTGACATTGGCTTGCACACTTTACTACTGCATTACCTGTATGTTCACACCTAGTGAGAACAATGGGAAGTCCATCAATGGACTGAGAAAATGTCTTTAAGCTGAAATGAAACGAAAACGCAATGCAATGAAATGTAGAAAATGAATGGTTATTGAAAGTGTTTAAGAGTTTTTTGTCTAATTGGCCAACAGTTTGGAGTCTGATTTGATTACATACATTTTGCAAAGAACATACTAGTGTTAGCATATTGTGTGTATGTTGGAAAAAAGTAACGTCTTCATCACTTACTGTGCTTTCCTCATTTCGGAATCAAAACGTTTGACATATCTTATTACCAGAACATTTTACATGTTCCATTGATTGCGTTTTATCACTCTCCCCTGCAGAAGTAAACACGCGAGAACGTAATATTATTTTTTTAGCTCAACAAAAATGGCCGTACCGGAACACTGTAATTTCTTAACACCATCGTATATCTACAGTACATACGGTGTGTGTGTGGGGGGGGGGGGGGGGGGGGGGGGTTCACTCCTTTTAGCTTGAACGAAACTAAAATAAAACGCTATGCAATAAAAATTAAAAAAGATAATTAAACAAAATATTTGTTGAGTCATTTTAAGTATACGAGCTGAGCAGTCTCAAAGTTATTGGGTGTCTAACTGTTTTCAATTGATATCAGTACTTGGTTTAATTGCGATAGGTGGAAATATGACCGTCAACCCAACCCATCCCTAAGGTCTGATCAACTAAAACTGTTGAAATTTAATTTACAAAATATTTACATTTTTTTACAATTATTTGCACTGTTTAGCGTTTAGTTTCGTTTTAACGGATAAGAATGGCGTCTTTTCCTCTGTACCTGGGGCCCGTTTCATAAAACTTCGTACGACAAAACCGATCGTAAGTCAAAACTTTAAGATACATTTAATTTCTGATTTCTCTATTTAATCCTGTCTTGTGACATCTCTTTTCAATCATCTTTTCAAAACGATTCCAAAAAGATGTCACAAGACAGGATTAGATGGAGAAATAAATAAAAACTGAGACTTTTATAATCTGACTTACGACAAAATTTGTCGTACGAAGTTTTATGAAACGGGCCCCTGTTGAATACACTACTTTTGTCTGTAGGTTTATGTTTTGGAGTGACTTGGGCGACGTAGTGAAGATTGAGAGATCCTACCTGAATGGCAAAGACAGAACAGCCATTATATCAACCGGACTGGCCTCTCCCTCAGCTATTGATATAGATCAGACGTCGTCCATGATCTACTGGGTTGATCTCGCCAGAGACACCATCGAGGAAGCGGACTTTGACGGAAACAACCGAAGAACTATCCGTAGAATGTCTCATTCCGAGTTCGTGGATATTGTTGTACTCGGGGTAAGGTGCATTTGTTGTTACGTATATGTGCAAAATGTGGCGGACCAAAATATTATCATCCAAAATAATATAAGAAAATATAGTAAAACAACAAACATATGTGCATACCCTGCTGCCACCGGGGTGCATACAAGCGTACCAGTAGATACAGCACTCCTTCTCTACAACGTCCCCCAATGGGACACAACAAATGTGTGCGTTATTCGGAGGGAGTCGTTATAGTGAGAGAAATAGATTTACATTTGCAAACAGCTTGAATCCAGATCAGACGCCGCGCCACTTCTCATGTTTTTTCTATCAAAATGTCGAATATGTAAATTTGAGAAAAACAGCAAACAACAATTTTAAGCGGGCGATATTGAAGCAGCAAAAATGTTAAACATAATTGTCATGTTTGGGAACAGTGCAAGGGTCGTTGTAAGGAGGGCTGCTTTGTTTGGAGGGGCGTTATAGGGAGGAAGCATTGTAGTAAACTATCAACGCGAGTATTCACCAATTAGATAGGAGGCCGCCATCTTTGTATCTTTAGCTGTACAGGGCAACTAGGTTATAACCCTTTATATCTGTGATAAAACGTTTTGAGAGTCTATAAAACTTTTAACAATTGATTTGATGAATTTTGATGTAACTGAAATGAGACTTAATGATAGGTGCAAAAATAGTAAACATTTTACACGACATAAATGTTTCAACCAAATATATACAGTTTTCTGACATTTTTGTGCATTTCGCAACGACATGTCCTCTGACTGCAAGATCACCCCTCGTGATAATTTCTGTGTTTTGACTCTACAGTGTCGATTAACAGTAATAACACCCCCAACACACATACACATACACACACGCACACATCATAAAGCACCCGTGGTGATAACTCCCATACGTACCGGCTAAGAGCTTACAGTTGGCACGCGCCACCAGAAATCTGTGATTTTGTGTTTTATATGTCAAGTTTGATTTTTTAATCTTGTTTACAACCCACGTAAATATCACGAGAGTAATTGTTAAAAATAGAAGGTGTAACGCATGTGAAAATGGGTCTCTACTGTTCTGTTCTGTTCTGTTTAAGAGGTACCGCGACACATAAAATGGTCACAATTCGCCATCTAAAGTATTTATTGGGACTAAAAGTGATATGTTATAATAAGAAATATCGAAATGCTCTACTGGTCAACTTCCACGAGTATTCAACTTGACATCAACCGAACGTTGATAAAATATACGGTTATCAAGTTTAATCTAGTAACGTAATTTTATTTTCATAAACCTTCTTCCGTCTTTATTGATTGAAAATTCGTACTTCCATAAATCACTTACCTAAAAGTTGTATAAAAGCATTTTTTGGTAAGCATTTGAGATTATTTTGTTTTCAGTTTTTGCATTTTGAATACATTAAGGTTGATTTAAAAGCAAATTGTAAACAGATGTTCGTTTAGACTACTATTCATTTAAGTAATACGGAGACAAGTGATTATCTTTGTTTTATATTTTTATTATGACCACAGGTCGGAAACGAGATTCAGAAACAATAGTTTTGATATAGGGGGAAAATGACCATGTCCTACAAAAGTAAAAATGTTACTTCTTTTATTTTGCATTACACCATCCCATCCACAAGAGCCCAGAATGATCCGCCACAACAAATTTACAGTTTTCTTCAAAGCATAAAATTAGCATTTCTTTTCCCGATGATTTGCCGCCCCGTAAGAAATCATCCATAAAATTAATTAGGTTTAAAATGTGCATGTTTGTCTGATTGAAGATGCTAGCAAATATGTTAAAAAAAACTCAGATATGTAATAAGCACCGGTAAGCATTTATCAAAGGGAAACTGATTCTCGAATCTAAAACTAAGTTGGTCGAAGTCAAGATGAAATTTAGGGATAATTCGAAATGCAGGTTTGTTATCAATTTTGAATAGTTCACAATTTTGTTCTATATTTTGTATCATGTGCACGGCAGCATGAAAACTAGTATATTGTATTGAACATTTATCAGGGTATATGTAATAATTCAAAGAATTATTGGTTGGATAAGACAAGTGATGTATTTAACTGTATTTCTTGACATGCTCGCCTGGAGACTTTTTAGGGACAAGACACATTTGGGATACTCTCAAAGTTGGAATAGGTCGAGGCTTAAAGAACCGGCGACCCTATTCAATGACTCTCCTGTATTTTGACGCAATATATCTGGATCATTCAGTGAAGTTTTCAAACTCATTGAATCTGATGCATGTCTGTGGCCAAAGATATATAAACCCATGTTAAAGGCCATTTATTAAGAATTTGCTTCTTCGCATTTATACGTAGCCTACAATTTCTCTCTCAAGACTGCTTATGATGATTGGCGTTGGTGATCTAGCACATTAATAATACTTTTATACCCTCCTTGTGCTCCTCTGAAAGGACCTTTCCAGTTTGATATACTGTGGGCTCCACGAAATGCATGTGGGATCTATTATTTTGCTCACTGTTAATCTTCAATAGCCAGCTACCAATGTGCGGTGCTAGGTAAATGGAGCACACGTACGGGAAACGACAATTTACTCACTAACAGTAGCCTTTTTTAGATTCAGTGCTTGCTTAGAGGTTTGGGACCTTTGACAAGAATCGTTTTTAGATGCTTAAGGTTCTGCAAAACTTAACTTACACTTAAGTAACCAATATCATTTTCTACTTGAAACTATTTTCAATAATTTCAAACAGACAAATGTTGCATACCTAGTACTGTAGTGTTTTACAATACATTAACTAATAAATAAACTCGTCGTGTGTTCTTACCATTGCTGGCAGCCAAGCCTTAACCCTTCACTCTCAATGACGCTTAAAACGCGTTTGCATTTACAGTTTGGGTCCTGACCAGACTGTTTGACACTCTTATCGCTTTGTATGAAGTCATACAATCTTAAATCTAACTGAAGCAGACGACTAAAAAGCGGTGAAGGGGTACATATATATATATATATATACTAATTTGATAGTTGTAATAAAGATGTTTCTTGTCTCTAGAGTATAATAACGGTTAGCGACATCAACACGGACTCACTACATCTCATCAACAAACATACAGGAGAGCTTCATGTACAGGGACTGAAGAACAACGCTGGCAACAAGTTCTGGGCCCTTGGATTATATACGCCTCACTCCCAGCCGAAAGGCACTGGTAAGTTCAACTACCACCTGTCTTCTATGTTAGCATTGAAAGCGATATAAAAGAAATTGTCTGCAATTATTGTTGTCTACGTCACTTTTTTGTATAAATTTGATGTCTTCGTACGACGGGGCTAATTGTTTTGGTCTGTCTGTCTGTCTGTTTGTATGCCCGTCTGTTAACCGTTATATCTTTTAAAGTGTAAAGTTTTCAATTTCAACTCAACTCAACTCAACTCAATTTTATTACGGCTTTGGTTCACATATAACATGAACAGCATAAGCATCAAGTAATATACATACATAATAAAGAATATCAAAATAGGTTGTGTCAGTGAGGTCTTATAAGAATAAAAAGTAATAATCATTTAAATATAGGAAACGACTACTATAAATATTTGCATTTGTATTTAAAGGGCATTCTACTCATCCGTTTGGATCCTGACCAGTCATCCGGTGTCTGGATGACTGTTCTAGATCCAAACCGTCATTCTGTTGTTTATATTTTTGAAAAGGACAGCTTATATATTTATTAACATAAATTGTGTATTATACTACATGTATTAGCACTAATGTAAATGTAGATAGGGCGCATGTGAGAAACAAACTGGTTAAAGCACGGATAGGGACTCTAAGTTAATATAACTATTGATGAAAACTGTTTAGATGCAGATAAAACGCCGATTTATTTAGAGTCTTATCTGGTCGTATCTTATCACACACAAGAATGCAGAAAGCTATACCTGGTAGCTTTCGTCCGAGTCCTTCGCATTTCGTCAGTCAACTGATCTGACATTTCATTTCATTTGGGATTACGCCGCTCGAGGCATTCGTGAGCGATGTTAATGTTAGTTGTTTACTTATCTAACTTTGAACGCGATATAAAAGAAATTGTCTATTTTTCTCAAAGTGACATAATGGACATTTTGACAGAAAATGAATTAATGATGAGTGACACACAGCTTGCTTCCAGGTCAGACGCCTACGCGGCGTCTGATCTGGATTCAAATTGTTTGCAAATGTAAGCCAATTTCCCTCCCTATTACGACTCCCTCCGAACAACGCACACAATTTTTGTCTCCCATTTGGTGTCGTTGCAGAGGGGGAGCACTTTCATAATTTGCCTATTTATCATGGACTTTGTCATGACGGGTTTATTTTTTACACCACGGTTCTCTTGTCAACGAATGGAATTTGGTCGTTTATCGGTCCAAAACAATACTGAATTTACAAAACTACCCGACAAAACAATGTTCTATTCTTTACCAGATTTATGTCCAAGCAAAGCCTGCAGCGACATCTGTTTAAATGGTCCCAGTGACGCTGAGTGTGTGTGTAGAGAAGGGTACCAGCTAAATGCAGATAATCGGACATGCACTGGTAAGACAATCGCCAAGTACTGAGGAAATGTTACTTTTATTTATTATATGGCTTCCCGTGATACCTAGCTCTTCTGTGTGTATATGTACGATAAAACTTAAGAGTCTAATCTTCCTCTTTGCACTTTAATGTTTGTATTTTACTCTGATGTTGTTGACAAGTTCGACGTCTGTAGCGGCCGTATATGTAAATAGGCCCCAAACGAAACTACGCGACCCTACTTGTAACTAAACGGCCCTAAATGTTACTAAATGTCGAAATGACGTCGAAAAAAATGGCCCTACTTGAAACAAAAAACAGTTCAATATGTAACTCCTGCCCTATACGTAACTACGCGGCCCTTAATATATTTAGTACCAATGACAACAAGTACTAAATATTAAAGGTGAATTATTTACATACATTATAAAAGTGGTTAGGGTTAATATTGACTTCATTCATGTATCGAGGTGGTTACGGTTAGGGTTAATATTGACTATTGGTGTATCGAGGTGGCTATGGTTAGGGTTTATATTGACTTTATTGGTATACGGTCACTTATAGTGGTGGTTAGGCTAAGGGTAAGGGTTAATATTGACTTTATTAATGTTTGGAGGTGGTTACCGTTTGGGTTTATTTTGACTATTTATATATAGAGGGGTTAGGGTTAATATTGACTTTAGTGATATATGCTGGTGTCTAAGGTAAGGGTTAATATTGACTATTTATGTATCGAGGGGTTAGGGGTAGGGTTATTATTGACTTTAGCGATGTAAGTAGGTGTCTAGGGTTAGGTTTAATATTGACTATTTATGTATGGAGAGGGTTAGGAATTGGGTTAATATTGACAGTATTTATGAATGGTGGTGGCAAGGATTAGGGTTAATATTGTCTTAAGTGATGTATGGGGGGTTGGGGTTAGGATTAATATCGACTATATCGATGTATGGTGGTGGTTAGGGTTAATGTTAATATTGTCTTAAGTGATGTATGGGGGTGGTTTGGGTTAGGATTAATATTGACTTAAGTGATGAATGGGGATGGTTGGGGTTAGGATTAATATTGACTTTATTTATGGATGGTGGTGGTTAGGGAAAAAGTTAATATTAAATTTATTGGTGAATGGAGGTAGCTAGGGTTAGCGTAAGTATTGACTATATTGTTGTATGGTGGTGGTTAGTGTAAGAGTTAATATTGACTATATTGATGTATTGTGGTGGTTAGGGTAAGGTTTAGAGTTTATATTGATTATATTTATGTATGATGGTGGTTAGGGTAAGGGTTAATATTGACTTTAGTGATTTATGATGGTGGTTAGGGTTAGGGTTAATATTGACTTTAGTGATGTATGGTGGTGGTTAGGGTTAATATTGACTATATTGATGTATGATGGTTGTAAGGGTTCAAGTTAATATTGACTTTATTGATGCATTGTGGTGGTTTTGGTTAGAGTTGATAAATATTGATGTATGGTGGTAGTTAAGGTTAGTGTTAATTTTGACTTTAGTGATGTATGCATGTGGTTAGGGTTAATAGTGACTTTAGTTATGTATTGAAGTGGTTAGGGTTAGGGTTATATTGGCTATATTGATGTATGGTGGTGGTTAAGGTTAGTGTTAATTTTGACTTTAGTGGTGTATGCATGTGGTTAGGGTTAATAGTGACTTTAGTTATGTATTGAAGTGGTTAGGGTTAGGGTTATATTGACTATATCGATGTATGGTGGTGGTTAGGGTTTGGCTTAGTATTCAATATAGTGATGTATGGTGATGGTTGTGGTTAGGGTTAATATTGACTTTAGTGATGTTTGATGGTGGTTAGGGAAAGAGTTAATATTGGTTTTAGTGAATTATGGAGATGGGTAGGGTTAAGGTTAATATTGACTATTTATGCATTTAGGTGGTAAGGGTTAAGGGTTAATACTAACTTTATTGATGTATGGAGATGGTAAGTGTAAGTGTTGATATTGACTTATTTATGTTTGTTTTGAGTTAGGGTTATGGTTAATAATGACTTAGTGATGTATGTTTGTGGTTAGGGTCAGGGTTAATATTGACTTAGTGATGTATGGAGGTGGTTAAGATTAGGGTTAAGATTAACTTTATTTGTGTATGGAAGTAGTTATGGTTAGGGTTTATATTGACTTTATTTATGTTGGTGGTTGTTAGGGTTGGTGTTAATACAAGATACAAGATACAAGATATTTTATTGTAAATAAAGGCCACCGGCCCACAATACACCAATACAATAAGTTGCAAACACATTAGTACAGAGTTGCAAATCAAACATGTCCGTTATAAATTCATGTCAAAATTATACGCTCGAGTTACGCTATATTTGTCTGAAGCTTAGAGTTGGCTGAAAGTAAAGAAGAGTGCACCTTAAGGCGCACTCTGATTTTACTTTCACCCACTTCAAGTTTTGACCTGATTTCGAAACCGGGAACCGGCTAGGATATAGAAACCATATCATAATATATAAATCAAGTTTATAACAGTGATGAAGCTTAAAGCTGGCTGAAAGTAAAGCAGAATGCACTTTAAGGAGCATTCTACCTCTACTTTCAACCCACTTCAAGTGGTAACCTGTCTTCAAACCTATAAACATACTACTATATATTTACCATTCTATGTATATAAATCAGAATTAATAAAGTGAATTTTTGCTTAAAGCTGGCTGAAAGTAAAGCAGAAAGCGCCTTAAGTCGCGATCAACACATCAAAATAGAATGACTTTTCCATAGTATATAAGTCAAAGTTTGTACAGTTATTGGAGCTTAAAGCTGGCCGAAAGTAAAGCAGAATGCGCATTAAAGCGCATTCTGCCTTTATTTTCAACCAACTTCAAGTGGTATCCCGTTTTCACAATTTAAAACGGGCTACGATACAGTAAATTGTTCGATAGTATATAAATCAAAACAAAAGCCTATCTCCTATCAGTATCATTGTCAATAATTTCTAATATTGCTGTGATATACACTGCCATTTTCTTGATTGTTATAAAACGCTCACTCTTTAACAGATTTTGTAAATTTTCTTGATTTCTGCCGCCATTATACCAGCTGTATAATAAATCTTTTCTTACATCAACGAATCTAAGGCATTTAAAGAATACATGAAATTCATCTTCTATCATACTGGTGTTCAAGATTGATAAACAAAAGTGACATGTTCTGTATTCCCTGTCGATTCCAGCATGGCGTCCAATTTCAATATTCAGCTTATGGCTTGAACATCTGGACCGTGCTAAACTTTTTTTAAGCTTAAACGAGATATTTATAGAAATATACTTTTCTGGGTCCAATAAACTTTTTATGTTTTTATAAAAATCACACCTAGAAGAGCTTTCAATCTCACTATGCCATGATTGTCTCATACAGTCTTTTAATCTTTGTTTGAACTGAGAAATGAATAGATTGACATCGCCAACATCCTGAGATATCCAGACGAAGCCGAATCCATATTTAAATAAAAGTTCTTTTACTCGTGTAGCCCAATTATTTCTTCCTATGTCATCGTGAGATTTCAGCATTTTATAACAATTCTTTGGATATCTATTTTCTGGCATTCTTAAGAGGTTACACCAATATTTAACACATTTTGTATGGTAAATAATACATAATGGAAGCCGTCCACATTCACCTAAAGCCATGCTGTTATTTACACTCAAATTCACACCAAGAAAGTCTTTACAGAATCTGGTTTGAACCTGTTCTATAATAGCTGAATATTCAAACCCCCAAACCTCCGATCCAAAGGTTAAAATGGGAGAAACCATTGAATCAAAGAGTTTAAAAGCTTCTTTGTGCAGAAAATTTCCAAATGGTCTTTCATAATTCTTTATTGCATATATCGCTTTTTTGGCCTGAGATGAAAGCTTTTGCTTAGCAGCAGTCCAGCATAACTTAGGGGTAAACAATAAACCCATATATTTATAAACAGGGGTAACATTAATAACATTTTTATCAAAAGACCAGCGTTCATAGTGCCGTAAAGGCCCCCCGTTTCTGAAGACTATGATTTCAGTTTTCTTCAAATTAACCTCCATTCCCGTCTCTCTGCAAAAGTCTGAAATGGCGTTTATTTGAAGCTGCAGATTATTGGCCGTATAAGCACAGTTGGCTACATCATCAGCAAATAATATACATAATATATCTGGAATGTCATCAGTAATAAATATACCAGAGCGACATTTTTCCCGTAGGTAAGTACACAGGTCGTTTATGTAAAGACTAAATATTATCGGGCTGGTTAATATTAACTATATTTATGTATTGTGGTGGTTAGGGTTATGGTTAATATTGACTTAGTGATGTATGGAGGTGGTTAGGGTTATGGTTGATATTGACTTAGTGATGTATGGAGGTGGTTAGGGTAAGGGTTAATATTAACATCAACCCTAACAACCACCAACATAAATAAAGTCAATATGAACCCTAACCCTAACCACCTCAATATATCACTAAGTCAATATAAAACCTAACCATCACCAAACATTAATAAAGTCAATATAAACCCTAACCTTACTTACCTAAATAAACCACTAAAGTTTATATTTATCCTTACCCTAACCACCACCATCGTTAATAAAGTCAATATTAACCCTCGCCCTTACCAGCTCCATACATCAATCAAGTAAGGGTTAATCCTAACCCTAGTCACCTCCATACACCAATACAGTCAATATTAATCCTAACCGTAGTCACCTCAATACATTAATAAAGCCAATATTTACCCTAACCCTAACTACCACCATACATAAATAAGGTCAAAATTAACCCTTACCGTAACCAGCTTACACACATAAAGTCAATATTAACCCTAACCGTAGTCGTCTCTAAACACAAATAAAGTCAATATTAACCCTAACCCTAACCATCTTCTTACATCAATAAAGTACATTTTAACCCTGACCCTAACAACATTCATACATCACTAAAGTGGATATTAACCCTAACCCTAACCACAACCATACATCACTAAAGCAAAATTGGAAAGTATTTGCGTGTATACTGAAAAAGCTTAATATATATATATAAAAAGACTACAATAGGTCAAATGAAAACAAAATTATTACAGAAAACGATTGGTTTTTTTCTCCAAAAATGTGTAAATGCTAAAGTGGCATGACTCAGATAATACCAAGACCCCGCCCCCTGCAAACAAAACTAAACACGTAATGTAGGTAAAGTCGCTTCACTCCCTGTATCATCATATCAAATTTGAAAGAAACTGAACATAGAACAAAAAGTTCTGTTTTTTTTTAAATGCCCATATTTGACAACAAATGGGGTATGACTCTGTCGAAAATAGTTGCAAACATCTGAAACGCGAACTCGTTCGAACTGTTGTGGTAAGGAATATTTGTTTGTGAGTTTAACTCCAATGAACAAAGTTGAATATATTTATTTCGCTACAAAACAGGGTCACATTGACAGTTATGTTCTTCTTACATATTGATCCAGCTGCTCTTTTTCAAGGAAGATCTCAATAACTGTTAATAAAAACTTCAGTTTGAATGGGATTAGCAATAGATAATCGGTCGGCAATTATAAGATAAGATGGTCCGTACTGAAAGTTGCACAATAAAGATAAAATAATACATAGAGGATAACTGTTTTTTTCAGTGTAAGATCGAAATTTAATCCATTGAGTGAACATCAGACGTTATATTTTCACGAGTGGCGAAGCCACGAGTGAAAATATAACAGTCTGATGTTCACGAAATGGATTAAATTCGATCTTACACTGAAAAAACACAGTTATTCTATTTATTTATGCTTTTAAGCCACTTTTTAAACGAAATTGTTTAAAAATTGAAAGCGAACGTACATTATTTATCCCGTGTTGAGCCCCACGTTTTATGTCGAACACATGTGCGTGCCAGTTGGCGGTATAATGACGTCATCCGAATGACTTCGTTGCTCCCGAGTTTGGATTCGTGCTCTTCTGGTGAGTAGTTCGCGACAAATCGGACTGCCGGAATTTAACGATAAGACACGATTGACTACGATTCTTGGGGAGCCCTACGGGGAAAATTCATAATAAAAGCGATTGGTGATAATCCACTGCAGTGGATTACCAAGTGATCATCCACTGCTATATCGTGGTAATCCACCGAAAAGCATAAATAAAGAAAGCTCATGAATGAGCTTTATGTGTCATTGTTTCCTCAACTATGTAATAAACAAACAGTCCTTATATTCATGAACAGTTAATCATTTGACAGAATACCAAGTGAAGGGTGTCAGTGCTGAACATCGCACAGTAGAGAAAAAAATAACACAGAAAGCTCCCGACTGCGCTTTCTATGTTATTTCTATCCTCAGCTATGCAAAACAGTCCTAACATCATATAACAGTAACTATTGCATTAAACAATCATTTGATAGAAAACAAAGATAAGATGGTCCTTATTGAAAGTTGCACAATATAGGTAGAAAAGATACAGAAAGCTCTTGAATGAGCTTTCTCTGTCTTTTTTACCTCAACTATGCAAGCATCTGTCCTGAGATATATGTACAGTAATTATGTAAAAGATCCCCACACACGGGAAAAGGGTTGAAGGCACAGATCGTAAAATCGCGATTGAAAAATAGAACATATTTTTCATGATCAACGTATGGCAGCCCTGTGGCACGAAACAGAAACTTTAAAAGTTTGAAACTGTAGAACAGTGATTTCTTTCAGGAAACAGCACATTTACACATTAAGCAAACCTACATAATACTTATTGGGACAGTGCATTAAAATTAAGCAACACCTGTTTTGTCTGTAAGTCGGTCGGTCGGTCGGTCCGTCCGTCCGTCCGTCAGTCTGCTCTACTAAAGTTGGTTAAAGGGCCAGATAACACTAAACATAACAATGGAAGCAAATAGAGTTCATTCCGTAACAAAAGAATAAGCGGCCGTGGCCCGTTATTCAACAAAGGAAAATAACAAAGGAAAGGCCCTTTAACCGATTTTGTCGATCTATCTATCCGTAATCACTTTTGTTGTGACATTATATTTACAATCGTCCCATTCAAATCCATTGAAAAACATGCTGCTCATTTCGTATTAACACCACTTTTCGAGAGGGTGGGACTAGTTTATAAGTTTCGAAGGGGGGGGGGGGGGGGGGGGGGGGTGCATATGCAGTTTTCATTTGCGAACTAATCTTTGGAACTTGGACAGCAAATATTTGGATGATTTTTCCAAATTTGTTCTTAACCGATCTATGCTTTCCTATTAGTGAAAACCATGATTCCCGACTAAATTTCTTCTTTATTAATAAGATAAATTGCAATCTGAGTTTCTTTATGACATAAAAAACCGATATATTTATCCTTCTTTAAAATCGTAATTTTTCGTGCCAAACTGTCAAATTGTTGACTTAGAATGTAAACAATGGAACTTATTTTTATGCTTTCGAATGTACAAAGCTTCAGTAAATCGGTCATAGGGTACACATTATTCGTGTTATCTACCTCTAATATGGATTTAACATACATGCGTAATAACAAAATGTTTATTTAATGTTAGAAATTACAGCAAATATATTGTAAATATAAGAAATGAATGGATTTTTTCGGCGTTCAAGCGAAATGAACGACAGAAAATTATCGGCCAAAATTTACCATAAATCGCGCTAGCCGATAATTTTCTGTCGTTCCTCAGTAATACATTGACCCTCTCTACAACAACATCTAATTAGAATCAAAGATATGTGTGGGGTTGTTCTGGGGAGTTGTTATAGGGAGGGAAACTTGGTTTACATTTGAATCCAGATCAGACGCGTAACGCACTCGTCATATGTTTCTTCCAGTCTAAAAGTCAAATATGTGACTTTGACAAAAACAGCTGACGGCAATTTTAAAACCATTAGACTGAATTGTCCTGTTTAGGGAACAGCGACAAGCGTTGCTGTAAGGAGTGGGTCGTTGTTTGTGGGGTCGCTGTAGGGAGGGAGCACTGTACATTCCTGTTGCATCCACCGTAAATGAACATACCACTTTAATTCAAACAACTCAACAAAAAACTTTTCCTTCCTTGGTTTTCTTTACCAAACACGAAAGGCATGCCGTTGCCAATGCTTGGTTCTGTAGTACATGTAATCCATGGGGGTCTTAGGGGTTTAGAGGGTTACTGACAACTACAACAGCCGACACTTTTCTCATATAATTCGTCAAGGTCTACAATCTGTAATAAATATTACAATATTTAAACAACCATTTATAATATACATAACCTGAAAATGACATACATCAATATACTTATATTTACTAAAGTTGCCTTTAATACACACATGAATTGTATACTGATAAATGGGACGATCCTAGTGGTCTTCCTACTTACGCCTTTAATCTATATATACAACGGGTTACTATGGTCCCTTAAAATCCCTTAAAATATGCTATAAACAATCCATTACAATGACACCACACAAACTCACCAACTATGGGTTGACTGCAACCTCACAACACTCCACAATCTCACTAGTGCTGCAATGCCATGGTTACAAACTGAAAGGGTTAAAAGTACTCGGGTGCAAATAACATGCCATGTGAGGTTTTTAGAAACAAATAGTAATGCTGCTATCTTGAATAATTCGGTTAAACAACGTTCGACTGTAATTTACATTACCATGAACAGGGGCGATGTAGATCGGCATCAATTCTCGTTTGTCTCTCAGAGTAATTGAAATTAAAAGAAATGCAAACGACATACAATAAAAGTAGATCATTATAATATTGTTGACTGTTGAAACTTCATTTTAATTTTTTTGGCAGTGTGTCCTGCGTTGGATCTGGTTCCATATTGTTTGTAGTAGATAGACAGACTTTTGAATGAAGCAATTTATTTAGAAAAGATAACCTTAATGTATTAGAAAAACAATAGGGAAACGTTATTATTTCATATTTAAACGCGGACGAAATGCAAACGCTAAAAATAAAATGTCAAACATTGCATTTTTAAAAATGTTTATCAATGTCTATGCTCGCCAACACCCGGATTGATCACGGTAGAGACCCGGACCTGCCCAGGTTGTACCAGTAAAGATCCGTTATTACTCTGGCATTGCGCCAACATTCCCCGGATAGTACCGTTTCTGGTTATCTGTCACGGTGACTCCCGTGCTGCTTTCCGGTCTGCTCAAACTTGACTCACTGGGGGCCAAATCCAAAGCCTGTTTTCATTATTATAATGACAATAAGTTCTAATAAAACCTAACTCATAACGGTCCTTTTTCGGGTCGGGACATTATCAAGCTTAATACATATTTTATTTTAGCTGGTGTGCTTTCTTCGAAAGTGTTATGCTGATTTATGAACAAGTTAGGTTGCTTGAGTGTAACCATGGTTAAGTATTGCATTTTTGATAAATCAAGGGCAAAGTAACCGTTGACATAATGATCATATTCAATCAAACAGCTATAAGTTTGTTTCACTTAAGGCTAAAAAAGTGCATACTTAATAAAATATGAAATTGACACTAAGGTTTTTTGTGTCTTTTATTTGCAGCTAAACCTAAGATGATGATTGTGACAGAGCCTAATAAAACGGCCAAATACTAATACTGTTAAAAACGATGTAAAATCAAATCAAAACAAAACCGGCCAGCAAATACAGTCTCTAGCGTGCACTTGTCCGTCAGCAAATCAAAGTTCAGAGCTTATTAATTGATTACTAATTCATAACTAATTTCTCTAGTATTCGAACTGAAACGCGTCTTGTCAATATTGATCAACATAAAATATTATCAGTATTGGTCACCAAAGACATAAGAAGCGTTTATAATAAATCAGGGGCAACAACTTTTCACAGTCTATTCCGAGTTGACCCATTATCACACTTGATCAATATTTTATAACTGCATACTTTCTTTCAAAAGTATTATGGTGATTTATGAACAATTCAGGTTGCTAGAATGTAATCATGGTTCAGTTTTGCACATTTTCATTAATCAAGGGTAAGTAACTGTTGCCATAATGATCTGATTCAATCAAACAGCTATAAGTTTGTTTCACTCAAGATACAAAATATGCATAGAACTTGAGTTATCGCGACATATCAAACGTTTTGACGGACATACAGACAGACGGACAGATGGATGGAAAGATGAAGTTGAATATGATAATGGTGGTGATGGTGATATACAAAAATAAATTCCCCTTTAATAGTTTGTACTTACTGTCATTGGTCATAGTTACATTTAGGGCCGCGTAGTTACATATAGGGCCGGAGTTACATATACACTCAGTGCAAAAAGAAACGCACACTTTTATACAATATTATCTGTATGTAGAAGGAACGTATTTGTGAAATAATCTTTTCATTACAGTCAGTAGTTATCAATGTTGAAAATGGGAGGTTTATCATTGAATTGGTATCATCACAACCTGTACAAATCGGTGCGGTGTTTTCAACAGGCACTAGTTAACTCTTTCGCTGCCAAATTTATCGTGAAATTTTTATCCCACCACCGTTTTATTGTCGTCTGCTTCAATTTTGTTGTTTGCAAGATCGTTTCAAAGTAAGATTCAAAGTAATTTGACTTAAAGTATATCTATACGAGTGTCAAACAGTTTGGATCCTGATCAGACGCCGCGTTACGCGGCGTCTGATCAGGATCCAAACTGTTTGAAAACGCGCCTTTTGACGTCATTAAGAGTGAAAGGGTTAAAATACAGCACAGTAATTTTAAGTATATGTTTTGTCTAAACTTGTGGCAGAATTAAATTGATCTTGAGATATGGACTTAGTATCTTAAAAAAGTATCTTAATCTGCGCCTGAGTACAATGTGCGTTTCTTTTTGTACTGAGTGTAGGGTCATTTTTAGTTACAAGTAGGGCCACTTTTCTTTCGACGTCATTTCGACGTTTAGTTACATTTGGGGCCGTTTAGTTACAAGTAGGGCCGCGTAGTTACATATAGGGCCTAGTTACATAAAGGGCCGCTACAGACGTCATTTCGACGTTTAGTTACATTTAGGGCCGTTTAGTTACAACTAGGGCCGCGTAGTTACATTTAGGGCATGGTGTACATATAGGACCGCTACGTCGAGTTCCGCGTCATTATTTGTGGCATAAATATTTCATTTTTTATTCTGCTTCAAACATTAAATGTTTCTGGAATATAAAGTGATTTTAACATCTACATGTGTATTTAGTTTTTGGTGATGTAAATTTGGGAAAATTGTAATAAATACAACACCGTTGTCGGTTTACTTTGGTTAGTGCGTTGTATTCAGCTCTGCTCTTGACGTGTATCGCACCGCCAAATGGTGATTTATGAATGTATCAGTAGACATGTATCAAGTGAAAACTAAACTGTTAGGTTTATTTAAAGTCTGTATGACAGTTGGCATCAGCATGCAGGGTATATATAGTGCAGAAAGCTCAAACAATCTACCTTTAACTCCAACAAGTATTAAAATGATTCTTATTAAACTGAATAAAACTAAAAAATGTACATGTATACGGCAAGTGTGATCATTATCCTGATTTCGACAGTAACGGCAAAATTTGGGCAACCACACGCACATTTTATTTACATGTAAACCATGTCATATTTGTTTCAGATATCAAAGTATGTACCAAATGTCTAAACTCAAAAACATATCTTCAAACATTCAAAGGCGATAAATAATAATCTCTGATACACGACTTCTTCTATTAGGATTGCAGCAATATAGAACACTCTTAGTGGAACTTCCTGTAATAAAACAAGTGTACTCTTCACATGTACATATTTGGTAAAGGACGCATATATGCGTCACTAGGGCTCAATGAGTTAATGTGTCCAGACTGTTGACAAATGTTTTTACTGATGATCTTACTGTGTTCTGTAGAGGTGGAGGGGGAACACCATCGAGCGCTCGTTGTAGCCGGTCCACATTCCATCTGTTTGAAGGATATCCGCGGCTTGGCCTCAGCTGAGCACCAGCGTAAATTTCGCTGCTTCGTGAGTGAAACCGGAAAAGAAATAAGATACTTTGACATAGGTAAGAGGATGGACCTGAACATGTTGTTGTTTTATCTGTTTAAACGGTAATACATGTAGATCTATATGTAAATGCAATGCATGAAACTGTGAAAATCATAGAATCTTTGTGACAAACAGTTTCATCAGAAGCCACGTGTCTCGGGGTCTGATCTGACACCAAACTGCGCAATTGGCAACTTTGTGCACACGCACAATCACCTTTATCGGAAAATAATGACGTAATCCCGAGTATTACCTCTGTTGAGTCCACAATGACTGGTCAATAAAGTACCGGCATCACTGGTAAATGATTTTTCAGAAACGGGTTGAATAAATTTCTATTTCAAATGATATTGTGTATGGATGAGACAGTTAGTCAGGTTTAATACCATCCTGATACCTGACTGACGTCCTGTGTCCAATGATATAAAGCTTATAGTTCAGTCTGATATAGATCCGAAGTGTTTGCTAGGCCATCTGCTTATCGATCATTGTTTATTTGTTTGTTTGTTAGTTTGTAAACGTTAATGGATAATTGTTTAACTTGTAGACATGATCAATCGGAAACTTTTCTTCGCCACTGATTCAACTATATTTAGCAAGATGATTGATAGTTCAGATCCCCCTGTGTCGGTGGTTAGTGTTACAAATAATATAACAGGTAACAATTACATTCGCCCCATTCAAATCCATTGAAAACCCTGATTTTCAATTCGTGTAAACGCTATTTCTCAAAAGGGCGGGACTTGTGGATACATTTCGCAGAGGAGGCGGGACATGTGCATTTTTCATTCGCGAATTAATCTTTGGAACTCGGACAGCAGATATTTTTTCAAAAAATTGTTCGTAACCGATGTACGCCTTACTAGTATCGAAAACCATGATTACCGACTAAAATTATGTCTCCCCCCCCCCCCCCTTTAGGAGAGGGAGACTTTTTTTTTTTTTTTTTGCTTTCTGTCTGTCCGTCTGTCCGTCTGTCTGTCTGTCTGTCTGTTAACTCCTCCTACACTATCTGAGGGATTTACTTCAAACTTTGACAAATAAACCAGCTATATGTGAGGATGGTCATGTCATTTGGAATTTTGGCTGCAGCAATTTCAACTGAAGTTATGGTAGTCCGGCAGAGGGCTGACTGGACCTGGAAATGCCGTCCTAAGTTTTTTTCTCGACTGATTCTACTTCATCATATGTTACTTACTAAAAAACCACCGGGTGCCACTTTGTCACCCTTGAGCATTTTTGAATATTCAAGATGGCGGCCAAAATGGCTGCCGGAAGACTTTTTACACAAAATAGTAAAAAAATCAGCATTCATTTCTCCTTTTTTAACTGATTTGACCTCTCCATAATGATAGTTATTATTTAAAAGACGTTTCCTGTTTTAAAAATCTTGTCACCCCTGAGCATTGCAGTATATTCAAAATAGCGGCTAAAACGGCTACCCAAATGCGTTGCAACAAACTACTCTCAACTTCAGCATTCATGGTTTGGTTTTCATAACTGATTTGACCCACTATGATGATAGATATTACTAAAATGATGATACATGTTATTGAACTGTTACGGATGACATCTTGTCACCCTTGAGCGTTTCTGTATATTCAAGATGGCGGCCAAAATGGCTACCGAAATGCTTTTAAACAAAATAGTCCAAAAAACAGCATTCATTGTTTCTTTGTTTTAACTCATTTTACCTCAACATAATGATGAAATGTAACAGGTGACATCTTTCCATCCTTAAGTATTTCCGTATTTTTAAGATGGTGATGCCTATTATTGGAAACATGATACTTGTTTTGGAACTGTATGTGGGTAAAATATTGTCACCCTTGAGCATTTCAATATATTCGAGATTGCGACCAAAGCGTTGACCGAAATGCTTTAAAACAAAATAAGTCCAAACAACAACATTCATAATTTCTTATTCTTAAATGGTTTGACATTACCAGAATGACACTTAATAATGACAGAATGATACTCATTATTGAAATATTGCGGGTGACATCGTTTCACCATCAATCAATTTCGTATATTCAAGATAGCGGCTAAATTGCGATAGAAATGCTTAAAATATTTAAAATATTCAAAAGTCAGAATAAACAGTTGTTTCTTGACTGGTTCTATTTCAGCACATGGTATTTGTTCACAAGAGTGTTTTGACATTCATCTCAAGATACTTTCCTACCTGATCGTGGTTCTGGGGCTTCATTGCCATAATTATAGGAATGTTTCTGTTTATTTGACCGAGATAATACCCGCTGCCAAGAACTAAAAGGAAGGCAGGTTGGTGGTTTTGATCCCATGCGCTGATTCTCAAGGAATGAGACTAGTCGAAATCATCTTTTTGAGATCATCATTATCTCATCACCTCTCATCATTTATCGGCGCTATATGACCTATTCTATGTTGCAGTACCCTAAGACCCAACTCGTCCATCCATGCTTCTACATTATATATTTACGTTCTACAGGGCATGCTACCTTGACAGTCGCACATTGCTCAGTTTAAAAATAAACTCAAGCGTTATGACAAGGTTTTAGGTCCAAGTCGCTGGCTGTGAAGATGTTATCCGTTTTGTCCTTCCTCCATCAAGACCCTGCTGGATCAAGATCATGTAGATTGTTTTCTCTAATAAATTCCTAATTTAAGACAGCAAGGTTTTGTTGGTGTATCATCGCTAAGCTGTGTGGTCTATACTTAAATGTGTGTTTAAGATATGAACTTGAGGAAATACTATTATTTGTAAAATGTAAGTTTCAATAGAGAAAATCATGTCAACCAATAAGTGAAAACACACAATTGGACCCATTTCTTTCCTTGCAGCATTTCACGTTCCAATTCCAAAGATGTCTGCAACTGTGTTACATCCCGAGAGGGTTTGTGCAGGAAGAATATCCCCAACAATGTCCATATGTTTGCCACATGCAATATCAATATCAATAATAGATTTGATTAACATTATTTTCGCCCTCCTTGTTTTATGATATGACTGACAGCTTAGGCTTTGAATAATTTCTTGTGCATGGGAATACCTACTTCACAATAATTTTGTCTTCCTCTTTATCTGTTCTTTTCAAATGTTTTCTTTCTGACATAATACATCGGCTTGTTTTAGCTTGTGTTTCATTTTTTACCTATTTTCACAAGCTTGTTAATTTGAATGTGCTCAATCTGAACAGTCTCAGCATCAGAATGTAAGAGATTATCAGCTTCATTAACTGCTTTTTTCAGTGACAGTAAGATACACTGTTTTTGGTAATGTACTGTTAGCATGCAACCGATAGAGATCGATTTTAACCCGTTGTTCTCGTATACTTATAGAAATTTCGGTGCTATATATAGGTGGACATTGATGTTCTCCTCCAATGTTGGCGATGTAGGTCTGCACTGAGCCTTTTGTGGGGTATGTTATAACCATAATAACAATATCTATCAGGCTATGGTCACTGTCTACTGTTCCTATTTTTCTGCCAGAAACGCCTATCTGGAACTGTTTACCTCAGTTGCTTTATTAATTGTCGTTACTGTCATTTAAGAAATGAATGATGGACTTCTGGTGTTCATGAGGCTACTGAAGAACGTTATTCATTTCTTATATTAATATCTCATTGTCAACTGAACAGGGCAGAGTTAAGCTATATTTAGAACTAACGGCTAGACGTTGATTTGAAATGAATATTCATGGGTAAATGCAAGTCGCTTTTTAGAATCGTGTTATATAAGGACTATGCGGGGCAAATGTCAATCTATCATTATGATCACCAAACAGTGCTGTTGGAAAAGTTGTCAATTCATGTGACAGTTCAACATCTCCGATATCAACCTCATGGCTGCTAGCTTGAAGACTTTCCAAGGCTATTGAGTGGAGTTCACATGTATCAAGCACCCTGATTTTACCAACCATCACTTTCTTTGGATCACGGTGATATGTTTTTTTGGAATCCTGTTTGTTCAATTCTATAAGCCGTCCTTACCTTGGTTTCAAGCTGTTATGCACATCATTTGATTCCATTTATTCAGTAACAATGTTGAAAATGCCATCTTTATCAATTTATACACTCTAGCAACAACAATCTTTAAATGCACTTTAAACTGACTTGCTCACAGTGTATACAATTACTGTAAGTTCTTCCATAAATTGAAGTTTGGGTGCAAAAGAACCCCTTTGTCAAGAGTTATCTGTCCTTGATGCACTCAGATAGACTCGAAAACGCAAGACTTTAACAATGTTTGCACTCTAGAGTCTACAAATTTGAATATTTTTTTCCAAACGTTCACAAGTTAAGTAAGTCTTTAAGTTTTAGGATGATTTTGACTATTGATGGAATTTAAAGATAAAACTACAAGATTTAATAAATTCAGATGAGAGATTTGATGGTCACTGTGGTCCTTTTGTCTTACCATGTCTTCCATGTCCTTTGCGTTGCTTCCTATTTCCCGTCTTCCTTGTGCCTCTCAAAGTCAGTTTCAGGAGCATCCCTGTGAGCCAATTTGATATCCAAGTTTGCTTGAAGCTGATTGTACATGTGGATATCTAAAGACTATGAGTGTATCTGCTTTATCGAAAGCTTGATTATGCAATCGGCCACATGCCCATGTCACATAAAGGGGATTTCAATGATCATATTGCATATGCCATTTTATATACCTCGCCCGTGCCTCATCAAATATTAGTTTTCAAAACAATTCTGAGCACTGCTTTTCGGAGAGCCTCCATTTCTTTCAGGTAAGCCATGCCACATCTGCCATTGTTAGTTAACATGACCTGAATCGGAACTTTAAGGCAGCATTTCACTATTCACTACACGCTTTCAAGGCATCAGCAAATATATAGGCTAAGCCACTGTCTGACATCAAACTACCATCACAAGCAACTAAGCTGATGAGTAATTGTAAGCCATCAAGCCTGTATGCTGAGAATGAACTATTTTGAGCACACAAGCAAGTTAAGTTGCGTGACCCTAGCTGCTGGTACTAAGTCGAACACTGACCTAATAAGAAAATTTATCTAGGCCACAGAGGTCAAGGTTAAAGGTCAATGTTAGTAATTTAATAGTGTTACTAGTTTTACTCGTTGAAGTGCACATACACATAACACCGTAACTGAAGTACTTAGTCCAAAATTGACCCATTACACGCAAAACAATTTACAAATGTCACAGAGGTCAAGGGCAGAGGTCAAGGTTACCAAACTGCAATGTAACATGCTTCTCTCATTAAGATGCATCTATGGTTTAAGTTTCATTGATATAATACTAAAGTTTTCAAGGAATTTACCTGGTATTCGATACCAGGGTATAGCATAAAAGGCCCCATTTCGTTGAAATGAGTAAAAAAGGGTGGGTGGGGTAAACTGGAAATATATCAAAATGCTCAAGGGTGACAAGGTGGCACCCGGCCAATTCTGAATGACAATGCTTTGAACTATCAATATCAATCAAGAAAAAAACTTAGGACGCCATTTCTAGGTAGACCTCTAAATCCGGATTTCTCTGCCGGACTATGGCGCTTTGTAGTTTTTCCTTATATAGAGTATATAGCGAAACATTCTTGTGCATCTAATCCTCCTACACTATTTAAGGGATTTACTTCAAACTTTTACACATGTACCAGCTATATGTGAGGATGGTCATGTGGTTTGGAATTTTGACTTCAACAATTTTGACAGAAGTTATGGCCCTTTGGAGTTTTTCCTTATATAGATTATATAGCGAAAAAGTCTTGTGCAGCTAACTCCTCATATACTATGTAAGAGTTTTCATTCAAACTTTTACATATGAACCAGCTATATGTGAGGATGGTCATGTAGATAGGCATATGGGCTGCAACAATAAAGATACTAACAGGGACATGTGATATTTGACTATACTCCTACTCCTTCCTTAAAAATGCCAAAAACTCGAGAATATGCATGTCACACAGTAAGTATACACACAATTTTAATCTGAAAATAAATTGCTTACAATTTATTATGTCAGTATTTTGACATATGAATTTATTCCTCCTATAGGTGCCAGGGTGGAGGTTGTCAGGGGGTGAATTTATTCCTCTTATAGGTGCTGGGACGGGGTACCGGGGGGAGACATGTGTTTTTCTCAAAAACAAGCTCTAGTTCATCTTTATTGATGAGATAATTGCGATAAAATTGATATACCTGTACCTTATAAACAGCAGCTGTCTGCAGTTCTTTATGACAAAAAATCGATATATATATCCTACTTAAAAATGACGTCATTTCCAAATTACGTCAAAACGGCATTTTCCCGCCAAACTGTCAAGTTGTTGACGTTAAAATGTAAACAATGGAACTTATTTTTTTGCTTAAGAATGAACACAGCTTCAGTCATTCTGTCATGGCTGTTCCTTATAGGGTACGCATTATTCGTGTTATCAACCTCTAATATGGATTAACATACATGCGTATTACCAAAATGTTCTTTTAATATTAGAAATTACCGCAAATATATTGTAAATATTATTTTCGGCGTTCCATCAAAAACAACGACAGAAAATTATCGGCAAATTTACCATGAATCACGATTTATGGTATTTGCCGTTAATTTTCTGTCGTTTTTTTCCATGGAAAGCTGAAAAAGTTCAGTTCATTTCCATCTTAAATGTTTCTTGGTCAAGCATGACTATACCCCTTCACACACATGGGTCAGAATGTTTAAATCAAGGTTAAAGAATAGCAGAGTAACTGATGGTTTATGTTTTACCTTCATACAGAAATTCCTCGATAACTAAAATACTATATGAGTTATATCTGATAAAATACTATCAATCAAATCATGATTTGGCGAAAACGTGTTTATCAAATTGAAAGAAATGTGGGCTACTATATTTACAATTGGTGTTTTAATGTGGAGCAATGGTAAATCGCATCAATATGATATAAGAAACGCCACTGGGTCACATCTGCTTTGAGATTTTCATTTCAAATCAGTCTGAATCCTGTTCATATGTACTAGGGGCAATACAATGAAGGGGGTTAATGTTTTCATGTTTTGTAAAGGTTTGTCGCTGAACTGGCGGGATATAAATCTGTACTGGAGCATGGGTGGGAGTGATGGGAAGATTCAACTTTTCTCCCATACTACCAGTTCTACATACACGATCCTAGAGTCTGACTATCCCAGAGAGCTAGTGCTTCTACCGCTCGACAGGTACAGTACAATCAGCAACATGCAAATACTGTAGAACATTGTAGACAGTATAGGTCCAGATCAACAACTTAGTTGACGATGTGAGACCGTTGTAGATTCTATACTTTTTTAACCCATCCGGATCCATGCTTAAAAACGTTTATACGCCCTGGGCTAGTTTTCCGTTTTCATTTATGTATCTCGTTACGTTGCAAAATCAGACCCTGCCCAAAGGTTATAAAGCATTTGAGTTGAGTCTGAGATCGTTATCAAACATTTGATTTGTCAAAAGCTCAAATCTGACCAATCAAACGCTTGAAAATGAGATACAAATCGTCAGCATAGTCTTTTTAAATTGTATCTCTTGATTTATGGTTTATGTTTACTGTCAATTGCTTTTTAACCCATTACCTAATAGCCTGTTTCTAGTTATGACGGCAGATGACCACTTAAAGAAGGTTGAAAGATATACTCTGCTAGAATACATAAAATATTTCTTATAGAACATAAAAATAATTATCCATGACTGTACAGGTGCCAGCTTAATGCAAAGTCCTTAACCCATTTTTGCCCGATGGATTCTTCCATGCTTTACATTGGGTTAGTCCTTTTTTATCTCTGGCGAAATTTGTAATGTCGTTTTGTTTTATATTGAAATTCTTATCAGCAAACCGTGTAGACTCTGATCAGACGCCGCATTATGCGGCGTCTGATTAGAGTCTACACTGTTTGCCTATGTCCCATATATGGGATAGTGGGCAGAAATGGGTTAAGGAGCTTTCTGTTTTACTGGCACCTTATTGAAGGCAATCACCTGTATTAAACAAATTATACTTAACACAGCTTATTGGTCGTTGAAGAGAGGTTTTACTTTATGTGTGTTGCTGTTACAGGCTGATGGTATGGATAAGTGGAAGTAGTACTAACTACACGATTGAGAGAGCCACTATGGATGGTACAGAGAGACAAACGATCGTGAAACCTGCATACCTCAGTAAACCCTTATCTATCGCTGTTGATCATGCCACAAACATGTAAATATTCTGAAATATTCGCTTCACTAGGTTAAACTACAAAACAAGCTGTTAACTTACAGTAACGTTATGAATCCTGTACCTGTCTACATATCTCTACTTATTCCAACAGATATTCTTATTCAAACACCTCCACCTAATTCTACACATCTACCTATTCCTACACATCTTCCTAATTCTTAACCTCTACCTTTTCCCCCACATCTACTTATCCACACATCTCTACCTAAGTGTACACCTCTACCTTTCCGCACACATCTACCTATTCCAACACCTCTTCCTAATTTAAAACCCCTACCTTTTCCTACACATCTACTTATTTCCCCACCTCAATCTAATTCTACACCTCTACCTTTCTCACGCACCCACATGTACTTAAAAAAAGTTATTTAATACTGTAAAACTTAGAACTATTTTCTTTAGTTGATGAATGCATTAGCTGCGTAAAATTCGTGGTTAAAATGATGCAAAGGATCAAATGGTGTTGAGTTTTCTTTTTCAACAGTATTTATTGGACAGACCTTGGTACTATAACTAGGAGTAACCTCGATGGCACTGGTATCTTACCATTGGAAGTTGACACCTTGTCTACACATCTCATCACCTTATACAAGGTAGGTCACCATTGGAAATTGACACCTTGTCTACACAAATCATCACCTTATACAAGGAAGGTCACTATTAGAAATTGACACCTTGTCTACACATCTTATCACCTTATACAATGTAGGTCACTATTGGAAGTTGACACCTTGTCTACACATCTCATCACCTTATACAAGGTAGGTCACGATTAGATATTGATACATTGTCTACACATTTCATCATCTTATACAAGGTGGGTCACCATTAGAAATTGACACCTTGTCTACACATCTCATCACCTTATACAAGGTGGGTCACCATTATAAGTTGACCCCTTCTCTACACATCTCATCACCTTATACAAGGTAGGTCACCATTATAAATTGACACCTTGTCTACACATCTCATCACCTTATACAAGGAAGGTCACCATTATAAATTGACACCTTGTCTACACATCTCGTCACCTTATACAATGTAGGTCACCATTAGAAGTTGACACCTTGTCTACACATCTCGTTACATTTTACAAGGTAATCATAAGAAATTGACACGTTGTCTACACATCTCACCACCTTATACAAGCTAGGTCACCATTAGAAATTGACACCTTGTCTACACATCTCATCACCTTATACAAGGTAGGTCACCATTAGAAATTGACATCTTGTCTACACATCTCATCACCTTATACAATGTAGGTCACCATTAGAAATTGACACCTTGTCTACACATCTCGTCACCTTATACAATGTAGGTCACCATTAGAAGTTGACACCTTGTCTACACATCTCGTTACATTTTACAAGGTAATCATAAGAAATTGACACGTTGTCTACACATCTCACCACCTTATACAAGCTAGGTCACCATTAGAAATTAACACCTTGCCCCGCTTTTACGAAACGTCTCAAACTCAAGCAAATCTCATGCTCATATTTCGTCTCATTCAAGTGAGACATCGTCTCATTTGAGGCCTTGTTCATTTTGGCTTTTACTAAACGGCTTGAGAATTTGCTCAAATGAGACAGAGATTTTTAAGTGCATAAGCGGCCTATTGTATACAGTTATGTCCAAAGGAACATCATTTATTACGAGATCACACTGTCCTTTTTTGTTTTATTGAATTTCCCCCCTTCTTTTATCAGTCTAAAAATAGATTTGTTATTTTAATGACGTCATTTCCATTAATCAGAAAAGTATACTGCCACCCACATTCGACAAGATCTATTTATTTCTCTGATATGTTGTTTCTAACCTTGTCATCATAAACTTTTGTAGCTGCATGTGTATATTACATAGATGATTTCATCACTGTGCTGATCATACCCAGTGAATTTACGTTCTATCTGTATGATAGACTGACAGTGTTGACAGTGTCAACCGGTTTCAAAACACCTAGAAACCCGGTGCAATCAACTTTAAAATCCACCAAAATCCATAAAAATAGGTCATTTTCTGACATAATTTTCGTTATCTGAATGCCAGTCAGCGATATAGAAGTAATAATATTAGTGCCAACTAGCCTACTTTAAGCAAAAACTAATTTACGATACACTCAGTCATGAATCCTTCATTCACCCAAAATCCACCCAAATCCACCCAAATCCAATACAAAACCACCCAAGAACACCCATATCCACGAAATAAGTATTGGACTGACAATATTTTCATTACTGGCACAGGCTTGTCGTCAATGAGACAGCTACAAACCTGCTTCACAAATTTTGAGCAAATTCTTATTCTTTGAGACGAGATGGATCTCAAGATTGTTAGTAAAAGCCAACTTGAGCAAATGCTCATCTCATGACTAGAAGATTGAGCAAGATCTCATTTTTTGAGCATGAGCAAGGGTTTGAGACGTTTCGTAAAAGCCGGGCCTTGTCTACACATCTCATCACCTTATACAAGGTGGGTCACCATTATAAGTTTACCCCTTGTCTACACATCTCATCACCTTATACAAGATAGGTCACCATTAGAAATTGACACCTTGTCTACACATCTCATCACCTTATACAAGGTGGGTCACCATTATAAGTTGACCCCTTGTCTACACATCTCATCACCTTATACAAGATAGGTCACCATTAGAAATTGACACCTTGTCTACACATCTCATCACCTTATAGAATGTAAGTCACCACTGGAAGTTGGCACCTTGTCTGCACATTTCGTCACATTTCGTATACAATGTAGGTCACCATTAGAGATTGACACCTTGTCTACACATCTCGTCAACTTATACAAGGTGGGTCACCATTGAAATTGACACCTTTTATTTATGCTTTTCGGTGGATTACCACGAAATAGCAGTGGATTATCACTTGATAATTTCACTGCTTTAAGCAGTGGGATTATCGCCACGCGCGCTTTTATTATGAAATTTCCCTGTAGGGCTCCCCAAAAATCGTAGTGAACCGTGTCTTATCGTTAAATTCCGGCAGTCCGATTTGTCGCGAACCACTCAACGGAAGAACACGATTCAAAATCGGGAGCAACGACTTAATACGGATGACGTCAAATCAATAATTCAGTGACGTCATCGTACGGGAAACTGTTTCGTTAATGTGTTCGATGTAAACCTGGGGCTCAACACGGGGTAAATCATGTACTTTCGCTATCACAATTGTCGAACAATGTCGTTTAAAAAGTGGCTTAAAAGCAAAAATAAATAGAATAATTGTATTTTTTCAGTATAAGATCGAATTTAATCAATTTCGTGAACATCAGACTGTTATATTTTCACTCGTGGTTTCGCCACTCCTGAAAATATAACGTCTGATGTTCACTCAATGGATTAAATTTCTTTATTATATACATATCGATGATTTATAGAGATTTCTCAGTTAGATAAATTTGATATCGTCACTGTTGATATCATCACTACATGTAGTGACGATATCACTTTTTTGACGTCACGTCATAATTAGTTTTGTGACGTCGCGGTAATCAATTTTGTGTGTTTTTTCTGTAAAAACGTCATTTAAATATATATAATAAATAGGATAATCAATTCCTTTGAATAGATATGAAAAATATATCACTCGAATGGGTTGTTATCTGGTTAAAAAACTCGTCCTACGGACTCGTTTTTCAACCAGATAACAACCCATTCTCGTGATATATTTTTCATATCAATCCAAAGGAATTGATTATCCTCTATATCTTATGCTGAAAAAAACAATTATCCTCTATGTCTACACATCTCATCACCTTATACAATGTAGGTCATTATTGAAAATTGACACCATGTCTACACATCACATCACCATATACAATGTATGTCACCATTGGAAGTTGACACCTTTTCTACACATCTCATCACCTTATACAATTATACAATGTAGGTCACCATTAGAAATTGACACCTTGTCTACACACCTCATCACCTTATACAAAGTAGGTCACAATTGGAAGTTTACACCTTGTCTACACATCTCATCACCTTATACAAGGTGGGTCACCATTAGAAATTGACACCTTGTCTACACATCTCATACACAAGGTAGGCCATCATTAGAAATTGACACCTTGTCTAATCATCTCATCACCTTAAACAATGTAGGTCACTATTGGAAATTGAGTCAATTGACACATTGTCTACACATCTCATCACCTTATACAAGGTAGGTCACCATTAGAAATTGACATCTTGTCTACACATCTCATCACCTTATACAATGTAGGCCACTATTGGAAATTGACACATTGTCTACACATCTCATCACCTTATACAAGGTAGGTCACCATTAGAAATTGACATCTTGTCTACACATCTCATCACCTTATACAATGTAGGTCACCATTAGAAATTGACACCTTGTCTACACATCTCATCACCTTATACAATGTAGGCCACTATTGGAAATTGACACCTTGTCTACACATCTCATCACCTTATACAAGGTAGGCCACGTGCAAATTCATAGTTTTCCATTTTCTGTCGCACCTTAAAAGTATTGGTCTAAGGTTATAAAGAGTTGAGGAGTTGAGTCTGAGATCGTTCTCAAGCATTAAATTTGTCAGATTTAAGATTTTGCTAGAATTTGGTTAAATGTAAGATTTTTCTCAAGCATTTGATTGTTCAGATTTGAGCATTTTCTAGAATTGAGTTTCATGTAAGATTTTTCTCTAGCATTTGATTGGTCTGATTTGAGCTTTTGCTAGTAAAATCTCAAATCTGATCAATCAAAGGCTTGAGAATGATCTAAAACTCTTAACTCGACCTCTTGATAAGATTAGATACATGCAACACTATGGTTTTTGCAGGGGGGAATGCAATCAGATCGTGTTTGTTTTCTTTTTCAGTCGCACGCTAGAATATAAAATATTTTCTGTTTTCCTAATGTTCTTAATTAAGCAGTCACCTTCCATGAGTTTAGGGTCGTGATCGATAAACCAAACACATTGTTCATTTATCACCTGTATATAGTTACACATAACTCTGGATAGCATGAATACAACCAATCCATAAACAGTGAACAACCATTCAATAATAAACTAAATGGTAGTATTGTTATCGTCGAGTTCAAAAATTTGACTCAGTCCTCATCCGCTCAAGAAAACAACATTCAATATTGGATATCATCAAGAACCATCAATGAATCAAAAATCGATTCATTTTAAGAATTAAAGCGAAACAATAAAAACGATTTGAAAATGTTAAAGTTCTAGCGAATAAGTACTTAATTCTGAAGTAACATGATATTTATAAAATTGGTATAATCTACTTTCATTTGTTTTATAATGTGAATAATTTGCGGACCATGAACGCCGCATACTACTTCGAAATGTGGCGGATCAGAGGGTTGTCGATTCCGCGGCCTTTGTAAAACCCTTCCTTGAGATTGTTTAAGAAAATTCAAAAACCAAATGAAAAGATAATCTCTAAATATGCCTGAAATAATATTCAAGTGTTTAAATCATTTAAAAAATGGTTTAAGCCAAATCCAGGTTTGCAGGTGTGTTTTTTACAGTATACTCAATGATAGGAGTTCTGTGCATATATAAACAATTAAATCAAGCTGTCAAAGACATTTTAAAAGAAACATTGTTTTCAGATATTTCACTGGTATCTCTTGGTTTTCCTCTGCATTTCAGTTTGAATACATGATTAGTTTAATCAAGTACTTTGATTAATATAGCTGCTTGCTTTATGTAGGATAAACGCACCGATGGTTCTTCTATAAGAGTTGTGCTTTTATCTCCCCGCACAAGTAAGTCGTGCATATTGTTTTTAATCTGTCTTTCTGCCTGCTTGCTTGTGATGTTAGACATAACTTTGGAACTACAGTGCTCCCTCTCAACAGCGGCCCTCCAAACAACGACCCCTCCCTACAACGGCCTTCGTCGCAGTTCCCTAAACATGACCATTATATCCTACCTACTTACTGCTAGTTTAAACATATTTTATTCCATAAATATACATAGAAATGGGGTTGGGCCACAAGTTCTCACAACATTAGATTCGGCCCTTCCCCTTGTATGTAAACATTCAGACAATATATACAATGGCTCTAAACATATATAACTATTTAGTGACAACAAATGGAAGGAGTGGTTAGTAAGAGAAGAGAAGGAGAAGAAGAAGAAATAAGAAATAGCTTACTAATGATACTTATAAAATAACTTATTTAATTTGAGTGACATTATTTGGATCAGTTGGTAGCAGCTGAACATGTACAGTTTGTCTTTTATCCAAAAAAAGATAACAAAGTAGTCTAATAGATGATGTAGCTCAATGCAGAACAAAAAAAAACAATGCAGAAAGTTGTTATGTGAAAAAATAACAGCAACTAAAAGTAAACAGAACAAATCACATTTGGTTTACATTAATCAAATGTTAAACGCTTTGTTTCTTTTATATATCGGTGTACAGCATCAAATATAACCATATTGTCATCATTAGTTAAGTTGTTACACCCGTGCATTAGTAATACCGGGTTTAAAGGATGAAACGCTCTAATTGCATTGAAAAGTTTTATTCTTTGGGCATGGTATTTAGGACAGACAAAAAGGTAATGCTCTGCATTTTCTATTTGGTTACAGTGGGTACAGTTTGGATTGTTTGATATGTGATTATCATAAAGATCGCTGTTTAAATTACTACAGTTGTTTCGCAGACGTGCAAGCATGACTGATAAATATCGGCTTCCATGTAAATAGAAACATGGTATTTTGATTATGGCATGTTTAGTAATATTTTCTTTAAAACTTGAAATTGAAGGAGCATTCTTGAGAATATGTGCTGTATTATTCCATTACTTACTGCTGCAATATCTTCTGCTTAAAATTGTCCTCTGCTGTTTAATAAGTTACATAATGGACAATTTGACATAAAAAAAACTTTAATGACGAGTGACAAACAGCTTGAATCAAGATCAGACGCCGCGTTACGCGGCGTCTGATCTGGATTCAAGCTGTTTGCAAATGTAAGCCAATTTTCCTCCCTATAACGACTCCCTCCGAACAACGCACATATTTTTTGTCTCCCATTGGGTGTCGTTGTAGAGGGGGAGCGTTGTACATGACTGTGATAGACTTAATATTTGGCATCCGTACACAACACGAAATCTCTTGAACTTGTGACATGTACATCAATGTCAATTAGAGGTCACATAAGCTAAATTAAACTTTGGCCATAAGTTTTGAACTACATGTAAAAGAAAAATAACAATTGGCATGTGGGCTTATTCAAGAAGCTTTTGAACTCAGTTATTTCAAGTTGAGTTACGTCAGGGAAAGGTCGATCAGGGGATATTGTGTTTCACAAAACACATCTTATTTATCATACATTATGGAGTCATCTATTTGGCATGAACCTAAGTACGACGAATCGAGCGTAGACAATGGAGGTGTTATTCTTTCCCGTGTTTATGTTAAACGATAACTTCAAATGCTAAACGTTTAGAGCCATATCTGTCTAAATAGAGTCCAAACTATTTGAAACTACTTTATGTCGCACTGCTAAACTATTATTAATGTTGCAGAACTATGTGTTATTCACGGAAGATAAGTTCGATGGCAGTCACGTTAAAGCTGGTCATGTTTCAAACGACAAGGTTAATATTCTCCAAGACTTCACACTCCCGGAAGTAGAAGAAGCAAACTGCATCAAAGTCTTAGATTCGCATCTACAGCCAATGAAAAAGGGTAAAACAACGGAAATTATAGAACCTTTATTCTCTTGTAATTTATTTTACTTCAATATAGTAATTTCCCCTTTTTTCTTTACCTGCTTGTATGTCTGTATGTACATGTAAGTGGCCATTTTGCTATCTGTCTGTCTGTTTGTATGTATGTCTATCTAGGTGTCTGATATCTATATTTATTATATACCTACCAATGTTCTGCCCGAAATATTTCTGTATTTTATCGAACAAATACACCTTGACGGATTGAAAATTCCGTATTACCCATGTACCTTGTGTAATGGGAAAAGAACGTTTACTGTGTAGACGGAAGTTCGGAACTACAGTAAAACCTCTCTATTACGACCACTAAATTATGTTAAATATTAGGGTGTTTACGGTAGGTAAACACCTTTAGGAGCTTTCTGTTTCACTGTCACCTTGCTTTAAGCTGTCACCTCTCTATTATTTAATCAATTAGCATTCGTTTTAGTGGTCGTAATAGCGAGTATTTACTTTCACGCGTCATTCCCCGAAGTGTGACGTATGGGAAATCCCGTTTATTTATAGTAACGCTCGAAACATTTCTATCGTTTTTCATTTTATTTTTTATTATAAGAGGTATATAATAAAAGGAGCATTACTATACTTTGCATATCTTATGTACCGGATCACTCTCGTTGTGTGTGAAGGCTATATCCAACTCGACCTCCGGTCTCGTTGGATATAGCCTTTACACACACAACTCGAGTGATCCGGTGCATAAGATATGCAAAGTATAGTACTATTCCGTTTGTCTATCTATGTATTCCAAACCGGAACATCTAAATACTAGAATTCTCTCATGAATTTTCACCACATATGTCCGGTTTAGAGGGGTTTCATTGTATATGTCATTCTGTCTTTCCGTCCTTACTTTCTGTCGTCCGATCATTCAAATGACTTTGTGATTACTGCAGCAAACAGTAGTGATCACGTGTCATCTGGATCCAAACTGTTTGTCATTCTGGTGATATTTTCTTAAAGAAATTGCAGAAAAGTCTGCTCTGAAAATTGTTGCAGGCAAAACCATTTAATAGAGTGCCTAAGGTTTCAAGAAAATGCAAAACCAGAGAGAATACACAGATGAAAGCAAATTGGTGGCAGTATCGTGCATAAGGAGAATTATGATCGGCCTAAAGACTCTTTGAGGAAAAACGCTGAATCTTAGTCGTTCCGTCACTTCTCATATTCTATTGTGCTTTGAACTTCGTTATATATAATTCAAATGAGATCAAACAGATGGTCAAGTATGAATGTCTCAGTCGTGGAATGGATTAGAGTGTATATTTTGGTGCATATTTTGTTTTGCCTTCTTCTAAAGGGTCGAATCCCGACTGATCGCATTTGAAAAAAATTAAAATGAATGTAAAATAAATAATTTTCTAAAATAATATTTACATGTTTATAAAGGCATCTGGCACTGATTTATATATAAAAAAAGAAAAGATTTTGACCAATTTGGGGTTTAGTCTCTTTCAACCTCAAAATGTTTGTAAAAGTTTTAATTATTTTAAATATTGAAAATGAAAAGGATGATGCCTGCATGTCCACAGTGTTTGAACAGATGTCTGGGCCCGTTTCATAAATTTTGTATGATAAATGTTGTCGTAAGACAGTTTATAAAAGTCTTAATTATTATTTATTTCTCCATCTAATCATGTCTTGTGACATCTGTTTGGAATCGTCTTGAAAAGACGATTCCAAAGAGATTTCACAAGACAGGATTAGATAGAGAATTCAGAAAATTAAATGTATTTTAAAGTTTTGACTTTCGACCGTTTTTGTCGTACGAAGTTTTATGAAACGGGTCCCTGGTTTTTCAGTTTTGTTTAATTTACAACTTTTCACAACACTGTTAATGCGGCATTGCTTTACCAGACATTACCAGTTTACATCGTTGTTTTTGTTTTCTAGAAAATATTTCAGAAACTTTCAAAATAAAACAAACAGTGAGGAATCCATATCTAGTCATCTGATCAGGGGTTACACTGTTTGCAAAAAATAGGTCCATAAATGTTGAGAATAATAATGGTTAACATTGGTTAATTCCAGTGCTATGACTATTTTATAGCATTGTAGCTTCACAAACAGTGTACCTCATGGTGTGACAGACGAAAATAATCAATATAAAGAGGTGTTTACTTCAATATGTTTGCCTGAACAAGTATCAAAGATGATTCTCAAACACCCTGATGACACCCAGCAATTGTTATAAATGTATGTTGTTTTATTTCTCCAGGACCTTGTGCCGTGCTGAACGGTAACTGTGAACACATATGTCTACCAATCGGCGAGACAAAGATCTGTAAATGTGAATATGGCTTCACTCTGGACACAAATAGACAGACTTGTTCGTCAGGTACATTACACATTTCGACATTCCGGCAGCGATAAGATGGAAATGACGCCATAGGTTGCTGGTGTATTCGTGTTACATTTAGTAACCCGAATGGTGTATTCGCATAAAATACATTTATATAGCGATTGTATGTTGCACCTTATATTACGGGTAGATCAGTTACATGCCAAAACAATATCTTATCCAAACTAACCAAAATGAAATGTGGGTGGTGCAAAAATAGATACATATTATCATACTGAAAGTAAAACTGCCGCTTGCACCTACATTAAAAATATGAGTATTATTTCACTTAAGACGATCAGGGTCTAGTACTTATTAGGTAACTTTAGATATAAAAAGCCAGTAAACTCAAATAACCGATAACCCGGTCCCATTTACGACTTTGTAAGGAGGAGATAATCCCATGGCCAGAATTTATTTACTTTTCATAAGCTCAATCTTGTATATACAGTCGATCGACACCTCTCTTGACCGGAAACCTCTGTTATCCAACCCTGCTGCTTGGCCCCGGCAGTTTCCCCATATATTTTATGTAACCTAACTCTCTCTTGATCGGATCCTCTGTTAACCGTTATCCTTGACGGACCAAAAAGGCAAATTAGAGGTTTTTCACACCCCGTTATCCGACTGTATGCTTTTGATCATTGACCGACTATACACGCGCAGGTAATAATGACACATATTGCTCGGATTGTCGTGTTAGACAACATGTATTGTTTAAACAATGAGTGAATAATGTGAGGGTTTATAAGATAACTTCAGCCAACACGTGTAAGAAACCCATTCAGGGTCGCAGTGCCGAAAAGACCCAACTCATCAATCCTTTCCAACTATAGCGAAACATTATTTCGTGTTCAAATTGGACAGGTATCTGCCAATCGTCATCACCGTCAAGTTGTAAACATAAGAAGTAAGAAATATATATCTATTGCGCCCTCCGCATAGGTCGAGTCGATCTATAGTAATAGTCGCAGGCGTAAAAATGTATGCTCAAGTTATATTGAGAGAAAATAAAAACATTCTCGCAATTTGAAGTTTTTGTTATTTTCCCGCTAGTTCGACATAACGAGAGAAGACTGTACTTGTATATAAAATGTAAATACGAATGTGCCGGTGTTTTAGTCGATCACTTAATATCTACATGTATGCGTGTTTACTTCCGATTGAACATTTACACTACACGTTTATGCCTACTGTAGAAAGAACAATGGAAAAACCGTGCAGATCCAGAGCAGGGGACTCCTATTTTAAACTGGAAGAAACTGACAAGGATATGCTGCAGTCATGCAATCATATTTAATAAGTAAATCAGCATCGAGAAATTCGCCTCGCAGCGACAATCTTAGGGTGTGTAAACTTGTGAACTTAGGCCTAATTCCGTTAACCGACAACCTCTCTTAACCGACTTACAAACATGGAACCATGGGGTGTCGGATAACGGAGGTTATACTGGTTATACTGTATTTTAATGTAAAATCGAAATATAAATGGTTATCAACGGAGTGAGTATAAATGACTTAAGATCGTTTATTTATAACTAAAATCAGGAAAAAGGACAGGTTATTGAAGGCTACACTAAGGTCTATTATATTTTTTAAAAATGTTTGTTGATATTTATTTATTTATCTATGAGTTCGGTGACATTCATTTAAACTGATTAATAAAAAAAACAATTACAACGTTACAAAAGGACAAGAGGTTTGACAATCATTGGACATCAGTACTAAATGCAAGTATGTGTTCAAGCGGCAACTTAATGCAGCACGCATGAAATGCAGATACCTGCTGAGGGAGCTTTCTACGTTATTTATTTTCTGCATTAATTTGACACCTATCAGAAACTAAACGTTGTAAGTAAATTTTCAACCCTTGTTACTTCCTTTCGTTTCGCCTATAGAACGACTGTGCAGGCTTGAACCCTTTCGGTGCCAAATATTCATAAAATGTGTTGTTTCTCAAAATTGATGCAAAACGCGTATCATTTCACAAAAGAGTCTTTTCCAGATGGACACAAAATGCAAAGTCATGAACTGCAGCGGAATGGCAGGGAATGATTCGTTTTGTACCCATTTCTTGTTGGTTATTTGTATAGCATGCTCTTTGCTTGAAATGTTAACTTGACGAAAACAAAACAAAATCACAACCTCATTCATTGTAATGAATGTCGCACACATCCATATTTAACCCTTTCTCAATATCAAAGCCTCTTTACACAGTTACAAGCCGAGTTTACCCATTTCAGTCTAAGCTCCTAGAGAAGCTAAAAGATCAGTGTATTTTCAGCATTCTTAATAAAAACGCCTCTTCGTGCCATAGCAAACAGAGTAAGACCCATGTCTGTCAACTCGTATAGAAACTAGTCTACACTTTTTGGCAGCCAATTTGACGCATTTGATAATTCTCGCTTGTTGCTCCTGACATGACTCATTTTTTTCTAATGAATAGTATGTGTATATATACAGTTTGTAGAATACCCACTAGTTCTTACAATTTCCATAACTGACATCCCTGATCTGCTCATCGCTTTAATGTTATTTATATAAAGCGTTTGAGTTCAGTCTGAGAACGTCCTCAAGATCGTTCATTGGTCAGATTTTATCAAAAGTTCAAATCTGACCAATCAAATGCTTGAGAACGATCTCAGACTCAACTCATACGCTTTTAACCTAGGACACTGTGGTAACTTTTTCTCTCTTTTTTCAGCACCTCCAGAAGACAATGCTCTACTTGTGACTGACTGGACCCACGACAAAATCTACCATGTTTCCCTTGACACTGATGACGTATCTGGTCTGGATACAAACCAGATCAGCAGCCCTACAGGCATTGGTCTTAACCACAAAACAAAAGAAATAGTGTGGGGTGACAGTGCACGGAAAATACACAGAATAAACATGAACGGTTCTCACTATAGTATCCTTCAAAGCATAGGTAACTACTGGGAAAATACACAGAATAAACACGAACGGTTCTCAGTATAGTATTCTTCAAAGCATAGGTAACTACTGGGAAAATACACAGAATAAACATGAACGGTTCTCAGTATAGTAATCTTCAAAGCATAGGTAACTACTGGGAAAATACACAGAATACATGAACGGTTCTCACTATAGTATTCTTCAAAGCATAGGTAACTACTGGGAAAATACACAGAATAAACATGAACGGTTCTCAGTATAGTAATCTTCAAAGCATAGGTAACTACTGGGGAAATACACAGAATAAAAATGAACGGTTCTCAGTATAGTATTCTTCAAAGCATAGGTAACTACTGGGGAAATACACAGAATAAAAATGAACGGTTCTCAGTATAGTATTCTTCAAAGCATAGGTAACTACTGGGGAAATACACAGAATAAAAAATGAACGGTTCTCAGTATAGTTTTCTTCAAAGAATAGGTAACTACTGGAAAAATACACGGAATAAATATGAACGGTTCTCTGTATAGTATTCTTCAAAGCATATTTAACTACTGGGAAAATACACAGAATAAACATGAATGGTTCTCAGTATAGTATTCTTCAAAGCATAGGTAACTACTGGGAAAATACACTGAATATACATGAACGGTTCTCACTATTGTATCCTTCAAAGCATAGGTTACTACTGGGAAAATACACAGAATAAACATGAAATGTTCTCAGTATAGTATCCTTCAAAGCATAGGTAACTAATGGGGAAATACACAGAATAAAAATGTACGGTTCTCAGTATAGTTTTCTTCAAAGAATAGGTAACTACTGGAAAAATACACGGAATAAACATGAACGGTTCTCAGTATAGTATTCTTCAAAGCATAGGTAACTACTGGGAAAATACACAGAATAAACATGAACGGTTCTCAGTATAGTATTCTTCAAAGCATAGGTAACTACTAGGAAAATACACAGAATAAACATGAACGGTTCTCACTATAGTATTCTTCAAAGCATAGGTAACTACTGGGAAAATACACAGAATAAACATGAAATGTTCTCACTATAGTATTCTTCAGAGCATAGGTAACTACTGGAAAAATACACAGAATAAACATGAACGGTTCTCAGTATAGTATTCTTCAAAGCATATATAACTACTGGGAAAATACACATAATAAACATGAACGGTTCTCACTATAGTATCCTTCAAAGCATAGGTAACTACTGGGAAAATACACAGAATAAACACGAACGGTTCTCCCTATAGTATCCGTCAAAGCATAGGTAACTACTGGGAAAAGACACAGAATAAACATGAAATGTTCTCAGTATAGTATCCTTCAAAGCATAGGTACCTACTGGAAAATCCAAGTGATACTATCACTCAAAAGAGGACTCGTTTATCGTGTTCATCCTTATCATGTCGTATTACCATCTATTTTGAAAGTGTCGTCTGCAAAAATACAAAATAAAGAATCAAACATTTTTGGATTAAAGAAATCTTAAAATGAGTGTCAAACAGTTTGGATTGAGAGCATGAATTTTTAAACTACCTACTGTCTTTCAATAATGCTGATCCAATGTGTGTTGGATGTATGCTAAACCGCCCTGAATCAGATACCAACCTTACTAAAATACTATAGAGGTTTGTTTTTCAATGATTTTTCGAAAAATATGTAAACGTTTATTAACCCATTACTCCATAAAACGCCTGATTGCTTTAAGCAGAATAAAGGTATTGCAGAATGCGCCTTCTGGCTGATTCTGCTTTTGAAACTGCTTTAAGTAGGCACTTGTCTTCAAAACTAGGAACAGGCTATAGAGTTACGGGTTAACCTAGTACACGCTTTAGAACTGTCGTCTGCCATGTGTCTTCTGCAAACAATAAACTGTACGATCTTTCATTTCGGAAAATAACATTAACGCGTCAAACAAGTAAGAACCAGATGAGATGCCGATTTACTGGGAGCCTCGTCTGGATTCAATGATTTATCACAAATTCAGGTCTTTACCTTTTATGCTGTTGCATACTTCACAGTATACTATGAAGCTAATATGCATCTCCAAATTTCGTTTCGTTAGAGAAAGCTCTTGCTTAATGCATATACCCGTGTTGTTGGGTTTTTTCTTCGAAACTCGTTTCGCTGAGGAAGCTTATTGTGCGGGTATCCAAGCAATACTAACAGCAACAATGGATTGTGTGTATGCGTTAATAAATTTTTAAAGAGTGTGTTTTGTCTCCATGTAGCCTTGCTGTTTGTTGAGAACATTCTAACACACGAATAGATAAAAATGAAAATGTGACCATTCAGCTGGGAGTATGATCATGATCTAAACTGCGAGACAACAGTATGTTGTATATTCTTATTGGCCTATTAATTGGTTGGGTGTTTTGGCAATATAAACATTTGACTATCATGAAATGAATATTGGTAAATATGTGTACTTGAAAAATGCAAAACATCTTAATAAGGTATGCATGTCCCCAACTAGTGCCCTCTCTATTTGTATGCATTTTGTATTGGTACATGGTTAAGGCTGTCTACGGCAGTAAACCTGATACAGTTATGATAAATAAAGTATCAAAAGTTTGCATAAATATGCCACTAAATCAAGTATAATGCTTTTATTTTCAGTGATGCTTGGTTCGCACCCAGACCGCTTCGCTATCGACCATTCCATGGGCAATGTTTACTACACTGCAGTCCCGGTTCAGGCTGGCGGCTTTGTCGGAGTTGGAGTAATATCACCTGGCGGGAAACATCGCCAGTTGATTAGATATGGCATGAGACCCAGGGATATAGTTCTGGACCCTGAAGACGGGTCAGTTGATTACATCTTGTCATAGGAGGCTATGCAAACAGTTTACATCCTGATCAGGCGCCTCGTAACACGGCGCTTGATCAGTATTCAAACTGTTTGACACTTATATCGATTTTCTTACGGGAAGCATACCATAAAATGAACTTTAAAAAATTATTTTTGAAGACATCAGTATCGATGAATACTGTATTATGGTGATAAAAGGTTAAAAAGTTCAATAGTTATTTGCAAACAGTTTGGACATTGATCAGACGCCGCGTAACGCAGCGTCTGATCAATGTCCAAACTGTTTGACACTAAATTTGGAATTTGAGAAATAAAAGCAAATGGCAATTGTTTAAAGCTGATGACGTCATGACAATGAATATGTTAAAGTATAACCCGATTTGGGCCAATGTTGGTAACTGTGAGTATATTGTGAATAATAGGAATTTCGTATCATATCAAGTACAGTGAAACCTCTCTATTACGGCCCCTTAACTTTGCGAATGATTAGGTATTTGAGATAAATTACTGCTGAAATCAAGTTGACAGTTAAAAAGCTAAACATAAAGCTCCATTGGGAGCTTTCTGTCATCCTGTCACCTTGTCGTTTGCTGTCACCTAACGTTGATGCAGTCAATTAGCCTTCTTTGTAATGGTCTAAATTGAGAGGTCTTACTCTACATTTTGAGTGACTATAGCTAACAATGTACTCATCTGGTTCTACACTAATAGACAGTGGTATTAGAAGAAAGACCCAAGAAATTAATCAGTTTATACTGACTTATACAGCCAATTATTATCCAGTGTGCTTAGACAATTGTCTACTGAAATTAACTGCAGAGTAAAACAGAATGTTCCTCTCCGATCTAATAGTTTACTTTTATATTGCTTCAAGCTACCACCTGTTTTAACAACACATTTATGTTAGTGTTTGTTTGTGGCGGTTATGAGGGCAGTCAGGGGTTTCCTTAAGTGTATTTATGGAGAAAAATGTTTGTTTTTCAGGTATTTATTTTGGTCGGATCATCAACCCACGGGGCCCTTTGTGAGGAAGGCAAATATGGACGGGACAGCAGGAACAACGATCATCACATCCGACATTGTCTGGCCCAATGGCTTGGCCATAGACCCTCAAGGTAGCTGGAACTAGCGTGTATGAAAACACAAATGTCGAACCGTATTAATACCTTCATTGGTAGGATGTCATCTAGAGCTACTTAACGATAAACGATTGTCGTCTTCTTTAATTCCTCAAATTCATAGTTTAGGTATTTTGACGTCAGAAATATTGAAATGAGTGGAAAATAGATTGGATCCTGATCAGGCGCCGCGTAACGCGGCGTCTGATCAGGATCCAAACCGTTTGCGAATAACCGCTTGCTTAACTCGGGGTAAGACAAAGAAGGGGTTAAAAAGTGGCCATTTAATGAAAGAAGCATGGACATAGTTCAATATAGAAGGTAAACTGTTAGCACGTTAGCGGCGATACCATGTAAACAGTTTGGATTCTGACATAACGCGACGTCTCACGAACAACCAAACAGTCTGAAACTGGGATTCTGTTTTGAAAAGAAATGTTCGTAACTGTTTGCTATGACTGAAGGTGTTTTCAGTCATTTCATGAAAACTGTAAATTTCAGGCACTTCGTGAATTGATTAAGTGAAACAGTCATTTCACGAAATGGCCAACATTTACAGTCATTTCATAAAATGACTGATTACACAGATTTACTGTAACATATACACGTATAAATATTCACTCCATTTTAGCAAACCAGCTTTACGTGGCAGATGGTTCCCTTAACACCATACAACAATGTACCTATACTGGAATATGTACAGAGATCTACAAGTCAGAAAACGCTCATCTGATGGACGTGGCCTTGCTTGGAGACTACCTCTACTTCACAGCATGGAACAGGCAGTATGTGACTGTGCACACTCAATGTTGTATAGATAGATATTTAGATTATATTTTTATTCAGGAAAAAAGGCAAATATGCCTTCCTTTACCAAGTGTACAAACAGAATACATTATTACATGTATTTAAAACGGTCAGTGGTGTCCGAAATATATACACTTTATTTAGTATATGTAATAAGGTTAACATCTCAGCGCATTTATTCTTCCACAAACACAAATCTTTCTAAAAACAAGTCGAAATTATAACTAACACAATTAACGTTAACAACGTCTATGGTTTTTGGTGAGAAATGTGAGAATATAAAGCAATACATATATAATACATGAAATTCATTTACGCTATTAACTTAAATTATTTTAAAAACATTTGGAACGCAACATAGAAGCAAATAAAAATTGAAAATAAGAGGGAGTATACATGGCAAATTACTTAAATACAATCGAATCTATAGACGCTTAACCCTTCTCTTGCCTATAAGGCAAATTACACGTTTTGAAAACAGTGGGGATCCGGATCAGATATTTCCTTGTGGAGCTAACTGATGGGGATCAAACTATTCTCAAATAAGGTCTGCTTATAATAAGTATTCTCTCTTATCTGGAGAAATACGTCATTGGCCAATGTTATAATCCATGTGACAGATGTTAAGTATGGGCGGAGCTGTAACTATAAGATAAGGCATGTGAGAAGGATTAGTTAGACAAACTTTTTCAAGATAACACCTGTGGCATGTCACTTATTTATTTATTAGACCAGATTTATATAGCGCTCTTTTCACACAGGGGTTGTGCGTTCAAAAGCGCTTTACATGCCATAACACAAATGTACCTACAAATCGAGAAAAGACAAAATAACTACAATTAGATCTGAAATAAAACATGAATAAACATATAAGAGACAGTCCCCAAAACGGCGATCACATTACCCCAATCAATCAGCAATCAACCGACCGGCTAAAGATTGCCGACTGATATAAATAATGGTAGAGCGCCCAATGCAGGCCATCGACAAAACACAAATAATTATAATTAGATCTAAAATAAACATGAATAAACATACAAAGGACAGCCCCCAAAACGGCAACCACATTATCCTTTTTTCTTTTACTGCTTTCCTTTTTTCTTCAAAACAAGTAACATTTTATCACTTCATAACTAATCATAGCAAATACTACCGTGTCAATATTGTACTTATTAATAGCATTATGTATTGAATATGTACAATGATATATCGTACGGTGTTGATTCTGTTGAACAGGATGGCTCTCCGACCTACCAACACCTATTACGGAGAAAATAAAGTGTCAAAACTGAGAGAGAGAAAAAACCCAAAAAGAACACTTTAGTGACTTTTTACCTTTATTATAGAACTGGGGAATATCGTTTGGTTTAAACATTGAGTTGTGTAAGATATGGTACACTATGGTGTACTCTATTTGTATAATATGTACGCCCTTGTTATATTTATTACACATGCTCGTATATATTGAACAAGAAAATGTCAACTTATACATTCCAACGCCAGCATGTGTATAATAGTCAAACGGTCTAACCGTTTCCTTGTCTACTGTAATCACTTCATGGGCAGTAGATTGTCTGCCTTTGAAATATTGCCTAAACTATGATTTCAAAGGTATTGCAGGTATATATCGGTCAGTGTATTACTGTATCTGCTAGTTATTGTAGGTATATCGACCCATGTATTTCTTATCTGCTAGTTATTGCAGGTATATCGGCCCGTGTAGAACTGTATCTGCTAGTTATTGTAGGTATACCGGCCCGTGTATAACTGTATCTGCTAGTTATTGTAGGTATACCGGCCCGTGTATAACTGTATCTGCTAGTTATTGTAGGTATATCGGCCCGTGTAGAACTGTATCTGCTAGTTATTGTATGTATATCGACCCGTGTATAACTGTATCTGCTAGTTATTGTGTGTATATCGGCCCGTCTATAACTGTATCTGCTAGTTATTGTAGGTATATCGACCCGTCTATAACTGTATCTGCTAGTTATTGTAGGTATATCGACCCGTCTATAACTGTATCTGCTAGTTATTGTAGGTATATCGACCCGTCTATAACTGTATCTGCTAGTTATTGTATGTATATCGGCCCGTCTATAACTGTATCTGCTAGTTATTGTATGTATATCGGCCCGTCTATAACTGTATCTGCTAGTTATTGTAGGTATATCGACCCGTCTATAACTGTAACTGCTAGTTATTGTGTGTATATCGGCCCGTCTATAACTGTATCTGCTAGTTATTGTAGGTATATCGGCCCGTCTATAACTGTATCTGCTAGTTATTGTAGGTATATCGGCCCGTCTATAACTATATCTGCTAGTTATTGTAGGTATATCGGCCCGTCTATAACTGTATCTGCTAGTTATTGTATGTATATCGACCCGTGTATAACTGTATCTGCTAGTTATTGTATATATATCGGCCCGTCTATAACTGTATCTGCTAGTTAATGCAGGTAATCGGTCCATGTATTTCTGTGTCTGCTAGGTATTGTACATGTAGGTACATGTATATCGGCCCATGTATTTCTTAGTGACAGTCTGCTAGCTAGTGCAGGTATAAAGGCCCATGTATTTCTTAGTCTGCTAGTTATTGCAGGTATATCGGCCCATGTATTTCTGTGTCTGCTAGTTATTGCAGGTATATCGGCCAATGTATATCTGTGTCTGCTAGTTATTGCAGGTATATCGGCCAGTGTATTTCTGTGTCTGCTAGTTATTGCAGGTATATCGGCCCATGTATTTCTGTGTCTGCTAGTTATTGCAGGTATATCGGCCAATGTATTTCTGTGTCTGCTAGTTATTGTAGGTATATCGGCCCATGTATTTCTGTGTCTGCTAGTTATTGCAGGTATATCGGTCAATGTATTTCTGTGTCTGCTAGTTATTGCAGGTATATCGGCCCATGTATTTCTGTGTCTGCTAGTTATTGCAGGTATATCGGCCAATGTATTTCTGTGTCTGCTAGTTATTGCAGGTATATCGGCCCATGTATTTCTGTGTCTGCTAGTTATTGCAGGTATATCGGCCAGTGTATTTCTGTGTCTGCTAGTTATTGCAGGTATATCGGCCAATATATTTCTGTGTCTGCTAGTTATTGCAGGTATATCGACGCATGTATTTCTGTGTCTGCTAGGTATTGCAGGTATAACGGCCCATGTATTTCTGTGTCTGCTAGGTATTACATGTGATTGTATATTGACTGGTATTGCATGTGATTATATATTGACAGGTATTGCATGTGATTGTATATTGACAGGTATTGCTTGTGATTGTATATTGACAGGTATTGTATGTGATTGTATATTGACAGGTATATAACCAAACTGAACAAAGATGACCTCACTGATATTGACATACTGGCCCGCAAGTCGGAATTAGGAAGACTAGATGCCCTGGTTGTGTATCGATCATCAGTGAAAGCATATACAGGTAGTGTTCTTATCTATGCACGATCAGACATGTGTTAAGTTTCCATTTAGTTAGAAACTGTTTGTGATGACGCGTGTCTGTTTAACCAATTCACTCAAACTCTTATCTAGTGTTTTAGCTAATGCGGAATGGCGGGGCGGCCCGCCCTTCTGCCCTTTTGATCCGCCCTTCTGCCCTTATTCCGGTGTAAGGATCCGCCCTAGTGCCCCTATTCTGTGCCCCTATCCATTTGATATAGACCGCCCCGCTGCCCGGAGCGATACCACTTACTGTCGCTAATCCCATTATTGCCAATCAGTGCAATGCGACACGCGCGTGTCATAGACAATCAACAATTATAGTGTGTAATCGACCGATACACATATGTATACCTGGTGTGGTACCCCGCATAGCGAGAGTGTACGACTGAAGCCGGATTTAATCGAAACGCATGTTGGCCTCGTTGAAAAACAGAATATACGACACCCTTTTCCCTAAATTTAAACATTCATATGATTATTATCCATTATGAAGACTGAAAAAAAAATCACAGATTAAAACGCAAACGCGAGTCGGATCTTGGAAAAATATGCTCGATACAGGGCCAATAAAGAATGCTCGACGAACGAACATTTTAGGTGAATATAGATCTAAAACCGAATTTAATTTTCTTAGAAGGAAATACTTTCCATACAAATCTTTATTAATATTCACGTACCAGAAACGAACAGTCTTCCAAATTCCGGAAATGGAAAATTCAAACGCGCACCGTGCTTCGAACTTTTACACAAGTTGTCTTTACTCGTTTTATTGGCTATAAGAAAGGTAATTCCCCGCATCTTTTTTTTTAAACATCCAATGAATGTAGACGTTATATACACCCATTTAGAAAGACAGTATTGATGATTGACGTGAAATTAACAAATTACATCTTACAGGTGTATATTTCGCTTGAGTTTCGGGAAATAAGTTACGACCGAGAGAGGTTTGGTTGGTTTGATAACGTCCGTTTCTGCCATCAAATACTACATACGCGCGAGAATCGAAGAATGGGATATTTCTATTTCTAAAAGTATCGGTTCTGTGCTGTTGTTTTTATTTTGGTAAGTTCATATTGAATGATCTATTTGAAACAGAACATCAGCGTGACAACACATATCTAAGTAGATCCTGTTTAATTTTTCCCGTGATGCAGTCTAATTAATTGTATTCTGTTTTATGACAGGTGGTTGCTTAGGGAAGGCTGAATTTTATTAATAGGAAAATCCTTAAGACACCCACTTGCCTGGATACAGCAACAATCCAATGCCAATAATTATTGTACTTTATAGTAGATCTATATGTTTGTGTGCATGTTTAACCAGAGACCTACTCTCTGTAGGTCTCTGGTTTAACTGTGTGCGATATTAGAAAAATCTCAAAATAATTTTAAATCAGACAAACAGATAATACACCCTATACAAAGGACTTACCCAGGGCACTCTGATCTGGGTCTATACTATTTGCATAAAGGTAAAGACACTCCATAATTTAGTTTCTTGCTCTTTTTTTTTTTAAAGAATTAAGTAAGAGAATTGATATTTTCTAGTATTGATCGTTTTGGGGCTTTTACACCCCTGTTTTACAAAATACATTGTTGCAAAAGAATGGAATACTAGTTTAAATGCCAACCTCAATCAACAGCTGTAATGGGAAATCATCAGGTGCTGGAGTAAAATTTAGTTGTGTAACTTTTTAATAATGTGTGATTTAAAGAAAAAAAATCTTGATCTGTTAATATTCTATTTGCAAAAATTGGCTGATTTCATCCATTTTCCATAATACTTGTATGCATCTGTATAATGTACATGTATAGCTAAAATCCACTACATGTGCATACTACATGTTTATTATATATCTCTGTATAGCAAAATTGCACTATTTCATCATTTAAAGTCCAAAAAATTTCCGCCGCAGCGCAGGAGGGGACGCCCCTCCCGCACCCTCCCCATTGTTCTATTGTCACATGTATAACCTTTATCTTTACAGACTTATATGCTGAATACATTAAAAGTGCTTATGGACCTATAAGACTTCGAATATGATGAAAAGACACCTAGAAATGTTAACAATCCCCTCGCCGAAGTTGCGGGTCCGCACTTAGTTTGCACCCTGCCCTTTTTTGGTGCCCCCCTGCCCCTTTTTGGTGCCCCCCTGCCCTTTTTGAGAGTCTGGCTAAAACACTACTTATTAACCCCTTCACCGCCATGACGTCATCAAATTTAAACAATAACCGTCCGTTTTATCTCTCATTCAAATTTTGGGTATTTTAACTTAAGAAATATTGAAATGTGTGTCAAACAGTTTGATTTCTGATGAGATGACGCGTAATGCGGCGTCTGACCAAGATGTAAAATGTTTGCCAAATAACTGGTGTACTCGAGAAAGGCAGTGAAAAGGTTAAGAATCTGATGTTGTTGAAACTTGAAACAATCCATATCTCACTTCGAATTGACATTTTTAAACACATAACACTCGTTTACAGCCTGTAAACTAATCGACATAGCAAGCAATGCAAACCTCGTTTTATGATTTTTTAGAAGAAGAGCAGTGCGTATCCACTTTTCCCCTAGGGCCCTAACCCATTGTATGCTTGGTAATATTTGGCGGCCATTTTAAAATGTCATCTGCAGCGGGTAGAACTCAAATATTTGCACAATATTTTAGCAGTTTCTGATAGAATATTGACTTAGCTGCAAACAGTTGTGATCTCAGATCAGGCCCCACAATGTGCGGCCTGGTCTGAGATCAAAACTGTTTGCCTAGGGGTATACCTAAAAGTGTATCACGCATAAAATGGGATACACAGCAGCTTATCAAATGTCTTAACAATTTAACTACCATAGTCAACTAAAGTCGACTTTGCAAACAGTTTGGATCTTGATCAGACACCGCGTTACCTGGCACTTGCATTGAAATTTCTTTGGTCAAACTGCTTTATATCTTACTTTGAAAGATTAATGCTGTTGTAATAAAGCAGACGACCATTAAATATACTAGTGTTATCTAACCCGCCTATGCCTTGCAATGAACTCTTCTTCTTATTATTTTTCTTGATACTTCTCTCCATCAAGAATAATGATTATGAGAAGGCGCTGTATCCTGAATTATTAATGTGAAAGTGATAAATATACAGTGAATTGAGAACAAAATAAAATAAAAGCAGTATAGTAGTTTATATCAGATCTACTACGTCGTATAACGGGTAAGTTGACAATTGTCTTGAAATCAATAACTGTTGGTGCCATTTGGGCTGTGACTGGTAGTAATAAGCTCAATTGTGGGATACTTCTAGGATAAAAAGAAAAAAATATAAGCATTTTTAGATGACCTGATTGGTCGAAAGCTGTACGGTGTGTTTAATCTTGTTCTGGGGTCAGTTGGTGTAAAGAAATTTGTTCTGGAAGATTTCATTACAGATAAACAATAGTGATTTAAGGACACTACAATGTTTTATCATACAAACCATACAGCAGAACATTTCATATGCTGGCAAACAGTGCAGATCCTGGTGAAACGCCGCGTTACGCGATATCTCATCAGGGTCTACAATATTTACCAATGTCCATTTTAACAGTGGGTTATACTTGCGATATTTCTAGCACAATACCGAACAATATGACAAATGCGAGATTCATGCAGGACAATGGTTTTGCAAGAACCTCAGTTTTTGCAACCGCGCGCGCGTTTTCTCTATGTGTTTGTAGTGATAATTATACGTGTAACTTGTATAAACAATGTACTAATTGGGAGTTCAATTTTAACAGTGAACTCCCAATTAGTACATTGTTTATACAAGTTACAGTAATTGTTCTGCAAAAATATTGCAGACCCATGCCAGCGGACTGCTAATGTGTGTCATATTTCAGACCCAAGCTTAAAAGTTTAAACCCAAAAAACCGTACGAGACAAAAGGGGATATGGGGAACAAACCCTTAATTTTCTTGGACAAGTTTCTTCATATTTAAGGGTTTGTCTGAGACATAAAGCAATGTAAGAACTACAGTAGAACCCATTTATTACGGCCAATAAAAGGGTATATTTGTTGGTTTAAAAAGTCGAGTGACAGCTTAAAGCAAGGTTAAGTAAAGCAGAAAGCTTTACTTTCATCCTGCTGTAAGTAGTCACCTTAAACCTTAAACACAGAAAACTTAACTTTAAACACAAAAAACTTAACAGGTTGAAAGTGTCGTAATAAAGGGGGCTTTACTGTATTGTGCAATGCCCTCTTATCAGAAGATTTTGTACAATATTATTTTGTATTTAGATTTTGTAAAATGTTATTGTACAATATTATTGTGTATTTAGATTTTGTACAATGTTATTGTGTATTTAGATATTGTACACTGTCATTGTGCATTTAGATTTTGCACAATGTTGTTGTGTATTTAGAATCTGCACTGTGTTCTCAACTAAATGGAGGTTGCAGTACGTTTTGCTTCCCAACTCCAGGCGGAAGAGTTTGTGGCTGTGAGGACGGAATAGGTCTGAAAAGTGATGGCACGACATGCACGAATAGTAGGTTACCTAGGACACTAAGAGCGACTTCACGTGGAACTGTGGTCCGATATATAGACACTAAAGTGATTGCATTTGACCTGTGAACCTAAACGCAGACGGACCTTTCTCAGTTTTCAATGGTTCAACAAACGGCTTTCCTTTGCCGACCTTAATACACATGCTTCGGCCGCAATTTTGCCTGACTAAAGGTTCGAACTATAGTTCCACTTGAAGTCGCTCAAAAGTCACCGTGCTAATCAATACACATGTGTCATGGCAGGTGATTCATGTAAAAGGGAAAGTGCGTTTAATAATTAACATTTACTGTACAGGAATTTGGTAAATGTATTATTTGCAAACAATATTTACCCTTATCAGCCCCGTAACCATGATCAGAAAAACAGTTTAAATTTGTCATTTTTAAAAGAAAATATACACATGTAATACATTATGAGAAAAATAAGCATTAAAATGGTCAAAACATTTCAGCAAAAATCAAGTCTACTTTATACAGTCGCGAATATTCACCAATAGCAATATTTTCTATATCTAAAGCAGATGTTGTTTAACGCGCGGAGTAAATGACTGCGTTTTAACTCCGTGATGAACGCAAACTGAGAGTAAAGCAGAACGCGTTTTTTTCAAACCTACTTTAATTTGTATTTAAAACCAGAAATAGGCTAAAGGATAATAGGTTAAACACAATGCTTGTCTTGACGGCTGTTGTATGTATATTTTCTGATTACAGTTATACCATCAACAACACCATCAACCAGTGTGTCTACAACCAGTGAAGGACCAGTAGTGACTGATACACCGGAAGCTGGTCTACCAATTGCAATCATAGCGGGTGCTGCTGGGGGTGGAGTGGTTCTCATCATTATCATCATCATCTTGATATATTGCCTCAGAAAACCCCGGTATTACTATTATAATTATATGCATGTAGTCTCAGTGTTTGACCTTTTAGACTATTAAAACGTTTATGAAAATGTTGTAAGAATGAATATACAGTTAAGGAATAAAGGGAATGCGCTTAATTGCGCTTCTATGGGGGTTAAGGTTTTTACTGAAAAAAAATAGTTTAGGGCCTGTCATACTCCGAGTAACTCAATGTCTAAGTGAATGCAGACATATCATTGTAGTTGGTTACAGGTGAAAACTTGAAGCAAGGTGAAAGTAAAACAGAAAGGTCCTAAATGAGCTTTACGTTTTACTTTCACCTCACTTTAAACAGGTAGTGATTAGCACAACTTGGTGATCGTAATAGAGAGGTTAACTTGTAAAACGTGTGTTTTGTCCTATTGATTTGTGCAGAATAGTACACTTTTTCATAGTTCCCTTTCAAATTACTCTTCAGTCCACCAACTAAGCATGTTCCTTTCGAGAACCCGGCGGCGATCTATAACCCTTACATTGAAGCGACTCCAGGGCAGTCGGAGCTCTGTGAGAATGATGAGCCACGTGAATCAGGCGTCTACATCGACATAGACGATGTTTATCTGCGAAGAACCAAACACGAGGAATACGTGAAGGAAGATGACGTGCGGGTTAGTATTTTAATATGGCTTCATCTGTTTATATTTACATTTGCCCCATTCAATTGCATTGAACAAACTGACGTTTATTTTATATAAACGCACTTTCTCTAGGGGTGGACACCATTCCGCAGAGGAGGCGGGTTTATAGTACGGCTCTCCACGAATCATTTTGTTGCGTTGCTTCAGTAACGCCGTTATGGCTATTCCTTTCGGGGTACACATTAATCGTATTAACAACCTCTAATATGGATTAAACATACATGCATACTAATAAATGTTCATTTAGTATTAAAAATTACAGAAAATATAATGTAAATATAAGAAGTGCCCTGATTTTTTCGGCGTTTAAGCGAAATAAAAAACCGAAAATAATCGGCCAATTTACTGCGATTCATTGAATTTGCCAATCATTTCCTGTCGTTTATTTCGCTCAAACGCCGAAAATATTCAGTTCATTTCTTAATTAAGTTTTTCTCAATGTCCAATGTTTAAAGTATATTAAAGTCTATGTTAAGCAGCATCTTAAAACATGACTATTTAAAAGGTTTATATAACAGGCAGCAGCTTAATGCAGGAGAAACGTAATGCAGATAGCTTATTAAGCAAAAACTTTAAAGATTCACATCCCGTATTAATGCGCAACCGCTTAAAGAAAACCAAACAGTGCCTAAAACGCTGTGTTTATCAGTCGCTTATATAAACACATAACTATTAGTTTATGATAAATATTCATGTAAATGAAAAATACTTTTCAAAGGGGGAAGAGATATTGAGATCGGTGGTGAATAAACCCGTGCAAAGAAGGCAAAACAAAATATGTCTTAACCCATTATCCCACAGCCTATTTCTTGTGTTGAATATAGGTGACCACTTAAAGCAGGTTGAAAGTAAAGCAGAATGCGCGTTAAATGAGGGTCTGGAAAAGTCTAATTCGTGTGATATACTTATGCATTAGCTGTCCATTATGCTATGTACTTCAATGTACTGTTTCAGAAAAGCAACAATCCATACGTCACACTACAACCTTCCCCACTTACACAGAAACGTGAAGGGAGCCACGAGTATATGACATCGGTGCGTGACTCACCACGTGGATCACCACGTGTTCATAATGACTACCAAGCCCACTCACGGAGACAAGTGCCTGATCAGTATGTGCAGCCATTTGATATGGACCGAACACCAGGACGGGGAACATCTTATCGCAACCCTTCATACAATCGTGGTTTTGACCGAGATGAAGATCGAATGAGTCCAAAATGGTCGCGAAAACACATGGCAAACCAGCAAAGAGGCATGGATTTCTTAAATGTTCCCAAAGACTCGTTAAGGCAGTCCGTTGAATCTCTGGACCATCTACAGGACTATATGACTCCCCTGCCCAGCACCAGGCGAGGTCGGCCGCAAGATTAAATACTCATGTGCTATCAATGTCGTGACCATGGTTATCCCGAGTAGACTTTTTGTACCCTTATTCTAATCATTAAACAAGAAACCACTCGATATATCTAATGAGGACGCGAGCTCGTCCTGGAAATATTGACGTATCACGTATGTAAAATCAGCTTATACTCGCAATTACATTTATGAAATGCAACAATTCAATAAAGCAACACAATGTGAACAAGAAACTTTAGCGCAAATTACCGGCCATGTCATACAGGAGCATTGTAACTCAAACATTCAAACACAATCTTGCCGTTACTTTTTGTTGGTTTCTCAATGAAACTAAAGCGATATGAAACAAGTCACTTCATTTGTTGCTGCTACTAGGGATGACTTCTTTTCTTTACCGATCAGTCAATGATAGTTACAAAGATAGAAATTTTAAACATAAATTTGGGACGAGCTCATGTCCGAGTGGTTTGTGACACACAATTTGTCAAATATAGTTATTCTAAGTTGAAATAGTTTGTCCATTTAGACTTAGTTGATGCATATGGGGTAGTTGATAAACAATAACCCGTTTTGTTAAGGTTAAATATGTTTTGTTTGAATTTTCTGGAAATGCTACACTGTGTGTTGTATACCTTATAATAATAATAATACGTTTACCTGTAGCGTGGTCAATTACCACTGTTTGCTGTTTAGGTTAGTAATTTGTTTCACGTGTGCAGCGTGTAGAGTACAGTAGAGAAAACGTTTTCCTTCCAAAGAACCCCGGTTACGCTTAAACTATTATTTTCATTGCAAACAGTTTGGAGCCAGATCAGACGCCGGATAACCGGCGTCTGGTCAGGCTCCAAACTGTTTGCCACTCAGATAAAACTGGTAGTCTGAATTGTCAAAATGTTGTTATTTTCTGTATTTCACTGCAATGCGTTTGCGTTTGAACGAAAGAATTACGTTTTTTCCATTGTATTTCAGACCGGTAACCAACTCGCAGTCAATGGCCATCGACGGCCATCGATTACCTAACTGAACTTATTACTGCATTTTCAAACAGATTGGTCCCCGTTAAATATCAAGTTCCTGTAGGATGATAATCCCTATAGTCCCAAAACTCGGAACCAATATCAGATTTTCTCCGGATTTTTACGAATTCTTCGTATTTTCTTAATTTCTCCGGACCTACGAATTTTTCCGAATTCTTTGGATTTCTACTTTACTAAAAGGAACATTGATATTGGTGTCAAAAAGTTTTAGATCCAGATCAGACGTCGCTTTTCGCGGACGTCTGATCTGGATTTAAACTGTTTGCATAAGTATGTTAGTGTTATAGAGTCTGGCAGCAAAATGTACTATATTGTATTCCTAAATTCGCGTTTGAAAATTTGAAAATCTTAGTATGTTTGTTAGCAAATTATGGTAGCTCTGCACAGGTGACATATTTATACTACATTCAAAGTTTGGTCAAATTGTTGGTCATATTATTTGTAAACCTAAGCTTCTTAAAGGTTGAGGATCCCTAATGAGATCGGGCCAGTTCAGGTTACTATCGGCACTGTACGGAGAGCAATCGGTCATCCTCGCCAATTGTCGGTCCAAACGGGCCAATAGTTAACGAGAATGGCCGATCGGTGTGCGTGGAATACCCTTTTAGGTCCGATATTATTAGGGGTCCTCATCCTTAACTAGCTTAATATGGTGTTTATCTGCCGATCCATGTAGATAATGCAGTAGTTATGGGACTTAATTGTCATATTGGATGTTTTCATTTAATTGGGCGATATTATTCCCTCTGCCAAGAACTAAAAGGAAGGCAGATCGGGGGTTTTATGCTCTGCGCTGCTTCGCAGCAAATTAGGTTAGCCATATTAATCTTAAAATCAATTCAAATCAGCCGCCATCATCATCTCATCTCATCATTCATCGGCGCTTTATAAGCTTTGTACCCTCTTCACTGTCAAAATGCCGTAAAACAAAGTCACCCACACCCACACACTCAGTGCAAAATGAACATAATTATGCTATTACGATAAATATTCTTATAAGATAAACATGCAAGTGATATATTCAGAATTAGGAACAGAAGATACATACACTGTATGTTGGAATGTATGAGTAAGCAATACTAAGTATACATGTAGCATGTATAGTCTGATAGAACGATTTAATGTGGTAGTATGATATATATAAAAATGTATAGTACACAAACACATACAGTGACGCTCACTTATATCGGATTTGGATATAATGATATATTGGATTAAACGATATATTGGATATAATAAAAGAAAAATATACCCCATCATTAAGTAAAGTATAGTAAAATGGACCTGATATATTCATGACTGTGCAAATTGGAACTAGTTGCTTCAGCGCAGGAATAAATTAAAGGCGCTCTATTTGGGAACGGATTTAAATTACATCCACACTTCTCATTAGAATTTCTCAAAACAAACACTTGACTAAATTTTACATATTCGACATTGTTTTAGCTGGGGAGAAGTCATTTACCAAAAAATTTACCAATTGTCACATTATACGTAGGTACTGAATACAATGCCTAGATAAAAAGGTAAAAACTAGTCAGGCATTATGGTCGGACATGCAGTCTCTCAAGAACCGTAGCACTAATGGTGAATAAAAACCCTGTTATAATACAACTACAGTCAAACCTGTCTGAACGGTCACCTCCGAACAACGGTCACCTGTCAACAACGGCCAGTCTGAATTCCTCCCGGCCAATTTCCTTCTTAATTGACCTCTGAATAACGGTCTCCTGCCGACCGCGGCCAACGGTCACTTAAACTGGCTCTTTTTGACACCTTTTACCCCAAACAGCGGCCAGGCTGAGACACAGAGGTGTCACCTGCCGATCGTGGCCGGCGGTCACTAATTCGGCTGTTTTTAACACCTCTTACAGCAGCCAAATTACACAATTGAATGGGTGCAATTTCGCCAATGTCGGCCGCCATCTTTGTTATGGATGCGCTTGGTTATATAATTGGAAGCATATTCTAAGGTGCTAATGACAGTTTGCAACCGACTTTTGGGTTTAAAATAAGCCACATTATGATGAAAGAATTTCACATAAATGTTTGTTTTTATATGTTGGCTAATTAATATTGAAGATGTCCGTTGCTGCTTATGTTTGTATGATTGTTTATAATCACGTTGTCCAGATTAAACAAATGATTGGGCGATTTCTAAAATGGCCTTATCCAGATTAGTTATTGGTGATTAATTGTTTTGTTTTGATGTAAGAAACCTTGGCAGATACGAAATCGTGAAATAAAAAGGTCATTTCTAGTTTAATCAGTTGTCTCATTTCCGAAGTTAAGCAACGTTCTGCGCGGTTAATAACTGGATGGGTGACCGGCGAAGTTAAGCAACGTTCTGCGCGGTTAATAACTGGATGGGTGACCGGCCCGGTACACGTTACAAAGTCAAAGATAAATTGGAAAATTAACAATGCCGTCTACTCTAGTCGATGAAGTTTCCGAGTTACTGTCGCTGAGCGGGTAAATTTGCTAAAACCAACAGACTGTGCTATAGATTCTAATATTTAACAACTGCCGTCATATCACGTCAACATTTATGTTCGGCAATGTCCGTGTTTTAGTCATGACCTCATTATCATAAATGGCGTCCTTTCCAAATAAACCTTACACCAGCAATAAATTCACGGTGTATTATGAGTGTTTCCATTGAAATGAAGAAAAATCCAGTACATTTAAGAATCAGAGCAACAAATTAATCATTCAGACAAGCAAATAAGGAAAATATCGGCTTTTGAAAAGTCCTTCGTTCTTATTAAACGAGATGATTTCGAAGCTATTCGTCCTTTGAGTTATCCGCCCTTTTCCGTATTTTCTCGAAAGCGGCGATGGAACATTATTCAAATGGCCGTGATATTTATTGAAACTTCAAAGACTCTGAATTCTTAAGCAAATAAATAGTTTTAATATTTAAATAGATAAATAACTTAGAGTTTAAAGGTATCAAATGTTTCTCTTTCATTACTTGCGTACTTGTACTGTCCCTTGTAGATATAAAATTCAGTACATGTAGTTGATGAAAACTTAGCCATTTTGCACACCTGCGAACAACAGCCACCTGTGAACAACGGTCAGTTTTGCTAGTTCCCACAGGTGGCTGTTGTTCACAGGTTTGACTGTACATGTACATGTACTAAAATATTGGATTACCAGGTGTTTAAGGCATGTTGCTGCTTATTTAACAAGGTGAAAGTAAAACAAAACTTTTTTTTGAGATTTTTACCTTCACCTTGCTTTAAAACTGTCACCGGTCTTTTAAACAATCAATTAGCCTTCTTTTCATTGCTCGTATACATAATTATATAGATTAAACCAATTGGAAGCTCATCTTTCTACCACATGATGATATAAGAGAAACGAGTATTGTACTGAATTATAAAAATGCAATACCAAAAAGTTCTTTTTTTTCATATTGGGACTAGAGTGCCGGAAATCCATATCTTTTTCGTATTGTAGGCCTACTAGACAGCACTTCCGACACTTTGCTTAGAGTTACTGATCTTGCCAACAGCTGCATGTCTGCCAGTGTGCAAATTTGCAAGTAAAATGTTTGTTACTTGAAGAAAATCGACAGATCTTAAATTAATGGAATGTTTGCAAATTGCCAATGGAATTTCATGCATTCAGCTATAAATTCAAAGAGGACAATGTTTATCCAACGCCAAGGTAGGCTAACATTCTTTGTGATTTCAAATGTCATTATCATGACGTCTTCATATGATGCCATGAGCTCAAGTCGACATGTATGGCGAAACAACATTTCCATATTTTTTATTCTAATAGATCAAATAATGTGATAATTTTCCTTGTTTTTATACATGTACTTATGTTGTGTGAAATAAAGAGGTCATTTAATACGTTGTATTGTACTACAATACTGAGTTCAACTGGATGAGTACACATCAGTCATACTCTATATTTGGATTATGGCTGCTGTTTTCTCGTCCAATAGTATGAGGTTATTTAACAGTGTTGAGTACAATACTGAATTACATAGGACGAGTACAGAGCAGCAATAACCCATATTTGGACTAGGCGAATGCTGAGTCCAAATATGGATTATACCTGCTGTGTACGAGTCCAGCTGAATTCAGTATTGTACTCAACACTGTTAAATGACCTCTTTGTTTCACACGGCATACAATTATATTTAAAAAATCACGAACCTAATAAACTATTAGATCTATTAGATTCTAGATCTAAAATGAAATGTTTTCCCCATCCATATCGACGCTGTTTTATGCTGTCATATAGTACATGTACTATACCAATGTGTGTGATACTTTGTGATGCAATATGCATTAAACAGTAAAATCTCTCTATTACGACCACTAAATTGTGTTAATTATTTGGGGTAAACTTACGACAGGTGACTGTTTAAAGCAAGGTGACAGTAAAACAAAGTTTCTAAAGGAGCTTTCTGTTTTACTGTCACCTTACTTTTAACTGTCACCTGTATTTAATACACTCACTTAGCATTCTTAGTGGTCGTTTTAGAGAGGTTTTACTGTATATGTAAATACAATATTTGAATAAAATGTTAATACTTAAATCTGTTGTTTATTCTTTTTAAGATCCAAACTAAATTGTTATTAGTCGTTTTTCAATCAATAAAACCTCGATGTATTTTGTTAAATACATGCACATTGTATGTTCGAAATAGGAGAAGCTTTCTATACCAAAGCTTTATGGTGTCGTGTTACAACTATGTATGCCAAAAATAAAACAGTTTTCTTTATAACCTCTATGTGAAATATTGCCCAATGCCTTCTAAATGAAATTATTTTGCAGGGTGAATTCAGTTATCTCAACAACCAAATATCCACCACACAATAGGGGTTTAAGACCCAGGCTCCAGGGTTTCTTCACAATGGAGTTAGATACAAATATTTCGTAGTAAAATATAGAACTTCGCCGTTTCTTGAGAACGTTGAATGTGTTTTAACCTGATGATCCCTTGCCGCTATTCCCCCAATCAAGACATTATTAACTAACAATTTCACTGCTGAAATGTCGTCCGTTTAAATCTGTCGTCTGCTGTTTTTATCAAAGTTATATTTAAGTGGACATTTTGATAGAATAAGTATTATGACGAGTGACAGAGAGCTGGAATCCTAATCTGGATTCAAGCTGTTTGCAAATGTAAACAAAGTCTTTATCCCCCTATAACGACTCCCTCCGAACCACACACACACACATACTGTGTCTCCCATTAGGTGTCGTTGCAGAGAAGAGACACTGTATAGTTGCGTAGATAGTCTTGGACCAGCCTTATCAACCTGTTGTTGACCAAAGTGATATGTTCTACTCTTAACCCATTGAAAGCAGAAAACCAATTGTTCTAAGCCATGAATGAAGCAGTTTTGACCCAGATTCGCCGCAGAGTAACTGACGGCGACCAGTCGGAACCTAAACTGTTTGGCTTTCGTGCAGCTATATACATTGTATCTGCATAAACAGTGAAGAAAACGTCGATATAAAAAATTAAAACTACTCGCAACCGGATGGTGTATTTGCAAAATAAAAGAAAATCTACTCAAATAAAATAAAATGTGTAGCATTATCGTGCATCTGGCATTAGAAAAATATGACCAGTCTAAAAACACCCGCAAAAAAGTCTTCAAATCTTAGTTTTTCAGATATTTTCCATCGCTTGTCGACACAACAAAAATTGATCACGTACTTAGACATAAACCGGAAAGAATTGTGTAATACACACTGAAATACGTTAAATCGATCGACAATATATGAAATTATGAATAGTCCGGTTATCTCAGGCGGCTAAGTGGTAGTTTTATTTTCTTATCCCCCCCCCCCCCCCCGGCATGCCGGGTCCCGGGTTCGAATCCTTATCCTAAACTAATTTTTACATGTTCATATAAGCGTTTGACATATAATTACCAATTACTATTTCTAATGCTAAATCTGGTTGCGACTCTCAATAGTATTGCATCATTTGGACTATTAACTCATTAAGTGCCATGCTGCATATAACCAGTTGCAAACAGTTTGTGGCCAGGTCAGACGCCATATTACGGGGCGTCCAATCTCGTTCTAACTATGTAACACTCATATAAATGTTTACGTCTGCGAGAAAACTGAAAGTCAGATTTTTATGCTTTTCAAACTGAAGAAAAAGTGTAATGTGAATGCCAAACAGTTTTTATCCAGATCAGACACTGTTTTACATTGCGTCTGATCTAAATTCAAACTGTTTTAAATGTTAAACAAGCCGCGCTTAGGATAATAAGGGTTAAACTTACCCCATAGCCTGTTTCTAATTTTGAAGATAAGTGACTACTTAACGCAGGTTGAAAGTAACTTGCAGCCTGCTTTGAGCTACTTAATATCTGCTAGGATAAAGAAATTATTTAATTTGGTACATGTTCATAACTGTATAAGTTGGATTTGTTTTCTTCAGTGAAGGCATAAATGAAATGAGCATTAAGGCGCCCCTATGCGGTAAAGGGTTAAGCCACATTCACCAATTACCCAATTAATACGCATTTTTACGCGTCTATTTCATTCATCCACTGAAGAAAATAGTTCCAAATTATACAATTTTGAGTATTTATCAGAAAAAATATGTTCTATTTAGTAGTAGATGGTAGCTAAAAGCAGGCTGAAGGTAAAGTAGAATGCATCTGAAGGCGCATTCTGCTTTACTTTCAACTTTCAACCTGCTTTAAAAACGTTTTTAAGTCAAAATGATAAAAATCACAATCTTGAAAGAAAGTGCAGACGACAATTTAAGCAGCAGATAATATATCAGTATGCGAGTTATTCTACAGGCGATGTTATAACCTGGCTGTAATAGGCGACACCATATGTCCTTGCTCTCACACACACACAGTTCAGTGCTTCATTTCTTAGAGCACAAACCAGAGGACTAGACTATGGCAAAATTATTCTGTCGTTTACTTGTGAGAGCATGTGACAAAAAAGGGAAGCTGGCTAGTGGCTACCGGTATGTACTATGTTTGAAAGTTTACTAACAGTTCAAATGAACAGTTGGCTGGTAGCTACCAGAATGTACTGTGTTTGAGAGTTTACTAACAGTTCAAATGAACAGCTGGCTGGTAGCTACCGGTATGTACTATGTTTGAAAGTTTCCTAACAGTTCAAATGAACAGCTGGTTGGTAGCTACCGGTATGTGCTTTACTTCTATGTTTGACAGTATACTTACACTTCCATAGGACAGCTGGCTAGTAGCTACCGGTATGTACTTTACTACTATGTTTGATGGTATACTTACACTTCCATAGGGCAGCTGGCTAGTAGCTACCGGTATGTACTTTACTTCTATGTTTGACAGTATACTTACACTTCCATAGGGCAGCTGGCTAGTAGCTACCGGTATGTACTTTACTTCTATGTTTGACAGTATACTTACACTGCCATAGGACAGCTGGCTAGTAGCTACCGGTATGTACTTTACTACTATGTTTGACAGTATACTTACACTTCAAATAGACAGTTGGCTAGTAGCTACCGGTATGTACTTTTCTACTATGTTTGACAGTATACTTACACTTCAATAGGGCAGCTGGCTAGTAGCTACTGGTATGTTCTGTGTTTGAGAAAATACATGTGCTAACACTTCAAATGAAATTGATTATACCAACCCTTTACAACATAGCCTGTTTCTTCGTTTTGAAGACGTGTAACAACTTAAAGCAGTTTAAAGTAAGGCAGAATGCCATCACCAGTTAGGATATAGAAAATATTTCCTAGTTTGCATAGCCATGACTGTATTAAGTAGAACCTTTTTCAGTTGAGGAATAAATATAGGGGTATCTATGGGATAACGAGTTAATCGGTATGCATTAAAAAGTGGGAGGGGGTCAAAGACAAAGATTTTTATAAGAAATGCCAGAAAAGAATACAATTACGCCATAAAATGATAATGGATATCATGATGGGGAGGAGAATTATGAAAGGAGGAAGACGACAACGAGAATGCTAGTTATTATTATAATTATCATATACAGTCAAAACTCGGTACTTCGAACTCGCGTTATTTCGAACATACCCACATTTCAAAGTTAAAACGTGGCTTAGCTACGTTTTAACTTTGAAATATGGTCATGTTCGACTTAAGGGATACGAATGATCGAAATTCAACTTATGAAATACTGTTCCGATCGATTTAAGCGAGTTTGAAGTATCGAGTTTTGACTACTAATAGTGTTGGTGTTGTTAAGGTAATAGTGCAGTGCAAATCAAGATGGCCACCAAAACAAGTAGTGGCGGTGCATTTATGGTGAAAACAGCAAAGATATTACTCAACCCCTAAAAATTTAACTCTATACAACTGAAAATTATATCCCTCTATTCATTTGCAGTTATAGAAAATAATAAAAACGTTTTTAAAGTGACAAGAAATTACCTCCAAATTTACCAAACTTTGGGCAATTCCACCAACATCTGCGGCTAACTAATTCCAAAACTATCAATGACATTGTAATTTTCAAACTGTTCCCGAGGTGCAAGGAATCCTTATTTTCTCTTTAGAATGTCCATTTGAACACTATACAGTCTGACATTATACCCATTGTCACCAAGCATTTCAATTCTCCATATTGGCTAACACATGTATTTGAAATAAGTCCTTTGAAAAGTATGGTGGTCAAACATTGTCAAAGTAAAAACATCAAATGAATGCTACATAACAGCAGCATGCTAGTACCTGTACAAACCATTGTGGATTCCAAAGTAACTAGAGCACTGACCAAGTCAGAAAGTATTCCACAAAAGGAGGAGTAAAACACAATGAGAAAACTGCTCTCAAGTTCAACACATAGTATCAACAAGGCCAAAAGTTAGAGTTAAATGAAAATCATTCAAGGGGTAAAGAAGATATGACGTTGTCTTTCGTGGCCTAGTTTCTTACCAGCATTGCAAATATTGAGCTACTGCAAACACTGTCCGAAAATCTGGCTAAATCCAATGAAAACTATTTCAGTAACAGAGAAAACAGGGCTAAAATGGTTTTGTTCTTTTTTGTAAATGAGTATGCCTTATTCAATTTAGCCGGATTTCAAAATCGGCCAAGATTTTACACATTCATATCAACATGTTCAGAACGTTTTTACAATTCAGCTTAAACTGCTTGAGTCCCAAATAGGATTAGGCTAAAATTGACAAATTGTAGTTGTTAAAGGGTAATTATACTTGGATGAAAAGTATAAGAGTTAGTAAGCAGACAAGGTTAAATATGGTCAATCACGAAAAATTACTGACCAAGCTACATCACTATGACATAAGAGGACCAGTATCTCAGGTCTGTGGCAGTAGCTGCAAATATTTACATATCCTCCACCATCCCAGTTCCATCAGGTGTCCCCCAGGGTGATGTCCTCGGCCCATTACTATTCCTCATTTACATTAACGATTTTTGCGGGTGTGTAAGTCAATTCAAAGTACACCTATTCGCTGTTGACACAACTATATACCTGTCCTTTTCCATTGTCGATACTGATCATATATGTATGTATTAGCATATATTTTAAGTAATTAAGTCATACCTTTCGAGATTTCGCAGTAATAGATCTACATTTCATTATTTCATATAATACTGTATTTATAATTATTTTATAATATAATTTAGAAATAAATAACACTAGAACACGCAAAAATATCTTAATGACAAACAAGTGTCACTAATTCGACGTATAACTTGACATACCCATACGTACACATACATGTACCTTGGTTGACGTTTCTACAGTGGTCGAATTCTCTCGGTCATGGCTGTAAAGCTTTTTTGATTTTTCAAGCAGTTCGTCGTATGAAACCTGATTAGTTATAAAGTTCTGAAACAGGCCAGTAACACTAGGCACGATCATTGTTTATGGCATAGTTATAGCGTAACAGGTCAACTTCCGGTCTAGTATGCATGAAAGCTGCAGGGTACCTTTTCGATAACACTTGCTATGAGTATTAATTAGATTTTCATTTAACGATGCCTGATGGTTGTAGATCTAAATGCTTGCTGTTTAGCAAAACTGAATATTGATAGCTTCACGCCGTCGTTAAATCTTATTAAGCAGCTCCAAGTAGTTTTGATAATGATCACATACATAAATATATAATCAACAATTTTTATATATCAAGTTTAGATATGTTTGCATATCCAGAAGCGAACGACGCGTACCGCGGTGTCCGGTCTCGATTCAAACTGGTTATCATTCATGAGTAGCTTCGTTTTTTAGAAAAAAAAAACATGACGGATTGGTGGTTAGCTTTATCACAAACGATCTATTTGAAGCAGACGATCATTATTTATTTTTAAAAATTCATTCGTACATAGCAAAGTGACTAATAGTGCAGACCGTGGTATGGGGGTCATTTAGGCTCCGTCTGATCTGGGTCTATACTGCTTGCATTAGACTAATTTAATGTTTACAGGTACATAAATGATGAGTGTAGATTCTACTCGTTACTAGTTGCAATATATTTAATGCAACAATAAGAGATATATGCATGCACATGCCATAACTGTTCATCGTGTGCTACATTAGTAGGTGCATGGGTGAAAACGATCAAGGTTTATGTAAAATACACTAATAACGCATTTTACAGGTATAGAATGTGCGAAAAATCAATTAATTATCACTTAATACCGTATTGAACTTCCCTCCTACATATCCTTTATGTGGTACGCTTCAACCAAAATGGTACGTTTTGACTCGGACTGTTTGACTATGGTACGTTTTGACCATAACCCCTTTTATTTTCCCCAAGGTATAATTTCCCATTGGAAGGAAGATCGATTATAATTCAATTGAATATTCCAGAGAAATTTGCGAACATTCTTAATTCAGACCCAAACACCACACCGTAGACAATATATTTATACCTGGTGGTTGCACACTATTTGCACGGGATTTTCAAGATTTCCGAAGGCAACCCATTTGTTAACAACAATGAGCGTGTTCACCTGAGACCCTCGAGTCGACCCGAGTTCCTCAGGTTACAGGTGAACAAACCGTGTTCGTACTCGAATGACGTCAAATGACCTCTGAACCGAACTCTAGGCTAACCCAGTCTCTGCGCAGGGTTAGTCGAGTTTCAAAATGGCGTCCGAAAATGACAACGCAAAATCCAAATAGTAAAAAGCTAAATACCGTATAATTTACGCATGTATAAGAGTGTTTTAATGAACAGTCCTGTAACCATGCTATAAGGTAACAAATAGTTAGCCTAGGGTTTCATTGTTCGACATTATAATTGTGGTGTATATGAATAACGGAGACAAAGTTCTGCTAACTATACATTTACTAATAACGTCTAATCTCTATAGCGGTCTACTGGCTAGTCCCGGTCAGCATGCAGTGCCCGTGGTACTGCTATCATAGATGCATGTAATATGATACATATGCCATGTACAGTGATACACTACATCTCTCCCTTGCTTTTTAATATAAATGTTAAAGCATTTATAACCAGTGAATTCAAAATATAATTTGGTTACTGTAACTTTATTAGAACAGTAATAAACATTGCTAGTTCAAAATGTAGTACATGTATATCAGTGAGCTTTAAACATTACGAAATATTTCACTAACTACAATGCAAATACAATGCAAGTTCTAAAACTAAATCTATATCTCTCTCTGGGACGGATACAGCATGCGACCTGAAGTCAACTTATGATATCTGAAGTGTCTTTAATCACCCATTAGCGTCTGCAGTTTAGCATTCGCTTGACATATTCCATGTCTTCATGTCCTGAATTAAATTGAATGTATAAACAAAGTGTGAAAGAATATCACAATTAAGACTGACACATGCTGCTAAGTAATGGGTTAAGTCTGTTTATGCACCATTATCCCTGGTCTGCGAGTAAAATTTATGAGTCTGTCCACGGCGTTAATCTAAACAGCTCCATGATAAGGTCATTGGGTTGAGGTGAAACCAGTCAATTTCTATTTACACACAAAATCAGAATATTTCCCAGGTGCTTTGATTAATCTGCTGAAGCACATTTTGGTACATCTCGCTCGCACACGACACTCCAAACATAAGCCTTTTGTAGCGAAACTGTCCTGTATGAGTCACAAACGTTGTTATCTCACGGGAACTCTCATCCAATTCGATCTGATGGTACGCGTGTTTAATATCCAATTTACTGAATATTTTCGAACCGTTCATTTCCTGCAGAATGTCGTCTATTGTAGGTATCGTGTGATGTACTCGTCGCACGGCCATGTTTGCTAGTCTCATGTCCACGCACAGACGGATGTCGTTTTCTTTTGGCACAATTACAACCGGCGACACCCACCTGCTGGGTGTGTCAACCTTCTCTATTATGTCCGTCTGTATGAGACTGTCTAGTTTGGCTTCTAACCTGTCCCGTAGATGGTAGGGAACCCGTCTGACAGGTTGTATAACAGGTGTTACCTTGTCATCGATAGGAATTTGCATTTTGAACTCCTTCAATTTTCCTATCCCAGAAAACAAATCTGGGTATTTGTTTGTGATATCACTACTAATGTTGCAAATCTGCGGACCTACTCTTAACACATCCAAGGATATCGCCGTGTTCTTCCCTAATAGGGACTGTCCCTTCCCGTCAAGCACGGTGAATTCTACTCTTTCTGCCTTCCTGTCGTTTCCTTTGATATTTGCTTTAAATATCCCTGCCAGTTTCAGCGGCGATTTAGAGCCATACGCGAAAATCTGTTTGTCTGTCAGTTGATTTGAAAGACACTCAAAATTCGACTGCGATTTGAGAAATTTCCATGTGTTAATATCAATCACATTGCATGTAGCCCCTGAATCTATAATCATATTTAGAGGGATGTTTCCGACCTCTACATTTATTCTTGTTGTAGCAAATTTGTCCCTTACTGTAAACATGAAGTCTTCAGGATTCTCTGGTTCTGTGGCAGGTTCCTGTAGGGAGCGTACATTTCTGTGAGGCTTGTTCTTTTGCACGGGTGCTGTTTTAACAGTCCTACATTTAACAGCAAAATGACCCCGATTTCGACACTTTCGACATTTTGCATTTTTAGCTGGGGCAAGCAGTGTCTTTTGATCTGTGCCCTCTTCGTCCACAGCTAAAGCATTCGATCGACTCCTGACTGTATTGTTTCCTTTGTCGGCCTTGGATTCGGAGCGCGTTTTCACTGTAATTTGCGTTATCCACTTTACTGTCATTTTCCATTTTCAGAGCACTGAACTGCGCTCGCTCGAAAGTTGCGGAATGTTCTAGAACTCTTTCTAAAGTAAGTTCTTTTTCGGAGAGAAACTTCCTCCTCAAAATAGTTGAACAACATTTTTCGACTTTTTGATCCCTGATCCGGTCGTTTACGTCTGTGAAATCACAGGACATCGCCATTTTCTTGAGTCTAGTCGCATAGTCCTGCACAGATTCCTTCGGATCTTGAGTTTCGGAATTAAACTTGTGTCTCTCAAATGAAATGTTCTTTTTTGGTTTGAAATAATTGTCCAATTTTTCGACTGCTGTGTCATAATCATTATCGACCCCAGTGTCGTCCAGTGTCTCAAAGATTTCCTGCACCTCCTGGCCAACAAGGTGAAGTAATAACGCTCTCTTTTGCGTTTTGTCCTTTACGCCCGATCCCACGACGAAATATTTGAACGATTTCATCCAGCTGTCCCATCTGCTGGCTAGGCTGGATGGATCACCATTGAGCTGAAACGGCTCAATGCTCGGCACTGTAAGTGCTTTTGCCATTACGGAATTTAATCCAAGTTGCAGCAACTTTAAATGTCCCAAACGGAATTTAATCCAATTCGCACCACCGTATTTAAATCAACGGAATTTAATCCACATCTAGACTTTAATAATTCAGTCTTGATCCCATCCTCGTCGCCAAGCTTTCTGTGGTGTATATGAATAACGGAGACAAAGTTCTGCTAACTATACATTTACTAATAACGTCTAATCTCTATAGCGGTCTACTGGCTAGTCCCGGTCAGCATGCAGTGCCCGTGGTACTGCTATCATAGATGCATGTAATATGATACACATGCCATGTACAGTGATACACTACAATAATCATAAAATTGCCATTATTGGTCCGGGTTGGCGTGGTTCCCATTTTGTTTTAGGCCGTAATTTGACCCATTACTTACTCGTCTGAAGGGTTTGTCGTTCTGCTGAACGATGCGTGCGCATTCGGAATTTAGCGCAATTTTACGTCATTTGATCAACTCTACTTGACTCGCGAGTCTCAGGTGAACACGCTCAATGAGAGTTGGCCCTTATCGAACGAAGATCGTTAACTCACGCCCATATAATTAGATCATACCTGTATTATATAATTGGTTTTGAACCAGATCTTAGTGCGATTATGCAAATGTTAGCATACGTTTCTGATTTTATGCTTGGAAGTTAATTGTTTAATTCGCATATATGTTATAATCTATAGGGTATGAATGTGTACTTTTTGCGCAAAGCCGGGATCAGTATTGTCGTTTGTACTTTAAATGAGTTATTCGGCTATGAAGAAAAAAATCACAACAAAATTATCTAAAACGCTATAAATTTCGACTTCGTCTTCAAAACAGTTGAATCTGAATTAGAAAAATTGTATCTAAAACAATGACGTTCATGTTTATGAAAATAAATACATGTACGATCTTTTCGCGAAAGTAGTTTTGGAGCGCAATAATATTTCTTCCATTACGAGTGATTCGGTGTCATCTTTTAGCCTGTATGTAAACAAAAGCGAACAGATTTTCAGGAGAGAGAATCTAATGAAAAACAATATTGATCTGGGAATCAAAAACGTGCATGTTGTAGTCTCATTTCTCGCCTTGTAGAAAAGCAAGTAAGTGTATGATCAACGTAGGAACAGAGCTTTAGATCCAAAATAGTCGTACCACATTTCACTATACATGTCGTCTTTTGGCTTCAAAATGGCGATGGGTTTGTTTCACTACATGTGGTAGAATATTTTCAAAACACTTTTTCAGAAAGAAATGCTTGAAAATAACATTCCTGTCATCTCAATGAAGAACCGGGTTGCAATTTGTCATAGTTTTTCTGTTGAATTGTTTGCTATACAGTGCCGGTGCACTTGCCCAAAAAATGCTTGTAAATAATTATCGAGGCAGCTTTTGTCGGCATAGTTCGGTCAGTGTTAGAACATATACACATGCTTTGAATTGGACTGTGTGTTTTGATTGAGACTCATCTCTGTAAAGCATGAGTAGCATTTGACCTCAAAGTTTGCTACACTAGCCAGAATTCAATATGGCCATGCACTATTACCTTAAAAGAAAGGTGCTAGTGATTGCAAAGGAGCAAAACATTTTTATTTGTTTCTGTACGAATGTTTGTGTTAACACGATGCATAACATGTAGAACTTGTTAGTTTGTTAATTTGCGTAGACTGTTGACGCATCATCTTATCTAAGTGTCCAGCAAGGCGGCAGACAGTTTGTACCCATGTACCCTAGGCATTTTCAATAGGACACTGTACAGTGATCATTTTACCTATGCATCCTGAGTCATATACTCATTAAATTTACCAGGGACTTACATTGCATTTGATGAAAAGTTGCAAGTTCCATGGATCCATAGCTTTTTCTGGCCTATTATGCCTTTAAAGGGACTCGCAACCGGATGGTGTACTCAAAATAAAATAAAATACTCAAATAAAAGCAAATTTGTGGCATTATTTGGCTTCTGACAATAAAAAACAAGAGGGCCATGGCCCTTAATTCGCTCACCTGAGGACATAATTATATTGTAGTTTGTACCTAAATTGACTGGGCAAGACAACATTTTAATATAACTATAAATGGAGTTATCTTCCAGACTTGAAAACATGACAAAAGGGAATTCTGTTTTCAAGCTTATGACCCTTATCCATGACACATCCTCTTATCAAGCTATTTCCATTACCGGTAAATAAATGATATTTATTTCACTAGCGTCGGAAGAACTGGAATTATTTTCCTGACAATAAAATATGACAAAGGGGAAAAACAAAATATTGCTGCCATTCTGTATGGCATTTTCTCTCATCAGTTTCTTTCCATACATAAAATCATTACAATAGCATCAGTAGAACTGGAGTTGTCTTCCGGACAAGAAAATATTACAAAGGGAAATAACTCCAAAAAAGCAATGATGTCAGAGTTATGGCCTTTGCAAATGGCACTTCCTCTCATTCGGCCCTTTCCAAATATGCAACTTCATTTTACCCATAACCCCATAGCCTGTTTCTAGTTTTGAAAATAGGTGGCCACCTAAAGTAGGTTGAAAGTAAAGCAGAATGTGCCTTAAGGCACACTCTGATTTACTTTCAAACTGCTTTCAGCTACAATCTACTAGGATATAGAAATTTATTTCTTATCTTACATTTTCATGACTGTACAAAGTGGAATTATTTTCTTCAGTGGAGGAATAAATAATTAAAGGCCTAAAAATGCATATTTATGGGGTAATGGGTTAACAAATATCAGTATTTGTTGAATTGGAGTTACCTCCTGGACAAGAAAAAATGACAAGACGTACAGATAACTCTGATAAAACCAATATTAAACATATGTATAAATATGGCATAAGACATAATTACATAACTGTCAGTGGATCACTTCCAGATCCTGTTTCTCTAAGTATGAAGCAGACTGAACCATTTCTAAACTTTAGCAGACAACATGTTCAGCATACACCACCAGTTCTGTTGCTGTACAGCAGTTGACCTGAGGTCAGTTATGCAATTCTGCCAGTAGCAAAATTATAGCTGGGAACTTAACTCTTATAATGCTGAATTGATATCTGCTATACATATTGTATGTGAATTTTGTAAAGCAAATCATACTTTACATTTTCTAAATTAAAAAAACTATGTAAGTAAATGGCAAATAGTTTGGAGCCAGATTAGATGCAGCATAATGTAGCATCTGACCTGGATCCAAACAGTTTGCAAATATAGGTGATTCAGTATAAGGGTGCTTGAACCCTTCTTAAACCAGTAAAACAGTAAAACTGAATAAAGCGGCAATGAAAAAATCCCTATAGTGAATCTCTATGGTCAGTTTTGGCTTTGATATGAACAATTTTGAGAGAGAATCACCAGGAGATACTATAAAAAAATATCAAAGCTGTGGGCCTAGCAGTTTTTGACAAGAAGATTGTTTAAAGTTTTTCGCTTTTTTTAATAAAGTTCAATAAGTAGTCCACTTTTGAAGTTCATTTTAACAATTTCTGTAGAGAAGTATCCAAGGAACACCCTGAGCAAGTTGAAATTTCCGTCAAATTATCGGTTTCAGAGGAGATGTCACTTGAAGTAAATTTGAACGGACGGACGGGCGGACGACGGACGGCGGGCGATCACAACAGCTCACCTTGAGCCTTCGGCTCAGGTGAGCTAAATATGATCAGTCCAAAAAAAAGTCTCAAGAATCGTCATCGAATCTTAGTTTTTTTTTAGATATTTTCCATCGTTTTTCTATAGCGTTAGTAGACGGTATAGTTGTTGATGTTGCTTCTCTACACGGGCTCAGACTTAAACCCGAGCCGAATAATGTACTATCAATCGCTACCAGTGAAGTGCATTCGCTACAATATAAAAAGAGAGCGCCAGTAGGCGCGTGGGTAAAGGCGTTTCCTTTTTTTCATGTTTGTCTCCACAAGGAGGGTCACGGGTTCGAATCCCAACAGAGCTTCTTTTTTTTTTGAAATGCATTTTTTAACAGAATTTATTATCCTAAACTAAATCTTACCCATTTATATTCAGCATTTGACATATATTTACAAATTACTATTTTTAATGCTAAATCAGGTTGCGAGCCTCTTTAAATGTATTCCTCGTCTGAAGTAAATAGTTTCATTTATATAATATGCAACATCAGAAAAACTATCTATATCCTAACAGATAGTAGCTTAAAGCAGGTTGAAACAACTTTCAACCTGCTTTAAGTGGTCACCTGTCTTCATAACTAGAAATAAATTCATTAAATAGTGGTACATTGGGTTATTTTTTTCACGTCAATGACTCAATATAAGTCTCAAGGACTCATTGTGTTATAGAATGTGCATCCGTAGGACTTATTCATCTTATTTCTAAACTTATCACTGGACACATCTACCAGAGTGCCAAGCAGTAACGGTGGCGGCATCATATTACAATCCAAACTGTCCGACACTCGTGTTAGCCCCTTCATTGCCTTACCCCGAGCGTAATGGTTACATGTATTTGTAAACAGTTTGGATCCTAATCATACACTGTTTCACACTCATTTCTAAGGTCAAAAAACCTAAAATTTAAATTTGAGTAATAATAGCAGACGCAATTTGTTTACAATTGATGATGTCGTGACTTTTAAGGGGTTACAATAAATCTTCAGCATTGTCGGGTTCTTTTTCATTTTTTTGCTCTTTCGCTTATATGCAATTAATCTAAAAAGAAAAAACCCATCTTCTTACCTTTAATGTAAATAGAACATTTTTGCAGGCTGTGCAGCAGTGTGAAATCGCCTCCGAGTTATGAGATACGGACAATGAGGCGCTGTGACATCGAGAGTCTGTACGAGCTGACGTCAGAGAACGGCTGGAATATGGAGAAGGCCTATCTAGAACATGTCTTCAACACCGACCCGACGGGCCTTGTCGTGGTCGTGACGGACGATGGACACGTTATAGGTATGTACCTGACATACACTTCACCATGCATTGACCTGGGATATGGTTGAAGACCCCTAATGAGACCGGGCCAATATTGGTCAATATCGGTACTCTACGGAGAGCGAGCGGCCATTCTCGTCAAGTTAACTGTCGGGCCGTTGAGAACCATGCTAGGCCAGACAATTTCAAACAATACCGGCCATTTTCGTCAACGCTTGTCTGACACTCAGTTCAACATTTCTTAAGTCAAAATACCTTAATTGAAAATTTTAGAAATAAAAGCAGACGACAATGGTATACAATTGATGACGTCACGGAGGTGAAGAGGATAAACAATTTGTTGATGAATAATCATTCAAAACTCAAAACAATTATTAGTTATGATCAGTTTAAATGTTTGCCAAGTGTGATTCCGAAAACATAAACTGCTTCAACATTTCAAATCTATATTGGAGACTGTTGCACATAACAATCGATCCCGATCTGTGGTCCGTGTTAGAAAACGTCGTACGACAAAAACGGCCGGAAGTCAAAACTTTAAAATACATCTAAGCTCTGATTTCTGATATAGCATAATCCTGTTTTGTGACCACTCTTTGTAATCATCTTTTCAAGATACATATGAGCCGTGTCATGACAAAACCTACCTTATTGCATTGGAACTTTAGAAGCGGCTGGCCTTGATCTATACAGCTTGCAATGCAATACGGCAGGTTTTGTTATGGCACGAGTTCATATACTATAACATATCAACTTTATTATGCTATTCCTTTATTATGTCATTAGAGGCTGCAATGACGGTATAAAGTATCTTAGAATCAGACTTACGACAATGTTTGTCGTACGGCGTTTAGTAAGACGGACCCCAGGTGCCCTGTCACGCTACGGAGACAGTTCTTCTGCTGCATCGTTACTGAATGTAGCCCAACTTAAAAAGGAACTCTACTTTTCTATTGTGTTGCCAATATTTCACTCAAAGTTTTTGTTGTAATCATTGTTTTGTCGTGTCAGATTAACTAAGTGTTCCTAAATGAGCCTAAGATTAAGCAAGCATTTTGGCGAGCTTAATAACATTTTCTTTGCGCGTTTAGGAATATTTGATCTCATAAGACAACGGATACATGTATTCTGTATTCCTTTAAGACAACAAGCATCTGATTTATTTTCTCACACAACCAAAACAGTGTGTTTTCGCCGTTTCAATAACATTGTAATATATTGGTTTCCTGCGATTTAGCGATGTGGCCGTTCGTACACACGTTAAAAGACAGGATTTTTCTACTCGTTCAGCAAACAGTGGCTGCTCGGTAAGCCTTGCGGTCACTGGTTTCCTACCTTGTAATACACCCGTCCTATATCATGCAATGTCATACTATTATTTAATTTATTGTTTATTTATGCTTGCTCTATCCACAGGCCACAATGGCATACTAGCTCACAGTGACGCTATCGCCTCATCAGGCATGAACGTCGTGAAGGAGGACTATCGCAAGTATGGTATTGGCAAGCAACTATTCCGCAAGGTCATGGACGTTATGCAGGAGAGAAATGTCGGAGGCACGTCACTTAGCAACAGAATGACCTTCTATGCCCAGTTTGGCTGGACAATAAAGTCTTATACAATTCACTACAATGCTGGGCCTGTGAATACTGACTTCGTACAAGATGTACCTAAAGGCGACTTCGAAATTGTGCCATTCAAAGATATCAATATAACAGATTTCATTGATTACGATTCAGAACTACACACGGTACCTCGTGCTGTCTACATTTGTAACTGGGCATCTTGGGCTCAGGCTAATACATATGTTGCATTAAGAAGCGGGAGAGTGTGCGGGTATGGGGTTTTAAGGCCGTCTGATGTCGGGCACAGAATGATGCCCCTGTACGCCGATGACACAGCCATTGCCAAGGCGCTGTTCTGTCGACTAGCCGAACATGTTCCTGACGGCGAACCAATTATTTTCGCACAACCAATAGAGAATGATGTTGCAAACAGCTTCATAGCTGCCAATAAGTTTACAACCTACTTGTCCATGACACGGTTATATAACAAGTGGAATATCCCTGTAGATACAAGACGGGTATACTCGGTGTCCTCCACAGAATATGGCATCGTGTGATGTGAATCATCAAAACAGACAAACATTTAAGTATTCTACAGTAAAGAAGTCATGTGACAGTTCTCGGTTTAATAGTCACGCTGCTCCGTCTCTACAACACCCATTCGGAAACAAATAGTTTGCGTCGGTGTTCGGAGGGAGTCGTTATTGGAGGGAAAAGATAACATCGTCACTGCCTTACTCCGAGTTCAATGGTTCAGTTTCAAGCAGTTCGGGTCTTGATCAGACGCTGCGTAAACGCAACGTCTGATCAGGATCCAAACTGATTGACACTGATTTTGTCATAACTTAAGTCATTTTCCCTAATACATGTATTTAGATTTATAGCAGATGACGTCATGTCAGTGCAGGGGTTAAATATACTTGTCTTGTCTTGTGTGTGCAAATAATTGTTGTAAAAGGGAATGTTTTGTTCAGATGGTCGTTGTAGGGAGCGAGCACTGTATTATCTCTATCCAGGCTGTTCTCTCTTTGTCATATGTGATATACAGCTCTGACAGTGCCAAGAAGTGATCTATTAATTGACCAAGAAATATATTCAAATATATAGTTTAATTTAGTACATATACACTACAGTAACCCGTTTATTACGACAACTAAATTGCGTTCATTATTAGGTGCATAAGGCAAGTGACTGCTTACAGCAAGGTGAACATAAAACAGAAAGCTCCATTAGGAGTTTTCTTATTTGCTTTCACCTTGCTTTAACCATCAATTAGCCTTGTTTTTAGTGGTTAGCTATTGAGGTTTTACTATATATTGGTGTAAAGTTTACTGTTATTGTGGTCAATGAACCTTAGTGTGTCAATAGCATAGAAATGTGGTGTCCTTGTGCAACATTTGCTTATATACAGATAATTAATGCAGCACAGAAGTTGTATCAGGGTTATTTTATTGGATTCTTTTAAACAATGCTCCCTAATTAAACTATTCTTTGCTTTATCCAGAGTAAAATGATTATTTGCAAACAGTTTGGTTCCTGATCAGGAGTCGCTTTACGTGGTGTCTGATCAGGAAGCAAATTGTTTGACACTCATTTCGATACATGTATTTCTCAACTCAAAATACCTCAAATTGAAATTGAGATTTAGAAGCATACAGTAATTGTTTCAAGCAGCCAGATGACGTCATTACAGTGAAGAAGGTACAGATGCTGAAACAACGATCTTGCCAACAACAAAATTTAAGTAGACGACAATGAAACGGTGAAGGAGTAAAAAATCTCACACATATTTGGCAGTGAAAGGGTTAACCGAATGATATTTATGATGTTATAATTTCTGGCATTTACCATGCATCAGTTGGTTGTGCACCTTTGACTTTAAATAGACCCGGCTGCGATTCGACACATCTAGGCGACACTATGTACGCCGTTTTCTTTTTAATCGGGTCTGTAAAATACTTAATAGTAAAATTTCTTAAGCAACACTCTAACATCCATTGTCGGTCGTTTACAACTGGCTGTTCAGAAGCTTTCTCCATTGATTTTACCCCGGTGTAATTAAGAATATTGCCCCATGGAATACTGACCTTCGGGCTACTTTTTAGCTCGCCGGACTGTGTCCAAGAGCTTATGTTGTCACCCAGTCGTTGGTGTTCGCGTTAGCAGTTTCAAGAAAATGCTTATAACTCATATGTCCCTTGAGATATTGCTTTCATATTTTGTATGTATGTGTGTATACGGACAAGACCTTTCCATGCACACAAAAGGTTAGACCCCTGTGACCTTGACCTTGAACTTACGGCCCACGTTTAGGTTTCGAAATCGGCGTTTTGGTTTTGAAAAATGCCTATAACTCCTATGTTCATTGAGATATTTCTTTAGATCTAATATTTGGCATGCATATGTAAGTAAGTAAGTAAGTAAATATTTTATTTTTGTGACATGTGCATAGTACAATAAGTTATTAACAAAACGTTGTTCAAATACAAACAATTTGCACCCGGGCCAGTGGGCCTATAAGTCACCACAATTTAAACATAAAACTTAATGTCTTGCACATGTATATGGACAATACCTCTTCATGCATACAAAATGATCAGCCAAGTGACCTTGACCTTGAACTGAGGGCCCGCGTTTAGGTTTTGAAATCTACGTTTAGGTTTCGAAAAATGCTTATAACTACTATGTCCACTGAGATATCCCTTTCGTATCTGGTATGCATTATAGGAATAAACAACATAGTTTTGACGTTCATGACGGTATGACTACATTAGCTTCGCAGGGGGTAAATTCCGTAAACGCCCGAAGGGCGTTTTCGATAAATTTACCCCCCGAAGCTAATGTAGTCATACCGTCATGAGCGGCAAAGAGATGTTGTTTATTCCTTATATTTATATTTTCTGTCTTGTCAATTTAATGTGTTTATTGGCCAGATTTGTTATTCTGTATAAGAATTTATCATATACCGGTCAAAGAGGTTTGATAGATGTAATGTCGATGTAATAGCCATTCCAGTTTCTAAATATGGTGAGAAAGTAGTCTCAACTACATGTACTGTAACTGTATTAAAAATTCAGGATTTTTTCCAGTAAACTTTCTCTCTGTGAATGAAAATGACTTACAAGGCAAACAAATAACAGTGCAACTTGAATATCTATTGCCAAAGCACATTCTAAAATTACAGGTCGCGGTTGTTTTCTTAACCCATTTACACACATAGCAACGCGATGGCAACGACCTATAGGTCTGTATCACTCCGCTAGTGTCATATTACCGTCGACCAATGGGAGCTTAGTGTTAAGTGCCCGATGTAGTCTATTTGAAGAAGTCCACGGATAGCACGGAGGAAATCCGAACTGGTTAAATCCAGATTCGAAATGTAGGTTCATCGGCAGATGACTGCATATTTTTTAATAGGATTACATAAGGACTTTACAGGTTGAATGTAAATATGTGTGTATGGACAAGATCTCACTATGCACACAAACCTCTTCATGCATGCAAAAGTATCAGCCTAGTGACCTTGACCTTGAACTGCGGGCCCGCGTTTAGGTTTTGAAATCTACGTTTAGGTTTCGAAAAATGCTTATAACTCCTATGTTCACTGAGATATCCCTTTCGTATCTGGTATGCATGTGTGTATGGACAAGACCTCACCATGTACACACACATTTTTACCCAAGTGACCATGACCTTGAAAATAGGACCCAGGTTTAGGTTTCAAAATCTGTGTTTAGGTTGCTCAAAATGCCTTTAACTTCTATGTCCATTTAGGTATTGCTTTCATATTTGGTATGTGTATGTATATAGACTATACGTTTCCATGCATACAAAAAAGTTTGACCCCTGTGACTTTGACCTTGAAGTTTGGGTCAGCGTTTTGGTTTCCAAATCTGTGTTTAGGTTCCGAAAAAATGCCTATAACTTCTATGTTCATTGAGCTATTCTTTTCATATTTGATATGCATATGTATATGGACAATACCTTTTCAAGCATTCAAAATTGTTCAACTTAGTGACCTGGACCTTGAACTTAGGGCCAGCGTTTAGATAACATCTGTGTGAAGGTTTCGGAAAATGCTTATAACTCCCATGTCCCTCGAGATATTGCTTTTATATCTGTTATACATGTGATTATGGACAAAAACTTAACATGCACACACATATTTTTACCCAAGTGACATTGACCTTGAAGTTAGGGTCCGCATTTAGGTTTCAAAATTTGCATTTAGATTTCACAAAATGCCTATAACTACTATGTCCATTAAGATACTCCTTTCATATTGTGTTCGCATATCTATATGGGCAAGATCTTTCCTTGCCTTATTTTTTTTTAACCAAATGACCTTGACCTTGAAACTAGGGCCCATACTTATAAGTTAACTTCCTAAATGTGCTGAAGGAGAGCTTTGTTGTCTCTCTGACAACACTCGTTTATTAATTGTGAAACCCCAGCACCAGCCTCCGTTAAAGCATTTATGACTCCCCGGTCATAATACTACGACCCATGCACAGGAAGAAAACTAACATCTCATGAAGAATCATGTCCTCAATAGCGACCCCCAAGTTTTTGCGTTACAATATATCGTCATTCTGTACAAGTATATAAAAGTTGATGAAATTCTGTTTAGAAATGAAATAGCTAGAGTGATGACAAACGGCCCACTACGTATGAATATAAGTACAGTGCTCCCTCCCTACAACGACCCTCCCAACAACGACTCCCCCCTTACAAAGATCCTTGCCACATTTCCCTAAACAAGACATTTATGTCAAACCATTCCATGGCTGAAATACCGTCTGCTTAATTTTTCGTCTTCTGTTATTTTTCTCAAAGTTACGTATCAGTGGACATTTTTTATATAAAAAAATATACTGGAACTTTTGTTACACGGGAATAATAAACTTATTTTGGTGCAAAAATAACAATCAAATTACTATTCAATTTTATTCAATAAAAGAAATATAAGTCAATACAAGATGAAAGAGTACAAAAACATATATGGTTAGAATTCCCACAAAGATAAAAAAATTCAAAGCAGGCTTAAACCTTCCCTTGTTTTAACCTCTACAGTGCTTAACTCTTTGCATGCTGGGTAATGTTTCCTCTGCAACAATTGTCCTCTGCTACTGTTAAACAATAGTGTCTTGAAGGCCCTGATATCGCTCACCTGTTGTAATGGAGCCTGATGGCTTTACCTTTGAGTTTCACCCATATAGATCTTAATCCATTCAATTTTGTAGACTACAGAGTGTAAACAATGTTGGAATACAACATATTCTAGTATTGCTGAGTATACCAAGGTATATCAAGTATACCTCCTGACACAATAAAACACTTGTATGAATTAATTATTTCGATTCTAACACTTCATTGTAACCACAATATGCACCGAGGCAATGGCGCTACTTTTTTTTGGAAGCCATATTACATCAGTAACGTTACATTTTAGCCATTACAGCGTGTGCGTGTTTTATTGTGAATTCAAACACAGTTGCGCCCATCTTTGTTGGTGAGCTTGAGTTGTGTTAGAATTCATGTTTAATCATACAGGTATCAAAGAAAAGTCGCAGCTAAATGCAAGAGGATATGAAAGGATGTTGAAAGAGAATATAAAAGTGATAAAAATCTTCTTTACTAAAATATTATTAACCCATTACCCCTTAGCCTATTTCTATTATTGAAGATAGTTGACCACTTAAGGGTGTATCAAACCCATAAGCTATTTTTTCAAAGTATTAAACTTTTTTTTATCATTGTTTTTTTGGAAGAGCTATTTATGATGAATTAAAAAATGGAAAAAAAATATGGTGGTGTCCTTTTTTTGAGCTACAGCGATTTGAAAAAGGTCTGTCAAATTTGGAATTGTTTTTCAAACTTTACCCATTTAGAGTACAAACCTCAGTAAAATCTATTTCAAAACAAAACAAACAAGGTAGTTTGGGGTTTCTTTATTTATTTCATGTCTATGGTGGTATTTTCACATATAGAAACCAAATTTAGACAAAGCAGGCACCAGGTTTGAACAATATCGATCCTTGAATATCAAAAATATGCTTTTTATAGGGCATGATTTTATTAGATTTTTATTTTATGAAAAAAGTATAAGCGGGCTGTTTGAAAAGGACAAAATAAGAAAGAGTGGGTGGGGTAAATTTTACATGGCCGTAGAGTCAAAAGTTATTCACCAAAATGTACACTTTTTGTATTTTTTCATTCATCTTAAATAGCTCTTCAATACAAAACCATCATAGAGTGTTTTCATATACTTTGAAATTTTTCCAAATTCATGACTTTCATACACCCTTAAGGGTGCATCAATGTCATGACTTTGGGAACTTTTCAAAGTATATGAAAACACTCTATGATGGTTTTGTATTGAAGAGCTATTTAAGATGAATGAAAAAATAGAAAAAGTGTACATTTTGGTGAACAACAGTTGGCTCTACGGCCATGTAAAATTTACCCCACCCACTTCCTCTTATTTTGTCCTTTTCAAACAGCCCGCTTCAATAAAATCCATTTTAAATGAAAACAAATATGATAATTTGGTTTTGTGTTATTTATTTCCTATCTATGGTAGTATTTCTTCATACAAAAACTAATTTAAGAAAAAAATGGCACCAAATGTGAAATTTATAAAGCTCTAAATATCATCGATATGGTACTTTTTTGTAAATTTTGTAAGGGGAGATAACTCTTTTTACTTTAATAACTCAAAATTTTCAACACTGACCTTTCAATTTCTTTTCATAATTTGAACTGCCTTAGCATGGGCTTTCATCTGGTAGAATATAAGAAAAAGTTAAATACTAGAACTATTTCATTTTCAAACTTTTTTACTTTTTTTCATAAAATAAAAAATCTAATAAAATCATGCCCTATACAAAGCATATTTTTGATATTCAAGGATCGATATTGTTCAAACCTGGTGCCTGCTTTGTCTAAATTTGGTTTCTATATGTGAAAATACCACTATAGACAAGAAATAAATAATGGACACTCAAATTATCATGTTTGTTTTGTTTCGAAATAAATTTTACTGAAGCTTGTACCCTGAATGGGTAAAATTTGAAAAAAAAAAGTCCAAATTTGACATATCTTTTTCAAATCGCTGTAGCTCAAAAACAATGACACCACCATATATTTTTTTTTCATTTTTTTATTCATCATAAACAGCTCTTCCAAAAAAACAATGTTAGAAAAAAAGTTAAATACTTTGAAAAATTGGCTTATGACATTGATACACCCTGAAAGCAGTTTGCAAGTTCAACCTATTGGCACATTCTGCTTTATTTTCAGCCTGCTTTAAGTTTCAAACTGCTGTGACAGCTTATATATTTTGTAGGTGCATATTCATAACTGCATAAAATTGTAACTATTTTCTTCAATACATGAATACATTAAAGGCATATTATGTAATAAGCTATAAAATGATGTCAATTCTAATATTAAAACAATTATAAACATAATATATGCAAAAGCTAAAATCTCAAGTTGAAAAAAAACTACAACATCAAGAAATTATTGTAAAATATTAACAGTAAATAAGACGATGTTCTTTCACAACAAGTCTGTTTATTATATACCTAATGATTTATAGAGATTTCTCAGTACATGTATGTGTTACAGTTGATATCATCACTATAGTGATTATATCACTTTTGCATTGACAATATCAATTTTGTGATGTAATGTCACAATATCTTTCGTGACGTCCCGCGTAAACAAATAATTTTATGTGTTTTGTCTGTAAAAATGTCATTAAAATGTATTTAATAAACAGAATAATCAATCTCTTTGGATTGATATCAAAAATATATCACTCAAATTGGTTGTTATCCGTTAAAAAACTCGTCCTGCAGACTCATCTTTTAATCAGATAACAACCCATTCTCGTGATATATTTTTCATATCAATCAAAAGGAATTGATTATCCTCTATTTATGAATAAATAATTATATCCATTGCAAACAGTCAGTTTAGACACTGGGTGTTTGGATCACTAAGATTAAAATAGCCACTCGGATCAAAATATATCATCAACATTTTCAAAAGGCTGCAATCTTCTACATTTTATTGTATTGTCTTTAGTAGTGTTTAACATCTGTCATCAGTCCATGTTTAAAACAAGCTGATCTCAAACCAGTCTAGAATTTAAATGCTATTAAGCAAGCCTTGGTAAGTTTAATTACTTTTCTATTCTAGACGAAGTTGAGATCAGCTTGTCTTAAACATCGACAAGTGACAGATTATTTTTCTCACATAATCAACAATTCAAGCTATTTTTTAAAGCAATAGACTTTTTTTTAATCCCGGTGATGTCGAAAGGCCTTTATAAATAGTGACGTTAAATTGATCTCACACATGTTGGAGACAAGACTATTCACAATCGCAGTTCCTTATTGAAAACAGGTTTAGTTATGTGAGAAAAGAATTTTTATTCTGTGTTTCCTATCTCATTTTCAACAAATATTTCTAAAATGTTTAGAAAGAACCACTGATATTTTAAGCGGCATCCCTCATTTCTAAGATAATAATTTTCAAAATACCTAATTAAGCATCAAACTTTTTGTCCGTGTAATCTCTCCTCTCCCCTATTATATTTCCATGTTTCTGACATGACTGAGTTATTTTTGGAACAGAATAGTATTTAATGGTAAATGAGTAACAAGGTAACATCGGATATATATATTGGTACACTTTCTACTTGAGTTGATTATGTCCTGGTGCAGCACGAGACCGCTGAGCTAAATATTCTGATACAATGTACTTTATTGTACTTCCCAATAAACACATTTATGCTGAAACTGTTATTTCCATTGAAAACAGGTTGGAGCTAGATAAGAAGACGGGTAACCTGGTGTCTGATCAGCTCCAACCTGTTTGCCACTCAGATTAAAAGAAAGTCAAAACTTCTTAACAATATTTGTCTACATTTTTAGAGCATTGCATTGCGTTTAAACGGGGAAAAATCTTCTGTACTGTTCATTACGTGCAACAAATACAGCTATCTGTATCCCTAGCTGGCTGTACGGAAATCATCAATCCTATTTTCAGTTTAAGAATGTTCCAATCTGAAAATAACTCGGCCAGGGCAGAAGATAACACTAATACAATTTACAAACGTATTGTGATTCATAGATCCCGTGCATATTGTATGTTTGTTTCAAATGTCAATCACAAACAAAACCCTCATAATTCCCAATGTTTAGCTACACATCTACTGTGTGAGCCACAACCATTCAGACAGGAGTTTTGTATTTCAGAGCCTACAGCTGCAACATAGCAGTGCTCCAGATAAGAGGAAGTAAACGGAATAAATCTAACATTTTCTCGCTCATTACAGCACCAAGTCCTATGGTGTTGATACTCATTAGAATTGTCTCGAAGAGACAATTCTAATGAGTAGTGACACTATAGGGTTTAAATGCAGAAATAAAGATTTTAGATTTTTGAAATACCCCCCCATATCTGGAGCTCTGTATACGAGCAAGGGGTTTAACAAGCTACACAACAAAGGTGTCAGCTGTCCACCCACAGTCACAGCTCCACTCTCCAGTAGCACATACACATGGTATCTATCAAAGCCAACTATCAACATTAAGTTGAATAAGTCACATTACCAGAGGCTCAGACGCTGCCGAGGCGCTCTAGTTAAGTTCTGAAGTCAGACGCTCAGACACTGCGAAGGCTCTCTGTTCAGAACTCTTACATATAAATTCAATATAAAGCATGAAAAATACAATGTTATACTGTTTGAACCATACATTCTTCGATGACTACAGCAATGAAAAAGTAAAACCTGTCTATTACGACCACTAAAAGTAAGGCAAAATTGGTTGTATGAAAGACAGGTGACAGGAGCTTTCTATTTTACTTCCACCATACTTGCCTTAAAGTTAAAATAATTAACTGAAGTTAGTGGTTGTTCATGAGAGGTTTTACTGTTCTTAAACTTTGTAAGTGTGGGAATGAAGGTGCCAGTATGACTGGGCACATTAATAGTGTGTAATATGTCATTGAGATAAAAAAATTATCACCAACATAAACAAATTACAGTAAAACCTCTCTATAGCTACCATTGAATTAAATTAAATAGTTTTTGTTTAAGGCAAGTGGGTGTTTAAAGCAAGTTGAAAGTAAAACAGAGAGTTCCTTTAGGAGCTCTCTGTTTTACTTCCACCTTTCTTTAGGCTGCCAACTATGTTTCATACAACTATTTAGCCTTAATAGCCTATGACTTTAGTGGTAGAAATATAGAGGTTCACCAGTACATATGGTGTTAGGAATATCTGACACACCTATTTCTCCTCAACACATATCTTTGTAAATAATTTTGTATTGCTGCAATCAAAACAGTTAAACCAGCATAGGGTAGATCTGGGTCCAAGGTTATAAAGCTTTTAAGTTGAGTCTGATGTTGTTTTCAAGCATTTGATTGGTCAGATTTTAGCCTTGGCTGACCAATCAAATGCTTGAGAACTACTTCAGACTCAGCTCAAAAGATTTATAATCTTGAATCCTGGTTGACTGTTTTCACACTTGTACATCATCTTTGACTGACTAGAATGGCTACCAGTTTCTTACTGGTGATACACCATCAATTGTCAAATAATTCTAGCATATAGACAGGGCTCAAGATGGGACAGGGTTAACTGAACAAATCAAACACTTTCTCACTCATTACAGCACCAAATCCTATGGTGTTGATACTCATTAGAATTGTCTCGAAGAGGCGATTCCAATGAGTAGTGACACCATAGGTTTTAATGCAGAAATAAAGATTTTAAATTTTGAAACACGTACTCTCCCTGATCTCTGTTTAGATACAATAAAACCTTGCTATGAATACAGTCAAATCGCTCTATTACAAAATGAAGGCTACCGGTAATTGATTGCATAAAAAGCATTGGACTGCTTAAAGCAAGGTGCCATTAAAACAGAAAGCTCCTAAAGGAGCTTTCTGTTTTAATGTCACCTTGCTTTATTTAAGCAGTCATCTGTTGGAAACATCTACTAATTAATTAACTTAAGCGGTCGTATTAGAGAGGTTTTACTGTAGTTGAGCAGGGATTTAGTGTACAACATGAATGTTTAGTAAAGGAAAAACACTTTCCTTGTTAACATTGTTTTGAGAGTATAAACTGTATATGCATTACTTTTTTCTATACAAATTCCAAGTTCTACCTCAAAGCAAAGTACAACATTCAAAACCAAATATTCCAATCCAATATTTAGAATAAATACACTATTAATAGAATTCCATGCTTGGTTCATAATATACATAAAGTACTTATTATGCAACAATTTAATGTATCGGTTAACCCATTATTCAATAAATACGCCATTTTACAAGTCTGATTTATTCCTCCAATGGAGAAAATAATTCCAATTAATAGAGTGTGAAATATGTATCATAAGAAATGTTTGCTATATCCAAGTTAAGGTGCATTAAGGTGCATTTTTCTTTATTTCCAGCCTGCTTTAAACTGCTATCTGCTAGGATGTGGAATACATATTTCTTATGGTGCATATATATCCATGACTGTATACATTGGAAGTATTTCCTTCAGTGGATGAATTAATTAGAAGCGTAAAAAGGCATATTCATGGGGTAATGGTTTAAACTGTAATTTGGACCAATCAGCTTTCTGACATAACACAAACAAACAGATAATAAAATGATCAGCAACATTACATGTACAGTTAAACTTGTCTTCAATGACCATCAATCCACTGAACAAAGAAAAGTGACATATAAGATAGGTGACCAGGCTCCGAGGTTACAAACCGTTTGAGCTGAGTCTGAGTGTGTTCCCAAGCATTTGATTGGTCAGATTTGAGCCTAGGCTCAAATCTGACCAATCAAATGCTTGGGAACGAGTTTAGACTCAAGTAAAAAGCTTTGTAACCTCGGAGCCCAGGTTCCAGATAAGAGGGAGTAATCTGAACAAATGCAACATTGTTTCACTCATTTCAGCACCAAATTTTATGGTGATACTACTTATTAGAATCCTCTCAAAGAGACAATTCTAATGAGTAGTGACACCATAGGGTTTAACCCCTTCCCTGCCTTACCCCGAGTCTGACTCGGGGTGAATCGATGTTCCTGTGTGCTATAGCCCGAGTGTGACTCGGGGTAATTACGTACTGCTATATAAGAGTCTTTGGTGTAAGGGAAGCAACTATTCTGGTTAGTTTTCATTGAAAATCAATTAGATTGACTTCCCTTACCTAAATATGCCGTGTTTTGAGTGTGTAATGGAAATGAAAGTGTAAACAATTAATTTCTGACATGGCTACCTGTTCTGGAAAGCATGCACCGCCATTTTCGCTTGAACAAGAAGTGTCATAAGTGGAAAATGATTCTGATAATGTTATGAACCTGCTCAAAAGCAACAAAAAGGAAAAGGTTAGAAATGTTGCTAGTTGCATTTTATATGCAGTTTGTTACGGTTATTTGTGCTTTGTTTTGCATGTCATTTATCTAAATTAGACTCTCGAAATGTAAACAAATGTTGAATTTTCACATTTTTTTACAGTTTGTGTATAAGAAAATGTTAAAAAACAGTATTTATACTAGATATCTCAGTCCAAGTTTCAGGAAATGTCAATATAGGTGTTTTTGAGGAGCAGGTGAAATTTGGTGCATATTGGATATTTATATTTGAAGTTATGACATTTTTTATGTAGCCAGGTAGCTCTTGCAATATTACGTAATGGTAGTTCCCGGCATATAGCGTGAACATGTATAGGGCAGTGAAGGGGTTAATGCAGAAATTAAGGTTTTAGTTTTTGAAATACTCCCCTTATCTGGAGGCTTCAGTGACTGCTTAATGCAGAAAAAACAAGTCTCCAATTATTTTATATCCTACATTTAGTTTCACCCTATCTTAAAGACTACCTCAACATTTTCTATTCTATACTTAATGGTCATTTAACACAATTTTGACTGTACTTTTTCAGCTAAAATTATCCTTAACATCATGTATAATATAAGAGTTTCTGAACAGATGAGTCGTACAATATCCAGGAGCATGTGACAGACAAACCAGATAGCATTGCAGCAGCTCTATACAATACCAAGTTTAACACAGTTGTTTGTAAAATAAAATACAACTACTATGACCACCATAATTAGAATCATTTACCATGTTGGCACCTTAAAGTAAGATGAAAGTATAACATACAACGTAACAAGAGGGCCTGAAGGCCCTGATATCGCTCACCTGTTGTACTGAAGCCTGATAGCTTAAATTTACCTTTCTGAAATGAAGCCTTTTCTAGCATTTCAAAGTATATCAAGGGCAGATAACTATTGCCACAATGATTAGATTTCACCAATAATTGCACTCCTTCGAGAATGTATAGCTATTTACTTTGCGTGCAAGTACATGTATAATCAAAATCCTTTAAAAACTGTAGTTGCAAGAGTGTAAACGCTGTAAATATGGCATTTTCAGCAATTCAACGGTAGATAACTCTTGATCTATTGGTCCGATTTGAACCAACTGTCCATAATAACATTTTTTTGAACTCTTATGGTCATATACAATCTGGAAAGGTTTGAGAAAGTTCGGATACATATTGTGGCCTCTAGAGAGTAAACACTGTTAAATATATCATTTTCAGCAATTCAAAGGTAGATAACTCTTGACCTATTGATCCGATTACAACCAGAATCGAACTCATCCAAAGTCTTATGGTAATATACAATCTGAGCAAGTTTGAGAAAGATTGAATAAAATATGTGGCCTCTAGAGTGTAAACATCCTTAAATATGGCATTTTCAGCAATTCAAAGGTAGATAACTCTCGACCTATTAGTCTGATTTCAACCATAATCAAACTCATCTGAACTCTTATAGTCATATACAATCTGAGCAAGTTTGAGATAGATTGGATAAAAAATGTGGCCTCTACCGTGTAAACACTGTTAAATATGGCATTTTTAGCAGTTCAAAGGTAATTAACTCTTGATCTATTTGTCGGATTTCAACCATAATCAAACTCATCCAAACTCTTATGGTCATATACAATCTGGGCAAGTTTTAGAAAGATTGGATAAATATTGTGGCCTCTAGAGTGTAAACACTGTTAAATATGGCATTTTCAGCAATTCAAAGGTAAATAATGTTCGATTTCAACCATAATCAAACTCATCCGAACTCTTATGGCAATATACCATCTGAGCAAGTTTGAGAAAGATTGGATAAATATTGTGGCCTCTAGAGTGTAAACACTAAAATTGTTGACGACGGACGACGCACGCCGGACGTCGGACATTCAAGGATTGCAAAAGCTCACCCTGAGCTAGCTCAGGTGAGCTAAAAACTCTGTTGGAGGTTTCTATTTAACTATCATTTTGCTTCAAATAGCCACAGGCCTACACACAGTGAAAACAAACTCTTTAAACCCTAGTCATGCATATATGCCTCATTTGCAAACAATGTACCTGTACTGAGTACACTTGTCCTATGCAAACAGTGTAGACCCTGATCAGAGGGCTCCTTAAGGAGCACATCCCTCTGATCAGGGTCTACACAGTTTGTAATTGTGACATATATTGTAAAAATCAACCCTAAAAAGTCAAAATGGACTGGTCTAAATTGAAAACTAGAATTATCCACTTGAGGTTTCAGGGAGGAAATGATTAAAGTGGCTATAGTAGTGGGACTTTAATCCTTTACTCCATAGATACACATTTTTAGGAATCTTCATTTATTCCTCCATTGAATAAAAATAGTCCCATTTTTTTACAGTGAAAAATATGCAAAATAATAAATATTTTCTTTATCCTAGCAGATGGTAGCTAAAGCAGACTGAAAGTAAAGCAGAATGCATCTTAGAGTGTATGCCGCTATAATTTCACCAGCTTTAAGCGGTCACCTGTCTTCAATACTAGAAACAGGCTATGAAGTAAAGGGTTAATGAAGCTCTGATGTTGGTTCAGATATCAAAGGCAATATAGTGAATATGAAAGATTTATAATTGAGCTCTGATGTCTGATACAAAAAAGTCTCAACTTTGACCATGAGATATAACAAATGGTTTAGGCCAGTAAACTGCAGTCCACCATGCTTTACTAGCTATAGGGCTCCAGATAAGAGGGAGTAAACTTTACAAACCAAACATTTTCTCACTTTTTTCTCACCAATTCCTAGGGTTTTCCTACTCATTAGAATTGTATCGAAGAGACGATTCTAATGAGTAGTGACACTCTAGGGTTTAAAGCAGAAATAAAATTTTAAGATTTTGAAATACTCTCTTTATCTGCAGCCCTGGTTTACTAATCAAGGCGCATAACTGGTTTTTGGGTTTTTTTTTCAGCCATTTGTTTCTTATCCATTCTAATTGCCTTTTTGCAATGTGTTAGAGCTTGTGCCGCGGCATGCATGCTGCTATCAGTTACATTGTCACATGCTTCTGGTCACATGTTTATAAGTGGATGAATGTATTAAATTGTCAATTCATGATGCCTCACCAGGTCCCTCTGCAGCCAGGGGTTCATTCCACTGACCATCCTCTACCTCACCATCTACAGAATAGAACACAAAATAAAAATCAGGTTCACTTCGTACAACAGAAACGGTCTAATTTCTTATTTCTCCATCTAATCCTGTCTTTTTATTACATCGTAACCTGTCTTATTGATAAGACGATTCCAAAGAGATGTCACAAGACAGGATTAGATGGAGAAATATATAACTAGAACTGCTATGACTAAAGGTGATAAATACCCCCACTTTATAGCACTCTGTCACACTCTGCAGACGTTTTCAATAAGGTTTTACAATAAGGTCAAAGGTGTAAGCCAAGGTCAAAATGACTTAACAAGAGGCCCAGAGGGCCACATTTTGCTCCCCTGAGAACATTAGAAGCTGACTGGGCAAGACAACATTTTGATATAGCTATGACCCAGGTGTCATAATTTTATCTCGGTAGAATTACCACAATGCGAAGCTTCATCTCAGATATTGATGATCTGGGCCTTACGGTTTAAGAAGAAGATTTTTAAAGGTTTCCCCGTAAAAAAACCCTGACAAGCCCAGGGCGGGGCCAATTTTAGTCAGGGGGTCATAATTTGAACACACCTGGTAGAGAACCACATAGCAAAGCTACATATATGTCAAATATTATAGATATGGGCCTTAAAGTTTTAGAGAAGAAGATTTTTAAAGGTTTTCCTATATAAGTCTATGTAAAACTGATAAGCCCCAGGGCGGGGCCAAATTTGATCCAGGGGTCATAATTTGAACAATCTTGGTAGAAGATCATAGGGCAAAGCTACATGTCAAATATAAATGATCTGGGCCTTATGGTTTCAGAAAAGAAGATTTTTAAAGGTTTTCCTATGAAATACAACTAACCCCAAGGGCGGAGCCATTTTTGGGCCTGGGGTCATAATTTGAACAATCGTGGTAGAGGACCACAAGGCAAAGCTATGTGCCAAATAATAAAGATCTTGGCCTTATAGTTTCAGACAAGAAGATTTTTAAAGGTTTTCCTATATAAGTCTATGTAAAACTGATAAGCCCCGGGGCATGGCCAATTTTGACCTGGTGGTCATAATTTGAACAACTTGTTTGAGGACCATAAGACAAAGCTACATGTCAAATATTAATGATCTAGGCCATACAGTTTCAGAGAAGAAGATTTTTAAAGGTTTTCCTATGAAAAACTAATAAGCCAAAGGGCGGGTCCATTTTTGGCCCGGGGGTCATAATTTGAACAATCTTGGTAGAGGACCACAAGGCAAAGCTTTGTGCCAAATATTAAAGATCTTGGCCTTACAGTTTCAGAGAAGAAGTTTTTTAAAGGTTTTCCTATATAAGTCTATGTAAAACTGATAAGCCCCGGGGCGTCGCCAATTTTGACCCGGGTGTCATAATTTGAACAATCTTGGTAGAGGATCATAAGACAAAGCTACATGTCAAATATTAATGATCTAGGCCATACAGTTTCAGAGAAGAAGATTTTTAAAGGTTTTCCTAAGAAAAACTGATAAGCCCTAGGGCGGGGCCATTTTTGGCCCCATGGTCAAAAATTGAACAATCTTGCTAGAAGATCATTAGGTAATGATACATACCAAATATCAAAGGTCTGGGCCTTTGGGTGTCTGAGAAGAATTTTTTTTTAAGATTTTCTTATGCATTAAAAGTTGTCTATACGGTCATGTTAGAAAATCTGGTCCCACAGCAAGGGGAATAACTCTAGCCAAAAACTTTGAACAAGATTTCGTTCCCCCTTGCCACTGATGTTTCTGACAAAGTTTGGTTGAAATCGGGTCAGTGGTTTCTGAGGAGATGTTGTTTGAAAATGTGAATGTACGACGGACGACGGACACCGGACGACGGATGCCAGACACCGGACGATGGACGGAATGGTATCACAATAGCTCATCCTGAGCCTTTGGCTCAGGTGAGCTAAAAATGGTATATGACACTCTGCAATCCCAACATATAATAACACACCAGCTTTGGTAATCGTGGATGATAGGGTAAAAGAGATATTCTCTAGACAATTTTTTTTTCATAACCAAGTTAAGAGGTCAATTTCAAGATCAATGTGATCTCAAAAAGGTATGTGACACTTTGCAATCCCAAGATATATCCACACAAAGGTCAAGGTCACAGACACCTAAAATTTGTGTCTTGCACACATACTACTCCTGAGTAACATTTATGCCAAGTATCAAGTAAATCAGGTTGAAATTGAAAGAGGAGTTCAAAGTACAAAGTTTTGCCTGCCAATTTCAAGGTCAAGGTCAATGTCACAGAGACCTGAAATTTGTGTCTTACACATCTACTACTCCTGAGTAACATTTATGCCAAGTATCAAGTAAATCAGGTTGAAAAAGAAGGAGGAGTTCAAAATACAAGATTTTGCCTGCCAATTTCAAGATCAAAGTCACAGAGACCTGAAATTTGTATCTTACACATCTACTACTCCTGAGTAACATTTATGCCAAGTATCAAGTGAATCAGGTTGAAAGTGTTGGAGGAGTTCAAAGTACAAGATTTTGCCTGCCAATTTCAAAATCAATTTCAAGCCAAAAGGTCAAGGTCAATGTCACAAAGACCTGAAATTTGTGTCTTGCACATCTGCTACACCTGAGTAAAAGTTATGCCAAGTATCAAATGAATCAGGTTGAAACTGAAGGAGGAGTTCAAAGTACAAGATTTTACAGACAGACAGACCAATTATATATCCACATAAAGGTCAAGGTCACTGAGACCTGAAATTTGTGTCTTGCACATATACTACTCCTGAGTAACATTTATGCCAAGTATCATGTAAATCAGGTTGAAAAAGAAGGAGGAGTTCAAAATACAAGATTTTGCCTGCCAATTTCAAGATCAAAGTCACAGAGACCTGAAAGTTGTATCTTACACATCTACTACTCCTGAGTTACATTTATGCCAAGTATCAAGTGAATCAGGTTGAAAGTGAAGGAGGAGTTCAAAGTACAAGATTTTGCCTGCCAATTTCAAAATCAATTTCAAGCCAAAAGGTCAAGGTCAATGTCACAAAGACCTGAAATTTGTGTCTTGCACATCTACTACACCTGAGTAAAATTTATGCCAAGTATCAAATGAATCAGGTTGAAACTGAAGGAGGAGTTCAAAGTACAAGATTTTGCAGACAGACAGACCAATTAAATATCCACATAAAGGTCAAGGTCACTGAGACCTGAAATTTGTGTCTTGCACATATACTACTCCTGAGTAACATTTATGCCAAGTATCAAGTGAATCAGGTTGAAAGTGAAGGAGGATTTCAAAGTACAAGATTTTGCCTGCAAATTTCAAGGCCAAAGGTCAAGGTCAAGGAGACCTGAAATTTGTGTCTTGCAAATCTACTACACCGGAGTAACATTTATGCCAAGTATCAAATGAATCAGGTTGAAACTGAAGGAGGATTTCAAAGTACAAGATTTTGCAGACAGACAGACCAAATATATATCCACATAAAGGTCAAGGTCACTGAGACCTGAAATGCCTTGAACATATACTACTCCTGAATAACATGTATGCCAAGTATCAAGTGAATCAGGTTGAAAGTGAAGGAGGAGTTCAAAGTACAAGATTTTGCCTGCCAATTTCAATACCAATTTAAAGGCCAAAGGTCAATGTCAAGGTCACAGATATCTGAAATTTATGTCTTGCACATCTACTACACCGGAGTTACATTTATGCCAAGTACCAAATGAATCAGGTTGAAAGTGAAGGAGGAGTTCAAAGTACAAGATTTTGACTGCCAATTTCAAGACCAATTTCAAGGCCAAAGGTCAAGGTCAAGGAGACCTGAAATTTGTGTCTTGCAAATCTACTACACCGGAGTAACATTTATGCCAAGTATTAAATGAATCAGGTTGAAACTGAAGGAAGGGTAACTGTTGAAAGTTCAAGATTTGGCAGACAGACCGATGGACGACCAGGGGTGTGATTAGCTTGACAACTGAGGGGCTGAAAATAATTTGGCCGGGGTTTTCGGGGGCCGCCAAGGCCCCGAATGGGTTCCAAGGGCAACGCCCTGGATGGGGGTAACAGGGGGCAAAGCCCCCTTAAAAAAATGGCATTTTCAGCAGTTTTGAAGGTATTTTGTGGGCTCTCCTGTGATTAATTTAAGAGCTCTAAAGGATGATTAAAAAGCAAAATTAGAACTTTTATAAGAACAATTTCATAATTTAACTAGGGTGAGGAATGATTGATTAAATTTTAATCATGAAACAGTAAAGATGCCTGTAGTAACACATTACTGACTACAGGCATGCATCTTCTTTTCTGTTTCATGATTAAATTTCAATCTGATCTTTTCAGTGTCAATGCCATGGAGTCAATAGCTGTTGGCCATCTAAAAATGATCTTGACTATTATAAGTTTGTCTTGTGTATCAACTCATTGAACAGATGATGAAACAGGCTTTGAGCAAACTCTTTTCAAACTAAACAATAAAGCATTTTGCTTTTACCATTAAGACTGCAAGGCCCCCAAAAATGTGTGTTTCTTGTTAGATGATAATAGATCCATGGATGAGTTAGATCCAAGGGTGAAAAATATGGGATGGGATGTAGATTATTATTATTATTGTTAGATCCAAGGGTGACAAATATGGGATGGGATGTAGATTATTATTATTGTCTTATAAAGCTGTATATATAAGATCGAGTTTGTATCATTGAAGTTGACACTTAAAGAGTATTATTATTATTACTATTACCATAATTATTATTATTTTCTCATAAAGCCATAAACATATGTATATAAGATAAGAGTTTGTATCATTGAATTTGACACTTAAAAATTATAACAAATATTTCTCATAAAAAATGTTTATAATATACTCTACTTGCAGTGAAGCATTACCATAGAGATTAATACCTACAAGTAGTTTTATTCTTTTACAAGGATACTGTATTGATAATGTGTCATACATGGTCCCTGGTTATAGTAAAGTGTTGAGAGTATATAGGCCTACTATGATACAGATACTTAAAGCCATTTTCACAGAATACAACCAAAGCAGTCCTGTCCAATTCTGTTTCGACACCTGTTTCAAAATTAATATAGACCTTTACGAGTATGTGGGTCTATGAATACGATCCAATGCTTCCCTTCCTTGTGACAATATCATATTGTAAAGGGGAAGGTGGACAGATCCCCCATCTTTTCTAACCCACTTCACAAAAAATTGGCATAGCCCATTAGGTTATTCTATATATAAGAACAATTATTAAAATTATCATAATTATAATGCCAAATGTGTACAGACCATTTTAAAAAAAATTGACATTTAAAGGTATGACGTGTGAAAGGGTGGGGATAGGCATTTCATTTATCCTAATGAAAATAGCTCCCCCTCTCACCTCGATAGATTTATTCATAAAGTAAAGCACTCACCTGTCCATGTCCCATAAATGATTCTAACTAGATTTATAGTTATTTTTATTGAAAATGCATTGTTGAATGGATATAGCCACTACTCAACACATGGGTCTATGATTATAATTCAAAGCTCCCCTTCCTTATGACATTATTGTGAAGGGGAAGGGGGGCAGCCACCATTGTCCCTCTTCCCAAAATGTGTTGACATGGGTTACCCTATATACAAAAAGATTTCTTTATTATTATGTGTACAGGCCATTCTAAAGTTTGGGATACTTAATAATGGCATGAAGTTTGAGAGGGGTGGGGATAGATATTTCATTTATCCTTATGAAAATACCTCCCCTCTCTGCTCAAAAGGTTTATTAAATGAAGCACTCACCTCTGTGTCAAGTCTGTGTCATTAATTATAAACGAGTTCTTGATAAATTAGTTCTAACTTGATCTATATATTTTTATGAAACCCATAAAAAAGTCTTCTTATTGATGACCAAAATCAACAGACTGATTATTTTGCCTGGGGGTTGGGGTCTTCTTCTCCAAAATTTTGCATTGTTTAGATCATGTACATTGATCTCGCCACTACCATGGTTATTCAATGTTAAATACATTTCAGACATTCATATATTTTTACTTTCAATTAGGCTATTTGTAATAAAAGATATAGGTGGGCCGTTTTGATCCGGGGTCGGTTTCACCCGAGGGCGTTACGATCTGGTACCGACTTCTCGACTCGCTTGCCGTTGGTCTTAACGAACAAAAAATCAATATCATAATCAAACCCCTTTTAAATTGGCTAACCTTGTTATTTTAGGAAGCTGTCATATTATTGACAATCTATAAACATCGTTCAAACATCAAAACACAAAAATATTTTGGTCTCGAAAAGCGATGTTGTCGCGAAGACTGGTTTCCGAGTTTTCAATATTGTAAGAGCACGCGCAGCCACTAATGCGGTAACCAGTTAAATTGATGTGGAACACTCGGACTTTTCCGTTACCGTTAATGTACGACGATTTCCGGGTCAGACTAAAACTCGTCCGCGGACGCGACCGACTTTCAGACCTCACCCCCCTTATAGTCGTCAGATTTTCTCAACGAATCTGGACGAATCTCAGAAATGGTCTCGGCGGCAATCCAATCCGCGGAAATCCGCGGATCCGCGGAAAAATCACAGGCCTGACGACTGACCGACAGGCTGATTCCAGTATACCCCGCTCAAACTCTGTTTGTAGGGGTATAATGATTATAATCTGACATACGACAACATTTGTTGTACAAAGTTTTATGAAATGGGCCCCCTGAGTCACCTGTCTGTCATAAACTTTCCCCCAGCTATAACCCATACCCTTTTAACCCTTAACTCCCTTTACTTTTAACCCTTTATAGCCTGTCATTGTTGTTTTTCAAGTTTTATTAAAGACAAATGACCACTTAAGGAAGGTTGAAAGTAAAGCAGAATGCCCCTGAAGGCACACTCTGCTTTACTTTCAGCCTGCTTTAAGGTAACATCTGCTAACATATAGGAAATATCTTTAATCATGCATATTCATAACTGTATAAATTGGAACTATTTTCTTCAAGTGCAGAATAATTAAAATTGGTTAAAAGGCATATTTATGGGGTAATGGGTTAAATGGCATAATTTGGGTATCTGATCCTGGCCAGACTGTGAGTAGCATAACATTCATGATTGAAACTGATTACACAGTCCTGTCATGTTACAAAACTGTCTAGGTAGTTGTTGTGACTAAGAAGTGTTTACGTCCACTCAAAGCCATATAGTGATGCATCCCTACCATGCATTGCAGCCCTCAGATCAAGGAGGTCAGGGTCTAAGGATATAAAGCTCTTGAGTTGAGTCCAAGATCTTTCTCAAGTATCTGACAAATCAAATATTTTATCCACATAAAATAAAGTTGTTGTTATTATCATTATTATTATATTATTATTATTATCATAATTGGTCAGATTTGAGCATTTGCTGCTGAGATTGTTCTCAAGTATTTGAATGGTCAGATTTGAGCTTTTGGTGAGTAAAAGCTCAAATCTGACCAATCAAATACTTGAGAAACGATCTCTGACTCAACTCAAAAGCTTTATAATGTTGGGATGAGGGGTACATGTATCAATGGCTCTTACCTTCAGCAGACAGGCTACCACCAGCCTCTTCCTTTTCAAATATGATCTTACACAACCCTGCTCCGGTGAAGTCTTCATTTCCTGCTGGTAGAGAAAACATAATCAATAAAAATCTGCTGTTACAATCACTAAATTCTGTAAATTATTAGGTGTTTAACCCATTACCCAATAAGTTTGCCTTTATACGCCTTTAATTTAGTACTACATATAAGAACTATATTGACTACACTACAGTTATGAACATATATCATAAGAAATGTTTTCTATATTTTAGCAGATTATAGCTATAAGTAGGCTGAAAATAAAGCAGACTGTGACCTAAGGCGCATTCTACTTTATTGCTGTGGTTACCTGTTTTAAAACTAGAAACAGGTTATTGGGTAATGGGTTTAGGTAGCTCTCTGTTTTACTGTCACCTTGCTTTAACTTTTTTGATTTTTTTTTTTCACTTTGCCTTAGCCCCTTATTTCAAAGACTGTTTCAAGTTTCAAAGACAGGTGACCACTAAAAGCAGGTTGAAAATAAAGAAGAATGTGCCTTAAAGCACATTCTGCCTTACGTTCAGCCTTGTTTAAGCTACCATCTGCCAGAATATACAAACTATTACTAATATAGAGGTTGTATTGTACCACTGTATGTATATCCCTATAATTTCATGGTATTGCACTGACCTTAACCCAGTACTCCATATATACATATGTAGTTATGTACTCATTTTATGAATCTTATTTATTCCTCTAACTGGTTAAAGCTTTATATGATTCAATGTTAAAGGGACTGTAAACAACAAGTTATCAACTCATTATATAGTTGTCATTTAACCCTTTCCTCCCTGAAATCTCAAAATTTGATTGGACAATTCTAATTTTCAATTTAGCCTAGTCTATTTTTGACTTTTTAGGCTTGATTTTTACAAAATATGACAAAATGACAAACAGTGTAGACCCTGATCAGAGGGCTCCTTATGGATCCCTCTCATTAGGGTCTACACTGTTTGCATAGGACATGTGCACTCCTCACAGGTACGCTGTTTGCAAATGACACATATATGCCTGACCGGGTTTCAAAGAGTTAAGATATATAGGTGAGAAATAGTAATATGATTCAATGTTGAAGGGACTGTATCAACACATTACTTCGTGGTCTTTTAACACAAGTTTAACATTTGATGTTCATACTGTCAACACAATTACAAGAATAGTTACCATTCCTGCGTTTATAGACTTCAACAGCTCCGTTCACCTCCTCCTCAGTAAAGAACTCGTTGGCACTCTCACGGGCAGCACTTCTGTCATTTGACTTCTTTTCTTCAAGTTGAGACTACAATCATGAAGGCATATGATCAAAAATTAACCATGCCAACAAACCTGGAAAGGGAAAATATCAGAAGAACTTCTATAAGTATTTTATTGTAACTGAGCCACTCATCCACTGATCCAGTCACTAACTGTTGACACTCAGACAATACTTCCATAACAATAGGTAGGAAACGGAAAAGTCATGTTCATATATAAAGAAGACATCATCTTTCAAGACAACCATACATGTGATATCTTCCTATCTGGTCGTGGGCTCCCAATATTGGACCTCTGTTCATGATCTCCCGGTTGGGAGACTAAATCTCCCGATATTTCAGATTACCAGGTTCATTATTTTTTCATATGAATTTTTATATCATTTACCTCGATCACTGACTGTAAAAATCTTAAAATTGGCTTCTCAGGCTAAATTGATACAATCCTTACACGAGCTTATCACCAAACGCTACTGATGCATGTAAACATGTTACGCAATCGTATGATCGATATATGTGATAACAATATTGAGTAAAAGTTTGACCACTCCCCCTGAGTGGGTTTTGACATGGTTTTTAGATATAATTGGTTATCAACAATAGGCTACCCCAGCCAAAAAAGTTATTGAAAAGATCGCCCCAACAACGACACTTTTTAAAAGCGGTGGTGAGAACAATTAGACAATGTCTCTGATATGGATCCAATTAAAATTTAGATGAATGCTAGATCTAATCAGAATTTAACATTTATGAATTCATTTCCTCCACAAAATACTTAGAATATTCACGTAACTGAAACATACTTCCAAATTTTAAGTTACAAAATGGCGGGGCGCCATAATATTTGCTACAAGAAGCACGAGAAAAAAGTATTCTCCAGCGTTGTTTTCTAACAATCAAATTAAACTTTTGATCTAAATTCTTCTGTTTGTTACATTTGATTCGTTCAAATGTATATTAAGTTAAATTTTACAACGCATTACGCTCGTAAAATCGATTTGCAATCAGTTTTCGAAGTAGAAATTTCGATGCGTTATATATCCTTGTCGAAACTTTCAAATTGCGAACACGGCTACTTTATTGCACATGTAATTGTCGTCTGCAGACATTCTCTAGAGTTAATATTTGGAATTTTCTTTCAGAAAATATCAGTGTCAAACATTTCGTATCGAGATGAGATGATGTTTGCAACATTAATAACAAATTGTTAAGTTCCTAACTCTTTCTAGAGCTCCTCCATAGGTAAAACTCTAGACCATTTGAACACATTTAATTTTTTGATTCACTCAAGAAAATAGATCTAGTCCCACTTGATTTATTATACTAGTCATGAATAATATAAGAATCATAAGAATATTTCTTATATCTTAGCAGATGGTAGCTTAAAGCAGGCTTAAACTTTAAGTAAAGCAGAATGCTCCTGAAGAGCATTCTGCCTTACTTTCAGCCTGCTTTACACAACAATCTGTCTGCAATACTAGAGTAATAGATATATATCTACCGTAATTTCCGGCAATAAGCCCGCACCTTCATATAGCCCGCATCCGACATATTGCCCGCAGAAAAAAGAAAAATGAAAAAAGATTCGGCAAATAACCCGCACCGTCTATATGCCCGCAGCCATATTGTGAAACTTACATGTCCTAAGATTCACCGGTAAGGAGCACCGATTATATGTATTAACGTCCTATTTGCGTTATCAAAGTAAAATGCTGAATAGTGTTAACTTTTATTCTATGTTATTTTTTATATTAAGCTCTCAATTCTACTGACAACGGTAAATTTTTAGAACATTGGTGAACAATGAAAATGGTGTGGATCCAAATGGTTGTATTTGTTGAGTAGATCGATTATGTAGGGTATGACTAGTTTTAATCTCATATGAGGTTTGATAAACCTGTGAAAACTTACCCAATACAGGCCGTTAGCTGTTTGAGAACAATGAAGCACTGGCGATTGTATTGGTTGTATTCTATTGTGCTTCGTGTTTTTTCATGCAATGAATTTTACCCTATGCCTGCTAATCGCGACTTGTGTTAAAGTTGCAAACACTGTTGATCTTGTTTAAATGCTGAGTAAATCAGCGTCTCAACAGAATCCAAACCGTTCCACATTCGTTTTTATATAATTTCCTTAATTAACCGATTTTTTTAATTTAGCAAACAACAGTTTGGGAGTAAATAATATTTCTCCAAAGGGTTAAGTATAGATCTACACAATTTGCAATGTGTACAGATAATCAGAGCATCGAATTAAAGTATAGTCAAACAACTAGGTCTGACGTGTCAAAGGGCAGCCAAGTCCATTTTTTAGGGATAACAGCATTCCGCATGTTCTCGGACCATTTTTAATCAGTCGAGTTTAGTATATTAGATACAAATGAAAGAGGAATTGTTGTCAGCGCTTTAGCGCAGTAGGTAAAATTAAGGTACGAAGAATGCAATGTGATAGCAGTATTTTTGTTCAGCGTGGGTTCGAATCCCGCGTCAAACTAAAAACTTTTTTAAATCTACAATGAATAGTAGAGCATTATCTTATTTCATACTGTATTATACTGACTATTTTTGCACATGTTCTTCAATGTTTGGGAAGGGGTGCATTAGTTTTAGTTCGAGTCCTATATTAGCCATATTTTCAAACAAGGGCCACTATGGCCCTAAATCGCTCACCTGGTAACCATGTAACCATGTACACCGTGTGACCTAGTTTTTGACCGGGCATGACCCTCATTCTAACTTGACCTCGATTTCAGTGAGACAAACATTTTTTTCGAGTTTCATGAAGATTCAATGAATTTTGTAGTCTCTAGGGTGTTAACGAGGTTTTTGGATGATTTGACCTAGTGACCTAGTTTTTGACAAGACATAAGCCACATTTGAACTTGACCTATATTTCATTGAGGCAAACCTTTTCAACAAGTTTTATGAAGATCCAATGAAATTTGTAGTCTCTAGAGTGCTAATAAGGTTTTTCGATGATTCGACCTAGTGACCTAGTTTTTGACCGGACATGACCCACATTTTAACTTGACCTAGATTTCATTGAGGCAAACATTTTGATGAAGTTTCATGAAGATCCAATGAAATTTGTAGTCTCTAGAGTGTTAACACGGTTTTTCGAAGATTTGACCTAGTGACCTAGTTTTTGACCGGACATGACCCACATTCAAACTTGGCCTAGATTTTATTGAGGCAATCATATTGATGAAGTTTCATGAAGATCCAATGAAATTTGTAGCCTCTAGAGTGTTAACAAAGTTTTTCAATAATTTGACCTAGTGACCTAGTTTTTGACCGGACATGACCCACATTCTAACTTGACCTAGATTTTATTAAGGCAAACATTTTGATGAAGTTTCATGAATCTCCAATGAAATTTGTAGTCTCTAGAGTGTTAACAAGGTTTTTCAATAATTTGACCTAGTGACCTAGTTTTTGACCGGACATGACCCATATTCGAACTTGGCCTAGATTTCATTGAGGCAATCATATTGATGAAGTTTCATGAAGATCCAATGAAATTTGTAGTCTCTAGAGTGTTAACAAGGTTTTTCAATAATTTGACCTAGTGACCTAGTTTTTGACCGGACATGACCCACATTCAAACTTGACCTAGATTTCATTGAGGCAAACATTGTGACCAAATTTCATTAAGATCCAATGAGATTTGAACCTACTAGAGTGTTAACGAACAATTGTGAACGGACGGACGACGGACATCCAGCGATCCTAAAAGCTCACCTTGGCACTACGTGCCAGGTGAGCTAAAAACAAAGGGATGTTAACATACAAATATCAATACAAGTTTTAGTTGGTTTCTTACGGGGCTTTCCGCATTACTTTAATGCATTTGTGATTATAGAATCCTTAATATTGTTTTAGCAAAAAAAATATTTTAGGTTGATGCAAGACTCGAACCCGCGCTTGATAAAATGCTTCCCGATCATGCTTTCTTTTAGCCCTATACGTCTTATCCACTACGCTATGTTTCCGATAACTAATACCTTTATTGTTTGTACAAATAACTAAAAGTTTTCTTTTAAAAATTGCCACGAGGATATCCGAAATGCTGATCTCCCTTAAAAATGGACTCGGCGACCCCGTGACACGTCTAACCTAGTTGTTTGACTATAGCTATAGACCGCTATTGTTCCTACAGTGTATATACATGGAATATGCCGTGATAAAATTTCTCCCGGAAACAGCCATTTTACACTACGGTAGCTCTTTTATTTTATTTTTTTGTCTCCACAATCCCGATAGGCAAAAAGATTCGTCATATAGCCCGCTCCGTTAGGTAGCCCGCAGGCCCCTCATTGACTGTTAAAAAATGAGATAGCCCGCGGGCTATTTGCCGGAAATTACGGTAGGCCCCTGTCAGTATTATAATAACTAGATCTCTCTCCCTGTCTTTAAGTGGTCTATAGACTTGTCTATTCTCTTATTAAAAACAATGAGCAATTAGTGATTAACTAATGAAAATATATAAATTTATTGGATTTTCACAGCCTGCGCCCAGTTTTTTGCCCTATTTGGCACCCAATCTCCCTGTTAAAATTTCCAAATCTCCCTAAATAGGGTCCAAGAAAATATCACATGTATGAAGACAACTTGTATAAAGTGTTTAGGTTTTTTTCATCAAAAACACATCTTGTTCTGCATGAGAGGGTTAGATATTGGCCAAACATAAACCCATTTCCCCATGAATAAGCCTTTTTACGCCTTCAATTTATCCCTCTTCTGAACAAAACAGTTCAGCTTTATATAAGTCATGAATATAAACGAAAAGAATCATTTCTTTATCCTAGTAGATGGTAGCTTAAAGCAGGCTTTATGTCACCTGTCTTCAAAACTAGAAACAGGCTATGGGGTAAAGGGTTAAAAAAAATTGTTAAAGAGTTTAGGAAGTGGGCTAAAATATTTCCCATTTCATAATCTTTGGTGCAATACAGAAGTATTTGACCATTTTACCTGACAACAGTCAAAATGGACTGGGATATGGCATAGCTTGTATGGCTTGCAAGAATCATTGGAATTTCAATATTTCTTAAAGGTTTGGGAGAAAAGTAAATACCTTCAGTCTTCCAATTTCCTCATTCTTTCTTACAATAGTCTCCTTCTGTCTTTCATTTTCCTCTTTTAGAGATTCATTCTCTTGTGTCAGGTGATTCCAGCTTTCTGGACTCAATGTGACATTGAGACAGTTTCCACTGACACTCTGAAATGCAGACAAAAAGTATGTAAGCATCACTCTTATCTCAATGTGAACTACAGATTTGTTAACTACAAGTCACAATAATTGGGCATGAAAAAAACCTATCCCTTATTCATATCAACCATAATAGCTACTGACTATATACAGTAAAACACCTCTAAACCAGAAATTCACTCCAAACCAGACTGAAATGTTGGGTCCCAATTTCCAACCCTTCTTTCTTTTCATCCCATTACATGTACATCATAAATGTGCCTATTTATGCCTTTGATTTATTCCTTCACTGAAGAAAATACATTCATGAATATGTATCATCAGATTTAAAGAAGGTTGAAAGTAAAGCAGAATACGCCTTAAGGCACATTCTGCTTTACTTTCAACCTGCTTTAAGTGATCAGCTATCTTCCATACTAGAAACAAGCTATTTGGTAATGGGTTAAAACTGCTCTAAACCGGAAACTGCTCTAAAGTGGAATTTATGTTGTCGCCACACATGTCTGGTCTAGAGGGGTTTCACTGTATCAACATCTGTTTAAAATGTCGGCATTAATTCTAAATTATTACTATCAATGTACATAATATTATGATTATACTATACCCTGATATATATCGAAACTATTTGTATATGTCTAGTATACCAAGTTCCGTTATTCATAGAAATATCTTTACACCTTCTTTACAGAAAAGCGTTTTCATGCTTATACACTCTCCTGATATAAAGCTAGGAATAAATGTTTCTTTCATCCTGAAAAATCAATGCTAAAAGCAGCTTGAATCTACAGGAACTGACTTTTACCCATTTACCCATAACCTATTTCTAGTTCTGAAGACAGGCGACCACACAGGACTATATAAACCACAAGATTGTGCTTGTGTGAATTTCTTACTCTTTTTTTATAAATGTGACCTTGACTTTTTTTCCCACATGTCTTAAATATACATACACATACTCCTCTGAATAAGAGCAACATGTATACAAAGTATGAAGTCCCAGTCAGCTGAAGATCAAATTTAAATTGTGTTTGACCGCTGTGACATTGACTTTTCACCAAACAAGTCTGAAACATATATATTTTTATACCAAATATGAAGTCCCAATAAAGATAAAAGCCATTTTAAATCAAAGTCATGGAGAACTGCAGGCTCGAGGTTTCAGTTTAATGTAGAACAAAAGTAATGCAGAAAGCTAATTACGGAGTTTCTGCATTACCCTTGCCATGCATTAACCAGTAACCTGCTTAAAGACCCTAAAGAATTTTGTAATGTGCATGTCTTATAATGCTATGCTATGACTAATAGGTGAATGTTTACAACAAGTCACACCACGGAGTAAATACAGTGTATTTAAACTGCGTGGTAACACAGGTACAGACTAAAGATTCTGAGTTTAACTCTAGCCAGTCCCCATACTCGCTGCTGTTACACGGCTAATCAGATTAATAAGAATCTGATAGTGGCGTGCTCAGCCGCTGAAGCTCTTTTAGAAAGCCTATGCAAACCTTGTATAACAGAATTTTTTGTAGGGGGGAGCTAGACTCGCACATCATTCAGAACTTATAATCCCAATAGGCTCGCCCGAGCCAAAATCTGAACTTTTGACCTTGACCGTTTAGCCAAATAATAAGTCCCCCAATCATAGATCTGTAGTCATAAAAATATAAATAAAGGAAATGAAATGAAATATAGGTCAATTACAAGTGGATTTCAAATTTTACAGTTCGTAATTAATTTGCAGAGAAATAGCCATAAGCCCAACCTCCTTTTGCAACTGTGTTCATGGGAAATGAACATCAGTTTTTTCTATGGAAATGAATGGAGGGAATCAGAGCTCCAGATAAGGGGGGGGTATTTCAAAACTAAAATCTTTATTTCTGCATTAAACCATAAGGTGTCGTAGGATTTGGTGCTGAAATGTGTGAAAAAATGATGGTTTTGTTCAGTTTTACACCCTCTTATCTGGAGCCCTGGGGAATGTTAATATTGTAACTTCCACTACACGAGATTAAATAGTTACCTCCCCATTTTGGTTCTCTGAGCCTTCATTCTCTCCTATACTGTCAGGGGCAATACTGATAACCTGTAAAATGAAGAACCCCATTAGAGTAATCAAAACAAGATAATCAAGATCCTCACTGCAGTAAACTGCATTTTATCATATAGGAACAATAACTCATTTTCTATCTATGCAAAATAGGTTATCGCCCTTACATATGTGTGATTCCTTGACATATATAAATAGACTTTGTATTTTAAGTTATAGGCCGATTTTAATGACCTTGCAGGGCTGAGTTTCGATGCCGACCTTTGCATTTCAACTTTGGGGGCGGCAGCACTTTCTTTTATTATGGTAATTTACCTTTGTTGTTTGCCGTTTTTTCTCATTACTACATATTAGTAGACATTTTGACAGAATGAATATAACAAACAGCTTGAATCCAGATCAGACGCCGCGTTATGCGGCGTCTGATCGGGATTCAAGTTGTTTGCAAATGAAAGTCGTGTCTTAATTTTCCCTCCCTATAACGATGCACTCAGAACAACATACCCAATCTTTGTCTCCCACTGGGTGTTGTTGTAGTGTGGTAGAGACAAAGCACTACTTTACATACCTTTTCACCTGGATATGGCACCCCCCCCCCATGCATTTCTCCATGTTGAAATGATTTAATATGGAACTATACCTATCACCCCTAAAATCAAAGCAAATTAGTTCATCATTGCCAAGGGTGAAGAAAAAAATCGTCCTTTTAGGCAACCAAACTTTTTTATAATCTATAAAACAGGTGACAGCTTAAAATGCAGGATAAAACTAATGCAGAGAGTTTTCTGCATTAACTCTGTATGTGTTACCCACATAAGAGGTCACATGACTTTGAGACCTCATCATGGTTTATTCAGTGGTCATTAACCCATTACCCCATAGCTTGTTTCTAGTATTAAAGATAGATGACCACTTAAAGCAGGTTTGAAAGTAAAGCAGAATGCACCTTAAGGTGCATTCTGCTTTACTTTCAGTCTGCTTTATTAGCTACAATCTGCTAGGATATAGAAAATATTTCTTACAATGGTACATATTCATGACGTTATAATGTGAAACTATTTTCTTCTGTGGAGTAAAAAAATCAAAAGCGTAAAAAGGCGTATTTATGGGACAATGGGACGGTAAAGTGAAAAAAATGACAGAAAATGATCGGTAAATTCCATGAATCATGCAAGCATCCATGGTAAATTTGCCAATCATTTTCTGTTGTTTATTTTGCTTAAACCCCATAAAAACTCAGTTCATTTCGTATATTTACATTATATTGGCTGTAATTTCTAATATTAAATGAGCATTTTATTAGTATGTATGTATGTTTGTTTAATCCATATTAGAGGTTGTTAACACAAATAGTGTGTACCCTGAAAGAAACAGCCATAACCCGCATTACTGTAGCAACGCAACAAAATGATTCACGGATAGCAGATCCATAAGCCTTGCCTCCTCTTGCCCTCTCAAGAAATCGCGTCTATAAGAATTAAAAGTCATTTCTTTCGCTAGAATTAATTGGGCGAATGTAAATATTAATAGTTTGAAGGTATCTTGGATGTGATTCCAGTGAAGAAACCTACATCATGGTGAGTTGTCCTATGCTCACGGCCGACATACGCCTTCGGCCTGTGCACAACAAAAGAACATCCCGGTTTATTTTTGACATGAATTTGCATTGGGTCATCAACTTCCTTCCAGTCTTTAAGTATAAGGTCACAGGCATCACACTTCACTTGATCACCAACTCCTGAATAGTAAACAAAACAAACTTAGTCCAGTCTGTACCAAGCAATTATGTCACTCTTATTCCACTAAACCTGTATATGTGAAGTCATTTGACTATTGGTCAGATAGTGAGTTACAGCACTCCCTCTTTACAACGACACCCATTGGGAGACAAAGTATATGTGCGTTGTTGGGAGGGAGTCGTTGTAGGGAGGAAAATTGGCTTACATTTGCAAACAGCTTGAATCAAGATCAGACGCTGCGTAATGGGGTATCTGATCTGGTTTCAAGTCATTTGCCCCTCTTCATTATGTTATTTTTCTGTCTATTAATTATGTAAATTTGAGAACAAGAGCCGTATACGGCCCTAAATCGCTCACCTGGAACTGTTGATGTAAATGTAACATATCTTGAACAGCGGAGAAATTATGACAATACGATTGTGCCAATTGCTGATTGGATGATGCTGAGTGCAAAATATCTAAGCTCAGGGTACTGTGGTTTGAGGGAAGAAGATTTTTTAAGTTTTTATTGAAAAATCTATTTTTAGCTCCTGTGACCTAGATATGCAACGGACCCAAACTTTTTGAACAACATTGGTAAAGTACATCTAGAAGTTACACCATGCCAAATATCAAAGCACTAGTTTTATTAGTTTCAGAGGAGAAGAGGTTGCTTTACGCAAAATATCTAAGCTCAGGGAACTGTGGTTTCAGACTAGAAGATTATTTAAGTTTGTATTGAAAAATTCTATTTTTAGCTCTTGTGACCTAGATATGCAACTGACCCAAACTTTTTGAACAAAATTGGTAAAGAACATCTAGAAGTTACACGTACCATGCCAAATATCAAAGCTCTAGTTTTATTAGTTTCAGAGAAGAAGAGGTTTGAAGATTTCACTATATAACTCTATGTAAATTTGTAACCCCGGGGCGGGGTCATTTTTGACCCCAGGGACATAATTTGCACAATCTTGATAGAGGACCTGTAGATGATGCTTTATGCAAAATATCTAAGCTCAGGGAACTGTGGTTTCAGACTAGAAGATTTTGTAAGTTTGTATTGAAAAATTCTATTTTTAGCTCTTGTGACCTAGATATGCAACAGACCAAAACCATTTGAACAATATTAGTAAAGTACATCTAGAAGTTACACCATGCCAAATATCAAAGCACTAGTTTTATTAGTTTCAGAGAAGAAGAGGTTGGAAGATTTCACTATATAACTTTATGTAAATTTGTGACCCCCAGGGCAGGGTCATTTTTGACCCCAGGGACATAATCTGAACAATCTTGATAGAGGACCTGTAGATGATGCTGAGTGCAAAATATCTAAGCTCAAGGTACTGTGGTTTCAGACAAGAATATTTTTTAAGTTTTTATTGAAAAAATCTATTTTTAGCTCCTGTGACCTAGATATGCAACTGACCCAAACTTTTTTAACAAAATTGGTAAAGAACATCTAGAAGTTACACGTACCATGCCAAATATCAAAGCTCTAGTTTTATTAGTTTCAGAGAAGAAGAGGTTTGAAGATTTCACTATATAACTCTATGTAAATTTGTAACCCCCGAGGCGGGGTCATTTTTGACCCCAGGGACATAATTTGCTCAATCTTGATAGAGGACCTGTAGATGATACTTTATGCAAAATATCTAAGCTCAGGGAACTGTGGTTTCAGACTAGAAGATTTTTTAAGTTTGTATTGAAAAATTCCATTTTTAGCTCTTGTGACCTAGATATGCAACAGACCAAAACCATTTAATCAATATTAGTAAAGTACATCTAGAAGTTACACCATGCCAAATATCAAAGCTCTACTTTTATTAGTTTCAGAGGAGAAGAGGTCGGAAGATTTCACAATATAACTTTATGTAAATTTGTGACCCCCGGGGCAGGGTCATTTTTTACCCCAGGGACATAATTTGAACAATCTTGATAGAGGACCTGTAGATGATGCTGAGTGCAAAATATCTAAGCTCAAGGTACTGTGGTTTCAGACAAGAAGATTTTTTAAGTTTTTATTGAAAAAAATCTATTTTTAGCTCCTGTGACCTAGATATGCAACTGACCCAAACTTTTTGAACAAAATTGGTAAAGAACATCTAGAAGTTACACGTACCATGCCAAATATCAAAGCTCTAGTTTTATTAGTTTCAGAGAAGAAGAGGTTTGAAGATTTAACTATATAACTCTATGTAAATTTGTAACCCCGGGGCGGGGTCATTTTTGACCCCAGGGACATAATTTGCACAATCTTGATAGAGGACCTGTAGATGATGCTTTATGCAAAATATCTAAGCTCAGGGAACTGTGGTTTCAGACTAGAAGATTTTGTAAGTTTGTATTGAAAAATTCTATTTTTAGCTCTTGTGACCTAGATATGCAACAGACCAAAACCATTTGAACAATATTAGTAAAGTACATCTAGAAGTTACACCATGCCAAATATCAAAGCTCTAGTTTTATTAGTTTCAGAGAAGAAGAGGTTTGAAGATATAACTTTATGTAAATTTGTGACCCCCGGGGCAGGGTCATTTTTGACCCCAGGGACATAATTTGAACAATCTTGATAGAGGACCTGTAGATGATGCTGAGTGCAAAATATCTAAGCTCAAGGTACTGTGGTTTCAGACAAGAAGATTTTTTAAGTTTTTATTGAAAAAATCTATTTTTAGCTCCTGTGACCTAGATATGCAACTGACCCAAACTTTTTGAACAAAATTGGTAAAGAACATCTAGAAGTTACACGTACCATGCCAAATACCAAAGCTCTATGTTTTTTAGTTTCAGAGAAGAAGAGGTTTGAAGATTTCACTATATAACTCTATGTAAATTTGTAACCCCCGGGGCGGGTCATTTTTTACCCCAGGGACATAATTTGCACAATCTTGATAGAGGACCTGTAGATGATGCTTTGTGTCAAATATCTAAGCTCAGGGTACTGTGGTTTCAGTATAGAAGATTTTTTAAGTTTTTATTGAAAAAATCTATTTTTAGCTCCTGTGACCTAGATATGCAACGGACTGAAATATTTGAACAACTTTCAAAGAGGACCATATAAGGATAATTTCTACCAAGTTTGGTAAAAATCCATCCAGTAGTTTAGGAGTAGATGTCGTTTAAAGAAATTGTTGACGACGGACGACAGGAGACGACGGACATAGCACGATCAGAATAGCTCAAGGTGAGCTAAAAATAGCAGCCGACAATATTAAGTAGACTATATTGCAACAGTAAAAGGGTCAGACATAATTATATTGTATTGGGAACAGTGGTAATGAATGTTGTAAGGAGGGAGCCGTTGTTCAGAGAGCCATTGTAGAGAGGGAGTACTGTGCTTTGTTTTTATCTAAAATACAAATAGTTTGTAAATCAAGCCACTGTTAGTTTTATACAGTGACTCAGCTTATATACCTGTGCTATAGAAATGAGCTTCAATAAGCTTATGAGGTGGTATTTCATATGGCCATCCATCATATGTCCTCTCTATTTCCCTCTTATCTCTATACTGGCCGTGCAGCCTGGCTCTCTTAGGATTGTGATGAGTCTCGGTCTGTGGCTCAAATCGTAGCTTACTCTCAGCCATGTCCAACTATTTGAAGCTTTACTTGTTTGAACTGTAAAATATAAATGAAGTAATATTACAACAACCAAAATAGGTTAAAATTTCCGTATTTAACCCATTGCGCCTTAAATACGCCTTTTTATGCCATTTTACACCGTCATGAATATGTTTGGTGAGAAATATTTTCTTTATTCTAGTAGGTGGTAGCGTAAAGCAGGCTGAAAGTAAAGCAGAATGCGCCTTAATAAAGCAGAATGCGCCTTTCAACCTGCTTTAAGTGCATGCATGGTCACCTATTTTCAAAACTAGTAAAATGCTATGGGGTAATGGATTAAAGATTGTAGCTTAAAGCAGGCTGAAAGTAAAGCAATCTGCTTTACTTTCAACCTGTTTTAAGTGGTCACCCATCTTTATAATAGAAACAGACTATAAAGGTGCATTCTGATTTACTTTCAACCTGTTTTAAGTGGTCACCTATCTTTAAGGTACTTCGCGGGTGCGCTTAGTTTCCATACAAGGTGTCATGAAACTTTTCTTGAATAATGATAATAGCCAAAGAAACAATGTGTGAAAATATAGGCAAAATTTATCGTGCGGTTTGTCTCTAAGGTCTCTTTTTCTGACAAAAACCTGGAATTCTGATGATTTTATTTTTCTCAAAAATAAACAAGAGGGCCAGAATGGCCCTTGATCGCTCACCTGACCATGGTAACACTAGGATGGGTCACGTGATTTCAGAAAAGAAGATTTGTAAAAGGTGACCCCCAGGGCGGGGCCAATTTTGGCCCCAGGGGCAAAATTTGAACAACTAAGATAGAGGACCTGTAAACGATGATATGTGCAAAATATCTAAACTCAGTGTACTATGGTTTCAGACAATTTTTAGCTCCGGTGACCCAGATATGCAACAGACCAGAACCAATTCATCCATATATATGAAGGACCTCTAGAAGTTACATCATGCCAAATATCAAAGCTCTGGTCATATTGGTTTCTGAGTAAAAGATGTTTGAACATTTTCCTATGTAACTCTACGTAAAACGGTGACCTCCGGGGCGGGGCCAATTTTGACCCCAGGGACAAAATTTAAACAACTTTGATAGAGGGCCTGTAGACGATGATATGTACAAAATATCTAAGCTCAGTGTACTATGGTTTCAGAAAAGAAGATTTTTGAAGTTTTCATTGAAAAAATCTATTTTTAGCTCCGGTGACCCAGATATGCAACAGACCAGAACCAATTCAACAATATGTGTGAAGGACTTCTAGAAGCTATACCATGCCAACTATCAAAGCTCTGGTCATATTGGTTCCAGAGAAAAAGATGTTTGAACATTTCACTATATAACTCAATGTAAAACTGTGATCCCCGGGGCGGGGCCAATTTTGACCCAAGGGACAAAATTTGAACAAATTTGATAGAGGATCTGTAGACGATGCTTTGTGCAAAATATCTAAGCTCAGTGTACTATGGTTTCAGACAAGAAGATTTTTTAAGTTCTCATGGAAAAAATCTATTTTTAGCTCCAGTGACCCAGATATGCAACGGACCGGAACCAATTCAACAATATAAGTCAAATACCTCTAGAAGTAATACCATGCTAAATATCAAAGCTCTTGACATATTGGTTTCAGAGAAAAAGATGTTTGAACATTTCACTATATAACTCTATGTAAAACGTTGACCCCCAGGGCGGGGCCAATTTTGACCCCAGGGGCAAAATTTGAACAACTTTGATAGAGGACCTATAGGTAATGACATGTGCCAAATATCTAAGCTCTGGCTCTTGTGGTTTGTGACAAGAAGGTTTTTTAAGATTTCCTTATTTTTTCACTTTGGTTGCCATAGCAACCAGAGTTCTGCATGGTTTCAAATTCTTTGAACAACTTTGAAAGAGCTTAACCCAAGGAACATTCCTGTGAAGTTTGGTTGCAATCAGGCAAGTGGCACGACGCACGACGCACAACGCACGACGCCGGACGTTGACTGACCACAAAAGCTCACCTTGAGCACTTTGTGCTCAGGTGAGCTAAAAAAGCTAATGACTTTAAGTCTCGCCCAATAAGTAGCACACAACATTCATTACAAGAAAAGCTAAAAATATTTAGAATAAAGGTGTTCAGAAAGATGTTATCAGCTATTTAAATTTTGCAAAATGCTAAAAAATTTAATTACAAAAACTCATTCAATGTATTTTTTTTTCATGAAGTAGTTGGTCAGAAAAAATTAGAAAATATTACAGTCAGGATTTGTTGTAATATCAGTTTTTCTTATCAAAATATTGGAAAGAAGTTGAAATACAGTTACCTACCTTAAAGTTGAAATTTTGTCATTAAAATGCATTATTTTTTATTCATGGACTTGCATACAAGGTTCATTACATTGTTTAAACATGATCGATATGGGCAATATCGATCTTGAAAAGCTTCAATGTGTGGCTTTATAGTTCGATCAAATCTTAAACATGTACATGTATACCAATTTTATTGACTTGTAAGTCATTAAAATAAAACGTACATGTAAGTGGACATATAATTTGACCATATATAACATCACTAATTCCAATCAACGAAGAATACTTGAACATAACATGTCCCTTGATCACTGTGTTATAAATAAATAAATAAATCGGACGCTTCATTTAAAAAAAAATATTTGGATCGAATGGGAATTGAACCTATGACCTTTCATTTGCAAGTCAATCACCTTACTGACTGCGCTATGAAGAACTACACTAAATGGTATCAGTATTTCCTTTGTATAAACTGTCTGGTATAAGCATGTGCGGAAAAAGTCTATGTCGTCAAGACGCATTTCCGCTTGCCCGGAAGAGTGACTTCCGTATGCGAAATACCTTAATAATAGAAACAGGCTATGAGGTAATGGGTTAAAACTAGAAGCAGGATTTTGAGAAGCAGATGGTAGCTTAAAGCAGGCTGAAAGAGAAGCTGAGAATGCACCTCAAGGCACATTCTGCTTTACTTTCAACCTGTTTTAAGTGGTTACCTGTCTTCAAAACTGAGAAACAGGCTATGGGGTAATGGGCTAAGCAACCATTCTGTAGAAGACCCTTGTTTAATAATGAAGCAAATTTATTGGATAAAAATTATTCAGTAAGATTTTAAAATTCTTTTATTTTAACCTACTAAGCAGTCACTTGTCTTTAGAGATCTCTCTAAACTTTTTCAATTAGTGGTCACTATGGAAGAGTATCAGTGCAAATATTCCATTATGCTTGATGCTTTGTTCCTCATTGTAAAATACATGCTATCATGCTTCATGCTTTATTCACAATGTTTGGTGCTTCATTCCTTATTTTACTTTACAGTTCCATCATGATATCAAACATTCCACATTGCTTTATTCCTTGTGACTCATGCTCGTTGCTCATTGAAACATTGCAGTATCAACATGCCAACAACCAATACTGCATCTTAGAGCACTAAGCACTAAGCAGTAAGCATTATCGAACTTCGAAGTACGCACTTACAAGTGTAGAATTTACAAATCAAGAATACAGTGAAGCCGGGGCAATTTTTTAGTTATGTATACAAAGCAGGGTACTAGAATTTCAAAATGGCAGACAATGCACAGCATTGATGGTTTGAAGTTATAGAAATAATGAAAATGACTTTGTCAGACAGAACTACACCACGACGCTACACCAGATGATGTCTAAAGACATTGCCGTCGAGGTAAAGTGAAATATCGTAGCTTATTTTCCCTTACAATAGACCCAGACTAGATTGCAATGTAAATTTGATCGAAGCGGACGACACATTCAGCAAATGTCACTGGTACACTTGGAATTTAATAAATTATGTTGTTTTAAATCACTGTGTAGACCTTGATCGAAGTTTTCATTTATCATTATGTATAATTTGTGTATATTTGTCTTTTCAGGGTGAACATGCTGCCAAGTTTATGTTTTGATATTCCACTCTGTGTACAGTAAGAGACAGAGAGCTATTTTAGACCGAGGACTGAGGATGGCACCCGTCAAAAGTTAGCTTGTCGTCACAGGGGTTCATTGATGAGACTAATGTTTTGAGTGATCTCAGGAGAAATTTCAGATGTAGCAAATCTGGATCCAAGGATTCTCAATTCATTCACCAAGAAATTCAACACCCAAAACATAAAATGACATTGATGGCATCATTGACCTTAATATGTTTAAACTAATGAGAGGATCAGACTCAGAGGGTGCTTTTAAATAAATGGAATAAGAATGAATATGTGTCTTCAATATGAACACTTTACTGCCTGTCACTTTTAACCCATTACTCCATATATGTGCCTGTTATTTATTCCTCCATTGAAAATAGTCAATTGCTGCATTATTGCTTTTAACCCATTACTCCATAGATATTGTTATGCTTGTAATTCATTCCTCCGTTGAAAAAAGTTTCAAAATTTAAACAGTCATGAAATAGTTTCAATAGAAACATTTATATATTCTTATTGATGGTAGCTTAATTATAGGGGGCAAAAAGTAAATAATAATGCACCTTAAGGTACTTTTTTTTTCACTTTCAATGAGCTTTTCTTCAATATTAGAAACAGGATTAGATATTAAACACTAAAAGGAACAATACACTATGTTCCACTAAGTTAGATCCAGATATCGAAGTTTGACTGTACTACAGTCAATCTTTGACATCTTGGTCCAACTTTAGTGGAATATATCTGTATTTCAAAGTTCAAATATGACTAAAATTTTAATGTTGAAATACAGATATGTTGAAGCTTTTTCAAATTAAAGTAGTTTCATTGGTGGAAAAACAAGTACTTTCAACTTTAGCTAGTTTGAGACACTGTGGTTTGACTCTAATTCTTTTACCCCCTAAGGGACCATAAATGTTTTTAACCATTTACTCAATAGATACACAGACACATTTAATCTATTCCTCCACTGAAGAAAATAATTCCAATTTATACAGTCATGAGTATGTATCAAAATAATAAAATAATCTGCTTTAAGTGTTTACCTGTCTATGGAGTTAAGGGTTAAAAAGAAATGGCTGTACTATGAGCTATTCCGTGTGATTTGTAGTTTTTGTCAGTCATGTTCTAAGCAAGCACTCAATTCCAGAGCAAGGAGACATCTAAAGACAAGTGACTGCTTAATGCAGGTAAAATAATAATGCAGAAAGCCATAGATTTTTCATTCATTATTTTTAATCTTCATTAAGAAACCACCAGACCATAATATTGCATAAGTTAATAGGTGCTTAATAACAGATTGAATGCAAAACTATTCTGCTTTTGGTAGATGGGAGAAAGAAAATAAAGTTTCAACTTGAAAAATATAGTTTGTTTGTTTTTAATTGTACATAGATAACAATCAATTCTTGATGTTTGTTGTGTTCATTCAAATATACCCCAGGGCTCCAGATAAGGGGAGTATTTGAAAAACTAAAATCTTTATTTCAGTATTAAACCCATTGGTGTCACTACAGTACTTATTAGGATCATCTCTTTGAGAGGATTCTAATAAGTATAGTAACACCATAGGATTTTGAGCTGTCTTGATGGAGAATCTGTTGGATTTGTATTGGTTACTCCCTCTTATTTGGAGCCCTGTATACTATGGATAATCAAACAGGAGTTATATGTCTTGCATATATACATGTATATCAAAACAGTAATGTGTGCCTTTATGCATATAACTTAGAAGGGATATAAAGAGTCTGTCATGTGGATTTTTTCTATCTTGAATTAACCATTTACCACATTGCCTGTTTCTAGTTTTGAAGACATGTGACCACCAAGCAGGTTGAAAGTAAAGCAGAATGCAACTTCAGGAGCATTCTGCTTTACTAAAATTCAACCTGCTTTAAAGCTGCTAGTTGATAGAAAATAGTTCTTAAATTGTGCATATCAGTTAACAGGAAATGTTCCCCACCAGGGGTGTAAATTTCCTAGGAAGTATTTCCCCAATCCTTGAAGTATTACCCCGACTTGCAGAATTTGAACTGAAGACAGATATTTGCTTAAACTTAAAGCAGCCAGAAAGTACAGCCGAATGCTCATTTAGGAGCATTCTACTTTAATTTCAGTCTGCTCTGAGCTACCATCTGCTCTGATATAGAAGTGGAAGAATAAATAAAAGATGTATAAAGGTGTATTCATGGGGTAATAGGTTAATCAATCATCTGCTTAACTCTTTACTCTTTAGCCTGTTTTAGTTTTGAAGACAGGTGACATCTTATATAGCAGGTTGAAAGTAAAGCAAAATGGGCCTTAATGAGCATTCTGCTTTTCTATCGGCCTGCTTTCAGATACCATCTGCTGAAATACAGAAAATATTTCTTAATAAACATAGTCATGGTTGTTTAAATTATGACTATTTTATTCACTGGAAACAAAAAGTTAAAGACGTAAAAATGTGTATATATGGAGTAATGGGTTAAACTTAAACACACTTTAAACCTTCACTCCAAAGATACCTATTTTAATGCCTTTAATTTTTTTCCCACTCGATAAAATAGTTCCTCTTTGTGCAATCATCAAAAAATAAATATTCACCATAAGAAATAGTTTCCATAGCCTAGCAGATGGTGGCTTAAAACATACTGAAAGTATAGCAGAATGCTCCTTCAGTAATGAAAACACTCTATTGAGTAAAGGGTTAATATAGATGATTAGGCATATGGATAATTGGAGTAAAGGGGCCTCCGTGGCCTAGTGGTATAGTCACTTTGACTTACATCACTAAGCTCCTCACCGCTGTGAGTTCGAATCCCAGTAGGGTCGTTCGGAATTTTCATATGGGGAAGCCTTCCAGCTGGCTTGCGGAAGGTCGGTGGTTCTACCCAGTTGCCGATTTGTGCCTGAAACAGTGCATAAAGGACTTCTGGGGTCTTCCTCCACCTTTAATTAGCTGGACGTCGCGATATGACGGAAATACTGTTGAAAGCGACGTAAAGTAAACAAGAGGGCCATGGCCCTTAATTCGCTCACCTGAGGTCATTGTGCCTTAGCTTAATAGGCAAGACAACATTTTAATATAGCTGTAAATGGAATTATCTTCCAGACAAAAAAACCATGACAAATTGGAATAACTTAAAAAAATATTGTTGGCAGAGTTATGGCCCTTATCCATGACACTTCTTCTTATCAAGCTACATATATTTCCATATGATTATTCATTGCCCATTCTGCTTTACTTTCAACCTGCTTTAAGTTATCATCTACTAAGATATAGATACCATTTCTTATATCTTACATTTTTATGACTGTATAAAGTGGAATTATTTTCTTTAGAGGAGGAATAAATTAAAGGCATAAAACGGCATATGTATGGGGTAATGTGTTAACATCAGTAGAACTGGAGTTATCTCAAAGACAAGAAAATATGACACTGGGAAATAACTCAAAAATGACATTGACCTTTGTAGAACATGACCTAAGTTATAAAATTTCTAACTTTAACAAAGTTATGGCTAAGATTAAAGTTGTGGACTGACAGACAAACAAATTGACAAACAGACAAAAAAAGCAGACAGACAAAAACAATATGCCCCCAACTGCAGGGGCATAAAAAATGTAGCAGACAACACCATATGCTGCTGTTACAGTGAACCTCAGCTGACCTGAGTTCAGTTATGTAACTCTGCCAATAGGAAATGTGGCTAGGGTCTAACTCTTATAATGCTGAATTGCTGTCTGCTATACATTTATTGAATGTGAATTATGACCTAGATATTCAACCGACCTTAACCATTTGAACAAAATAGGTAAAGGACATTTAGAAGTGTCACCATGCCAAATATCAAAGCTCTGGTCATATTAGTGTCAGAGAAGAAGACATTTGAAATTTTCACTATATAACTCTATGTAAAACTGTGACCCCCGGGGCGGGGCAAATTTTGACCCCAGGGGCATAATTTGAACAAACTTGATAGAGGACCTGTAGGTGATGCTATGTGCCAAATATCTAAGCTCTGGCCCTTGTAGTTTTTGACAAGAAGATTTTTTAAGATTTCCTTATTTTTTCACTTTGGTTGCCATGGCAACCAGAGTTCTGCATTGTTTTTAATTCTTTGAACAAATCTGAAAGAGCTTGACCCAAGGAACATTTCTGTAAAGTTTGGTTGAAATCTGTTAAGCGGTATAGGAGGAGATGTCATTTGAAGCAATTGTTAACGACGACGGACGACGCACGACGACGGACAGAGGGCCATCCCAATAGCTCATCTTGAGCCTTTGGCTCAGGTTATCTAAAAAACAAAATAAACAAATAAATAAAATTGGAGTAAATATAAAAGCAAGATGAAATTGGATAAGAAATATATCCTGTAGGAGATTTCTACTAAAGTTTATTTTAGCCTATGCAAACAGTGTTGATCCAGATCAGAGGGCTCCAAATAGGGACCCTCTGATTAGGCTCTTCATTTTCTTTCATGTTGCAATTTTTTTTAAATAAACTCATTCAAACCTACCACAACATATAATTTATCATTAACCAACAGTGTACCTGTGAAGAGTACTCTTGTCATGTGCAAACAGTGTAGACCCAGATCAGAGGGCTCCTTATAGGGGTCCTCTGATGAGGGTCTTCATTGTTTATCAGGTTACAATAAATTGTTACAACCTCATTGCAACCTAGTGCCACGTACTTCAGGGTTGGGTTTTTGCCGGCAAAAACTAGTTTTTTCCTTGCCAGTGGCAAAAACAGGAAAAAAACGGCAAAAACTGGAAAAAACCGGCTAAAATGGCAAAAACCTAAAACAATGATTATATCAGGGTGAAAATGTGAAAAACAAGTCTTGGGATGTTTTCAACTAGCTTTATTTTAATATCAGTCATCAAAATTATGCCTGATGTATAAATGTGAAACAGTATTAAAAACTGGGCTACAAAAGAGAATGAGGAAAAAAAAACATTTCAATTGTTTTCTCCATAATGTTGCAAACAACTATTTTGTTACTTCTTATTAGAATTGTTAGTTTGAGACAACATGTAAGATTAGTACTGTAGTCACAAACAATACAGGAGTCAATGGAGAAATAAGGATTTTAGATTTTGATTTTTTTCTCATCTCAGTTTCTTAAGATGCAAAAAAGTTGAAAGAAGTCTAATAGCACAACATATTCACTGGTGGTAAACTTTGTAAATATCTTAACTGATCAATCAGTTCCCCAGCTCCACTGAGTCTTTTATAACATTCTGTGACAAAATACAAGTTTTCATGCTTTTTCTATTCCAAGACAGGACTCTGAATATTTTTTCAATTTACTAAAGTTAAAAAACACCCTTTCCATGATAGAATCAGAACTGGTAGGGTACATTCTGCATTACTTTCAGCCTGTTTTACTCATTTCCATTGACTGTGGCTGTGTATTGTGCATTCTTCTGACACTTGACACTAATGCATTGGCAGGTCCACAATACACAACCACTGCCCATCCACTTCAGTGAATGTGTCTTAAAGGTGAACACCTGTTCAGAAGAGTAACCTGCTAAAAGGCTTTATTTAAATTCAGTTTTTGCCAACCAGTTTCTTTAGTTTTTGCCACCCAGTGTCTAGTTTTTGCCACTCATTTTAGTTGTTGCCATCCAGTTTTTTCCTTGTTGGTTATACACATTACCCAACCACTGCCCATCCACTTCAGTGAATGTGTCTTAAAGGTGTAAACCTGTTAAGAAGAGTAACCTGCTGAAAGGGTTTATTTGAATCCAGTTTTTGCCACCCAGTTTCTTTAGTTTTTGCCACCCAGTGTCTTTAGTTTTTGCCACTATATGTTTTTAGTTTTTGCCACCCAGTTTTTTCCTTGCCGGTTTTTTCCATGTTTTTTTCCACCCTTGGCAAAAACTTGCCAACCCTGACGTACTCACATCATTAACAAACGTGTAGCTGTTTGGAGTACACTTGTCAATTGCATACATAGTAGATCCAGATCAAAGCCTCCTTTAAGGCCACTCTGATCAGGATATTCACTGTTTGTCATATTGCAATAAATTAACACTCATTGAAATATACAATTGTGAAGAGTACATTTCTCCTATGCAAACAGTGAAGACCCAAGTCAATGGGCCCCTAATAAAGGTCTTACACATTGCAATAAAATGTAACAGGCCCACTATAATCTAGTGCTACATAACAGTGTATCTGTTGAAGAGTATACTTGTCCTATGTAAGCAGTGTAAATCCAGATTAGAGGGTTCCTAATAATGCCTAAAATAAAATGCTGGGGAAGATCTTTGGTGGTTGTGGTGGTGTGGTGGTGGTTGGGGGGGGGGGGGGGGGATTTATGAATCTTAAGTTTTCAGTGGTAGAATAAAGTAAAGGTGTATTTATGGCATTATGGTAACACCTTTCTGTCATGGGTGCCGCTCAAAATCCCCTTGGTCAAAATCCCCTTGGTCCAAAACTAACAGGGTAGTCAAAATCCCCTTGGTGAATTTTACAGTGTAGTCAAAATCCCCTTGGTCAGATTTACAGGGTAGTCAAAATCCCCTTGGTGAAAATTACAAGGTAGTCAAAATCCCCTTGATCAAAATTACAGGGTAGTCAAAATCCCCTTGAGGGGTAGTCAAAATCCCCTTGGTCAGTGAAATAATTTGTTTACTGGTAACATAACCCATTACACCATAGCCTATTTTGGAGTATTTTATGGGGTAACGGGTAAAGCGATTGTTTTTATGGGGTAGTGGGTTTATTTAAGGATGCAAAGATACAAAGAAGACAAATTCAGAAACACATTCCTTATTGCTGTGACAAATATTTACCAAACTGTAAAGTTGAAATTTTAAAGTATGTACTAATTATCTAATTCAAAGGCATCACCTTTAAATGGTGTTAAAACTTTTTAAAAAGTTGTTTGCTTGGATACTAAAATGGTGACTGAATTATTCTGGGGATTTATCAGAATCAAAACTTAGTAAAAAAAACCCAGATAAATGTTTGGATACTAAACCTGATTTCTGAATTATTCTGAAGATTGATCAGGATCCAAAATTAGTGAAAATTCAAATAAATGCTTAGATATTTAAAAACAATTTCTGATGTTTTTCCCTGAATTTATCAAGATCCTAACTTGGTAAACTACAGATAAATGCTTCGATACAAAAAAATGGTTTCTGAACTATTCTAGACATTGATCAGGATCCAAATTTTGTAAACTTTCAGATAAATGATTGAATACTAAAAATGGTTTCTGAATTATTCTGAAGATTGATCAGGATCCAAACTTAGATAATATACAAATTAATGCTTGGATATGTAAAATGGTTTCAGAGTTTAGTGAATTTATCAGGATCCAAACATATTGTAAAAAAAAGATTGGATGCTAAAATAGATTCAGAATAGTTCTGGGGAGTGATCAGGATCCAAACGTGATCAATGGTTGGATTATGTAAAATGATCTGTGAATTATTCTAGGGGATTTATCAAATACAGAATATAAATAAATGATCAGGATCCAAACTTGGTAAAATACATATAAAAGCTATGATGTTGAAACTGGTTACTGAATTAATCTGAAGATTGACCAGGATGCAAACTTGATAAAATACACAAAAATGCTTGGATATTTAAACTGGTGCCTGAAATATTCTGAATCTTGATCAGGTTCAAAACTTGATAAAATACGAAAAAATATTTGGATATTGAGACTGGTTTCTGAATTTTTCTGAAGATTGATCAGGATCCAAACTTGTTAAAATTCAAACACATATTTGATTATTGAGACTTTTTTCTGAAGTATTCTGAAGATTGATCGGGATCCAAACTTGTTAAACTTTAAACAAATATTTGGCTATTGAGACTGGTTTCTGAAGTATTCTGAAAATTGATCAGGATCCAAACTTGTTAAAAAACAAACAAATATTTGGATATTGTAACCGGTTCTTGAATTATTCTGAAGACTGATCAGGATCCAAACTTGTTAAACTTTAAACAAATATTTGGCTATTGAGACTGGTTTCTGAAGTATTCTGAAAAGTGATCAGGTTCCAAACTTGTTAAAATACAAGCAAATATTTGGGTATTGAGACTGTTTTCTGAATTATTCTGAAGATTGATCAGGATCCAAACTTTGTAAAATACAAATAAGTGCTTGCACATTTTAAATGATTTCTGGAATATTCTGGGGATTGATCAGGTCCAATATATGTTTTTACAATAATGTCTACAGCAACAAAAATGCAGACAGCAATATATAAGCAAACAATAGATTGGCTGTAGAGGTGTGACTCTGCTAGTGAAACACATTTTGTTGATTTGTTAATCTATTGTATAACTTATGTTATCAGTGTACTCCTGTCAACATTTTGTGAGTTGAGAAGCAAAATATCTTTTTTTTTGGCATGTAAATCATTGACCCATATATCATCTACTCAATTATTCTTATATAACAGATTCACTCTAGTGCCTTCTAAGGAAATGTGTCAAGAAAAAAAAGAACTGGTTCTTTATCCTTAAAATAACACCAAGGCTACATAATATTGTTAACACAACAAATAAAGTTTGACATGTTTTTACAAGCAATATACAATAATTTTTACATCAAATATATGGTATAACATTCTGGACCAAGGGTATTTTGACCACAGGTTTTCGGCGCGTAAGCTATGAACCCCCCCCCCTCCCCTCCCCCCCTCGCTGCTACCCCCATAAATATTTCAAAATGAGTCAAAATACATCCATATGTTCAACAAACATCCTTAACAAGTGTTTCGAGAAGTTTCAAGAAGTTTCAAAAAAAAAAATTTTTTTTTTTCGTATCATGTATGTACATGTATACTATTTTACTTATAAATTAGCGAACATTTTTTTTTTTTTTTAAATTTCACGAAACTTCAGGAAATGTTCTTTTATGATGATTATTGAATGTATGGATAGATTTTAGGGTATTTTATCCACGTTTGGTGGTGGTGGAGGGGGTTATAGCAGCTAGGGATAGTGTCATAGCCAACGGGCCGAATGCCTATGATTTTGACTACCCCTCAAGGGGATTTTGACTACCCTGTAATTTTGATCAAGGGGATTTTGACTACCTTGTAATTTTCACCAAGGGGATTTTGACTACCTTGTAATTTTCATCAAGGGGATTTTGACTACCCTGTAAATTTCACCAAGGGGATTTTGACTACCCTGTCAGTTTTGGACCAAGGGGATTTTGACCAAGGGGATTTTGACATACACTCTTCTGTCATATACACCATTACCTATTTATTCCACCTCAGAACTACTTTTCCAGATAAAGTACCATTACATACTTTTACAACTTCCTGAAAAATGCCACGTTAAAGCAGGACTAAAGTTAATCCAAAATCTCATACAATTACTTTATGTCTCCTATCAGTTCTCTTCAGTTATGTACCATAACCCATTACTCCATAAATACGTCATTTTAAGCATTTAATTTAGGGATGGGAATTCGAACCAAAATTGCTATTCGAATATTCGCGTAAAGTATTCGAATAATTCGAATAATTCGCCTGGAATAAACGCTTTGTCCGATGTGGGGGGGGGGGGGGGGGGGGGGGGGGGGGGGGTGTTATCCGATCCGAGTATAATTTCATCATCAAATTCAATTATTCAATGTTTGCTTCGTAGAAATACCTATCTTAAATGGACCAAACCCTGAGCAGAATGTGTATTCTGTGACAATCGTCTGATTGACTGGTAAACATATCAACTTTTGCAACCATTTACTTAAATTACTACATTGAATCTTTGTAGATATGGCGGTCTCCAAATGTAAGGGATGCAACTCGTGTTTAACGCAACATCTATATCTGCATTAAAATTAGTTTCGAATTAAGTCTTCCGTCATGTAGAGTCAGGTTTTTTTGCGTAAATATTTTGTTGGCTTTACAAATTATATTTAATCTGCTTTTAAAATTAATCTGAACACACCCTAGCTCTCAAGCTTCTGCATGCAGATGTTACACTCTGAAACGAACGTAACAAACAAAACAGGTTGCTGATTTCTTGTCGGCAGAACGAGTAAATTCTTTCACACAGGCGAAGCAGTAGCCGGTGGCATAGTTGCGTTTTAGTAAGAATTTGATCGTTTATAGATCTACGTCGTGTGTAAGGTCAACATTAAGCTTTCATGACGTCTTAACTATAATGTTTGATGATTTTAAATAGTGTTTGCGTGATATTGGTCGTTTACGAAAAGCGTCATTTGAGCCGCTATGATTGGCGATATTAACAAGTATTCGTCTTTTTTTGATTGGATGCTCTTAAATGTCCTGTGCTAAACACACCTCTTTTGTTTGGCAACTAGGGTTCCCCCAACATGTCAATTTATTAACTGCGAGTCCATTGATCCGATGTCAGGGAGGGCCGTCGATTACGTAACACAGCGGGTAATGTTTGCAAACTGTGTACAACTTGACAGGTGCTATCAAAACACTGACCAGCCGGGGGTGATAATCACCCTACACACGAGGATTAATGGCGAACGATTAGCCTGGTTGGAGAAAATGAAACAGCTAGTCTCTCAAATAAATTGAATAATCCATATTATGATTTTAACAAAAATAAAATTTCAGAGACAACTATTCGAATACTTAAATGGGATTCGAATATTCGGCCCTTATGCGAATATTCGAATATTCGAATATTCGGTCCCGCCCCTAATTTAATTTATTCCTTCACTATTGAAGAAAGTACTTCCACATTATAGTCATGGAAAGAAGGAGATTTGAAATGTCAAAAACCATTATTCACGACACACAAAGCAGTTAGCATGATGCACAAAGCACAAAGTGATATTGAATTCTTGAAGTAATGATAGAAGTGCAAAGTTAAATAAGCACTTAGCACCAAACATTATGAACAAAGCATAATGCAAGATAGAGTGAAATTTACAATAAACCACCAAGCATCAAGCATACTGCATAAAGGACAATGAGAAGTGGAATTGTTGAAGTCATGATGGAACTGCAAAGTAGAATAAGGAATGAAGCACCAAACATTGTGAATAAAGCATGAAGCATGATTTAGCATGTATTTTACAATGAGGAACAAAGCATCAAGCATAATGGAATATTTTCACTGATACTCTTCCATAGGTCACTTTATACAAGACAAATGGCTGTACGTACCCTCCTTAGTCCTTACAACAATGCTTGTCATTGCTTTCCAAACAATATTATGATCATTGATGTCTGAATTGCTTTCACTGCTGCCCTTTTTCAAAGATACATAATTTGGTCATTTTGACAGAAGAAACATAAAGACGAGTCATGCAGACATTCATTTGATCTTGGTTCAAACTGTTTGCAAATGTACTTTAATTAAGGGTGTAAATCTTCCCTCCATGTAACAACTCCCTCCGAACAAACACACACAATATTGGTCTCCCATTGGATGTTGTCATAGAGAGGGAGCACTGTATACCCTTATGAAAATCGCGAGCTTGTTCATGAGCTCGCGCGATCAAATTCACGAACATGTTCGCGAGCAAGTGCGCGCGAGCTACGAGCTAGTACGACCTCGTAATTGAAACAAACACGAGCTCGTACGTGCGAGCGCGAGCTTGCGCGTGCTTATTAGCCAAGCTTGCGCGAGCTCGTACGATCAAACCCACGAGCTCGCGCGAGCTAGTACGATCAAACGCACGAGCTCACGCGAGCTCGTACGATCAAACCCACGAGCTCGTAATGGCAATGCCACGAGCTCGTGCGAGCTCGTACGATCAAACCCGCGAGCTCATTTACACTAGCAATTTCGCGAGCTTGTAACAAGCAACTAACTAAGGATTTGCTTTTAAAAATTGGATAGCAACCCATACATAATGCAGTCCTCGGCTGTAACAGGAGAATTTTTAAGAATTAAACTAAAACTTGCATGCAGCTGTACATGTCTGAAAGGTTTATCAAAGTTCATAATATGAACATAGTAAGGTTAAAGTGAATAAATGTAAACTTAAATTTACCATTAACGGATAAGGTATAGGTAACCATTTGAAAATGTACCAAAACCACAGAGTGACAGACAAAGAGAAATCATTGAGGTCTTTATATTATAAAAAACAGACAAAAACATCATTAATTTTAACAACAATTAACACAAGAATAAAGAAGAATATTTTACAAACATTTCCCAACCCCACTTATAATCAAACAATGAAAACTTACCACGATTTAAACAGTTTTCTTCTGGTTGTTTTGCTCTAACCTTTTTCAAAATAACTGCTGAGTCACCATTGGTGAAATAAAACATGAGCAGAATTCTCTGGGACCAGACTAAAACTCCGACGTAGACCTGTGGAAAGTCACAATATGTGTTCCATTTCATTGTGCTCCAAGCTAGTTAAGGCTCATATATCTGACGAGCTCGTACAAGCAATCTCTTGACAAAACCATTCGCGAGCTCGCCCGAGCTCGCGAACCTATTCATGGAAGAAAATGCAGCTCGCGGGTGCTTGTGCTAGCTCGCGACGAGCTCGCGCGATCTTATTTCAAGATCGCATTTTCATAAGGGTAGTAAACATAATGATGGTAACTCCACTAAGAAGTCACTGATTTACATTATACTTGCAGGAGTCTGTTTTATCCCAGCACTTTTACGGTTTTCACTGTATATCCTGAGTATACCGTCTCAATTTTGGGAATTTCCAATGGAAAATCACTCTCTGAGTGGAAATTTACAATAAAGTCTTAATAGACTCTTATAAAACTATTTACAAGTATGCTGTCATGCACACATGTACACATTATCCCTGTCTCTTGTTACATTACCCCTACAGTGCAAGAAAAACAGGTAATTAGATATCGCTGTCTGCATGATTGATTTCAATTCTAAAATCTGTATACACTTTAGGCATTTTCAGTAAAGAATCACTAATATGAATGGCAAACAGTTTTGACCCTGATCAGATGCTCAGTGACTTTGTGTGTGATCTAGATCCAAACTGTTAGTTTAAAAACTATTTTATTCAGAGGAAAAGGATTGGACAACAGGCTCCTCTCCAAACTGTTTGCTAGTGAAGCTGCATGTAGTAAGACTCAGTGCAATCCTTTGCTTGCTGGTCGCGACTTCACTGGTATTTTACAAACAGTTTGGATCCAGTTCAGACGCCACATAACGCTGCATCTTATCTTGATCCAAACTATTTGACACTCATCTTTAGGTTTGTTTAATTGGAAAATGCATTAGTCTAATTTAAGGCGCCCAAGTTCTGCTTTACTTTCAAACCTGCTTTAAGTAGTCACCTCTCTTCAAAACTAGAAAACGGTCTATTGGGTAATATGACACATTTAATGTAGAGAGTTCTTAAATGAGCTTTCTTGAAATAACCTTCATTATTTTATCCTACATTAACCCATTACCCCATAGCCTATTTCTAGTTTTAAAGAACGATGATCACTTATAGCAGGCTGAACGTAAAATGTGCCTTAAGACGCATCCTGCTTTATGTTCAGCTTGCTCTTACACATTCAACCTTAGCAACAAAACATTATACTTGTCATTTGCAGTGTACCTGTGAGGATTACACATGTCCTATGCAAACAGTGTAGACCCTGAACAGAGGTCTCCTTCAGGAGTCCTTTGATCAGGGTCTTCACTATTTGTCATTTTGAACTACATGTATATTGTTAAAATCAACCCTAAATAGTAAAAAATGGACAAGACTTATTTTTGAAATTGGAATTGCATTATAAAGACTGTATAAAAAGGAACTATTTTCTTCAGTGGAGGAATAAATTATAGGCGTAGAAAGGCATATTTATGGGAGATGAGTTAACCCTTTGACTGCTGGTCGCGACTTAAATGATTTTTGCAAACAGTTTAGATCCAGATTAGACACCGCTTAATGCGGTGTCTGATCTGGATCCAAACTGTTTGATACTCTTCTCTAGGTTTCTTTACTTAAAAAATGTATAAATCTAGATTTAACAATTTTGGCAGATGACAATTTCGAAGCAGACGACATCACTGCAGGATAAGGGTTAGGCAGCAACCTACATGTCTTCAAAAGCCATACCCTATAACAGATCACTTGTGAGTAGTCATTCAACACAGGTTTCACTGTGCCAGTATGAGTCACTGTTATATAGGCCAGAGATTGGAAAATACACTACAACCTAACTCAACCCTTAATTTACCCCACAGCATTTTCTAGTATTTATAATAAGATGACCACTTTAACCAGTTTGAAAGTAAAGCAGAATGTGCCCTAACTCATTACCCCATAAATACCCTATTAACGCCTTTAATGTATTCTTGCACTAAAGTAAATAGTTCAAATTGATATGTAGTCATGAATATGTCAATATGGACCATAAGAAACATTTCCTATATCCTGGTAGATTATAAATAGCTTAAAATAGGCTGAAAGTAAAGCAGAATGCACCTAATTATAAGGCACATTCTGCTTTACTTTCAGCCACCTGTCTTCAATACTAGAAACAGGTTATGGGGTAATGGGTTAGGGCACATTCAGCTTTACTTTCAGCCTGCTTTAAGTTACAAACTGTATTAGGATATACTAAACATGTTTTATGGTATATATTCATGACTACGTAACAGTAACATGTATATATAAATTTAAGTGGAACTATTTTCTTCATAGGGTTTTCTTCAGTGGAGGAATAAATTAGAGGCATATTTATGGGACATGGTTTAATCAACATATCAGTTAAAAATAATAGGGATCTTAGTAGGAAGGTATGTTCTTAATGCAAGACTAAAGTATTGCAGAATGCAGCCACCTGTTTTAACAGCAAACAATTAGGTCTGTAATTGAAATGTTGCTCAGAGAGGTACATTATTGACTTAATAAGTAAATGGTGAATGCCAATCAAGACTAGAGTCATGTGAGTTTCTTGTCAACAATGAGGAAGTACAATTTTATAACATACCCTACTGTGTGAGCAGTGAATAACATTCATTGTTTATTTATCGTATACATGTATAATTAACTAGTGGTATAGGTAAATTTTGTGCGCTGAACCGTGACTGAGCTTTTCTATTTATAGAAGTTGCAACCATTCCATGTTATGGGTAAGTTAGGGTTCAAACCTTAACTTGATATTTAAAATAAGATTTTGATACCTATATGTCATTGTGGTCGAGATAGTAGAGTAGTGTTTTACTGAGTAAGCTCATGAGTTCGATACCCAGTGGATCCTTCTTTTTATTTGGTTGGAAAAGGGTATTTTTATTATGTGACTTCACATGACGATAACCACAAGGAACCTATAGTAATTGTTCAGTATTTAAATAATATATATAATTTAATTATTTATTACATTTCTGTATAACCACATTGTTCAAACAAAAGATGCTACGACAGACAAAACCACAGCGTCAATAGTCTAAAATTCCATGGCAAGGGATCGAGCTGGTAGAAAATGTCTACGGTCCTGTAAGAAGGAGAAGTAGGAAGGATTAAAAATCCCATTGGATCTTTTCCGAATCCCATATAACTTTTATGGAATAACCTTAAAGGTATCCCTTAGTTACCTTAAACACATCGAGTCCTAACGACAAGTATACTCATTATTTAGAAAGAGTGTACTTCACTTGTCCCCTAAAAACAGTGAATACCCAGATCATATGGCTCCTTAAGGAGCACTCTGATCAGAGCAACACTGTTTGTCATTTTTCGATTGTCGTACATGAACTAGACTAACTGGACACATGAATTGCCCTTTAAAATGTCAGGGATAAATGGATTAAATCAATTGTTTTCTAGAATTGAGAGACTGGCCTCACCGGGTAACAAGTTTAACGTTAATGACACACTTTGCAAATATGTTGAACAATTCAAATAAGTATATATTTGAAAACTAATCCAATAAACAAACAAAAAATTAAAATTTTAAAAGAAACAAATCCTACTGGGAATCGAAGCCACAGCCTACCTTAATGCAAATATCCCTACACGCTACCTATAACTCTAACTCGATTATTGATTTAATTTCAATACAAAAGTCACAATATCCGTAGTATACCATGAAAGGTAGGTAACTCCTGAACAAATTCATGGTTTCTGACGCATTTTACCTATACGGGTGGACTCGTACTAAAGGTCAAAGCTCACGGGTCAAAATCCGACTATATATACACTGACCTACAAAAAAGTTCCTCCTTTACATTTTTATTTAGAGAATATATTGGTAGTTCATAGACGTAATGTTCAATTGGTTACATTATATTATTGGGCTTAAATGTCGAGGTCTTATATCATCTCTGTGTTATCACTCATGACCCTACCAGTTTACTTTAGCCTCTTATTGGATAAAACGTTTTCATTGCGTTGCACAGGTGTACATGCTTCAGGTAGAGTCTCTACACCCGACATAACTTTATAAGCGATTAGCACAGGAAGGAAAAAAGACTACTTTGTCAAGTTTAAAAGATACCACGTCTTAGTGACGCCAGAACCAAACTAAGCTTTTGACATGCTATGGGCAGGGTTAAGTGTAACTGTCGTCGCGCCCAGGAGGTTGGTTGCACCAAACAGACAATTTATAATCTCAGGAATAGGTTCAACATCTTCTGGTATGTCAGAGATCTTTCAAGATCCGGTCACGACGTTCCGTGAGGACCAAATGATTAAGATTGCACCTACGTAATCAATTCTCAGCAATCATCACTGCTTGGCGACACAGGGTTCATGTACAGACGATTACAAATCGTCTTAGACAGAATCCTTGCCCATCGTCCGTATATTGGGCAAGCATTACAAGAGTCTTCCTTGCAGATAATGATGTTAACATCTTGCCTTAGTCCGGTGTGTCTCCCAGCATAAACCAAATTAAGTACATTTGGGTTGAGCTTGGTCAACGTTGCAGATCAAATCATGACATTAACACCATAATGACCTGGAAATGCACCCAGGCTGGAATAGCACTGCCTTAGTAACCTAATAATTATTTAAAGTTATGTGTACTTTATGTGGTGATGTCTTCTAAAATGTATTCAGACGCATGGATGCCACACCGGTTATTGACTGAAATTAACACATTTCGTCAATTGTTTTACCTTTCTAACCTTTCTGGGTAAATTCAGAGTTTTTTCTATTAGTTTTGTTTTTCACCCCTTTACATTTAAATGAGCCTAAAAATAATGACAGGATAATAATATCAATATAAAAATCGCACACTTCATTACAAAGCTTTAGATTTTTCTAATAATCTTCTCACAATCAACTATAGCTCAAAGGACGGGAACGAAACATGACAAAGATATTCTATTTTGTTTTCCATAACTCAGAGCGTTTTTGAAATTACATGTGTAATTTTCGGAAGTGTCTCACTTCCTTCGTCGGCACTGACTGTTTGACTAGTGCTGGTCACGTAACCTGGTGTGGTCACCTGACTCGAGGAGAGGCGTGTACACGGAGGGTAGCTCCAGGCCCTCGTCCCTGTTCAATGACGGTGTCCGGACTGTCCGCTGTCTAATCTCGATGGCTTCTTTTACTTTTCTTTTCATTAATGTGTTTACATTGGTTAAGATTTTTGTATGGTCAGATTTGAAAGTATGTCCGATGTTATTGCAATGTTCGAAAATAGCAGAAGAGTTTCTAGTCACATGTTCTTTCATTCTTGTTTCTAGTGTTCTGCCAGTTTCTCCTATGTAGTCTTCTTTACAGTTTTCACACTGTATGTGGTAGATGACGCCACATTTTTTCAGTTTGTCTGTTTTGTCTTTTACCTTGGTAACCTGGCTTTTAATGGAGTTGTAAGGCTTGTGATACATGTTGACACCGTGGCTCTTGAAAATTCGTGCTTAAAAGAACCTTGGATGTTCCACGCACATACAGCATACCCATTGTCACTAGCTTTTCTACCACTGTCTCTATTCTTGTTGTTGTTATCAGGTCGTTTTTTCCTGGGCAAGTTGAAGATCCATTCGGGATAGCCGTTAGAGCGGAGAGCTGTCTTGACGTGCTCTATCTCTTTATTTTTGTCTGTTTCTGTGGTTACCAGAGAGTTTGCTCTGTGTTACTTAAATAGAGTCCGAACCACAAACCGGCCAGCACTATAGTCGAACAGTCAGTGCCGACGAAGGATGTGAGACACTTCGGAAAATTACACAGGTAATTTTAAAAACGCTCTGACTTATGGAAAACAAAATAGAATGAACTATCGAGAGCATGGAAACAACCTTTTTAGTTGTATAACAAAGATAGATACAAGAGATTACAGAAAGAGACACAGTGGCAAGTGATAAGAGCAAATTTAACAGAGATTACATGCAGGATGTTGTCAGCAAGGATTTTAACTCTTTGCATGCTAGCGGCGGATATATCTGCCACAGTGATTTACCTTTGCAAACAGATTGGATCCAGATGAGATGCAGCGTAAGGTAAGGCTGCATCTAATCAGAATTTAAACTGTTTGACTCTCTGATCCTGTGAGAAAATGAGAAAAATCTATTTTTAGAACAACAGCAGACGACAAATTATTGCAGACGAAACAAGAAATATCTTTAAAAAAGATATTCGGCGGAATGGGTGGTGAATTAAGGTAATGATGTATATGGAATTGATTTTATCCAAGTTGCAATAAATAGGATGGTAAATCAGGATATTAAGCTTAATATTTATCTAATAAGACATGCGCAGTAATCTACGACCACATACATATAATCAAAGACTGAAGGTCTTGAGAGTCGCCAAGAATGAGTTTTTGCAATCATTAAACTACTGGATCTGAGGTTAATCATTAGTTTGTTAAGGCAGTTGGTCTCTCAAAGACTGAAGGTGAAAGTACAGCAGAGAGCATTTACACACGTTTATGCTTTTATTCGGGCTACATTTTGCTGCAAGTTGTCAGCTGTTTGTCAGCTTTTTTTATTCCATCAATAAGTACTTTTTCAGAGGTGGTTGTCGAGATTTACTTGAGAATTCTTGACAGAAGGTACAGTTTGCACATGGATCTATTGCTTGGTTCCAATTGAATTGCACTTACTTCTTCCTAGGATGTGACTGAAAGTGATTAGATTTTTTAAAGACAGATCTAGATCACGGAATTATACTTCCATGTCTAGATCTACGTGTATCATTTTTATTTTGTAATTTGTAGATACCATAAATTACTAAAATTCGTATGTGTGTGCTCTTTTGTTAGTTACTTTAAATATGGTTTGATTGTTTAAATATTCTCAATCACCTGATTTTGATTTGAGATTTTTGGAAAGCACCCCCGAAATATGCCGAATATGAATTGTTTGAAACGACCCCTCAAATGAGAAAATAAACAAGTGTCCGCTTCAAGAATTCGTGTATGGATTTGTCTTGTAGGGTTAGTTCTATGTTCTGATTTATTATAAAAATATCTACAAAGTGTAGCAATGTACGTTTTAGGTATCTACGTGTTGTTGTGTTTTCGCATTTAACCAAGAGATTGCGATCGCGTTAAAAAATCACGGTTTGTTTACATTTGAGGTCACAGAGTTGCGCATGCGCTGGAGGAAAACGGTGTTAACACAAAAAATACCCATCATGCTCGAACTCTTTAATCTTTTCGATATCTAGGTTAAATTCAAACGCCAGTTTTCTCGTAATCTCACTGAATTGTTACTGCTATTCTTTCTTTTTCATATACTTGGTACTAGATTAAAATTATGATTAATTCTATTATGAACAATTTCGTTCTGATTTGCAGAACGCATCAAATCATTGCCGAAATTTGAGACAATATGTCATATCTTAAAATAGAAACACTATGTCATTCAAATCACTACCTAACGGTCGGGACACGTAAAATTTCTCGGTTATAACTCACTAGCAGTAGCGGAAAATCGTGTTTACTACTGGTACCGCTACATAGCAAATCAGCCTATAACAGTCTGTGTCTCTTATTTTACAAATTTGTAAAAGGCAGTAGTCAAGTCTAACCGCTACCCAATCAGACTATTCGATTTTAAGCACGTGTCCTTAAGCTTTCATTTCTGGTCATTCACGATTGGTTGGGCCATATAAGGTTTGAGGCTCAATGAGAAATCAGACCAGCTCCGCCGAAAAATTACTCAGCATGCAAAGAGTTAAGGAAATTACATCAAGAACAAGCCACAAGAAGCAACTGGAATGGCTCTACTCAGGAACCAAGATGGATTCCTCAGCAGTGATAGTCAAAGCAGAGGCTAATATTTTGAACCAGTAATTCAGCTCAGTTTTCAAAAGAGAAAATCTTCAAAACATATCAGACATGGGACCTAAGTCTGACACTGACAGCCACTCACCCATAATTCAATAGTTTTACCAGTTTTTTTTATATGGAATACACATGGGTGCCAAAGAGTAGATGCTAATCATTTCTGCTGTCATAGATACTTCCACGGGTTCATGTAATTCACCACTGTGTACCACAGTGACATACATGGGTCCCAGGCTGTTGCAAAACCCCATATACGTGAGACATATACTTTTATTAATTGAATTATTGTACTTTGCTTTACATCTAGGCAAGAAAAAGGGATTTCAATACTGATAGTGGCTAGAGAACTTGTTTGATTTATCGTTTCGGAGGAAGGTACAGTATGATTTCAGACAGTGAGATTTCTTCCAGGTTGGCTAGAGCAAGCAGCACCTTCAGTCCTCTGTGGACGTGCGTTTGGAAGCAGTGGGGAATGACCCAGGCCACAAAATTAGCTGTCTACAGAGCTGTTGTTCTCCCTACCTTGTTGTATGGCTGTGAGACCTGGATATGCTATCGCAGGCACATCAAGAAACAAGACCAGTTCCATCTCCATTGTCTCCTCAGGCTCCTGAATATATCTCCTGAAGCCCCAATCATGAAGGCTCAACTACGCTGGTCAGGTCGCGTTACGAGAATGACCAACAGTCGTCTTTCAAAACAGATCTTCTGCTCAGAACTGGTGCATGGCACTGGTAAGCATAGAGGCCAAACCAAGCACTACAGGGACACTCTGCGTGCCTGGGACATTCCTGTTGTAGGATGGGAGCATTTGGCTGCAGACCAAAGTGGCTCAGCTCAACATGAAACCTCAAGCTAGGAAGAACAGACAAATAGATCCTTCTGCTGCCGTAACCTGTCCAGTGTGTGGACGTGTCTGTACTTCTGCATTTGGGTTAAAGAGTCACCAGACGCGTCACTGATGTCATCGTCGCATGCGACGGACCACAGTGATGATGACAGTATTGTAACGTGTACTGGGCCGACAGTAAAGCATGTCGGTCACCCACCCAGGTACTAACCGTACAGGATGTTGCTTAACTTCGCAACCGAGACAAACGCTTAGACAATCTGGCTATAAAAGCCGGCTTCCACAGTCAGATTGCAGAAGTGTTTATATACCGTCCATTTCCGTCACATTTCTCCCCCTTTTCTCTTGACTTCGCCCCGAAGTCACCCTGCTCACATGGCAGTCCTAAGGGCAGAGACAATGCGACATGGATCCGGGGATGATGGTGATGTTATCCCATATCCCACCGCTGCCACCAAATTTGTAACGTGTACCGGGCCGACGGTAAAGCCTGTCGGTCACCCACCCAGGTACTAACCGCACAGAACGTTGCTTAACTTAGCAACCGAGACAAACGCTTAGACAATCTGGCTATAAAAGCCGGCTTCCACAGTCAGACTGTAGAAGTGTTTATATACCGTCCATTTCCGCCACAGTATTATTCTGCTATCTTGTTTGGGTTTTTGTTTTTTGGGGGCTTTTTTTCTTGACTTGGTTTAGATAGATCTACACACGAAATTATGGTTACGTACAGTTATGGGACATAATTATTTGTCACTCTACGAAATTTTGGCATTTTTTCCACACATTTTCTGCATTACTAATGCTGTAACAAAACTGTGGAATAAAAAATTACATCACGGTGTAGCCCAGTTTAAAAGTTATGGTGTTAACTTTTCAGCTATAGCTTGTTTTCTCAGCTGTTCGGAACAGAATTCTGTTGCTAGGCGACTTTAGAATATATGTTGACTCATTCCACTAAACTGGTTGCCATGGTAACAAATGGGACCAATAATTAGAATTTAAGAATGTTTTTATTTGAAAACATATATTCTCCCACAGAATAGTGCACTTTCAAACGGAAACTGAAGAAAATTAATGAAACTGTTAATGTTAAAATTTACTGACATGCGATAAATGATAAAATTAACATGGAAGTCTATGGGAAATCAAGTTTACTATGTGACATCATCAACATCATCATCTTCAGTAATCGCCTATTCGCGATGTGGTAAAACTATGTACATGCACAGCTGAGGGTGGGCTTCAATTTAAAAGAGTCTCTATTTACATGTAGTTAAAATCTGGGTTAAAACAGTCCTTAGGGTCTACAGCTTTCGGATACGAGCGACAACGGACTTGAAGCCCTTGAGTGTTGGCTGGCTCACTGCTTCTTCAGGCAGCTTGTTCCACAGTCTGACAGATTCAGGGAAAAGGCTGTAGTGTACACTACTTGATATGCCAAGGAAGAGTTCCGGATCTGGGTAAAAGGCTGGCTGTGGCATCGTGTCGATCTTTGTGGGTAGAGAGGAGGATCTGGGATGACATGGACTAGGTTCTTAATGATCTTGTAGAACATTGAGACTCTTGCAATCTCTCGTCTTGCTCTAGGGGGTCCCAGTCCAGGCATTTGATCATGTCATTAACAGAGCTGTCCCATCGATAGTCCCTTGTCACAAATCTGGCTATGTTTTACCTTCTCTACAAGCTTTATGTGGTAACGTCTGTGTAGGGAGACCAAATACATGACGCATATTCAACCAAGGGTCCAACGTATGTCTTGTATGTCTTAATATGTAGTAAAGAGTTTTAGAATGACATTTTCTTAGTTTGCTTTTCATCGCATATATGAAAGGTGGTCATTTATTTGTGTAGTTTTACATAATTTTAATGTAAACATGGTTCACATTTTGCATGCACATTCTAAAATTACCTAGCAACAAGAGTCAAATAATCACATGCTCAGTTTAAACTAAAAAACATTTTACAGATCCTTGCTCCAACTATTAAAACCAAACAGTTGTCTACAGTTTCAATTCTAATAAACAGTTGAGAAAAACTGATAAAAATAAGCAACTTTTTGACAGAATGACTGTATATTGAAATCAAAAGACCTTGCCTGGTTGCTTTGATGTTTCTTCTTGGTTTTGCCGGTTTTGTGAAAGTGGATGTTGGTAGGGCTGATACCAGACCTTCTACCACCTTATACATTAGTATCAGTCTGAGGCTTAGTGGAGTTTGTTTAATCTATTCTGTCGTTTTTTGTTGTTGTTGGGTTTTTTAAAAAAAAAACACATTAATTTGTCTTGAATGGCGTCATTACTTAAAAAAAATCACATGGTTACCTTGTAAATAAGAAAGTCTTACCTGTCTTAAAAGTTAACGTGGCTTTTCGGCTAATCGTGGGAAACCAAGAACGAAGTGACTATTGACACGTACGGTGTTAGGGTAAAAATTAGGTTTACGGACGTTTCGCTACACGGCGTTTCGCTACCCGGGACGTTTCGCTACAGTCGTTTCGCCACCTAAAGGTAAGTCGTTTCGCTACCCAATTTTTTAAAATGATATTAACTTATTTTTTTTTGTTGAATAAGATATGGCGATATACTATTGAGCTAAAATATGTATTACAAACTTATTTTTGAATGAATAACTGAAAAAATGATCGATTTATTGACAAAAATCGTGTCAGTTACACTAAAAATAGATGCTGCTATATTTGATGTATAAATATACATGTAATACTTTGCTTATTGCTACTTTAGCCTCATAATTAAACAAAAACATTGGATCCAGACGAGACGCGTTGTTAAGCGGCCTCTCGTCAGGATCTTAAATGGCCATAATGCATTAGAAATTAAATATAGTTATTAGAAAAAATACTTTTTACGGCGAAATATGTGAAAGTTTGACGTGAGAAAAAAACATAAACTGATAAATATTCTAGTAATCCACTTTATTGTTTCATAAAACTTCTATAGACAAAACAAAACAATGTGACACATAAGCACATATGATGCACTTAATCTTTTCAATTAACCCATTACTCCGCGGCGCATATACACATGGTAGCCGCTTTAGAAGATAGTTAAGAAGATATGACTATTGCGTGTATAAATAGCGATATGAATGTCGACTATCCAAACAGTTGGGATCCTGATCACTTGATCAGACACCGATTGTACAGTAAAACCTCTCTATTACGGGCACTAAACGAAGGCTAATTGATTTTATAAAATAAAGGTGACAGCTTTAAGCAATGTGACAGTAAAAGAGAAAAGCTCCTATAGGAACTTTCTATTTTACTGTCACCTTGCTTAAAGCAGTCACCTGTCATAAACACCTGTTTATTAACTTAATTATACTTTACTTTAAAGACAATGTATACCTGCTTGACGCAAGGCAAAATTAATGCAAAAGCTCTACGTTACACGTGTCAAGCATTAAGCGATATATATTTAATCGCAACGTGCCTTTATATGGCACAGCACAACAGTTTGATCAGGATGCTTAAAGGAGTGTCAAACAGTTTGAAACCTGGTCAGATGCCGAGTTACACAATGATGACACCTTTTATGCAAGGGGGTTAATTTATTCCTTAAAGTCAATTTCATTCTAAAGTTAGGAAATCATTAGGAATGCAATCAGTTCGATTGCTGGTGCTGTTTTAATCAATCGTTGACTCGGCACGTGTCGGTATACAGTGAAGCCTTTGTTTGACGGTCACTCAATGATATTGATATGTACGGTGCTCTTATTTTTGATACAATGTATATCTGCTTAATGCAGAGCAGAAGTATTGCAAACACTCTACTGTGAGTTGTCTACGTTACATCTGTCAAGCGTTAAGCAGTACATTTCTCATGTCAATTTATAATGCGAGTGCTTTAAATAGTCACTTATTTTAATAGAGATTTTTCTGTTTCGGCACGTGCCGTGCCTGCATATGGCACTGCAGAAGAGAATGATCAGGATGTAAACAATTCGCAAAAAAAGCGTTCTACCCGATACAAGGCAGCGAGGGGGTTAATTAATAAATAAATGAGTGTCAACAGTTTCAGTAACCTGATCACATGCCGAGTTACACACTGATGACACACACATTTTATTCAATGGGGGGATAATTTATGGGACCGGTAATTTATCCCTTAAAGTAAAATTTCATGTAAGTTCTAAAGTTATAGAAAGAATTAGGGTTCATGATTAGGAATCATTAATTTTCATTGCGTGTGTATTAAATAAACATACACAATTTTAACTCTGAAATATAACTCTTATTCTCCTTTTATTCAAGTATATTTTGGTAAATTATCATCAAATTATAATTTTTATTAACTTTTCTTTATTTATTATTTAAATTGTTTCTCCGTGTTTTAATTACTACGGATTCATTACTATTCCAGCGCGAGCGTTAAATAAAAGTACACAGTATTAACTCTGAAATTTAACTCTTTTTCTCATTATATTCATGTTTATTATGATAAAGTATCATCAAATAATTAAAGTTTTCTTTATTTATGGTTTAAATTGATTATCCGAGTTTTAATTTCTACAGATTCATTAATTTTCCCTAATTTTGAATATTGGGTAGCGAAACGTACAGGTAGCGAAACATCCGGGGTAGCGAAACGACTGAAGGTTGGGTAGCGAAACGACTGTAGCGAAACGTCCGGGGTAGCGAAACGTCTGGTAACCTTAAAGTTAGCCGCTTTAACGTGATAAATCACCCACCATGTCAGAAAGTTTCCGCCCTCAGAATTGCAATCATTGTATGCGATTTTATATGATTAAATTTCTAATGAAAATGAACCAGAACTGTAGAAGAATACTTTTTAATGATATTGTTAAAAAAAAAACCTCAGAATTTGTTACTTATTCCATGGAGGAAGTATACCCTATAATTCCTCCATGCTTATTTGATACAATTTACGTGCAAACGTATGGTACACGTTTACCGTATGCGTCCGTGATAGAAAGATAGCATAGATTATAGACAGACGTCCAGGCTCCAGGCAAAAGTATTTTGTTTCAGATACATATAATCACAACTTAATTTAATAAATAGTGTAAAATAAGAAAATAAAAAAAAACATACCTGTTATATGCAATTGTACAAATAAAATCCAATTTACACAACACACTGTTTAACGATCTCATTCACGCGGAATACAACTAGTAAACTGCGTTGAAATTACAATAGAGAATTCTGTCACCACAAGTTATATTGTTTTTCCACTGTTACATATTGTACACTTAAAATTCAGTATTATCCATAACTCGAAACGTATATATATCGTTGAAAACTTGAGTAAAATCCAGACCATGAACATAAATGTAGTCATTGTAGAATATTTGCACTTTAATCAACGTCTCACTATGAAATTCACTTTGAAACTGGCAAAGGATTTGGGGGTGGGAACTCGGGATAACATTACAGCTTGGATCCACCGCGATTGCAGCTTGGATACACATCATAATTTACCTGTAATTATAGATGGCGTGTACCGCAAACATCAAACAACAAGCGCGCGTTGAGTTTCAGATAGGTGTGAATTACCTAACTCATGGAGAAAGGATTACAAATTTGTCCTTTCTCCATGCCTAACTGTCCAAATGACAATAATTGCTTTTACTCGGCTTATTGTTTGTTACTCAATCAAGCTTTTTGCTATTCAAATGTCAAACAGCGCGTGACAAAAAAATATGCTCAAGTGAAATGACCAAGCGGAAAAGCTGAATTCTTCATGCTAGTAACCTATATAACCGCAATGCAAATCTCAGCTCATCGGATAAACTGGTTCTCTCGTTTAATATTTTAATCCACATATTTCAATCAATACCAATAACGAAACAATAGCAACACAACTTTGACCGTAAACGGTATAAATTGCCGTACGTGTCATTAGCGAGTTCTTGCTACAAAAACGTACAAGAACGACAACTCCAATTCTTAACATTCCTATTGCGGGTTATCGTTATTGTACGTGTCAATAGATAGAATCATAGATGGAGGTTGGGGTGATGCGGACACTCCTGAAATGTTTATAGGCATTACTTTAGACCAGCATTTAGTGTAGATCTACTCCTTTTAACTCTATGTAGATCTACCCCGTGAAAATTCTAATCGAAAAATTCCAATATCAAATTAAGCCTAGAGTCCTTTTATGATTATTGGGTTGACAAGCAGTGCAGAGCCTGATCAGTTGGTCCCTTTAGGAGCCATCTGATCTGGGTCTGCAATGTTTGCATAAATCAAGTGTACTCTTTGTGGAATGCGGATAGTTACCACCATGTATTCCGATGTGTTTATTATGACGTATAAATGTAATAATAATGACGTCATAAATATTTGACATAAACCACTGAATATTTAAATTTTAGCTCCCATGACCTATGACGACACCGTATACATGGCAATAATGACGTGTAACTATGACGTCATAAGCCAGGAGGAAATTATGTACTATATTTGTAAACTGGGAATTCCATGATGTGTGAGTTTCAAAATTTATAGATCTGAACTTATAAGTCAAATTATTGCTGTACATAGATCTACTATGCCAATTTATTTTCTTAATTGTGTTATGTTTTCTTACTTGTGTTAGATCTATATATATTCAAGTGATAATTTATGTAGATCCCTTCAGTGCAATAATATCGTACCCGCGAATAATTTAACCCGCGGATGCGTTGGTGTTGCGCCGAATTGTTGGTCTAAGATTGTATTCACGAATTAATAGCCTATCATATCTATGTTACAAAACACTGACAGGGGCGTAGCCAGCGATACGAACGTACGCACGTGCGTAACATCAGTTTGAAAAATGAAAAATCAAACATGGCCAGAAATGGCATAAAAACCGAAGGCTAAAGGGGGTTATAGCTTGGCACATTATTACAAAAATCATGCACTTGATGATACAAGCATGAAATTTGGTATGTACACTGGTATGACCCTACTCTCAACAAAAAGCCCGTTAGCCACTTCAAAAATTCAAAATGGCCGCCATTTTTCAAGATGGCTGCCATTTCCGGTTGTAATATACACTTTTCTCTTTAACATATGATATAATTGACCGATTTTCAAACTTTTGGTGTCTAATTATATGTTGTTAAGCATAACGCAGCTAATTATGTGATTTATAGACTCGTTAGAAGTTGCTTTAATCATATAATAAGCAAAACTGTGCAAAAAGCAATGTCTGTAAAGGTAAAAACCAAGTTCACATGGTTGACCTTGCTTGGGTCATACCCTCATTTTATCTTGTGTCATGTTTTAATCATATTGTTTTCAATTGCTTTTGTCTGTAGAAACTAGCTTTCAAATTTACAACTACATAAACCTGTACAGGAAAAGCCAACCCGATAATCTTTGCATCGGCCACTGCATTCAGTTATACATTCATATTTTGTAAGCTCTTTGCAACTGTCTGCGACTGATAGAATTTTTGTCCAAAGTACCTGCCACATGGTTCCTTGTTTCCTCCACCCCCATTCATCTGGATTCTGATCTTCCATTTGGCGTAACATTGAGAGTTCCCAAACACAAGCTGCTTGATATGCAGCACGTTTAGCATGTTCAAAGAGGGCTGCTCGAGTTTTAGGAATACTATTAAATGCTCTTTGCTTTCGGGCAAACAAGTCAAATCTAACACAATCAATGTCATACATTGTGATCACAAATCTTTCAATGAGTTTCATATCTTCATTTGTCAACACTGATGGATATACACTCAACTTCGAAAATGCTGCAGATGCTTCAGGACAAACATTCCAAGTCTGCCAAACAGCCTTTTTTCCTTCCCGATGTCACCGCCAGTGAATGCATGAAAGAAAAGAATACCTTTGAACCATTCTGGGCCAATAGCATTATGCATATCATGTACTGGAATCCACCATAAAGATGACCCTAGACCAAAAGCAATCCATAATGTTTACAGGCCAAGATCTTACAGCTGTGGAAATTTACCGACAACTACATCCGTTTCAGTTGCTTTTAACATGATACTTGTGTGACTCTCTGTTGCAGCATGCCTTGCATGCAGGAACATACGTGTGTCAGCTTCTTTGTGGTTACAGGGTGTCAGTTCTTCAAGACTGATATGTCTGTTACAATGGTCCGTTCTTCTCTGGTAACAACAACAAGGTTTTGCATACACATCGCAACTATCTTATCAGCTAAATAGCAGAAATGTGTATTGTAGTCATTGTTCCTTAAGAAACATTGCCAGTAAGGCGGTAGTTTTCTTTTGTCGATGACTCTGCGCCTTAAATTGCGCTTTGACCTAGCTTTGTTCTGAGTTCAGACTTCAGACTAGATTGCCTATAGACATCAAATATGATGTTTGTTTTCGTGTATATCGAACAAAAATTCTGTATTCGTTTGACAAAGTCAAGCGAGTGCATATTCTTCGAATGGTTTTGAGTATAGTGGTGGTAATGCGTTAACCAGAGATGAACTATATTTTATGATTACAGACACTTTTGGTTCTTAATCTGAGCATCTGATATTAAGCTCTCAATAATTGTTGTGAGCTGAGACTTTCGTCACTTAGAGCAGTTGGGAAGGACTGATTTGCATGACGAAATAATTCAAACTCTCTAGACTGGCAAGATATAAACAGTTTAGAAAAAAGATAACAGTCATCTTTTAATGTCTGTTGCTTCAAAGCTTTTGAATCTGGTTCGATTTTCTATTTAAAGAAATTAAGTTGGATTCTTTTGATTAGCTCTTTTTATAGTCCTTCAATGAATTCAAGGTAGCGAGTAACCAACTCTGCAGTCTCTCCTTGCAAAGGATTCCAAATGTCTTTGACGACAGTGTGCAATTTGTTAACCTTCTCAAGGAATTCTTTTTGTACAGGTTTTGTTTGTTCATGGTGCGTGAGACATGCATTTGTCTCCTTTGCCACAGACACACTTTCATATTCAACTGTCAAACGACTAACTTCGGGTCAAGCTACCACATCTATCTCCTTAATGCTGACGGATCTTCTGTAACACCAATAGCCCCACTATCACATTTAATTACAGCATTTTCCTGTTTATGTGCTTGATCGATGGCCATAGAGGAGAATGGTCGATTTGATTTGAACACAATAAATTTCCCTGCTTGAAATCACTGATACAGATGTGGGTGAATGTGTTCTAAGTTAAGCATGTCTCTTAGATGGATAGGGAGACATCGTGCATAGTTTGTGTTGTTGTTTGCAAAAAGGAAAGACATTAGGGCTGGCAGCGACTGGTGATACAAAATGAAATTGGCCTCACGAAATGCTCGAACCAAAGATAAAATTGTCAATTCCATGGATTACACTAAATGACAGTAATTCAACTGTGGACTTTCCTCCATGCGATTCTCACACCATTCATCAAAGATAAGGATCGTCTGCTCCAGTTTGTCAACCTACTGTGCAGTAATACTCATATGCTTCTTTTAATAGTTTGTAAAGACTACAAGCTGTGACCTGGTGCCTTGATTGTTTTCTGGTAATACTAGATGCATATAAAAATGATTCTGCAGTTCCAGGTGAAACTATTTCAGCTTCAATGATTGCCCCTGTCCACCCGCTGGACTGAAGGAGATTTCCAACATAATTCAATGCAGTCATTTCAATGTGTAGGCCTCCAAACATAACTACAAGTTTGTCTTCACCATACTGCTCATGCCAGTGCCACTGTATTTGCTTTGCAACTGCATAGATAGGGTGATCACCAGTAATAACAGGAATTTGTCCAGGGTTAAGGTAACTGATTCCTTCACCTTATCGATAATATGTTGTATAATATGCCATACCGTGGCAACAGAGTGAGCTGATTCACGAAGTAGAGGTAAAAGTGAAGTAATGGTCACGTCAAAGGCAATACCTCTTTTTTTCGATGGATGATGTGAAGACCAAGTAAAACTGATAGTATCATCAATTGTCCGAGTCAAATGGACAGTTTCAAGCCACTGAAACTCATTTGTAAGTTGGAGGTTTGCAGGGTTAATACCAGGGTTGGTAGTGAAGTCGGTCATTGTAGGAAGGCCTGCTTTGTGGTGAAAACTGTGTGATGCATGTTTGTAAAGGCTTCAGGAAGTTCAGGAACTCTCTTTATACTTTTGTCTCTGATAAAGAGAGGCCCTCGCCTTTCATCCTAGTTTTCTGGGGTAGGGTATTGAAAGAGAGAAACGCTTACAGTGCCATGAAATGAGGTGCTAGCTGTTGTTGATATTGGATTATGGTCTATGTTGTCCAAGGCCGCTGTTGTGAAGAGTCCTTTTCTGAGATCAGAAGGACATATATATACAGCTTCTTCATTCATGTATCTTTCAACAACTGCATCGCCTAATTGAGCAGATACTTCAAACACTCCGTTGTATGGCATACTAAGTCCATGAAGTAGGTCTACAAGAGCCATCTTACGAGTTTTGGCATACACAAACATGCCAATGAAGACAGATAATGGAGTTTCGCGGTCCATAGTATGCCTAAAGGTTGATGAGGCGTCCCTGTATTTTGCATAACAATTATATTGCAGAAGTTGTGCCATGGCTAAATCTGTTTTAGATGCACCAAATCTTAATTGCGATTCATGTCAACGCCATGCTCAATCATGCAAACAAACTGAGGAAGCGCAGATGGAATAGCATCTTCAACACACCCGTCATGAAATCTACCATTGAATGTGTATTCATCGTCAATCATGTTTCTTCTCAAGATCTTGGCTGCTTTACCAGGTATTATGGCCTCTGAATAGTCTGAAACCTGCGCCAGAGCTGGCCTAATGTCTTTCTTGAAATACAAAATTGTATCTCTTCCACTTTTACAGGCTTCGAGCTCAGGAATTTCTTCCAGAAGCCTTTCTTTAAGTCTTGTTGTGTGAATATCAGAATCAGATGTAGCTAACCTGAATTGTTCAAGTCGTTGCTTGTATAATAGAACAAGGTCTCCAAGATGAAACGCTACTAGGCCATCCGTCTTTGATTTTGTCTCTGCTATGTAGATGAGAAGCTCTGAAAATACCAGTGGATATATTTGGCTTATTTTCGAAGCATCCTTTTCTTACCTACAGATGAAAGCATGTACAATATCATTAAAACATGACAGAAGATAAAATGAGGGTATGACGAAAGACAGGTCAACCAACCATGTGAACTTGGTTTTTACCTTGACGCAAATTGCTTTTTTGTACACTTTTGCTTATAATACGATTAAATAAACTTTTAACGAGTCTATAGATCACATAATTAGCTGCATAATGCTTGAAAACATATAATTAGACACCAAAAGTTTGAAAATCGGTCAAATATAACATATGTTAGAGAGAAAAGTGTATAATACAACCGGAAATGGTGACCATCTTGGAAAATGGCGGCCATTTTGATTTTTTCAAGTGGCTAACGGGCTTTTATGAAACAGTATACATAGAAGATTAAGTGTGCCAAGTTTGATGCTTGTATCACTAAGTGCATGATTTACCCAAAAAAATGTAATAATGTGCCGAGCTATTAGACCTTAAAGTCTAAAATGAAGATTTCAAACACACTTCAGAGCTCACCATTTCAGTTCTAATTTCCATTTTTCTCCCCGGGGGAGAACCCCCGGACCCCCCTCCAGCTTGATCAATTTCAAGTTTTAGAAAACCAATAACTTAGTAACTACAAAGATGGCAGCTCAAACCTACGGTGCTACATGTAATCTGCTAGATGTACCTCTCGTGCGTCTAAACATTGAGTCAAATAGTTATATAATGTTATGTCTTATATATAACGAACCTTTGAAGAAAATTGTATGGATCACATAGTTCGTATTTAGTGCCTAAAACCCCCACCAACAATTTTTCATAGTTCATATACATGTGGATCGTACGTACAATGTATACCTAAATCGTCTAAAAGTCGAAAGTTCTTGGAAATATATAGGTTAGTCACATTTATCGTATTCAGTGTCCAAAATCCCTACAAACACACTTCAGAACTCACCATTTCAGTTCTTATTTCGATTTTTTCTCCCGGGGGATGACCCCCGGATCCCACTTTCATCGGTCAAGTTCAAGTTTCAGAAAATAAAGAACTTAGTTACTAGAAAGTTGACAGCCTGAAAAACTTCTACAGTGTTTCGTGTACTTCTCGTGAGTCTTAAAGTCAAATAGTTCTAGCAGTGGAAAAATTAGTCACAAAATAAGGTTGTGTCTAATAAAACAGAGCCTTCAAAGCAATTGTATGGTTCACGTTGATCGTATTCAGTGTCCCTATTCCCTCAAAAAAACACTTCAGAGCTCACCATTTCAGTTCTTGTTTCCATTTTTCTCCCCGGGGGAGGACCCCCGGACCCCCGGACCCCTACTTGCATTTTTCAAGTTCGAGTTTTGAAAACTCAGGATCTTAACAACTACAAATTTAAATCAGCATCATGAAAAATAAATACGGTGCTTCATGCACCTCTCGTGCGGCAAAGAGCCTGTAGCTAATATCTTTAAAATACTTAATTGTTAAAGTTCTCTTTCATTACCTGTTTAGTTTGTATTACACCTTCAATTAACCTCATGTATTCATGTGAAAACATGTACTGAGCGAAATAAAGAATTTGAATTTGAATTTGAATTTAGAAAACTTGCTAATGACACGTATGGCAATTTATACCAATTTTTACTGTGTTTAAGCTCTGCCAATATGACAGTTCCCCAACAATAGGTTGTTTTTATCGACATAATGGCTTATTAGAGGTAATACAATAACGACAAAAAAAATCTGGTAAAAAATGTCATCTGCTTTATTTTTTAGAACATTTAACGATATGACCTGCGTACTGAAAACTTGATTAACGAAACAATAACATCAAAACTATGACCGAAAACGGTATAAATTGCCGTACGTGTCATTAGCGAGTTCTTGCTACAAAAACGTACAAGAAAGACAACTCCAATTCTTAACATTCCTATTGCGAGTTATCGTTCTTGTACGTGTCAATAGATAGAATCATAGAAAACTTGCTTTTGAACAGAACAGAACAGAACATTCTTTTATTTCTCACAGTTTACAAATATTTTGTAAAAACATGTGAACAAATACATATCAATAGTTTCATGTAAAAGGTTGACATTTTTCAAAGACAGTGGTAATGTGGTTTGATATCTGGGGCGTTAGCTCCTAATTTGATACAGCAATAACAACAAGTAAAGTAAATGGGAGGAGGGGGGGGGGGGGGGAGTGAGCGAAAGGCGAAAACCCAAACCAACGGAAAAAAGAAAGAAAAAGAGTAACTTAGCTATTAGGAAAAGTCAAATTTGGGACAAAGATACAGTATTTAAATAGGATCTTCATATTAGTAATCACCTTGATTACAAAGGATTTTTATTTTCCATTTTTATTTGGGGGACAGCATAAAATTTAACATATAGTTTAACTATGAGGAGTACACTTGTCTATGCAAAGAATGTAGCTAATGACACGTACGGCAATTTATACCACGTTGAACTGTCTTAATAATTCACCCATACGATAGGTATCCTCGATTTTATCGACTTTATGGATTAATAGTGTGGTAATAAAATAGAATAAAAACAACAAATCATAAAAATGTCATCTTCTTTTTTAGACATTAACAGATATGATTTGTGTACGGATTTCAGTATGGATTAACCTTTCACCTGTTCAGTTATTAATCCATATACGCCGACATTATTTATTATATTTTTATATATATATATATATATGTGTGTATATCAATTCCAATAACAATATAAAAACAAAATAACGAACTAAAACGTATTATAAATCGCCGTACGTGTCATTAGCGAGTTCTTGCTACAAAAACGTACAAGATCGACAACTCCATTTCTTTACATCGCTATTTGTTCTTATGGTCATCATAATATTTTATTTTTCGATTTAAACGTATGCAAATTGATTCAACTTATGTGAATTTAAATGGATAACTCATATCAAACCACTCAAAAATGTGAGAAATGCTTTGCTTAATTATATAGAGCAAACTGTGAGAACATCAACAGCAGGTATATTCAATTAAAACCGTTGTTTATACCTCTTATTTACAAATTCCTCAAAATCAAAAAACAGATTCATAAAAATACTTACCTATTATGTACATTTATCATGATTGCATTTTATAAAATGCTAAAACATACGGTTGTAATACGTTTTGGTTACTTTCAACAAATATAGGGCGGAAACTTTCTGGGGTGAGTGTGATTCTTACGATAAAGTGAATATTATGTGCATACGTGTCAATAGAAGGTTTTTTGTTTTTCATACGTACGTGTCAATAGACTCGGCCAACAGTCTGGGACCCTGTCACGCGTTGATTGGTGTTCTATTAATAGACCAGACTCTATTTTAAACATCTTGTTACGTAGTATCCGGTATCCGAGGCTGGGCGAAGTCACGGACTAATGGTGACGGATCAAAACGGTCGGCTTTACGGCTCAGTCCAAATGTCCGTGGATGGATAAAATCTGGGACAGTGTAAAATGAGTGTATCTCATAATACAGGTATGCCTTTTCTCCGGATTTTTCCTAAATCTTCGGATTTTTATTCCAACAGATGGAAGCTTAAATCAGGCTGAAAGTAAAGGAGAATGTGCCTAAAGGCGCATTCTGCTTTACTTACAACCTGCTTTTAGCATCACATGCCTTAAAAACTAGAAACATACTATGGCATTGGCGTAGCTTCCTATTAGGCAAGTAGGCACGTGCCTACACTTTTTTTCAGAAGTCCAAAAAATAAAAAAAGGCTAAAAATGCAGAAAAAGCAATAAAATTGACATCTAATGGGGGTTAGAGGTGAACCCCAATTATTTTTTACATAGATTCATGTTAGTATTTTGCCATTATCAAACGCGGGAAAAGACCTCAGAACGCACCTAGAGACTATCTAGGAATAAAAATTTCCCGGGGGAGCATACCCCCGCCCCCCCTAGTAAGAAAGCGTACACTTATTAATTGGTCTAATCACCCCGTTGGCACGCATGTACAATTGTACTTATTATACTGCAAAGTAAATTCCTTAATTTTCATTGGTCACCGAGCCCTCGGCTGGTAAAATCATGAAACCCTCGCCTAACGGCTCGGGCAACATGATTTACCTCAGCCGGGAAGAAATCCTCATGTACACTGTGAAGAAACTGTATAACTAATAATGTAGCTGCCTTATGCAAAACACGCGCTACCGGGTACACACTGTCCTCATACTTGCGACAATTCAAAAAGTAAAAAAAATGCAATAAAATAGGAATATAAGACTAAGGGTGGTGTTAGAGTCTAACTAACTTAGAGATTGATGGAAGACAACCTGTCAACAATTACATTATTATAACCTGGAACAGAAAATTTATGTCATTTTCAGCCGAGTTTTTACATATATTTATGGCAGAATTTTACCTGTCTTGGACGCGCAAAAACGCCCTCAGAACATGCCAGAGGCTATCTAGGAATCAACCCTCCCCAATCCCCTCCTAGTAAGAGTGAGTTCATAAATTGGTATAGACTAGTTACTTTGGATTTCATACGGGCATGTAGTGTGCTCGATCAATTTGTCCCGAAAAGAAAGTTACATCCAAATAATTTCAAGTAGCGAGTATGTTAATGAATAAATTACGGTATCAGACCCTATGAATTACTAATGGTAGTGACTAGGGGTACGTGACTGTACCTCTAATATTTGAAATTAGCGGTACGGTCACGTACCCCTAGCGAGCCCTGTGAGGGTTGACTAGGGGTACGTGAGTCGTTTAAACTATGTAGCAACACATTATTTTGCCTGCAGATACGTTTTTTTTATGCTAATATTAATAATCTCTCATTTCTACCTTTACTTGTGGATATTTATTGGAGAAAAACAAAGAAACTTCGATAAATATTCCCGACCCAACTTGTTCTCACGGCAGCGATGAGAATAGATGTATTCCGCATGAATTACGGACGATTCGTCAAAGTGTAATCTCGTCAAAAAGGCAATACATAGTAATGGCAAAAGACGATTCGTCAAAAAGGTTTTTGTGTTGGGGTATATACTAACCTGTTAAATATATATATATAGTAATACTGTTTTGTTAAATGTATAGCTTTATATTGGTAAAATTTGCAATTATCGAGAAGTTGAGATGGGTTTTCTAGCATTCAAAAGTGTAACATAAATTACTAGATCTAAATATATGTAAAATGAATTTGATGTCGATTTGTCCAAATAAAAGTAAACTCTTACCATAATAGGGAGACTTTTCATCGTATTATATTGAGTTTACATTTTATTTAATGTTTAAGCATAATTGATTTACAAGAGAAAGAAAATTTGGCTTAAACCAGGACAAAAGTAATACAGAAATCAGCAATCCCTCGCCCATACATTAAGCAATATTAACTTCTATTAGAATAGCCCGTGTCTTATCCTTGATAGAATGTGTTATTTAAAATCATTTTAGAAAATTGAGTATGGTTTAGACTCTGATCTAATGCTGAAATTAACACAGAAGCAATGCTTTAATAAGAAACGGTAGATCTCTAGCGCCACGTGCAAACCACTTTAATTGGCTGGGCATTGTTGTTTATCTGGTGTGAAAAGTTGATTGCAATTACTCGACCTGTTATATCTGCACTGGTATTAAACTGCTATAAACAACAAACCAATTAATGAAATCATCATAGGCAAACGTGCACTGGAATGTATCGCTCAGTGATCAAACATGTGTCGAACAGTTTGGATACTGATATCATAAGAACTTATCTGATAGCGCGCAAGCCTTATTATCATGGTCCACCCTGTTTGACAGTTTGCAGCATAATGTAAATATGTAGATGATAAACATTTAATTTGTTAACAGTGTAGACCCTGACCAAAAGGCTCCCGACAGTGTTTGATTTCTCTATAGATTAATACATTGTTTGTCATTTTGCACGATTTTACTCTGTACCTTATAGATCTAAGCGTTATGATCAGGGTCTACGTACAGTCAGTATTAATACTATTTTAATTCCCAATCTTGAATATCTTTAAATTTATTGTATAACTAAATCAGATTACAAAAATCTTTTTGACGAGTTGACTACCCTTTTGAACTATGATTCTTTTTTGACGAGTTGACTACCCCTTTTGTGCAATAATTCCTTTTTGACGAGTTTGCACTTTGACGAATTGTCCATCACCCATCAGGGTCTACGTACAGTCAGTATTAATACTATTTTAATTCCCAATCTTGAATATCTTTAAATTTATTGTATAACTAAATCAGATTACAAAAATCTTTTTGACGAGTTGACTACCCTTTTGAACTATGATTCTTTTTTGACGAGTTGACTACCCCTTTTGTGCAATAATTCCTTTTTGACGAGTTTGCACTTTGACGAATTGTCCATCACCTTGATTTCTCTATAGATTAATACATTGTTTGTCATTTTGCACGATTTTACTCTGTACCTTATAGATCTAAGCGTTATGATCAGGGTCTACGTACAGTCAGTATTAATACTATTTTAATTCCCAATCTTGAATATCTTTAAATTTATTGTATAACTAAATCAGATTACAAAAATCTTTTTGACGAGTTGACTACCCTTTTGAACTATGATTCTTTTTTGACGAGTTGACTACCCCTTTTGTGCAATAATTCCTTTTTGACGAGTTTGCACTTTGACGAATTGTCCATCACCCATCAGGGTCTACGTACAGTCAGTATTAATACTATTTTAATTCCCAATCTTGAATATCTTTAAATTTATTGTATAACTAAATCAGATTACAAAAATCTTTTTGACGAGTTGACTGCCCTTTTGAACTATGATTCTTTTTTGACGAGTTGACTACCCCTTTTGTGCAATAATTCCTTTTTGACGAGTTTGCACTTTGACGAATTGTCCATCACCCTTTTAGACCTAGCCTATTTGTGTCCAAAATGGCGGGTATCGGACTTGACAAGAATCGCCCCAAAGTTTGAAAGGTTTGACGCATAGTATTTGATTATTGTAGCAATTAAGTGCGCGCACTATCTGTATCTAAACTTTCTATATCTAATACGTCGTAGAATATCACGACGGGGGAGAAAGAGTCGTCATTAGTTGTTATTGGCGATAATATCATATGGCGGGTACCGCGTAGTGCTGACTTGAAAGATTGCACTAGTAATCGGACATCATAGCTGCAACACTGTTTTAAGAACAGAAACATTGTAGGTGTGTTCGTAATAATAGTAAAGTAAGAAATTAATTTGTGAAAGTTTGTTAGAACAGTAATTTGCAACACAGCACTCTTGCTAGACATGCAGATCTGTAGTGTAGAGCATACAGGCTTCCGTTTTTGGACAGAATCACAAAGAACAGAATCCTAATAAAGTCAAGTTGACCAAAGCTATTGACTTAAGTGCACATTGAACTGGAAAGATCAGAAACATGCAGGTTTTATGAAATAAAATGAACTACGCTTACTATGGCATTTATAGATTTTAATATCCATTGATTCCTTTTCAGTGTCAAACGTTAAATGCAAAAAAAAACACAGACGGGTGTAGCAGTTGGTTCACATGCTTGTAGTTGGTGAAAAAAATTGGGACCCATAGTTTTTCTATGGGACCCATAGATTTCAAAGTTATGGGTCCCAAAGGACCCATTCTTTTTTTTTTCTAAAATTATTACTGCCTCGAAATATTCGGTTTGCTTTGGACTTCTACCCTAGTAGCTATATATGACGTTCGCGTAGGGAAAACGTAAACAAGGATTTCCATGAATATCCGCATGTCAATTTCAAATATATTTTTAGACCACCCAATCAAAAACGATAAAATAATAAAACCCGGTTAGCTGAATCTACACTTCAACCGGTTTGGAAAGGTTTAAAATAAGACAAGAATGGGACCAATGGGGCCCTACCGCATTACAGAGTTATCCCAATTTTCATCACGAGTTAACTCCCCTGATAAGGAAAAGGTTGTTTCCGGTTTAGTTAACGCATCATTGAGACGGTGTCGATAACGGTCATAAACGATTCGGAAAAGAATAGATCGAATGCGGTTTATTAGTTTGATACCTATATCTATATGCAGTCAAGCTCCCGTTTATCCCTATGTATTTTAATGTATTAATTTTGTTTAATGTCAAATGCGACGGTTATTTATTTCATCGTTTTTAGCAAACCGAAAGTAGCACTGATCATACTTTTTCTATATAACAAAGAAGCCGACTTTTAACATACTTAACAGACACGGGTTTTCACTTCGGTAAAAGAACGTTAACATGGATTAATATTTGAAACAATTGTCAATTTTTGTAACGTATTCTATACTGTTTATACCGCTGGAATGTGATACCGTGCATCTTACCTGGATCCAAATTGTTTGGCAAAAGTCGACATGAACTCTGTTGAGTCGCGCTTAGTGTTAATCCTTTCTTTACTTCATAGGAATGTTTTTTCACACCTTTGAAAACATAATAGACCCTGTTCAAAGAGCTCTTTTAGTTATAGGAGCCATCAGGTCAAGCTCTTATCTGTTAGCTTGTAAACAGTATTGGTCTTAATCTGCAAAAACATCAGTGTGACACAAATCTTTGTCGCTCATAAGACAAAGTGGCACATTACTTCTTATCTTCCTTCTTTACACCAGTAGTTGTGCATAGCTTAATAGTTACTACGTAAGTAGATCCGGTTACTATATACATGGAGAAAGGACAAATGGAGAAGTATCCGGCTTGCTCGCGATTTATCGTGTCGTTCAATCAGCGGCGCTCGCTGGCGGCTAGAAAACAACGTTTTTCCGAAAGTTTGGTGTTAATAGAAATGCTTTTAATGTTATCTTTTCGTTATAAATTTTAATACAGATGTTTTATTAGACCATGATCTCACGACTAGTACAAAATTTGAGGCGATAGCTTATAATTTGTTTGTTTAGTGAGTTTGTGAAAATGAGAGAGAAAACGTACAGTACTGTATTTTCCATTTTTCCTACGAAAGTTTGGTGTTAATAGAAATGCTTTTAATGCTATCTTTTCGTTATAAATTTTAATACAGATGTTTTATTAAACCATGATCTCACGACTAGTACAAAATTTGAGGCGATAGCTTATAAATTGTTAGTTTAGTGAGGTTTTGAAAATGAGAGAAAAACGTATTTTTTCGTTTACCTACGAAGTTTGGTGTTAATATAAATGCTTTTAATGTCATCTTATCGTTATAAATTTTAATACAGATGTTTTATTAGACCATTATCTTACGCGTAGTACAAAATTTGAGGCGATAGCTTATAAATTGATAGTTTAGTGAGGTTTTGAAAACGAGAGAAAAACGTATTTTTTCGTTTACCTACGAAGTTTGTGTGTGTCTATATTTCTCTGCCACTGTCTGTATTTATGTCTCTGTTTCTCTTTGTGACTGTCTCTCTGTCTGTCTGTTTTTCTCTTATCTCTGTCTGTCAGTCTCTCGCTTCTTCTTTTCTGTCTCCATCTTTCTGTATGAATGTCTGTCTGTCTCTCTGATGATCCTCATGCGGAGAAAAGGTAAAGTGTGTCATAAAGAGCTTAATTTGAAAAAGGGGTAAACTATATTTCAAGAGACATACTCTATGAATCCGACATTTTTGCAGCCTGGTCTGGATTACAACTGTTTGCAATTGCAATAGTCATCATGTTACTGGTATTCAGTAATGAGAGGGTTAATCCAGTCATCAACCAAACCAGGTGCATTGATGTTGGTTTTTTTTTTTTTTTTTTTTTTTTCAATTCAATTCTATTATCTTTATTTTTTGTGATTTGTACAATATATAAACATCATGCGGTTACAGAAGTCAATCAAAGCGCTGAAAGCACTGAGGAGACCCGCGATTAGTAAAGTATTATAGTTTAATTGAACCCTAGTGAAGAGTATACTCGTCTTATGAAAAAAATGTATATGTAAAGAGTTTATTTGTTGTAAGACCTTCCTACCTTATTGGGGTTCTATTTTTTTTTTTAGAGAAAAAATATTTTAAAACAAGAGGCCCATGCGGGCCTAAATATCCCTCACCTTGAAAAACCAACACAAGGTCACATGACCCCTGGGGTGGGATCATTTTTCAGCGGAGCTGAATGGTTTCTATTTAGACCTATCCTTAAATTTTGCAAATTCTTAACCAATGATAACTAAACAGAAATCAAGGTTGAAAGTCACATGCTTAAAACTGAATGGGCTGATTGGATAGTAACCAGGGCTCCAGAAAAGGGTTGTATTTCAAAACTTAAAATCTTTATTTCTGCATTAAACCCTATGGTGGAACTACTAATTTGAATCGTCTCTTCGAGATGATCAAAATTAGTAGTAACACCATAGGGTTTGGTGTTGAAATGAGTGAAAAAATGTGATTTGTTCAGTTTACTCCCTCTTATCTGGAGCCCTGTAGGCTGGTCTATGCACAATTACAGTTTACCCAGATATGAATGGTGAGTGTAAAATTTAGAGACACAGACTGATTGTGCTGATGCAATCATGCTTCTATTTTAAGATTTTTTCTAAGAAACTCCATTCATGAATTAAGAGTGATAGAACAGTAAATTAAAGTGAGGATCTCCTACCAGTAGCTAGGATACGGTTTTTAAAGAATTGTTTTGTTTTAAATTTTCTGTACATGATAGTTTTGCATTTTAAATAAAAGTTACTGTAATTGAATATGAATTGTTAGTGCAAAGAGTCTGCAATTGCTATGACAGCATGTTTCTATTATTAAATATGACATCTTTGTTTTAAGAAACTCCATTGATAGAACAGTCGATTTATGCAAATATCTTATGAGCAGCAGGATACGGTTTAAATTATTGTTTGGTAGTATTGTAGAGGACAGACCATTTAGTAGCTATATTTTACATGAAAGTTACTGTAATTTATTGTTTTGCCTTTTAATCCAAGATATTACAATTCTTTGAAAACCTCAATTTCATTCAATTTTGCACACCCATCTATATCATTAGTTCAACCACTCATTCCGCTGAATATCTTTTTTAAAGATATTTCTTGTTTACCCCAGAGACATAATTTCAAAAATCTTGCTGATGAACTTGAAAATTAAGTGTGCTGTCAAATATTTTCTACATGGATGGTTTCAGACAGGAAGATTTTTCATTAAAAAAAAATCTATTTTTAGCTAATATGACCCATATATGCAACAGACCTGAACCATTTCAGCAATATTGGTAAAGAACATCTAAAAGTGTCACTATGCTAAATATCAAAGCTCTTGCCATAGTGGTTTCAGAGAAGAATATTTCACTACATAACAGTAAACTCTATGTAAAATTGGACCCCTAGGGCCTTGGCAGTTTGAACCCAAGGGGCATAATTTGAACAAACTTGATAGAGGACCTGTAGATGATGCTTTGTGCCAAATATCTAAGCTCAGGGTACTGTGGTTTCAGACGAGAAGATATTTTTAAGTTTTCATTGAAAAAATCTATTTTTAGCTCCTGTGACCTAGATATGCAACTGACCGGAACCATATTAACAATATTGGTCAAGGGCTTCTATAAGTGTCATCACGCCAAACATGAAAGCTCAGGCCATATTAGTTTCAGAGATAAAAATGTTTGAAGATTTCACTATATAACTCTATGTAAAATTACGATCCCCGGGGCGGGGTCATTTTAAACCCAAGGCAAATAATTTGAACAATCTTGATAGAGGACCTGTAGATGATGCATTGTGTCAAATATCTAAGCTCAAGGTACTGTGGTTTCATACGAAAAGATTTTTGAAGATTTAATTGAAAAAATCTATTTTTATCTCCTGTGACCTAGATATGCAACAGACCGGAACCATATTTACAATATTGGTTAGGGGCTTCTAGAAGTGTCATCATGTCAAATAGCATAGCTCTGGCCATATTAAACGCAGAGATAAAAGATTTTGAAGATTTCACTATATAACTCTATGTAAAATTACGACCCCCACGGGGTCATTTTTTACCCAAGGGACATAATTTGAACATTCTTGATAGAGGACCTGAAGACAATGCTTTGTGCCAAATATCTAAGCTCTAGGTACTGTGGTTTCAGACAAAAAGATTTTTTAAGTTTTCATTGAAAAAATCTATTTTTAGCTCGTATGACCTAGATATGCAACGGACCGGAAATGTTTGTACAACTTTGAAAGAGGACAATATAAGGGTCATTCAAGCCAAGTTTGGTAAAAATCTATCCAGTAGTTTCAGAGGAGATGTTGTTTAAAGAAATTGTTGACGACGAACGGATGGACGGACGAACGACGACGGACAGAGGACGATCAAAATAGCTTACCTTGGCATTACGTGCCAGGTGAGCTAAAAACTGACAGAGGGTCACCAATAGGCAGTTGTGTAAAATAATTTTATTATTTACAATACTGACCAGTAGATTTTTAAGTGTTTTTGTTTTCAATTAGTTTCCATGGCAACCACAATTTCGATTGGATGACCTACATTCAAGGAAATCTTAGAGAGTACCCTTCAAGGAACAATCCTATATACTTTTGAAGAAATTGACCCAGTGGTTTCCAATATAATCTTTGAAGAAAAAGTTGACGACACATGACAGACAGACCCAGAGGACGAACACATGGGGATCACAATAGCTCACCATGGCACTTCGTGCAAGGTGAGCTAATATGAAGCTAGCAGATTTAATAGTTCAGTAGTTATGACCAACGTCAGATTGGTACAACGTGGATGCTGAAAGTATGACAATAGCTTATTGCTTTGTCAACGCCGATGTTTGACTGTTTTGTTATCCTAATAGATTAACAAAGATGTGAGGTATTCTTATTGCCTTTGTCTATCTTGACTATTTGTTTGACATTCTACTGTGGGGCTCTAAATGATATTGACTTTTGTATGACATTACCAAACGTGTACCGAGCTCAAGAACTACTTAGGCTGCGTATAAATGACAAATGTAAAGTCTCTTATCCCATGCAGTTCCAAAGTAATAGGCAATGTTAATTCAACCTATTTGACCTCTGAATGACCTTGAACTTTGTCTGCCATGGCCAAACTTATACTAAACTAAGGAGCTTCTTGCGTTGTGCAGATACCCAAATACGAAGTGTGTATCACATGTTATTTTAGAGTTATGGGAAGTATCCTATTTGACCTTTTAATGACTTGACCTTTGTCTGACATGACTCTAGTTGTGTTGAACACAAGAGCCTCTCCAGTTGAAAACATATGGCAAATGTCAAGTCTCTATCACATGCAGTTCCAAAGCTATGGCAAATATTAAACCAACTCTAGTTTACCTCTGAATGACCTTGACCTTTATTTGAAATGACCCAAATTTTACTGAGCTCAATATCTGTTTAAAGTAAGTACATATACGAAATATGAAGTCTGTATCATATTTAGTTCTAAAGTTATGGCTAACTTTAAGATTTTGGACAACAACAACGCCTACGATGACAACGCAGATGCCGAAGTGATGACAATAGCTTGTAGTTTCTTCAAAACAGACAAGCTTAAAATGGTTTTGACTTTATCAGAAACTGGAATTTACCATTAGATGGATCTTGGGGGAATGAGTCAATGCATTTGTCCCGGAAGTTAACAATCTACTGATGTAGGAGTACTCAAAACAGAAGATTATATTAATATAACTAGTTTTATTGCAAATTGCATAAAACAGTATTCAAAGTACCCAAGCTATGCTTAAAGTGTATCACAACTTTAACACTAACACAGGTGCTGGTCGCATGCTGATGGCTATCCATGGAGAGTATTATTGATGTTAAATACATGCAGCAGCATGAAGCAAGAAGACAGTAAAGTTGAAAGGAGCTTTCTGCTTTACTTTCATCTTGCTCTATGCAATAGTCTACCTTATACTTAATTGGATACAGGCAATTCTCTCTTCTGACTATGGAGAAAAATGTAAATGGTACATCTGGTATGACTAATTCTAAATGAATTATCCAAGTTCAAAATACAGTAATACCTCTCTAATATGACCCCTATAACGATGTTTATTATGTTGTGTTAAGGCAGTTGGCTGATAAACAATGTGAAGCTTTCTGTTTAACTTTTACATTACTTTAAGCTGCCACCTGTCTTTAAATGCAGAGGCGCTCCTGCTGAACTATTTAACCCATTAATTACTCCATAGATACATCTTTTTACATATAAAGGATTCACAGTCATAATTGTGTATCACCAGTAAAATTTCTTCTATATTCTAGCAGCTAGCTGGTAGCTTTAAACAGGTTGAACGCAATGCACCGTCCGCTTCACCTTAACCTGATTGACGTGGCTACCTGTCCTCAATAGCTCAAGAAACAGGCTATGGACTCGGAGTAAAGGGTGATGAGTGACTGTTTGATACTGGATTTAACAATTTTTTACAAAAGCTCAAATAATAATTTGAATCTGCAACAGTTCCATTCTTTATCGTTATATCTAATTCCTCCTGTTGGTTAAATTGTCTAATCTGAAATTGTTTAAGCTCTTCTTCAACAGCAGTCGTCTTGCCTCTTTTCTTCAAGCTCATACAAGTAGGCAGAATTAACATCTTTCTGCATATCTTCTTTACTGCAGATCTGCTTTAGTCTGTTGATAGAAATCCTGCAAAAAATATCATACAATGTAAAATGCTATATAAAAATGACACCATCAAAAACTATAGCTGTTAAAAAATAAAAACATTTTAATGTGTTGCTTATAGCACATCATCTAAGTCTTGATCTAAGAACTTATGACCATATCCAGTTTATCCAAGTTTAATCCAGATCCATTCCAATTTGTAGATGCTAGAGTGTGAACAATATTTGAATATAACGAGAGCACCGCAAACGGGTGCTGGCCGCTCGAGTTTCATATACTTGAGATGGCTACATTTTCCAAACTTAAAGAATGTGTATGGGTGTTTGATGCTTTCTTGATCATAGAAGTTTGTAAGCAACAACAACTCAAACATAATTGGACCTAAATGCCTTAGTATGGTCATATAAGAGGAATAGATAACTGCATATACATTCCATTAAAAGTAAATTCTAAGTCAAACAAGGGTACTAAATCTGCAAAAACAATCAGAGAGTTAGCTGCCTTGTTGTAACGAATTACTCTTTTGGTAGTGAACAAGTACTGTACATGTACATATATTCCAAGTTTGAATTTCACACCTTTGACAGTCAATGATAATATCCATTTAAAGTAAACAATAAGTCAAAACAAGGACAATATCTTTGCCTGCCTTACCTGCCTTGTTTTAATGAGTTGCCATTTTGATACTAAACAAGTATTGGAAGTTTCAAGTTAATACCTTTGATAGTTATTGAGAAATTTCAATTTACAAGTTTTATGTAAATAAAAACAAGGGCAATTACTCTGTTATGACACATCCCAGAACAACCTCCCTTGTTTGAATGAGTTGCCCTTTCGATATTAAACAAATATTTAAAGGTTCAAATTCATAACTTTCTACAGTTATTGGGAATTTTCATTTAAAATTTTTGAGTCAAATCAAAAGCAACAGGAGTTGTCAGAGAGACAACAAAGCTCGCCACCGGCATCTTTAGCAACTTAAAAGCACACTCAAGGTCACAGAGGTCAACCTTTTTGCCTGCATGGAAAGGTCTTGTCCATATACACTGGCAAATCAAATATGAAAATAACACCTCAAGGGACATAGGAATTATAAGCATTTTTGAAACCTAAACGCAGATTTCAAAACCTTAAACCTTTCGCGACCTTAGTTCAAGGTCAAGGACACTGGGCTAATTTTTTTGCATGCATGGAAAGATCGTGTCCATATACACATGCATGCCAAATATGAAAGAAATATCTCAATGGATATATGAGTTAAAGAAATTTTGAGAAACCTAAACGCAGACTTTGAAACCTAAACGCGGGTCCTTAGTTCAAGGTCAAGGTCAGAGGGCTCAAACATTTTGCATGCAAGGAAAGATGTTGTCCATATACACATGCAACTGAATATGAAAGGAATATTTCAATGGACATAGGAGAAATAAAAATTTTGAAAAACCAAAACACAGATTTCGAAAACTAAACATTGGCCCTAAGTTCAAAGTCAAGGTCACAGGGGTCTAAAGTTTGCAGTGCCTAGAAAGGTCTTGTCCATATACACACATAAACCAACTGAAAGCAATACCTCAAGGGAAATAGAAGTAAAAGGCATTTTTCAAAACCTAAACACAGGCCCTAAGTTCAAGGTCACAAGGGTCCAAATTTATCTGTGCATGGAAAGGTCTTGTCCATATACACACACATACCAACTATGAAAGCAATACCTCAAAGGATATAGAAGTTAAATGGATTTTCGAAACTTAAACGCAGATTTCGAAACCTAAACACAGGCTCTAAGTTCAAGGTCAAGGTCACAGGGGTCTAAATGTTTCTGTGCATCAAAAGGTCATGCCCATATACACATACATACCAACTATGAAAGCAATACCTCAAAGGACATAGAAGTTAAAGACATTTGTCTAAACCTAAACACAGGCCCTAAGTTCAAGGTCAATGTCACAGGGGTCTAAATTTTTCTGCGCATGTTAAGGTCTTGTCCATATACACATACATACCAACTATGAAAGCAATACCTCAAGGGACATAGAAGTTAAAGGCATTTTTCGAAACCTAAATGCAGATTTCGAAACCTAAACGCAGGCCTTAAGTTCAAGGTCACAGGAGTCTAAATTTAAAAATAGGGTTAACGTCCTCAGGTCTGCCATAAGTTGATAAAAAAATCCTAAGATTTCAAATTTTTCAATTTTTCAAGCCCAGTTTTCCTGATTATAGAGAATATTTGGTGACTAGCTTTGAATGAGAAATGTTATCAGGCAAGGCGTATGAATATCCTTGCTTCTTGTCATTTCGCCACTTCTTGTCAATTCGCCACCTAAGCAAAACTTGGAATTCCGTCACGAGCAGGCTACCGAGGATGTCCGAAAACTACAGAGGATATCCGAATACTAGGACAGTTTCACTAAGGAAGATTTCAAGCGCCGAAAATGCGAAAGAAACAGGTAAAATAACAATAATTCATAAAAAGTTTCAAATCAAAGGACATGTTGGTAATTTTTACTCTATATGCCCATTGTTACTTTTTATTGTAAAGTTGTAAAATATATTATTTACTTTTAAAAACTTAAATATTTCAAAATCATTAAACCATGTTCAAATTTCATGAAACAAACTATAACATACTGCCAGAGCCTACATTGACCTAATTATCGAACGACCAATCAGAGGTGGCGAATTGACAAGAAAGCACCCCGGTGATCCAGAGCAATGACCTCGTTCAAAAACGGTACAGTAATTTACATTTGTGTTTATTTCACAAGTTTTATTTGTATATAATCGTGTTATTGAAAGTTCAGTCCAGAATTAGATCCGTGAAAAAGTAAGAAAGGTTACATCAGAAAGCGCATGCGCGAAAAAATATAGCTAAGGGTGGCGAAAACACAGGTAAACAGGCTATATCTGGTGAGCCGCAGGCGAACCTGATATTTTCAGAAGCCAAGCCAGATCTATAACAATTCTCATTCAAAGCTAGTCACCAAATATTCTATTTATCCTTGTCACAATATCAAAATATATAGAGAATGGTTTTTTAGCACTAGAGCCATTTTTGCTCTAAGATTCTCGCTAAAGAGCTAAAAATGTTATTGTAGGAAAGCGCGCTATTATATAGATGACATCGGTGACGTCACATCCTGGTAACGTTGAACCTTTAACAATCTAGTGTATTTTTACTCAGGACATCTAAAAGGTGGACGATTATACGGAAAAAAGGCTTGCCTTTTTTCCGTTCTTAAGTAATGCATGATAAAATCAAAGGTATTCCAATTCGATTTAATCACTGACAGACTTTGAAAAGTGTTTGATTTGCGCGTGAATAATTTCCTCAAAACTAGGCAACTACAAAACATGGGCGCTGACATCTTGGATGATGACGTCACGGCTTTTACGAAGAGTTGTGCGTGACGTTTCGGAATTCCCGATTTCGGTGATATTTTTAAACCATTTTAAGAATGAATAACCCACAACACTCACTTGTAATGATTTCCTCCAAATGACAAAATTTCAAACAGTTCAATTCATACCCTTTTACGCTAAAAATGAACGTTATTTGCAAAAAGCTACTTCTCAATCGAACCGATAAAAATAACGGATTACCACACGTCATCAATATAAATAATGACGTCATTATTGGTGGTCATATGACTTCCAAAAATAGTTTCAGATTGCATTATAATACAGGACTGCCATAAGTTGAAATGAAAATTCCTAAGATTTCCAAATATGCATTTTTCAAGCGCGATTTTATAAATCGTACCTTTACCCCATAGCCGATTTCTAGTTTTGTTGGCATGTGACTACTTAAAGCAGACTGGAAGTAAGGCAGAATGCGCCTAATGGCGCATTCTGCTTTACTTTCAGCCTGCTTTAAGCTACCATAAACTGGGGGGAAATCCGGAGATTTAGGAAAAATCCGGAGAAATGACAGCCCTGATAATATAGCAGTACGGAGGAGTTTTAACTTTAAACATTGTATATACGGGTGCTTATATATCTATTTGATTATTGGGTAACAACATATAGATCTTGTCCCAAACAATTTAGGTTTATAATAAAAGTTCGAGTCGATAGTGTAATCCAGATCTCAGTCACGATCGAGAGGCGTAGCCTCGAGTGTGATCTGGAATACACAACGAACTGATACAAGAGCGCTGATCACACACTGGCGATAGATCTATTCCGTTTTCATTAATACAATTTTGCTTTTTTCCGTCCATAGGCAAAGCCTAAATACATATTAGAAGTAATGCAGCAAGCGACTTGTTGCGCGTACTCTCAAACATTTGATTGCAACAATACTTCGAATAAGCGTCGTTACACGTCAGGATTCTGTTGAGAAGAGTTTTAGAACAATTTTACTAACAGCGGGAAAAATGAGCGTCTCTGTGTAAAAATAGTTCCGGCTAAAGGTCATGTGACCAACTGACATAAAAACATCGGTCATGTGACCAACTAGCATAATAAAGCAAAGTTTATCTGTCACCCCTTTATCCGTCAGGAAAATAGGCACGTGACAGGATAAATACCTTTATCCCTTGGTCTGTTTCTAGTTTTTAAGACATGTGATGCTTAAATCAGGTTGAAAGTAAAGCAGAATGTGCCTTTAGGCGCATTCTTCGTTACTTTCAGCTTGTTTTAAGTTTCCATCTGTTTGAAGAAAAATCCGGAGAAATGGCAGCCCTGCATCCTCGCTATAAACTATCTGTCCATCCATCACTAAACCTGCCATGTAACTTGAATATAAGGCTCTTAGAAACAATGCCCTATATCTCTGCGCTTTTTACTTTATTAAATGTGACCGTTGGCGTAAAGCCGGTGCGTATACAGAGGTGTGCCGCCGTTCTGAACGCTTTCTCTTTGTCTAACATCATCATTTTCTCAAACAAGAACTCCTGATGGATGACATTCAAATATGTGCTATTCTCATAAAGATAACGACCAAAATCTTCTGTAATAACGTCATAATGACGTCATGTTAAGCAGACGATAATTTGTCGCGCTTGATTTTAGTGTAGTTTGAATGATATCACTTTATGGAACGCACAGATAGCGGTTTTCTATGCAATTTCTGGGTTGTGCGGGATATGCCTACCATGGCTCTGTGAATCAGGCATAATAATCATCTACTGTACATTGGATTTTATTTTCATTCACCCATTTTATTGAAATTGAATGGCTCAAGGTATCAGTAGAATATTATGGCCATTGAACGTCAGATTAGTAAAGTGTAAGCAAAGTCTATGCTTTACTGGGACAACCCTTGCATATACATTCCTATGGACTCCATATAAGAGTGATTAAAATGAACATTACAAATGTTTCCCCTGATGCACACCAAACCCAATGTTGTGACTACTAATTAGAATATTTCAATTATCTCTGTGAGTATGAGATTATTCAAATGACTGAGTTGTCACAACATAAGGTTTGGTTGAGACGCAGTCGTTATTATTTAAAATACTCTTCTTATTTAACACTCTGATACAATTTATCTGACTATCTCTCACAACTCCTTCATTCCATCCAAACTGTCTCTTCTGCTCCATACTTGATACTTACAGGTAACTTCTTTGACTGTACTAGGCAATGGTTGACAAGCTGGATCTATAGATGTAGCCTTCTGACTCCTTGCCAGGAGCTGTATAGGAATAGGGCATGTGGAGTGTGTCCAACTTGTGTCCATTACCATAATCTTGAACTGGGTTGTTAATTGGAGCTGAAATACAAGTATTAACCTATTTAACTCACAAAAGTTTAAAAAACTTCAGATCAACCATTCCATTTTCTAATAAATTAAATATCAGTCAATTTGATACTATTTAGGGATGTATTTTATAATTCATAATTTTCAAAATGACAAACAGTGCAAATTCTGATCAGATGGATCTTTAGGTGTCCTATGGTGTGAATATAACCTGCCTGCATGGGACAAATGCACTCTTCACACTTTCAGTCTTTGTAAAAGACGACTTTACTCTTAAAGGGACTCGCAACCGGATGGTGTACTTGTCAAAATAAAATAAAATGCTCAAATAAAAGCACATTCGTGGCATTGTTTGGCTTCTGACATTAAAAAAATATGATCAGTCCAAAAAAAGTATCAATAATCGTCACCGAATCTTAGTTATTTTAGATATTTTCCATCGTTTTTCTATAGCGTCAGCTGACGGTATAGTTGTTGTTGTTGCTTCTCTACACGGGCTCAGACATAAACCCGAGCCGAATAAAGTATTATCGATCGCTACCAGTGAAGTACGTTAATTCGCTACCATATATATAGAGAGCGCTGGTAGCCGAGGTAGTAAAGGTGCTTCCTCATTTTTCATGTTTGTCTCCGCCTGGAGGGTCACGGGTTCGAATCCTACCAGAGATTCTTCTTTTTCTTTTTTTAGCTCACCTGAGCTAGCTCAGGGTGAGCTATTGCAATACTTGAATGTCCGTCGTGCGTCGTCCATCGTCAACAATTTTAGTGTTTACACTCTAGAGGCCACAATATTTATCCAATCTTTCTCTTACTTGCTCAGATGGTATATTACCATAAGAGTTCGAATGAGTTCGATTATGGTTGAAATCGGACTAATAGGTCAAGAGTAATCTACCTTTGAATTGCTGAAAATGCCATATTTAAAGGTGTTTACACTCTAGAGGCCACAATTTTTATCAAATCTATCTCAAACTTGCTCAGATTGTATATGACCATTAGAGTTTAGATGAGTTTGATTATGGTTGAAATCTGATCAATAGGTTGAGAGTTATCTACCTTTGAATTGCTGAAAATGCCATATTAATTTAACAGTGTTTACACTCTAGAGGCAACAATTTTTATCCAATCTATCTCAAACATGCTCAGATTGTATATAACTATAAGAGTTCAGATGAGTTCGAATTTTGTTGAAATCAGACTAATAAGTTGAGAGTTATCTACCTTTGAAATGCTGAAATTGTCATATTTAAGGGTGTTTACTCTCCAGGGGTCACAATTTTTATCCAATCTATCTCAAACTTGCTCAGATTGTATATGACCATGAGAGTTCGATTGAGTTTGATTATGATTGAAATCTGACAGATAGGTTGAGAGTTATCTACCTTTGAATTGCTGAAAATGTCATATTTAAGGGTGTTTACACTCTAGAGGCCACAATTTTTATCCGGTCTTTTTCAAACTTGCTCAGATTATATATGACCATAAGAGTTCAAATAAGTGTGATTATGGTTGAAATCTGACCTATAGGTCAAGAGTTGTCTGCCCTTGAATTGCTGAAAATGCCATATCGAACAGCGTTTACACTTTTGCAACTACAGTTTTTAATGGATTTTGATTTTACTTGCACACAAAGTATATACATGTACATATAAGTTCTCAAAGGAGTGCAATTATTGTTGAAATCTAATCATTGTAGCAATAGTCATCTGCCCTTGATAGACTTTGAAATGCTAGAAAAGGCTTCATTTCAGTATTGTTTAGGCTCTAGTTATCTGCCCTTGATGTACTCTACCATACTAGAATTATGAGGTTATATTCCAAAATTGTTTACATGCTATACTACAAATTTGAATGGATTTAAATTAAAACTGATGAAACAGTAAGATAAAGCTATCAAACTTCAGTACAACAGGTGAGCGATATCAGGGCCTTCAGGCTCTCTTGTTTGAAATGCATTTTTTAACAGAATTTATTATCCTTAACTAAATCTTACCCATTTATATTTAAGCATTTGACATATATTTACAAATTACTATTTTTGATGCTAAATCTGGTTGCGAGCCTCTTTAACTCTGTGCATGCTAGCGATTGCATTTGCAAACAGTTTGGATCCAGATGAGACGCTGCGTAAACTGTTTGACACTCTGACCATGTTTTGAAAAGAAATTTACAAATGTCTTATTTAGAACAATAGCAGACGACAAATGTTGCAGATGGAAAAAAATTACCCAACATGCAAAGAGTTAATACTGTATTATAGGCTCTGATGGGTTAAGCCTAGTGTCTACTATTATAAAGGACATTGAAAAACAGTGTAGACTAGAGCCTGGACAGACACCTTATTCACATATTCATGACTGTACTATAAGAACCTAATTTCTTCAATTCGGGGATAATTATGCATGCATTTAATTAACTCCTATTCCATAAAAAGAAACTGATTGTTATTCCATTTTTTGTATATTTCCTTTCCAATTTATTACAACCAATACATAAAAGGTGGAAATATATATTTTTACAGAATTAGGGACGATGTGAACCACCGCCGATGTGAACCACCGCCAATGTGTACCATTTTACCAGAAGATGTGAACCACCCCATCAGACGATGTGAACCAACATTTTATTTTAAAATTTATAAGTGCACTATCAGAAATAGTTGTAAAAGTTGAAAAAATATGTCAACTTTAATGGGTTGATTAACCTGTTATTGTGCTATTTTAGCAACTTTAAGCACATATTGGACCAACACTGTAGATTCTGGGTGGATTATGTGATGCCATGAAGCATGAGAATAAATTGTCTATGAAAGAAAACAAATGCAAGAAGTCTTCTATGATTCTTTATAGTCCTTTAATCAGGTACAGCACGATTACTTAAGTAATTTAGGGACTGGTTTAAGGTTCTTGCTTTTGTTTTCCTTCATAGACGTTTAATTCTCACGCTCCACAGCATCACATTATCCTATGATATTCCAAAATCTTGTCCTGAATAAGAGTTTAGATAATACTATCAGAGAAATAAAGTTAACATATTTTCAGTCTATATAACTTTTAGAACAGTAAGTTAAATGCAAGAAAACTTATACAATTTTTTTAAAAACAAAGTGTTAGTTCACATCTGATCATCTAATAGGGTGGTTCACATCCCCTGTAAAAGTGGTTCACATCGTCCAAAAAAACTGGTTTACATCGTCTAGGTTCACATCGTCTATTATGTAACATGGTGAGAAAAATATGCAGCCAGACCGGGGCTCGAACTCGAGACCCCTTGCGATTAGGGCAAGTGTTCTACCGACTGAACCACCGGGCCGCTTACATAAATCTTTCACCATTTAATCATATATGCAACCCGGCTACATATATACCTTTTTTACAACTGTTTATGAAATTATTACCCATTTTTATCCACAGATACGCCTTTTTACTTCATTTATTCCTTCACGAAAGAAAACAGTTGTTCCACTTTATATGTCATTCGCAGACAGCTACCTGTGGAGTACACTTGTCCTATATGCAAACACAGTAGTCTAGACCCTGATCTTAAGGATCAGGGTCTTCACTGTTATCATTTTGAAGAAATATTGTAAAAATCTTCCCTAATTTAGCCTAATAGTAAAAGATTAAAAATGGACTGGACTAAATTGAAACTAAAATTGTCAATTTTGAGCTTTCAGGGAGGAATTAAAGGGGTACGCTGAAAGTATGTGTCTTAAAGCTTTCTACCTGGTTTAAGTGGATTTATAACTTCAAAAAAGGCAAAGGCAAGCTTTATTTAACGTCGGATAATCATATGGTAAACAATCAACATAAGCTCTGTAGAGCTTTTATTGCGACAAACAAGGTATCCATTAACATGCATACTTACCTTGGCATTACATTTACCTTCCTAGTACTACCCTTACAATGCCGAGCGTCAGGCAAGGGAGCTACTAGTACCGTTTTTATAATGGTCTTTGGTATGACCTGGCTGGGGATCGAACCCACAACCTCCCGCCTCGAAAGCGGACACTCTACCACTGAGCTAACGAGGCGGTAAACTTCACAACTAGAAATTGCCAATCGGGTAAAGGGAATATAGTTACTATATATTCACATCGACTACGGTGGATTCCGTTTGATTTCGGATTAACTTTTCTAGTAACCCAGCTGAAAGTAAAGCAGAAAAACGCATTCTGCTTTACATTAAATTATCACGTATTCCACGGATATTTTATTCCTGCGTATTCCGAATTGGAGACATGCTATGAAGTAAAGAAATAATCCGTTATTCAAACACGCATGCTTGGTTTGTTGGGTAAGCTGGACAACGGCGAGTTTCTTCGACTTTCTCGCCATCTGTACAGTTACAAATCCTCTTCTTTGGGTCCATTATTTACAGCAAATGCTTGAAAAAGTCATGGAGTTTCCCGATTTTTCGGTTTTACATCCTCCGATACGAAAGAGTATTCAGCAGATTGGGCCGCTCGAATCATTGAAATAACATCGCGTTAGCGCTTAATAACTGGCTCAGCTGATCTGTTAGTTGATCAGACTCATCGTAACAGGCTCAAGAGATACAGTTAAATAATTTAAGCCCGTTGTAAGAGTTGAGCTGATCCCAAACTTGAGCCTTTTCGTGAAAACGGCTTTTACAGGTAAGATAAAGTCACGTGATAGCAGTGTGCCATCGGCTTTTCCCGTTATACTTGTCGGTGGTAACTATTGCAATACGGAAAAGGCCGAGTATTGCTTCGTAAAACGAACATCGCCGATATTCGCGAATGAATACTTACCAACATTTTCTTTGAAATAAAGCAAAATACATATTCGGACCTTCCAACAAACATTGACAATCTCATAATAGATACATCAAAATAGGTAAACTTACTTTCCCAATTGAAAGTGCTATAAAAGCGTAGATCACAATGAGCACTATTTTCTGACACAGTCCTTGGCGGTTGTCAGATTTGCGCTAACGGATGTAGTATTTTCCGAAAACCATATTCATAGACCCGCTACCGCTTCGCTACGCTCCGCTATCGCGGGTCTAAAAACACATGTTCAAGTTACACGCACGGGTAGCATTGATCTTTTTTATTAACTCTTTGAACCCTAGTCCCGCCTATAGGCGTGCTTTTCAAACAGTGTACATGTGAATAGTACACTTGTCCTATGCAAACAGTGAAGATCCTGATTAGAGGGCTCCGAAAGGAGCCCTCTGATCAGGGTCTTCACTGTTTGTCACAATGCCAAACATTGACAAAAACAACCCTTAAAAGTCAGAAATGGACTAGACTAAAATGGAAACTGGAATTGTCCATTTAAAGTTTCAGGGAGGAAAGAGTTAAAGTGGCAACCCGCTGGTGTCCATCTTCATAGATAATCGGCATGTTCAAGAAGCATGGACTTCATGCTGGGAGAGTTTTATGACGCTGATAATTGTCCTGCTAATTTGGTGCGGGTTCTGTATACGGTTACGTAATGTGTCACATTCCTTTGTGATGTGTAATATGGTAGACATTTTGTAAGTAAATAAAGTTAAGGACGAGTGTCAAACATTCTGGATCCAGATCAGACGCCGTGTTACGCGGCATCTGATCTTGATCCAAGTTGTTTGCAAAAAAAAAAAGTAAAGTAGCGATCAGCAGGCAAAGAGTTAAGCAGTCAGTAAAATAGATTGCTTAAGGCATTGGCTGCTTTATAATTTACTCCGTTATATAAGACATAAGTAAAGCAGAAAGAAACGGAGATCTCATGTTATCATGTTTGCAATTAATTTCTGAAGATAATGCAAACTGTTACCTCTTTCATAGAAATGGGACGGATAATATGTATATTTTAGTCTGGATGTAAAACTAACCCTAAATTCATTTTTTTGAAGTAATATGTTAATAATTCTAATTTTCATTTCAATAATAATAATGATCACATACGACATAATAATACAGTTACAGCTTTGGCCGTTTTGGATTTTGGCCGTTTGACGCGCACTCCTTTCAAATGTCTCTTTACATACAAAATGGATTTTTTTTTGCCTCCAAGGAAATATTTCCTCCATGTAGAACATTGTAACAATGCATGAACACATTTTTAGAAGTTTAGAAGTTTGCTTAAGTTTTTATACGGAAGGAATTCTTTTCTTACGCGAGTTGGTCTAGTCATTTCATTAGCCAGCAACCTTTGTAGGTCATCATTACTTTTTTCGCTTCAAGAAAAACCCTGGTATTTTTACAACCGAAAGATAAGTGTCACGGCTTTATATCAAGACCTTTTTTTTAAATATATATATATATATATATATATATATATATCGGACGAAAATTATTGATTAAATTCAAGTTTTTGAAACGGGACGTAGTATATATTTCGCGATCGCCTGCTCTCGTTTATCGACTATTTCATTTGGCCATCGCTCTTTAACTCGCCATAAAATTTGTCGATTTCGAAAATAAACACTTGCATTTTTACAACTGAAAGAAAAATATCTAAGCTTTCCTTTAAGACCATTTCTTTGAAAAACGGTGGAAAATTGAGGGTTTTATGAAAGGTTTTGTAACGGGGCGTGATATATTTATGCGCGAGTGCTTGCTCCCTTTTATCGGCAAATTCATTTGGAAACCACTCTTTAACTCGCCATAAAACTGATCAATTTTAAAAATAAAATCTGTTATTTTTACAAGTGAACGATAAATATCTTAGCCTTCTTTTAAGACCATTATAATGAAAATCGGGTGAAAATTAAGGATTTTATGTAACTTAAACTAACAGTAGGTAACCATTCAACACGATAAAAAACGCGATAGCCCGCTATCGACGTACCGGTGCAGTTGAATTATCGATCGATTAAGCGTTATCGCACATACAGGTAACGGACGACACCATTTTCGGGAAAATGCAGATTTGAGTATAAGTTACTTCTCCATTTGTCCTTTCTCCATGCTATATAGGAATAGTCTCTATAATCAATGACTGTCCTCTGGTTCTTAAATGACATAGGTCTATAAATGCTGCTTATTACAGGTGAAAAGGGGGATATTTATTAAGACATTACCGGTATTAAACATAAACTTTGTATTATTCAGTTATTAATAATGACATGAATATTCATTAGGCAAAGGGTTAAACTGATCTTTTAAAATATGTTGAATGGTAAACAGTTTCTTCAAAAATGTATACTTTGTTTGTTCATTATATACCAGCAGATTTTAGTTGACAGAAATTTCATAGAAATAGTTCAGCCTGTCATGCTCATAGCGCACATGGATTTCACCTCTCAAGGCTTCTGCCCAGGGGCCATAAAGCGCAAAGCATCATCACAACTAACAACAGGAAGTAACCAATTAGCTAGAAATCGAATTGTATACTGACCCCCCATTGGGGTGCAGCTGCTGTCCCATAGTCATATATACACAATGCCCCAAAGCCATAAAACGGAAGCTTAAGTCTTGGGTACACAGGCTGGAATCAAATCACACCAAACTATTTTTTTTATATATAGAATCCACATTGTTATTCATGTGGAGAATAAATTTTAATCTCCTATACCATGCACTCCTTCATGTGCAAAAGCTTAACCCATTACCCCAATCATTATGCCTTTTACTCCTTTAATGAATTCCACCTTCATAAGCAAATAAATCCTTTTCATGCACTAAGCAGTCATAATTATGAAACATAGGTGATATTTTATGTCGTAGTGGGTGGAACCTTAAAGCAGGATTAAAGTAAAGCAGGGTGCACCTTAAGGCGCATTATGTTTTACTTTCAACCTGCATTAAGTGGTGACCTATATTTAAAACGGCGGCTGTGTGGTAATGGGTTTAGGTAATGGGTAAACCTATTATCCGATCGCCTGTTCCTACCTGGAAAGACAGGTGTCCATTAAAGGTTGATTGAAAAGTACATGCTACTTTACTTTCAACTTGCTTTAAGCTACCATCTGCTAAGATATTCAATGTTTTTAATGTTGCACATTCATGCTAATAAAAACTTTGAATTAGAACTCTTTCCTTCAATGGAGGCATAAACCAAAGGCGTATTTAAAGGGTTAATAGGAAATACATACCGTTTTAACAACATAAATACTTTAGAACCCCTCTCCTATCATTAAATGTGTACTCTATTGAAAACTCAATGTTGAAAGTAAAGCATGTATTCCATCGTTTTAGTAGATTAAAACTTTATTTCTGTTGATCTTTTACCAGTTAATAGGCTTAAAACACTATCATTTATAAAAAGTTTGGAGCCAGATAAGATGCAGCATATATACTAACAGGCTGATCAGGGGTAGAACTGTTTCACACTCATATATGTTTTAAGTCAAAATTAATATCATGTTCTAAACTTTTATCAAGAAAGTAGGCAGTATTTTTTTTTAATATTAACCCTTATCATGCTATTAGCATAGTTGGTCATTCCTACGGTATTTTTCCTTATTTAATCAGCTAAAGTAATAAATCAAATGATAGGTATTCATAGCGGGTAGGGTTTATGGTTGATTAACAGCAACCAGAATATTGCTATGACACATCCATGTAACGGGGTTTAACCCTTTACCCAATAGATGGTATTAGTTTTGAAGATAGGTGACCCCTTAAGGCAGGTTAAGGTACATTCTGCTTTAAGCTATCGTCTGCTGGGAGGTATAACATATTTATTGAGATGCAGATTGATGACTTATTTTAATAAACATATGAATAAATGATATGCATAGAACGGTATATCTATGGAAGTTTTTGTAAGTTTTATTGTAGGCAAAGTAAATGCCTGTCTTAATTCTATTTTTGAACAATATGAGAGATTGCGCTTTCAATAATGTATAGCCAGGTTCTACTGTATATAATATAAGCTCTACACTAACAAGCAGACGATCTCCTCAAATTCGTGTTTGAGGATAAAGGATTTTCGATACTATGTGTACTTCACTATTGAACCGGAAACAACTGCTCATTCAGGGGGCGCTACTCTAATCACACTTTCCATGCGGGGTAACTCTGTATATCGGTAGGGCCCCATTAATATCTATAACACAATGCGGGATTAGTCTTCATATTCGGCCGCGCATAATTATTCCGTGTGTTGGAGTTATTATTATTTTACAAATGCAACTTATTTAGAGAAGACATCAAATGTCCGCTTTTTAAACGATTTATTGATCAACATAATCATGCAGTATACATGTAAGTTCATTTTATAAGATCAATAGATCTACTTCTCTTCTCTTTGCAATTTATGAAGGACCTACGTCGGCATGCATGGTAAAATAGTTCGAAAAAAGTATAACATTCATAAACAGTTCTTTGGCACCAATATTATTATTTTATTATCGTTTACACACGCATGCAAACGGTCTCCAAATTTGTAAATGTGTATAGGTAAAACAGTTGAACGGTCTTCCGTGTACATGTGTAACGTCCAACTCTTACTGACTAATGATGTGTCAATCGGCATATTTAAGTTACGATTAACCGGTTAACCCCGGTTACGAGCAACGATTAACCGGTTACAAAATTCTGGTAACCGTTTCAGCACTAGTATATGGACAATACCCTTCCATGCACACAAAAAGTTTGACCCCTGTGACCTTGACATTTGAGTTAGGGCCTGCGTTTAGGTTTCGAAATCTGTGTTTAGGTTTTGAAAAATGCCTATAACTCCTATGTTCATTGAGATATTCCTTTAATATATGGCATGCATGTGTATATGGACAATACCTCTTCATTCAAACAAACTTTTTCAGCCCAGTGACCTTGACCTTTGAACTTAGGGCCAGCGTTTAGGTTTCAAAATCTATGTTTAGGTTTCGAAAAATGCTTATAACTCCCATGTCCTGTAATCTATTGCTTTCATATCTGGTATACATGTGTATATGGGCAAGATCTTACCATGCACACACATTTATTCTACCCCCGTTACCTGATCTTGAAGTTAGGGCCTGCACTTAAGTTTCAAAATCTGCGTTTAGGTTTCTAAAAATGTGTATAACTCCTATGTTCATTGAGATATTCCTTTAATATTTGGCATGCATGTGTATATGGACAATACCTCTTCATGCATACAAACTTTTTCAGCCCCTTGACCATTGAACTTGGGGTCAGCGTTTAGGTTTCAAAATCTATGTTTAGGTTTCGAAAAATGATTATAACTCCCATGACCTGTAATATATTGCTTACATATCTGGTATACATGTGTATATGGGCAATATCTTACCATGCACACTAATTTTTTCTACCCCCGTTACCTTGACCTTGAAGTTAGGGCCTGCACTTAAGTTTCAAAATCTGCGTTTAGGTTTCTGAAAATGCGTATAACTCCTATGTTCATTGAGATATTCCTTTCCTATTCGGTATGCATATGTATATGGGCAAGACCTTTCGTTGCTTTTAAAAAGTTTGACCCCAATAACCTTGACCTTAAACTAAGGGCCCACATTTAGGTTTCTAGAAATACTTTTAACTCCTATGTCCCTTGTGGTATTACTCTAATATTTGGTTTGCATATGCATATGGACAAGACCTTTCCATGCACACAAAAAAGTTGACCTATGTGACCTTGACCTCCGAGTCTGCTTTTAATTCTAAAAATGTGCCGAAGGCGAGCTTTGTCTCTCTGACAACTCTTGTTATTAAATTTATTTTTGTCAGGAGCATTACTTCCAAAGTTTAACAGTTATTGACTTCAAACTTTATATACAGATAGATCTCATTGACTAGGAGTGCAGTGCACAAGAACCGTTACTCTGTCATCAGTATTTTTGGAGTTATTGCCCTTCATTGTTATATTTGTACCCAATTTAGGCTTGTCCTGAGCATTTCTTCCAAAGTATAAGAGCTATTGACTTCAAACTTCGTATACAGATAGATATCATTGACTAGGAGTGCAATGCACAAGAACTACAACTCTATCATCAGTGTTTTTTTAGTTATTGCCCTTTGTTGTTATTTTTTTACCCCATTTAGGCTTGTCCCGAGCATATCTTCAAAATAATAAGAGCTATTGACTTCAAACTTCATATATAAATAGATTTTATAGCCTTGGAAGGCATTGCGCAAGAACCTTAACTCTGTCATCAGTATTTTTGGAGTTATTGCCCTTTGTTGTTATATTTTTAGCTCACCTGAGCCTTTGGATCAGGATGAGCTATTGTGACCGCTCTTCGTCCACATTTTCAAACAACATCTCCTCAGAAACCACAGACCCGATTTCAACCAAACTTTGTCAGAAATATCAGTGACAAGGGGGAACGAAATCTTGTTCAATGTTTTTGGCTAGAGTTATTCCCCTTGCTTTGGGACTTGATTTTCTAACATGACCGTATAGACAACTTTTAATCTTTAAAAATCTTCTTCTCAGAAACCAAAAGGCCCAGACCTTTCATATTTGGTATGTATCATAACCTAATGATCTTCTACCAAGATTGTTCAAAGATTGAGCCTGGGGCCAAAAATGGCCCCGCCCTTGAGCTTATCAGTGTCTCTTAGGAAAATCTTTGAAAATCTTCTCCTCTGAAACTGTATGGCCTAGATCATTAATATTTGACATGTAGCTTTGCCTTATGGTCCTCTACCTAGCTTGTTCAAATTATGACCCCCGGGTCAAAATTGGCCCCGCCCCGGGGCTTATCAGTTTTACATAGAGTTATATAGGAAAATCTTTAAAAAATCTTCTTCTCTGAAACTGTATGGCCTAGATCATTAATATTTGACATGTAGCTTTGCCTTATTGTCTTTTACCTAGATTGTTCAAATTATGACCCCCGGGTCAAAATTGGCCCCGCCCCGGGGCTTATCAGTTTTACATGGAGTTATATAGGAAAATCTTTAAAAATCTTCTTCTCTGAAACTGCAAGGCCCAGATCTTCCAGCTTTGATATATAGCTTTGCCTTATGGTCCTCTACTAAGAGTGTTAAAATTATGACCCTGGGCCAAAAATGGCCCGCCCCGGGGCTTATCAGTTTTTCTTCGGAAAACCTTTGAAAATCTTCTTTTCTGAAACTGTATGGCCTACATCATTAATTTTTGACATGTAGCTTTGCCTTATGGTCCTCTACCTAGATTGTTCAAATTATGACCCCAGGGTCAAAATTGGCCCCGCCCCGGGACTTATCAGTTTTACATAGAGTTATATAGGAAAATCTTTAAAAATCTTCTTCTCTGAAACTGTAAGACCGAGATCATTTATAATTGAAATGTAGCTTAACCTTATAATCCTCTACCAAGATTGTTCAAATTATGACCCCATGTTAAAATTGGCCCTGCCCCGGGGTTTATCAGTTTTATATAGACGTATATAGGAAAACCTTTAAAACTCTTTTTATAGCTATATACATGTATATCACAATATTGTCTTGCCCAGTCAGCTAAGGTACAATGTTCTCAGGTGAGCAACTTGTGGGGTGAGCGACTTGTGGGCCATGGCCCTCTTGTTAGCTCACCTGGCACGAAGTGCCAAGGTGAGCTATTGTGATCGCCCTGTGTCCATCGTCGTCGTCGTTCGTCGTGTGTCGTCAACTTTTTCTTTAAAGATCTTCTTCTTGGAAACTACTGGGTCAATTTCATTAAAACTTCATAGGATTGTTCCTTGTAGAGTACTCTCTCAGATTTCTTCAAATTTAGGTCATCCAATTGAAATTGTGGTTGCCATGGCAACCAATTGAAAAAACTTTAAAAATCTTCTTGTCAAAAACTAATTGTCTGAATTGAAAATAATTATACCCAAATGTGCCATTGGTGACCCTCTACCAGATTTCTTAAAATAATGTTCCTATCTTAAAAAACATGGCCGCCAGTGGGTGGGGCAGATTTTCCTAATATGGCTATATAGTGAAAACTTTAAAAATCTTCTTGTCTGAAACCACTGATCTGATTTGAAAATAATTTCACACAAATGATCCATGGGTGACCACCTACCAGATTTCTCAAAATAATTTTGATATCTAAAAAAACATGGCCGCCAGTGGGTGGGGCACGTTTTCCTTATGAAACTGTATAGTAAAAACTTTGAAAATCTTCTTCTGCGAAACTACTGGTCCAAATTGGAAATAATTGTATACAACTGATCCATGGGTGACTCTCTACCAGATTTCTTAAAATAATTTTGATATCCTTAAAAACATGGCCGCCAGTGGGTGGGGCACATTTTTCATATGGTACTGTATAGTAAAAACTTTAAAAATCTTCTTCTGTGAAACTACTGGTCCAAATTGAAAATAATTTTTACATAAATGATCCATAGGAAACCCTCTACCAGATTTCTTAAAATAATTTTGATATCTAAAAAAACATGGCCGCCAGTGAGTGGGGCACGTTTTCCTTATGATACTGTATAGTAAAAACTTTAAAAATCTTCTTCTGTGAAACTACTGGTCCAAATTGAAAATAATTTTACATAAATGATCCATTGATGACTTTCTACCAGATTTCCTAAAATAATTTTGTCATCTTTAAATCATATTAATTATATTTCTGTATAGAAAATCTTAAAAAAAAGAAATTCTCTGAAACTATTGGTCTGATTTAAGAATATTTTTACACAAGTAATGATGGGTGACCCTTTCCCGGTTTTCTTCAAATAATCGTCCTAGTTCAAACAACATGGCTGCCTGTGGATGGGGGTTAATTTACCGGTGATGGCTTATGGTGGAAATTTAATCCTTAGTGGTCCATTACCATGACCGTAAACATGGGTACCAGGTGAACGATTTAGGGCCGCATGCGGCTCTTGTTATCCAATTTAGGCTTGTCCCGAGCATAAATTCCAAAGTATAAAAGCTATTGACTTCAATCTTCATATACAGATAGATCTCATTGACTAGGAGTCACAAGAACCATTATTCTATCATCAGTATTTTTGGAGTTATTGTCCTTTGTTGTCATATTTCTTACCCAAGTTAGGCTTGTCCGGAGCATAACTTCAAGAATATAAGAGCTATTGACTTCAAACTTCATATACAGATAGATCCCATTGACTAGGAGTGCATTGCACAAGAACCGTTACTCTGTCATCAGTATTTTCGGAGTTATTGCCCTTTGTTGTTATCTATTTACCCAATTTAGGCTTTTCCGGAGCATTACTTGCAAAGTATAAGAGCTATTGACTTCAAACTTCATATACAGATAGATCTCATTTACCAAGAGTTCAGTGCATATGAACCGTTTATCAATCATCCATATTTTTGGAGTTATTTCCCTTTGTTAGCTCAATTGGCACAAAGTGCCAAGGTGAGCTATTGTGATCGCCCTGTGTCCGTCGTCGTCAGTCCGTCCGTCGTCAAACTTTTTCTTTAAAGATCTTCTTCTTGGAAACCACTGGGCCAATTTCTTCAAAACTTCATAGGATTGTTCCTTGTAGCGTACTCTCTCAGATTTCTTCAAATGTAGGTCATCCAATTGAAATTGTGGTTGCCATGGCATCCAATTGAATTTTTTAGCTCACCTGAGCACAAAGTGCTCAAGGTGAGCTAGTGTGATCGGTTGCCGTCCGTCGTACGTGGGTGTCGGTGTTGGTGTCGTCTGTTCACAATTTGTTTCAAATAACTTCTTCTCTGAAACCAATGGCCCAATTTTAAGCAAACTTGGTCAGATACATACTGTAGTTGTGAGCTTCAAAAATTGTTAAAAAAAGTGGGTGGGGCAATCGGTCTTGTTGCCATGGCAACCATGCACAATATCTAAAAAAATCTTCTTCTCAAAAACGACTGGTCCGATTTCAATTTGGTTTTCACCAAAATGTTTCTCAATTTATATACTTTCAAAATTGTTCAAAGAATTTTGATCCGTCAAAAATCATGGCCGCCAGAGGGCGTGGTCATTTTCCGTATTTACGTAATATTGACAACTAAAGTCAAAACTTTAAACATCTTCTTGTCAATAACTATAAGTCCTAGGACAACCAAATTTGTTGATAGATCTTTTCAATGAAAACTTAAAAAATCTTCTTGTCTGAAACTACAAGGGCCGGAGCTTAGATATTTGGCACAAAGCATCATCTACTGGTCCTCTATCAAGTTTGTTCAAATCATGTCCCTAGGGTCAAAATTGGCCCCGCCCCGGGGGTCACAGTTTTACATAGAGTTATATAGTGAACTTTTCAAACATCTTCTTCTCTGAAACTAATATGGCCAGAGCTTTGATATTCATCATGGTGACACTTCTAGATGTCCGTTACATATTTTGTTCAAATTGTTCTGGTCGGTTGCATAAGTAGGTCACAGGAGCTAAAAAAAAAAAATTTTTGAATGGAAACTTATAAAAATCTTCTTGTCTAAAACCCTTAGTACCCTGATCTTAGATATTTGGCACATAGCATCTACTACAGGGCCTCTATCAAGATTGTTCAAATTATGCCCCTCAAATAAAAAATGACCCCATCCTGGACATAAGTCATAATCTCCATTTTGTCAGTGAATCTCAGGTGAGCGAAATATGCCCCATGGGGCTCTTGTTTAGCTCACCTGAGCTAGCTTAGGGTGAGCTTTTGCAATTCTTGAATGTCCGTCGTCCGTTGTGAGTGGTCAACAATTTTAGTGTTTACACTCTAGAGGCCACAATATTTATCCAATTATTCTCAAACTTGCTCAGGTTGTATATTACCATAAGAGTTAAAATGAGATAATTATGGTTGAAATCGGACAAATAGATCAAGAGTTATATACCTTTGATTTGCTGAAAATGCCATATTTAACAGTGTTTACGCTCTAGAGGCCACAATTTTTATCCAATCTATCTCAAACTTGCTGAGATTGTATTTGACTATAATAGTTAAGATGAGTGCTATTATGGTTGAAATCAGACCAATAGGTCAAGAGTTATCAACCTTTGAATTTCTGAAAATGTCATATTTATGGGTGTTTACACTCTAGAGGCCACAATTTTTATCCAATCTTTCCCAAACTTGCTCAGATTGTATATGACCATAAGATTTCAGATGAGTTCAATTATGGATGAAATTGAAAGAATAGGTCGAGAGTTATCTACCTTTGAATTGCTGAAAATGCCATATTTAACTGTGTTTACACTCTAGAGGCCACAATTTTTATCCATCAAACTTGCTCAGATTGTATATGACTATAAGATCTGAATGACTTCGATTATGGTTGAAATCAAATAAAAAGGTCGAGAGTTATCCACCTTTGAATTGCTGAAAATGCAATATTTAAGGGTGTTTACACTCTAGAGGCCACAATTTTTATCCAATCTTTCTCATATATACTCAGATTGTATATGACTTTAAGAGTTCAGATGAGTTCAATTATGGTTGAATTTGGACTAAAAGGTCAAGAGTTATCTACCTTTGAATTGCTGAAAATGCCGTATTTAACAGTGTTTACGCTCTAGAGGCCACAATTTTTATCCAATCTATCTCAAACTTGCTGAGATTGTATTTGACTATAAGAGTTCAGATGAGTTCTATTATGGTTGAAATCGGACCAATAGGTCAAGAGTTATCTACCTTTGAATTTCTGAAAATGTCATATTTATGGGTGTTTACACTCTAGAGGCCACACTTTTTATCCAATCTTTCCCAAACTTGCTCAGATTGTATATGACCATAAGATTTCAGATGAGTTCAATTATGGTTGAAATTGGAAGAATAGGTCGAGAGTTATCTACCTTTGAATTGCTGAAAATGCCATATTTAACTGTGTTTACACTCTAGAGGCCACAATTTTTATCCATCAAACTTGCTCCGATTGTATATGACTATAAGATCTGAATTACTTCGATTATGGTTGAAATCAAATAAAAAGGTCGAGAGTTATCCACCTTTGAATTGCTGAAAATGCAATATTTAAGGGTGTTTACACTCTAGAGGCCACAATTTTTATCCAATCTTTCTCATATATACTCAGATTGTATATGACTTTAAGAGTTCAGATGAGTTCAATTACGGTTGAATTTGGACTAAAAGGTCAAGAGTTATCTACCTTTAAATTGCTGAAAATGCAATATGTAACTGTTTACACTCTAGAGGCCACAATTTTAATCCAATCTTTTGAAATCGGACTTATAGGTCAAGAATTATCTGCCCTTGATGTGTTGAAAATGCCATATCGAACAGTTTTTACACTCTAACAACTACAGTTTTCAATGGATTGTAAATATACTTGCACACAATGTTTATAGCTTTAAGTTCTTGAAGGAGTGCAGTTATTGTTGAACTAGAGTTATCTGCCCTTGATATACTTTGAAATGCTAGAAAAGGCTTTATTTCAGTATTGTTTACGCTCTAGTTATCTGCCCTTGGTGTACTCTACTAAAAAGTACTAGAATAAGTCATATTCAAATATTGTTTACACTCTATAATCTATAAATTTGAATCGAATTAGATTAATATGGTTGAAACAGAAAGGTAAAGCTATCAGGCTTCAGTACAACAAGTGAGCGATATCAGGGCCTTCGGGCCCTCTTGTTTTTGTATGCATTTAAAATGCCTAGACAACTACCCACCCTTCCAAAACGGCATTACCCCTGATCTGGGCATGTCCTCCATGATTTGCGAGAACAGTGCTTGTAGTTGGGATGCAATGGACCGACACAAGTTATGCAACAGGTAACACAGAACACGTGCCTGGTCTCCATGGAGAGCTACAGTCAGTTCCTGGACGTTTCGAACTGGGGCTGACGTTGACGTAAACGTCGAGATAGAACATTCAACGTGTGTTCGATTTGTTTTCAGTCAGGCCAAGTTGTGTGTCATTTGAAGATATCAGTAGTATTGGCTGTCAAGAAGTTTCGTGTTCATCGGTTTAAATGTGCGCCCGCGTTACCACATCGCAAACCGGAAGTACGCGCCTCAAGTAACTGCATGTCGTTCTCTGAAGCGCTTTCGCATAGTTCTGGCGTAAAAACATCTGATACAGATAGAGACTCAAATATCATGAACACACAACATATAGACACTATCAATACGTCCTCAAGACACGCTAACAAAGGCGCTGGTGAAATGATTATTAATATTCAACCTGCATCTAAATCGGTCCAAAACCAGCGACGACAGCCGACGTCGACCCCAACTGACGTCTACAATGAACGCGCGACTTCAACTGAATTTAACTCAAACGTACTCAGCCCAAGTGAACCAAACTTTGACCAAATGACATCAGCGAAAACTAGATTTTACGGTGTCGCAAGAAGAAAGGCCGTGTCCTTTTTACTTTCAGGTATCGCTCTGAGTTGCACCGAAGACGATCTATATGACTTTCTTGAAGAAATTGGGGTAACGTGCAAAAGAGCAAAATTTCTCGTTACTAGAAGAACAGACTGTTTATCAGCACAAGTGGTCGTGTATAAAGACCAGTCGGAAATTATGGAAAATCCAAACAACTGGCCAGAAGGCATCGCGTGCCGACCCTGGCTAAATCGATCAGATTACAGAAATCAGCGTCGTCACGTGACTGATAACATGAACAACTACGACGAGTATTAACCCAAACATACACTATGGATTTAAACATTATGACTTGGAATGTCACGGGTATCTTTACTGGTATCCCATATCTTTTAGAGCAAATAGACTCAAGAAACCTTTCAATCTTAGGAATCTCAGAACATTGGCTACTGAATGAAAATAAGCACGTGTTTTCAGAACAATTTAGTAATCACTTCGACTCACATATAGTTACTTGTAACGATGTGAAATCATTTAATGGCCGTTCGTTTGGCAAAGGAGGCGTAGGTTTACTCTGGAGAAAGTCACTTAGTAATAGGGTTACAATAATTAACGTCAATAGTGACCGAATTGCTGCTATCAAACTTATCATTCAGTCTTCTATTATCTACGTCATTCAGGTTTACCTCCCTTGTACAAGCGAACGGTTAGAGACATTTAAAACCGAAATAGATACTTTGAACGACCTTATATCTGGTTTTGAAAATGACTGCAGTATAGTGTTAATGGGTGACATGAACTCAAACTTTTCTAAAGAATGTAGACGTTCCAGAGACACATACATTTCAAACTTGGCGATGAAACATTACCTTGTGGTACTAACAGACTCAGATCTGTGCACCGGAAGCAGCGCTTCGTTCGTGCCTGGTAAACATGCGTCACCTAGCCTGATCGATCATATCCTTGTCTCTGAAAACTTACTAGACAACATACTATCTTGTCACATCGACGACGATAGTCCACTTAACGTGTCAAGACACTTACCTCTATATGTGTGTATGAACAACGTCAACTCAGAGTATAGTCAAAATATACAAAGTGAAAAATTCGTAAAATATTGCTACAAGTGGACGTCAGTGTTAGAACTTAATAAATATGAGAAAACAGTGGAAACGGCCCTATCCAACACAAATTTAGACTACAAAGACATTGATACGTCATATCGCAGCATAGTTGACTCCCTTATTAAAGCATCAGAGACGTGCATCTCGAAGCGTTGCTATAAGAGCTTTTTGAAACCATTTTGGACAAACGCTGTTAAAGATTGTCACAGGAATATGAGCACTGCGCGTGCGCATTGGATCGCACTCGGTCGTCCAAGACTAGGACATGCATTTAGCTCGTACAAGGATGAAAAACGCCAGTTTAGATGTAGCCTTAGAAAGGCTGCCTATGAATTTGAAAAACAAGACAATCGTTAGGCAGAATAGTGGACACCGATAGATTATCGATAAACTGTCCTACGCTAGCTTGCGTGCCCGTCAATGTTCGGCTCTTACCGCTCGGTATTTACGGAAACTCCCGACGACTCTTTGAACATATTAATTTTATTTTCAATTTGAAAAAGGACCAAATTAACATTAACTTACAATTCTTAAATTTATATCAAAAGAAAGAACAAATAGTCAAGTATACGAGCCCGTTTGCACAGAATTGATATCGATTTGTATAAATGCACAAGGTCGTGTTATATTATCCGTGTCGAGGCTTATTTTCAGCATTTTACTCTTTGTTTAATGTGATTTAGAGGTGTCTTTTTAAACTTAACAAGAAATATCTTTAAAAAAGATATTCGGCGGAATGAGTGGTTGAACTAAGGCTATATAGATGGGTGTGCAAAATTGAATTAAATTGAGGTTTTCAAAGAATATATATCTTGGATTGAAAAGCAAAAAATACAAGTATTCAATTGAAACAGTAACTTTTATTTAAAATGCAAAACTATCATGTACAGAAATGCAAAACAAAACAATAATTTAACTCATATCCTAGCTACTGGTAGGAGATCCTCACATTAATCTATTGTTCCATTCATAGAGTTTCTTGAAACAAACTATAGCATACACAAATGTACAGATACAACAATCTACTGTACTTCACTCTTGTAAATAATGATGAAACAACACAATTGTGTTTAACTCACTTGAGGCTATTCATATATAAAATATTGCTTTTAATGTATGGCAAATGTGTACAAATAGTTAACAATTAAAACAAATTGGTTGTAAACAATTATGAAACACCTAGCTTCCTCTGTATATCTATAAATAGATTTCAGATCATAGCATAATTTTGTCAATTCTGTGGCCTAGTGTAGTAAACAGACAGCCTGTATCTCTAAATTTTACACCCACAGTCCACATCATGTAAACTGTAATGGGACATAAACAAGCCTACAGGGCTCCAGATAAGAGTGAGTAAACTAAACAAATCACATTTTTTCACCTCTTTTAGCACCAAACCCTATGGTATTACCACTCATTTTGATTGTCTTGAAGAGACAATTCATATGTATAGTGACACCACAGGGTTTAATGCACAAATAAAGATTTTAAGTTTTGAAACAATTCCCTTATCTGGAGCCCTGGCTACTATCCAATCAGACTATTCAGTTTCAACAGGTGCTCTTAATTCTAAATTTCTGATCAAATATTATTGGTTGAAATGTGTGGCCAAATATTAAAGTGTGTCTAAATAGAAAACAGTCAGCTCCGCCGAAAAAAGGACCAAAATCTTATTAAAATATTTTTTCAAAACAAATTCCATCATAAAGGAAAATGTTTAAGCTAACACAGGCCGTTTGCACAGGAACGATATCTGTCCAGAAAAAAAAGTTATTACAAGTTATGTAAAAATGCCCTTCTTATTTTAATGCTCGAAATTGAGAGCAAGTGGGCCACCTGCGTGTCCACTATTCTGCGTAACGATTAGACCGCCAAGAGCTGTCTGAACAAGGCATATACAGTACTGTTATAAACAGCGTCAATATACATGTACCCCCAATAACAGAAGGGTTAGGTTTTATTTGATGAAAACTAATGCCAGACGATTCGAATTCTCAGAATTACGTTGTCTGATCAGTATCCACACTATTTCTCCTTTTCATGATCAAATTTATCGTGAGGTTTTTAACCCCTTTACCGCCAAATTTTCGCCTGCGTCAATATTACTGTCTGCAATGTCATTTCAAAGTTAGAATTAAGGCAGTATAACTGACGTTATTTCAAAATCAAGTGGCAAACAGTTTTGATCCTGATCAAATGCCGCGTTACGCGGCGTCTGATCAGGATCAAAACTATTTGCAAATGTGCCTTATGGCGTTATTGAGTGGACGTTATATCAAAACAAGTGGCAAACAGTTTTGATCCTGATCAAACGCCGCGTTACGCGGGACCAAAACTGTTTGCAAATGTGCTTTATGGCGTTATTGAGAGTGGAAGGGCTATTCTCAGAATCGCGGTGTCTGATCATATCCGAAAAGCATATGTTACATTAATGCAAAAAATGAATCACATGTATAAAATTCGACCACAGGCACAGATACTCGCGAGTGTTATAAATAGGATTCGTGTTTATTTTAGTCACTCTGAAGTCCGAACAAACAAAATGAAAATTACAATTCTGTAGGACATTCACATGAACTGTGTTTTGTGTCAGACTTTTGTTTTTGAAATTTCATACCAAAAAACAAAGAAAAACTGAAGGGACTGATAGAAGAAAGGTTTGACTTAACATAAAGAGAAAATAATTGAATATCACAGAGACTTAATTGACTTCACCAGGAACTTCACAAAAGGCAAAAGGATTGACAGTTTATTTATAGGATGTTAATAACTTAATAGTGACTAAATAGTAAATGCATGTACTCATATCTGCCTGACAAGATCCATGGATAGGTCTGAACAGTACATGTAATAAATTGAGTAAGTTCATGTTTCATAAAAAAAAACTACCATTAATAGCCCAAAATGAACTTGATTGGAAACAGGAATAGTAAATTTAAAGTTTCAAAAGTCATTGAGTAAAAAAGCTTTGATATTAAATCCAATTACAGCACTAGATACATGCAGTACCATGTAGTATAACAAAATTACTGAAATATGCCGCAGCGTGAAAATCTCTCTCTTGAGACCCCAAATCTCCCTCTTAGAAATCAAGAAAACCCCTCTTGAGAGTCAAAAAAAGTTGGGAAGCATGTACATATAGTTACATGTATTCAATTCTGACAATTTTCTAAAGTCAATTTTGTGCATTTATATCTGTTCAACTTTAAGGTACATCCTGCTTTACTTTCAGCCTGATCTAAGCAACAAGCTGCTGATCATTCTGAGCAAGTTTCAAGAAGATTGGGTTAGAAATAAGACCCTAGAGTGGCCAAAAGCTTTTTTCTTTTCTTTTTTGCAATTTGACCTACTGTATAATACATGACCTATATTCATGTATGACCTAATTTTTTATCAAAGACATGACACTGACACAACCTTATTAAGATATAGCCAAAAATACAACTTTCTTTGAACAACTTCGTGCCACTTCATGACCCAACTCAACTATGAGTATGACAGTTACTGGCCCTAGAGGTAGAGGGAGACCAAGAAAGTCCTGGTCAGACTGCGTCAAGGCTGATATGAACATCTGTAGCCTTGCAGGCATAGATCCACAGAACAGAGAAGCGTGGAGACTGGGTGTTAGACACTCTAGCCACCTGCTGCCTACCCCAGTCCCTGGGACACCCGCAGCAGTTGAAAAATAAACTCAGGATCAAGTCAAGTCTAGTCAAACTTTTAAAGTATATCAATTATGGAATTTTTGGTGAAAACCTATTGAAATTGGACCAGTCTTTTCAAAGATTTTTTCTAGATATTGTGCATGGTTGTCATGGCAACAGTTCCATTGGCCCCACCCACTTTCTTTAAACAACTTTAGAAGCTCAACTCAACATTATGTATTTGACCAACTTTAGCTACACTGGGGGCTGTTGAAGTCGTTTGCAAAAGTTGACGGTCACTCAAACAGACAGACAGACATCACACAGAGGGGTATCACAAAAGCTCATCTTGTGCTCTGGGGCTTGTTTTATGAAATGTTGTACCACAAATTTTGTTGTAAGTCAGATTCTAAAATTCACAATTATTATTCATTTCTCCATCTAATCCAGTCTTGTGGCATCTCTTTGGGATCGTCTTGAAAAGACAATTCCAAACAGATATCACAAGACAGGAGATTAGATGGAGAAATCAGAAATTATATGTATTTCTAAAACTTTGACTTACAACCATTTTGTTGTACGACGTTTCATAAGAGGGGCCCCTGGTGAGCAAAGAAGATAAAACAAGAGGGCCATGGCCCTTAATTCGCTCACCTGAGGTCATTGTGCCTTAGCTTAATAGGCAAGACAACATTTTAATATAGCTGTAAATGGAATTATCTTCCAGACAAAAAAAACATGACAAATTGGAATAACTTAAAAAAATATTGTTGGCAGAGTTATGGCCCTTATCCATGACACTTCTTCTTATCAAGCTACATGTATTTCCATATGATTATTTATTGCGCACTCTGCTTTACTTTCAACCTGCTTTAAGTTATCATCTACTAAGATATAGATACTATTTCTTATATCTTACATGTTTATGACTGTATAAAGTGGAATTATTTTCTTTAGAGGAGGAATAAATTAAAGGCGTAAAAAGGCATATGTATGGGGTAATGGGTTAACATCAGTAGAACTGGAGTTATCTCAAAGACAAGAAAATATGACACTGGCAAATATCTCAAAAATGACATTGACCTTTGTAGGACATGACCCAAGTTATAAAGTTTCTAACTTTAACAAAGTTATGGCTAAGATTAAAGTTGTGGACTGACAGACAAACAAATGGACAAACAGACAAAAAAGCAGACAGACTAAAACAATATGCCCCCAACTGCAGGGCATAAAAATATAGCAGACACCACCATATGCAACCTCATCAGCTGACCAGCTGACCTGAGTTCAGTTATGTAACTCTGCCAGTAGGAAATTTGGCTAGGGTCTAACTCTTATAATGCTGAATTGCTGTCTGCTATACATATTTTGAATGTGAATTATGACCTAGATATTTAACCGACCAGAACCATTTGAACAAACTAGGTAAAGGACATTTAGAAGTGTCACCATGCCAAATATCAAAGCTCTGGCCATATCAGTTTCAGTGGAGAAGACGTTTGAAATTTTCACTATATAACTCTATGTAAAACTGTGACCCCCGGGGCGGGGCCAATTTTGACCCAAGGGGCATAATTTGAACAAACTTGATAGAGGACCTGTAGATAATGTTATGTGCCAAATATCTAAGCTCTGGCCCTTGTAGTTTCAGACAAGAAGATTTTTTAAGATTTGCTTATTTTTTCACGTTGGTTGCCATAGCAACCAGAGTTATATATTGTTTTCAATTCTTTGAACAAATTTGAAAGAGCTTGACCCAAGGAACATTGCTGTAAAGTTTAGTTGAAATCTGTTCAGCCGTTTAGGAGAAGATGTCATTTGAAACAATTGTTAACGACGACGGACGACGACGGACACAGGGCCATCCCAATAGCTCACCTTGAGCCTTTGGCTCAGGTGAGCTAACAAGAGGGCCTGAAGGCCCTGATATCGCTCACCAATTGTAATGAAGCCTGATAGCTTTACCTTTGAATTTCACCCGTTTTATTCTAAATCCATTCAAGTTTGTCGACCTACTGTAGTATAGTAAGACTACATCAAAGGCAGATAACTAGAGCCTAAACAATACTGAAATGAAGCCTTTTTTGCATTTCAAAATATATCAAGGGCAGGTAACTATTGCCACAATGATTACATTTCAACAATAATTGCACTCCTTCCAGAACATATAGCTACATCCTTTGTATACAAGTATAATCAAAATCCATTGAAAACTGTAGTTTGCAAGAGTGTAAACGCTGTAAAATATGGCATTTTCAGCAATTCAAAGGTAGATATCTCTTGATCTATTTGTCCGATTCCAACCATAATCAACCTCATATGAACCTCTATGGCCATATACAATATGGGCAAGTTTGAGAGAGCTTGGATAAATATTGTGGCCTCTAGAGCGTAAACACTGTTAAATATATCATTTTCAGCAATTCAAAGGAAGATAACTCTTGACCTTTTGATCCGATTACAACCATAATTGAACTCATACATGGTAATACAACAATGTATACAATCTGAGTAAGTTTGAGAAAGGTTAGATAAAATGTGTGACTTATAGAATGTAAACACTGTTAAATATGGCATTTTCAGCAATTCAAAGGTGGATAACTCTCGGCCTATAAGTCTGATTTCAGCCATAATCAAACTCAATTGAACTCTTATAGTCATTTACAATCTGAGCAGGTTTGAGATAGATTGGACTAAAATTGTGGCCTATACAGTGTAAACACTGTTAAATATGGCATATTCAGCAAATCAAAGGTAAATAACTCTCGATCCATTTGTCCGATTTCAACCAAAATCGAACTCATCCGAACTCTTATGGTCATATACAAGTTGGGCAAGTTTAAAAAAGATTGGATAAATACTGTGGCCTCTAGCGTGTAAACACCGTTAAATATGGCATTTTCAGCAATTCAAAGGTAGATAAATTTTGATCTATTTGTCCGATTTCAACCAAAATCGAACTCATCTGAACTCTTATGGTCATATACCATCTGGGTAAGTTTTAGAAAGATTGGATAAATACTGTGGCCTCTAGAGTGTAAACACAGTTAAATATGGCATTTTCAGCAGTTCAAAGGTAGATAACTCATGACCTATTTGTCCGATTTCAACCATAATCGAACTCATCCGAACTCTTATGGCAATATACCATCTGAGTAGGTTTGAGAAAGATTAGATAAATATTGTGGCCTCTAGAGTGTAAACACTAAAATTGTTGACGCCGCACGACGGAAAACGGACGCCGGACATTCAAGGATTGCAAAAGCTCACCCTGAGCTAGCTCAGGTGAGCTAAAAAGGTTTCAAAATACCTTGTTGAAAGCTGTCTTGTAGATAATGTATCTCTGTTCATCATCAGTAGGATCAACTTTACCAAGTTCTAACTCGATGTATTCATTGAGGATACGCAGAAATTCCCTGTCACTCTCGCTAGTCACTATTGGTGGAATCTTTGTAAAGCCAGTGCTAGGGGTGGAATATCCAGAGCCTGACATTGTAACCTGCAATACAAATTTGTCTCATTCAAACCATATATAAACAGCGCTCTAGGTAGGAGGGAATGAACTGAACAAATCCTAACATTTTCTCACTAATTCAAAGCCTCAGATAAGGGGAGTATTTCAAAAACTAAAACTTTATTTCTGCATTAAATCATATGTAGTTACTACCCATTAGAATCGTCATCAAAACAGAAGATTATAATGAGTAGTAACAACATAGGATTTGTCCAGATTACTCCAACTTCTTATCTGCAGCCCTACTCTTTTCAGCTCAAACGGTGTAACTACTCATTAGAAGCGCCTTGCTAACAAGAGCACCGCAAGCCGGGGACATTCTGTATACGCCCGTTCAATCGATCTTAGAATGTAGTCATACTAAAACCATATCAAGGTAAAGTGAACAAAAGGGGAAGAACCCTGAAAGTTAGGGGTCATATGCTGACCAAGTTTCAAAAGGATTGGAATAAATTTGTTTGAGTAAGAGAGCGGACAAACAAAAAAATGCCTGTTTTTGACGATAAAAGGGGCATAACTCTTGAATGTCAGGGGCAATCTTGCTGGTTACCAAACATGACCGAGACATTATGGTCATACACATGCTGCCAAAGTTTCAAAAGGATTGGAATAAAATTGTTTGAGTTAGAGAGCGGACAAACTAAAAAATGCCTGTTTTTGACAAAATAAGGGGCATTATACTTGAATGTCTAGGGCAATCTTGCTGGTTATGGCATAACTCTTGACTCTGTCTGTGGCAATCTTGCTGGTTATGGAACATAACCGAGACATGGTAATACACATGCTGACCAAGTTTCAAAAGGATTGCAATAAATTTGTTTGAGTAAGAGAGCGGACAAACTAAAAAATGCCCGTTTTAGATGAAAAAAGGGGCATAACTGAGACATGGTAATACACATGCTGACCAAGTTTCAAAAGGATTTGAATAAATTTGTTTGAGTTAGAGAGCGGACAAACTAAAATATGCCCGTTTTTTAGGAAAAACTCTTCAATGTCTTGACCCTGACATTATGGTCATACACATGCTGACCAAGTTTCAAAAGGATAATTGCTATGGAGACATGTTTACAATGTTCCAAGTCAAAGAAAATTTTGAATTTGTTGTCGAAGCTGTTACTGAAAAAATAACACTCACTGAAAACACAGGATCGATGAGTGTTTCATGTGATTGTTTAGATTTATAATAGATATTGAACATTAACACACGTTAATGCGAAGGAATCAATTGATCAGCCGTGCCAGTTTTAAATAGATTTCATTTGACATTGGGAGAAAATAAAACAATAGAATTTGCAAATTAAATATTTTCAATTTCACTTACACAAAATGCAGTTTACATAAAATGGATTAACTATTAGATATCTACATAAGTATACAATATTTGTGCAGCAAACTGGTAGTGAAGGTAATTAAGAGTCAGTAAATGTTTAGTCACTCTGGTGCATGGCCAAAATTGATTCTTGCCATCAAACACATCACTGTCTATCTTGATAATGTATATCCACTTTTCTAGAACCATTAAATATGAAACAAGAGGGCCTGATGGCCCTGATATCGCTCACCATTTGTAATGAATCCTGATAGCAATACCTTTGAATCTCACCCGTTTTATTCTAAATCCATTCAAGTTTGTCGACCTACTCTAGTATAGTAGAGTACATCAAAGGCAGATAACTAGAGCCTAAACAATACTGAGTCAAGCCTTTTTCTAGCATTTCAAAGTATATCAAGGGCAGGTATCTATTGCCACAATAATTAGATTTCATCAATAAATGCGCTCCTTTGAGAACGTATAGCTATATACTTTGTGTACAAATGTGATGAAAATCCATTGAAAACTGTAGTCGCCTGAGTGTAAACACTGTAAAATATGGCATTTTCAGCAATTCAAAGGTAGATAACGCTTGATCTATTTGTCCAATTCCAACCATAGTTACCCTTTATTGAACTCTTAAGGTCATATACAATCTGAGCAAGTTTGAGAGAGTTTGGATAAATATTGTGGCCTCTAGAGCAAAAACATTGTTAAATATGTCATTTTCAGCAATTCAAAGGTAGATAACTCTTGACCTATTAATCAGATTACAACCATAATTGAACTCATTCGAAGTCTTATGGTAATATACCATCTGAGTAAGTTTGAGAAAGATTGCATAAAATTTGTGGCCTCTAGAGTGTAAAAACCCTTAAATATGGAATTTTCAGCAATTTAAAGGTATATAACTATGGACCTATTCGTCTCATTTCAACAATAATATATCTCATCTGAACTCTTATAGTTATATACAATCTGAGCAAGTTTGAGATAGATTGGATGAAAATTGTGAACACTAGAATGTAAACACAGTTAAGTATGGCATTTTCAGCAGTTCAAAGGTAGATAACTCTTGATCTATTTGTCCGATTTCAACCAAAATCGAACTCATCCAAACTCTTATGGTAATATACAATCTGGGCAAGTTTAAGAAAGATTGGGTAAATAGTGTGGCCTCTAAGAGTGTAAACACCCTTAAATATGGCATTTTCAGCAGTTCAAAGGTAGATAACTCTTAATCTATTTGTCCGATTTCAACCAAAATCGAACTCATTCGAACTCTTATGATAATATACAATATGGGCAAGTTTTAGAAAGATTGGGTAAATATTGTGGCCTCTAGAGTGTAAACACTGTTCATTTTCAGCAATAGAAAGGTTAATAACTCATGACCCAATTGTCCGATTTCAGCCATAATCGAACTCATCCGAACTCTTATGGCAATATACCATCTGAGAAAGTTTGAGAAAGATTTGATAAATTTTGTGGCCTTTAGAGTGTAAACACTAAAATTGTTGACGCCGGACGCCAGACGACGGACATTCAAGGATTGCAAAAGCTCACCCTGAGCTAGCTCAGGTGAGCTAAAAATCAAATGGTATCTCATTAAACTCAATTTTATGTTCCCAATTTTCTCTATATCTCCATTCAAAACAAACTAGCTCCACTTTAAGGTGGTTCGACAGTGGGCGGCCTGCATCTGGAGTTCCTGAAATGCTGATGACTTTCACCTGATCTTTGCGGCACGTGCTTATAGTAGTAAATTTAGATAAAGAAAAGTTTGATCTGCTTCAGTGTCTGTTAGCGCAGCTGGTACGGTGATTGACTTGCAATCCAAAGGTTCTAGGTTCGATTCCCACTCGCTTCAAAACTTTTTTTTTAACAAATTGTCCTATTTTAGTGACTAGTCAATTCATAACGCAGTGATCAAAGGACAGGCTATGTTTAGTCTAGTAATAATGAATAATATCAGATGCAAGTATAGTCAAGTGACAGCTAAATTTGTGAGGATTTATAGCCTATATTACAGACGGCAGCTTGACACAGGACAAAAGTAATGCTAAAAGATAGATCCTAAAGGAGCTTTTATGCATTACTTTTGTTATGCATTAAGAAGTCACTTGCCTTTAAAGGCACAATCCTACTGAGATTGGTGTTTAAAACGCGCAATTTCTTATATAGGCCTAAAAAAAAAAAAAAGTGTGTTTCTGGTTTCACCCTCTCAAAATTTTAGGGTAGGTCGGTAGGAAAAAGTTTTTTATTTTTTAAAAAGTTTTTATATAGGGCATATATGCAGATTTTTTATTACAATCAAAGGATGGGTTCATATGACAAATAATGACCTTGCTCTTGTTGTATTCAACATTGAAAGTGTCTGAAATGATTAATCTTGATTTGCAAGTTTAAATTGTAAAGGTATTTCATAATATAATTGTGTGAAATAGTTCTTCTTTCAATCTGAAAACCATTGCATCAAATAAATATTATATTTAAAAAAAAAAAGTGGTTTGCTTTTAAAACAAGGCTTTTTTCCTTCTGTAACGGGCGCCGAATAACGGCCCCTTCCCCTCCTATATCTTTTTCCCCTCACCAAAAAAAAATTTTCCCTAAAAAAAAAAAAAAAAAAAAATATTTTTTTTTTTAATTTTTCTTTAAAAACTTTAGGGTCGGGGGTAAAAAATAGGGTCGGTCGGGAAAACCGGAAACACACATCTTTTTTTTTTAGGCCTTATGTACATTTTCTCTGTACATGTATTAAAACTAAGTGAAATCGTGTGTAAGAAGCCTGACATATGCTCCCGCTTCGTAGAGAATCCTATCTAAATGTGTCGAATTCTTATCGTGATGGTTTACATTTTAAGCGGGTTTGTTTACAAATAAAACTAACGGTGGTTCCGATAAAGGTCACATGATTGATACAGAGTGCGGCGATAATTCATATACACTGTGCGCAAAGCCGAGTGAAGCCGGAGCATTTCCGTAATAATTCGTCTTCGATCGAATGTCAACAAAACCGATTTAAAAGTCGACTTGTTTCCACCAATTTCACGGGTTTTGTGCAATGTTGCCTCCATAATCATTGGGGATTACTTCTTTTTATAGGTTAAGATTACGAATGTGCCTACATTTTCAGGTTTTAAAAGTGCGCGATTTTGGCATTTGAAAGTAATGTTGGGACTTTAAAGATCTACAGGCTACCGTATTCAATGGTCCCTTATTCACGCTGGTAAGACGTAACGTCGCCGGCTGCTGTTCTACGTACCGGCTGCTGTTAATACAAGGCTAAAACTGTGGGACAAAAATGGCTGCGCCCTTAGTAATCAACGAGTTAAAGGCAAAAACATATTGTTTTTGAGAGTTTTTCTTTAAAATATCAAAAAAGGAGGAGTTGCACGGAATATCCCGGTTATATGTGCATACTCCGACGTTGTGTTCTCATTGGATACTCGCTTAGTAAAGACGTTTAACCTCGATAAAGTTGCGACATATATCGGATTTCTTGAACATTTATGTATGAAGATCTACTAAAATGCTTCGTAAAGCTGGTGTGTTAGACATTCTGCAATGTTATCCAAACCAAAACACTCCCTAATGGACTGTATTGATAAATAAAAATATCCCCTTTAGTGAATATAAAAAACTTTACAGGTTCAAATACAACGTTCCTCGATGCCGAACACGATACAACGTTCAGGCTGCAGAGTAACAAATGCACCCAGCTACTATACGTATACGTAACTGTTTCTCTTAAGTAACAAGACATACTTTCAGTAGTTTGTATCTATTTACCTACTTAGCGTATACTTTTAGACTACTTTGATTCTGCGTCCAGTGCAAATGAGAAATCTACAGGGTTTTATGCATGTATTTAGCAAATATGGATCGGGCTGGATTATTCTACGAATGTGTTCACTTTGTCAAAATTTCGGTGTTTGCACCTTAAACATAAAGGAGTAGGGTAGATTTGCGGACAGGCACCATTAACCTTGCATGAATGGAACATTTTTTTATTCCACAACGCAAATCATTTAACATAGTCAACAGAGAATCTAACAAAATGCATTTGGAAAATGCGTACATATCGTAAAAATCACTGTCAGAAGTGCTACTGGTAGATTCGGACGACTTGATTTATGGTATCATTTGGAGGCTTTTGACTAAAAGATTGAAACCACAGTTCACTTTTAAGATACTACAAGATGTGAATTATTTACAGCGAAGGTCAGAGACTAAAACATTTGTGGAAGTTATGTTTTCAAGACAAACTTGACTCTAGATATGTGACCATAATTTTGTATCGCAATATGAATGCCATAAATACTATAATAGATGATCAGTCAGTCAAATTCTTTAAAACTGTATTTAATCCTCGACCTTGGGTTACTTCTTTAACCCATTAACCCATAAATACTCATTTTTAGGCTTTTAATTTATTTCTCCAATGAGGAAATAGTTCCAATTTACATTGTCCTCACGTCACGCCCCCTTTCACACGCATGTGGTTTTTGTTGTTGTCCCTGTTTCTGCTTCCAGCTTGGTTGACGTCGACGTTGGTGCTTTACGTCATCAACGGTTGAGTGTCCACTGGCCTGCGCCCCGTCGCTTGTCCCCGACATAGTCCTCAGTTGTTCACTAGAGTATTCGAATGACTGTGAGTTTTCAATGGCAGTGTCTAATGTCAGCTTTTCACCAATGTTAATTAACTTCTCACATAACCGAGCTGACGACACTCCAAATACGATCCTATCACGGATCATGTCGTCTTGGTCTTTAAATTGACAGTCTTGTGCTGCAATTTTCAATTTTGTCACAAATGACTCAATGGCGTCTGTCCTGTCCCCTGCGTGATATTATTGAATTTAAACCTTGCGAAAATTGGGTTCAGCTTTGGTTGGACGTATTGTTTAAACTTAGTGTAATACGTCTCCAACAACTTTGCGTCCTCTTCGCCAATTGTCCATGTGTGTTGGACCTCTCTGCCGTTGTCCCCTATCCAGAGGAGCAGGTAAGACACCTTCTCTGCCTCTGATTTGCTCTTTAGAGGACCAGAGAACACTAGTTTGGCATGTCTTATAAATTTGTCCCATGCTTCTGGTAAATTTGAACTTTCCCAGTCCATAGATGGAATTGACACACCACACATTTCCATTGTGATTAATTCACTGTCCAAGTATTTAATATTCAAATGTAAAATAAGGGTAGTGAGCATTCCAATTGTTAATAAATAGTTTCTTCTGACACCATGTAGTATTTTCGTTGTCTTAATAACACTAATGTATTACTATTTGACGATAAAGGATCTCAAATGAGAAAGACACAAATGTGATGTTGATCAATCTATTTCTACAAGCTAAGTATGTATATGAATGGTACAGCAGACCGAACTCTCACCTATATAAACTGAGCCTGCGCACTGGCTAGCTAGGCTATAGTCTATTTCATTAAATAGGAACTATATGATAATACAACAGGATCTACAGTATGTGCGTGCGAAGTGTTATGCTCCACGCCAGTGAAACCTGGCCTCTGACCAAGCCAAACTTCCAGCGCCTGCAGCGTAATGACAGGGCCATGATCAGACAGATTTGCAATGTCAAGCCAGAAGATGTGACCACTGTCCATTCCAGGAAGCTGCTTACGCAACTTTGCTTAGAGGAATTTAGAGCTCATCTTGAGGGAAAGACGGCTTCGATGGTATGGGCACGTTGAACGCTCCACTGGAGCTATTAAGTGTGCCAGAGATATGAAAGTTGCAGGGAAGCGTGGGCCTGGGAGGCCCAAGATGTCATGGAGGGAGCTGACTGTAAGAGACCGCCAAGAATGGGGACTCGCAGCAGTTGACCCACATGATAGAAAAGGTTGGAGATCCTGTGTAAGAACCGCCATGCGTGCAGCTAGGCAGTTACCTGGAAGGGAGCCGACTGTTGTGGACAATGCTCCCACCCCTGCACGTTAATCAAAAATCCGATGATGATGAAGATATACAGTTATGAATATGTATGATAAGAACTATTTTCTACATTCTAGCAGATGGTATCTTAAAGCAGGCTGACTGTAAAGCAGAAATTAGCGCCTTAAGCAGTCACCTATTTTCAAAACTGGAAACAGGCTATATAAATATGGGGTAATGGGTTAAAGGGTGACTGATTGTGTACCACTTTGTGTAATTTGTAAAGTGTCCAAAACAATCGGACTGTCCGAAACTACCAGAGTATTGGTATTTAGAAAACTGAAAGTAAAGAATTCTGCTTTATTTCAAGTTCAACCTGATTTTAGTCAAGAGAGTTGATCAGTCTTTACCATGGAGTAATGGGTTAAAAAAGCTACATAATCATTAATAAAAAATAAACTTCTTTTTATTATTTGTTGACAAAGCTAATATATTTACATGTACACTTTTTGAAACTATCAATGTTGTTAAAAGATCAGACAGTAACCATGTTTTACAAATTGCAACACAGTTTTGTGCTTGTTCCAGTGCAATTTTTGTAAAAAAAATGTAAAAGACTGGAACACACTTAATTCCAATTTAGGCAAAAAAAACAACAAGAGGGCCATGGCCCTAAATTCGCTCACCTGAGGACATTGAAGTTTGTACCTAAGTTGACTGGGCAAGACAACACTTTAATATAACTATAAATGGAGTTATCTTCCAGACAAGAAAACATGACAAAAGTGAATTTTGTTGCCAAGCTTATGACCCTTATCCATGACACATCCTCTTATCAAGCTATTTCCATTTCCAATAAATGATAATTATTTCACTAGCGTCAGCAGAACTGGAATTATTTTCCTGACAATAAAATATGACAAAGAGGAAAAACTAAATATTGCTGCCCTTGTGCATGGCATTTTCTCTCATCAGTTTCTTTCCATACATAAAATTTCATTACAATAGCATCAGTAGAACTGAAGTTGTCTTCTTGACAAGAAAATATCACAAAGGGAAATAACTCAAAAAACATTGATGTCAGAGTTATGGCCTTTGCAAATGGCACTTCCTCTCACCAGGCTCTTTCCAAATAGGCAATTTCATTTTACCCATTACCCCATAGCATGTTTCTAGTTTTGAAAATAGGTGGCCACCTAAAGCAGGTTGAAAGTAAAGCAGAATGTGTCTTAATGCACACTTTGCTTTACTTTCGCATCTTACCTTTTCATGACTGTTTAAAGTGGAATTATTTTCTTAAGTAGAGGAATAAATCAAAGGCCTAAAAATGCACATTTATGGGGTAATGGGTTAACAAACGTCAGTATATGGGGGGAAAGGGTTGAATCCTGGACAACCAAAAATGACAAGACATACAGATAACTCTGACAAAACCAATATTAAACATATGTATAAATATGGCATAAGACATAATTACATAACTGTCAGTGGATCACTTCCAGATCATGTTTCTCTAAGTATGAAGCAGACTGAACCATATCTAAACTTTAGCAGACAACATGTTCAGCTGATCATGACCAGTTCTGTGATACTCCCAAACTGTTGCATAATATTAAACCTCAGTGGGTAGAGCTCTGGGGCTTACCCTTACCAGACTGAAATGATGTCTGCTTAAAACCTACTGTATGTGAAAGTGTACAAAAAAACAATTTAGAAAATGTTTAGTTGGTAAATGAGTGGCAAATAGGTTGGATCCAGATTAGATGTAGCATTATGATTATGTTGCATCTGATCTGGATCCAAAATGTTTGCAAATATTGGCTATTTGCCCTTAGTATATTAAGAGTAACTCAGGTAAAATACAGTTCTGCTTCATCAAAAATACTGTGAAACCTGCCTAGAGCAGCACTTAAACTGCGCAGGGTGGCGTCAAGTGTGACCCTAGGGATTTCATTTTAACAAACTATAGAGGAATCGACCAGGAGATTCTACTGTAAAAATATCAAGCTTAGGGCCTAGTAGTTTTGGGCAAGAAGATTTTTTAAAGTTTTTTGCTTTTTTGCTTTTTCAAGCTGAGTTTTTGCTTTTTCTCTTTCATTTGAACAAATTCTGTAGAGAAGCATCCAAGGAACATCATGAGCAGTTTGAATCCGCCCTACAATCCGCAGGTTCAGAGGAGATGTCGTTTGAAGTAAATGTGAACGGACAGACGGACGGTGAGCTGTCACAATAGCTCACCTTGAGCCTTTGGCTCAGACGAGCTAAAAAATAGGTGTGGTTCAGGTAACATTGGTAAAAAAAATAGGGTAGGTAGGTAGGCTTCTTTTTTTTTTCAACTTTTTTTTTCTTTTCCAGATCCAACTGGTTTATACAGACTATTGACAAAGGTGACAGACAACCATTGACCACAATAACTCACCATTGAGCACAGGTGAACAAAAATTACAGTCTGGCAATATAGACAAGAGGGCCTGAAGGCCCTGATATCGCTCACCATTTGATAGCTTTACCTTTGAATTTCACCCGTTTTATTCTAAATCCATTCAAGTTTGTCGACCTACTGTAGTACAGTAGAGTACATCAAAGGCAGATAACTAAAGCCTAAACAATACTGAAATGAAGCCTTTTTCTAGCATTTCAAAGTATATCAAGGGCATGTAACTATTGCCACAATGATTACATTTCAATAATAATTGCACTCCTTCCAGAAGGTATAGCTACATCCTTTGTGTACAAGTATAATCAAAATCCATTGAAAACTGTAGTTGCAAGAGTGTAAACGCTGTAAAATATGGCATTTTCAGCAATTCAAAGGTAGATATCTCTTGATCTATTTGTCCGATTCCAACCACAATCACCCTTTTTCGAACTCTTATGGTCATATACAATCTGGGCAAGTTTGAGAGAGCTTGGATAAATATTGTGGCCTCTAGATCGTAAACACTGTTTAATATATCATTTTCAGCAATTCAAAGGTAGATAACTTTTGACCAATTGATCCGATTACAACCATAATTAAACTCATCCAAAGTCTTATGGTAATATACAATCTGAGTAAGTTTGAGAAAGATTGGATAAAATTTGTGAACTCTTATAGAGTGTAAACATCGCTAAATATGGCATTTTCAGCAATTCAAAGGTAGATAACTCTTGACCTATAAGTCTGATTTCAACAATATTCAAACTCATCTGAACTCTTATAGTCATTTACAATCTGAGCAGGTTTGAGATGGATTGGATAAAAATTGTGGCCTCTAGAGTGTAAACACTGTTAAATATGGCATTTTCAGCAATTTAAAGGTAGATAACTCTTGATCTATTTGTCCGATTTCAACCAAAATCGAACTCATCTGAACTCTTATGGTCATATACAATCTGGGCAAGTTTTAGAAAGATTGTATAAATACTGTGGCCTCTAGAGTGTAAACACTGTTAAATATGGCATTTTCAGCAGTTCAAAGGTAGATAACTCATGACCCATTTGTCCGATTTCAACCATAATCGAACTCATCCAAACTCTTATGGCAATATACTATCTGAGCAAGTTTGAGAAAGATTGGATAAATATTGTGGCCTCTAGAGTGTAAACACTAAAATTGTTGACGCTGCACGCCGGACGCCGGACATTCAAGGATTGCAAAAGCTCACCCTGAGCTAGCTCAGGTGAGCTAAAAATAAAAACTTTAACAGTTTTAGCTTTCAAATCTCTTATGTTTTGTTTTCTAGATGCAAGTTGTTTATACGGACTGACAACAAAGGACAACAGACAGCCATTGACCACAATAGCTTTATACCATTGAGCACTGTGTGCTCAGGTGAGCTATAAATACAGTCTGACAATATAGAACTCCAACAGTTTAGATTTCAAATTGGTTTACATGTATATGCTTAACCCTTCTCTTGCTGTTCACATATACACTTTTGAAAATAGTGTAAATCCAGATCAGCCAGTTCCTTAAGGAACCACCTGATCAGGATGTACACTATTTGCCAATCAGATTCCACATTTGTAGCCAATATCCATGTGAAATATTATTTTATGGGTAAAAAATGTGAAATGGGCAGAGCTTTAAATATCTGAATATTCAGCAAGAGAACGGTTAATATCAGTTTGTATTGCAAAATGCGTTTTTAACAAAAAACTGAATGTATCATGTATTCAATAAAATTGTCATTTGTACATGTACATAAAATCTGCCCACCAGCCCAATTTTTTTCAAAATCCAGATGAGAATCTTTTAAAATACTATATTTCAGAATGTAACTGTATTAGTAGGGCTGTGTATTGCCTGGCTGCTTGCAATACAATATGTATTGCAATACGGTGTAAGCAATATGCAATGCGTATTGCAATACGGAGATGCAAAGCCATACAGTAATATTGGAATACAAATTCCAGTTGCAATACTGATTAAAACGCTGAATACTTAAATAAAGATGGTTTTGTTTTCTTTTGATTTTATTAAATACCTTAAAGGTGAAATATATGCATTAAAAGATAAACTAAAATATGCAGTGTTTGACACTAACTCTGAGTTTGACCGATTAGCAAGAATCCCATAGGGATCCCTGGTTTTGAAACTTCGCTTCTCTACAACAGATCAGGGTTCATTCCCAAATTTCATTGTAATTGAAGGAAGGAGAATGAAGAAAGAGTAATTATAACTATAAATTTTATTAAGGTTTAATACTGTGACGGTTTCTCTGAGTGAAGGGATCGACTTTGTTGAAATCAACTAACTATAACTGGTGTTTTATATATCTCCCTTCAAAAATCAAATCTCAATATAAGAATCACTATGTAGATCTAGATTAGTTCTTATCATGTATCAATGGAAGTTAATTGTTTTTCTTATTTTTCTTTTTAAATATTGAACGGAAATACGTATTCATATTATCCCCAACTGTCATACTTCCTTCCCTTTCAGTATTTACAGTTTATCTGTGGGGGTAACGTGACTTGAAAGTAATAACCATTTCTTTTCAAAATACGCCGGTAAAAATCCGCGAAAACTGATGACAATTTGTTACAATGTCTACTGTGTTTTTGTAACACAAAAACTTGACAGAAATGATTAAATAACGATCTTGATAACACGTGCTGATATGTTTTTCTGAAGTTGTTCACCGAGATTTCGAAAAATTCACATTATCTTTCAAATAACTCTATCGACGCAACTTACGATTTTACTATCGAAACCAGGTTGGCAACGCCCACCAATTTGACGCACGCGCATGTCATACTTTTATGACAACAGCAATCAAAACAATTTTAGGCCAGAAATCTACACCAGCTGTCAATTTTGTATCCTGATTGGCAGATCGGTTGCAGTTTGCATAATCTCGCGAGATTTTCACTTTCGACACGTAATTTCAACAACGTGTCACAGAGCCTTTCTTCACATCCTAGTGCGACACGTTGCTGTGCTCTTCCAAGGATTCGTACTTCCGGTTCCGGTCAGAAATGGCGGAAAAAAAATACACACGAGGAAAAATACTTTTAAATTCCTATTTTAAACACTCATTATGCAGTATTTCTTGAAGAGTTCTCATCATATTTGTACAATAGATATACAGTAAAACTCTGATATAGTGAATTTCAGGGGACCACCAGATTTACTTCACTATAAGCATACTTCACTATATTGATATAGTGAAATAATTCGCTATATTTTTTCAACTCAAATATGGATTCATATACTTGTATATGTACAGTGCATAGATCTACATGTACATGTATGTGTAGCTGAATCTGTATTTAAGTGAAATACATGTTATACAACAGTAAATAATAACTATTCATTCATGTAAAGTAACTTTATATGTTTAGGCTAATTCAGTGTACAGTCGAACATGCCTTAGTGACCATCTGTTTTAAGAGACTATCTGTCTTATGTGACCTTACTTGAGGCTGAACAGTTTTTACTAGATATTGAACCTGAATCAGAGACTACCTGTCTTATGTGACAAGTGACCATGAAATGTGACTCCCTTCGGCAATTATCACCCTGTATTTAAAGATTTTAAGATAGTGTTTTAACACTTTTTAGCACATGGTCAAACATTTATGGTTCAACAATTAGTTATTTGAGCTGTGACATTAACACATTTGAGTGTTTAAGTGTCATTGTAGGAAATAAATTGAAATGGATTTATATAATAGATCTCTATGATCTTGTTAAATGTATGTAAATTGTAAATACATTGTATAATTTAAGCCTAATCAATTATTAGATTATACAATTCTAATTAAATAAAAATGTACTTTAAACATCTTACTGTAACTATTGTATCTATAAAATTAATGAGCTACTTTTATTACTTTACTAAAATATCTTCTGATTAGGTAATGTATCGAAGTATGCAAAAAACATACATGCTCAACTAATTATGCCTCCAGGTTCGACTGCACTATAACGCAGGCATTTTATGCAATTTTAATCATTTCGGGACCTGAGATTTGATTCACTATAAACGAAACTGCACTATAACCAAATTCACTATAAACATCAAATTTTGTATAGGCTATAGAGGCTTTTCGCCGGGGAATCGATTTCGATTCACTATAACAAGAAATTCACTGTATCAGAGTTCACTATAACTGGGTTTTACTGTAGTTGACATTAATTAATTGTCTGTTGAACACGCGTATTTCGTAAATTCTTCAAAAATGACAGACGCTGGCAAATGCAAGGACTGTGGGCAGAAGATAAACTCCTCAAACAAGGCAGTAGAGTGCAGCTTTTGTGAGAATCTGTATTGTCAAAAATGTTCAAAGGTCAAGCAGTCAGTGTTCGTTGAAATTGGAAAAATTGATGGAGTGATCTTCCACTGCATCCATTGCAGAATTGCAATGCCTTCCATAAGCAAAGTTCTGGCGAAAATTGATTCTATGGATGAAAGACTCATGAAAATGGAAAAGAAACAGCCAGAGGAGATAGTCGGTAGAGAGGTGATAAGAGAAATGATTAGAGAGGAGAAGGAGGAGGAGCAGGAGAAAGATACCAGAAAGTTGAACTTAGTTGTGCATAATTTGCCAGAAAGCAGGAAAATAAACATGAGGGAGCAGAAGGAGGATGACAGTGAAGAGGTGCACAGGATTCTATCTGAAACATTGAGCTTGACTCTAAATGTGAAAGATGTGTTTAGACTTGGCAGACATTCCATTGGGAGAAAACCAAGACCTGTGCGAATCACAGTTGATGATTTTGAGTCAAAACGACAAATTCTAAATACATCGAGACATCTAAAAAACCATGAAAAGTTCTCTTCCGTTTTCATAACACCAGATCTAACGGCTAGCCAGAGAAAAGATGCATTCAATCTTCGTGAGGAAAAAAGAAAAAGAGAAAGGGAGGGAGAAACAAATCTGGCCATTCGTAAAGGTAGAATTGTGAAAATGAAACCAATTGAAATCATGGATAATGATCATAGTTATACCCAGGTTAGATCACTGAGAAATAAGAAGGGTAACTCTTCTCCAAGGCGTGAGGAGGAGAGAGACTTATTTCGGAAATGAAACTTCCATTGCATCAAGTTGTAAATATGTTAATTGTTCCAGTTCTACAAGTTTGAATTCCAGTTTAAGTAGTTTAAACACCAGTTCAACTAGTTTATACTCAGAAGGTACAGACTTTTGTAATGCTACTAGTCATAGTAGTTTTAGTAGTTTGAACACTAGTTCAACTAGTTTATACTCTGAAAGTACAGACTTTTTTTGATGATTCTAGTCATAGTGGGTTACGTATATATTATACAAATGCAGATAATTTATTAAATAAGTTCGATGAGTTTGAGCTATTAGTGACTACGCATAATATTGACATAGCAGTGGTAACAGAAGTTTTCCCAAAGAACATTAAAGCCTCAGATATTGATTCCCATGAATATTGTTTAAAAGGTTTTCAGTGCTTTACCGTAAATTTGACAGAAAAGTGTCGCGGAGTTGCTATTTACATAAGAAATGATATTGCAGCAGATTATTGCAGTGAATTGAAGGACAGTACATTTTCAGAATCTGTTTGGGTTGTATTGAGGCTCTCTGATGGTAAAAAGTTACTACTTGGAGGAATCTACAAGTCGCCATCATCAAATGCAGAGAATCACAGAAACCTTAATCTACTGTTAACTGAAGTATCTAACTTACAGCATGATCATTTAATCATTCTTGGTGATTTTAATTTTCCTGAGATTGACTGGAGTACTTGGACTATAAACAGAAATGAAACGCATCCAGCATTTTCGTTTATTGAATGTTTGAGAGACAACTTCCTTAGTCAGAGTGTAAATGGATATACAAGATACAGGGATGGTCAGAATCCAAGTTGTTTAGACTTGTTGTTGAGTGATAATCTAACAGAGGTTGAGAATCTTCGATTCTTTGGTAGGCTAGGGGCAAGTGATCATGTAGGTATTGTTTTTGACTTTATTAGTGCTTTGACTATAAATACTGAAAAGATTGACAGACCTAAGTTTTTCAAAGGAAATTATGCTGAGATAAAAAGTTTTTTAAGTAATATAGACTGGGCTCAGATGGATGCTATGGATGTGGAAGAGTCTTGGACATTCTTATTAGACCATTTGAACAATTGTATAGAAAGATATATTCCTAGGACAGTAAATAAGAAAAGTTTCCAGAAACTTAGGTGGATGGATTATTACTGTGTGAGAAGGATAAAGAAAAAGTATCATGCTTCGAAACGATTTACCCATAGTCATAGCTATAGAGATTACCAGGCTTATTGTAAACTACGAAATCAGGTGACAAAGGCCATTCGTTACTCTAAAAAGAAATACCAAAAAGGAGTTGCGGAGAGTTGCAAAACAAGCCCGAAATCATTTTGGAGTTATATAAAAAGTGAAACAAACAGTAAAAGTGAAATAGGAGACTTAGTAGATAAAGATGGAAAAATAGTGACAGGTAACGTTGATAAAGCAAATGTTTTAAATGAATTTTTTGCTTCAGTCTTTACCAGAGAGGGTGATGGAAATCTACCAGAATTTAAAGATAAGCTTGAAGATGAAGAGTTTATTAACAATATAACTATCTCATCTGACTGTGTATTAAAACATCTCAGAAACTTAAATGTCTCAAAAGCTTGTGGTCCCGATGGGTGTCATCCATATTTCCTTAAACAATGTGCTGATGAATTGTATATACCATTGAGTAAGATTTTCCAAAAGTCGGTTCAGAGTGGAGTTTTACCAAATGATTGGAAAGTTGCTAACATTAGTAGTTTATTCAAGAAGGGAAGAAAGACTGGTCCCGGTAATTACCGGCCTGTGTCATTAACATCAGTGGTATGTAAAGTTCTGGAAAAAATAATTAGAGAAAGCATTGTAGATCACCTTTCTAAGCATAATTTACTATCTGATTGTCAATTTGGATTTATGAAGCATAGAAATACATTGTACAATGACTCAACTTTTATCAGTAATGGAGGATTGGACAGAAGCATTTGAAAACAATTTACAAGTTGATACTGTCTATTTAGATTTTCGTAAGGCTTTTGATAGTGTACCGCACCAAAGACTTTTGCAAAAAGTTAAGTCGTATGGAATAACAGGACAGATACTGAAACGGCTAAAGGACTTTATAAGTGGTCGAAGGCAAAGAGTTGTTTTGAATGGTAATAAATCTGAATGGAAGCAGGTTTTATCAGGAATCCCTCAAGGATCTATCTTGGGACCTATTTTATTTATTCTTTTCATTAATGATCTACCAGAAGTGGTTGGAAGTCTGTGTAAGATGTTTGCTGATGACTGTAAAATCTATAGAAGTATATCATGCAAAGCTGAACAGGAACAACTACAAGAAGATATTACACGTTTGTGTCAGTGGAGTGAAGACTGGTTATTAAAATTTAATGTAAAGAAGTGCAAAGTTATTACCTTTGGAGCAGAGAAATTCACATTTAATTACAAAATGGTTGAAGATGGGATTCCACATGATTTAAGTAGAGAAGATTCTGAAAAAGACTTGGGAGTACTATTTAGTAGTAATCTTAACTTTGAACAGCATATAAACAATACAGTTAACAAAGTTAACAAAATCATTGGTCTCATCAGAAGAAAGTTCACCTATATGGATAAAAGCCTATTCCTTACTTTGTACAAAACACTAATACGGTCTCATTTAGACTATGGAAATCTGATTTATTTCCCAACAACAAAAAAATGTAAACAGCTGGTAGAAAACGTACAGAGACGAGCGACAAGATTAGTGCCTGAATTGCGTGGAATGACATATGAAGCAAGATTGAAAGAATTGAATCTGTCTACACTGGAATATCGCAGAAAACGTTTTGACATGATACAAGTTTATAAAATAGTGCATAGGATTGATAATATTGACATGGACATTTTCTTCAAGTTTGCTGACAACAGTGGAACTAGAGGTCATAATTTGAAACTAATGAAGCCTAAAGTAAAGAAATCCATACGGTTAAATTCATTCAGCCATCGCACCATAACACCATGGAATAACCTTCCAGAAAATATTGTTAGCTGTAAATCAGTGAACTCTTTCAAAACAAATTTAGATAAACTGTGGAGAGATAAAACATATATTCTAAATGAAGTTTATTGATCTTTGAAATTTATCGGACCGGAAAGGAGGAGAATATATTATAAAGAAGAATTTTAAAGGGATTTATTTAGCCTAAGGGGCTATAGAAGTTCCCTAGAAGACAAAAGGTAGGTAGGTATAAAGTAAACACGTTCGATCTTCAAATATGTGTACCTCATCGGAAGGGAAAATATCTATAGGAGATAATTTATTAAAGACCGCATTAACCAAGTAACAGTTTGTTTCAAGTGCAATATCTTTTAATGTCTTGTGCTTTTAAAACACCTAGACGATTCGGGCTCGAAAGACTGACGTTTCGAGCGTTTCAGTTTCGTACTCGATATTGTTCGTCCTAAATTTTCGTGAGCAAATTCGATAAAAAATCGTAGGGTCGGCGCTTAAAAAATAGGGTCGGTCGGGTTACCTGAACCACACCTATTTATTTTTTTTGGCCTTTAATTGAAATTGACACCTCTGTACGTTTAAAGGTCAAGTACAGAGGTTGAGTTTTTGATCATTTTGGACGTATATATTATTAAAATGTACAAAAACGCCAAAAAAGGCATTCATTTACGCATATTTTTTATATAAAACTTTATTTTTTAACACCTCCGACCATTGCCTTCGGCAAAATTTTCCTTTGTTATCTCCCTTGGTTACGTTGGTACAGCGCGCACCTGTGACGTCACAGTAGACTCTGCTTGGGTCGGTGGTAAATTTTCGTACATGTAACAAATTGAAAGCCGGGTTGGAAAAGAATGGATGTATTATACGATAGCGAGTTGGAGGATATGTTGGAGGTAGATGTGTCTGTTAACAGTGTTCATGTTCAACTGTATTCATTTAAGCCAGTGAAATGTAAAGTCGGACGAACTTTCGGACGATACAGACACCTCGGAGTCGGAAGATGAGAGGGGGGACGTTTCGGACGAACCGCTAGGCATTCCACCGGTTGAAGATTGGTAATTACACCAAATATTCATTTTGACAATGCATTTTAAAGTTACGACACGTAACAATTCTTATATTTCGTGTTTGTATTACTTTCTCCAAGAAAAAAAGATCGCCGATATGATTCTTTGTTCTACGGATATCAAAGCGTCGGTCATAAGCCTATCGGTATTATTTTCTTCTACCCCAACGTTTCCCCATATGTTTACTTGCTAACAAGTAGGCCGATACAATAATGGAAATATACAAGCATTCTACTTTTGTGTAACTGGCTGTATAATGTTGAAAACAGTTGACTTCCCCCACCCACTTAGAAAAAGTTTTTTATTGGAAAAACAATATGGCGTCGCTTCTATGCCTTGCTCAATTTAATCAGTAAAGAAAAATAGAAACAAGCAGGGTAAACTCCAAGATTGAATTTGTGCTCTACAGGAAATTCAGGAATGGAGATTACATATCATTTCTTATTTTTGTTGGTTATAAATTCAAGGCGAATTAGAAGACTCATCTCGCCGTCGTGTGATCGTCTTATATAGGATTCTATGGCGTATGAGATTCAGAATTGTGTCCGATTGTTTATGTCTATACTGCACTCATGTATCCTCTATATTGTCCCAAATGCAATTTGCAAAATTCAAAGAAATGGACAAAACATCCATTAAATAACAGGGTTTGTCAGATTTTTAACTATTGGGATTGATCACCTATTTCTTTTGGAACTTTTATTCAATTGATTGCCAACTGATTCTTTTTCAAAATGATACATGTTTTTGTTTAAGTTTTTATGTGTTATTTATACTTTTATACACATCTTTCGATTATCAAAAACGGGGGCAACTGTCAGACGTAGTCGAGGAGTAAAGCACCATCTTACGACTTCAGGGGTTGCGAGTTCGATCCCCCACTGGACCAAGTCCTTCGGATGAGACTTAATAAACCGTGGTCTGATGTATGAGTGCTTTATTTTATTCTTATAAATGTACAATACGTATCAGTACAAAATTATTAGGTCGAAAGCATAATGCTTTACACTCGGCATCTAAAAGAACCAGAGAACTTTTTCGATAATAAGAGTAGGGCATCGCACCAGGGTTCTCTGGGGCATCCAACTAGCCCATAGATGGCAGAAACAGACATTTTCAAATAAACAGGGGCACTTATGAGGTGCACCAGGGACTGTACTCCGCAGGTCACTTTATCATGATACGACAAACCAGTCGTAATGCTAACCCTAAATCATCATGAGCTCCAATGAGAAGCCATTACTTCCCATTTTTAGTCTTTGGTTTGAGTGGCCAGGGATTGAACCCGCAACCTCCCGCTCTGCAAGCAGACACTCTCCCACTGAGCTTCTCAGTCGGTTTGATGTAGGCCTACTGTAATTATCCAGAATACTATAATAGAGCCAGGTTGAGTTAATGGCTATATAATGAGAGAGTTGTGCAAGTGGTTACGAAATATCACTTGCTATGTAATGTGTCGCCAGGTTGAGTTTATGGTTTCTCTTCCAGTGATAATTTTATCTGTGCATCCCGAGTCCTATACTCATTAAATTTTCCAGGGACTCGATCATTATTTAAAAAGTTGCAAGTCCTATGGACGCATAGCTTGTCTCGTCTTTATAAACCTATTACTCGTAGGCAATAAGTAGCTTAAAGCAGATTGAAAGTAAAGCAGAATGTGTCTTAAGTCTCATTCTGCTTTACTTTCAACCTTCTTTAAAGCGACTCGCAACCAGATGGTGCATTAAAAATAGTAATTTGTAAATATGTGTCAAACGCTTATATAAATGGTAAAGAATTAGTTTAGGATAAGAAATTCTGTTTAAAAAAATGTATTTCAATAAAAAATAATATTGGTCTCTGGTGGGATTCGAACCCGGGGCCCGGCATTGGCGGACAGAAGGCAAAATAGGGGAAACCGCTTAGACCAATGGACCACGGAACTATCCGTTTATCTCGGATCGATTTAACGTATTTCAATGTGTAGCGATCGAAAGTGCATGCAACTTCGTAATTCGGCTCGTGTTTATGTCTGAGCCCGTGTAGAGAAGCAACAACAACAACTATACCGTTAGCTAACGCTATAGAAAAACGATGGAAAATATCTAAAAATCTAAGATTCGGTGACGATTCTTGAGACTTTTTTTGGACTGGTCATATTTTTTTAATGCCAGAAGCCAAATAATGCCACAAATTTGCTTTTATTTGAGTATTTTATTTTATTTTGACAAGTACACCATCCGGTTGCGAATCCCTTTAAGTGGCCATCTGTCTTCAAACTTATAAAAGTTATGGGATATAGGGTTAATTTTTTTCACCTCAAGGACTCAATGTTTGTCTCAATGACTCATTGGTTTTTCAGAATGTGAATCCCGAGGACTCATTCATCTCATTTTCTAAAAACTTTACTGCTCACCATGTGGTTTCAATATTCTATTCTCATGTATGTTTTTTTTAAGGTGTAGCTGTGGAAACTGCATCAACATGTCCACTGCTGTTGAATGCAAATGCTGCAAAGAAACCAACATAGTGGACAGCAAAAGTGAAGGGCTGGAATGCATTACTGACCATGAGGGCTTTATAGTAAACTGTACAAACATCCATGTGTTGGAAACATCATTCTATGAACATGTCCTGCAGAATGGACCTCTCAAGGAGGAGGAGTTTATCCATGAGTAAGCAATTTTGAAATTATAACAAACAATTAAAGACACTTCATTATAAAAATGTTTATTCTCGCACAATTTAAGATACAGAAGTTCCAAATGACAATTGAAGGAACTATAACTAGATATCCATTGGTAACTGAAAAAAGTTAAAAACTTGAGCACACTTGTATCTCAATTGCCACAAGTATAACCCTTTCCCTGATACAAGCGCCTTTTAGCGCATTTAGTTTATTCCTCCACTGAAGAAAATAGTTCCAATTTATAAAGCCATGAGTATGTATCATAAGAAATATTTTCTATATTCTAGTAAATGGTAGCTTAAAGCAGGCTGAAAGTGAAGCAGATTAAGGCGCATTCTGCTTTACTTTCAATCTGTTTTAAGTGGTCATATTTGCTTAAAACTAGAAACTGACTATTGGGTAATGGGTTAAGAACATTGAAGAAAGTAGATCCAAATTTAAGTCATGAAAATAAATGATAAGAAATATTTTCTGAATTCCAACAGATGAAAGCTCAAAGCAGGCTGCTTACTTTCAACCTGCTTTAAATGGTCACATTTCTACAAAACTAGGATCAGGCTATGGGATAAAGGGTTCAATGGCATCATAAGAAGTAAATGATTTTGATCCAATTAGGATTTACATAATAAATATGGCATCTCATCTGAAACCCAATTTTAACAACTGTATCTATATTTGCCTAAAGATTGCAGAAGAGTCGATAATATTTTTTTTATTGTAGACAAGAATGAGATCAGCTTGTCTCACTAAGCGACGAGTGCCAGATTCTTTTTCTCACATAATATCAATGATTTAAGCTATTATTTAATGCAATTAGCCTTTTTTTTTAACCCTGTGACGTCAAAAAGCCTTTATAATGACCCATCAAATTGATCTCAAACATGTTGGATAAAGATATTCGCAATCGCTGATTGCTTTTGAATACAAAGGATAGTTATGTGAGAATATGACTGTTTGTGATAATCTTTTGAGATTAAATCCGATTTGACACATTTTATCATTTTTTTTCTTTTTTCTAAACAGTGCTCAATGAGAAATATTTACTTTATTCTAACAGACAGTAGCCAAAAGCAAACTCTATTGTAAAGCAAAATGACTCGATGAGTCTTTGGCAAATTATGCTTTACTCCAGCCTGATTAGTGCTTACCAGTCCTGAAACTAGAAACCGGTTATGGAAAACAGGGTTAAAGTAATGCAGAAAGCTAACCTACATAATGAACTTATAGCTTTACTTTCATCTTACTTTAAGCTATACCTTTCTTAACAGAGTTGAATGTAGGTGGCTGTTGCAGGTATGAAGTAATAAAAGATTGTAAATACTAAATTCTAAACAACATCAAAGGGTAAATACCCAATTTAGTAACTTATCCATACTATAGCTCTCAGAGCTCCAGTAAAGCAGACCATTTCAAAAGCTAAAAATTTATTTCTGCATTAAACCCATGGTGTCACTACTCATGAGAATTGTCTCTTCCAGACAATTCTCATGAGTAATAAGACCATAGGACCTGGTGCTGAAATATGTTAGATTTGTTCAGTTTACTCCCTCTTATCTGGAGCTCTGAGCTATGCTGAAAGTAAATCAGAATACTCCTTTCATAATGCCATATGGTGACTAAACATAGAAAATCTTAACTGTTTGACAGGTTACAGAATTATTTTTATACATATTTACAGACTTATTAGAATTGTTCTCTCTTAATTTCAGAGTGTACAGATATATTGCCTACCGAAGATTCACCCGATGGGTATATGGGCTACTTGGGAAAAAGAACAGAAGAGTTATTCCATCATGTGCCGTTAAAGCAATGAGGGATGCTTTTCCATCAGAAAGTTATACAGGTTTCAAGTATCCACAATGATTTGTTCCTAAAACTAAAATTGTCAGGATGTAGAAAGCTTTTCCTTTGGTTTTTTACACAGAACTATTGAAAGATATGCAGAAATTTCTTAAACCGGGACCAAATTTAAACCCATCCAATCAAAGACAAAAGTCAGTTGCCAATAAAAATTATTTAGGAGTGTATGTACAAGTAATGGCATAATGACACAGTGCAGACCATGACCTAAAGGCTTCATTAGGAATGCCAAGATATGGGTCTATACTTTTTGCACAGTACAATTGTACTCTTTACAGTGGCACTGTTAATAAAGGCAGAGAAAACTTGCTTAGAATCCTGGGCCCCGTTTTATAAAACTTCTTACGACAAATGTGACAAATGTTGTCGTAAGTCAGTTTATAAATGTCTCAATTATGATTTATTTCTCAAGCTAATCCTGTCTTGTGACATCTTTTTGGAATCTGTTGAAAAGACGATTCCAAAAAGATGTCACAAGGCAGTATTAGATGGAGAAATCAGAAATTAAATGTATTTTAATATTTTGACTTACATTCGTTTTTGTCGCACGAAGTTTTATAAAACAGACCCCTGGGACTGAATGGTTTTTAAAAGCTTTCTACATAATATCTAAATACAGGGCTCCAGATAAAAGGGAGTCATCTGAACAAATCCAACATTTTCTCACTCATACAGCACCAAATCCTATGGTGTTTCAACTTATTAGAATCGTCTCCTCGAGACGATTCTAATGAGTAGTGACACTATAGGGTTTAAAACAAAAATAGATTTTAGTTTTTGAAATACTCCTCTTATCTGGAGCCCTGCAAATAACATGTGGATTGCTTGGAAACACATTCAGCGGTTGAACCTCTTCCTGTGCTGTTGAATAATGGCAGCTTTGTTGGCACGAGGTGTACTTTGAGCCAAAGGAAGTGGCCTCACTGGTTCCTCCATCTGCCGTGCTCTGTTTGCTAATGCATAGGAGCAATTGACCTCTCTCAGGAAGATGACCTCCTTCATCAAATCTTCTATGTACTCTGAAAAGAAAGGTCTCATTAGAATTGACAACACATTCAGCAGATATGGCAATTAATTGGCATGTACACAGTGGTTCTAACCAGTTGGGGAGTTTTTCAAAAACATCTTTATTTCTGAATTAAACCCTATGGTGCCACTACACATTAGAATCGTCTCAATTCTAACGAGTAGTAACACCATAGGTTTGGTGTTGATACGAGTGACAAAATGTTGGATTTGTTCAGTTACTCCCTCTTATCTGGAGCCCTGGTGCCCGTTTTATAAAACTTTGTACAACAAATGTTGTCGTAAGTCAGATTATAAAAGTCCTTATTTATTCTATGTTTAATCATTTCCTGTGACATTACTCATTTCCTGTGACATCTCTTTGGAATCATCTTCAAAAGACGATTCCAAAGAGATGTCACAAGACAGTATTAGATAGTAAAATCAGAAATCAAATATACTTTAAAGTTTTGACTTACGACTGTTTTTGTCTTACGATTTTTTATGAAACGGGCCCCTGATTTGCACAGTCAATCAGAAGAACCATTGGTAGTCTTGCCTCTCTCAACACAAAGTAACTATTGTTGGTAATTAGGTTCCCTTGTGGATGTTAAAGTTACAATAACTTGAACCAGTCTACTTGTAAGTCTGGGTTGTTAAAATTAGTAAACAGTGTAGACCCTCATCAGGAGGCTTCTTTAGGGGTTCTCTGATATGGGTCTATACTCTTTGCACATTCAAATGAGTATATTTTAAACAGGTCCTTAGTATTGAAAGAGTTAAAATTAGTTTTTTTTTAAAAATTAAAGAAATTGTACACAACTGTAACCTCCCTGAAAATTTAAAACATGAGAACAATTTGAAAAAGTTTCCTAATAAGTAGAAGTAGTTAAGAGTCGCATAAAATATTGCAACGGCAAAAGTAATGTAATGTGCAGATAATTCACCACTTTGAAGCACTATATAGATAAACTGCTTTAAAATGGTGAATTATCGGCACAGCATCTTTTTATCCTTTCTGCTTGGAATAGGATAAATAGCTTTAATCGATATGATTTTTTTTTCCTCAGTACGTCTTGTAATCATTGCCTTTAGGTCATCATTAATGGCTGTATTAAGTCTAACAAACAAGTCTTACGGAAGGTCATGTCTATCTTAATGTGCTTCGCCACTCCTTCTCCATGCCTGACTTTTGGAAATGAGACACTGTACTGCAATTCCCCTTGTCTATTTTGCCTCTGGTTCCTACCCTGGTTCTCGTTAAAGTGTAGACCAGCAAGGTACAGTCTGTAAGATGAAATTAATCATTTGACAGGGTTTCACATTTTTTTTAACAGAAATGTTTTCTGTTATGTATTTTGTTAGCTGTATAGATATAAGTGGCATGCTTTTTTTCTCAATACCTTCATTTTGTGGAAATGTCTCCACAAAACTTCTTTGTTATTTTAATATTTAATGCTTTAGATTTCATCACACATTTCACATGGCTAATAAAAATGTCAGAACGTATTACTGTTGTTTGTTTTCTTGCCAATATGCCTAATTACGTAAATATGTGTACATTAAATATTGTTTGGCTCGCGTCCAGATGCAAGTCTATATTCATTTTTAGTGCAATGTTTTAGACACAATTCATTCGACAGAAGGCCAAAGAATTTAGTTTGTGTGCGCTTCATAAGTTCTTTCTCCAAAATTAATAGTGAACGTAATTTGTTTCGGCAAACAGGTATGTACATAAGATTAAGAAGTTTTGTTAAGTTATCAAACAAAAATTAAGCTACTGTAAACCAGGGTTCAAATCTCGTTATATTCCCAACAGGTTCTGGTTGTTTTTTAAGGCTGTAATATAAGGTCAGGCACTCAGAATAATTGGTGTCAATTCAACCAACTCTTTCTTATAGACTTCACTATGCTGTTGCCATCATGATGGATTGGATGCCATACTTGAGCATCGCCAAATCGTCATGGTCACAATTATTTAGTATGCTGTAACCCGGTTACTTGGATGACAAAAGAAATGAGAGGTCTTCTTTTTGTTCTTTCTGCATTTGTTTTCTTATTCTATATTAAGGAACCATTTGCTCTATAATTCTTTTATAGTTGTTGACAGACAGGGTGAAACCAATCTTTGTTGAATGAAAGTATTCAATATGGTTTACCTGGCTTCCATTTGCGCATGAAAATAATGCACAGACTTTGGGGCAAAGGCACAAACAACTTTGTGGAAAGCCTCCAGGGATGAAGTCTGTTCTCCTGGTGACAATTTCCCGATGTCCCTCAGCAAATGGGAAGCAGACACAATCCTTTCCAGTTCTCCGTGTGGTTTTCTTCCTAAATTGGAACAAAAGAAATGTAGAATGTAGAAGAAATTAAAATATCAAACTAGGGTGAGTGACAAATGAGTAATAGTGTCTTTTAAAAAAAACACTTGATGATTAAGAAGCCCTATTGAAGGAGCAAAGTGACTGAATGGGGCTTCTGAATTAGTGTTTTGAAATAGACACTAACCAACATACAAGGGCGTAGCGCCCATTACGCGCAATACGCACGTGCGTATATAAAAATTCTCAAAAAAACCCAACAAAAAAAACAACAAAAAAAACAAGAAAAAAAACTTGACCGCTATGCTAGTCGCTAGTCGCCATGCTTCTCTTTGCTGAAACTAAATCGTAAACGACCATTCAAACATTTGTTTTGTATATATATATTATCATTGTGCGTATTGTATACATCTATCTACTACTAGAATCTATATCTATTCAGATCAATTAGATAAGTGTCAAGTCCCACAGGGGGCCAAAGGAGTATCACGAGGGTTCGCAAAGAGGTCCCGTATACAGAGTATAGAGAATATGTATACTTTATCAAATTAAGTACATTGTAAATGTATATGATTCCAACTGAAGTCGTCATTGAAATTATATAGGAGGCTTCTGTGCGAAACGGGTCGTTGTTATACTTCGATGGCCCCCAGTGAGTCCGGGTCCACAAAATAGCAACAGGAAAAGCGTGAAAACATAGACCTGTGTGCCTAATAATTGTAGCATGGCTACTGGCTACACGTACAGGTCCGTAGGAACAGGGGGCATGACCCACCCCTAATAATTTTGCCAATATTAGTAAAAAGACCTAGATCGTTACATAGCTTTCTGTGAGTATTTTACCTGTTTTGAAAGTTAGAAACGCCCTCAGAACGCACCAGAGACCCTCTAAGAAAAAAATCCCGCGGGAGCATACCCCGATTCCCACTACTGTATAGTAAGAATGCGCACACTAATATGAGTAAGTAAGGATATGGGTAGGTGTTTATAATTTTTAACTGGAAAACATCATGTTGAACAAGATATTATCCTAGATTAAAGGGTAATTCATGTTATTTTCAGTCGAATTTTGACAGATATTTATATCACTAATAAACATACATGTTTTGAACCGTCCTCAGAACGCACCAGAGACCATCTAGGAATAAAAATTTCCGGCCGTGAGAGCATGATCTCGCGCCCCTCTAGTAAGAGTGCATACACTAATCGTAGTGAGTACGCTGGTAGAGTAGGGGTTAGAGATGAATGATTGGAAGGCAATCTGTCAAAAAGTATGTTAAAAAAGTCGTAGATAAAATATTAAATGTCATTTTGAGATGCATTTTTTTGCATATATTTATGTTTGTATTATACCTATTTGGAATGCGAGATACGCATTCAGAACGCACCAGAAACCATCCAGGAATAAAATAAACCAGGGTAGAATGTCTCCGGACCCACCTAGTAAGAGTGTACACAAATTGACCTTCCACAAATACGCCGAATAACCAAGACAGGTGTCTCTGTTGCAATTCCTCTAAAAAAAGATGGCCCTTAATTCTAATGATAAAACAGATGGCGCAGGAGTGAGTACAAACACCGATTTCAACGATGACGACTAGCCCGACCTTCAACATGTGAAGCTCCCTTATGCCTCGCTCACATTTGCTGCGGCTGCCGTACGGCGGCCGCACGGCTTATCATTTCTACGGCGAGTAGCAATTCCCCGGCCGCCGCAGAATTCCTACGGCCGCCGTGTGTTGCGCTCACATTTGCTGCGGCTGCCGCGCGGCGAGATTTTATTTTGGTGGGGTTAAAAAATCTTGGCCAACGTACGGCCGCCGTGCGGCTGCCGTACGGTGACCGCACGGCGACCGTACGGCCGCCGTACGGCAGCCGTGGAAGTACCACCAGATACCTTGCAACCAAAATGCTGCTCCTGCTACACAACTTGGTTTTGCTACATGTTAACACAACTTATATCAGTCAAGCAACACCATGAACTCAAAGGACACATTTGGACAGCATTTAAGAACATCTAAATCCATTTTTAGATAATATTCATGTTTTACATATATGATCAAAAGTACAATTGCTCAATAGGGAATTTGACCATCGAGTTACGGCGGCCGCACGGTGGCCGTACGGCGACCGTACGGCTGCCGTACGGCAGCCGTAGAACCACTCTGCGGCGTGTGTTTCTACGGCCGCCGTAGAAATGAAAAAATGTTATAACTCCGCGTTATAATTCTACGGCGACCTCTACGGCCTGTAAGATATTGGGATACGCCGTGCGGCTGCCGTACGGCCGCCGCACGGCCGCCGTAGAATCTCTACGGCCGCCGTAAGATTCTCTCGATTTCACGTCTCTGCGGCCGCCGTACGGCCGCCGTAGAGCAAGTGTGAGCGCACTATTATGCCTCGCTCACATTTGCTGCAGCTGCCGTACGGCGGCCGCACGGCTTGTTGTTTCTACGGCGAGTAGCAATTCCCCGGCCGCCGCAGAATTCCTACGGCCGCCGTGTGTTGCGCTCACATTTGCTGCGGCTGCCGCACGGCGAGTTTCTAATTTTTTAGGTTAAAAAACCTGCGGCCACCGTACGGCCGCCGTGCGGTCGCCGTACGGCCACCGTACGGCAGCCGTGGAAGCTCCACCAGATTCTCTGCAATCAAAAGCTGCTACTGCTACATAACTTTGTTTTGCTACATGTTCACGCAACTCATATCAGTCCAACTACACCGTGAACTCAATGGACACATTAGGACAGCACTTAAGAACATCTAAGCCCATTTTTAATAATACAAATGTTTTACATGTATGAACAAACGTACAAATGCACAATAAGAAAAGTGACAATTGAGTTCCGGCGGCCGTACGGCCACCGTACGGCAGCCGTAGAACCACTCTGCGGCGAGTGTTTTCTACGGCCGCCGTAGGAATTAAAAAATGTTATAACTCCGCGTTATAATTCTACGGCGACCTCTACGGCCTGTGAAATATGGGTATACGCCGTGCGGCTGCCGTACGGCCGCCGTAGGATTTCTACGGCGGCCGTAGGAAACTACCGATTTTCCGATTCTGCGGCCGCCGTACGGCCGCCGTAGGGCAAATGTGAGCGCACTATTAACAAAACCTGCAGACATAAGGACCCCCACTAAGGCGTAAGTCTGTAATACAGACCAGTTAGGGCGCTAAACTCTTCATCACCATTCTGCTGAATCTGCAAATGTTCCTGAAGCAAATCAGACTTCCCTTGGAGCAAGTCAAGGTTCTCTTGGACTATCCTTCTTAGATATAGGGAGCCTAGTCATCTAAGGCAGATTACCTATGTCTGACACATTTAAATCTAGAACTATATATAATGGTCTAGCAAAGTTAGAGGCCTTTGAAAAAGAAGATTTTTTAACCTTGCAAATTCGGTTATTTATACATGTAAAACAATACCATTTCTTTAAGAAAAAAAGTGGACATCCAGCGCACGAAAAAGTACCTAACACATGTCAGAAACCACCATTTCACATCTTCATTTTCAAAATTTTCCGGGCCAGGCCCCCCGTACCCCCACCAGCAGGAAGGGGTTACCCCCCTCCCGCACCCTCCCCACTCGGCACTACGTGCCTCGGTCGGCACTCCGTGCCGAAATGTGCGTATAACTTTTAAAAGTCTGGCTACGCCTATGAACATATGACATCACTTGCAGTCCATTATGCAGGAGATGTCTACCACTTGCAGAGTAATGCCAAATAGGGACAAAACACATGTTGACTCCGTGCTCACACCGTCTGGGTTTTCATGTCAAAGCATTATGGCACACAGTCATCTTAGTTAAAGCCGGATGGTTAATACAGCATGAAATAATGCACAAAGCTCCTAGATTTATTAATTTCTGCATTAGTTTTGTAACATTGAATACAGGCTGTTACTTTATTGCAGCATCAAATAACGCAGAAAATTCATGAACTTTCTGCATGAATTTGGTCTTGCACTAAGCAGTTGCCAATCTTTATCGATCCATGTGTAGCCATAGATATCTTAAAAGACTAGATCGGCCACCTAGCACTGAGCTCCGATTGGTCGACGGTCAGAGAGACGCCATTTTGGTACGTGTATCATACACTTTCCCTCCGGCGACAAAATATTCTTTAATTTCATTTAAGAATGAATTCGTACTGCATATATCGTGTAGCATACATGTGCACCGTAAAACGACAATCAAACGATAATAAGCACAAATGGTGGTAATTTCTATTTATCTAACTAAAATCAAATCTGAATCTAAACTAGAGACGGGGTTGGTCATTTTGGGTTTAGATCAGGTTAATACTCTAACAGACGTGTGTACATGTATATATATATATTTACTATTATTTGTTTCTGTCGTAACTTGTTCTGTTTATAGATCCAGGGCTTCCATTTCTCCGGATATTTCCTAAGTATTCGGATTTTCATCCCAGCAGATCGTAGCTTAAAACAGGCTGAAAGTAAAGCAGAATGTCTTACTTTCAACCTGTTTTAAGCAGTTTTGTGTCTTCAAAACAAGAAAAAGACTATAGGGTAATGGTGCGGTTAGTAAAATTTTGTCTGAAAAATTGAAAATTTGAAATCTTAGGATTTTTATTATCAACTTATGGCAGCCCTGTAGATCTATAGATGATATATGAATGTTAAACATTTATGGAGATCCTCATGGGAGATTAGTTGTTTGACTAAATGAGACACCCTCTGAATATAGTAGGTCGTAGAATCCTATAAAGGCTTTTACATTCTTTTACCCGCATCCATTCATTCATTCAAGCTGGTTGAAAGTAAAACACTTTTCATTATGACAGCACAATGAGCACATTCTGCTTTACTTTTGCCTACCTAAAGTAACCAACTACTAGGATGTAGATAATATTTCTTACAGAACATATGTATATGCATGGCTGTTTCATGAGAGGCTTATTTCTTCAGTAGAAAGTAAGATATTGTAATGTTTTGGTTTTAGGTTGACAAACACGTTTGTTGTTTGCCAGCATTCATATTAACAACGTCCGCCTATGAGGCTGTTTTCAAGTGTCATTTCATAATTATAGTTCCCAAGTGTAAAAGTTACGATAAAATCTACCTCTAGATCGTGTTAGCTCACGCAGCATCTTTTATTCAGCATGTATTTGTATTTGTTATGGTTCATAATTGTGGGAAGGAAATGCTTCGACGCCATCTTGGTTTATACTGCAGTGATGCATTGTGGGTTGTTAGCATTGGTTACATGTACATAGTACAGTAGCGGCAAGACTTCAATCCACAAAAGCTCTTTAAAAAGTTATTTATTCCATAGTTTAACAGTGAGTCTCCCTTTTAGATATATTTCCCCTCATGATCATGACATTGTTGTATTTTTAAAATGGGAATTTGGTATTGTTTCGGTCATTTTTAGGTCGGTGCAGAGCTAGCGTCTTTGCGCACCATAATTTTGGTGCGCAGGCTACGTCATCGCACCGATTATTGTGTGCGCATTTGGTGTGATTTATGTGCACCTGATTTTTGGTGCGATTTTAATGTTAAATTGCACCAAGATTCTGGTGAGCGCACCAGAAAGGTGCGCACAATTGGCCTTACTTTCTGCATAAATGGCTTATTTAATTTGCCGCACGAAAGAAAGCCCATTTTAGTTATTATTTTATTGAGAGAAGGAGAGGGAAGAAAGGGGGAGATCGTGGATCACGCTACCAAATAGGATCCAGATCAGACCCCAGACTTGACGTGCACTTCCGCTAGGCACGTGACAATATAATTATTAAAGACTTATTTAATATTTTGAGAGTCTAAATCTAATGGGTTATTACATAATTGCATCTAACTGAAGAGATACCTTTATAACATAGATCCCAAAACCCCACAGCCTCTTTAAAATGGAAGAATGAAAATAGATGACTTATCAACCTATTACACCATAGCCCGTTTCTAGTATTGAAGCTAGGGGACCACTTCAGTATATCAGGTTGAAAGTAAAGCAGAGTGCTTTACTTTCAGTCTGCTTTACACTTTTACTTCCTAGGAAAATGACGTAGGTTGAATGTAAATCAAAATTAGCCTTTTGGCGTATTCTGCTTTACTTTCAGCCTGCTAATTATTTTGCCATCTGGAAAGCAGAATGTGCCTAAGGCACATTCAAATGCTTTACTTTCAACCTGCTTTCAGTAGTGGTCATCTGTCTTCAAAACTAGAAACTGGCTATGGGGAATGGGTTAATCTATAGCAATAATAAATCCTGTATCTTAGCAATAAAGCAGGATGAAATGAAAGCAGAATGTGCCTTAATTAGGTGCATTCAAAATGCATGACTTTCAACCTGCTTTCTGTCGTGGTCATCTGTCTCCAAACTAGAAACTTGCTATGGGGAAAAGTTTAAATTTTTGCAAAAAAACATTGCTGCATGAGGAAAACTTACTAGATGAGCATGTCTGTAATAGGTCTTCATTTGAATAATTCATGAATTCTTTGAAATCTCAATTTGAAATCTCAATTATGTAATCTGCAAAAATGTTAAACTTAGTTCTGAAAGGCTGAAACTACACTAATAACTGTTCTAGATGTTACATCAAATGGAATTGACAGACAGTTTGAATCCTGATCTGTGTTTATTCTGGATTTGGCCATATGGATAATTATGACACAGTATTTAGATGATATTAGGAACTGTATAGCTGCACCACACAAAAAAATGTGTAACCTAAGATAACCCCACAAAGAGCCCCAAAGTCATATTACACATATTGCACCCAGTATGATTGACTGTTGGAGCCTGGCCAATTACCCCCATAAGGGAAGGTGCCCCTCAAGCCATAAAATGTAGTGCTCCAGGTGTTTTCACCAATTAGCTAGAAGTATAATACTGCCCGGCATATAAGGATCATAAAACATAAGGCACCTGGTGTGATTTGCAAATGATAGGGAGACAGTGGGGGTTACAGGAAATGCTCGCTCCAACCTCTTTTGATGACTTTGAAGAGAAATTCATGTAACCAATCAACAATTTTTGGATGAGAATGGGCCCCCAAAAATGCATTGCTGTAATTGGATGTGTTTCCTCCCCAATATCGAAATGTCCCTAATGTAGTTAACCCACTACCCCACAATCTGTTTCTAGTTTTGAAGACAGTCATGCATACTAAAGTAAAGTATTGTGAAAAATAACAAAGAGTGTAGACCAAGATCAGACGGCTAGCCGCATGTTATATTGTCAGCTTATGTGTGTGTACAATCTGTACAGTGAGAATACCCTCTATCTTACTCCTTGAATTTTACTGTTTGACTTTCAATTTTACTCCGAACTTGCTTCAAGATCAGCATTATTTTGGGGGGTATATTAAAAGAATTCTTATATGTTTAGTGCTTCAAACATCAAAAGTTCAAAACTCCAGATAAGACGGAGTAAACCCAAGTTTTCAAACATTTTCTTCTACATGTTTGCACAAACCATAACGGTGTAACCATTATAATAACAATCTGAAAAATCTCTTCAAGACGATAATACATACTACTGAATAGTAATTGAGTAGACTAGCACCATAGGGTAAATGCAGGCATAAACATTTTAGTTTTTGAAATACTCTCTTTATTTGGAGCCCTGATGTTTCTGTGACTGAAGGCATCTATTTACCCATAAATACAACTTTTTATGCCTTTAATTTATGCCTCAAGTGAAGAAAATAGTTTCAATTTTTACAGTAATACTGTCACAAATTATAACGAATCACAGAAATATTTTCTTTATTCTAAAAGATAGTAACCGTAATGTAAAGCAGACTTGAAGTAAAGCAGAATGCACCTCAATACAAGGCAAATTCTGCTTTACTTTCACCCTGCTTTATGTAGTGACAGTCACCTGTCTTCAAATCTAGAAACAGGTCATGGAGCAATGGGATAAACAAAACAACAGTTAGCGAGGTGATACAGTGCGATGTACTGTATTCAGAATAGGACGTTCTTGGCCGAAACATCCTATCAGACTCAGAGCAAATCATATAGCCACACAACTTACAATATAATAATCAGTATATTTAGTTTACGAAGGTTATTATTTTCAATTAGAATAATTTCTTTTTACTTTAATGCAGAGAGGATGGACATAACAAAATTGGGGACAGACCCTACAATTACTTAGATATTCCCTCCTGTACTAAGGACCACTTCAAAAATCTTTTTGTAAGAATTTTAAAAGGTAAATTAGAATTTTAAAAGGTAAATTAGGAGATATCAAATATTTAATTACCTAATTGTACTTTTTTCTGTCAATTTAACTGGTATTAGGAGACAAATGTATTAGTTTTCTTCTAAAAGGTTGTGATTGCAAAGAAATTTATAATTATGATCTTTAATTAAGAAGTACACTGACATTATTAGGAGCTCCTCTTTTAGTAATTAACCTCCTCTTAGGGAAGGGGACCAAGGGTATGTTATGCAATCACCATCATAAATTTGTTTAATCCCTTTATCTACCCAATTAATGGTGACAGAGGCAGTGTTTATTGGAAATCTCCTTTGAGGGGACCTATGGGTTTTGGGGACTAGGACAAAAGCCAGACCCCCAGGGTGCGAGATTATGCTATCACCATCATAAGGCACAGGTCCCAGTTATCCAGTTTTATGATATAGACATCAGTCAATCTGGTAACAGTCATGACAAAGTAGATCAGATGCTGATATGTACATGTTTTTACAGTAAAATCTGTTTCATCCAACCATAATATTTCATATTTAGTGGTTCTTCAGACAGAATCTGACAGGTGGGTGCTAATGCAGTGCAAATTAAGTGATGCAGCATGCTCCTTGTCACTTTCACACTGCATAAAGCTCCAAAAATAATAATGTGTATCTTAGATGGGTACAGAACATATAATTTCATTAAACCTGTAAACTTTGGCATGAAAAATCGCAATTTCAGTGATTTCAAACTAATTTTATTTGAGCGTTCCCTCTCTACAACGGCCCTCTCAACAACGACTCCCTCCTTAGAACGACACTTTTCGCAATTCCCTAGACTTGATGATTATTCCTAACGAATTTACTGCTGCAATGTCGTCTGCTTAAAATGGTCGTCTGCTGACATAATGGACATTTTACAGAAAATTGACGAGTGACAAACAGCTTGAATCCAGATCAGACGCTGCGTCTGATCTGGTTTCAAGCTGTTTGCAAATGTAAGCCAATTTCCCTCCCTCTAACAACTCCCTCCGAACAACGCACACAATCTCTGTCTCCCATTGGGTGTCGTTGTAGAGAGGGAGCGCAAAAAGTTAGAAAATTATTGAACACTTTTTGCAGACTGCATGACTTTCGAAATTCTTCAACACCATCAAATAAGTTGATCACTGGTAATAATTTTGGGTTTAAATATAATTGTTTGTAGTGTGTGTTTGTGAAGATATAAAAGTATATAAAAGGGGGGGGGGGGGGTGGTTTCTACACTGTACAGAACAAGTTTTCAAGTCACTATTTGTGTTTTCTTCTATTGTGACCTGGCTGAGTAATTTTTAGATTCTAAAACTGAAATAAATGGATGATCATCATAGTTGCATACTAAATGATCTTCTTACAGCCATATAGAGATCAGAGAAAGCTGTATTTATTGTGTGTAAATGATTAGTAAAAAGACATAATTCTTTACATCGTCAGACGTACTCGAGGGGTAAAGGACCCGATTACGACTTCAGGGGTTGTGATTTCATTCTCCCAACGGACCAAGTCCTTCGGATGAGACTTTCTGAAACGAGGTCCAATGTATGATTTCATTACACTTGCCATCTAAAAGAACCAGAGTACTATTTCAACAAATTGAGTAGGGCATTGCGCCTGGGTTCTCTGTATCCGCTCTCCTTTCTGTGGAGCGTCCTATTAGCCTATAAATGGCAGAAACGGATGTATGTTAACAAACAAACACTTATAATTTACTGAAGCAGATGGGTTAAGCACCTGATTATGACATCAAGGGTTTTGAGTTCAATCCAAAGCTGAATCAAGTCCTTCGGATGATCATAAGACTTTATAATTTATAACAAGGTCTGATGTATGAGTACTTTTCTCTGTGCATCTAAAAGAACGAGAGAACTCTTTCGATAATAAGAGAAGGGCATAGCGCCCGGGGTTCTCTGTAACCGCCCCCTCTCTCTTCGGCATCCAATCAGCCTAAGATGGCAGAAACAGTTACCACATAAAACCAAACATCTTTATCATTTAAATGCAAATGCAATGCACTAAACTGTAAAATTTACTTTAAGAAATGTCTTACTATCTCTTTAATCTGAGTGGCAAAGTTGAAACAGGTTGCAGCCTAATCAGACGCAGGGTAACCCGGCGTCTGATCTCGCTCCAACCGGTTTGCAATGGAAATTTATAATTATCTGTTAATTGGGAAAGAATATCATATCAAGATATCAGTAAACTTATTGCTGCACGAGGATCATGCTCATCTCAAGTTTGAAAGTATAGAAATATATCCGGTGTTACCTAAGTGTTACCTCTTTACCATCATACACTATTCTGTTCTAAAAACAACTCGACCAATAAAAAAGTTAAGATAAATTAATACTACACTATTAACATATTTAAAGTTGACATTCTACTGATTCTACCTTGAAACTTCTAATAGAAAATCCCAGCTTTCAGTTTATATAATTCCATTTCTAACTTCATGAAAGTGTTAATAATTGATAATAAAATTACAAATGGATTATGGTGCAGATCCTGATCAGAGGGCTCAATTAGGTGCCATCTCATTTCGGTTTAAATACATTGTTTGTACGGAAGTAACTCGGCGTCTCATCCGGGTCCAAGCTGTTTGACACTCGGACAACATTTTCAGCAATTTTGAGCAACTTTGAAGCACTTTGAAACTTGAAGCAGACGAGAAATATAGCAGACGACAATTTATTTGGCGGGCCAAGGGTTAACTTGTTTGCAATGTTTAACCCATTACCCCATAACCTGTTTCTAGTATTGAATATAAGTGACCACTTAAAGCAGGTTGAAAGTAAAGCAGAATGCGCATTTAGGTGCATTCTGCTTTACTTTTAGCCTGCTTTAAGCTACAATATGTTTTGAAATAGAATATATTTCTTATGGTGCATATTTGTCGGATAGACATTAACTATATAGATAAAAGATTCACGACCAATTCGATCACTGTTTATTAACTGACTCTTTTAACTTGTAATGCATATATGCTGACGTTGACGACGATGACGTTTGCACGTGACAATTGACGCTGTCGTGTTGACACAGGATTATGTGACATACAACACTGCGCTTTCTACTTTACTTTCTCCGTAACAATATTCATGACTGTATAATGTGGAACTATTTTCTTCCATGTAGGAATAAATTCAATGCGTTAAAAGGCGCTTCTATGGGAGAAAGGGTTAAGACAAGTAGTTGCTTTAAAAGCAGACTAAAAGTAAAGCAGAAAGTCCCTACAGGAGATTTCTACTTTACTCTCAGCCTGTTTTAAGCATCCACCTGTCAGAATGCAGAAAATATTTTCCAGTGTCTCTTTAGTAGAACATGGTAAAAGAATGAACAGATATTTCTTTGAAGAAGACAGTGCTCCCTCCCTACAACGGCCTTCCGAACAACGATTCTCTCCTTACAATAATGCTTGTTGCTGTTCCACAAACAAGATAATTATGTCAAACCTTTTCATGTCTGCAGTATCCTCTGCTTAAAATTGTTGTCTGTTGTTTTTCTCAAAGTCATATAGATCTAATGGACATTTTGACAGAATGAAACAATAATGAAGAGTGACAAACAGCTTGAATCCAGATCAGATGGCGCGTTATGTGGCGTCTAATCTTAATGCAGCGTCTGATCTGGATTCAAGTTGTTTGCAAATGTAAGCACATTTCCCTTCCTATAACAACCCCCTCCGAACAACACACACAATATGTATCTTCCATTGGTTGTTGTTGTAGAGAGGGAGCGCTGTATGTAGTGTTTGGCATGTAAAGGATGATTTCTGTTATCAGGTGTGATGTATGTAGATCTATCATAAGCCAAAGGGTTAAGTAGAAACTGAATAATAAACTAATTTTTGTTTAGGTCAACTATAGTATTTCCATTGAAACTCTGAACTTCTTAATTCATTTAGACCGCCTTTTGGTGAAATTCTGTGCCGTTGGCCAATCAGAGTTGGTTATTCAGTTCTTCCTTTTTCGTGAAGACTGGATTATTCCCGCCAAAATGAATCTCTTGTCATGAAAATTTGATTGGCAGATTATATTTGCTGGCAGCTTAAAACAGCTGAGTCAGGCGCGTGTATAGAATAGCAACCACCAATTTCACGTCACATAGTGACGTAGCTTTGTAAACAATATTCCTTATTTGGATTTATGGGCCCCGTCTATTTCACGAATATATATGTAAAGTGGTGATCCTGGACCGTCCATAAAAAAAATTATTTTTTTACTCTCTCCCACCAGACCACCACCCCCTAAAAAAAAAAAATTACAAACTCGACCACCCCTAAAAAATAAAAAAAAAATAAAAAAAAATAAATTACTGCTCTCGACCACCTCCTAAAAAAAAATTACAAACTCTCGAACACCCCTAAAAAATGTTAAAATTGTTTTTTTAAAAATGGAAGGTAAAATCTGTGATTATTGCTTAACATTCAAATCATACAATTCATTTAGAAAAGTAAAGTTATGCCGTGATGGATATAGAAGAAAATGTAAGGATTGTGAAAAACCTATGAAACATAAACATTATATTAAAAATAAAGAAAAATATAAACAAGCGCATCGAGAATTTATACTTAGAAATCCTGATTATCAACACGAATATTACTTAAAAAAAAAAAAGGATAATTAAAAAAGTATTCTTATAAAAATGGACAAAAAAAAATCCCAAGTATTTAAAGATATCATTGATGAAGAAGACAGAAGACAACTAAAAGAGAATATTAAATTAGTAGACCGCCCTAAATGTAATTATTTAAAAACGTATGAAATTAATGCTAATAGTTATAAAGACCCCGGTATATTGTTTAATGATAACAAATCTAAAATATTAGACACAGTTAGGAATGATATAAAAGAATATAATGGCATTAAGTTTTCAGTAGGTCTTTCTCTTCAATTCTTTCATGATGAATATAATGGTAAAAAGAAATTTGTTGATTCTTCCAATCATGGTCTACAAGCTGCTGTATTGAATGATAAAAATATTGAAAAACATTATAATGAACAAACTTCTTATTTACAATTATGGATTGAGAAGTTTACAAATACTGCATCTGGTTTAGAAATTGACCACTGTAAAATACTATATTTAAATATTGCAAAGTATGAACCACTCAAAGGTTCTTCATACATTGATTTACCTAAAGTTATAAAAGATAAGAAAGCAATAATCAACGTAAAAAATAAGGACGATGCATGTTTGTTCAGAGCAATAGTTTCTGCTCTTTGTCCGACTACGAAGCATTCTGATAGACCCTCATCTTATCCTGATTATAAAGATATTCTTAATACAAAAGGCATTGAAACTCCCACTCCAATAAACCAAATAAAAAAACTTGAAAATCAAAATAAAAATTTAAATATTGGTGAGTACAATGGATTAGCATTAAATGTATATAGATATAAAATATCATCGAACAAGGAAATTACAGTATTTCCGCATGATATATCAGCCCAGCCTAAAGAGGTTAAAAGAATAAATCTACTTTTAACCTCCTCAACTTCAGAGGAAGAAACAAAATACCATTACTGCTGGATTAAAAGTCTTAATAAGTTACTTCACGGACAAAATAACAAACATGGAGGTCAAACACATTTCTGTGATAAATGTCTTTATGGTTTCACAAGAGAAGACCTACTAACCAAACACAAAGAAGAAGACTGTGAAGGTATTAATAAATCACCATTAAGAATAGAAATGCCATCAAAAGGTGATACAATCAAATTTGAAAACTATCAAAACCAAATGTCTGTTCCATTTGCAATATACGCTGACTTTGAAAGTATAATAAAACCTAAATCAAAACAAGTAGGAGATAAATCAGAAATTACAAGCGAACATGAAGCATGTGGATTTGGTTATCAAGTTGTAAGATATGATGGTAAAGTAGAAGAGCCTGTAATATACAGAGGTGAAGATGCTGCTGAAGTCTTCCTAAATCATTTAGAATGTGAAGTAGAAAACATTAACAACATATTTAAACATCCTAAACAATTAACAATGACAGAAAAAAATATTGAAGATTATAATAAAGCTATAAGATGTTGGATTTGTAGTAATAGAATATACCCAAGAAGTAAATCAGAATTCCGAAAAGTTAGAGATCACTGTCATTTTACAGGTGAATACAGAGGTGCAGCACATAAATCCTGTAATCTAAAACTAAAGATAACACCAAATTCAACTAAAATTCCCGTTGTCTTCCACAATCTAAAAGGTTATGATAGTCATCTTATAATGCAAAAAATACATACTTATAAAACAAACAAAAATATTACTTGTATAGCAAATAATACAGAAAAGTATATTTCATTTAGTATAGGACAACTGAAATTCTTAGATAGTTTCCAGTTTATGGCTTCTTCATTAGAGAGGTTAGTTGATGCAACAGACAAAGCTGATTTCAAAATAACAAAGCATGAGTTTGGTGATAAGGCTGATTTACTTTTGCGTAAAGGTGTATATCCATATGAATATATTGATTCTTTTGATAGATTTAATGAAAATGAATTACCACATATAGAAAAGTTTTATAGTTCTCTATCAGATGAAAGCATCAAACAAGAAGATTATGATCATGCTCAAAATGTATGGAAAGAATACAACTGTAAAACATTAGGGGATTATCATGATTTATACCTCAAAACTGATGTATTATTATTAGCAGACGTATTCCAAACATTTAGAAAAACATGTATGAAAGCATATAAACTTGACCCATTACATTATTGTACAGCACCAGGTTTATCATGGGATGCATTACTAAAATACACACAAATAGAGTTAGAACTACTAACAGATATTGACATGCATTTATTCATTGAAAAAGGAATGAGGGGTGGTATTAGTATGGTTTCAAAGAGACATGTTAAAGCAAATAATTCTCATTTAAAAGACTATGATAAAAATAAAAAAGATAATTATATCATGTATGTAGATGCCAATAATTTATATGGATGGGCCATGCTTCAAGCTCTTCCATATGGTGGTTTCAAATGGATAAATGGAGAACTTCCAAAATTGCAAAAAGGTAGAGGAAGAATATATGAAGTAGACTTAAAATATCCTAAAGAATTACATAAACTACATAATGACTATCCTCTAGCCCCCGAAAAACTTGCAGTAAAAAAAGAATGGTTGTCTGATTATCAAAGTGAATTGGTTGACAATAATAGTATTTTAAATGTAGAAAAACTTGTTCCCAATCTCATGGACAAGAAAAAGTATGTAGTTCATTACAAGACTCTAGAGCTCTATGAAAAACTTGGTTTGAAAGTAGAAAAAATACACAGAGTATTAGAGTTCAATGAGAAGCCTTGGATGGAACCATACATTCGTTTAAAGACTGAATTCAGAAAAAAAGCAAAATCAACATTTGAAAAAGACTTCTACAAATTAATGAATAATAGTGTCTTTGGTAAAACAATGGAGAACTTACGTAAAAGAGTAGATATAAAACTTGTAAGAACAGATGGAACTGAAAATGAAAGACTTCGAAAGATAATATCCAAACCAAACTTCAACAGACGTGTCAAATTCTCAGATGAACTATCGGCAATACATGTCAACAGAACAAAACTAACACTAAACAAACCAATCTATGTAGGTTTCTCTGTTCTTGATTTATCAAAACAGTTTATGTATGATTGGTATTACAATAAATTGAAAAAAAGATATGGGGAAAATTGTAACTTGTTATATACTGATTGTGATAGTTTGTTGGTAGACATTAAAACAAAAGATGCATACAATGATATGTCTGAAATGAAAGATGAATATGACTTCTCTGGCTACCCAAAAGATCATCCACTCTATGATGAAACAAACAAGAAAGTAATAGGTAAATTCAAAGATGAATGTGCCGGTGTTCCAATCGCAGAATATATTGGTCTGCGTTCAAAATTATACTCGGTGTTAACAGCAGACGAACAAGTCATCAAGAAAGCAAAGGGTGTGAAAAAGTATGTAATCAAAAAACAAATAAACTTCAACAACTACAAAGACGCACTTTTCAACAAACAAAAATACACACACTCAATGAATATGCTACGTTCAATGCAACACAACATTTATGGACTAAAAATAAATAAAACCACACTCTCACCACTTGACACAAAAAGATACATTGCACCTGATGGGATTACGACATATGCATATGGGTACTCACAGTGTCAGCCGGAACAATAAGTAGTTCTTCTTTGACAAAGCCTCTCTGTGGTGCTGGTGATTTTAAATAATAAACTCTTATACCCTGTGTTATAATATGATAATCAATCTTGTGTATATCTACCGACCATATCGGATCAGTTGCACGTTTCCTACCTCCACCTTCTTGTTCTCCTGGTTGATACAAGTATCTAACATTTGACTGAGGACATATTTCAGTATCAACTTTTCTTGTTATAATTGGAGAAGGTTTTTTTGTCTCTACATTTAATGCCTTAACAACATCTGATAATCTCTTAACCCATTCTCTATTTCTTTTATGTGTATCAATCTCCTTAGCATACTGATAACCAAACAATCTTTCAGCTAAAGTTCTATTAAATCTCTCTACAATTCCTTGGTCTCTGTGTATTTCTGTTCTGCCTCTTCTTATTTTAACATTATGTTTAGCCATTAGTTGAGAAACAACACCCATAAATTCTCTACCTGGGTCAACTTGTAATAGTTTAGGATAGTTCAAATGTCTTTTATAAATCTTCTCAAAAGCAGCGGCAACTTCTTTACTGTCTTTTGATGTCAATGGTTCTGCTTCTTTATATCTTGTCCCTACATCTACTAATGTCAATGCATATTTATATGTTTTATTTTTAACTCTATCAAAAGGTAGAAATAACAAATCAGCTTGATGCACCTCATTCTTTGCAGACACATCAAACCTTGGTCTAACAATTTTCTTAGGCGCGGGTAAATATATCTGCCACACTGCTTGTTTCTTTAAAAATTCTAAAGCCTGTTTCTCACTAACCTTAGCTTCTTTTGCTAACTTATTAACAGCTGTATTACCTTTCCAAAATCCTTTAGGACTATAATATATTTTTTCCATTTCTTAGGAAAAAATTAAATCATAAGCGTGGTATTTATTCTTCTTGTTATTCTTACATCTTTTAAATCCAAGTGGTCTGACATAAAATGGTGGTTCTTTATCCTCTATTTTAGTAGCAAGATGTGAAGGACACCACACTTCTCCATTGTCTTTGAGAGTTAATATTGTACTTTCACCATATGTTGTGTTAACAGTTTTATAGTCAGTTATTGTATATATTTTATTAATTTTCAAATCAGACCATTTCTTTGTATTATATTCATTTTGTTTTTTTAACATATATTCAAATTTTTCTTCTGAGATATCTATTTGCATTTGTGCATTATTTTTGCTTTTTGTGCCATAATCTTTTTTTTCTACTTCACCCATTTTATTAATATAGAAAATCAATTATGTATATTTTCTAATTATTATTATTATTATTTTATTGTATAAAAAAAATAAAGTCTATAATACCGAAGGCTGCGCTAATCCTCTAACTCCATTATTTTCCAAGCAGCAAAACCAGCTAATGCCATGCTACCAATAATAAATGCAATCTCTCTATTCTTTTGATCTTCTGATGGAGTATAAAAATCACTTAATGTAGGCTCTAGTTCAGAAAACTCAGTTAGTTCTTTTCCAGTTAAACCGGAGGCTCCGCTATAATAATAATGTTTCATAGCTTGGTCAACATTATCAAATGTTTGTTCAGCGTGATGTTCTTTTTTCATTACCTTATTAATATAATCTAATCTTTCAATTCTTTTTTTATTCCATTCAGATTTTGCTTTTTCTAATTGTTCCATTGCTTCATCGTGTCTTTCTCTTTCTTCATCTGAATCTTTTCCTAAATGCGAAAATAAATAATTACCCCCAGTAAATGCTAATGCATTTGTTACTGCCCCTCCAATCATCATTGCTACTGCACTCGCCATTTTTTAAGGAGAAAATTTACTTCATAATATCGGCCGGAATAATACCTTTTTTAACTAACATATCTTTCGTTGCCATTGCAAGTAATATATCAATGGATAACATACCAATATCTTCCATTTTAAAATCTACTTTCGGCGGTGATCTTTTTAAAAGTTTTCTACCTAGTTCTGAATACCCAACTGTTAATACAGTTTCTACTCCCGCATGATATAACATGTTTACTATTTCTTTTTTATCTGTTGACATTTTTATACAATAAAATTTAAGGCTCCCGAAGGCTCCGCCGTAGGCTCCGCTAAACTCAAGGGCATCACTGAGCGCAAGCGAATCCGCTAAAACTCAAAGGGGTCGTATTCTTTTTTACCGAAGGCTCCGCTATTTATTGTATCTTTTTTTCCCCCACTTTGATCTCCCTGAACGGTCGAGTGATTTACAGTGTTTTTATAAACAACAGTTTTATTACTTTTTTTTAAAAAATAAAATCCTATTCCAACAGCTAAAATTGATAAACATAGAGGTATGTAATTTTTATATACATTTATTTTCTGTGAAGCATCATCATCTGAATTAGCTTGTCCAGTATTTTTTGTTATTTCTAATTTTGAATTTTGAACAGCATCATTATCTGTATCTTTTACCGTAGGCTCCGCTGTTATTTGTTTTAGTTCCATATTTTCTTTCTTCAAACGTTCTGTTTCTTTTCTTTTTAATGCGGCTTTTAATTTTCTAGCTTCTACACCTTTCTTACCCGCAGCTACTCGTTTTGGATTTTTGGGTTTTGAAACTTCACTGAGCTTTTGCGAATCGCTAATCATTTTTTCTTCGCTATTTATTTTTTCTTCGCTATCCGGTAGGGTCGCTTGTCGCTCCATTTTTTATATCGATATTTTCTTTCTCAAAATCTGGGTCTTTCATTTCGATATTTTCAGTGAAATCAATATGTTTTGCAGTTGTTAACATTGCGGTAAAAGGAGCAAGATACATTCCATATCTATAATATAGTTCACAACATGAAGTAGTCAAAGCATGATTAATAAAAGGGTCTTCCCCCAAGTCTTGTATTAGTTTGGGAGGGTTAATAACGTTAAAATACTTTGAAACACTCATAACATATAAATTAATAAAAGAATTACCTAATGTTTTAGTCATACTAGCTCCCAATCTTGCTTCATATCTACAGTATAATTTATTTATTTGCTCTATTGTCATTGTGTCAATGTCTGAAAGTTGTAACTCTCTTCCAAGATATTGTTTACTACTGCCACCAGCTACAATAGCTGATAATCGTTCACGTTTTATTTCTTCTTGTTTATCTTCAAAGATACCTTCGTGTTCTCCCTCCGGCCGACTGCCATTTACCGAAGGCTGCGCTAATAATTCTTCGGCGTTCATTTTATATAATTTATTTTTAAGTTTAAAATAGTCGTCTTGTAACCTCCGGTTCCATAGGATCACTAGATATATCGCATACCCAGATAATGATAAAACTGCAGTATTTGTTATAATTGTTATAGTTTTTAATATCATTTTCTAGGAGTCGAAATGAATAGTGATACCGGAGGCTTCGCTAACCTGTCAGCTAGTCAACCAACCAATAGCCGGTAGGTTGATCCGTTCTCAATATTAATTTACGATGCTTCTTTTTTTTTAGTTCCTCTTTAATTCTTTGTCTTTCTTCTAAAGTAGGAATAACGTCATTTTCTCTAAGACAATTTTCAAAACTATCTCTGTCTTTTGTGTAGAACATACATAACCATTTTGTTTGTTCTCTCAAATCTTTTAAAACGGAATTATACCTCTGTGAAATAACCCATACTGATTGTTCGCCATGTCTGCCAGAGAAAGCCAACTCTGACAGCATATCTTTTTTCTTTGTTAATTCTTTTGTAGCACTACAATCATCAATGATGTATAAAGTAGAAGAACCAGCATATTTATTGAAAAACATTCTCAACAGGTCTTGTAATTTTTCTTCACCATTATGTACAGGATTAACAATGATTATATTTTTTGATTTAGGTTTCCTAACATCACCAATCCAATCACGATTTTTATAAGCTTTATTCCATTGAATAGTGGGACATAATATAACTATAAAATTAAACACTTTACAATATTCATTTTCCAAAAGGTCAAGTACAAACTCCGTTTTTCCGCATCCTGTTTGTCCACATATTATAGCGGAATGAGAATATTTTGGTAACTCTAGTTTGGTCGCTTGTCGCTCCATTTTCTAGGAGTCGAAGTCGGCTCCCCTTGGTCACCGAGCGCAAGCGAGTCGCTAAGTTAATATAATACTTCTTTAAATCTTCCATCTTCAAAATTGATTTGTGCATCTTGTATGACAAACAAATACATATTTATTGGTTCATCATCTCCTGCTTCTTTCGTTATTTGAATTGTAATTCCTTCAGATGCATTCTCTACTCTTCTTCCAGAACCATGGAGTGTGTTATCATCTATTGTTCGTAAATCTAACCATAATGCATAATTGTTAGTAAGATACTTTTCTATTGTTATGTTGGCAAAACATAAGTCTTTAGCAATTTTATCTGTTTCCTTGTTTCTTTTTGATGTTAAACAAAAGTATTTATTTATCTCATCCCACTGCTGATATGCTCTCATTCCTTGACTGTATAGTTGATTTGGAACTCCTTCTATTGTAATCTCTACTTTCTCTATATTAGGGTTGTAATATATTTCTGTGCCTGTTCTTTCGGGGTCTTCAAACAGCATCAGAATTCCTTTCATACTTCTTGCGGGAACATTTAAATTTATATTCCATAGTGTATCAGATTTATTCTTTAACATTTTTCTATGTCTTAGAACACGATCATAGAATATAGTCATTTTACCATCATATTGTTGTCTTATTTGTCTAACAAGTTCTGTATCGGATACCATATCAAATTCTAAACAAATATTTTTAATTGTATAACTTGCTGATGTATCACTTGACTTAATAACTTTATCATAGTCGTTGAACGTAAGTTCATATTCAAGTCTATCACCTAGTCCCGCTTGATAGAATGGCATATGTGTTTCTAATAGTTCAAAATCAAGTGGGATACAAAATCTGTTTTTATATGCTTTAGCTATTGCTTTATCTTCTTTATCATTACTTGCATCCTTAGCTCCAACTCTGTGTTTTAACATATTGCCTTTACCAATACCTTGATATACCATGTTAGCAAGTTCGCTCGGTGACTTCCATAAATCGACATAATTATGATATATATCGCTATCATCAATTGACATAATTTCGTTACCTGAAATTCGTATTGTTGTTTTCTTGATTATAGATCTTCCAATGTTTTGATAAACTGTTGCATTTACATCACTTTTACTGTTTATTTCAATTTCAAATGCTAATCTGACTGTTCTAGGAACAATAACATCATTATTACTTAAATTAGGGAATCTTACTAATAAATGTTGATTCTGATCAATAGTTGAAGGATTATTAGTTATTACAACACTTTGACGAATACCTTTTACACCTCTAGGTTCTCTTATTTTTCTGTAGGGATTTAATTTTTCTCCATAAGTAGACATTTTTAAAGGATAAAAATAGTGATAACCTGTCAGTTAATATTTTTAAAAAAATAATTCAATTACTGCCAACACTACTGTATTTTCACATCCAGGATTATTATTTGTAGCAACAAAATTAATTACATCACTAGCTTTAATAATTAATGGTGTATTAAAATTATCATGCTTTCTTGGGAGATTGTTCAAATTTATACCATAACTTGGTAGTATTTTTCCATTAACAGCCAATGCAACAGATACATCATCATTGTTTGTTCTTGTACTTGATAATGAAATACCTAATATTTGACCTCGAAAATTCATAACATAGCCTGAATTTACTTCTCTACCTCCGTTACCGAAACTAAATGCTTTATTTTTAGAAATTGAACCCTTACTCTCTGCGATTATGGTTATTACCTTTCTATCAGGAATATTTTCTACTTTGTTATATAATAATCTATGGTTGATAATCATTTCACGAACTTTATCTTGAAGTTGGTTATATCTTTCACCTTGTGTATTTATTTGTTCAAGCATAATGTTTCTATTATCATGAACCTTTTGTTGAAATTCTGAAATTCTTTGCTCTAAATCAGAGATTGGTTTAGCGGAGCCTTCGGTCACTCTCTTTTGTAAATCTCGAACATGCATTATTAAAGGTTCAATGTTGTCACTTCGTTTCTGTGATTTTTTCGTTCCAAATATACTCATTTTATTAGAATAAATTTGAAGAAGTGATTTCACTAAGAGCTCAAGCGATTTCACTGAACGTTCAAGTGATTTCTAAAACACAACTAGTTGGTAAGCGATTAATTATTGTTTTATTATTTTCATCTCTGATTTCTATTTTTAATTCTGATATAGTGTCATTTATTAAACGTTTGTATTCTGGATGCTCCAATCTAATTGTTATTATATCTCCAAATTCTTTATTTTCAACTGGAATAACCGCTAATAAGGTACTCGGCATACTATCAAGATAATTATAAGAAGTGTTAATTTGTTCCAGATGAACATACAACGATTTATAGATAGCTAAATCTAAACATTTATTACCATTGTGTTCTTCATTAGCATCAAATGTATGTTTATTAACAAATCCTAATATTTCTCTTAAACCTTTACTTAACTTCAATTCATTAGTTGAACTTAAACTTGTAAAACCATTCGTTTCATTTACAGATAATGTAATATCAAAAGTGTTAAATAAATCTGAAATTTGTTGAAAACTATAATAACCATCTGGACTTTGAATAGGGCTCTCGCCCTTCTTTTGTATATTTTCATTAACAATATTATACCAACCTATGCCGTATGTAATACATTTTAATCCAACACATTTATCGCCTTTTCTATTATCAATATATTGTTGTAAATTAATAGTTTTATCAATATTTGAAATTGTATGATGCCCCATTTTTTAAGATTAAAAAATGGAGCGTTCGGCGACCAAACTAGAAATTAATAAAAGTTTTAAGTATAATAGTAAAGCTAAATATATACCTGGTGGTGTGTACAGTAAAAAAAATGTTAACATTATAAAACAATCAATTGTTATAGCGGAAGATGGAAAAAGTTTCAATGCAGATTTCCCTGACTTATTTTCTAAATATAAATTACCTCATATAGCATCAGAAGCAATAGTAAACCGATGGAATACAAACTGTTTTTTATTCTATCAAAATCAAGTTAACTTTGCAATATGGTGTGCTACTACAGGGTGTGGCGTAGATTACAATAATCACATAGCAGAGCCTACGGGAAATGAAGATAACAAACTAGTTTATTACCAAACAAGAAGGATACTTAAGGAATTAGGTATTGCTCTACCACAAAACGGAAGTTGGAATGCTTTTAACAATAGTTATGATCGTGGAGCTTACGAACGTATATGCGGAGAATTTAAAATAGATCCTAATACAGACTGGAGACAAAAGGGAATGAATCAAGGAATGGGAAAAGTATACGCTTATTATGGCACATTATCTATTTATTCAAAACTATCTGGAACTCAAAGAGGATACCTTATTCGTGATTGGAAAACTATTGGATTAGATGCATCTCGTGTTGGTAACATGCCATGGGGGTATCATGTTGTAGGAAGTGGGGCATATTTACCAAAACATCATACTTTTACAGGCTCAACAACTCATACCCAATTGCATATCTCTTATATTGAACAAGATGATAGTGTTAAAGATGCATGGACTAGTTTTATTCTTGACACATCAAACGGTTTTACACAAGCCGGGATTGAAAGAATAAACGAATCTATAAGAACATATTGTTGGGCTATCCTAGGTTCTCAATCTCAAACAAGAACAAGTATATTAGGAACGGGAACGGCCTTTGATGCACAAAAACAATTCCTAGTAGATATTGAGGATTCTATTAATAGTCCTATTGATTTACCTGGTCAAATTACAAGATATCAAAATACATTAAAATATGCAAGAAGTAAAGTTGATTTTGTATACGGGGTAGACTTATATATGTCTCCTAGTAATATGGAATTAAGAATAGGGACAATTCAAGATTATAATAATGAAATTGTTGTTGCAACAGACCAACAAGAACTAGGTTTAAATAGCGATATTAATATTAAACCTTTTCCACCTCGCGAAGCCTCTGGTAAAAAACATGTAGAATCACTGAGCGGAACAAAGACTAAACAAACACAACCAGTTCAAGTTAGTTCAATAGATTACAGTAAGATTACAAATTATGCAAAAGAACATTTGTTGCCTAAAGAATGGGTTACTAAAGCGGCAAATATACCCGGATTCTTTAATTCATATATGAAACAACACATTGTTAAAACACCAACTGATGTTGTTAAAAACACTGATGTTTATAGAAACACGGATGATGAACATGAAGATAATAAAAAAGCAATAATAGTAGGGAGTATTGCAGTAGGTCTTACCATTTTATTTATTTATCATTAACTTTGTTGCTACTGTGTATAATAATCCAGTAGCTAAAACAATTAAAGCCCAGAGATTATTTGCAAACCAATTAATAGCTTTTCCTGTTGATGTTAATAACCATGACACAACAGAACCTATTATACCTGGTAATGCTGATGCTGCTTTTCCAGCTAATTTAATAAGTAATTTACCAATATTATCTAATTGTTTCTTTATCCAATCTCCTATGCCACCTTTTGATGGAGGATTTACAGCTCCACCACCTCCTGGGATCCCGGAGGCTCCGCTAATAGTTTCAACAATAACGCCAATAATCATTCCAAAAGCAGTTAAAACACTAACAATTGTAATTCCTTGTTCTCTGAATAATGTTTTTATTCTTTCGGCTAATGTTGTATCTTCATTCAATATTTTATGTATGGTATCTTTGATTCTATTCACTTGACTACGTAATTTTTCTTTATTAATATAAAGAGCTTCCAGTCTTGCACTTCTCTCAGATTACAAATCTCTTATTCTACTTTTTATTCTCTCTATTTGAAATTCCTCATTGTCTGCTTTAGCCTGTTCTAATTTTCCCTTTTCTTTTGCTAAGTCTTTATTGGTTTCATTAAGTTTAGCTAAATTATTTGAAAGTTCTTCTTTATTTGTTGTCATTGCTTTGAGGATACCGTCCATTTCTCTCTTTGTCATAACTGTTTGTGTTCCTATTTCATCTCGTGATAATGTTTCTATTTCTTTCACGAGTGTTTCAGCAGTATTAGGTAAGTCAGCCATTTCAACACTCTCGATAGCAGGAAGGTTACTTTCTACATTTTGTAAAGCTGCAACTGCTTGTTTAGATAATTTTTTATTTGAAGAAGAATAATCCGGTAAATTTAGTAAATCTCTTATTGCTGCTGTTCCTCCTGTTCCAATTTTACTTGCTAAAGTGTTTAAATTAATAAACCTGCCTCTTCTTCCTCCTCTTTTTGATGTGAGCTGAATATCTTTATCTCCAACCTTTAAAAATAGTGTTTTACCATCGGGACCAAGTTCAAAGTTTGTAATATCAATACGAACAGGATCTATTCCATACGTTTCTTTTAGTAACTTATAATATTCTTTAACTATTGATTGTTTATGTTGCACTAGTAATTGTGTTCTTAAATCTACATCACCAATATCCTCGATATGAGCGCTTTGGTTTTGTATAGTTTCTTCAAATTCATCATATGCATCAGGCATCTCATCAAGCAAATTATTATAATCATCTTCATCATAAACGGGATTATCAAAATCAAATCCTTCAGCCATTTTAATGTAAAGAATATGTTGGAGGCTTTTCATATTCATAAATATTATAAATTATGCAGTTTTTAAACTTTTTTCTATAGTACTCATTGCTTCCATTCTCCCCTTTTCGATTAATTTTTTTTTTCTTCATCTGTTATTTCAACATTTTTCATTGCTGTTGTTTTGATCTCTTTTTTTAGTTCATAATATTTCTCCATTTCATTTAAAATAGTTTTAAATTCTTCCTCGCTAATATTTCCATCTTGTAAAGCCTTAGAAACAATATCATGAATACTATTTAATTTACTTTCTGCAATTGTTTGAACATTAGAATGTTTTTGTGTTTTTGTCATTAATTTACGTCTGATTAATTTAACAGATATACCTAACCCTCCACAAACAATAGCTACTGGAAAAGTAATGGGAACAGCTATTCCAATACTTGCTAAAATAACACTTGCCGATATTAGTATGGTATCAATTCCGTCAGTAATATTTATTCCTCGTTTATATTTTTTATTTAATGATTTTCTAATATCCCTTTCATTAATTAATGTTTTCTCTATCTCTGATATTTTTTGTAATCTATAATTCCCTGAACGGTCAAGAGAATTTTGTCCATCTTCAACTCGAGAGCTTATAGGCTGCGCTAAATCTGGATATAAATTTGGGGCACTTGGTTGTTTCATTTTTAAAGGAATTTTTTGATGTTAGGAAATTTAGCAATGCTTAAGTAATGTTAGAAAAAATAGCAATGTTAAAGCAATGCTTAAGTAATGTTAAAGTAATGTTAAAGCAATGCTTAAGTAATGCTTAAGTAATGCTTAAGTAAAAATAGGCTACTGGAGTAGAGGGTTATTTTTAGAATTAACCCTTCATGGTTTTTTGGGGGGTGGCCGAGTTTGTAATTTTTTTAGGGGTGTTCGAGAGTTTGTAATTTTTTTTTTAGGAGGTGGTCGAGAGCAGTAATTTTTTTTTTTTTTTTCTATTTTTTTTTTTTTTTTTTAGGGGTGGTCGAGTTTGTAATTTTTTTTTTTAGGGGGTGGTGGTCTGGTGGGAGAGAGTAAAAAAATAATTTTTTTTATGGACGGTCCAGGATCACCACTTTACATATATATCACGAAGACTTGTCCTAATGCAGTCTAACCTATATTAATACTTCTATTGATAAAGAAAAGGTGATATTGATAAAGTATTGATTTCTTACTGTTTGTTTTCTATACATGTTTTGCAAAAGGGTTAACTCCTGTTTAAAATATACTCATAACATTTGCAAACAGTGTAGACCCAGATCAGAGGGCTCCTATACACTGTTTGCTAATTAAGACCAGTATTTATTAAACTGTAGTTTCTTTAGATCACCCTTGTTCATCTATAATGAAACCTTCCAGCAAGTACAAAGTGAGAGTTCATTGCAATATCCTGGCATAAGGGTAAATTATAAGGTTTTTCTGCACTAAGTTTTAAGTTGTTAGGGCCACACGGGAGATTAGTTTGCTGTCTGTACTAATTGTGTTACCCTCTTGAAATAAAGTCTTTATTATTATTATTACTTTTATTATTACTAGTATTATATCTGTTACAGTCAAACCTGTATTAAGCGACCACTGATTGAAGACACATTGTGATCTTTAAGAACAGCTGGTGACCACTTAAAGCAGGGCAAAAGTCATGCAGAAGGCACCTATAGGAGCCCTCTGCATGACTTAATTATGCCCTGCATTCAGCTGCCACCTGTAAAGAATACTACAAATATATTGTCCTTTTTAGTGTTCGCTTAACACAGGATTGACTGTATAAGGTTGCTCAGAACATGTCTGATATAGTTGCTTTAAAACTCCTATATTCCCCCCTTATAGTAAGAGACAGAGGACATTTCTTGTTCCAACAGGTTAAACATCAGTAAAATATGCTTCTACAGTGTTCCCTCCCTACAATGGCCCTCCAAACAACTACTCGCTCATTACAACAACCCTTGCCACAGTTCCCTGCACAGGACAAATATGTCTGAAGCTTTTGCTGCTGCAATATCATCTGCTTAAAATTGTTGTCTGCTGTTTTTTCCCAAAGTTACATATAAGGACATTTTGATAGAAACAATATAATGACAAGTGAAAAATAACTTGAATCCAGATCAGACGCTGCGCTACGTGGCGTCTGATCTGAATTCAGGCTGTCTGCAAAAGTAAGTAAAGTCTTAATTTTCCCGCCCTTAAATGACTCCCTCTGCGTCTCCCTTTGGGTGTCGCTGTAGAGAGGGAGCCCTGTAATAACATCATAAATATGTTAACAAAACAAATCAAAGATAAAAACACAGGACCAAAACCTGAAAACAAGCAACGTTACATCTGACATGACACCTAGACACAGCTTAACCCTGAGCACTAAACAACTTTGCTTTCTCCCTGAATATTCACATAGTTATTACATATAACACTCTGCTGCCCAGTAACCAAGTGTCTGATCAGGCTTCATAAGCTGCCCAGTAACCAAGTGTCTGATCAGGCTTCATAAGCTGCCCAGTAGCCAAGTGTCTGACCAGGCTTCATAAGCTGCCCAGTAACCAAGTGTCTGATCAGGCTTCATAAGCTGCCCAGTAACCAAGTGTCTGATCAGGCTTCATAAGATTTCCTACTCAGATTAACCCATTTCCCCATAGCCTGTTTCTAGTTTGGAAGACAGGTGACCACTTAAAGCAGGTTGAAAGTAAAGCAGAATGTGCCTTAACCCTTTCCCACATAGCCTGTTTCTAGTATTGAATATAGGTGGCCTCTTAAAGCAGGTTGAAAGTAAAGCAGAATGCGCCATAAGCGCATTCTGCTTTACTTTCAGCCTGCTTTAAGCTATCATCTGCTAGAATATAGAAAATATTTTGTATGATACATATTTATGACTGTATAAATTGGAACTATTTTCATCAGTGAAAGAATAAAATTAATGAGCTAAAAGGCACTTATATGGGGGAAAGGGTTAATTAGGTGCATTCTGCTTTACTTTCAACCTACTTTATGCTACCATCTGCAAGAATATTTAGAGAACATTTCTTATTATACATAAAAATTATGTATGACTATAAAAAGAAACTATCTTCCTCAATAGAAAAATAAATTAAACACCTTGAAAGGTGTATTAATGGGGTAATGGGTTGAAACAAGAGCTATCACTAAAGGTGATTTGTACCCCCACTACACATGTTCCAGAAACGTGTTTTTCAGTAATCAAGGTCTAAAGTCTAGGTCAAGGTCAAAATGACCTGAAAGTGGAATGTTACACTCTGCAATTCCAAGATATAACCACAAAACATCTTGTGTAATCCTGGATGATATAGGAAGATACATAACATGTAACCAAGAGGGCTACAATGGACCTTTACAAAGAGATTGGAAGATCTGGACTTCGCAGATGACATCGCTCTCCTTTCCCACACCCACCAACACATACAGGAAAAGACACAGAGTCTAGACCTCACGGCCAAGCAAACAGGACTCCACATCAACGCCAAGAAAACGAAAAGCATGAGAATCAATCAGAGAAATGAAGCTCAGCTTACGCTGGATAATCAGCCGATTGACGACGTGGGGAGTGTCACTTATCTTGGGAGTGTGCTGAACAAGACAGGAGGATCAGATGAAGATGTAAGGATCAGGATTGGGAAAGCAACAGGTGCCTTTATAGCTCTATCCAACATCTGGAAAAGCACAGTTGTACGGCTAAAGACCAAAATCCAGCTCTTCAATTCCAACGTGAAGTCTATCCTACTCTACGGGTCGGAGACATGGAAGCACTCCAAGAGCATATGACACAAGCTCCAAGTCTTCATCAACAATTGCCTTCGTCGAATCTTGAAAATAAGGTGGCTGGAAAGGATTTCGAATGTCGAGCTCTGGAGAAAGACAAGACAGAAGCCAATGATGTTGACCATCAAAGAGAGAAAGTGGAGATGGATTGGGCATATTATCCGAAGGGAGGACTCAAACATCATCCGCCAAGCTCTCGACTGGAATCCCCAAGGCAAAAGAAAGCGAGGTCGACCATTGCTGACCTGGAGAAGATCTCTGGATGCTGAGCTGCGGTCTGTAAGGCTGTCGTGGGGTGAGGCAAAGCGGAGGGCGCAAGATAGAGATGACTGGCGGACAGTAGTGACGGCCCTATGCCCACCCATGGGCGAAGAGGACTAAGTAAAGTAAAGTAAGTATAACATGTATGCTCTGGACAATTGTTTTTCTAAAATCAAAGTCAGAGGTCAAGACCAAGGTCAATGTTTGATCTGAAAATTGTTTGTGCCACTTATCAGTCTCAAGATATATCCACATAATTATCATATTTGATAATCCTTGATGATACAGTAAAAGAGATATGCTCCTGAAGTTGTTCAATTATCAAGGTCAGAGGTCAAGGTAAAAGCGTGGTATGCAACACTCCTCCATCTCAAGAATTATGCACACACTAGGTTTGGTAAACGTAGATGATATGGTATAAAAGTTCTGCTCCTGACAAGGATTTTTAATTATCAAGGTCTGAGGTCAAGGTCAAAGTGACCTGAAAGTGGTACATGACACTCCCAATAAGTGTGCTAACACTATACATGTATATATTTAATTTCTCCTTGATGAAAATTTTGATAGTATTAGGAGATATCCGTATGCTCCAGACATATACTTTTAATAATCAAGGTCAGAAGTCAAGGTCAAATTGACTTTAAAGTGGTATGTGACACAAGGCAATCGCAGGATGTATCTACAGACTAAGTTTAGTATTTGTAGATGGAATAGTACAGGAGTTATGCTCCAGATAAACTTATTCAATAATCAAGGCCCTAGCTCAAGGTCAACGCCAAAGTCACCAGAAAGTGGTATGGGACACTCCTTCATCTCAAGAAATAGGCACACAATAGGATTGGTATTCATAGATGATAATGGTCTAGGAGTTATGGTCAATAATCAAGGTCAGATGTCAAGGTCAAATTGACATAAACAAGAGCCACATGCGGCCCTTAATCGCTCACCTGAGTAACTATTGTGTTATACTCGATGCATAATGAAGTTTGTCATTGCATGTATGTGGACTGTTGCATGAAACTGTAACAACTCGGAATTAGGTTTTCCTGTAGAAGTATATGTTAACCTGATAAGCCCCGGGCGGGGCCATTTTTTTAACCCTGGGGTCATGATTTGAACAATCTTGGTAGAGGACCATAAGACAAAGCTATCCCTTCTCGAAAAAAAATTCACTTTTTACCAAAGTACCCTTAAAATGCGCATTTTTCCGGCATTTTTTGACAAAAAGCGTATTTTTTCTGCACTTTTACAAAAAAGTGTATTTTTCCTGCATCTTTTAGAAAGAGAAGTGCATTATATCTGCATCTTTTTCTGAAAGTGTATTTTTTCTGTATCTTTTCCTAGCAAAAAGTGTATTTATTTTTTAAAAAAGTGAATCTTTTTCAAATAAGTGTATTTTCTTTAAAACGGACTGCATTAAAGTGCATTTTTTACTTGTAAAAGTGAATCTTTTAATTTTTAAGATTTTGTATGTTACAAAAAGTGCACTTTAAGTGAATCTTTTATAAATAAGTGTATCTTTTAATTTCTATGAAAATTGTGTTCATTGGCAAGTGCATTTTAAAAGCATCTTTTATAGGAAAAGTGAGTCATTTCCTTAACACCTCTTTTAAATAGGTCAGAACTGTATTTTGCTTTTTATTGTAATTCCTCATTTACTTACTTGAGTACAGCTAGGTCTCTGGTTTGAACCCTGACTCGGCCAATTTTCTTTAAAACATTAATTAACCCTTCCATCATACAAAAAATGTGAAGCAGACAACTTTGAAATGATTCAAATTATGTTGATAAAGTAAAATACTATTTTTTTTAAATATATTTAATTTTATTATCTTTTAATTAAAAGTTAAAATCATTGTGACAAAAGATTTTGTTTTAAAAAGATTGTCTGCTGTAGAGGCATAAAAAGTTATTTTTTCCTACTTAGTGAGGGCGCCAACTCTCAAAAGACCCTTAATTAACAATAATTTGCAAGTGGAGATGCAGAAAATTTCTAATGGTATATTTGAATAGTATGGACCTTCCCGACTTTGGAAAGGCCGGATGCCAAGGCTTAAAGTGGTCAGGGACATTTTTACAAGGGCGATAACTCTGACCTTCAATTATTCAATTTTCGCCACAATTATATTGCATTTTAGTACTACTTGTATATTTCCTTTACCACTTTAGCTAGGGACACCAAATTTGTTGTGTGAGTACATCTTGGAATGGCAGAGTGCCACGTACTAAATTTAGGTCACTGTGACCTTGACCTTGACCTTTGACTTCATTTTTTTCAAAAAGCTTGTATGGAGCATTTCTTCTGTACCGTATTAGCTAGGAATAGTTAATTTTGTGTGTAAGAACATCATGAGAAGGCGGAGTGTCACGTACTACTTTAAGGTCACTGTGACATTGACCTTGACCTTTGAACTCAATTGTAAAATGTGTGTATTTTGTATATATATAACTCATTTTGTCCTGAATATAGTTCTATTACCACATCAGCTAGGAAGAGCAAATTTGTTGTGTGAGTACACTTTGGAATTGCGGAGTGTCTTGTTCTACTTTTAGAATACTGTGACCTTGACCTTGACCTTTGACCTCAATTCTTTTTTAAAAACTTGTCTGGAGCATATTTTTTACCGTATCAGCAAGGAATAGCAAATTTGGTGTGTTAATACATAATGAGATGGCGGTGTGTTGAGTACTACTTTAAGGTCACTGTGACTTTGACCTTGACCCTTGACCTCAATTCCAAAATGTGTGTATGTGCATATGTATAACTCATTTTTTCCGGGGTATATTACCTTTACCACGAAACTTCACACACATATTCATAGAAATCACCCCTTTCAAAATGCCATCGTAAGTATAAATAAACTGAGCGAGGGTATTCGCATCGTCTGCGATGTCTCGTTTGTTTGAGCAGGCTTTCCTTTGTTTAAGTTGAATATTTAAATTGCCAAATATCATATACACATTTTAATAGATGTACACAGAACCGTCATATATAATTTTAGTGTATCGTAATGCCAGTTGAATCATTCCTCACATTAACAATTCCGAGTTTGTATGATTAAATTCAACTGCATTACGTTAGGATCTTTTGCCGTGTTCGTATTATTTTCAAAATATGGTCACGCAGATGGACATTGTGTATTCAGCGAGTTGGTTAGAGGGCAAATCAGCAGCATATGTATCGGAGTAGTTGAGTATTAGTTATCTTTTCAAAATTTGACGTCTGCTTAAAGTTATCATTATTGAAATCTAGCTACATAATTATTGTTAATATCATTCATACATGTAGCTTATAGCCATGTCGCTCACATACATGAAACATGTAGGCTAGTGTACCTTTCTTTTTACTATGGTGTTCATCTGAATCGAATGACATTTCATTTTCGTCTGACTGGCGCAAACTGACGTACGTTAATGGATATTTTGTGGTGTTTACTTTTATTTTACAGTAGTTCAGTAATATCGCAACTAGTGTGTATGGTATGAATTACAATGTGTAAATGTCCGGTTTGATGGAAATGTGCCACTCTGCCGGTCGAGCATTGGGTAATTTCTATGCTCCCAATTCCATCACAATGGCTTGAATGTTTTGTCACATATTTCATAGCCTACTGGTCATCTCCTTCACTATCTACATGATCATAACCAACCCGGTTGTCACATATATCGTTATCGCAAGCACATGCGTCAGTGGGCTACAACTTTTCTTTTTTGGCATTTGCATCGCCTCGATGAGCAATAGCTTTTGCATGCGCATCTTTTGAAACCAATTATTGCAGAACGTATTTTGTTATTTTAATCAGAACAAGGTGATTATTTCCAACGGTGCCCCAACTAGTGTTAACTGGGGATGGTAGTTTGAGGTATTGTTTGGTGGCAGAGTTCCAGATAAAAGTCTGGTACGCTTGTAGTTGTTTCTCTTCGTAAATGTTCATTCAGTGCATCAGATGTCGGTGGGGGTTTTGCACTTGAAAAAAAACCTTCTTTGAGAACAGGTCATACCTGACACTGTCGATGTTTTCTTCTAGCATGTCGCTGTATAAGCAGACACTGCCTGTGTCACAGCTTATGTTGCACGTATTGATATGTCTACTGGATCCTCTCCAACTTCTCCATGTCCTTCAAGCAATGATACTATTCGTGACAATGGTGTTCCAACGTTTCTTCCCCATTCCATAAAATGCACTATTAGAGTCACAACGCTCAACGCATTTTGAAAATGTTTCTCCAAGGTCTGATGCTTTTGTCGTGCATATGAATAACACGTTTTATTTGGCGTCTGAATATTTGATCCAACGCTATTCTTCGACAAATATCTGCCACTTCAGAATCAACAGAACAATATTTGTAACATGGAGCTCTCTCACGACGATATCTATATGTGGAATTATTCTAGAGTTTGCCTTCTCATGCTCAGACCATAGTTCTTCTACACTTTCACAAGTGTTTCTCAATACTTTTACTGCTTTATCTGTGTCTTTGAAACCGCCACCGATAAATACAGTCATATCATCTGGTAAATAATTTTCAAACTGATCAGTCAATTCTCTCAAAACGAAATCCGCATTGATATTTGCGATCTTGTTGACAGGATTTAAAAGTAACTTTGTTATTTGCCTTGACATGGGCGTGTTCGTTGTCTGATTTCTTATTTCCTGCATCTCTACATGCCCGTGCCTCGTCCTTTCTCCGGACTTGATAGATTTTTCATACTGGTAGTTATCCCCAACCAGAGCTGTGTATTTGAGTGCCACGCCAAAAACAACTGATGCAACTTTCTTAGAAATATCACCAAATGTTTTACAATCAGACCTTTCGGTGCATATCATCCTAAGCAACATCAAGTCAATGACTAAAAGCCCCGTGTGTTCTTTTTTGTCAAGCTGCTTTTTTCCACCTTTCCTTCAAACCTAGACAATATTTCGGATTTTGTAGTTTTCTTCATGTTACCATCTAGATTGAATGGTGCCAAAGTAACGGGGTCAGCTCATATGAAACTAGAAGTTTATAACGTCGATGTTTTCCGGCTACAGTCAGCTCACTGAATAGTTATCTATGTTAACGAATTCAATCTTCTATATTGTCTTGATCTTCATTGGTTTGTTCATTTAAGAGAATGTCTTGTTGTTTGGTTTGGAATTGGAACCATGCAATCAATACGAAAAGTTTCGTCGAACACCTCAGCGGTCTGCAAGTGTCCAGATCTACGGGACAGTCAAATCATTTACTCTGGCCCCAGTGATTCATAAGCCCTTTCTCCGTTAGGGTAAGTGTATAGAAAGACCTTTATTTGGTTAGGATATACTCATTGGACCTGTATCCAGAATTGCTTGAAAGTAATATTGGGTTGGCAACTTCCAATTACGTTTCATCGTGACTCAGACACAGAAGGGAACAAGTGGCTATAATAAGGCTCTGCACTGGACACAACAGGCTTTACTCACATATGTTTACCAAGATGAAGATAGCCCCATTCCCCTTATGTACTTGTAGCCTTGAATAGCAAACGACTTGGCATATACTGCAGAGGTGCCCACATCTGGACGAGAAAAGGAAACATATGTGGCCAGAGTCGATACCTGTACAGACCAAGCTATATCGACGGATGGAGGAATCTAGGAGGATCACATCGTTCATGGCAGAGTCTTGACTGGCGTTGTAGACGGTGAACGCCAGTAAGTTAGTAACATGGCTCAGACAAAAATTCTTAAACAACGTCACTTTAACTGTTGATAGTGTAACAGTGAATGCTTCCTCTTGGAAACTTGTATTTTTATTTAGAAAGTTTATATTTACAAAGAATTCAACCTAGTCCATCTAATAAGGGTACGTGTTGACGTATCTAAGTGCAGCAGTTTACCATGTCTTCCATTAAAGATATTTCTAAGATCTTCAAAGGCATCTACTAGAGTTATCACATTGAAATGAATGAAATTATAATGCTTTTGTAACCCAGGACGCTATTTATTGTACATATATGTCTAGTTTTGTTTTTTAATTGCCTTTATCCTTATACATGCGTTGGGTTATTTTCTGAGGTAAACACTCGTTGATCGAAAAATTTCAATATGTACATGATACGTGATCGTTTATACGTGATCGTTTCTCTGCGCCATATGGCCATTTGATGTCTTGCGATCCCATGAAACCAAATTCAATCAATCAATCACGAAGCTGGCACGTTTGACGTTTAAAAATGCCCCCATTGATTTTTTAGACCCATGATATCAGCCTTTTGGTACAATGGTATGTTTCTTTTCGCGTATTTCCACATGGCGGAGGTGGATTTTCAGATTTAAAAAATACTAGAAATAGTATCATATGAAGACTCATAGTATCTATGAATCAACCGCTTCTATATAAAGACTAAAATCAGCTGTGCGACAAGACTGAAGAATCAGAATTGAAAGAATCAGAAGATTCAGTTTATAGCAGTAATCTACATGTGGCTGATGGCACATGTTTAATCCACCCGTCAGATGACAATTTGATTGTAGCAAGTTTGGCATAATAGAAAATATGTGTTTCTCGCTTGTTTCTGATGCATGCATTTTAGTTTGCAAATGTAATGGCTGCCAATGACGGGATGAGCTATGCCACTATTCGAGATACCACTGTTAGTGAGTGCTGGTGTCACCCTTTACAGTCTAGCCCATCTCCAGACACTCATTGCAGCGTATAATTATGTTCAGTATACACTGCACCAAGTGTAGCAAGAGCCATATCGTGTTCTATCTGCGGATATTGCTATTGAAGTTTCTTTTCAAACATGAAGACGGGCTGGTCGACTACCATACCTTGTGACTGGCCTCGGTTTATGTTGTTATATGACTTTATGGAGGACTTCAATTCCTTGCCAAACTATTGAAGAACGGTTAGATGACTCAATGAACTGAGACAACATGTATGGCATGGGTTGTTGAGTATTTATGCGATACTGGCAAAGTATACAGTCCATAAAGGACCCATTTCAACACCAAGATGCGTACATGTTTCAACAGCATGTGCCCTTCGTTTATCTGGAGAATTGCCACATGAAAGAGTATGCTGGCTGTATGTCCTAAAGGCATGACCATGAACAGCCATATTACCATAAAGATGCTTTAATGACAAATCTGTTAGTATAATATGTTATTTTAACATGAAGTTATGTGACAATAATATATGTCGACACTGTTTTTCATTTTATCAATACCATATAGTGGCAATTGAATAGAATTAGATAATGTGAACAATACAACACCGTCTACAGGCAATTCTAATATCAGCAATGAATTTATTGACCACAAATTAGCTAGAAATCATGTGTCACACCTAGTTCCAAGACAAAAACATTTTCGGGTATTTTCAAAATGGCCGACAAAATGGCCGACGGCAGACATCTTGTATTTTTAGATGTTTTGATTTTCATTTTTCCAGTGGTTTTATGCAATTCCCATACACAAAAGGTTACATTAGCATCATGATTTGAAGAGAAATTCACGTATCATGTCTACTAATAAGTTTATATACTGGGAAATAAGAAGCTGGAATTCAGTATTCAGGGACAGATAATCAATACTAATTTTCCGAGTCATCCGGCGGCCGTTTTACTTAAAAAAAAGTGCCATTCTGTAGAGAATACTTGCACCTTTAACATGATATAGGTCTCATAAATTCCGGCTGTTTGGGGACCTAGGGTCCAGTCAGCCCTGAAACTAGTTGGCATGCTTTCCGTTTATAAGAATTAGCATTGAACGTTGGTGGGTGGGGTAAGTAAAATGACTGTAGAAAAAATTCTGACCACTTTTGAAATTGGCATCCGCATAAAATCTTCATAAAAATGCATTACGAATTAGGCAATACAACTGAAAATTTTCTGCATCACCACTTGCAAAAAAAAAAATTCCACTGGCCTGGGCGCCCTTACTAACTGATATTGTTGGGTTGTTGTTTTTTTCAGCAACATTTTTTGCTGACTGGCTATTGTCATAATGTTGAAATGGGGTTGAAAATGTCCTTTTTAACATAGCTACCTTATAAATCTATTTAAGGGTTTGATAGGGGAAAATGGAATCCATTGAAATTACTGAGTTATGGTCATTTCGTACCCACGCCTTTTCGTACCCTATTTTTTTGGTCATTTCGTACCCATATTTTGGTCATTTCGTACCCTTTCAAATTCGCTAGTCATTTCGTACCCATATTTTTGGTCATTTCGTACCCTCTAAAAAAAAAATTTATTACATATATTTCATTATTTTTACGCAAAATTTAATAAGATATATGTTAGATCGGGTAATATGTTTGCTCAGAAATGAAAAAAAAATTCTTATTCTGCTGGTTTTATAATTATTTGAACAGTTATCAAATCCAGTAGTAACTTCGAATCCATATGTTTGGTCATTTCGTACCCACCCCATAAAAGCACGATTGAAGAACAACTTCTCCCAACTTTTACCAAATGTGAAACGTATTTAATGAATGAAAAAAAGAATTAACAAAACAAGAATCTATACATACATGATATTTAATAGACTTTTGAGAGCTATAAAGACATGCACAATACAGAAAAAAACTCTCTTTTACGACCACAAAAATACGACGGCTAATTGGTCAACAATTTTAGTGTTTACACTCTAGAGGTCACAATATTTATCCAATCTTTCTCAAACTTGCTCAGATGGTATATTGCCATAAGAGTTCGGATGAGTTCGATTATGGTTGAAATCGAACAAATAGGTCATGAGTTATCTACCTTTGAACTGCTGAAAATGCCATATTTAACAGTGTTTACACTCTAGAGGCCACAGTATTTATCCAATCTTTCTAAAACTTGCCCAGATGGTATATGACCACAAGAGTTTGAGAGAGATCGATTTGGGTTGAAATCAGACAAATAGATCAAAAGTTATCTACCTTTGAATTGCTGAAAATGTCATATTTAACGATGTTTACACTCTAGAGGCCACAGTATTTATCCAATCTTTCTAAATCTTGCCCAGGTTGTATATGACCATAAGAGTTCGGATGAGTTCAATTTTGGTTGAAATCAGACAAGTAGATTGAGAGTTATTTACCTTTGAATTGCTGAAAATGCCATATTTAACAGTGTTTACACTCTAGAGGCCACACTTTTTATCCAATCTATCTCAAACCTGCTCAGATTGTAAATGACTATAAGAGTTCAGATGAGTTTGATTATGGTTGAAATCAGACTTATAGGTTGAGAATTATCTACCTTTGAATTGCTGAAAATGCCATATTTAACGATGTTTACACTCTAGAGGTCACAAATTGTATCCAATCTTTCTCAAACTTACTCAGATTGTATATTACCATAAGACTTCGTATGAGTTCAATTATGGTTGTAATCGGAACAAAAGGTCAAAAGTTATCTACCTTTGAATTGCTGAAAATGATATATTTAACAGTGTTTACGCTCTAGAGGCGACAATATTTATCCAAGCTCTCTCAAACTTGTCAGATTGTATATGACCATAAGATTTCGAAAAAGGGTGATTATGGTTTGAATCGGACAAATAAATCAAGAGATATCTACCTTTGAATTGCTGAAAATGCCATATTTTACAGCGTTTACAGTCTTGCAACTACAGTTTTCAATGGATTTTGATTATACTTGTACACAAAGGATGTAGCTATATGTTCTGGAAGAAGTGCAATTATTGTTGAAATGTAATCATTGTGGCTATAGTTACCTGCCCTTGATATACTTTGAAATGCTAGAAAAAGGCTTCATTTCAGTATTGTTTAGGCTCTAGTTATCTGCCTTTGATGTACTCTACTATACTACAGTAGGTCGACAAACTTGAATGGATTTAGAATAAAACGGGTGAAATTCAAAGGTAAAGCTATCAGGCTTCATTACAAATGGTGAGCGATATCAGGGCCTTCAGGCCCTCTTGTATTAAAGACAGGTAACAATTTATAGCTGTTTGACAGTCATGTCCAAGAATGCAGGCCATATTTACAGGATTGACGTTCTTGCTCACTTTAGTATATCAGACGTAAACCATTATCTCCCTTGGTCCACGAGATCAATTATCGATTTGTTAGGCAGACTATCGGGAATCGCTTGATCATCTTAGCCTTGATAAGAAATCACGAATGCTTCGTTATCATTCGGCTGCCTCCGGAACACTGGTTCCGGACTCGTTCCTATTCTCAGCGGGACCTCTGAAAAGCCATTTGTGTTTATCTGCTGATTAAATTGTTACTAGACATTCGCGTTCTACATCAATTATACCCTGACCAGCATTATCGATCGAATCTTTCACTAGTATATTACTCGTACATCCACACTTAACAAACGATAGTATGAATTATGTTCAGACTAAGTAATTTGTCTAAACGTCAATTTGCAAACTGTTAACCAATCGGATCAAAACTAATTGATAGCTAAAATGGTAAAAAACAAAATTAAAATTAAATTAAAACATAGTTTTCGAATTTCTTTTTAAGGAGTGATTTTCACATATAAGATTAATATGATGGAAATGCGTAAATATGTTTCGAATAAGATATATTTGTATGAAAAACACAGAAAAATGATACATGTATTTTCTATTCTATTGCAAACAGTTTGGATCAAGATCAGACCCCCAACAATTATGTGTCGGAAATTACTCTGAAATCAATTTTGATTTGAGTGTTTTGTGTGAAAAACTTTGAAACTGAACGCAATTCTATAGGAAACAATGTCGTATTCATTTAGACTATCTATGTCGGATCATGATCCAAACTATTTGACACGGATTGATCTGGGTAACTCGTGTCAAAGTTCAAGTTTCTGCTCCGGGATAGTAAAAAGGCCCCGGCAAAACTAAAGGCGCGAGTCACTGCTCCTTAACCCTTAATTATCGTGCTAAGCGGGACTTGGCTTATATTTGCAAACAATCTGGATTCAGATCAGATAAGATGCCGCGTTACATAGCGTCTGATCTGGATCTAAGCTGTTTGTCACTCGAAAAGTACTTTTTCTTTAGATTTAAAAAGATCAAAATTAGTTATTATATTTCGCAGACATTATATTTGAAGCAGACGACAAATCAGCAGGATAAGGGTTAAGTTATGACACTTTGTTTCATTAACTCATTCAACCATAAAATTGTTAACTGACATGTTAATTTCCAATTAGGTCTAGTCCATTCTTTACTTTTTAGGGTTGTGTTAAAAATATTGCAAAATGGCAAACAGTGTATGCCCTGTTCAGATGAATAATGCTAGCATACGACAAGTGTACATTTATTGTTTTCTGATTGCTGAGTGCCGGCTAAATTCTGATCAGATCAGTTACTTGCTGTTTGATCTGGATATACATTGTTTGCTTCTGTAATTCAAGTGGAAGAAAAGGTCTAAAAGAGATGAGGGCAAATGTCTTTTTGCATCTGCCAATTTCACTTATAGAATGTTGTGTGTTTCACCTGCGTCTGCATTATTGGCTATGATACATGCATACAGTTGTCCCAAAAAGTGTTTCCGCTATTACAGAACTACCTACTGGCAATGTATCCCTTTAATATGCAAATACAACAAAGTGTTCATAAAAATGTGTAGGTATGTATAGGTTCAACTTTAAGCATCTATACCCCTTTACCCAATTGCCTATTTCTAGTAATGAAAATAAAGGACCACTTAAAGCAGGTTGAAAGTAATGCAGAAGGCGCCTTAAGGCGATTTCTGCTTTACTTTCAGCCTGGTTTAAAGAGGCTCGCAAACGGATTTAGCATTAAAAATAGTAATTTGTAAATATATGTCGAATGCTTATATAAATGGGTAAGATTTAGTTTAGGATAATAAATTCTGTTAAAAAATCCATTTAAAAAAAAAAAAGAAGAAGCCCTGGTGGGATTCGAACCCGTGACCCTCCATGCGGAGAGAAAACGTGAAAAAATGAGGAAGCTCCTACTACCTCGGCTACCAGCGCTCTCTATATTTATAGTAGCGAATTAACGTACTTCACTAGTAGCGATAGATAGTACTTTTACTACTTTATTCGTCTCGGGTTTATGTCTGAGCCCGTGTAAAGAAGCAACAACAACAACTATACCGTTAGCTAACGCTATAGAAAATCGATGGAAAATATCTTAAAAAACTAAGATTCGGTGCCGATTCTTGAGACTTTTTTTGGACTGATCATATTTTTTTAATGTCAGAAGTCAAATAATGCCACAAATTTGCTTTTATTTGAGTATTTTATTTTATTTTAACAAGTACACCATCCGGTTGCGAGTCCCTTTAAGCTACCATCTGCTAATATGTAGACATTATATCTTATGGCGCATGTTTAAAACTGTTTAAATAGGAACTATTTTGTTCAGCGGAGGAATAAATTAAATACGCTAAAAGTCGCTTCTATGTGGGAAAGGGATACTATGTGTTTCTATCTCATGTAATAAAGATATTTGAATGATCTTTTAGCCTTAATTTTGTTTTAATCAAAACAAAGTAGATCTACTTAACGACCACTCATTGTTGACTGCAAGATATGAATTGTTTCCGATGGAAATAATAGCTTTAACGCGTTTATTTGGAAAGAATAACGCCTTCTCCTCATTCTTGTATTTACTCCATCCTACAAAAGGGAAATAGGCAAACAGTGTAGACTCTGATCAGACGCCGCATTATAGGAATTTCAATATCAAGCAAAACGAAAATTTAAACCAGGCACCCCTGTTTGCTACTCAGATTAAAACATAGTTAACCTTTCTAAAAGTAATTTCCCCCAGTTTAGTGCATTGCGTTTAAACGGAAAAGAGGGGATAACACGCAACGGGCATCTGGATGTTATAGGCGAATTCGTGACAGGTTACACTCAATTTCTGCGCCAACGGAAAGCATCTCGCCAGTTAATGTTTATTTGAAGTATAATATAGGTGTTCGGGATTCAAAGGTTCCACTGTAATCAGTCGAACACAACTCTATTGCTATAAATAGTAAAACCTCTCTATTAGACCACTAAAAGAAGGCTAATTGAGTGTTTAAAGACAGGTGACAGTTTAAGAAAGCTCCTCGTTTTACTGTCACCTTGCTTTAAGCAATCAAACTATTGTAAAACTGTAATAATTAACATAATTAAGTGGTCGTATTAGAGACGTTTTATTATTACTCAGAACAAACATACATGTATTTCAAAACTAAAGCTTTAAAAGAAGTATGTATGTTTGATTTAAGCAAGCTTTGAGAATCGAACGCAGAAATAAAGCAGACCATTTTGGGAATGAACTAGTTGGAAGTGGAAGAATTCGACGACCATATGTCGGACTTCTATCCATTGATGCACTATCCCCTTAAAGGAATGGGGCAAAGGAAAAAACTGAGTGACTTACAGGTATAACCAAGCACTCAAAGAAGCCGAGTGACTTACAGACATACAGAACAGAACAGAACATATTTTATTCTTTGACTTATACATACAGTATCTCGTCAATACAAAATAAATAATATTCACAATTGTCACGTAATCCATTACTGGATCAAATATCATAAGAATACATTTAGAGTAATCGTATCAGTATACATATGTAATTATTTTAATTGGAGATAAACTTTATTTATTACTTTTGTAACACTAAACACTGCACAATGAAGGTATGAAACAACACAGAAAGCTCATGACGGAGCTTTCTGCGTAATTTCTATCCCGCATTGGTCGTTTTGTCTTTAGATATATAAGTATATATATAACACATAGTTTCTTTCTTATTGTAAGTTGTACAATGCAGGTGAAAACCAACACAGGGGGCCTCTGCATGGGCTCTCTGTATTACTTTTATCCTGAATTGCGCAAGTATATTAATTGGTATGAACTTTAACAATTACTATTGTAACAATATTCACAACATAATACATTTAGATTCTTCATATCAGTATACGTATGAAAAATATTATTTTGAAATGAAATTTGATAAATACAACTCTATTACTTCTCACCGCACTATGTAGGTCAGAAATAACACCGTAAGCTCCTAGCAGAGCTTTCTGTGCAATTTCTATCCTAAATTAGGCAGTTTCTGTTTTTAGATTTAAGAGTATATAATACACGTAAGTTAATCCTTCTTACAGTACGTTGTACAATGCAGGTGAAAACCAACACAGAGAGCCTCTGCATGAGCTCTCTGCACCACTTTTATCCTGGCCTGCGCAATCCATATACAAACAAATATTGTATTTTACAACTTCTATACATCGAACTCGTTAAATGCGCTATGAAAATAGCATAATGCATATATAACGACCTGTTAATGTTAACATTATTAATTGGTAAGTATTAATTCAAGTTAAGCAAAGCTACATCCTGTACCTCATTTATAACTGTATTTCGTAAGCTGAAAGCTTCCTGTATATACTTTGCTAAGTTGAAAAGCAATGTTTTATTACTGGTTTGAATTAATTGTATAAATTTAAACATACTTGGTCGGATAAAAAAGTGTCTCTTAATATATTTATTTCTCAGTTCTTTATATTTGGAGCAAATTAAAATAAAATGATACTCATCTTCGATATCGACCGAATTACATATCAAACATAACCTTTGATTTCTGTCAAGCCTATTCGGACCGTAACGTCCGGTTTGAATCCTTAACGAATGAGATGACAATCTCAACCTAGATATAAAACACCTTAAGTTACCAGGTAATCTTTCCAAATAACTTTCGTATTCAAAATTAATTTTGAATAACGCATATAAATCCATAACTTTATTATTATTAACATCAGTTATCCAGTTTTGCATATAACAATCTATCAATCTTTGTTTAAAAACACAATGAAATTTCTTTAAGTTGGCCATACCCTGCGTCTCCCAAATGTACCCAAATCCAAATTCATATAATAAGTTTTTACCTTTGATGCCCAATTTATATAATCTTTATTACAATCTTCTCTAGCACAATTATAAACAGTAGATAAAATAATGTTATCTGTATTCACAATTTTGCACCAGTACTTGACAATCCTAACATATCGTTGAATATACAAAGGATATCTACCTAATTCACCATAAACCCCAACATTACTGGTACTAGTTCTCACCCCAAGAATTGATTTTAAGAATTTCAGATGCACTCTTTCTACCTCTTTAGATTTAGTAAAGCCCCATATCTCGCAAGAATAACTTATAGTAGACCCGACAAAAGCATCAAACAACTGACATGCAAGTTTCGGGTTTATTCTTAACTTACGACAGTTATTTATTAATACACCCAAAGCTTTTAGCCCTTTACCAACTAAATGTTCTTGATTTAAAATGAAGTTGCCTGTATAATTAAAAACTACTCCAAGATAATTGAAATCATTTACAGCTTCTACTTGCTGCCCATTGTATGTCCAAGTTTCGTTAACTTTTAGCCCACCCCTTTTCCGGAATACCATACACTTAGTCTTAGATGTGTTTACTTCCAAACCCCACTGAGTACAATAAGAGTGCAATGAATTTAAACTATTTTGTAAATCTGTTGGCGTCTTTCCAAGTAAAACCATGTCATCCGCGAAGAGTAAAAGAATAACAACTAAATCATCAATATCTAATCCCGAATTTACCCCACTTTGTAAATATAACTCAAGGTCTTCAATAAAAAGAGAATACATTATCGGCGAAATTATCTCCCCTTGTCTTAACCCTACTGAATATTCGAAGAAGTCTGAAAAAGAACCACAATGTCTAACGCATGATTTAATCTTTGTATACATATCCCTTATTATCCTTAACATTTTACCTTGAATACCTGTCCTATACAATTTCAACCAAAGTGAGTTTCTATCAACACTGTCGAACGCTTTTTTCATGTCAATAAATACACAGTACAGTCTATCATTTTTATTCAAATACTTCTGCACAATACACTGCAGCGTGAACAAAGCATCAACGGTAGACCGCCCTTCTCTAAATCCAAATTGAGCATCGGATAAAACTGTATTCTGCTCACAGAAAGTAACTATCCTTTTATTCAAAATTGACGTAAATATTTTTGACAAACAACTCACTAAGGTTATTCCTCTATAATTATTAACATCATCTGTATTTCCTTTTTTAAAAAGGGTAACAATTATTCCCTCAGACCAACTGTCAGGGAAAACACCCGAATCAAGAATAATATTAAATATATCGCACATATGTGCAGCCATGATATCGCTACTTTCTAAAAAGTATTCATTTATTAAAAAATCACCAGCACTCGCCTTTGATCTTTTCAAATTCGCAATAGCAGACGTCACTTCTGCGATACTAATAGGTATATCCAATTCACCAAAGCTACTATCTAAATCGCCAAGCACTCAAAGAAGCCGAGTGACTTACAGACATAGTCAGGCACTCGATTGCTGCTCTTGTACAAGAGCAGCAAACGCACAGTCTAATTCACCCCGTCGGTGCAAGACCGGTGCATACAAATACAAATGACACCAAAGGCGTCAGTGATTACCCTTACGGGAATCTATTCAAAGAACGCAAGTATTGCACTTTTCAATGAAATTGGCAGAAGGGAAATTTATGACATCTTAAATAAAACATTTCTAACATTCAGCAAGTTAAAATAAATTCTGAAAGTAATACAAAAAGCTTTTAAATTCACATGGTTACGTGGAAATATATCATAATAATTAATTCTTCATTCAATCTTATACTAGCTGTGCTATCTGAATTAATTTTAATGAAAATTATAAAACGTACATCAGTCGTTTTGTACTCCGTATCGCCACTGGTCCTAGATTAGCATATGAATAAAAGGGGTTACTGGACGTTTCGCTACCCTGTTGTGTTCGCGCTAGTCGTTTCGCTACCTAGCCGGTTTTTACCCTGGACGTTTCGCCACCCGTACATTTTCGCTACCCCCAATATATATTGATTGGGTTATTTACCCTATATGATTCAAAGATTCAAAGATTCAAAGATTTTATTAAGTAACGTAAACATTAACATGTTTCTTGTTACATGATACAATGGATTGTTAATATAGTATACATGACAATTTCCTTGTATAGACTCTGTTGTCCATCTTATCCATATCTGGATATAAAATACCAATATAACTTGGAATTCTTTTTATTACCTGAGGTTGGACGTATCCGAACCACATACAATCAAAAGTTTGTACAGTATTACCCCTCAACAGCAACCGTCATTTTCGGATGGTATATAATCTCAGAATCACATGACTTCCCACTGGGAAACAAAAGCAACGCAGGAAGTTCCTACAGGAGCCCTCTGTATTACTTTCGTACAACAGTGAACCGCCACCTATTCCACTACGCTAGTGTTGCCTGGTCGCTCAAGAGGGACAATAAAGTAATATGAAAAGATACTGTAAGGCATGAAACCTAATACTCTAATATGTAAACAACAACGGAATTGCAATTTTTTTTTACAGTAATACCCCCTTCACAGCGACCTATCTGAAGGATGAACTTAGGTATTTCAGACACCCGTGACTGTCCGCTGCAAGACACAAGCAATCCAGAATACTCATATATACTGGAGCCCTCTGCATTACACTTGTCCTACACTAGAGTTATGTGCTATTTAGAAAAAGCATGTGGATGGTCACTGCAATTCAAACGTAGCAAAGAAAGTTCGTACATGAGCTCGCTGGCCTAAGCTCGTCCAACAGTACACCTCTACCAGGCTCTAATGAGATATGGGTTCATTGCCGCTCAAGGGGGATAACACTGTAATATGATAGGATAATATTTGCATAAAACTTAGTGCACTTAATCAGGAACAGAAATATAGTTGTTGTACTGTAGTACTACCCCCTCAACAGCGACCCATTAAGCATGGTGAATAGTGATCTTAGAAACAAGTGGGTGTCCAATGCAAGACAAGGGTAATACAAAAAGATCCTACAGGAGCTTTCTGCAATACTCTCATCATGCAGTAAACGACGATCTTCCTCGATTAAGGCATGCTTTAGTGTCGCTTGAGAGGAATAATACCGTATTAATGTTATGATAATATAATACATGAGACATAGTGCTCTTCAACACAACTGAAATATAAATTGTATACAGTGATACTCCTCAACAGCGACTCCAGCGACCTGTGTTAGGAGTATGAAAGATACTTTCCTATACTTTTATACCCATTTATGAAGTAAATTATGAATTTAAAGAAGTTAAATGATCTGAAATGTGTAGTTAATAATGAAATTAACAGTTGTCAATTGTAAAAGGCGCTACTTCGAGCACACGTGCTTAAAAAAAGTGTGAAAACTAACGAAAGAAAAGATTAAGAAAATTATGTGTTGTTTGTTGAGATGTAAATTAAGTACTCGTAACCGTAATTAAATTCTCATCCATAATTAGATTCTCATCACATTGGTGACACTTTAATTAGGTGTTTATCGTGCCGACACACGTGCACATCCATTATCGCAGAAGTTGTTTTTTGCAGATATGTAGCTACAACAATATATGTTTATCGTACGTTTTAATTGGAAAAATGAAAAAAACGTATATAAATGGTAAACTTGAGGCCATCTTTACATTCACTTTTGAATTCTCGATGTCGCGCAACTGTCTGTCATGTGGAATATGTGTTACAAAAAGGCAACAATCGGTTAAATGTGACAACTGTTTGCAATTGCAACACCGCACCTGCACTGGTAAGTTAACTTTTACATCATACTGATCAGTTTGGATCCTTAAGAAAATCACTTTATAATTTCCCAGCTGTCCAATATTTAATAAGTTCTATGTTATGTAAAAAAAAACACCAAAAAACCACATTCAACCCTAACGACGAGTACAGTAAAACCCCTCTATTACGACCACTAAGAAATGGCTTATTGATTTTATAAAATGCAGGTGACCGCTTAAAGCAAGGTGACAATAAAACAGAAAGCTCCCACATGAGCTTTCTGTTTTATTGTCACCTTGCTTTAAGCAGTCGCTTGTCGTAAATACCTAGTAATTCACATAATTTTGTGGTCGTAATAGAGAGGTTCTACTGTATACTCGTCTTTCACAAACAAAGTATCTTGTGACGAGTCCTATGCAAACAGTGGAGACCCTGATTACTTTTGATCTTGATGAAGTACAATGTATATATGCTTTATGTTATCCAAGCTGTCTTTACATTTTAACATTTTATGCAACAAATAACTCATTAGAGTTATTATAAAGATAGATTTGACTTATGCTAGGTAGAATATGCATATATATGCATTAACCCATTGACCCCTAGTAACGAATAACAGTCGTATATGAATGGTATATGCAATAAAACCTTTGTATTACGACTACTTATAATTGCGCTAATTGTTAGGTGTTTACGACAGGTGACCGCTTAATGTAAGATAACAGTATAACTCCTCTTTCAATTGTCACCTGTCTTTAATACAACAATTCAGGTTCAGGTCGTAATAGAAAGATTATTCCGATATGTGGCGATTTATTAAATAAGCAGACAACATTTTAAGCAATTATTCACGCTGAGAGGATAACTGACACTGGTAGCGTGTAGTCGATACACATAACGGTTATGGCACGTGTCATACAGTTCGTGTATCACTAGAAGTTTTCCAGAAGTAGAAATACTTACCTTTGATGTTTAAACTATAGCATCTGATCAGGAACAAAACTGTGTTTTTTTTAATAAAATAAAACACCGATCCACTTTGGCTATACTGTTTTTGGTATACGAGTTGGATACAGATACATTAAATTAACTAATGATTTATCTTCCATGACATATGTGATTTTAAATGAAAGGTTAACTGTTTGGATTTAGATCAAATGTCACGTTCGAATAGGTAAAGAAAAGATTCTCTGATTAGGCATTGAAGGTGTTAATGTAACGAGTCGATAAAACAAAAAGTCACAAGCAGAAGACTACTTCACGCTGATATGATTACAGTAGCCGATACACAAATCGCGTGTGGGACATGTCTTTATTACAGTGATAAGAAATCGTACTTGTAATAATAGTTTCACAAATAACATTAACATTGTAACATGTAATCAGAAGCCAAACAGATATTTTTAAACTAATAACAATGCGACGAAATGCATGGACCTCTGTTTGTTAAAAAAAGCAGACTACAGTTATTCTAATTCACGCTGAGAGGATTACTAATTGGCACGTGTATTACAGTGATTACATCTCGGCACGTGTCTTACAGCGATGTCAATATATCGTGTCACTTTCGTGTATTCGACAAAATAATTTATCTCTTTAAATTGCAGTCTGTTGCGAAATTCATATGTATTTTTTGGTAAAACATACAGTTTACAGTTTATTTTCATAAATCCAGTGGGCTTGAAAGCCCATGAGGACAACATTAAGCGTTACATAGTTATGTTATAAACATACATGTACATACAAAATGTATTATAAACAAACAAATATAATAATATGGCGACTATATAAAGGTGTGTCAAGTAATTACTTGAAACTTACATAAACCAAGTGAGACCCAATTGACTCTATTCAAATAAGTTTCGATGTCCCTGAGCAACATATCGTAGGTAATTCTTACATATTTTACATTGTTTAAACTCAAAACTTTTAGCCAATATTTTATGATATTATAATATCTTTTAGTAAGACATGAGCAACGACCAAGCTCTCCATAAATAAAATCATTTTGTGTACTTCTTTTTACATTTAGTATTTTCTTACAATACTGCATATGTACTGTTTCTATATTATTTGCTTTAGCAAATCCCCACACCTGACTACTAAATTCTAGGACGGGTTGAACCAGTTTATCGAATAATTCTAGCCCGTGTTTAACAGATACAAATGTAAATTTATATAAATATTTGTTTAATTTAAATATAGATTTTAACGCTTGACCTGCGAGAGTCCCATGTGCTTCTGCAAATGAACCCCCACTAGTAAAAACAATTCCAAGATAAGTAAATTTATTTACAATTTCTATATGCTCACCATTATAATTGAAAACTAAATTTCTAGGCAATGAACCACCTTTTCTGAAAATCATAATTTTTGATTTATTAACATTTACCTTTAACTTCCATCGATTACAAAAATCTATTAAGAGATCTAAAGACTTTTGTAATTCTTCTGCAGTATTTGCAAACAAAACAATATCATCGGCGTATAAAAGCATCAATATCTTAACAAATCCTGTATCAAACATATACACGCACCTCTAGTAAACGTATGAAAGTATGAAAGGATTACTATATGGCACGTGTATTACAGTGATAACATCACGGCACGTGTCTTACAGCGATGTCAATATAGCGTGTTACTTTCGTGTATTCGTGTTCAGGGGCGTGTCTGGACCAATTTTGAGTTTACGCACCATGGCTAGGGGGCTATAGGGTAATGGGTTAAGGAACGAATCAGAACTTTGTAAATATCTCTCTTTACCCTTATCATGCTTGATGGATTGTTATATGCAAAACTGGATAACTGATGTTTTATAGTTATGGATTTATGCGTTATTCAAAGTTAATGTGATAATTTTCACCTAATTTTCACCTGCACTGTACAACTTACTATAGGAAAGTTAACTATGTCAGAACTTATGTATAATGATACGAAGATCTAAATGTATTCTTATAATATTTGATCCATTAATGGATAACGTGACAATTGTTAATATTATTTATTTTGTATTGACGAGATACTGTATGTATAAGTCAAAAAATAAAAATATGTTCTGTTCCGTTCTATATTTTGGTTAAAAGACATACACGCACCTAGTAAACGTACTGACTGTGTTAAGGGGTCACTTAAAGGAGGACATATCTTAATACAGAAAGCAACTACAGAAGCTTTGTGCATTACTTTTTATTCAAAATCAAATCTAGAGATACCTCTGTTCCTTATTAAAAACATTTTAGCATATACGTTGTCGTGCATGCTCGTGAAGTGGAGAAAACGTTATTCTTTTCCGTTTCAACGCAAACGAAACGCAAACGCAGTGCATTAAAATTGGTAAAATGACAACAATTTTGACGACTCGTTTTATACTGAGTGGCAAACAGTTTGGAGTCAGATCAGACGCCGAATTATCCGGCGTCTGATCTGACTCCAAACTGTTTGCAATGGAAATAAGTTTAGTGTAAACGCGTTTATTGGGAAAGAATACCGTTTTCTCCACTGTACTCGACATTGCTTTGCCGAATTTGTATTGTGTTTGTTTTAGGGCTATCTATTGGAGAGTGCAGAGAGTTGAAATGGGCAACAACAAAATGGTACTGTCACGGATGTGAAACGGAAGAGCCAAGCACAGAGTTGGAGGATCCGTTAGAATTGTCGGTTATCCACCACATCCCAAGCTCTCCCATCAACCGGATTCCAAACTCTCCCAGATCAGAAGACATTCCTGTCTTAGACGAGGAAATGATTGTGGAAGAGGTACGTCCTGACGAGACGGCATCCAGCGATGATGACGACGATGATGATGATGATGATGATGATAGGTAATGTAACTCTTTCCTCCCTGAAACCTAACAAACATTTTTGATTTTAAAGGATTGATTTTGACAATATATGTCAAAATAACAAACAGTGCAGATCCTGATCAGAGGGCTCCTTAAGGAGCACTCTGATCAGTGTCTACTCTGTTTGCATAGGTTCAACGAGTTAAGGCGTTATAAATATATGATATCGTTATTTCAGTCTCACCCATGTTCATATTACATACATATATACCTCTATATCCATTTCAGATCCCTGTATACCAACTACAACAATGATTCGTTCGTCAGTGCAATTCCAGAGTTGAGAGACATTACATTCAACATCAACTCCACAGTTTATCCAGTAGACAACATACTAGGACAGTAAGTCTTCACACAATGATACGCATTTTATGCAAGTAATTTATTCGTCTTATGAATATTATAGTTCCTTTTCGTACAGCCATGAATATGTAGCACATGAATTTGTTCCCTACAATCTAGAAGTAGTAACTATTAATTACGCTATCATCTATCTTAAATACGTTTCGTCAATAAAATGGGATTTTAAGTCACGTTCTGTGTATCTGTTATATCTTCAGGTCACTCCCTTCCGGACCGGAGCTAGATCCGGATATACCCGCAGACCGTCCACTGGAATATGAAGTTGTAGAAGGTGGCTCAAAACGAGGTGGAAAGATGTTACTAAGCAGTGATGGGTATTCATTCACAGTGAAGGTATTTCTAGTTGATTCATTTAAACCATTACCCCATAGCCAGCCTATGTTTGTTATTGGTGATACGTTATCACTGAAAGCATGTTGAATCTAAGACTTAATGCGCCTTAATGCACATTCTGCTTTACTTTCAGCCTGCTTTCAGCCACCATCTTGTAGAATATTGAAAATATCCACTGACTGAAACCCATTACGCCCTTTACGCTTTTCTTTTTATAAACACGCATTTTACGCCTGATAGTTCATTCTGCTTTACGTTCAGCCTGCATTCATAAAATACATTTTACAATGTGTATAGTTCAGATTTTATGAATATGTACATGTTTTATATTATTACAGAAATCCAAGGACAACTGGACATACTGGTATTGCTCAGTAAGGACAAAGACTATGCGATGCCGTGCTACAGTTTCGCAGAGAGTAGACCACTTCAGCACTGGAATCCACGGACATTCACACGCCGCTGACCCTGGTCTAAAGTCACAGACAAAAGTCTCAGTTCAGGTAATAATTACAATTTGCTACTGTAAATAATCCCCATTTCGAGCATTATGTTGTACTTTCAATCTGCTTTAAGTCGTCAACTGTGTTCAACACTCGAACTCGGTAATAGTGGTACGAGTTGTTTTGTCTTTACTTTCACATTGCTTTACGTTTACATCACGTAAAAAATGAATTGCTTTTGTATTTCAGGTCAGGCAGACAGCCACAGAACAGGTTTTCCGGGCAGCCGCCGACATAGTGCAGACAACTGTAAGCAACTCTGAGAGTGAGTTCGTGGCCAACATCGACACGCTGACAAGAATGGCAAACAGACAGCGCCAAGTGTTACGCCCACAGAATCCGAGACCGGACAATCCACACTTTGAGGTAAATGTTCCATCATTGGAAGTTATCTGAAACGAAATGTAAATATTGAAAGGTATCATGTACGCACATAAACGCATGCATAAAATGTACATTTATAGTCAAAAATGAAGCTCACTCATAACGAAGTCGTCGGGACTGTCGGATTTCGTTCGTTAAATCAAAACTTTATTCTCTGGGATCTGGGATCCATTCCACTATATTTTAGTTGGAGATGGGAAATAAAATGTGTTACACCAAAATATGTCAATATATCAAATTTCGTTGTAAGTGAGCTTCACGGTAAATGTATTTAATATATTAACCTCTCTTTTACAGATTGATGTAGACTTCTTAAAGGCAGATAGATTTCTGGTTGCGGACCTTGTAGTAGACACAGCTAGACACATCATTTTTGGGACGAATGCTCAGCTGACACAACTTTCCAGATCCAGACGCTGGTTTATGGACGGCACCTTTAAAGTTGTCAAGGACCCGTTTTATCAACTCTCCACGATCCACGCATTTAGTCCGGTGGCAGAGACCGATAAGCGTGTTTTGCGGTCCGTACAATGTTTTTTTTGCTGTTTCTATACCTCTGAGGTGTGCTCTGGCATCTTTGGGCAATCCGCACAATATGCAAATTAAGGTCGACATTACTGAAAATCTTGTTTTCGCCAATATCTCAGTAACTATGCATGGTATCAAAATAATTTTGGTATCTATCCCCATGTTCTGAGGGGTAAATAGTCAGATAAAGCCATTTTAGCAACGACCACAGTGATATTTTGTGCTGAATAGGCATATTCAGGCAGCCACTACTGAAAATCTAGTTTTCGTCAATATCTCAGTACCTCTGCATGGTATCATAATAATGTTGGTGTCTATCTCCATGTTTTGAGGGGTAAAGAATAAGATTAAACAATTCTAGTAAAGATTACACCAACATTTTGTGCAGAATGGGCATATTTAGGCAGCCATTACTGAAAATCTCGTTTTCGTCAATATCCCAGTAACTACATATGGTATCAGAATAATTTTGGTGTATATCCCCATGTTTTGAGGGGTAGAAAATCAGATAAAACCATATCAGTATTGATCCCACAAATATATTTATAAGTTTGTGATGAATATGCATATTTCAGCCAGTACTGAAAATCTCATTTTCGTCAATACCTCAACAACTACGTGTACATGTGATACATGTATTTAATATGATTCTGGCGTCTGTACTCATGTTTGTAGGCGTAAAGAAGCAGATTAAACCAATCCAGTATTGATCACACCACCTTGTTTTGCAAAATATACAACAATCCACTTCAGTGTACTTCCAAGTTACAAAGCATTCCTTTTACTTATAATGCTGTATGTTGCCATTACTGCACTGACTCAGTTCTGAAACAAGTCCTTTTCAACAATATTGTCAATGTCATCGACATTCGGGTGTGCTTATTCTGGCAGGGTACTTCCTCATGGCATCCACAAAATATTGTGCATAGCAAGTGAGTCGCATATCACAGACACATTGCTGTCGGACAGGGTGTATCCGTAGCACAACCACAGCTTATTATTTCCAGCTCATCATGTGCAGCAACAGTAAAGTTTGCTTGCAATACAACTGGTATCAATTATCTAGGGCGTTCATTATGGCAGTCTGAATGTTTCACGATCTCTTTGAATGCCTCTTTAGAAGGTGAAAGTGTATTAAGCTGTCAAACATTTGTAAAAAGAATTCTACCAATCCTTCGCAACCAGGCTACTCCACAAACTTCAGACATGTTCGATGTCACCAAGCTTTTGATTCTGTAACAGGCAGTCATGAATTATGTCGCTTCTCAAACGATGTCGTCTATAGCATAAGATAAGTTGCCCACACTGTGCAGTACCACCCCATTCTTAAGGACACTGCCTTTTTCTACTCCGAAGCACTGACGCACAGTGCCACAGCCTGAGAGCACATTGGCGACTGACAGATGTGAAAGCTATTGTTTATGTTCACGTGCAGTTGCGGCAATGTCTGCAGCATGTGAACCTTCTTTTGTAAAACGACAGGTCAGGTTCAACTTTGCATAGAAGTACAGCAGGAAGACGAAATCGTCAATGTCCTCACATACACATTTACAATGTTTGATTCTTTTACACCACTTTCAGCTGCCTTAATCATCTGGTGTATGATAATTACAGCCGCTTCCTCATGATGGGTTATGCTACCTTTTTTGCAGAAGACAGTGTCATCCTGAAATACTGGTACAGTATTAGTCGAGGTAATGGTCATACTATGTCCATTTGGCTTTCTGGATCAAATTCTGACATATCAGATATGACCTGTACGTGTATATACCTTATTCTCAGTTGCTGTAAGGAAAACCTTCTGGAGCGGCAATGGAGTGTGTAACTGCAGATTTTGTCGTCGTCTGGCCTCGTCACCAGCCCGATCTGTCCACATTCCACTTTTAATCCTGAAGTTGAAGTAGCGATCGAGTGTGTCTTAGCTTGCCACCCTCTTCATAATATCCATCATGAAGCCATTCACACAGTTCCTTGATTAGACCCGATTATAACCCAAATTATAGCACAGTCATCCAGTATTTCTGCCATCTCTGAATTATTAACCTGAGAAGTTGTGCAGCGTGTGTTCCTGCCTATATGGATCAGGTATCGGTCGTCGATCCTCTCACTGAACTACCAACAAGACCATACAGCTGAGCCATAATGCATGGTTTCAACATAATTTTGGTGTCTATCCCAGTGTTTTAGGGGTAAATAATCAGATAACCAGTTCGTTTAGAATTCAGAGATGACAGATGGCTATAAACGATTCTGATCAAGGAACTTTGTGAATGGCTTCATGATGGACATAGTCTGATCATACCTCTACTAACGCTGAACCAGTATTTCAGGATAACACTGTCTTCTGCAAGAAAGATAGCATAAACCATCACGAGGAAGCGGTGTAATTATCATACACCAGATAATAAAGGCAGCTGAAAGTGGTGCAAAAGAATCAAACATTGTATGTGAGGACATTGACGATTTTGTCTTCCTGCTGCACTTCTACGCACAGTTGATCCTGACCTGTCGCTTTACAAAAGAAAGACCACATGCTGAACAAACTACTGTAGACATTGCCGCAACTGCACGTGAACATAAACAATTGCTTTCACATCTGTCAGCCGCCAATGTGCTCTCAGGCTGAGGCACTGTGCGTCAGTGCTTCGGAATAGAAAAATGCATTCTCTTCAAAGTACTTAAGAATGGTGTGGTACTGCACAAAGTTGGTGACTTATCTTATGCTATAGGCGACATCGTTTGAGAAGCAACATAATTCATGGCTGGCTGTTACAGGATCAAAAGCTTGGTGACATCGAACATGTCTGCATGGAGTTTATGGAGTAGTCTGGTTGCGAAGGATTCCTAAAAAATATTTTTGCAAATGCTCGACAGCTTATGTCACTTTCACCTTCTAAAGAGGCATTCAAAGAGAACGTAAAACATTCAGACTGCCATTTGGAAATCAGCTCCCAAATCAGAACATGAACCATTAGATCCTGTCGAGTTTGGGTGGACACTTGATGAACGCCCTAGATAATTGATACCAGTTGTATTGCAAGCAAACGTCACTTTTGTTCTACAGGAGGAGCTTGAAATAATAAGGTGCGGTTGTTCTACGGATACACTCTGTCCGACAGCAATGTGTCTGATATACGACTCACTTGCCGTGCAAAATATTTTGTTGATGCCACGGGGAAGCACCCTGCCAGAATACGCACACCCGACGTGTCGATAACATTGACAATGTTGTTAAAAATGACTTGTTTGAGGACTGAGTCAGTGCAGTAATGGAAACATACATCATTATAAGTAAAAGGAATGCTTTGTAACTTGGATGAACACTGAAGTGGATTGTTGTATATTTTGCAAAACATGTTGGTGTGATCAATACTGAAATGGTTAAATCTGGTTCTTTACCCCTACAAACATGAGTACAGACGCCAGAATTATGTAAATACATGTATCTATGTACATGTAGTTGCTGAGGTATTGACGAAAATGAGATTTTCAGTACTGGCTGACTAAATTTGCATATTCAGAAACACTATTTGGGTGATCTTTACAGAAATGGCTTCAACTGATTATTTACCGCTAAATACATGTGTTTATACGCCAGAATTACTTTGATATAATATGTCGTAGATGATGATACATTGACGAAAACAAGATTTTCGGTAATGGCTGCCGAAATATGCATATTCATCACAAACTTATAAATATTTTTGTGGGATCAATAAATCTACTACATATAGGCATTTATATCGATTTATAAATATTATATCATGAGTTTATGGCTATATTTTAGTTATATGTATCATTTGGAGTAAAACAAATCGACCAAATATACATTAATACCGGTCATAACCATACCGCTCCAAATCTGGAATTCACCCAACAAAACTTTTGAGATGCGGTCACGTCGCAAAACGAGTTAAATCTACTACATGTAGTAGTATATCTCCTAATACCTCCAATAATGGAGAGCTACATAGTACATACATTGGTAACATAACAACTGAGAATAAGGTATATACACGTACAGGTCATATATCTGATATGTCAGAATTTGATCCAGAAAGCCAAATGGACATAGTATGACCATTACCTCGACTAATACTGTACCAGTATTTCAGGATAACACTGTCTTCTGCAAGAAAGATAGCATAAACCATCACGATGAAGCGGGTGTAATTATCATACACCAGATAATAAAGGCAGCTGAAAGTGGTGCAAAAGAATCAAACATTGTATGTGAGGACATTGACGATTTTGTCTTCCTGCTGCACTTCTACGCACAGTTGATCCTGACCTGTCGCTTTACAAAAGAAAGACCACATGCTGAACAAACTACTGTAGACATTGCCGCAACTGCACGTGAACATAAACAATTGCTTTCACATCTGTCAGCCGCCAATGTGCTCTCAGGCTGAGGCACTGTGCGTCAGTGCTTCGGAATAGAAAAATGCATTCTCTTCAAAGTACTTAAGAATGGTGTGGTACTGCACAAAGTTGGTGACTTATCTTATGCTATAGGCGACATCGTTTGAGAAGCAACATAATTCATGGCTGGCTGTTACAGGATCAAAAGCTTGGTGACATCGAACATGTCTGCATGGAGTTTATGGAGTAGTCTGGTTGCGAAGGATTCCTAAAAAATATTTTTGCAAATGCTCGACAGCTTATGTCACTTTCACCTTCTAAAGAGGCATTCAAAGAGAACGTAAAACATTCAGACTGCCATTTGGAAATCAGCTCCCAAATCAGAACATGAACCATTAGATCCTGTCGAGTTTGGGTGGACACTTGATGAACGCCCTAGATAATTGATACCAGTTGTATTGCAAGCAAACGTCACTTTTGTTCTACAGGAGGAGCTTGAAATAATAAGGTGCGGTTGTTCTACGGATACACTCTGTCCGACAGCAATGTGTCTGATATACGACTCACTTGCCGTGCAAAATATTTTGTTGATGCCACGGGGAAGCACCCTGCCAGAATACGCACACCCGACGTGTCGATAACATTGACAATGTTGTTAAAAATGACTTGTTTGAGGACTGAGTCAGTGCAGTAATGGAAACATACATCATAGTAAAAGGAATGCTTTGTAACTTGGATGAACACTGAAGTGGATTGTTGTATATTTTGCAAAACATGTTGGTGTGATCAATACTGAAATGGTTAAATCTGGTTCTTTACCCCTACAAACATGAGTACAGACGCCAGAATTATGTAAATACATGTATCTATGTACATGTAGTTGCTGAGGTATTGACGAAAATGAGATTTTCAGTACTGGCTGACTAAATTTGCTTATTCAGAAACACTATTTGGGTGATCTTTACAGAAATGGCTTCAACTGATTATTTACCGCTAAAAACATGTGTTTATACGCCAGAATTACTTTTATATAATATGTCGTAGATGATGATAGATTGACGAAAACAAGATTTTCGGTAATGGCTGCCGAAATATGCATATTCATCACAAACTTATAAATATTTTTGTGGGATCAATACATCTACTACATATAGGCATTTATATCGATTTATAAGTATTATATCATGAGTTTATGGCTATATTTTAGTTATATGTATCATTTGGAGTAAAAAAAATCGACCAAATATACATTAATACCGGTCATAACCATACCGCTCCAAATCTGGAATTCACCCAACAAAACTTTTGAGATGCGGTCACGTCGCAAAACGAGTTGAATCTACTACATTTAGGCATATATATAGATACAAGAGTATTATAATCAAGGTGTATGGTCGTATTTAAGGTTTTTATTTTATGCTAAGCAGTGAATTGTAGAGTTTTCTCAGTAGATTATAAAGTTATAATCTACAGTGAATTATAACTTTAGGAACTATTTTTTGCCGGAACTACTTTTTTTATTACCTCCCTTTAAGGTGGTTCGCGGGTCAGCTTATTCTGTGTCAGAATTCTTTGAAACCTTGATTAAATTGAAATATACCATATGGAGAGTGAAAAATCGTTAAAATAAAAAAAAGTTACAGTGCCGTTTTTTTCTGACAGGACCTTTTGTCGAAAAAAGCTCCTTTTTTATAAACAGGGATATTTTCTTTATAAAATGATATAACTCAATAATTTCTGTACATTCAAGTAAACTGTACATAGACTATAAGATATTGGGCAAACAAAAGTATTTTATGACATATTTGTTGGAAATATCAATATTTAAAAAAAGTCAAATTCTGAAAATCTCAAATTACAAAATATCTAGCTGTTTAACGTACACTTATTTTACTCTTATTAGATAGATATAACTTAATTCTACTAGTCACAAACATTTAATGAAAATCTACAGTGGAATTTACATTTTATACATGATTTCCTGAAATTCTGAAAAAATGTAAACACAAAACGAGTAACCTCCCTTGAGTTCAACTTTAAAATGCCGTCAGCTCTAAATAATACCATAAGTCAAACCTGTAATAAGGGACCATTGAAAACGGTAGCCTGTAGATCTTTAAAGGCAAGTGACTGCTTAATGCATAACAAAAGTAATGCATAAAAGCTCCTTTAGGATCTATCTTTTAGCATTATGTTTGTCCTGTGTTAAGCTGCCATCTGTCATATAGGCTATAAATACTCACAAATTTAGCTGTCACTTGACTATACTTGCATCTGATATTATTCATTATTACTTGACTAAACATAGCCTGTCCTTTGATCACTGCGTTATGAAATGACTAGTCACTAAAATCAGACAATTTGTTAAAAAAAAAGTTTTGAACCGAGTGGGAATCGAACCTAGAACCGTTGGATTGCAAGTCTATCACCGTATCCACTGCGCTAACAGAGCAGACACTGAGTAAGATCAAACTTTTCTTTATCTAAATTTTCTACTATAAGCACGTGCCGCAAAGATCGGGTGAAAGTCGTCAGCATTTCCGGAACTCGAGATGCGGGCCGCCCGCTGTCGAACCACCTTAATTTAAAACATGATTATTTTCCTTGTAAAGGAAGGTCTGCTCTAATTTTTGTTCAATAAGCTGTGATAATTCTTTTGAACATTACTAATTCAAGCAAAAGCACAGCAAAATGGATATTAATGATAGATATTGACATTTCAAGCTTATGTGAGATGTTGGAAATGAAAATAAAACAGTTTGCCAGATTTGGTAATAAATCCAAACAACAATGTTCAACATAACAGACAATCATATTTTTTGCATTAAAAAAAGAAAAAAAAGCGTGAAAAAGTTTTTGCCATTAAACAGTTGAAGAGGTCCTTTTATCTTTCTCTAAGATGTGATGAAGTATCTGATATCATATCTTGCATTGTCAGATCTGTCTAGTGTAGTTTACAGGCAGTTTACTGACAATACCATTTTGAAAATGTTCATAATATGATAACAAAACAATGCCTGAACTGCAGTTTTAACCCATTACCCCATAAATTTATACGCCTTTTAACGTCTATAATTTATCCCTCCACTGAAGAAAATAGTTCCAATTCATACAGTTGAGAATATAAATTAAACATTAGAAAAGATTTCTACATTCTAGCAGCTGGTAGCTTTAAAGCATGCTGAAAGTAAAACAGAATGCACCTTAAGGCACATTCTGCTCTACTTTCAAACTGCTTTAAGTGGTCACCTGTCTTCAAAACTAGAAACATAGTATGGGGTAATGGGTTAAGTGTATTTTGTCTCCATCCCTTTAAGTTATCCTCCTTGATCCACGTGTCTCCTTGTTATTTGCTAAACTGCTGTCATCAGCTTCATCCATTTCTGTCATTCATCCAATTAACTTTTCATTTGCGGGTGTTGTTGAATTCATTTCGCTTTTGGTGGAACCATCCAAGCAGAAACACACAGTAAAGAACTCATCATAGTGTTAATTACATAATGAGTTACTAAATGCATGCTTCTGAAAGAATAGGCTATCTCTCTAGTCCAATTACACAAAAACATCAGATTATGTGTTTATTATACCGGTAGATCTCTACATAGCAATTCGTTGTGTTGAATCAGACTGTATAGAGTGAGTGCTGCCATCAATCTCAAATCCTGGCATTTTATATAGATTGGTGCAGAAACTGACAGATTAGGAGACTTCCCGGCTAACCATTTAATACAAATTCCCATGGCAATGTGACATTCAAATACATCTGTGAAACGCATAACATTGAAATTTTCGCAAATTTCCAAACATTTTTTTTTTTAAAAAAACGCATGTCTCCCCTGGTTATTGTCAAGAAAGTGAAACGAAATCAAAAATCGAGTTTTAGTAAATGCAGTCCCAACCATCCCCTCCTAAGAAGCAACCAGTTAACAAAACAAGAGACATAACGATGTCAAGTCCATAGTTTACACTGTTGTGCCAAAAAGCACGTTACTTTCGCTCTGTTGACCAAGACAGGTAAATGCGACTATCAAATTTACCCCCATCCCATCCACTTGTTGCACCGGTAGAAAAAAAACCGTGACGGGTTTCGATACTGATCTGTTTCTACTAATCCGATTTCTTTCTTGGTATTGTCTTGTCCTAGTGTTGCTGGCCATAAATAAGTTCCCACCCTGGAAATCTGTCATATGTTTTTGATGTATTTTAGCTGTGTACGGTAAACAGGAACCTGTTGATTAACTTAAAGTCACTAAGGGTAAATATCTTTCAAAAGCTGAATTAATTTCTGATTAGACAGAGAGGCGTACATAAATTACTGCCACTCGTTTAATCGTTCTTTGTCACTGTTTTGTAGACCTAAATTGGCAATCCTTCATCAAGTTAAGAAGCATATCAAATATTTCAAGATGTAATATTAAATATTCGGAAAAAAGATTCAATTTCCATACAAAATGATAAAACCTACAGTAATTGCGAATGTGTTTCGTTCCACAGCGTGTGTATATCGTTAATATTCAATACACTACATCAGACCTGACTTTCCGTTTGTCCCCAATATATACAGTACAGTACTTACTTTGTGCACTAACTCCTCCATTCCTACAGCTTTTAAGGTACTTCGCATATGCGCGTAGTTTCCATACGATTGTTATGAAACTTTTCATGAAGAATGATAATAGCCTAAGAAACAATGTGTCTAAATATAGGCAAAATTTATCGTGTGGTTTGTCTTTAAGGTCTTTTTTCTGACAAAAACCTAGAATTTTGATGATTTTATTTTTCTTAAAAATGAATAAAGCTAATGACTATAATTCTCACCCAATAAGTAGTCCACAACATTCATTACAAGAAAAGCTAAACACATTTTGAATAAAGGTGTTCAGAAAGATGTTATCAGCTATTTAAATTTTGCAAAATGCTAAAAAATTGAATTACAAAAAGCTGACTCATTCAATGTATATTTGTTTTCATTTTATTCAAATATATGGTTGATGAACTAGTCAGTCTGAAAAAATTAGAAAATATTACAGTCAGGATTTGTTGTAATAACATATTTTCTTATCAAAATGTGGGATATTTGTTGTTTAGATACAGTTACCTACCATAGAATTAAAACTTTGTCATTAAAATGCATTATTATTTATTCATGGACTTGCATACAAGGTTTATTATATTGTTTTAACATAATTATAATGGGCAATATCGATCTTGAAAAGGTTAGCGTATTGATAAGCTTCAATGTGTGGCTTTATAGTTCGATCAAATCGTTTACATGTATACCGATTTAATTGACTTGTAAGTCATTAAACTAAAACGTACAGGTAAGTGGACATACTTGGACCGTAAACATCACTAGTTCTAATCAACGAAGACTAAACATAACATGTCTCTTGATTACTGTGTTATGGATTGACAAGTCAATAAATCGGACACTAAAAAAAATATTTGGATCGGATGGGTCTCGACCTATGACCTTTTGATTGCTACATGTAGTCAACCACTATACTAACTGCGCTATGAAGGATTATACTAATTCGTATCAACATTTCCTTTATATAAATTTTCTAGTATAAACACGTACGAAAACAGTCTGTGTCGTCAAGACGCATATCCGCTCGCCCGCAAGACCGACTTCCGGTAGCCAAAGGCCTTAAATTACAACCTTATAAGTTTGCAGACTATTTCCAGGCACATATGTCACAGAGATCAGATTTTGATCTGGTCTTTTTCCACAGATTTGCATTAGATTGTTCGTGCACTCAGGGTCTGATGTGGTTTTTGAACTGTCTGCATAAAAGGTTGTCTGCCGTCTTCTCTTATTTGGGGCTCGAACGTGTCTTGATCGATATTATATGTATATCTCTGAAATCCGGACAGTTGTGAGGGTTCAAAAAGGATCTAAAGACGAAAAGTTGTATTTTGGGTTGCGATGGTGTTGCATAGAGCTTTGATATGAGTTTTCTGTAATATAATCGTGCTACATTGAACGACTAGTCTACATGTTAGGGAACCGTTGGTGTTTGTGTCCGGTTTTCAGATGTGCTACTGTATTTCTACATACGACCGTGGGAAATTATACTATATCCGATCAACGTCACAATATGACGTCATACAACCATAATTTTAAGTGATGTAATGCTTGTGTATATCATATATTAGCACATGGCTTGGAGCTCTCGGCCAATCAGATGCCTCAAAAACCTGTGAATATATCGTTTATTTCAACAAACCATGGAATAACTAACAAACTGTTCACTTATTCCTCGCTTCCGTCATCTCAAGGCAATTTGACGTCACAATTCTAAAAACAGCTGAGGTCAGAGGTGAACTGCACACGCTTCATGACGTTATATTATGTACAGTGAGACCTAGACTTTAAAGACAATTACTAATGAATTGTGCTTACATATAGAGCTCCAATAAGCGTTATTTATGTTGGTGTCTAAGCATGCTTAATGTCTCAAACTTATCATTTGAAATAACCTTTCAATTTTAGTAAAATATTACAAACAAAATGACTTTTTCGTCTAAAACAGAAATCAGAAACGAATGGTTTTCTTGTTTTCCTCGAGCCCAAGCCAGTGCTAAATAGGTTAGACCATGGTTGCGCGCAATAAACGACATAGTTGTGCTAAATAGGTTAGACCATGGTTGCGCGCGAATAAACGACATAGTTCTCGGGGGCTACGCCCCCTCGAACTATATCGTTTATTCGCTTGCAACCATGGTCTAACCTATACATATTATATCGTATGTCTTGCTTAGTCTGGTTCCCGTCGTGCTACAAGAACGGTGTTTTTAATTTTCACTTTATTACTGGATCTAGAAAGATTTCGCTTCTGCTGTTTTCATGGGGTCTCTAACCTGCCCTGATATATCTGTTCAAGTCAAAAGTTGAAGTGTTGGCTATATGACTTTCTGCTGACAGCAGAAACAGCCTGTAAAAATGATCTACTTAGTCTTATCAGTGAGCCCCTGTGACGACAAGATAATTTTTTACGGGCGCCGTCCTCAGCGCATGAAGTCTAAAAATAGCTCGCTGTCTCTTACTGTACACATAGTGGACTAAGATCTACTATTTTCAGTTTCAAATCTGCATGTTTCTTTCATCTGCTATTAAACTGCTTTGTCTCTGCATATTTAACCCTTTGCCTGCTATAATCCCGACTTCATTAGAAATTGCAAACGGGTTGGATCCAAATAAGACAGCATTTGATCTGGACACTGATTGACACTCATCTTTATTATTTGGCAATTTATAATTGCATAAATCTGAATTTAACTAAACTTGCTAACAACAATTTCAAAGCAGTCGTTTTTACAGCAGATAAGGGTGAAAGCTGTATATGTATGAAATACAGTACTTTTATGGTGGGCCTCATTGGGATTAGTCGTTAGACTAAACGAGTCACCCTCGTAAAAGACATTTCCTGACATACTTTCGGTGATAACACCTAACCAGGCTGTTCATACCTCTAGCAAAGAACCACTGAAGTGTCTCATGTGAGGCCCGTTTCTTATATTTAATAGTTTGGTTAGAAATACCCATTGAAAAGGCTCTCAGGTATGAGTATGTCAGGGCCTCTCTAGGGAGAGTGAGATGGCTGTGACATTTGCTTTATGCTTTTACAGTTACCTTCACGCCATTCGAGTACAGTGAAGGGGGGGGGGGGGTCAATCAAAGAACTGAGGAAATGTCTTTAAATAAAGTCATTTATTCGTTCATTCATTTGTACAGATGTGTGCGAACCTATGATAGATAGGCAGCATGAGCTGTGTCAACGCCCAGTTCAGCTTTATATGTAGCGCATGTTAAACTTTATATGTGGCGCATGTACCCGTAAATTGTGACTTTACAAGTCATGACGGAATCTTGGAGGTAAAATATCTCTATTTATCTAGAAGCTATGTAGTAAAACCTCTTTTTACAACCACTAAAACGAACGCTAAGTAAGCTAACTGATTATGAGAGAGACATGTGTCATCTTAAAGCGAGGTAAAACTAAATGAGCTTTCTGTGTTACAGTCATGGGACATAATTATTCGCCACCCTGTGAAAAAGTTGCTTATTTTTATCAGTCTTTCTCAACTGTTTGTTAGAATTAAAACTCTAGCAAACATTCAATGTACAGTTCTATTTGGTTTTAAGAGTTGGAGCAAAGATCCGTTAAATGTTTCCTAGTCTCGAATTGAGCATGTGATTCTTTGGTTCTTGTTGCTAGGTAATTTTAGAATGTACATGCAAAAAATGAACCATGATCTCATTATATGGTTGCCATGGTAACAACAGATGAAAACTATGTAAAATTCCACCTGATTAACGAACACCTTACATGTGCGATTAAAAGTAAAATAAAAAAATGTCATTCCAAAGCTCTGTTTCTTCGTGTTCAGTCGCACAGTTCTAAAATTCAGCCGGTAAACTTGATTTCCCATGTTAATTTTAGCATCTGTCGCATGTCAGTAAACTTGAATATAAACAATTTCTGTAACTTTCTTTAATTTTCTTTTGAAAGTGCATTACTGAATGGGAGAATATGTTTTTAAATTAAAACGTTCTTCAATTCTAGATATTTCTCACAAATATTACCATAGCAACCAGTTTAGCGGAACGAGTCAACTTTTTTCATTTATATTCTAAAGTTGCCTAGCAACAGATGTTCTGGGTCCGAACAGCAGAGAATAGATCTATATTTGAAAAGTCAACACCCTAGCCTTTAAACTGCCCTACACTGTTGTGTAATTTGGTGTTCGACAATTTTGTGGCATCACCATGCAGTAATGTAAAATATGTGTGGAAAAAATGTCAAAATTTCGTCCGGTGGCGAATAATTATGTCCATTGACTGTACTTTCATCTTACTTTTTAAAAGCAGTCATCTGCCTTAAAGCGACTCGCAACCAGATAGTGCATTCGCAAAAATAAAAGAAAATACTCAAATATAACCAAAAGGGTAGCATTATCGTGCATCTGGCATTGGTTAAAAAACACCCTAGATAGAATGTCTTCAAATCTTAGTTTTTTAGTTATTTTTCATCGTTTTATCCATCGCGTCTACAGTTGCTATAGAAATTGATCACGGGCTAAGACATAAACCCGAGCCGAATTATGCTGTTGTATGTACTCTTCATCGCTTCCCACTGAAATACGTTAAATCGATCCCATGAAAAGTTACGTGGCTTAGTGGGTCAAGCAGTGTCCTCATTTTGACTTATGTCCGCCCATGCCGGGTCACGGGTTCGATTCACACCAGAGCTCAATTTTTTTTATTGAAATGAATTTTTTAAACTAATGCTAAAAAGAAAAACTGCTAAAACTTTACTTTGAAGTAATGTATTGGGCAACATTTCTAAAGCAGACGATATAATGGGGTTGAAAAGTATCTAAAAAGCAGACGATAACGTTTGCCAATAAAGGTTTACGGAACAGTTAAACCTCTCTATCACGACGACAAAAACGAAGGCTAGTTGATTGTATAAAATGGTACAGCTTAAAGCAATGTTGCAGTAAAACAGAAAGCTCCTAAAGGAGCTGTCTGTTTTACTGTAACTTGTTTTAAGCAGTCATCTTTCGTAAATTCTAAGCGTTGACACAATTTAGTGGTCGTAAGGTTTTACTGTAATTACCCACGAGTTTTGAAAACTGCTCGCTATGACTTGAAGCTATAAATTACGAACAATCATGACTCTTGCACATGTGGTCCGCACAGAATTATACAGTTTCAGGGCTGCCATTTCTCCGGATTTTTCCTAAATCTTCGGATTTTTTTTCTAGAACATGGCAGCTTAAAGCAGGCTGAAAGTAAAGCAGAATGCACCATAAGGCGCATTCTGCTTTACTTCCAGCCTGCTTTAAGTAGTCACGTGTCAACAAAACTAGAAACAGGCTATGGGGTAAAGGTACGATTCGTAAATTCGCACTTGAAAAATGCAAATTTGGAAATCTTAGGATTTTTCATGTCAACTTATGGCAGCCCTGCAGTTTAAATCAACTCCCCCCAAGGTGTGCTTGGAAGTGCGATAAGTATCTTATTGTTATGCTGTACAGTGAAACATGTTTAAGCTAAATATCACTCAAGTAAGGAAGTGAAAACATTGATGTTTTTCATAGATGTACTGGCATTCAGGGCAGGCAGCTGACCGGTCTGTAATATTTTCATTTCTGTTTATCTTACTTTTTTGCATGTTATCGCTGAAATCCATTGCTACGAGTTTGTATCCAGATAAGACGCCGGGTAACTCGGCGTCTCATAAGGAATCAAACGGTTTGACGCCATGACTTTATTTAACCCTTTCATTGCCTTAACCCATTTACACTAGTTAATTGCAAACAGTTTGGATCCTGATCATACGTATCGCGGCTTCTCGACTGGGGCCTGTCTGACGAAGCGCTGTACGACAAAAAAAACACATTGAAATGCTGATTTCACCATTGAATATTGTCTTGTCCCAGATAACATTCCAACGTTGGCCCAATGGTGTTCTCTTATGGGCTGCCATAAGTTGACATGAAAAATCCTAAGATTTCCAAATTTGCATTTTTCAAGTGCGATTTTACGAATCGTACCTTTATCCCATAGCCTGTTTCTAGTACTGTTGACATGCGACTACTTAACGCAGACTGTAAGTAAAGCAGAATGCGCCCTAAAGGCTGTTTTAAGCTTCTATAAACTGGAAAAAATCCGAAGATTTAGCAAAAATCCGGATAAAATTGCAGCACTGTCTCTTTGTAAAGATTCTTTGTAAATGTTGGCAAATGACGTTTAATAATTTTGACTTACCAGTAATGTCCAGTATCGCTTTTATCGGCTTTTTCCGAATTAATTTACACCCGGAAGTAAATTTAAAACCTTGCGATCGCCATTTTCTTAGGCATAATGACGTCATATTGATGACGTCATTAGCTTTTACGTCAGGAAATACTTCTATGGTACACTGTACAGGCCATCGGATTTTGCGTAAAGTAGAGCGGATTAAAATCGATTTTATTTAACTTTCCCCACCTACTCCAACTTCCAACTTTTTGCAGTGAGATAATATACATATCTAGTTTCGCCGACAACAATCAGAAATTCTTTTGCAATTTTGTCTAGGTCGAATTTTATATTGAATGGCCTAGTTGGCCCGATGTCGTTTTGCTCGTTGCGGTTCGGTTGGCCCAACGATTGGCGCATCGTTTGCCCAACGTTGGGAAAATGTTCTTCCTACGCCTGAAGCTGGACGTCATGATACGGCTGAAATACAGTTAGCGCCAGACATAAAACACAAACAAAATCAAACATTTTAATTGTAAATTCTTTAATTATCAGGGTTTATCTAAATCTTTGAAAACACATAAATATCCCAACTTTTCCTATTCCATTATCCACTCCAGCTTTGAGTTTCTGGTGCACACTTTTTGCCAATTATAACATCAATATCTATCTATTTAACCCTTTTACCCCATGAATATGCCTTTAATTTACTCCTCCACTGAAGCAAATAGCTCCGCTTCATACAGTTGTGAATATGATGCATCATGAAAAATAGTTTCTATATGATATCCTAGCAGAAGGTACCAAGTAAAGCAGTAAAAGTAAAGCAGAATGTGCCTTAAGGCATATTCTGCTTTACCTCAACCCGCTTTAAGTGGTATCCTGTCTTCAAAAATAGAAACAATTTATAGGGTAACACTTTAACCAATTACCCAGACCTTCAACTGGTCTCAGTGCTAAAAGTAGGAAAAAAGTAGGAGGTTTTCAAGGGGAAAAGTAGGGAGATTATCAATAAAATAGTAGGAATAGTAGGAAATTTTAGATACAAATGTTTACAAGATAACCTATGAAATATTCATGCTCATAGAAAGAAAAGTAAACCACAACCTTATATGTAAGATATTCTCACCCCAAGACATTTTAATACTTTGATTATAAATTAATTCGGTCCAACAGGCCCCAGAGACGGCCAAATATGCGCAGGGGGGTTCGGGGACACTCCCAGGGGAATTTTTGAAATCAAGTGCTTCATTTCCTGCATTCTGGGCCATTCTGATGGTGCTTGAAGACTTTTTAGGGAAACAGTAGGAATAGTATGAGGTTTTGATTAAAAAGTAGGAAAAAACACAGAATTATACACTTTTGTATAATTCCGTGGAAAAAAGTAGGAACCGTTGAAGGCCTGATTTCCCCATATCCTGCTTCTAGTCTTGAAAACAGATAACCACTTAAAGCAGGTTGAAAGTAAAGCAGGTTGAAAGTAAAGCAGAATGCGCCTTAAGGTGCATTCTGCTTTACTTTCAGCTTGCTTTAAACTATCATCTGCTAGGATAAAGATTTTTTTCTCAATAGTACACAACCATAACTTAATAATTTGGAACTATTTTCTTCCATGGAGGAATAAATTAGAGGCATAAAAAGGCGTAATGGGTTAAACAAATATTTAAGGTTCACAAATATCTGCTTATATAAAGGGGACAACATCCTTTTTAGCCATAAACTGCATAATTGTTTAAATTCTGCCCTAGCTACCCTAAAATCATTTTTCAGACTTCGAAATTTAAGTATTTTCTCCATATCTGGATTTTAACATGCCTAAAGCTATAAAAGCATCAAGTTTCTAGACACATGCAGTTCAATTTCATTATTTGCAGGCATTAACCCTTTACCCCATAAATATGCCTTTAATTTATTCATCAACTGAAAATAAATGTTGCACTTAACATGTACATACCATAGAACTATTTTCTATATTTATTCCTATACTGAAGAAACTAATTCCACTTTATACAATTGTAAATATGCATCATAAAAAATAATGTCTATATGATATCCTACCAGATGGTAGCTTAAAACTGACTGAAAGTAAAGCAGATTGGGCCTTGATGCACATTCTGCCTTACTTTCAACCTGCTTTTACCCAATAACCAATTTTAGTTTTGAAGAGAGGTGACCAGGTAAGTAGTAAAGCAGAATGTGCCTTAAGGTGCATTCTGCTTAACTACTAGCCTGCCTTTAGATACCATCTGCTAGAATTTAAGAAATATTTCTTACGACATACATTCATTACAATATTAAATGGAACTACTTTCTTCAGAGGGGGAACAAATTAAAGGCATGTTTATGGGGGAGGGGTAATAGGTTATGTGGGCATCTGTCTTTAAAAGGAGAAACAGGCTTTGGGGTAAAGGGTTCAAGACTGAAAACCAGATGGCAAGTTGATGTTTTTCAAAACAAGAGGCCCATGCGCGCCTAAATATCTCTCACCTGGGAAAACACAGACAAGGGGCATATGGCCCTTGGGATGGGATTATTTTCACCCTAATGATATAATTTCAAAAATATTGCTGAAGAAACACACAAATGAAGTTTTCTGTCAAATATCTAAGCTCATGACTTTGTACATGATTTCAGACAGTAAAATCTATTTTTAGCTAATGTGACCCAGATAATATGCAACTGGTCAGAATCATTTAAACAATACATGTACATGTATTGGTAACGGGCAACTTGTTTGAAGATTTGACTATATAAAACTGTAAAACTGTGACCCCGGGGTGGGGGCATTTCTTACCCTAGGGACATAATTTGAACAAGCACCTTAGATCTGATACCCCCTGCCGCAGCGATTGTTGAGAAGAAAGTGGCAAACATTATTGTGGGAGGAAGGGACAAATGGTGATCACCTGTCTTTAGAGATCAACATTCAAAAGCTTAGTATAGTGGTTGACTATAGTCGGTTGATTAGCAATCCAAAGGTCATAGGTTCGAGACCCACCCGATCCAAATATTTTTTTAAGTGTCCGATTTATTGACTTGTCAATCCATAACGCAGTAATCAAGAGACATGTTATGTTTAGTATTCATTGATTAGAACTAGTGATGTTTACGGTCCAAGTATATGTCCACTTACCTGTACGTTTTAGTTTAATGACTTACAAGTCAGTTAAATCGGGGTATACATGTAAACGATTTGATCGAACTATAAAGCCACACCTTGAAGCTTATCAATATGCTAACCTTTTCAAGATCGATATTGCCCATTATAATTATGTTCAAACAATATAATAAACCTTGTATACAAGTCCATGAATAAATAATAATGCATTTTAATGACAAAGTTTTAATTCTAATGTAGGTAACTGTATCTAAACAACAAATATCCCACATTTTAATAGGAAAATATGTTATTACAACAAATCCTGACTGTAATATTTTCTAATTTTTTCAGACTGACTAGTTCATCAACCATATATTTGAATAAAATGAAAACAAATATACATTGAATGAGTCAGTTTTTTGTAATTCAATTTTTTAGCATTTTGCATCATTTAAATAGCTGATAACATCTTTCTGAACACCTTTATTCAAAATGTTTTTAGCTTTTCTTGTAATGAATGTTGTGGACTACTTATTGGGCGAGAATTATAGTCATTAGCTTTATTCATTTTTAAGAAAAATAAAATCATCAAAATTCTAGGTTTTTGTCAGAAAAAAGACCTTAAAGACAAACCACACGATAAATTTTGCCTATATTTACACACATTGTTTCTTAGGCTATTATCATTCTTCATGAAAAGTTTCATAACAATCGTATGGAAACTACGCGCATATGCGAAGTACCTTAATTACCTTCAAGAACTTATAATTGTGTGCAAGTATTATCAAAATAAATTCAGAGCTGTAGAATTTACTAGAGTGCAAACACTGTTAAACATGGTATTTTCAACTCATCAAGGGTGTAACAATCTCGACAATTTTGTCCGTTTTCAACAATAAATGAACGCATTTGAAAATTAATTGCTATGTTTTTATACTTAATAGTAGATCTATAATAAAGTTTTTATAAAAAAAAATATACACATTTGTCCATACTAGCGTGTAAACTGTACTAAAAGAAAGCCTTTTCTTTCTAGCATTTCAAAGTTCATGTGTACATACAGGGCAGATAACTCTTGTCACAAGTATCTTGTTTTGAAAATAATTCCACCCTTTCAAGAAGTTATACTTATTATATATATTCTATGCAAGTATTAATAAAACTCTGTTTAAAACTGAAGTTACTAAGAGTGTAAACACTGTTAAATATGACATTTTCAACTCATCAAGGGCAGATTACACTAGACTAATTTGCACATTTTCGACAATAATTGAACTCATTCTATAAAGAATAGCCATATATGGTTTAATAATTTGTTTTCAACATCCATTCACATTTGTACACACTTGCATGTAAACAACAAGAGGGCCTGAAGGCCCTGATATCGCTCACCTTTTATAATGAAGCCTGATAGCTTTACCTTTGAATTTCACCTTTTTTATTCTAAATCCATTCAAATTTGTAGTATAGCATGTACACAACATTGCAATATGACACATTCTAGTATGTATAGTAGAATACATGAAAGGCAGATAACAAGAGCCCAAATAATACTGAAATGAAGCCTTTTCTAGCATTTCAAAGTATATCAAGGGCAGATAACTCTTGCAACAATGATCAGATTTCAACAATAATTGCACTCCCTCGAGAACTTATAGCTATATACATTCTGTGCAATTATAATTAAAATCCATTGAAGAGTGTTGCCTCTAGAGTGCAAACACTGTTAAATATGACATTTTCAGCAATTCAAAGGTGGATAACTCTTGACCTATAGGTCCGATTCAAGCCATAATCAAACTCATCCGAATTCTTATGGTTATACACAATCTGAGCAAGTTTGAGAAACATTGGATTAAAAGTGTGGCCTCTAGAGTGTAAACACCCTTAAATATGGCATTTTCAGCAATTCAAAGGTAGATAACACTTGACCTACAGGTCTGAGTGCAACCTTAATTTAACTCATCTGAACTCTTCTAGTCATATACCATCTGATGAAGTTTGAGAAAGATTGAATTAAAATTGTGGCCTCTAGAGTGTAAACAACCTTAAATATGGCATTTTCAGCGATTTAAAGGTCGATAACTCTTGAGCTATAGGTCCCATTCCAACCATAATCGAACTTATCCGAACTCTTGCGGTTATATACAATCTGAGCAAGATTGGGAAAGATTGAATTAAAATTGTGGTCTCTAGAGTGTAAACACTGTTAAATATGACATTTTCAGCAATTCAAAGGTGGATAACTCTTGACCTATATGTCCAATATCAACCATAATCGAACTCATCCGAACTCTTATAGTAATATACAATCTGAGTAAGTGACAGAAATTTTGGATAACAAGAGCACCGAAAGCCGGGCACATTATACGCCCGTCAAATCGATCTTAGAATGTAGTCATACTAAAACCCTATCAAGGTAAAGTGGAAAAAAGGGGAATACTCTTGAAAGTTAGGGGTCATATGCTGACCAAGTTTCAAAAGGATTGGAATAAATTTGTTTGAGTACGAGAGCGGACAAACTAAAAAATGCCCGTTTTTGACGTAAAAGGGGCATAACTCTTGAATGGCTTGGGCAATTGTGCTGGTTATCGAACTTGACTTAGACATTATGGTCATACACATGCTGACAAAGTTTCAGAAGAATTGGAATAAATTTGTTTGAGTACGAGAGCGGACAAACTAAAAAATGCCCTTTTTTGACGAAAAAAGGGCATAACTCTTAAATGGCTTGGGCAACTGTGCTGGTTATCGAACTTGGCCTAGACATTATGGTCATACACATGCTGACAAAGTTTCAAAAGAATTAGAATAAATTTGTTTGAGTTAGAGAGCGGACAAACTAAAATATGCCCTTTTTTTACGAAAAAAGGGGCATAACTCTTGAATGTCTGAGGCAATCTTGCTGGTTATTAAACTTGACTGAGATATTATGGTCATACACATTCTGACCAAGTTTCAAAAGGATTGAAATAAGTAATAGATACACGACGGGTTTCGCCTTAAAAGTGTAGGGTATGAATCGTAATAAGATTGTTTGCAAGGACGACAACAAATTGTCCGAGGCGAAGCCGAGGACATATTTGTTGTTCGTCCGAGCGAAACAGTCTTATTACGATTCATACCCTACACTTTTAAGGCGAACGAGTCGCTGTATCTGACTTATACGTAGATTTTAATAAATACCTTACACCGAGTCAATAACCATTGTGGTCAATGTAATATAGCAAATTAATATATCCATTTCTAAAATATTGAAATTAACGTAAACCAACTAACTATTATTTTCATTGGTCCTTTTTATAACTTGCACGAGCATTCCGTGCAGCCTGTGTGCTGGGTCATGCCGTAAAACAACTACGCATTTGTTTGATTGCGCTCAGAATAAGTTTTCAGCTATAAGGTAAGCGCTGTATTTATCAATTTAGGTGACATCTTATTTTAGGCATTTAGCTTTAAAGCGACTCGCAACCAGATGGTGCATTAAAAATAGTAATTTGTAAATATGTGTCAAACGCTTATATAAATGGTAAAGAATTAGTTTAGGATAAGAAATTCTGTTTAAAAAAATGTATTTCAATAAAAAAAAATATTGGTCTCTGGTGGGATTCGAACCCGGGGCCCGTCATTGGCGGACAGAAGGCAAAATAGGGGAAACCGCTTAGACCAATGGACCACGGAACTATCCGTTTATCTCGGATCGATTTAACGTATTTCAATGTGTAGCCATCGAAAGTGCATACAACTTCGTAATTCGGCTCGTGTTTATGTCTGAGCCCGTGTAGAGAAGCAACAACAACAACTATACCGTCTACTAGTCGGTATAGAAAAACGATGGAAAATATCTAAAAATCTAAGATTCGGTGACGATTCTTGAGACTTTTTTTGGACTGATCATATTTTTTTAATGTCAGAAGCCAAATAATGCCACATTTGCTTTTATTTGAGTATTTTATTTTATTTTGACAAGTACACCATCCCGTTGCGAGTCCCTTTAAGGTCAATAAATTTTATCATTTTAGCCCGATATATTTCCTTTTCCGTTCCTTCATCATCAAACCAAGGACCAGATATTTTTCTCCTGAAAAGGCACAATATTAAATACATGTAGCGTTATTTTACTCTTGCACTGCCATATTGTCGTCTGCTTTGAAATTGCTGTCTGCACTTATGTTTCAACGAAAAGTTTCGAGATTTGATTGCACGTATCAAGTGTCTATCAGTTTGGATCCTGTTCAAACGCTGAGTTACTGTGTGTTTAATATAGATCCAAACTACAGTATAACCTCCGTTATCCGACACCCCATGGTTCCATGTTTGTAAGTCGGTTAAGAGAGGTTGTCGGTTAACGGAATTAGGCCTAAGTTCACAAGTTTACATCCCAAAGATTGTCGCTGCGAGGCGAATTTCTCGGTACAGATTGACTTATTAAATACATGTATGCTTGAATGACTGCGGCATATCCTTGTCAGGTTATTCCAATTTAAAATAGGAGTCCCCTGCTCCTGATCTACACGGTTGTCCATTGTTCTTTCTACAGTAGGCATAAACGTGTATTGTTAGTGTACAATCGGAAGTAAACACGCACACATGTAGATATTAAGGGATCGACTAAAACACCGGCACATTCGTATTTACATTTTATTTACAAGTACATTCTTCTCTAGTTATGTCGAACTAGCGGGAAAATAACAAAAACTTCAAATTGCGATAATGTTTTTATTTTCTCTCAATATAACTTGAGCTTACATTTTTACGCCTGCGATTATTACTATAGACTCGACCTATGCGGAGGGCGCATTAGATATATATTTCTTACTTCTAATGTTGACAACTTGACGGTGATGACGATTGTCAGATACCTGTCCAATTTGAACACGAAATAATGGTTAGCTATTGTTGGAAAGGATTGATGAGTTGGTCTTTTCGGCACTGTGACCCTGAATGGGTTGCTTACACGTGTTGGCAAGTTATCTTATCAACCCTCACATTATTCACTCATTGTTCAAACAACACATGTTGTCTTACATGGCCATCCGAGCAATTTGTGTCATTATCACCTGCGCGTGTATAGTCGGTCAATGATCAAAGGTCAGCATACCTTCGGATAACGGGGTGTGAAAAACCTCTAATTTGCCTTTTTGGGTCCGTCAAGGTATGTCGGATAACGGTTAACAGAGGATCCGATCAAGAGAGAGTTTGGTTATATAAAATATATAGGGAAACTGCCGGGACCAAACAGCAGGGTCGGATAACACAGGTTTCCGGTCAAGAGAGGTGTCGATCGACAGAGGTTATACTGTATTTGCAAAAGTTCGTTATCCCTTATCGTGCTGAATTGCCCTCTGCTTCAAACTTGCGGAGAATCTCAAAATCTTTCTTATGCTTTTCAAATAAATTGAATTTAAAAATGAGAACCAGTGCCAAACAATTTGGATCCAGATCACATGCCGCGTTACACGGCGTCTTCTATGGATCAAAACTGTTTGCAAATGTTAGCCAAGCGGTACTCACAGTGGAAAAAACGTTATTCTTTCCCAATAAACGCGTTGACGCTTAAACTTTATTTTCCATTGCAAACATTTTGGAGCCAGATCAGACGCCGGGTAACCCAGCGTCTGATCAGGATCCAAACTGTTTGCCACTCAGATGAAAATAGACGATAAAAAAAAAAGTTATTGTTTTCTATTTCTTTTATTTTGTGTTTGCGTTTGCGTTTTGTTTGCGTTTAAACGGGAAAGAATTACGTTTTCTCCACTGTAGCATTGCAAGGGTTACCTCGTCAATTCCCGGGCAGTGCAATAGTTAAACCTGTGACCGCATGCTCACCACGTGCATCACGCCCGTAAAAAGTATACAATAACAGAAACTAAAACAGTCCGGTAACAGAAAAAAGTGTCCGGTATCAGACGTAAGAGGACACTTTTTGAATAGCTCTGCGGGGGGTATCTGCGTATAAATTTGTTTGAGTTAGAGGGCAGACAAACTAAAATATGCCCGTTTTGACATAAAAAGAGGCATAACTCTTAAATGTCTGGGGCAATCTTGCTGATTATCAAACTTGACTGAGATATTATGGGCATACACATTCTGACCAAGTTTAAATAGGATTGAAATAAATTTGTATGAGTTAGAGAGCGGACAAACTAAAATGCCCGTTTTTGACGAAAAAGGGACATAACTCTTGCATGTCTTAGGCAATCTTGCTTGTTATCGAACTTGACCGAGATATTATGGTCATACACGTTCTGACCAAGTTTTAAAAGGATTGGACTAAATTTGTTTGAGTTAGAGAGCGGACATGAATGAATGAATGGTGTTTTACGGCCCATCGACACAAAAAGGTCATTTAGAGCCGACGAGGGAGAGAGCGGACATGAAAAAGTTACTAAAATGCCCGTTTTTGTTGAAAAAAAGGGCATAACTCTTGAATGTCTGGGGCGATCTTGCTGGTTATCGAACTTGACGGAGATATTATGGTCATACACGTTCTGACAAAGTTTCAAAAGGATTGGACTAAATTTGTTTGAGTTAGAGAGCGGACATGAAAAAGTTAACGGACGGACAGATGGACAGACGGACGTTCTCACAGTTGGACATTTGTTGGGTATTTTTTTTGTTTAAAAATACCCAACAGTACACTAAAATACCCAACAATAACAATAGGGCAATCACGGAATGAATGGAATCTATTGTTCTCCCTACCCAACAAAGGACCTTTCGTGCGCTCGGACGGACGGACAGAGCCACGACATAATACATCCCGTCTGAAGACGGGCGTATAAAAATTGTGGCCTTTAGAGTGTAAACACCAAAATTGTTGACGACGGACGACGAACGACGAACGCCGGACATTCAAGGATTGCAAAAGCTCACCCTGAGCTAGCTCAGGTGAGCTAATAAAGCATTGTGTGGCATTACTAAGTACATAAAGGGCAGATAACTCTTGCCACAAAGTATCCTTTTTTGACAATAATTGCACCCCTTCAAGAACTTATATTTATATACATCATGTGTAAGTTAAATCAAAATCAATTCAAAACTGTAGTTTCTTGATGGTAAAAACTGTTAAATATGTTTTTTTCGACTCATCAAGGGCAGATAACTGTTGACTAGTTTCTCGGTTTTCAACAATAATCAAATTCATTTGAAAACTAATAGCAATACATAGTTTAAGTTTTTTTTTGATCAAATCCATGCATATTTATAGATACTAGTATGTAAAAATATTAAAATAAAGCATTTTCTAGCATTTCTAAGTACATCAAGGGCAGATAATTCTTGCCACAAGTATCTTTTCTTGACATTAATTGCACACCTTCAAGAACTAAAAAACTCATGATAAATTTGATCATGAAAAGGAGAAATAGTGTGGATACTGATCAGATACCGTGATTCTGAGAATAGCCCTTCAGCTCCCAAAATAGTCATAAAGCACAATTGCAAACAGTTTTGATCCTGACCAGATGCCGGGTAATGCGGCGTTTGATCCTGATCAAACCTCACTGCCACTTTAGGTTTTGAAATAACGTCAGATACACTGCCTTAATTCTAACTTTGAAACAAAATTGTAGAAAATAATATTGAAGCAGATGACAATTTGGCGGTAAAGGGGTTAAAAACCTCACGATAAATTTGATCATGAAAGGGAGAAAAGGGTGGATACTGATCAGATACCGTGATTCTGAGAATAGCCCTTCAGCTCCCAAAAAAGTCATAAAGCACAATTGCAAACAGTTTTGATCCTGATCAGACGCCGCGTAACGCGGCGTTTGATCCTGATCAAACCTGGCTACAACTTTAGGTTTTGAAATAACGTCAGATACACTGCCTTAATTCTAACTTTGAAACGACATTGTAGAAAGTAATATTGAAGCAGGTGACAATTTGGCGGTAAAGGGGTTAAAAACCTCACAATAAATTTGATCATGAAAGGGAGAAATAGTGTGGATACTGATCAGATACCGTGATTCTGAGAATAGCCCTTCAGCTCTAAAAAATAGTCATAAAGCACAATTGCAAACAGTTTTGATCTTGATCAGACGCCGCGTGACGCGGCGTTTGATCAGGATCAAAACTGGTTGCCACTTGCTTTGAAATAACGTCATTTATACTGCCTTAATTCTAACATTGAAACGATATTGCAGACAGTAATATTGAAGCAGACGACAATTTGGCGGTAAAGGGGTTAAAAACCTCCCGATAAATTTGATCATGAAAAGGAGAAATAGTGTGGATACTGATCAGATACCGTGATTCTGAGAATAGCCCTTCAGCTCCCAAAAAAGTCATAAAGCACAATTGCAAACAGTTTTGATCCTGATCAGACGCCGCGTAACGGGGCGTTTGATCCTGATCAAACCTGGCTGCCACTTTAGGTTTTGAAATAACGTCAGATACACTGCCTTAATTCTAACTTTGAAACGACATTGTAGAAAGTAATATTGAAGCAGATGACAATTTGGCGGTAAAGGGGTTAAAAACCTCACAATAAATTTGATCATGAAAGGGAGAAATAGTGTGGATACTGATCAGATACCGTGATTCTGAGAATAGCCCTTCAGCTCTAAAAAATAGTCATAAAGCACAATTGCAAACAGTTTTGATCTTGATCAGACGCCGCGTGACGCGGCGTTTGATCAGGATCAAAACTGGTTGCCACTTGCTTTGAAATAACGTCATTTATACTGCCTTAATTCTAACATTGAAACGATATTGCAGACAGTAATATTGAAGCAGACGACAATTTGGCGGTAAAGGGGTTAAAAACCTCCCGATAAATTTGATCATGAAAAGGAGAAATAGTGTGGATACTGATCAGATACCGTGATTCTGAGAATAGCCCTTCAGCTCCCAAAAAAGTCATAAAGCACAATTGCAAACAGTTTTGATCCTGATCAGACGCTGAGTTTGATCCTGATCAAACCTGGCTGCCACTTTAGGTTTTGAAATAACGTCAGATACACTGCCTTAATTCTAACTTTGAAACGACATTGTAGAAAGTAATATTGAAGCAGATGACAATTTGGCGGTAAAGGGGTTAAAAACCTCACAATAAATTTGATCATGAAAGGGAGAAATAGTGTGGATACTGATCAGATACCGTGATTCTGAGAATAGCCCTTCAGCTCCCAAAAAAGTCATAAAGCACAATTGCAAACAGTTTTGATCCTGACCAGACGCAGCGTAACGCGGCGTTTGATCCTGATCAAACCTGGCTGACACTTTAGGTTTTGAAATAACGTCAGATACACTGCCTTAATTCTAACTTTGAAACGACATTGTAGAAAGTAATATTGAAGCTGATGACAATTTGGCGGTAAAGGGGTTAAAAACCTCACGATAAATTTGATCATGAAAGGGAGAAATAGTGTGGATACTGATCAGATACCGTGATTCTGAGAATAGCCCTTCAGCTCTAAAAAATAGTCATAAAGCACAATTGCAAACAGTTTTGATCTTGATCAGACGCCGCATGACGCGGCGTTTGATCAGGATCAAAACTGGTTGCCACTTGCTTTGAAATAACGTCATTTATACTGCCTTAATTCTAACATTGAAACGACATTGCAGACAGTAATATTGAAGCAGACGACAATTTGGCGGTAAAGGGGTTAAAAACCTCCCGATAAATTTGATCATGAAAAGGAGAAATAGTGTGGATACTGATCAGATACCGTGATTCTGAGAATAGCCCTTCAGCTCCCAAAAAAGTCATAAAGCACAATTGCAAACAGTTTTGATCCTGATCAGACGCTGAGTTTGATCCTGATCAAACCTGGCTGCCACTTTAGGTTTTGAAATAACGTCAGATACACTGCCTTAATTCTAACTTTGAAACGACATTGTAGAAGGTAATATTGAAGCAGATGACAATTTGGCGGTAAAGCGGTTAAAAACCTTACAATAAATTTGAACATGAAAGGGAGAAATAGTGTGGATACTGATCAGATACCGTGATTCTGAGAATAGCCCTTCAGCTCCCAAAACAGTCATAAAGCACAATTGCAAACAGTTTTGATCTTGACCAGACGCCGCGTAACGCGGCGTTTGATCCTGATCAAACCTGGCTGCCACTTTAGGTTTTGATATAACGTCAGATACACTGCCTTAATTCTAACTTTGAAACGACATTGTAGAAAGTAATATTGAAGCAGATGACAATTTGGCGGTAAAGGGGTTAAAAACCTCACGATACTTTTGATCATGAAAGGGAGAAATAGTGTGGATACTGATCAGATACCGTGATTCTGAGAATAGCCCTTCAGTTCTAAAAAATAGTCATAAAGCACAATTGCAAACAGTTTTGATCTTGATCAGACGCCGCCTGACGCGGCGTTTGATCAGGATCAAAACTGGTTGAACTTGCTTTGAAATAACGTCATTTATACTGCCTTAATTCTAACTTTGAAACGACATTGCAGACAGTAATATTGAAGCAGATGACAATTTGGCGGTAAAGGGGTTAAAAACCTCACGATAAATTTGATCATGAAAAGGAGAAATAGTGTGGATACTGATCAGATACCTTGATTCTGAGAATAGCCCTTCAGCTCCCAAAAAAGTCATAAAGCACAATTGCAAACAGTTTTGATCATTATCAGACGCCGAGTAACGCGGCGTTTGATCCTGATCAAACCTGGCTGCCACTTTAGGTTTTGAAATAACGTCAGATACACTGCCTTAATTCTAACTTTGAAACGACATTGTAGAAAGTAATATTGAAGAAGACGACATTTTGGCGGTAAAGGGGTTAAAAACCTCACGATAAATTTGATCATGAAAAGGAGAAATAGTGTGGATACTGATCAGATACCTTGATTCTGAGAATAGCCCTTCAGCTCCCAAAAAAGTCATAAAGCACAATTGCAAACAGTTTTGATCCTGATCAGACGCCGAGTAATGCGGCGTTTGATCCTGATCAAACCTGGCTGCCACTTTAGGTTTGAAATAACGTCAGATACACTGCCTTAATTCTAACTTTGAAACGACATTGTAGAAAGTAATATTGAAGCAGATGACAATTTGGTGGTAAAGGGGTTAAAAACCTCATGATAAATTTGATCATGAAAGGGAAAAATAGTGTGGATACTGATCAGATACCGTGATTCTGAGAATAGCCCTTCAGCTCTAAAAAATAGTCATAAAGCACAATTGCAAACAGTTTTGATCCTGACCAGACCCCGCCTAACGCGGCGTTTGATCCTGATCAAAACTGGCTGCCACTTTAGGTTTTGAAATAACGTCAGATACACTGCCTTAATTCTAACTTTGAAACGACATTGTAGAAAGTAATATTGAAGCAGACGACAATTTGGCGGTAAAGGGGTTAAAAACCTCATGATAAATTTGATCATGAAAGGGAGAAATAGTGTGGATACTGATCAGATACCGTGATTCTGAGAATAGCCCTTCAGCTCTAAGAAATAGTCATAAAGCACAATTGCAAACAGTTTTGATCTTGATCAAACGCTGCGTGACGCGGCGTTTGATCAGGATCAAAACTGGTTGCCACTTCCTTTGAAATAACGTCATTTATACTGCCTTAATTCTAACTTTGAAACGATATTGCAGACAGTAATATTGAAGCAGACGACAATTTGGCGGTAAAGGGGTTAAAAACCTCACGATAAATTTGATCATGAAAAGGAGAAATAGTGTGGATACTGATCAGATACCGTGATTCTGAGAATAGCCCTTCAGCTCCCAAAAAAGTCATAAAGCACAATTGCAAACAGTTTTGATCTTAATCAGACGCCGCGTAACGCGGCGTTTGATCCTGATCAAACCTGGCTGCCACTTTAGGTTTTGAAATAACGTCAGATACACTGCCTTAATTCTAACTTTGAAACGACATTGATGAAAGTAATATTGAAGAAGACGACATTTTGGCGGTAAAGGGGTTAAAAACCTCACGATTAATTTGATCATGAAAAGGAGAAATAGTGTGGATACTGATCAGATACCGTGATTCTGAGAATAGCCCTTCAGCTCCCAAAAAAGTCATAAAGCACAATTGCAAACAGTTTTGATCCTGATCAGACGCCGCATAACGCGGCGTTTGATCGTGATCAAACCTGGCTGCCACTTTAGGTTTGAAATAACGTCAGATACACTGCCTTAATTCTAACTTTGAAACGACATTGTAGAAAGTAATATTGAAGCAGATGACAATTTGGTGGTAAAGGGGTTAAAAACCTCACGATAAATTTGATCATGAAAGGGAAAAATAGTGTGGATACTGATCAGATACCGTGATTCTGAGAATAGCCCTTCAGCTCTAAAAAATAGTCATAAAGCACAATTGCAAACAGTTTTGATCTTGATCAGACGCCGCATGACGCGGCGTTTGATCAGGATCAAAACTGGTTGCCACTTGCTTTGAAATAACGTCATTTATACTGCCTTAATTCTAACTTTGAAATGACATTGCAGACAGTAATATTGAAGCAGACGACAATTTGGCGGTAAAGGGGTTAAAAACCTCATGATAAATTTGATCATGAAAGGGAGAAATAGTGTGGATACTGATCAGATACCGTGATTCTGAGAATAGCCCTTCAGCTCTAAGAAATAGTCATAAAGCACAATTGCAAACAGTTTTGATCTTGATCAAACGCTGCGTGACGCGGCGTTTGATCAGGATCAAAACTGGTTGCCACTTCCTTTGAAATAACGTCATTTATACTGCCTTAATTCTAACTTTGAAACGATATTGCAGACAGTAATATTGAAGCAGACGACAATTTGGCGGTAAAGGGGTTAAAAACCTCACGATAAATTTGATCATGAAAAGGAGAAATAGTGTGGATACTGATCAGATACCGTGATTCTGAGAATAGCCCTTCAGCTCCCAAAAAAGTCATAAAGCACAATTGCAAACAGTTTTGATCTTAATCAGACGCCGCGTAACGCGGCGTTTGATCCTGATCAAACCTGGCTGCCACTTTAGGTTTTGAAATAACGTCAGATACACTGCCTTAATTCTAACTTTGAAACGACATTGATGAAAGTAATATTGAAGAAGACGACATTTTGGCGGTAAAGGGGTTAAAAACCTCACGATTAATTTGATCATGAAAAGGAGAAATAGTGTGGATACTGATCAGATACCGTGATTCTGAGAATAGCCCTTCAGCTCCCAAAAAAGTCATAAAGCACAATTGCAAACAGTTTTGATCCTGATCAGACGCCGCATAACGCGGCGTTTGATCGTGATCAAACCTGGCTGCCACTTTAGGTTTGAAATAACGTCAGATACACTGCCTTAATTCTAACTTTGAAACGACATTGTAGAAAGTAATATTGAAGCAGATGACAATTTGGTGGTAAAGGGGTTAAAAACCTCACGATAAATTTGATCATGAAAGGGAAAAATAGTGTGGATACTGATCAGATACCGTGATTCTGAGAATAGCCCTTCAGCTCTAAAAAATAGTCATAAAGCACAATTGCAAACAGTTTTGATCTTGATCAGACGCCGCATGACGCGGCGTTTGATCAGGATCAAAACTGGTTGCCACTTGCTTTGAAATAACGTCATTTATACTGCCTTAATTCTAACTTTGAAATGACATTGCAGACAGTAATATTGAAGCAGACGACAATTTGGCGGTAAAGGGGTTAAAAACCTCACGATAAATTTGATCATGAAAAGGAGAAATAGTGTGGATACTGATCAGATACCGTGATTCTGAGAATAGCCCTTCAGCTCCTAAAAAAGTCATAAAGCACAATTGCAAACAGTTTTGATCCTGATCAGACGCCGCGTAACGCGGCGTTTGATCCTGATCAAACCTGGCTGCCACTTTAGGTTTTGAAATAACGTCAGATACACTGCCTTAATTCTAACTTTGAAACGACATTGTAGAAAGTAATATTGAAGCAGACGAAAATTTGGCGATAAAGGGGTTAAAAACCTCCCGATAAAATTGATCATGAAATAGAGAAATAGTGTGGATACTGATCAGACAACATAATTCAGAGAATTCGAATTGTTTGGCATTAGTTTTCATCAAATAAAAACTAGCCCTTCTGTTATTGGGGTATATTGACGCTGTTTAAAACAGTGCTGTATATACCTTGCTCAGACAGCTCCTGGAGCGGTCTAATCGTTACGCAGAATAGTGGACACTCAGGTGGCTCACTGGCTCTCATTTTCGCGCATTAAAATAAGAAGGGCAGTTTTACATAACTTGTAATAACTTGTAATAACTTTTTTTTCTGGACAGATATCGTTCCTGTGCAAATGGTCCGTGTTAGCTTAATCATTTTCCTTTATGATGAAATTTGTTTTGAAAAAATATTTTAATAAGATTTTGGTCCTTTTTTAAGTTGAAAAAGACACCTCTTAATCACATTAAACAAAGAGTAAAATGCTGAAAATAAGCCTCGACACGGTTAATATAACACGACCTTGTGCATTTATACAAATCGATATCAATTCTGTGCAAACGGGCTCGTATAATTGAATATTTGTTCTGTCTTTTGATATAAATTTAAGAATTGTAAGTTAATGTTAGTTTGGTCCTTTTTCAAATTGAAAATAAAATTAATATGTTCAAAGTGTCGTCGGGAGCTTCCGTAAATACCGAGCGGTAAGAGCCAAAGATTGACGGGCTCGCCAGCTAGCGTAGGGAAATTTATCGATAATCTAGTGATGTCCACTATTCTGCCTAACGTGTAGTTGCAAGAGTGTAAACGCTGTTTGATATGGCAATTCAAGGGCAGATAATTCATGACCTCTTAATCCGATTTAAACAATAATCACGCTTATTTGAGCTCTATTGGTCATATACAATCTGAGCAAGTTTGGAATAGACTCGGTAAAAATTGTGGCCTCTAGAGTGTAAAAGGCACTTTCAGCAATTCAAGGGCAAATAACTATTGACCTGTTGGTCCGATTTCTAGCATAATCAAACTCATCAGAACTCTTATAGTCATATACAATCTGGAAAAGTTTAAGAAAGATTGGATAAAAATTGTGGCCTCTAGAGTGTAAACAGCCTTTTTTGCCAGGTGAGCTAAAAAAAAAATTCCATCAGAAAAGCTAGATCTGATTGTTTAAAAAAAATAAAAAAAGATTTTCCGACCGTCCGTCCCTAATTTTTTGGGGCATGTAATAGGAAACACAGGTTATTTTTTTATTTGGCTTACCGGTAATACATAAAATATAAATTTAAAAAAGTATTCAATATATATTATAAAACTTATAATAGATCACCCATGAATCTTCAAATGAGCATTTTCAGTTTCCAATCAAGTACTGTCCCTGTTTTTTGGTTGTTGTTTTATGGGTTTCTTTTGTGTTTTTTATTCGAAAATATTATTATCAGTGCAGACCTTGCACTGATGCCTGTATTCAGCTTAAATTGTTGTTAATAAGATGAAAGCAAAGCAGAATGCTTATATTATAGCTGTACTTTCAACTTCTATGATCAATAGGGCATTAAACACCCATACACATTCTTTAAAGACATACTCGCCTATATTAAAAATGTTGAAAAATAAACTTCTTAAATACCTTGATTACTATATATTTTCTGATTTGCAATACATTTATTATCATAGAAATGAATTTTGAAAAGTTCTCATTGGTAAATTATGTAAAATATAGTCCTTTCCGTACAGGCACTGTTTCAAGATTTGAAAAAACTGTCCCGAGTAGCAGTTCTTGTAGAAATTATGTTTATGTTTTTATCAGCAGCATTGTAAATGCTTTAAGTAACTAAAACTTTATTTAATGCTGTTGTATTCACATACACTCGTATATATTTACCAATTTAAGCAAATGTTGGATGAATATTTCTCATTTTTAGGTCAACAGAGACCCAATTTGGCTATTGGGGGAGGTATATTTTCTGCATAAAATCTAAGGGGGTAGGGTCAGAAATTTGACCATATTTCATAAATGAACAACGCGACACCTAGGTTTCTTACACCATTTGATAAGAAATACTTTAACCTAGATGCCTAGAAAGTTTAAAGAATTTTCATTGGATATTTTTTACATAATTGATGTTTTTGTGAGACATTGGCAAGAAAAAATGTCTTATTTTTCCGGTTTTCAGCATTCATTTTAGCCCAAAAGCTCATTAAAAACACAAGAAAGAGCTTCAAAAAGTTTATTTCACACTTGCTTGTGATGAGTGAATGCTAGAAACTTAAAAAGTGTACTAGAAATATGTTTTTGTGTAGTAATATAAGTGCATTTGTCCCTTATGACGTTTTCTGCTCTGACAATGACCAAATGCGGCAAACGTCACACTTTTCAAAGCCAGCTATAGAGCTGAAAAAAGCATTGCAACCCCCAATTTTTATTTTAGCAATTTGCTTATATATACCTTAATTCAACTTGTAGAACTTTTCATGAGATTCTGTTGAATTTTTCAAATACGCAAGTATCCCTTTAAGTTTGAAAAATATAGCCATCTCAACTATATGAAAGTCGAGCGTCCAGCACCAGTTTAACTTTGAAACCACATTGCAGACAATAGAATTGAAGCGCACGACAATATAACAGTGAAGGAGTAAAAAAACTCGCGGAAAATTTGGAAGTGAAAGGGTTAATAACTGTAATGGTTTTCTTGCCTTTCATTTACTATACCTTGAAACTGAATAGGTTTTTAACGACTCTAGCCCTTTCTGCGCCAAATTAGTCGTGAGTATGTATTTACCATTATACCGACTTATTGTCTGCTTAAATATTGTCTGCAAGTCGGTTTCAATGGAAGTATGATTTAAGAAATATCGATATGAGTGTCAAACGGTTTTGACCCTGATCAGACACAGCATTATGCGGCGTCTAATCAGGATCCAATCTCTTTGCAAAGTCAACTTTATACCACATCAACGCCGAAAGGGTTTTTAAAGTTATGGCGACGTTAGATTCACGATTCCGGAAAACAAGCCGAAACCTGGAAGGTGACATTAAAATAGAAAGCTCCCCTAGAGCTTTCTGTTTGTTTTACTATCACCCAAGTGCTTCAAGCAAGCACTGGTCATAAACATCACAATTTAGTGATCGTATTAGAGAGGTTTTATTTATTTCATACACTTGTAGCAGTTTACTGTTATTTTACAGCAATATCCTCTGCTTTGACACTATCGTCTGCTGAATTCGATTTGCCTACAGTTTGGATACAGATTCGACTTGGTGTTATGCAGCATCTGATCAAGGTAAAAACTTTTAACCCTTTTGCTCTCAATGAAGCTTAAAAGCGCGTTTGCAAACAATTTAGATCCTGATCAGATGCCACGTTACCTGGCATCTAATCAGGATCCAATCTCTTTGCAAAGTTACTTTATACAACTTCAACGCAGAAAAAGGTTAATGTAACAAGTTTGGTGACCAAATTGTGTCAAAGACATATTTAAAGTCTATATATAAGATATTTTCTATATACTAGCAGATTGAAGCTTGAAGCAGGAGAATAGCAAAGCCGATTGGGCCTTAATTTGTATTCTGCTTTGCTTTCAATGTGCTTTTAAGCAGGCTGAATGTGGCTTACAGTGGTAAATACGCTATTCCGGTCGGTTCATTGCTGATTAATGGGGGTAATGTAATCGCCGTTCTGGGGGCTGTCTTTTGTATGTTTATTTATGATTATTTAAGATCTAATTGTAGTTCTTTGTCTTTTCTCGGCGGCCTGCATTGGGCGCTTTACTATTATTTCTATCAGTCAGCAATCATTAGCCGGTCGGTTCATTGCTGATTGATGGGGGTAATGTGATCGTCTCTTGGGGCTGTCTTTTGTATGTTTATTCATTTTTATCTTAGATAATTGTAGTTATTGTCTTTTCTCGACGGCCTGCATTGGGCGCTCATCTATTGTTTCTATCAGTCGGCAATCATTAGCAGGTCGGTTCATTGCTGATTGATGGGGGTAATGTGATTGCCGTTTTGGGGCTGTCTTTTGTATGTTTATTCATGTTTATCTAAGATCTAATTGTAGTTATAGTCATTTCTTGGCGGCCTGCTTTGGGCGCTCTACTATTATTTCTATCAGTCGGCAATCATTAGCCGGTCGGTTCATTGCTGATTGATGGGAGTAATGTGATCGCCGTTTTGTGCGGCTGTCTTTTGTATGTTTATTCATGTTTATTTTAGATCTAATTGTAGTTAATTTGTCCTTTCTCGCTTTGTAGGTACTTTTGTGTAATCTTATGTGAAGCGCTTTTGAACGCACTACCCCTGTGTGAAAAGAGCGCTATATAAATTTGGTATAATAATAAATAAATAATAATACTCCTATCCATTTACCCGTTAATCTATGCATATAATAAGAAACGCGTCGTGAACGGTTAAGGCCTAACGATTTTAACGTGTTTAAAAAAAACGCGTTCTAAATAAACAATTATACCAAATTGTGCAGTCTCTGCTAAGTGATGACCCTTTCATCCGACTCTTTTAAACGCGTCTTTGTTTCGATAATTAGTTTTAGTATAAATTAGCGTTGTTAGTATATGGGGACTTAATCAGTTGGTTTGTTTAGGAACAAATTGTTATTGAATATTCATGTTAATTAGGTTATAACGTGCATGTTATTCGTCCTATTCTGAGTATGACGTGAAACTGCATCCAGCCAATTTATAGAATAAGTATAATAATAAAACCAATAATAATATGATAACAATAACAATAACAATAATAAAAATAATATGATAATACTAAAGACTAAAAATAATACCTAATAATAATACTAAACTAATAATAAAACTAAACTAATAATAAAATTAATAATAATGATAAGGATAACAATAGTAGTTATAGTTTCTAAATGTTTTTTCCTTGTGTATAGTTTCGTTAATGTTTGCTTTGTAGATTTTAGGCTTGTCAATATCATTTGTCTCTCTTTTCAGTACCGTATCTCATGTCAATCTATTTCTTGCAGCTAATAACCCCATTTATTTTTCAGTAAGGTTTCAGCGAGACACCCACTCCACGACTTGTCGCTCGGATGTTGAAATCTCCCCGCCTAATTTGAACGTGGGCTTAAGGTGGGGCCCAGGGGGACACAAGTTTGGTGGCCAAATTGTGTCAAAGACTTGTTTAAAGTCTATATATAAAATAGTTTCTATATACTAGCAGATTGAAGCTTAAAGCAGATGAATAGCAAAGCCGAATGCGCCTTAATTTGTATTCTGCTTTGCTTTCGATGTGCTTTTAAGCAGGCTGAATGTGGCTTACAGTGGTAAAATCGTAGCACATAAGAAACGCATCGTGAACGGTTAAGGCCTAACGATTTTAACGTGTTTAAAAAAAACGCGTTCTAAATAAACAATTATACCAAATTGTGCCGTCTCTGCTAAGTGATGACCCCTTTCATCCGACTCTTTAAAACGCGTCTTTGTTTTGATAATTAGTTTTAGTATTAATTAGCGTTGTTAGTATATGGGGAACGTCACTAGCAGATTGAAGCTTAAAGCAGATGAATAGCAAAGCCGAATGCGCCTTAATTTGTATTCTGCTTTGCTTTCAATGTGCTTTTAAGCAGGCTGAATGTGGCTTACAGTGGTAAATACGCTATTCCTATCCATTTACCCGTTAAATATATGCATATAATAAGAAACGCGTCGTGAAGGGTTAAGGCCTAACCATTTTAACGTGTTTAAAAAAAACGCGTTCTAAATAAACAATTATACCAATGCAGCCTCTGCTAAGTGATGACCCTTTCATCCGACTCTTTTAAACGCGTCTTTGTTTCGATAATTAGTTTTAGTATTAATTAGCGTTGTTAGTATATGGGGACTAATCAGTTGGTTTGTTTAGGAACAAATTGTTATTGAATATTCATGTTAATTAGGTTATAACGTGCATGTTATTCGTCCTATTCTGAGTATGACGTGAAACTGCATCCAGCCAATTTATAGAATAAGTATAATAATAAAACCAATAATAATATGATAACAATAACAATAACAATAATAAAAATAATATGATAATACTAAAGACTAAATATAATACCTAATAATAATACTAAACTAATAATAAAACTAAACTAATAATAAAATTAATAATAATGATAAGGATAACAATAGTAGTTATAGTTTCTAAATGTTTTTTCCTTGTGTATAGTTTCATTAATGTTTGCTTTGTAGATTTTAGGCTTGTCAATATCATTTGTCTCTCTTTTCAGTACCGTATCTCATGTCAATCTATTTCTTGCAGCTAATAACCCCATTTATTTTTCAGTAAGGTTTCAGCGAGACACCCACTCCACGACTTGTCGCTCGGATGTTGAAATCTCCCCGCCTAATTTGAACGTGGGCTTTAGGTGGGGCCCAGGGGGACACAAGTTTGGTGGCCAAATTGTGTCAAAGACTTGTTTAAAGTCTATATATAAAATAGTTTCTATATACTAGCAGATTGAAGCTTAAAGCAGATGAATAGCAAAGCCGAATGCGCCTTAATTTGTATTCTGCTTTGCTTTCGATGTGCTTTTAAGCAGGCTGAATGTGGCTTACAGTGGTAAAATCGTAGCACATAAGAAACGCATCGTGAACGGTTAAGGCCTAACGATTTTAACGTGTTTAAAAAAAACGCGTTCTAAATAAACAATTATACCAAATTGTGCCGTCTCTGCTAAGTGATGACCCCTTTCATCCGACTCTTTTAAGCGCGTCTTTGTTTTGATAATTAGTTTTAGTATTAATTAGCGTTGTTAGTATATGGGGAACGTCACTAGCAGATTGAAGCTTAAAGCAGATGAATAGCAAAGCCGAATGCGCCTTAATTTGTATTCTGCTTTGCTTTCAATGTGCTTTTAAGCAGGCTGAATGTGGCTTACAGTGGTAAATACGCTATTCCTATCCATTTACCCGTTAAATATATGCATATAATAAGAAACGCGTCGTGAAGGGTTAAGGCCTAACCATTTTAACGTGTTTAAAAAAAACGCGTTCTAAATAAACAATTATACCAATGCAGCCTCTGCTAAGTGATGACCCTTTCATCCGACTCTTTTAAACGCGTCTTTGTTTCGATAATTAGTTTTAGTATTAATTAGCGTTGTTAGTATATGGGGACTAATCAGTTGGTTTGTTTAGGAACAAATTGTTATTGAATATTCATGTTAATTAGGTTATAACGTGCATGTTATTCGTCCTATTCTGAGTATGACGTGAAACTGCATCCAGCCAATTTATAGAATAAGTATAATAATAAAACCAATAATAATATGATAACAATAACAATAACAATAATAAAAATAATATGATAATACTAAAGACTAAAAATAATACCTAATAATAATACTAAACTAATAATAAAACTAAACTAATAATAAAATTAATAATAATGATAAGGATAACAATAGTAGTTATAGTTTCTAAATGTTTTTTCCTTGTGTATAGTTTCGTTAATGTTTGCTTTGTAGATTTTAGGCTTGTCAATATCATTTGTCTCTCTTTTCAGTACCGTATCTCATGTCAATCTATTTCTTGCAGCTAATAACCCCATTTATTTTTCAGTAAGGTTTCAGCGAGACACCCACTCCACGACTTGTCGCTCGGATGTTGAAATCTCCCCGCCTAATTTGAACGTGGGCTTTAGGTGGGGCCCAGGGGGACACAAGTTTGGTGGCCAAATTGTGTCAAAGACTTGTTTAAAGTCTATATATAAAATAGTTTCTATATACTAGCAGATTGAAGCTTAAAGCAGATGAATAGCAAAGCCGAATGCGCCTTAATTTGTATTCTGCTTTGCTTTCGATGTGCTTTTAAGCAGGCTGAATGTGGCTTACAGTGGTAAAATCGTAGCACATAAGAAACGCATCGTGAACGGTTAAGGCCTAACGATTTTAACGTGTTTAAAAAAAACGCGTTCTAAATAAACAATTATACCAAATTGTGCCGTCTCTGCTAAGTGATGACCCCTTTCATCCGACTCTTTTAAACGCGTCTTTGTTTTGATAATTAGTTTTAGTATTAATTAGCGTTGTTAGTATATGGGGAACGTCACTAGCAGATTGAAGCTTAAAGCAGATGAATAGCAAAGCCGAATGCGCCTTAATTTGTATTCTGCTTTGCTTTCAATGTGCTTTTAAGCAGGCTGAATGTGGCTTACAGTGGTAAATACGCTATTCCTATCCATTTACCCGTTAAATATATGCATATAATAAGAAACGCGTCGTGAAGGGTTAAGGCCTAACCATTTTAACGTGTTTAAAAAAAACGCGTTCTAAATAAACAATTATACCAATGCAGCCTCTGCTAAGTGATGACCCTTTCATCCGACTCTTTTAAACGCGTCTTTGTTTCGATAATTAGTTTTAGTATTAATTAGCGTTGTTAGTATATGGGGACTAATCAGTTGGTTTGTTTAGGAACAAATTGTTATTGAATATTCATGTTAATTAGGTTATAACGTGCATGTTATTCGTCCTATTCTGAGTATGACGTGAAACTGCATCCAGCCAATTTATAGAATAAGTATAATAATAAAACCAATAATAATATGATAACAATAACAATAATAAAAATAATATGATAATACTAAAGACTAAAAATAATACCTAATAATAATACTAAACTAATAATAAAACTAAACTAATAATAAAATTAATAATAATGATAAGGATAACAATAGTAGTTATAGTTTCTAAATGTTTTTTCCTTGTGTATAGTTTCGTTAATGTTTGCTTTGTAGATTTTAGGCTTGTCAATATCATTTGTCTCTCTTTTCAGTACCGTATCTCATGTCAATCTATTTCTTGCAGCTAATAACCCCATTTATTTTTCAGTAAGGTTTCAGCGAGACACCCACTCCACGACTTGTCGCTCGGATGTTGAAATCTCCCCGCCTAATTTGAACGTGGGCTTTAGGTGGGGCCCAGGGGGACACAAGTTTGGTGGCCAAATTGTGTCAAAGACTTGTTTAAAGTCTATATATAAAATAGTTTCTATATACTAGCAGATTGAAGCTTAAAGCAGATGAATAGCAAAGCCGAATGCGCCTTAATTTGTATTCTGCTTTGCTTTCGATGTGCTTTTAAGCAGGCTGAATGTGGCTTACAGTGGTAAAATCGTAGCACATAAGAAACGCATCGTGAACGGTTAAGGCCTAACGATTTTAACGTGTTTAAAAAAAACGCGTTCTAAATAAACAATTATACCAAATTGTGCCGTCTCTGCTAAGTGATGACCCCTTTCATCCGACTCTTTTAAACGCGTCTTTGTTTTGATAATTAGTTTTAGTATTAATTAGCGTTGTTAGTATATGGGGAACGTCACTAGCAGATTGAAGCTTAAAGCAGATGAATAGCAAAGCCGAATGCACCTTAATTTGTATTCTGCTTTGCTTTCAATGTGCTTTTAAGCAGGCTGAATGTGGCTTACAGTGGTAAATACGCTATTCCTATCCATTTACCCGTTAAATATATGCATATAATAAGAAACGCGTCGTGAAGGGTTAAGGCCTAACCATTTTAACGTGTTTAAAAAAAACGCGTTCTAAATAAACAATTATACCAATGCAGCCTCTGCTAAGTGATGACCCTTTCATCCGACTCTTTTAAACGCGTCTTTGTTTCGATAATTAGTTTTAGTATTAATTAGCGTTGTTAGTATATGGGGACTAATCAGTTGGTTTGTTTAGGAACAAATTGTTATTGAATATTCATGTTAATTAGGTTATAACGTGCATGTTATTCGTCCTATTCTGAGTATGACGTGAAACTGCATCCAGCCAATTTATAGAATAAGTATAATAATAAAACCAATAATAATATGATAACAATAACAATAATAAAAATAATATGATAATACTAAAGACTAAAAATAATACCTAATAATAATACTAAACTAATAATAAAACTAAACTAATAATAAAATTAATAATAATGATAAGGATAACAATAGTAGTTATAGTTTCTAAATGTTTTTTCCTTGTGTATAGTTTCGTTAATGTTTGCTTTGTAGATTTTAGGCTTGTCAATATCATTTGTCTCTCTTTTCAGTACCGTATCTCATGTCAATCTATTTCTTGCAGCTAATAACCCCATTTATTTTTCAGTAAGGTTTCAGCGAGACACCCACTCCACGACTTGTCGCTCGGATGTTGAAATCTCCCCGCCTAATTTGAACGTGGGCTTTAGGTGGGGCCCAGGGGGACACAAGTTTGGTGGCCAAATTGTGTCAAAGACTTGTTTAAAGTCTATATATAAAATAGTTTCTATATACTAGCAGATTGAAGCTTAAAGCAGATGAATAGCAAAGCCGAATGCACCTTAATTTGTATTCTGCTTTGCTTTCGATGTGCTTTTAAGCAGGCTGAATGTGGCTTACAGTGGTAAAATCGTAGCACATAAGAAACGCATCGTGAACGGTTAAGGCCTAACGATTTTAACGTGTTTAAAAAAAACGCGTTCTAAATAAACAATTATACCAAATTGTGCTGTCTCTGCTAAGTGATGACCCCTTTCATCCGACTCTTTTAAACGCGTCTTTGTTTTGATAATTAGTTTTAGTATTAATTAGCGTTGTTAGTATATGGGGAACGTCACTAGCAGATTGAAGCTTAAAGCAGATGAATAGCAAAGCAGAATACGCCTTAATTTGTATTCTGCTTTGCTTTCAATGTGCTTTTAAGCAGGCTGAATGTGGCTTACAGTGGTAAATACGCTATTCCTATCCATTTACCCGTTAAATATATGCATATAATAAGAAACGCGTCGTGAAGGGTTAAGGCCTAACCATTTTAACGTGTTTAAAAAAAACGCGTTCTAAATAAACAATTATACCAATGCAGCCTCTGCTAAGTGATGACCCTTTCATCCGACTCTTTTAAACGCGTCTTTGTTTCGATAATTAGTTTTAGTATTAATTAGCGTTGTTAGTATATGGGGACTAATCAGTTGGTTTGTTTAGGAACAAATTGTTATTGAATATTCATGTTAATTAGGTTATAACGTGCATGTTATTCGTCCTATTCTGAGTATGACGTGAAACTGCATCCAGCCAATTTATAGAATAAGTATAATAATAAAACCAATAATAATATGATAACAATAACAATAATAAAAATAATATGATAATACTAAAGACTAAAAATAATACCTAATAATAATACTAAACTAATAATAAAACTAAACTAATAATAAAATTAATAATAATGATAAGGATAACAATAGTAGTTATAGTTTCTAAATGTTTTTTCCTTGTGTATAGTTTCGTTAATGTTTGCTTTGTAGATTTTAGGCTTGTCAATATCATTTGTCTCTCTTTTCAGTACCGTATCTCATGTCAATCTATTTCTTGCAGCTAATAACCCCATTTATTTTTCAGTAAGGTTTCAGCGAGACACCCACTCCACGACTTGTCGCTCGGATGTTGAAATCTCCCCGCCTAATTTGAACGTGGGCTTTAGGTGGGGCCCAGGGGGACACAAGTTTGGTGGCCAAATTGTGTCAAAGACTTGTTTAAAGTCTATATATAAAATAGTTTCTATATACTAGCAGATTGAAGCTTAAAGCAGATGAATAGCAAAGCCGAATGCACCTTAATTTGTATTCTGCTTTGCTTTCGATGTGCTTTTAAGCAGGCTGAATGTGGCTTACAGTGGTAAAATCGTAGCACATAAGAAACGCATCGTGAACGGTTAAGGCCTAACGATTTTAACGTGTTTAAAAAAAACGCGTTCTAAATAAACAATTATACCAAATTGTGCTGTCTCTGCTAAGTGATGACCCCTTTCATCCGACTCTTTTAAACGCGTCTTTGTTTTGATAATTAGTTTTAGTATTAATTAGCGTTGTTAGTATATGGGGAACGTCACTAGCAGATTGAAGCTTAAAGCAGATGAATAGCAAAGCAGAATACGACTTAATTTGTATTCTGCTTTGCTTTCAATGTGCTTTTAAGCAGGCTGAATGTGGCTTACAGTGGTAAATACGCTATTCCTATCCATTTACCCGTTAAATATATGCATATAATAAGAAACGCGTCGTGAAGGGTTAAGGCCTAACCATTTTAACGTGTTTAAAAAAAACGCGTTCTAAATAAACAATTATACCAATGCAGCCTCTGCTAAGTGATGACCCTTTCATCCGACTCTTTTAAACGCGTCTTTGTTTCGATAATTAGTTTTAGTATTAATTAGCGTTGTTAGTATATGGGGACTAATCAGTTGGTTTGTTTAGGAACAAATTGTTATTGAATATTCATGTTAATTAGGTTATAACGTGCATGTTATTCGTCCTATTCTGAGTATGACGTGAAACTGCATCCAGCCAATTTATAGAATAAGTATAATAATAAAACCAATAATAATATGATAACAATAACAATAATAAAAATAATATGATAATACTAAAGACTAAAAATAATACCTAATAATAATACTAAACTAATAATAAAACTAAACTAATAATAAAATTAATAATAATGATAAGGATAACAATAGTAGTTATAGTTTCTAAATGTTTTTTCCTTGTGTATAGTTTCGTTAATGTTTGCTTTGTAGATTTTAGGCTTGTCAATATCATTTGTCTCTCTTTTCAGTACCGTATCTCATGTCAATCTATTTCTTGCAGCTAATAACCCCATTTATTTTTCAGTAAGGTTTCAGCGAGACACCCACTCCACGACTTGTCGCTCGGATGTTGAAATCTCCCCGCCTAATTTGAACGTGGGCTTTAGGTGGGGCCCAGGGGGACACAAGTTTGGTGGCCAAATTGTGTCAAAGACTTGTTTAAAGTCTATATATAAAATAGTTTCTATATACTAGCAGATTGAAGCTTAAAGCAGATGAATAGCAAAGCCGAATGCGCCTTAATTTGTATTCTGCTTTGCTTTCGATGTGCTTTTAAGCAGGCTGAATGTGGCTTACAGTGGTAAAATCGTAGCACATAAGAAACGCATCGTGAACGGTTAAGGCCTAACGATTTTAACGTGTTTAAAAAAAACGCGTTCTAAATAAACAATTATACCAAATTGTGCCGTCTCTGCTAAGTGATGACCCCTTTCATCCGACTCTTTTAAACGCGTCTTTGTTTTGATAATTAGTTTTAGTATTAATTAGCGTTGTTAGTATATGGGGAACGTCACTAGCAGATTGAAGCTTAAAGCAGATGAATAGCAAAGCCGAATGCGCCTTAATTTGTATTCTGCTTTGCTTTCAATGTGCTTTTAAGCAGGCTGAATGTGGCTTACAGTGGTAAATACGCTATTCCTATCCATTTACCCGTTAAATATATGCATATAATAAGAAACGCGTCGTGAAGGGTTAAGGCCTAACCATTTTAACGTGTTTAAAAAAAACGCGTTCTAAATAAACAATTATACCAATGCAGCCTCTGCTAAGTGATGACCCTTTCATCCGACTCTTTTAAACGCGTCTTTGTTTCGATAATTAGTTTTAGTATTAATTAGCGTTGTTAGTATATGGGGACTAATCAGTTGGTTTGTTTAGGAACAAATTGTTATTGAATATTCATGTTAATTAGGTTATAACGTGCATGTTATTCGTCCTATTCTGAGTATGACGTGAAACTGCATCCAGCCAATTTATAGAATAAGTATAATAATAAAACCAAAAATAATATGATAACAATAACAATAATAAAAATAATATGATAATACTAAAGACTAAAAATAATACCTAATAATAATACTAAACTAATAATAAAACTAAACTAATAATAAAATTAATAATAATGATAAGGATAACAATAGTAGTTATAGTTTCTAAATGTTTTTTCCTTGTGTATAGTTTCGTTAATGTTTGCTTTGTAGATTTTAGGCTTGTCAATATCATTTGTCTCTCTTTTCAGTACCGTATCTCATGTCAATCTATTTCTTGCAGCTAATAACCCCATTTATTTTTCAGTAAGGTTTCAGCGAGACACCCACTCCACGACTTGTCGCTCGGATGTTGAAATCTCCCCGCCTAATTTGAACGTGGGCTTTAGGTGGGGCCCAGGGGGACACAAGTTTGGTGGCCAAATTGTGTCAAAGACTTGTTTAAAGTCTATATATAAAATAGTTTCTATATACTAGCAGATTGAAGCTTAAAGCAGATGAATAGCAAAGCCGAATGCGCCTTAATTTGTATTCTGCTTTGCTTTCGATGTGCTTTTAAGCAGGCTGAATGTGGCTTACAGTGGTAAAATCGTAGCACATAAGAAACGCATCGTGAACGGTTAAGGCCTAACGATTTTAACGTGTTTAAAAAAAACGCGTTCTAAATAAACAATTATACCAAATTGTGCCGTCTCTGCTAAGTGATGACCCCTTTCATCCGACTCTTTTAAACGCGTCTTTGTTTTGATAATTAGTTTTAGTATTAATTAGCGTTGTTAGTATATGGGGAACGTCACTAGCAGATTGAAGCTTAAAGCAGATGAATAGCAAAGCCGAATGCGCCTTAATTTGTATTCTGCTTTGCTTTCAATGTGCTTTTAAGCAGGCTGAATGTGGCTTACAGTGGTAAATACGCTATTCCTATCCATTTACCCGTTAAATATATGCATATAATAAGAAACGCGTCGTGAAGGGTTAAGGCCTAACCATTTTAACGTGTTTAAAAAAAACGCGTTCTAAATAAACAATTATACCAATGCAGCCTCTGCTAAGTGATGACCCTTTCATCCGACTCTTTTAAACGCGTCTTTGTTTCGATAATTAGTTTTAGTATTAATTAGCGTTGTTAGTATATGGGGACTAATCAGTTGGTTTGTTTAGGAACAAATTGTTATTGAATATTCATGTTAATTAGGTTATAACGTGCATGTTATTCGTCCTATTCTGAGTATGACGTGAAACTGCATCCAGCCAATTTATAGAATAAGTATAATAATAAAACCAATAATAATATGATAACAATAACAATAACAATAATAAAAATAATATGATAATACTAAAGACTAAAAATAATACCTAATAATAATACTAAACTAATAATAAAACTAAACTAATAATAAAATTAATAATAATGATAAGGATAACAATAGTAGTTATAGTTTCTAAATGTTTTTTCCTTGTGTATAGTTTCGTTAATGTTTGCTTTGTAGATTTTAGGCTTGTCAATATCATTTGTCTCTCTTTTCAGTACCGTATCTCATGTCAATCTATTTCTTGCAGCTAATAACCCCATTTATTTTTCAGTAAGGTTTCAGCGAGACACCCACTCCACGACTTGTCGCTCGGATGTTGAAATCTCCCCGCCTAATTTGAACGTGGGCTTTAGGTGGGGCCCAGGGGGACACAAGTTTGGTGGCCAAATTGTGTCAAAGACTTGTTTAAAGTCTATATATAAAATAGTTTCTATATACTAGCAGATTGAAGCTTAAAGCAGATGAATAGCAAAGCCGAATGCGCCTTAATTTGTATTCTGCTTTGCTTTCGATGTGCTTTTAAGCAGGCTGAATGTGGCTTACAGTGGTAAAATCGTAGCACATAAGAAACGCATCGTGAACGGTTAAGGCCTAACGATTTTAACGTGTTTAAAAAAAACGCGTTCTAAATAAACAATTATACCAAATTGTGCCGTCTCTGCTAAGTGATGACCCCTTTCATCCGACTCTTTTAAACGCGTCTTTGTTTTGATAATTAGTTTTAGTATTAATTAGCGTTGTTAGTATATGGGGAACGTCACTAGCAGATTGAAGCTTAAAGCAGATGAATAGCAAAGCCGAATGCGCCTTAATTTGTATTCTGCTTTGCTTTCAATGTGCTTTTAAGCAGGCTGAATGTGGCTTACAGTGGTAAATACGCTATTCCTATCCATTTACCCGTTAAATATATGCATATAATAAGAAACGCGTCGTGAAGGGTTAAGGCCTAACCATTTTAACGTGTTTAAAAAAAACGCGTTCTAAATAAACAATTATACCAATGCAGCCTCTGCTAAGTGATGACCCTTTCATCCGACTCTTTTAAACGCGTCTTTGTTTCGATAATTAGTTTTAGTATTAATTAGCGTTGTTAGTATATGGGGACTAATCAGTTGGTTTGTTTAGGAACAAATTGTTATTGAATATTCATGTTAATTAGGTTATAACGTGCATGTTATTCGTCCTATTCTGAGTATGACGTGAAACTGCATCCAGCCAATTTATAGAATAAGTATAATAATAAAACCAATAATAATATGATAACAATAACAATAATAAAAATAATATGATAATACTAAAGACTAAAAATAATACCTAATAATAATACTAAACTAATAATAAAACTAAACTAATAATAAAATTAATAATAATGATAAGGATAACAATAGTAGTTATAGTTTCTAAATGTTTTTTCCTTGTGTATAGTTTCGTTAATGTTTGCTTTGTAGATTTTAGGCTTGTCAATATCATTTGTCTCTCTTTTCAGTACCGTATCTCATGTCAATCTATTTCTTGCAGCTAATAACCCCATTTATTTTTCAGTAAGGTTTCAGCGAGACACCCACTCCACGACTTGTCGCTCGGATGTTGAAATCTCCCCGCCTAATTTGAACGTGGGCTTTAGGTGGGGCCCAGGGGGACACAAGTTTGGTGGCCAAATTGTGTCAAAGACTTGTTTAAAGTCTATATATAAAATAGTTTCTATATACTAGCAGATTGAAGCTTAAAGCAGATGAATAGCAAAGCCGAATGCGCCTTAATTTGTATTCTGCTTTGCTTTCGATGTGCTTTTAAGCAGGCTGAATGTGGCTTACAGTGGTAAAATCGTAGCACATAAGAAACGCATCGTGAACGGTTAAGGCCTAACGATTTTAACGTGTTTAAAAAAAACGCGTTCTAAATAAACAATTATACCAAATTGTGCCGTCTCTGCTAAGTGATGACCCCTTTCATCCGACTCTTTTAAACGCGTCTTTGTTTTGATAATTAGTTTTAGTATTAATTAGCGTTGTTAGTATATGGGGAACGTCACTAGCAGATTGAAGCTTAAAGCAGATGAATAGCAAAGCCGAATGCGCCTTAATTTGTATTCTGCTTTGCTTTCAATGTGCTTTTAAGCAGGCTGAATGTGGCTTACAGTGGTAAATACGCTATTCCTATCCATTTACCCGTTAAATATATGCATATAATAAGAAACGCGTCGTGAAGGGTTAAGGCCTAACCATTTTAACGTGTTTAAAAAAAACGCGTTCTAAATAAACAATTATACCAATGCAGCCTCTGCTAAGTGATGACCCTTTCATCCGACTCTTTTAAACGCGTCTTTGTTTCGATAATTAGTTTTAGTATTAATTAGAGTTGTTAGTATATGGGGACTAATCAGTTGGTTTGTTTAGGAACAAATTGTTATTGAATATTCATGTTAATTAGGTTATAACGTGCATGTTATTCGTCCTATTCTGAGTATGACGTGAAACTGCATCCAGCCAATTTATAGAATAAGTATAATAATAAAACCAATAATAATATGATAACAATAACAATAATAAAAATAATATGATAATACTAAAGACTAAAAATAATACCTAATAATAATACTAAACTAATAATAAAACTAAACTAATAATAAAATTAATAATAATGATAAGGATAACAATAGTAGTTATAGTTTCTAAATGTTTTTTCCTTGTGTATAGTTTCGTTAATGTTTGCTTTGTAGATTTTAGGCTTGTCAATATCATTTGTCTCTCTTTTCAGTACCGTATCTCATGTCAATCTATTTCTTGCAGCTAATAACCCCATTTATTTTTCAGTAAGGTTTCAGCGAGACACCCACTCCACGACTTGTCGCTCGGATGTTGAAATCTCCCCGCCTAATTTGAACGTGGGCTTTAGGTGGGGCCCAGGGGGACACAAGTTTGGTGGCCAAATTGTGTCAAAGACTTGTTTAAAGTCTATATATAAAATAGTTTCTATATACTAGCAGATTGAAGCTTAAAGCAGATGAATAGCAAAGCCGAATGCGCCTTAATTTGTATTCTGCTTTGCTTTCGATGTGCTTTTAAGCAGGCTGAATGTGGCTTACAGTGGTAAAATCGTAGCACATAAGAAACGCATCGTGAACGGTTAAGGCCTAACGATTTTAACGTGTTTAAAAAAAACGCGTTCTAAATAAACAATTATACCAAATTGTGCCGTCTCTGCTAAGTGATGACCCCTTTCATCCGACTCTTTTAAACGCGTCTTTGTTTTGATAATTAGTTTTAGTATTAATTAGCGTTGTTAGTATATGGGAAACGTCACTAGCAGATTGAAGCTTAAAGCAGATGAATAGCAAAGCCGAATGCGCCTTAATTTGTATTCTGCTTTGCTTTCAATGTGCTTTTAAGCAGGCTGAATGTGGCTTACAGTGGTAAATACGCTATTCCTATCCATTTACCCGTTAAATATATGCATATAATAAGAAACGCGTCGTGAAGGGTTAAGGCCTAACCATTTTAACGTGTTTAAAAAAAACGCGTTCTAAATAAACAATTATACCAATGCAGCCTCTGCTAAGTGATGACCCTTTCATCCGACTCTTTTAAACGCGTCTTTGTTTCGATAATTAGTTTTAGTATTAATTAGAGTTGTTAGTATATGGGGACTAATCAGTTGGTTTGTTTAGGAACAAATTGTTATTGAATATTCATGTTAATTAGGTTATAACGTGCATGTTATTCGTCCTATTCTGAGTATGACGTGAAACTGCATCCAGCCAATTTATAGAATAAGTATAATAATAAAACCAATAATAATATGATAACAATAACAATAATAAAAATAATATGATAATACTAAAGACTAAAAATAATACCTAATAATAATACTAAACTAATAATAAAACTAAACTAATAATAAAATTAATAATAATGATAAGGATAACAATAGTAGTTATAGTTTCTAAATGTTTTTTCCTTGTGTATAGTTTCGTTAATGTTTGCTTTGTAGATTTTAGGCTTGTCAATATCATTTGTCTCTCTTTTCAGTACCGTATCTCATGTCAATCTATTTCTTGCAGCTAATAACCCCATTTATTTTTCAGTAAGGTTTCAGCGAGACACCCACTCCACGACTTGTCGCTCGGATGTTGAAATCTCCCCGCCTAATTTGAACGTGGGCTTTAGGTGGGGCCCAGGGGGACACAAGTTTGGTGGCCAAATTGTGTCAAAGACTTGTTTAAAGTCTATATATAAAATAGTTTCTATATACTAGCAGATTGAAGCTTAAAGCAGATGAATAGCAAAGCCGAATGCGCCTTAATTTGTATTCTGCTTTGCTTTCGATGTGCTTTTAAGCAGGCTGAATGTGGCTTACAGTGGTAAAATCGTAGCACATAAGAAACGCATCGTGAACGGTTAAGGCCTAACGATTTTAACGTGTTTAAAAAAAACGCGTTCTAAATAAACAATTATACCAAATTGTGCCGTCTCTGCTAAGTGATGACCCCTTTCATCCGACTCTTTTAAACGCGTCTTTGTTTTGATAATTAGTTTTAGTATTAATTAGCGTTGTTAGTATATGGGGAACGTCACTAGCAGATTGAAGCTTAAAGCAGATGAATAGCAAAGCCGAATGCGCCTTAATTTGTATTCTGCTTTGCTTTCAATGTGCTTTTAAGCAGGCTGAATGTGGCTTACAGTGGTAAATACGCTATTCCTATCCATTTACCCGTTAAATATATGCATATAATAAGAAACGCGTCGTGAAGGGTTAAGGCCTAACCATTTTAACGTGTTTAAAAAAAACGCGTTCTAAATAAACAATTATACCAATGCAGCCTCTGCTAAGTGATGACCCTTTCATCCGACTCTTTTAAACGCGTCTTTGTTTCGATAATTAGTTTTAGTATTAATTAGCGTTGTTAGTATATGGGGACTAATCAGTTGGTTTGTTTAGGAACAAATTGTTATTGAATATTCATGTTAATTAGGTTATAACGTGCATGTTATTCGTCCTATTCTGAGTATGACGTGAAACTGCATCCAGCCAATTTATAGAATAAGTATAATAATAAAACCAATAATAATATGATAACAATAACAATAACAATAATAAAAATAATATGATAATACTAAAGACTAAATATAATACCTAATAATAATACTAAACTAATAATAAAACTAAACTAATAATAAAATTAATAATAATGATAAGGATAACAATAGTAGTTATAGTTTCTAAATGTTTTTTCCTTGTGTATAGTTTCGTTAATGTTTGCTTTGTAGATTTTAGGCTTGTCAATATCATTTGTCTCTCTTTTCAGTACCGTATCTCATGTCAATCTATTTCTTGCAGCTAATAACCCCATTTATTTTTCAGTAAGGTTTCAGCGAGACACCCACTCCACGACTTGTCGCTCGGATGTTGAAATCTCCCCGCCTAATTTGAACGTGGGCTTTAGGTGGGGCCCAGGGGGACACAAGTTTGGTGGCCAAATTGTGTCAAAGACTTGTTTAAAGTCTATATATAAAATAGTTTCTATATACTAGCAGATTGAAGCTTAAAGCAGATGAATAGCAAAGCCGAATGCGCCTTAATTTGTATTCTGCTTTGCTTTCGATGTGCTTTTAAGCAGGCTGAATGTGGCTTACAGTGGTAAAATCGTAGCACATAAGAAACGCATCGTGAACGGTTAAGGCCTAACGATTTTAACGTGTTTAAAAAAAACGCGTTCTAAATAAACAATTATACCAAATTGTGCCGTCTCTGCTAAGTGATGACCCCTTTCATCCGACTCTTTTAAACGCGTCTTTGTTTTGATAATTAGTTTTAGTATTAATTAGCGTTGTTAGTATATGGGGAACGTCACTAGCAGATTGAAGCTTAAAGCAGATGAATAGCAAAGCCGAATGCGCCTTAATTTGTATTCTGCTTTGCTTTCAATGTGCTTTTAAGCAGGCTGAATGTGGCTTACAGTGGTAAATACGCTATTCCTATCCATTTACCCGTTAAATATATGCATATAATAAGAAACGCGTCGTGAAGGGTTAAGGCCTAACCATTTTAACGTGTTTAAAAAAAACGCGTTCTAAATAAACAATTATACCAATGCAGCCTCTGCTAAGTGATGACCCTTTCATCCGACTCTTTTAAACGCGTCTTTGTTTCGATAATTAGTTTTAGTATTAATTAGCGTTGTTAGTATATGGGGACTAATCAGTTGGTTTGTTTAGGAACAAATTGTTATTGAATATTCATGTTAATTAGGTTATAACGTGCATGTTATTCGTCCTATTCTGAGTATGACGTGAAACTGCATCCAGCCAATTTATAGAATAAGTATAATAATAAAACCAATAATAATATGATAACAATAACAATAATAAAAATAATATGATAATACTAAAGACTAAAAATAATACCTAATAATAATACTAAACTAATAATAAAACTAAACTAATAATAAAATTAATAATAATGATAAGGATAACAATAGTAGTTATAGTTTCTAAATGTTTTTTCCTTGTGTATAGTTTCGTTAATGTTTGCTTTGTAGATTTTAGGCTTGTCAATATCATTTGTCTCTCTTTTCAGTACCGTATCTCATGTCAATCTATTTCTTGCAGCTTATAACCCCATTTATTTTTCAGTAAGGTTTCAGCGAGACACCCACTCCACGACTTGTCGCTCGGATGTTGAAATCTCCCCGCCTAATTTGAACGTGGGCTTTAGGTGGGGCCCAGGGGGACACAAGTTTGGTGGCCAAATTGTGTCAAAGACTTGTTTAAAGTCTATATATAAAATAGTTTCTATATACTAGCAGATTGAAGCTTAAAGCAGATGAATAGCAAAGCCGAATGCGCCTTAATTTGTATTCTGCTTTGCTTTCGATGTGCTTTTAAGCAGGCTGAATGTGGCTTACAGTGGTAAAATCGTAGCACATAAGAAACGCATCGTGAACGGTTAAGGCCTAACGATTTTAACGTGTTTAAAAAAAACGCGTTCTAAATAAACAATTATACCAAATTGTGCCGTCTCTGCTAAGTGATGACCCCTTTCATCCGACTCTTTTAAACGCGTCTTTGTTTTGATAATTAGTTTTAGTATTAATTAGCGTTGTTAGTATATGGGGAACGTCACTAGCAGATTGAAGCTTAAAGCAGATGAATAGCAAAGCCGAATGCGCCTTAATTTGTATTCTGCTTTGCTTTCAATGTGCTTTTAAGCAGGCTGAATGTGGCTTACAGTGGTAAATACGCTATTCCTATCCATTTACCCCGTTAAATATATGCATATAATAAGAAACGCGTCGTGAAGGGTTAAGGCCTAACCATTTTAACGTGTTTAAAAAAAACGCGTTCTAAATAAACAATTATACCAATGCAGCCTCTGCTAAGTGATGACCCTTTCATCCGACTCTTTTAAACGCGTCTTTGTTTCGATAATTAGTTTTAGTATTAATTAGCGTTGTTAGTATATGGGGACTAATCAGTTGGTTTGTTTAGGAACAAATTGTTATTGAATATTCATGTTAATTAGGTTATAACGTGCATGTTATTCGTCCTATTCTGAGTATGACGTGAAACTGCATCCAGCCAATTTATAGAATAAGTATAATAATAAAACCAATAATAATATGATAACAATAACAATAATAAAAATAATATGATAATACTAAAGACTAAAAATAATACCTAATAATAATACTAAACTAATAATAAAACTAAACTAATAATAAAATTAATAATAATGATAAGGATAACAATAGTAGTTATAGTTTCTAAATGTTTTTTCCTTGTGTATAGTTTCGTTAATGTTTGCTTTGTAGATTTTAGGCTTGTCAATATCATTTGTCTCTCTTTTCAGTACCGTATCTCATGTCAATCTATTTCTTGCAGCTAATAACCCCATTTATTTTTCAGTAAGGTTTCAGCGAGACACCCACTCCACGACTTGTCGCTCGGATGTTGAAATCTCCCCGCCTAATTTGAACGTGGGCTTTAGGTGGGGCCCAGGGGGACACAAGTTTGGTGGCCAAATTGTGTCAAAGACTTGTTTAAAGTCTATATATAAAATAGTTTCTATATACTAGCAGATTGAAGCTTAAAGCAGATGAATAGCAAAGCCGAATGCGCCTTAATTTGTATTCTGCTTTGCTTTCGATGTGCTTTTAAGCAGGCTGAATGTGGCTTACAGTGGTAAAATCGTAGCACATAAGAAACGCATCGTGAACGGTTAAGGCCTAACGATTTTAACGTGTTTAAAAAAAACGCGTTCTAAATAAACAATTATACCAAATTGTGCCGTCTCTGCTAAGTGATGACCCCTTTCATCCGACTCTTTTAAACGCGTCTTTGTTTTGATAATTAGTTTTAGTATTAATTAGCGTTGTTAGTATATGGGGAACGTCACTAGCAGATTGAAGCTTAAAGCAGATGAATAGCAAAGCCGAATGCGCCTTAATTTGTATTCTGCTTTGCTTTCAATGTGCTTTTAAGCAGGCTGAATGTGGCTTACAGTGGTAAATACGCTATTCCTATCCATTTACCCGTTAAATATATGCATATAATAAGAAACGCGTCGTGAAGGGTTAAGGCCTAACCATTTTAACGTGTTTAAAAAAAACGCGTTCTAAATAAACAATTATACCAATGCAGCCTCTGCTAAGTGATGACCCTTTCATCCGACTCTTTTAAACGCGTCTTTGTTTCGATAATTAGTTTTAGTATTAATTAGAGTTGTTAGTATATGGGGACTAATCAGTTGGTTTGTTTAGGAACAAATTGTTATTGAATATTCATGTTAATTAGGTTATAACGTGCATGTTATTCGTCCTATTCTGAGTATGACGTGAAACTGCATCCAGCCAATTTATAGAATAAGTATAATAATAAAACCAATAATAATATGATAACAATAACAATAATAAAAATAATATGATAATACTAAAGACTAAAAATAATACCTAATAATAATACTAAACTAATAATAAAACTAAACTAATAATAAAATTAATAATAATGATAAGGATAACAATAGTAGTTATAGTTTCTAAATGTTTTTTCCTTGTGTATAGTTTCGTTAATGTTTGCTTTGTAGATTTTAGGCTTGTCAATATCATTTGTCTCTCTTTTCAGTACCGTATCTCATGTCAATCTATTTCTTGCAGCTAATAACCCCATTTATTTTTCAGTAAGGTTTCAGCGAGACACCCACTCCACGACTTGTCGCTCGGATGTTGAAATCTCCCCGCCTAATTTGAACGTGGGCTTTAGGTGGGGCCCAGGGGGACACAAGTTTGGTGGCCAAATTGTGTCAAAGACTTGTTTAAAGTCTATATATAAAATAGTTTCTATATACTAGCAGATTGAAGCTTAAAGCAGATGAATAGCAAAGCCGAATGCGCCTTAATTTGTATTCTGCTTTGCTTTCGATGTGCTTTTAAGCAGGCTGAATGTGGCTTACAGTGGTAAAATCGTAGCACATAAGAAACGCATCGTGAACGGTTAAGGCCTAACGATTTTAACGTGTTTAAAAAAAACGCGTTCTAAATAAACAATTATACCAAATTGTGCCGTCTCTGCTAAGTGATGACCCCTTTCATCCGACTCTTTTAAACGCGTCTTTGTTTTGATAATTAGTTTTTAGTATTAATTAGCGTTGTTAGTATATGGGGAACGTCACTAGCAGATTGAAGCTTAAAGCAGATGAATAGCAAAGCCGAATGCGCCTTAATTTGTATTCTGCTTTGCTTTCAATGTGCTTTTAAGCAGGCTGAATGTGGCTTACAGTGGTAAATACGCTATTCCTATCCATTTACCCGTTAAATATATGCATATAATAAGAAACGCGTCGTGAAGGGTTAAGGCCTAACCATTTTAACGTGTTTAAAAAAAACGCGTTCTAAATAAACAATTATACCAATGCAGCCTCTGCTAAGTGATGACCCTTTCATCCGACTCTTTTAAACGCGTCTTTGTTTCGATAATTAGTTTTAGTATTAATTAGCGTTGTTAGTATATGGGGACTAATCAGTTGGTTTGTTTAGGAACAAATTGTTATTGAATATTCATGTTAATTAGGTTATAACGTGCATGTTATTCGTCCTATTCTGAGTATGACGTGAAACTGCATCCAGCCAATTTATAGAATAAGTATAATAATAAAACCAATAATAATATGATAACAATAACAATAACAATAATAAAAATAATATGATAATACTAAAGACTAAATATAATACCTAATAATAATACTAAACTAATAATAAAACTAAACTAATAATAAAATTAATAATAATGATAAGGATAACAATAGTAGTTATAGTTTCTAAATGTTTTTTCCTTGTGTATAGTTTCGTTAATGTTTGCTTTGTAGATTTTAGGCTTGTCAATATCATTTGTCTCTCTTTTCAGTACCGTATCTCATGTCAATCTATTTCTTGCAGCTAATAACCCCATTTATTTTTCAGTAAGGTTTCAGCGAGACACCCACTCCACGACTTGTCGCTCGGATGTTGAAATCTCCCCGCCTAATTTGAACGTGGGCTTTAGGTGGGGCCCAGGGGGACACAAGTTTGGTGGCCAAATTGTGTCAAAGACTTGTTTAAAGTCTATATATAAAATAGTTTCTATATACTAGCAGATTGAAGCTTAAAGCAGATGAATAGCAAAGCCGAATGCGCCTTAATTTGTATTCTGCTTTGCTTTCGATGTGCTTTTAAGCAGGCTGAATGTGGCTTACAGTGGTAAAATCGTAGCACATAAGAAACGCATCGTGAACGGTTAAGGCCTAACGATTTTAACGTGTTTAAAAAAAAACGCGTTCTAAATAAACAATTATACCAAATTGTGCCGTCTCTGCTAAGTGATGACCCCTTTCATCCGACTCTTTTAAACGCGTCTTTGTTTTGATAATTAGTTTTAGTATTAATTAGCGTTGTTAGTATATGGGGAACGTCACTAGCAGATTGAAGCTTAAAGCAGATGAATAGCAAAGCCGAATGCGCCTTAATTTGTATTCTGCTTTGCTTTCAATGTGCTTTTAAGCAGGCTGAATGTGGCTT